>CM038141.1:402027281-403364781 GCA_021437245.1 Aegilops speltoides | reverse complement strand
CCTCATGCCGGCCGCGGACCTCTTCCTCTCCGCCGTTGCCGTAGGTGTCCTCCGTCGCCAAGTTAGGGCACGGAAAATCGAACTGCTCGGCCTCCAACTTCGCTCCGTCTAGCAATTCTTCATGTGGTAATTAAAATTCACTTTTTACCATCTCTTCATTCTGATAGATTCATCCTTCTTTACCAAAAGTGGTTTCTAGATCTCCAATGTTGAATCTATCTCATTCTGCATCTCATACTCCTCCTAGTCTATTCACTTATGCTTCTTTACAAGTCAGATTCCTCACTTGTACTTATTCTTGGATTCGTACAAATCTGGAACCAACTCACATCAAATAAGTGAATGTCTTCGCGTTATGAGGTCAATGTCTTCAAACTGATTTATCATCAAAATCTTCTGAGAATGCATATGACCTCTTCCCCTTCCCTCGCACCTCTAATGCTGTCACAGGTACATGTCTGTGGGAGAATCCCTTGGTTCTCATAGTCTGCGTTCGTTTGCAGAATTCTTACAGAGTCACATCAATTTTGAAGCCAGTTCTTTTCCGACCAGCCGTCTGAAGCCCTTGCAAGTACTTAAGCCTTTCAGATTAAGCTTCATGGCCATTGAGAAGTCAGCAAGAAAGGGAGGAAGACAGCACCGTGGGAACACTTCCAAGGATTTGCCTCCAGATTTGCACGAGTTGTACAAAACAGACCCTGAGGAAACCTATACAGGTCGCAAGAATCGAATCCAGTGGATTCGAATATATTGGGCAGAGGAATGGTTCAAGTAACGTTTCGTCACAGAAGAGTATGCAGAGAAGAATGCCATCAAGGGACCCTGGGGAGATATTGTATACAAAAATCTTCAACCCCAGTCCCTTCCTGAAGCCATTCAACGAGAATTCTATTCGTGCATGATTCGCGGACCGCAGCCAGAGAACGCTGACCCTTCTTCTCTGCTGTGGTGCCATGAAGACCATCTATTCAAGCGCAACTACCAGTTCGCCAAAGACTCGGCTGCGAAGAACAAGAAGGCTTTAGGACTTGACTTCAACCCTGGTCCTTCTTCACCTCGGGAAGATGCCACCCGTGAAGCCAATGAGAACAGGATCGGCCCCTTCTACAACCTTGCAGGCCTCATCACACACATTGTTGTCCAAGGTGCAAAAGTGGACCATTCTGATGATGGTGCTGACCCTGATCATGCTCCAGCTCCTACTCCTAAGCCGCAGAAGCAAAAGAAAGCTAAGGCTTCAAAATCATCTGCTGCTCTAAAAGCTTCTCGACTGAAGCCATTGGCAACTGCCCCTCCTGCTCCCAGTAACACCTCTGAAGATCTCTCTCGCGTCTCCAAGAAGTGCGAGAAGCCACAGAAGAAAACTGTTCAGAGATCTAGTCAAGCACTGACACCAGCTGCCGTTCTGAGGAATGAATCTGAAGCCATTGATCTGTCTTCAGATGAAGAGTTTGGTAACGATGCTCTTGAGCAGCTGATTAAGAGCAAGCAAGAGGCGGAGATCTTAAATGATCTGCCCCTCTTCGATGTGAACATCTTGGACAATTTCATTGATGAGTGGTTCGACAATCAAGATCTCAGTTTTGATGATCTTCAACTCCCCATTGGCATCAGCGTCGCCTTCCAAGGCGCAATTGCTCCTGAGCTGGCTCTGGCTCAGCGAATTGTTGAATTGAAGAACAAGATTGACTTTGAGAAAGAGCAGTTCAAGAAGCATGTAGCCAAGCTTAGTGTGGCTGATGTTCAGAAATTCAAGCTGATGCTGAATGAGCTCAAGGAGGCGTTTCGTAAGAAACGCGAAGAAGCCAAAGGTTCAAGAGAGCACATGAAAAATCCTGCTGCCAACTGTGTTCAAGCTTATAACAAAGCTGAGAAGCGCAAGGCTCTTGGGCGTCCTGGCATTGACCCCAAGATGACTGCCAAAAAGAAGAAGTCTACTGTGGCCCCAACTGAACCTCCAAGGCGGGAAGAACCTCACATTGTCTTCCTTGCCAGCATGACAGGCTCGAAGCCTAAGGTCCCCACAATGGCTTCAGAACAGAAGAAAACCAAGGCAGCTGAAGCCGAAACCAGGAAGCGAAAAATCAAGAGCACCGCTGATGATGCACCACTCCCCAAGAAGAGAAAAACCAAGAAGAGAGATCAGGCTGCTCCCATAGAGCCCCTTGTTGTCGAACCCATTGCTTTTCCTCATCCTGACCCTGAAAATCAAGAGTGTCAGTTGATAGTTCATGAGTCTTTTTCCACATAGGCTAATGAAGCTCAAGAAGTTCCAGTCGTTGACCCCATCACGACTGAAGACAGTGGTCCTCACGATAATGTAGAAGATGATGAAGTCCTTCCTCAGATTGAGCGCCCAACGGTATCATCGCCCATTCTCACGAACAGCAAGGTCATCAATATTGGTCGTCATTTGACGCCAATCTCCCAGTATGCCTCATGGGTTGATCGCCCCCAACCAGCAACTCCTAGTCAAGATTCACCAAATACACCCCGTCCTCCCCAGCGCAAGTCACCCGTCCGCTGGTGAATGATGATAACTACATGGAGACCACACCCTCGCCAAAGGCGTCGCCCATATTTCAACAGCTTCGCAAAGGTCTGAGACCCTTTGTCTCCATGACTTCCATCACAGAAGAAGACTCGAACTAGTCCAGCTTAGTGGCACGTCAAGTGTTCCCTGAAGACAATCCTTCTGTGACAGTTCCAATGTCTGAAGCTAATACTTTTGAAGACAATCCGGCTGTATTAGCCGATGAAAGATAAGAATAAGAAGAGCGCGTTGCTACTCCCCCTATCACCCAAGAAGTTGTTCTCGAGGAGAACGTGTATGTGCCCGACCCTCCAGCTACTCAAGTGGAGGTTGAGAATCCTGAGGCGGCCACCAACAACACTACTAAAGCTAATGACGTTGTCATGGCTGAAGACAATGTGGCGCCTGCAATAAACACTGTGCATGAAGCCAATAATGCACCTGCCACTAATGAGCAGCCTGACAGCATTGCCAATGTCTCTGCTCTTGTCCTGCCTCCAAGGCCTCATACCATTGAGCAAGCATTCTATCAAGGCGAGCTGGTCACAGTGAGATGGCCAATTCTGGTTCCTCCGCCTGCTCCCGGCCCTCAATTTGATTATCATGTGGAGCACCGGCCACAGGTTCAGAAGCCAAAGCCCAGATTGCCACGGTTTCTAGGTACTGCATTAGCACCAGGCTCATTCAATATCAACGGCTTCATTGCACACAACACCTTCTTCGATAACGCTAAGAACCCATATTCCAAGCCAAGAATATCATTAGATCGGTTCTGGAGTTATCAGCTGCGCAGCTACTACTCCTGCGTCCTATACAATCAAGAGCACATATTTCCTCATATGCGTCTGGATTCTGAAGCCATTGCTGGCCTGCCCTGCTTAGAAGAAGCACTTGACTATTTCCGAGATGCAGGCCTGCTCCAGTTTGTTACTGATAAGGAGCATTGGAATGAAGAGCTTCTGCTACAATTTTATGCATCTCTCCACATTCGCGGCTACAACAGGGATCCAACGACATGGGTCCTTGAGTGGATGACTGGCAATGTCCATCATGAAGCCAAAGCCTTTGATCTCATTGAGCTTACCGGCCTTTCCACTCCGGGCGTACTGTACGAACCTGGTTGTCAGCTTCACCGCGATGAATTGGAGAGCATCTTTCAGAAGCCAGAGCCCAACATGAGCCAAATGCTAAGTATGATGAAGCCACTGCCCTAGGATGCCGAATATCCCAAGGAATTCTTTGTTGAAGACCTAGAGTATCTGCCCCGCACCATCTTAGGCGAACTCTATGGCCCATCAAAGGGCATTCCTCCTCAGCAAAGCTTGAAGGTGCAATGAAGACATTGGTCTTCTATATTCTCAATGGCAAAAGCTTCAATACTCAGGATTTCTTCATTCGCCAATTTGCTGCCTCTGGATCTGACATATTTGGTCTGAAGTATTATGCTCCTTGGATTATGCGTCTGATCAAGCTTCACTCTGCCATTGACTAGCATCCCTCTGTGCGTAACCATCTCATATTTCTACTAGAGGTTGATATGTCCATTGAAGCCATTTACCCAGAGCCTGTCAAGGAAGCACAATATCTTCACAATGCATATCGTCAGAGCTTTTCCCAGCATGTTGAAGGTGTTCAGGTTGCTTCTCGTGTTTATCCTCTGGCCGACAACACTCGCCGTGCACGCACTGAAGCCACAGAAAGCACTATTGCTCCAAGGCCTCGGAAGCGATCTCGTGTGCTCAATGACCGAGAGCTTCTCGTGGCCTTGCATCAGAAACATGACAAGCATCACTACTGGATGAAGCGTCAAATGCAAAGCCTCTTGGTGGATGTCAATCGCATCCGCAATCTTGCCACCAAGAATGCCTTTGTCACTCATGAAACCTGTTGGAGGTCCTGGAAGAGTCTGACATTGCTAAGTGCTGAAGCTAATCTTCAAGACGATGGCTTCACTGAGAGATTCAAGTTCGACTCCACTCCTCCCAGGAATGTTGTCTTAAGTCGAACCCCGTCTCTTGAAGATTCAGAGTACTCCTCCTCCGCAGCAACTGTAAATGCCAGAGTCTTGGATGACGCCGATGATGCTACCACACCACCTCCAACCTCAGCGTGTGTCGACACTGCACCAAGTTCCTCTGCACCACCAAACCTCAACGACGACCTGCTGCTTCACCTACTCCTCATGGGAACGAGTAGAGACTATGTCTTCAAACCTTTTTGGTCCTTACTGACAAAAGGGGGAGAAGCATATGTTGATAGTCTTCAAGCGGGTCTAGATGGTTGGTTGATATACTTTTTTCCTAGTGCTTACAACTCTCGCTTTTGATACATTTGGTTCTTTGAGTTGTAACACTTAAACTTGATGGTCGTCTACTACTTTTTCTGCTATTCTGTGATGCGATGATAAATTCCGCATATGCAATGATAAATCCCCCATGAAGTCATTTCGCAGACGTCCATTTTTCATTATGCATGTCATTATCCTTGTACATCTGTGCATGCATGATGTATTGTCTTCATATGGTGAAGAGGATCTCCACAAGTACAACCTGCCATGTGCATTTGCATTCCAATGCAAAACATTTATATGCACATCTTCAGGGGGAGCCTTTTTGCCATTTATGAAGACAATATCTTAATCCTTTACAATTTCACATACTTTCATCCCCGTTGAAAACTTCAACCAGTTTGTCATCAATCACCAAAAAGGGGGAGATTGTAAGTGCATCTCACAGCCAACACAAAGGCATCACAAGCCAACAAAGACAAAGGCATCTAGTTACCAGAAGCATAGAAGTACTCTTTCAACTTGTATGAAACAATCCTTTTTCTTCCACTCTGTCTTGGAGCTTGAAAAGTTCACATGTGGCCTGCAGCACAGGTAGAGGTTGTACCAGCACTGGTAGCTTACTTCCCGGGAGACCTCCTTGGAGGAGCAGCAGGTCTAGTGGCAGCGGGTGTAGCTTTCCTCCTTGGTGCAACAGCTGTTGTAGGAGCAGTAGGTGTAGGAGCAGCTGTTGATGGAGATGGCCTCTTCCTTGATGGTGCAGTAGTTGTAGATGGAGATGGCCTCTTCCTTGGTGGTGCAGCAGCTGTATATGCATTTCTTGTTGAGGCTGAAGCCTGTGACCTATTTGGCTGCATTTCAAAAACAATTAAGGGTTGTGAGTTACAATGGAGACGTAAAGAGAATTGAGGTGCTACTCTAACTAACCTGGTGCTGGTTTATTCTCATAGCAAGAGCTGGCTTGAGGGGCTTGGAGCAAATATTGTATCTATGCCCTACAAGTATGCAGTTGCTGCTGTTGCAATATGCCCTAGAGGCAATAATAAAATGGTTATTATTATATTTCCTTGTTCATGATAATTGTCCATTGTTCATGCTATAATTGTATTAACCGAAAACCATAATACATGCGTGAATACATAGACCACAACATGTGCCTAGTGAGCCTCTAGTTGACTAGCTCGTTGATCAATAGATGGTTATGGTTTCCTGACCATGGACATTAGATGTCATTGATAACGGGATCACATCATTAGGATAATAAAATCTTATCCAGAGTCGGATGAGTTAGCTTTACTTGTAGCCCAAGTCAAGCTGCCGCGTGTGTTTGAAATCTGACAATTGCGACACGTGTCAGTTCCTTAGTGACCCAGGGTCATTTCGGACAAATCAGGTTGGGTTGCCCAGTGGCTATAAATAGCCCACCCCCTACACCATAAATTGGTGGCTGCTCAGAGTTAGTACACGGCTTTTGTCATTTGAGAGCAACCCACCGCCGAAGCTTTCGAGAGAGAATCCTTGCAAGGAGAAAGCCCAAACCACCCAGAGCCCAAAGAGTGTTTGGCATCACTAAAGTCTTTCTGTCCGCGTGATCTGAAGACTTGTTACACATGAGGACTGTGAATCCTCGAGCCGGTTAGGCGTCACGTTCTGAGCATCCAAGAGCCATTGTGGATTGCCGGTGAACAAAGTCTGTGAAGGTTCGGAAGTCTACCTTGAAGACTTACCAGAGTGATTGGGCGGGGACTAGGTGTCCTTAGCTCAAGGGGAATAAGGTGAAGACGCGGTCTTCTGAGTTGAATCTCGGCCTCCCTAACGGGACGCACAGTTGTCACAAAGAATCGAACTGGTCGAACAAATCCTCGCCCTTCCGAAGCCACCGGTTCTATCTCTTACTTCTCTTTACTTACAGTTTGTCTTCGTGAAGTCATTGCCTGCTTGCATTATCTTTTTGACTTCACTGTGTGACTACCTGTTCTGATTGGCTTCATACTATCTTCCATCCTGATCTTTACTACCTAGCTACTATTAGTCTTCGTGCTTTAACTTCATTGAATACTTGACTATGGCGTGTCTAGTGTAGTCTACCTTCCGCTGCATTCGAATAGTGTTGTTTATATTGTTTGTCTTCGAAACTCCCACGTTTTGAAGACTTCCATAAAAATCGCCTATTCACCCCCCTCCCCCCTCTAGTCGATAACTAGCCCTTTCAGTGATTGACTTGACCCATTCCGTTAGGTTAGCACTTGATCGTTTAGTATGTTGCTATTGCTTTCTTCATGACTTATACATGTTCCTATGACTATGAGATTATTGCAACTCCCGAATACTGGAGGAACACTTTGTGTGCTACCAAACGTCACAACATAACTAGGTGATTATAAAGGTTCTCTACAGGTGTCTCCGATGGTGTTTGTTGAGTTGGCATAGATCGAGCTTAGAATTTGTCACTCCGATTGTCGGAGAGGTATCTCTGGGCCCTCTCGGTAATGCAAATCACTACAAGCCTTGCAAGCAATGTGACCAATGATTTAGTTATGGGATGATGCATTACGGAACGAGTAAAGATACTTGTCGGTAATGAGATTGAACTAGGTATTGAGATACTGACGATCGAATCTCGGGAAAGTAACATACCGATGACCAAGGGAACAACGTATGTTGTTATGCAATTTTACCGATAAAGATATTCGTAGAATATGTAGAATCCAATATGAGCATCCAGGTTCCGCTATTGGTTATTGATAGGAGACATGTCTCAGTCATGTCTACATAGTTCTTGAACCCATAGGGTCCGCACGCTTAACGTTTGGTGACAATTGGCATTATGATTTTATGTGTTTTGATGTACCGAAGGTTGTTCGGAGTCCCGGATGAGATCACGGACATGACGAGGAGTCTTGAAATGGTCGAGACATAAAGATTGATATATTGGAAGGTTATATTCGGAAAACGGAAGGGTTCCAGGAGTCACCAGATAAATACCGGAGTACCGGGAGGTTACCGGAACCCCCCGGGGAGTATATGGGCCTTAATGGGCTTTAGGGGAGAGAGAGAGGGGCTGGCTAGGGCTGGGCCGCACGCCCCCCAAGCCTAGTCCGAATTGGACTAGGGGGGAGGTGCGGCGCCCCCTCCTTTCTTCTCCTCCTCTTCTTCCCTTCCCCCTTCTCCTACTCCTACTAGGAAAGGGGAGTCCTACTCCTAGTGGGAGTAGGACTCCCCCCTTGGCGCGCCCTCCTCCTAGGCCGGCCGCCTCCCCCCTTGCTCCTTTATATACGGGGGCAGGGGCACCCCAAGACACACAAGTTGATCATTGATCTTTTAGCCGTGTGGGGTGCCCCCCTCCACCATAATCCACCTCGGTCATATCGTAGCGGTGCTTAGGCGAAGCCCTACGCCGGTAGCTTCATCAACACCGTCATCACGCCGTCGTGTTTACGGAACTCTCCCTTGAAGCTCTACTGGATCGTGAGTTTGTGGGATGTCACCGAGCTGAATGTGTGCAGATCGCGGAGGTGCCGTACGTTCGGTACTAGTATTAGTCGATCGTGAAGATGTACGACTACGTCAACCGTGTTGTTATAACGCTTCCGCTTACGGTGTACGAGGGTACGTGGATGACACTCTCCCCTCTCGTTGCTATGCATCACCATGATCTTGCATGTGCGTAGGAAATTTTTTGAAATTACTACGTTCCCCAACAGTGGCATCCGAGCCAGGTTTATGCGTAGATGTTATACGCACGAGTAGAACACAAGTGAGTTGTGGGCGATAATATTCATACTGCTTACCAACATGCCATACTTTGGTTCGGCGGTATTGTTGGATGAAGCGGCCCAGACCGACATTACGCGTACGCTTACGCGAGACTGGTTCTACCGACGTGCTTCTCACACAGGTGGTTGGCGGGTGTCAGTTTATCCAACTTTACTTGAATCGAGTGTGGCTACGCCCAGTCCTTGTTGAAGGTTAAAACAACACATACTTGACGAAAAATCGTTGTGGTTTTGATGCGTAGGTAAGAACGGTTCTTGCTAAGCCCATAGCAGCCACGTAAAACTTTCAACAACAAAGTAGAGGACGTCTAACTTGTTTTTGCAGGGCATGTTGTGATGTGATATGGTCAAGACATGATGCTAAATTTTATTGTATGAGATGATCATATTTTGTAATAGAGTTATCGGCAACTGGCACGAGCCATATGGTTGTCTCTTTATTGTATGCAATGCAATCACCCTGTAATTGTTTTTACTTTATCACTAAGAGGTAGCAATGGTCGTAGAAACAACAGTTGGCGAGTTCACGAGACGACAACGATGCTACGATGGAGATCAAGGTGTCGCGCCGGTGACGATGGTGATCATGACGGTGCTTTGGAGATGGAGATCAAAGGCACAATATGATGATGGCCATATCATATCACTTATATTGATTGCATGTGATGTTTATCCTTTATGCATCTTATTTTGCTTAGTTCGACAGTAGCATTATAAGATGATCTCTCACTAAAATTTCAAGGTATAATTGTTCTCCCTGAGTATGCACCGTTGTGACAGTTCTTCGTGCTGAGACACCACGTGATGATTGGGTGTGATAAGCTCTACATTCACATACAACGGGTGCAAGCCAGTTTTGCACATGCAGAATACTCGGGTTAAACTTGACGAGCCTAGCATATGCAGATATGGCCTCGGAACACTGGAGACCGAAAGGTCGGGCGTGAATCATATAGTAGATATGATCAACATAGTTATGTTCTCCATTGAAAACTACTCCATCTCACGTGATGATCGGACATGGTTTAGTTGATTTGGATCACGTGATCATTTAGATGACTAGAGGGATGTCTATCTAAGTGGGAGTTCTTAAGTAATATGATTAATTGAACTTTAATTTATCATGAACTTAGTCCAGATAGTATTTTGCAAATAATGTTGTAGATCAATAGCTCGCGTTGTTGCTTCCCTATGTTTTTGTATGTGTTCCTAGAGTAAACTAAGTTGAAAGATGGTAGTAGCAATGATGCGCATCGGGTCTGTGATCTGAGGTTTATCCTCATTGCTACACAGAAAAATTATGTCCTTGATGCACCACTAGGTGACAGACCTATTGCAGGAGCAGATGAAGACGTTATGAATGTTTGGCTAGCTCAATATGATGACTACTTGATAGTTTAGTGCATCATGCTTAACGGCTTAGAATCGGGACTTCAAAGACGTTTTGAACGTCATGGACCATATTAGATGTTCCAGGAGTTGAAGTTAATATTTCAAGCAAATACCCGACTTGAGAGATATGAAGTCTCCAACAAGTTCTATAGCTAAAACATGGAGGAGAATAGCTCAAGCAGTGAGCATGTGCTTAGATTGTCTGGGTACTACAATCGCTTGAATAAAGTGGGAGTTAATCTTCCAGATAAGATAGTGAATGACAGAGTTCTCTAATCACCATCACCATGTTACTGGAACTCTGTGATGAACTCTAGTATGCAAGGGATGATGAAAACGATTCCCGAGCTCTTCGTGATGCTGAAATTGATGAAGGTAGAAATCAAGAAAGAGCATCAAGTGTTGATGATTGACAAGACCACTAGTTTCAAGAAAAGGGCAAAGGGAAAGAAAGGTAACTTCAAGTAGAATGGCAAGCAAGTTGTCACTCCCGTGAAGAAGCCCAAAGCTAGATCTAAGCCTGAAACTGAGTGCTTCTACTGCAAAGGAAATGGTCACTAGAAGTGGAACTGCCCCAAATATTTGGTGGATAAGTAGGATGGCAAAGTGAACAAGGGTATATTTGATATACAGATTATTGATGTGCACCTTACTAGTGTTTATAGTAGCCCCTGGGTATTTGATACTTGTTCGGTTACTAAGATTAGTAACTCGAAACAGGAGTTACAGAATAAACAAAGACTAGTTGAGAGTGAAGTGATGATGTGTGTTGGAAGAGGTTCCAATATTGATATGATCATCATCGCACACTCTCTATACTTTCGAGATTAGTGTTGAACCTAAATAAATGTTATTTGGTGTTTGCGTTGAGCATACATATGATTATATCTTGTTTATTGCGATACGATTATTCATCTAAAACAGAGAATAAATTGTTATTCTGTTTACATGAATAAAACCTTCTATGATCATACACCCAATGTTGATGGCTTATTGAATCTTGATTGTAGTGGTACACATATTCATAATATTGATGCCAAAAGATACAAAGTTGATAATGATAGTGCAACATATTTGTGGCACTGCCGTTTGGGTCATATCGGTGTAAAGCGCATGAAGAAACTCCATAAAGATGGATTTTTGGAATCACTTGATTGTGAATGATTTGATGCTTGTGAACCATGCCCTATGGGCAAGATGACTAAAACTCCGTTCTCTGGAACAATGGAACAAGCCAGTGACTTATTGGAAATAATACATACTGATGTATGCGGTCCAATGAGTGTTGATGCTCGTGGCAGGTATCATCATTTTCTGACCTTCACAGATGATTTGAGCAGATATGGGTATATCTACTTAATGAAACACAAGTCTGAAACATTTGAAAAGTTCAAGGAATTTCAGAGTGAAGTGGAGAATCATCGTAACAAGAAAATAAAGTTTCTACAATCTGATCATGGAGGAGAATATTTGAGTTACGAGTTTGGCCTTCATTTAAAACAATGTGGAATAGTTTCACAGCTTATGCCACATGCAAACACACAGCATAATGGTGTGTTCGAGCGTCGTAACCGCACTTTATTAGATATGGTGCGATCTATGATGTATCTTACCGGGTTACCACTATCGTTTTGGGGTTATGCATTAGAGACAACTGCATTCACTTTAAATAGGGCACCATCAAAATCCATTGAGACGACTCCTTATGAACTGTGGTTTGGCAAGAAACCAAAGTTGTCGTTTCTTAAATTTTGGGGCTGCGATGCTTATGTGAAAAAGCTTCAAAATGATAAGCTCAAACCCAAATCGGAGAAGTGTGTTGTCGGTGTCAAAACCAGCGAATCTCGGGTAGGGGGTCCCGAACTGTGCGTCTAGGCGGATGGTAACAGGAGACAAGGGACACGATATTTTACCCAGGTTCGGGCCCTCTCGATGGAGGTAAAACCCTACGTCCTGCTTGATTAATATTGATGATATGGGTAGTACAAGAGTGGATCTACCACGAGATCAAGGAGGCTAAACCCTAAAGCTAGCCTATGGTATGATTGTTGTAATGTATGTTGTGTCCTACGGACTAAAGCCCTCTGGTTTATATAGACACCGGAGAAGGCTAGGGTTACACAGAGTCGGTTACAATGGTAGGGGACCTACATATCCGTATCGCCAAGCTTGCCTTCCACGCCAAGGAAAGTCCCATCCAGACACGGGACGGAGTCATCAATCTTGAATCTTCGTAGTCTTGGAGTCCGGCGGACGATGATAGTCCGGCTGTTCGGACACCCCCTAGTCCTGGACTCCCTCAGTAGCCCCTGAACCAGGCTTCAATTACGATAAGTCCGGCGCGCATAATGTTCGGTATTGCAAGGCGGGTTCCTCCCTTGAATAATCCAGAGAAGATCATGGACACCAGGATAGTGTCCGGCTCTGCAAAATAAATTCCACATTCCACCGTAGAGAGAATAAAATGTACACAAGTTCAATCTGCTGACGTATTACGCGGCATGACATCACACTGCTACCAAGCCTTTACTTGAAACGTTTTTTAATATACCACCTCAGCATGTTTAGCGAAGCGGTTTCCTTGGCACGTCCTGTCGAAGCAGAGATCGTGTTCCCCTTATTCCGGGATTCTCATCAATACGGATGTGGGTAACCCAACCGCGCCATTGATAGTGGCGCTTGGGAGATAAGCGAGTTTTACCGGGCTGGTGGGGGACGCATAGTCTTCGCCCGCCTATATATAAGGGATAAGGATTCACCTTTTCACCTTCGCCTTCTTCCTCCTTTGCTTATCTATCTCCGCGCACTCAAGCTCCAACTCCCAAGCTCGCGCATCTCATCTCAACCTTCTCCGACCATGTCCGGAGCGGGAGGCAAATGGTTGGCCTCCACCGTCAAGGAGGAGCACATCACAAAGTTGCGCAGCGCCGGATACCTTTTCGGCGATATCGCGCATCGGCTGCCCGACGAGGGGCAGCTCATCCCCACCCCCGGGCCCCATGAGAGGGTTGTTTTCCTCCCCCACTTCCTCCGCGGACTGGGCTTTCCACTTCACCCTTTTGTCCGGGGGCTCATGTTCTACTACGGCCTGGATTTCCACGATCTGGCGCCGAACTTCATCCTCAACATCTCGACGTCTATCGTCGTGTGCGAGGCCTTCCTCTGCATCCAGCCCCACTTCGGCCTGTGGCTCAAGACCTTCAACGTCAAGCCGAAGGTTGTGAAGGGCACGCAAGCGGAATGCGGAGGCTCCATGTTGGGCAAGATGCCCAACGTCCTCTGGCTCGAAGGGGCCTTTGTGGACTCCGTCAAGGGGTGGCAATCGGGGTGGTACTACATCACCGAGCCGCGCGACCCTGAGTGGGCGGCGGCCCCCGAGTTTAGATCTGGTATCCCCACGCAGCTCACCTCCTAGAAAGAGAAGGGCTTGTTGTGGGGTAATCCGAAGGAGCTGACGGGACTCCGAGCCTGTATCCATAAGCTGGTGAACAATAAGCTCAGGCTCGTCGACGTGGTTCAAGTCATGCTCGTCCGCCGGATCCTCCCATGCCAAGAACGGGCATTCAAGCTGTGGGAGTTCGATCCGGAACAGCACCAGGCGCTAAGCGGGCTCTTCGACACGACGTACGAAGGCGCCTGGAGGGTGCTGTTTAAGGGCGCCGAAGCCCCCGCATCCGCGATGGAAGATCGTGGATTTCGCTCGCAGCATCCAGCTGACGAGGTAAGTGATTCAACCCCTTTACGGGACACTTGTTGTAAATAGATTGATTCTAAGAGGGTTTCAATCTCCCTTTTCCTTTGACAGGAATGGATGGAGAAGGCCGAATAGCTCATCTGCCCGGCTCCCATGCTAGAAGACCCAGTGAACGCCCGTCTAGCGGGGCTGCTGGTTCCGGCACCGCACGTGGTGCCGGAGAATAAGGCCAAGAAGGTGGCCACGGGGACTCGAAAGAGTTCCCGTAATCAGGTGTCCGACGACGAGGCGGACTCCTCCCCCGAAGATGAGGAGGAGGAAGAAGACTCTCTCCCGGAGGAGGGAGAGAAGAAGAGGAAGGCTTCCCCAACAGGGGAGGCCGAAGGGTCCAAGAGGGGGAGAACTATTCCCCCGGACAGCTCTGCCAACACCAACGTTAGCGAGGAGGAGTGGCCTTCAAGGGCCAGGCCTCCGGCGAGATCGTAAGTATCCGGATCCCTAATATGCAATTTCTTTCGTGTCGCATAGTGTCCTGCTAATGCCGCATACTGTCCGCAGTCCGGCCGATGATGATCTCCCCGCTTCATCGAGCGGGTCGTTGGCCCCGTCGGATGTGGATTCACTTCCACTGCTTCTACCCCCCGCGCCGACGAGGACGCCGAGGTGGGATCCCGGAAAGGGACCCATCAGGAGGAGGCTCCGGAGGCGCCGCAAGGCAGCCTCCCGGACTTTGCGCCGGACTCTACATCGGAACTTGTAGTGGTTCCAGAGTCCGGCAAGCGGCCCCTTCGAAAGAAGGGCAAGACCGTGACGCCGGCGGCCTCTGTCCAACCGGAGGCACTGGACAACTTGCTGGAGGCGCTCAAAGGTGCTTCCATCGAGGAAGAACACCGCACTGTTATGAGTGCGGTGATTCAGAAGGTCCAGCTCGCCAAGAGCGGGCTGACCGAAGCCTGCAGTAGCCTTTTAACAGGCTTTGAGGTAAGAAGTTAAAATTGTGTAATGTAATACCGCATAGACAATAGCCCCTGATGCTCGGTTTGGTGTTTGGAAAGAAAAGTCGGACTGAGGATCTAAAAAGATATTCGTAGGTTGCTAATAAATTATGTCAATATGGGTTTGCAGGCTGTGCTGCTGACCTCTGCCGCACTGACTGCGGAGGTTGGTACATTAAAGCAAGATCTCGAGCGGTCCGAGCGAGAGCTCGGCCATGCCAAGAGGCAGCTCAAGGACAAAGAAGGTGAGTAGCACCACTTTGGATTGTGACCTTACAGAAAAGGATTTTGGTTGCAATAAAATTAACAAGGATAATATGGGTATTGCAGGGGCCACAAACGAGGTGGCAGCCCTGAAGGAGGCTGTGTCCGCGGCCAAACGCAGTGCGGCCGCGAAACGGGCGGAGCGAAAAAAGCAGGAGGCACAGGTGGCGGAAGTGCGGCAAGAGCTCCAGGCTCTCATGGAGAAGCATGAGAGCTTGGAGCGCGACTCCAAGACTCGAGAGTCCGAGCTTGCCTCGGCTCTCGAAAGTGCCAAGTCTGCCAAGGCCGAGGCCCGTAAGGCCCTTCAGGAGGTTGAAGATGTAAAGAAGATAGCGGCGGGTAAGGCATTTTTCATGCAAAGCAAGCATGTTAATGTAAACTACCTGACACTTACCTGCATTTGGAGCTCTCCAGGGGCGTTTGCAGATCTGCCGTGTAGTGTGTCCGATGCCGCCACATTCTACCATGGCGAGGAGGGGAGCTCAACGGAGAAGGTCTTCTGGTCTCAGTATGCTGAGGCCGGTCATCCGGTGCCCCTAAGCGACCAGCTGAAGCAGCTGGTCGAACTCCACAAGGTAGCTGAGGAGGCCATGAAGGGCCTTATAGTCCGGTTGTGGCTCGACAGGCCATGCACAGGAGCTACTTCGGCCTCGTCTGGCGTCCGGTGGATGCGCGCCCTGGTGGAGGTCATCAAGCGCTCCTCTGTATTGAAGGTGCTCGTCGGGCCCTTGCCCGCACAAAGGTGCCTGGGCAGGCTGGATGCGGAGAAGCTTCTCATCGACCCGCCGCCACCGGCAAGGAGTATCGTCGCCCAAATGTATTATAAAACTGTCCTGAAGGGAGCCCGCGATATTGCGGATGAATGCCCTAGAGATGTAATTTTTGAGTAAACTCGTTTATGTATTATCCTGTGCGCTGAAAACTTTGTTCATGTGCGCTTTAAGCAACGCTTGTTTAATTTAAAATATTACCTTCTGTGCGGCCGTTTATAAAATCTGAGAGATGGCAAGTCGTTGGCTTCAGCCCCCAAGCCGCAAGTGCTGGGGTGTTCGAGATAACTTCAGCACTCTTGTTCCCACTTTTGGGTCCATCTAGGGAGGCGCTCAACACAACGAACATGGCAACCGGACTTATAATGCTTGAACACTCTCACTTAGCCATAGAATTCTATAATTTTAAATTTCGGCGAAGCCCCTAGTATTCGGAAGACCGAATTTGGGGCGCTATCCACGCCTTTAAATCGGACATTATCCGAACTTCGCTCAAGCGGCATGAGTCTTTAGGGACCCAAAAGACCTCTCGAACAGCGACCAGTCTCTCGCCTTATCATGCCCGTCGGTTTTAGCTTTCTCCACCGAGGCGCCGCCCAGCTCAACCGGGCGCAATCGCAGTGGTTCTCCCGATGCCACCTTAGCCGCTGAGCGGAACGTAAGGCACCAAAACGTGGGAGCCGGGCAAACCCAACTATTGACCCAAGACATGATTCGGAGCCGATTCATATAATGCTATAAGTTCGGGGTGCCGCACTTGTGAAAGTGTTCGGACTTATCACACCATAATGCGGGGAACACAAGCCCCCCGTGTATTCGGCCGTACCAAAATATACGGGTGCAAGATGTCATTTAATGAACATATATATATAAAGCAATGTAATTGCAGACGAAAAGTGTTGCATTATTTATTAAAGGAAGTCTGCTATGAGTGCGGACTGATACAAATAGTGCGGTAAGCAAGGGTTTTGGACTAATTAAACATGTCCCCCTCCAGGGATGAGCTGCGGACTTAGTGTATATAATCAAATTTATTGCTCGTAATTGAGACCACCTGAGTGTTCGTCGCCGCATTCTTTTCTCCCCGGCTGTTGCATCATGAGTTCGGCAGGTTCACCGCCGGACAGGGCCTCTGGATAATGGAGTCCTGTGTACATTAAAGAAGGAAAATAATAATAAGAAAGAGTGACACACTTGCGAGCCCCTGGTGTGGTCGAGCCGCACTCTGGGTCCATTGTGGTCGCGCCCCTTCCCCTACGCCCATGGTATCTCCAAAGCGTAATGATGTACGCGGAGGGTTGTTCTTGCAATCATGCGAGGGCGGGGGTTGGGGCCGCATTGCTACACATGCTTGGATCGTGCCAGGTGGTCTTGGTTGGTGTTGCTTCGGGCGCGTTTTGCTGTACCCGGCCGTTTAACGGCCGGACTCGAAAATTGCCTTAAAAGGCTGCTCTGCACTTCTGCAGCGAGAGCCGCTGTATGTTCCTCCGTTTGGAGGGAGCGTTCCATATTTCCGTTGACCGTGATGACTCCACGAGGGCCTGGCATCTTGAGCTTGAGGTATGCATAATGCGGCACCGCGTTGAACTTTGCAAACGCGATTAAATGCGAGCAGAGCGTGATAGCCGCGAAATGGGACTATGTCAAGATTAACTCCTCGCCGGAAATTATCCGGGATCCAAGACCACTTCGGTGTGACTAAGCTCGTACAATTGGCCTCCACACCTGGTTTGACGCCTTTAAAGGTTGTCTTTGTAGGTTTAATCCTTGAGGGTCTATGCCCATCTTGCGACTTGTATCTCGATAAAGCAGGTTCAGCTCGCCACCGTCCATCGGGACTCTCGTGAGGTGAAATCCATCGGCGATTGGGTATAAAACCAATGCGGCGAATCCGCCATGGCGGATGCTGGTCGGATGGTCTCTTGATCGAAAGTGATCGGACAAGAGGACCATGGATTGAACTTGGCGATCGGCTCCATCGCAGATCGCCCCTTAGTGCACGCTTCCGCTCCCTCTTGGGTATATGGGTTGCGTAAATCATGTTCACCGTCCGCACTTGTGGGGGGAAACCCTTCTATCCTCTATTGTTCGGCGGTCGGGTCTCTTCCTCGTCGTCGCTGTTTAGCCCCTTGTCGTTGTTTTCGGCAATTAACTTGCCTGCCTGCTTGAACACCCAGCAATCTCTGTTGGTGTGATTAGCTGGCTTTTCAGGGGTGCCATGTATCTGGCATAAGCGGTCGAGTATTCGGTCCAAATTGGACGGACCCGGAGTGGTTCTTTTGAATGGCTTCTTCCGCTGACCGGGTTTAGAGACTCGGAATCCGGCGTTGACTACCGTATCCTCCTTGTCGTCGCCGTTAATGCGGCGTTTATTTTTGCTTCGACGCGACCTGCCATTATGGTCCTTAGTATCCGGACAACCAGAATTTTTACTGAGGTTGTTGCTGCGAGCTAGCCAGCTATCCTCTCCCGCGCAAAAGCGGGTCATTAATGATGTGAGGGCTGCCATGGATTTCGGATTTTCTGTCCCTGTGCGGGCTAGCCACTCGTCGGATGTTATGTTTGAAGGTTGCGAGGGCCTCTGCATCCGGACGGTCGGCGATTTGGTTTTTCTTTGTCAAGAACCATGTCCGAATTGTCCGGCGATTCATCCGGCTGCTGAATTATGTGGCTTAGGTCATCGGCGTCTGGTGGCCGCACATACGTGCCCTGGAAGTTGTCGAGGAATGCGGCTTCCAGGTCTTCCCAACACCCAATTGACTCTGCTGGCAAGCTATTAAGCCAATGCCGAGCTGGTCCTTTAAGCTTGAGTGGTAGATACTTGATGGCATGGAGATCGTTGCCGCGGGCCATATGGATGTGAAGGAGATAATCTTCGATCCAAACTGCGGGGTCTGTTGTTCCATCGTAGGATTCGATGTTTACGGGTTTAAACCCTTCAGGGATTTGATGATCCATTACTTCGTCAGTGAAGCATATTGGGTGTGCGGCGCCTCTATATTGAGCAATATTGCGACGTAGCTCGAGAGAGCGTTGTCTGCTGTGTTCGGCCCGGCCGGGGTTATTGTATCCGGCGCGACGGTGTTCGTCGTGGGTCGTGGGGCGCCCACGTGATCCATAAATGGATCTGGATTGCCTTGCTTTGTCCTCCAATACGTCTCGCAACTCTGGCGCGTTCCCCCTTGGCTTCGTACTTTTGGAGCGATGCCGGGGTACGGTCTTGGTGGAGGGCCTGGATGCCTCTCTGTCGCGACCACGGGGTGGTCGGTCGGCCGTATCGTGCGCTGGTGATGAAGGTATGTATGCTTCCTCCTCTAATCGGGGGAGCAACTTGCGTCTGGGGTAGCTTTTGGAGGGGCGTTCGAGTTTAAACTCTTCGGCCGCGAGGACCTGGTCCATCGATCGGCCAGCAGGTCCTGATCAGCTTGAAGCTGCTGCTGCTTTTTCTTTAGGCTATTTGCCGTGGCGATAAGCCTGCGTTTAAAATGCTCTTGTTCGACAGGATCCTCGGGCACGACAAATTCATCGTCGTTGAGGCTTGCCTCGTCTTCGGAGGGAGGTATATAGTTATATTCCTCAACCTCTTCGTCTGCCGCCCTCTCATGAGGGCTTGCTTCTGCATCCTCCTGCGCTGAGTCTTGATGGAGGGGATTGTCTTTTGCACTATCTGGGGTATTATTATCTCCTGTGTCGGAATCTCCATTCTTGCTGTGGCGGGATATAGAGCGGCGCCGCTGACGCCGGCGCTTGGGTTGTTTCTTTAAGGAATCTGCCTCCGCTGCTTCCTCGCCATCCCCATCTTTTGGGGTGTCCACCATGTATATGTCGTATGACGAGGTGGTCTTCCACTGCCCTGTAGGCGCTGGTTCCTGTTCGTCTCCGGCATCGTCGTCCATAGCATCGATGTCTTCGGAGTCGTAGTCTAGCATGTCGATTAGATCGTCGACAGTGGCTACAAAGTGGGTGGTGGGTGGGCTCTGAATTTCTTCGTCGTCCGTATCCCACCCGACCTGGCCATAATCCGGCCAGGACTCTCCGGATAGCAAGAGATGCTTTAGCAAATTTAGGATGTCACCAAAGGGCGAGTGTTGGAAAATGTCCGCGGCAGTGAATTCCATAACCGGCGCCCAATCATATTCGATTGGCAGGGGCGTGGGAGGTACGGAGTCCGGCAAGGAGTCCGGCACCTCGGAGTCACGAGTTTCGCAAGGGACAAGGTTAGTGTTCGGCTCCATCGCCGTAGAAGTTACAGCCCCCGAGGCGGCGTACAACCACCGGTCCTCGACCTGGGCGATCGGCTCCGGACTAAAGGCCGGAGCGGATTCTTGTGCGGCCACCAAGGCACTGTTCGGCGGCAGAGCTAGATCATGCCCATCATAACAGTGCGGTGCGCTTGGCTGTGGCTCGAGCCCGTCGAGGATCAAGTCCCCGCGGATATCGGCCGTGAAGTTTAGGCTTCCGAATCTGACCTGACGGCCAGGGGCGTAGCTTTTGATCTGCTCCAGATGGCAAGTGAATTAGCCTGCAGTGCGAAGCCGCCGAATACGAAGATCTGTCCGGGGAGAAAAGTCTCACCCTGGACAGCGTTGTTGATTGAAGATGCCATTGAGCCTATCGGTGATGACACAGAGGAACTCTCAATGAAAGCACCAATGTCGGTGTCAAAACTGGCGGATCTCGGGTAGGGGGTCTCGAACTGTGCGTCTAGGCGGATGGTAACAGGAGACAAGGGACACGATGTTTTACCCAGGTTCAGGCCCTCTCGATGGAGGTAAAACCCTACGTCCTGCTTGATAAATATTGATGATATGAGTAGTACAAGAGTGGATCTACCACGAGATCAAGGAGGCTAAACCCTAAACCTAGCCTATGGTATGATTGTTGTAATGTATGTTGTGTCCTACGGACTAAAGCCCTCCGGTTTATATAGACACCGGAGAAGGATAGGGTTACACAGATTCGGTTACAATGGTAGGAGACCTACATATCCGTATCACCAAGCTTGCCTTCCACGCTAAGGAAAGTCCCATCCGGGCACGGGACGGAGTCTTCAATCTTGTATCTTCGTAGTCTTGGAGTCCGGCGGACGATGATAGTCCGGCTGTCCGGACACCCCCTAGTCCAGGACTCCCTCATGTGTCTTCATAGGATACCCAAAAGAGACTGTTGGGTACACCTTCTATCACAGATCCAAAGGCAAAATCTTTGTTGCTAAGAATGGATCCTTTCTAGAGAGGGAGTTTCTCTCAAAAGAAGTGAGTGGGAGGAAAGTAGAACTTATGAGATAATTGTACATGCTCCCTTGTTGGAAAGTAGTTCATCACATAAATCAGTTCCTGTGATTCCTACACCAATTAGTGAGGAAGCTAATGATGATGATCATGAAGCTTCAGATCAAGTTACTATCGAACCTCATAGGTCTTCCAAAGTACGGTCCGCACCAGAGAGGTACGGCGATCCTATTCTAGAAGTCATGTTACTAGACCATGATGAACCTACGAACTATGAGGAAGCGATGATGAGCCCAGATTTCGTGAAATGGCTTGAGGCCATGAAATCTGAGATGGGATCCATGTATGAGAACAAAGTGTGGACTTTGGTAGACTTGCCCGATGATCGGCAAGCCATAGAAATAAATGGATTTTGAAAGAGGAAGATGGACACTGATAGTAGTGTTACTATCTACAAAGCTAGACTTGTCGAAAAAGGTTTTTGACAAAGTTCAAGGTGTTGACTACGATGAGATTTTCTCACTCGTAGTGATGCTTAAGTCTGTCCGAATCATGTTAGCAAATTGCAACATTTTATGAAATCTGGCAAATGGATGTCAAAACTGCATTCCTTAATGGATTTCTTAAAGAAGAGTTGTATATGATGCAACCAGAAGGTTTTGTCGATCCTAAAGGTGCTAACAAAATGTGCAAGATCCAGCGATCCATCTACGGACTGGTGCAAGCATTTCGGAGTTGGAATATATGCTTTGATGAGTTGATCAAAGCATATAATTTTATACAGACTTGCGATGAAGCATGTATTTACAAGAAAGTGAGTGGGGGCACTACAGCATTTCTGATAAGTATATGTGAATGACATATTGTTGATCGGTAATAATGTAGAATTTTCTGGAAAGCATAAAGGAGTATTTGAATGGACTTTTTCAAAGAAAGACCTCGGTGAAGCTGCTTACATATTGAGCACCAATCTATAGAGATAGATCAAGACGCTTGATAAGTTTTTTCAATGAGTACATACCTTGACAAGATTTTGAAGTAGTTCAAAATGGAACAGTCAAAGAAAGAGTTCTTGCCTATGTTACAAGGTGTGAAATTGAGTAAGACACAAAGCCCGACCACGGCAGAAGATAGAAAGAGAATGATAGTCATTCCCTATGCCTCAACCATAGGTTCTATAAAGTATGTCATGTTGTGTACCAGATCTATTGTATACCCTACACTGAGTTTGGCAAGGGAGTACAATAGTGATCTAGGAGTAGATCACTGGACAACGGTCAAAATTATCCTTAGTGGAATAAGGATATGGTCCTCGTTTATGGAGGTGAAAAAAGGTTCGTCGTAAAGGGTTATGTCGATGCAAGTTTTGACACTGATCCAGATGACTCTAGGTCTCAATCTGGATACATATTGAAAGTGAGAGCAATTAGCTAGAGTAGCTCCGTGCAGAGCATTGTAGACATAAAATATTTGCAAAATACATACGGCTCTGCATGTGACAGACCCGTTGACTAAACTTCTCTCACAAGCAAAACATGATCACACCTTAGTACTCTTTGGGTGATAATCACATAGCGATGTGAACTAGATTATTGACTCTAGTAAACCCTTCGGGTGTTGATCACATGACGATATGAACTATGGGTGTTAATCACATACAGATGTGAATATTGGTGTTAAATCACATGGTGATGTGAACTAGATTATTGACTCTAGTGCAAGTGGGAGACTGAAGGAAATATGCCCTAGAGGCAATAATAAAGTTGTTATTTATATTTCCTTATATCATGATAAATGTTTATTGTTCATGCTAGAATTGTATTAACCGGAAACTTAGTGCATGTGTGAATACATAGACAAACAGAGTGTCACTAGTATGTCTCTACTTGACTAGCTCGTCGAATCAAAGATGGTTAAGTTTCCTAGCCATAGACATGAGTTGTCATTTGATTAACGGGATCACATCATTAGAGAATGATGTGATTGACTTGACCCATTTCGTTGGCTTAGCACTTGATCGTTTAGTATGTTGCTATTGCTTTCTTCATGACTTATACATGTTCCTATAACTATGAGATTATGCAACTCCCGAATACCGGAGGAAAACTTTGTGTGCTACCAAATGTCCCAACATAACTGGGTGATTATAAAGGTGCTCTACAGGTGTCTCCGATGGTGTTTATGAGTTGGCATAGATCGAGATTAGGATTTGTCACTCCGATTGTCGGAGAGGTATCTCTGGGCCCTCTCGGTAATGCACATCACTACAAGCCTTGCAAGCAATGTGACTAATGAGTTAGTTAAGGGATGATGCATTATGGAACGAGTAAAGAGACTTTCTGGTAACGGGATTGAACTAGGTATTGAGATACCGACGATCGAATCTCGGGCAAGTAACATACCGATGACAAAGGGAACAATGTATGTTGTCATGTAGTTTAACCGATAAAGACCTTTGTAGAATATGTAGGAGCCAATATGAGCATCCAGGTTCCGCTCTTGGTTATTGACCGGAGACATGTCTCGGTCATGTCTACATAGTTCTCGAACCCGTAGGGTCCGCACGCTTAACATTTGGTGACGATAGGTATTATGAGTTTATGTGTTTTCATGTACCGAAGGTTTTTCGGAGTCCCGGATGAGATCACGGACATGACGAGGAGTCTCGAAATGGTCGAGACATAAAGATTGATATATTGGAAGGTTATATTCGGACACGGAAAGGGTTCCGGGGGTCACCGGTTAAATACCGGAGTACCGGGAGGTTACCGTAACCCCTCGGGGAGTATATGGGCCTTAATGGGATTTAGGGGAGAGAGAGGGGCTGGCTAGGGCTGGGAGGCGCGCCACCCAAGCCTAGTCCGAATTGGACTAGGGGGAAGGGGCAACGCCCCCTCCTTCCTTCTCCTCCTCTCCTTCCCTTCCCCCTTCTCCTACTCCTACTAGGAAACGGGAGTAGGACTCCCCCCTTGGCGCGCCCTCCTCCTAGGCCGGCCGCCTCCCCCCTTGCTCCTTTCTATACGGGGGCAGGGGGCATCCCAAGACACACAACTTGATCATTGATCTTTTTGCTGTGTGCGGTGCCCCCTCCACCATAATTCACCTCGGTCATGTCGTAGCGGTGCTTAGGCGAAGCCCTGTGTCGGTAGCATCATCAACACCGTCATTACGCCGTCGTGCTGACGGAACTCTCCCTCGAAGCTCTGCTGGATCGTGAGTTCATGGGATGTCATAGAGCTAAACATGTGCAGAACGCGGAGGTGTCGTACGTTCGGTACTAGGATCGGTCGATCGTGAAGACGTACGACTACATCAACCGCGTTGTCATAACGCTTCTACTTACGGTCTACCATGGTACATAGACGACACTCTCCCCTCTCGTTGCTATGCATCACCATGATCTTTCGTGTGCGTAGGAAATTTTTTGAAATTACTATATTCCCCAACAGTATTGGGATACCGACGATCGAATCTCGGGCAAGTAACATACCGATTGACAAAGGGAATTGTATACGAGATTGATTGAATCCCCGACATCGTGGTTCATCCGATGAGATCATCGTGGAACATGGAGCCAACATGGGTATCTGATACGTCTCCAACGTATCTATAATTTTTGATTGTTCCATCCTATTATATTACCCCTTTTGGATGTTTATGGGCTTTATTTTACACATTTATATCATTTTTGGGACTAACCTACTAATCGGAGGCCCAGAACGTATTGCTGTTTTTTTTGCCTATTTCAGTATTTCGAAGAAAAGGAATATCAAACGGAGTCCAAACGGAATGAAACCTTCAGGAGCGTGATTTTTGGAACGAACGTGATCCGGAGAACTTGGAGTGCAAGTCAAGAAGCAAACGAGGCGGCCAGGAGATAGGAGGGCGCGCCCCCTGTCTCCTGGGCCCTTTGAGTGGCCACCGACGTACTTCTTCCTCCTATGTATACCCACGTACCCCGAAAACATCTAGGGAGCCAACGAAAAACAATTTCCACCGCCGTAACCTTCTGTATCCGCGAGATCCCATTTTGGAGCCTTCGCCGGTGCTCCACCGGAGGGGGAATCGACCACGGAGGGCTTTTACATCAACACCATAGCCCCTCCAATGAGTTGTGAGTAGTTTACCACAGACCTTCGGGTCCATAGTTATTAGCTAGATGGCTTCTTCTCTCTTTTTGGATCTCAATACAATGTTATCCCCCTCTCTTGTGGAGATCTATTCGATGTAAACTCTTTTTGCGGTGTGTTTGTCGAGATCCGATGAATTGTGGGTTTATGATCAAGTTTATCTATGAGAAATATTTGAATCTCCTCTGAATTCTTTTATGTATGATTGAGTTATCTTTGCAAGTCTCTTCGAAATATCAGTTTGGTTTGGCCTACTAGATTGATCTTTCTTGCCATGGGAGAAGTGCTTAACTTTGGGTTCAATCTTGCGGTGTCCTTACTGATACGTCTCCAACGTATCTATAATTTTTAATTGTTCCATGCTATTATATTACCTCTTTTGGATGTTTATGGGCTTTATTTTGCACATTTATATCATTTTTGGGACTAACCTACTAACCGGAGGCCCAGCCCATATTGCTGGGTTTTTTTCATATTTCAGTATTTCAAAGAAAAGGAATATCAAACGGAGTCCAAACAGAATGAAACCTTCGGGAGCGTGATTTTTGGAACAAACGTGATCCGAAGAGCTTGGAGTGCAAGTCAAGAAGCTTCCGAGGGCCCCACGAGATAGGGGGCGCCTCCCCTATAGGGCGCTACTGTCTTGTGGGCCCCTCATGCCACCGACGCACTTCTTCCTCCTATATATACCTCACGCACTCAAAACATCCAGAGCACCATGAAACACAATTTCCACCGCCAGAACCTACTCAGATCCGCGAGATCCCATCTCGGAGCCTTCGCCGGCACTCTGCCGGAGGGGGAATCAACCATGGAGGGCCTCTACATCAACATCCTTGCCCCTCTGATGAGTTGTGAGTAGTTTACCTCAGACCTACGGGTCCATAGTTATTAGCTAGATGACTTCTCTCTTTTTGGATCTCAATACAATGTTCTCACCCTCTCTTGTGGAGATCTATTCGATGTAAACTCTTTTTGTGGTGTGTTTGTCGAGATCCGATGAATTGTGGGTTTATGATCAAGTTTATCTATGAATAAATATTTGAATCTTCTCTGAATTCTTTTATGTATGATTGAGTTATCTTTGCAAGTCTCTTCGAATTATCAGTTTGGTTTGGCCTACTAGATTGGTCTTTCTTGCCATGGGAGAAGTGCTTAGCTTTGGGTTCAATCTTGCGGTGTCCTTACCTAGTGACAGAAAGGGTTGCAAGGCACGTATTGTATTGTTGCCATCGAGGATAACAAGATGGGTTTTATATCATATTGCATGAGTTTATCCCTCTACATCATGTCATCTTGCTTAATGCGTTACTCTGTTCTTATGAACTTAATACTCTAGATGCAGGCAGGAGTCGGTCGATGTGTGGAGTAATAGTAGTAGATGCAGGCAGGAGTCAGTCTACTTTATGGACGTGATGCCTATATACATGATCATGCCTAGATAATATCATAACTATGCGCTTTTCTATCAATTGCTCGACAGTAATTTGTTCACCCATCGTAATACTTATGCTATCTTGAGAGAAGCCTCTAGTGAAACCTATGGCCCCCGGGTCTATCTCTTATCATATTTGCTTTCAATCTACTTTATTTGCATCTTTACTTTTTGCATCTATATTATAAAATACCAAAAATATATTTATCTTATCATACTATATTTATTAGATCTCACTTTCATGAAGTGGTCGTTAAGGATTGACAACCCCTTTATTGCGTTGGTTGCGAGTTCTCGATTGTTTGTGTAGGTGCGTGGGACTTTTGAGGAGCCTCCTCTTTGGATTGATACCTTGGTTCTCAAAACTGAGGGAAATACTTACGCTACACTTTGCTGCATCACCCTCTCCTCTTCGAGGAAAACCAACGCAAGCTCAAGACGTAGCACTTACCCAGTGACAGAAAGGGTTGCAAGGCATGTATTGTATTGTTAACATCGAGGATAAAAAGATGGGGTTTATATCATATTGCTTGAGTCTATCCCTCTACATCATGTCATCTGTCTTAATGCGTTACTTTGTTCTTATGAACTTAATACTCTAGATGCATGCTGGATAGCGGTCGATGTGTGGAGTAATAGTAGTTGATGCAGGCGGGAGTCGGTCTACTTGTCACGGACGTGATGCCTATATACATGATCATGCCTAGATAATCTCATAATTATTCGCTTTTCTATCAATTGCTCGACAGTAATTTGTTCACCCACCGTAATACTTATGCTATCTTGAGAGAAGCCACTAGTGAAACCTATGGCCCCCGGGTCTATCTTTTATCATATAATCTTTCAATCTACTTTTATTTGCATCTTTACTTTTTGCATCTATATTATAAAATACCAAAAATATATTTATCTTATCATACTATCTCTATCAAATCTCACTTTCGCAAGTGGCCGTGAAGGGATTGACAACCCCTTTATTGCGTTGGTTGCGAGTTCTTTGTTTGTTTGTGTAGGTGCGTGGGACTTTTGAGGAGCCTCCTACTGGATTGCTACCTTGGCTCTCAAAAACTGAGGGAAATACTTACGCTACTCTACTGCATCACCCTTTCCTCTTCAGGGAAAACCAACGCAAGCTCAAGACGTAGCAAGAAGGATTTCTGGCGCCGTTGCCGGGGAGGTCTTCGCTCAAGTCAAGACATACCAAGTACCCATCACAAACTCATCTCCCTCGCATTTACATTATTTGCCATTTGCCTCTCGTTTTCCTCTCCCCACTTCACCCCTGTTTTATTTGCTCTCTTTATTCTCTCTCTCTCTCTCTCTCTCTCTCTCTCTCTCTCTCTCTCTTTCGCTTGCCTTTTCAGTTTGCTTGTGTGTTGGATTACTTTTTGCCATGGCGCAAGATAATACCAAATTGTGTGATTTCTCCAATACCAATAATAATGATTTCCTTAGTACTCCGATTGCTCCTCTTAATGATGTTGAGTCTTGTGAAATCAATATTGCTTTGCTGAATGTTGTTATGAAAGATCAATTCGCCGGCCTTCCTAGTGAAGATGTCGCTAGTCATCTAAACAACTTTGTTGATTTGTGTGATATGCAAAAAAAGAAAGATACGGATAATGATATTGTTAAATTGAAATTATTTCCGTTTTCACTTAGAGATCATGCTAAAGTTTGGTTTTCGTCTTTGCCTAAAAATAGTATTGATTCTTGGAACAAGTGCAAAGATGCTTTTATCTCTAAATATTTTCCTCCCGCTAAGATTATCACTCTTAGGAACGATATTATGAATTTTAAACAACTTGAACATGAGCATGTTGCCCAATCTTGGGAAAGAATGAAATTGATGATTCGTAATTGCCCTACTCATTGTTTGAATTTATGGATGATCATACAAATTTTTTATGCCGGTTTGAACTTTGCTTATAGAAATCTTTTAGATTCGGCCATGGGAGGCACGTTTATGGAAATCACGTTAGGAGATGCTACAAAAATCTTGATAATATTATGGCTAATTATTCTCAATGGCACACCGAAAGATCTTCTAGTTAAAAAGTGCATGCTATAGAAGAAATCAATGTTTTGAGTGGAAAGATGGATGAACTTATGAAGTTGTTTGCTACTAAAAATACTCCTCTTGATCCCAATGATATGCCTTTGTCTACTTTGATTGAGAATAATAATGAATCTATGGATGTGAATTTTGTTGGTAGGAATAGTTGCGGTAACAATGCTTATAGAGGAAACTTTAATTCTAGACCATTCCCTAGTAATTCCTCTAATAATTATGGAAATTCCTACAATAATTATTATGGTAATTTTAATAAGATGCCCTCTGATTTTGATAATAGTGTGAAAGAATTTATGATTTCTCAAAAGAATTTTAATGCCTTGCTTGAAGAAAAATTGCTCAAAGTTGATGATTTGGCTAGGAACGTTGATAGACTTTCGCTTGATGTTGATTCTTTTAAACCTAGATCTACTCCTCTTAAGCATGATATCAATGAGTCTCCCAAAGCAATGAGAATTTCTGTTGTTGAGTGCAAGGAAAGAACCGCTAGATTGCATGCTAAGAAAGATTGCTTTGTAAAGGCGTGTTCTTCTAGTTTCAATGAAAATAATGATGAAGATCTTAAAGTTATTGATGTGTCTCCTATTAGATCTTTGTTTTGCAATATGAATCTTGATAATAATGGGACTGTAGATGAGTCAACTTTAGTTAGAAGGCATCCCAAGAATTCGGAGTTTTTAGATCTTGAAGCTAAATTTGGTAAAAGTGGGATTGGAGAGGTCATGACTTTAAATAGCATTGAACCCACTATCTCGGATTTCAAGGAATTTGATTATGATAATTGTTCTTTAGAAGGTTGTATTTCCTTGTTGCAATCCGTTGTTAATTCTCCTCATGCTTATAGTCAAAATAAAGCTTTTACCAAACATATTGTTGATGCCTTGATGCAATCTTTTGATGAAAAACTTAATTTGGAAGTTTCTATACCTAGAAAACTTAATGGTGAGTGGGAACCTACTATAAAGATTAGAATTAAAAATCATGAGTGTTATGCTTTGTGTGATTTGGGTGCTAGTGTTTCCACAATTTCGAAAACTTTATGTGATATTATAGGTTTCCATGATCTTGATGATTCCTCTTTAAATTTGCACCTTACGGATTCCACCATTAAAAAGCCAATGGGAAGGATCAATGATTTTCTAATTGTTGCAAATAGAAATTTGGTGCCCGTAAATTTTATCGTTCTTGATATAGATTGCAATGTTTCTTGCCCTATTATTCTTGGTAGACCTTTCCTTAGAACGATTGGCGCGATTATTGATATGAAGGAAGGGAATATTAGATTCCAATTTCCATTAAGGAAAGGCATGAAGCACTTTCCAAGAAAGAAAATCAAATTACCTTATGAATCTATCATGCGAGCTACGTATGAATTGAGTGCCAAAGATGGCACCACTGAGATCTATCTTCGCTTTTATGCCTAGCTAGGGGCGTTAAACGGTAGCGCTAGTTGGGAGGCAACCCAATTTTACTTGTGTTTTTTGTTTTTGTTTCCGCTTAGTAATAAATTTTGCATTTACCTTCTGTTTAGATGTGTTTTTATCTTTTAATTAGTGTTTGTGCCAAGTAGAACCTATAGGATAATCTATGATGATAGTTGATTTGATTCTGCTGAAAAACAGAAACTTTGCGCGCATGAAATTAGTTTTGTTAAATCACAGAAACTTTGCACGCACGAAATTAGTTTGTTAAATCACAGAAACGTGCTTTTGCATTGATTATTTTTGCTGATGATAAATATACAAATTTTCCAGCTCGTCCTATTTTGGTAGAATTTTAGGGTTCCAGAAGTTTGCGTTAGTTACATATTACTACAGACTGTTCTGTTTTTGACAGATTCTGTTTTTCGTGTGTTGTTTGCTTATTTTGATGCATCTATGGCTAGTAAAATAGTCTATAAACCATAGAGAAGTTGGAATACAGTAGGTTTAACACCAAAATAAATAAAGAATTAGTTCATTACAGTACCTTATGTGGTGGTTTTGTTCTCTTTCACTAACGGAGCTTATAAGATTTCCTGTTGAGTTTTGTGTTGTAAAGTTTTCAAGTTTTGGGTAAAGCTTTGATGGACTATGGAATAAGGAGTGGCAAAAGCCTAAGCTTGGGGATGCCCATGGCACCCCAAGATATTCAAGAGTAGCCAAAAGCCTAAGCTTGGGGATGCCCCCGGAAGGCATCCCTCTTTAAATCTTCGCTCATTGGTAACTTTACTTGGAGCTATATTTTTATTCGCCACATGATATGTTTTTTGCTTGGAGCATCATGTATTATATTAGTCTTTGCTTTTTAGTTTACCACAATCATCCTTGCTGTACACACCTTTTGGGAGAATCCCACTTGATTAGAATTTGCTAGAATACTCTATGTGCTTCACTTATACCTTTTGAGCTTGATAGTTTTTGCTCTAGTGCTTCACTTATATCTTTTAGAGCATGGCGGTGGCTTAATTTTGAAGAAATTGCTAGTCTCTCATGCTTCACTTATATTATTTTGAGAGTCTCTTAGAACTGCATGGTATTTGCTATGGTTATAAAATTGGTCCTAGAATGGTAGGCATCCAAGTTGGGTATAATAAAAACTATCATAGGAAGTGAATTGGATGCGATGATCAATTTGATGCTTGATAATTGGTTTTAGATATAGAGGTAGTAATGTTAGAGTCATGCTAGTGGGTAATTATGAAATTGAGAAATACTTGTGTTGAAGTTGGCAAGTCCCGTAGCATGCACGTATGGTAAAAGTTGTGTGACAAATTTGTTGCATGAGGTGCTCTTTTAATTGCCTTCCTTATGAGTGGAGGTCGGGATCGCGTGATGGTTAACTCCTACCAACCCTTCCCCTAGGAGCATGCGTAGTAGTACTTTGCTTCGAGGGCAAGTAGACTTTTGCAATAAGTATATGAGTTCTTTATGACTGATGTGAGTCCATGGATATACGCACACTCATCCTTCCACTTTGCTAGCCTCTATTATACCGTGCAACTTTCGCCGGTATCATGCACCCATTATTTAATTACCTTCCTCAAAACAGCCACCATACCTACCTATTATGGCATTTCCATAGTCATCCCGAGATATATTGCCATGCAACTTTCCACCGTTCCGTTTATTATGACACACTTCATCATTGTCATATCATATAGAGTCATATCTTGTTCTAGCTTTGAGTTGTAATTCTTGAGTTGTAAATCAATAAAAGTGTGATGATCTTCATTATTAGAGCATTGTCTCAGTGAGGAAAGGATGATGAAGACTATGATTCCCCCACAAGTCGGGATGAGACTTCGGACTTTAAAAAGAAAAAAAAGGAAAAAAAAAAGAGAAAGGCCAAAAAGGAAAAAAAAAAGGGGGGGGAGGCCAAAGAAAAAAAAAGAAAGAAAGAAAAAAAGAAAAAATAAATGAAAAAAATGAGAGAAAAAGAGAGAAGGGACAATGCTACTATCTCTTTTTCCACACTTGTGCTTCGAAATAGCACCATGGTCTTCATGATAGAGAGTCTCCTATGTTGTCACTTTCATATACTAAGTGGGAATTTTTCATTATAGAACTTGGCTTGTATGTTCCAATGATGGGCTTCCTCAAAATGCCCTAGGTCTTCGTGAGCAATCAAGTTGGATGCACACCCACTTAGTTTCTTTTGTTGAGCTTTCATATATTTATAGCTCTAGTGCATCCGTTGCATGGCAATCCCTACTCACCCACATTGATATCTATTGATGGGCATCTCCATAGCCCGTTGATACGCCTAGTTGATGTGAGACTTTCTTCTCCCTTTTTGTCCTCACAACCACCACTATACACCACCATATTGCTATGTCCATGGCTTGCGCTCATGTATTGCATAAGAATTAAAAAAGCTGAAGCGCGTTAAAAAGTATGAACCAATTGCTTGGCTGAAACCGGGGTTGTGCATGATGGGAGTATTTTGTGTCATGAAAATGAAGCATGGCCTAACTATATGATTTTGTAGGGATAAGCTTTCTTTGGCTATGCTATTTTGATAGGACATAATTATTTGTTAGTATGCTTCAAAGCATTATTATTTTTATGTTTTATAAGCTTTTATCTTGAATCATTTGGATCTGAACATTCATGCCACAATAAAGAAAACTACATTGAGAATTATGCTAGGTAGCATTCCACATCAAAAATCTGTTTTTATCATTTACCTACTCGAGGACGAGCAGGAATTAAGTGTAACACCCCGGATCCGATGCGCCAGTTGTCTGCCAGTTATTCGTCGTTGTTGCCATGTCATGTGCGTGCGTGTTGCACTTTGCCATGTCATCATTTGCATTTTATCATGTCATCATGTGCATTTCATTTTGCATACATGTTCATCTCATGCATCCGAGCCTTTTCCCCGTTGTCCATTTTGCAATCCGGTGCTCCTATGTCCTCCGGCGTCCCCTTCTTCTCTCCTGTTGACATGTCCGCGCGTCACCCCGGCCAATGGGGTGCCGCCACGTCATCTCCGCCGCCGCTCCCAGCCAACGGCGCGCCGCCACGTGGCCCTCAGCCACTGCTGCGTCGCCGCCTGCCCGCTTCGGCCCTGCACGGGGCCCCCAGCCCGCAGCCGCGCTGCCGCGCCGCCCGCTTTGTCCGTGCGCCGCCGGTGCTCCCGCCCGCCAAGGCTTCCGGCACCTCGCCGCGGCGCCTCCGCGCGCCAGCGGCTAGCGCCAGCGCCTCGCCGCCGGCCGCCGTGCCGCGCCGCCCGTCGTCGGCCTCCGCCGCCATCGCTGGCGACCTCGCCCGCCAGCGCCAGGCGGCGACCTCATCGCCACCGCCATGCGCGCCATGGCGTCGGCCGCCGCCGCCAAGCGCCGCCTCGTCGCCCGCCGCCTCTCCTCACGGATCCGGCCACCGGCGCCCCTCTCCGGCCATCTCCCTCCTCCCTCCGGCCGTCCCCGACTACTCCGGCCACCGCGCAGCCCATCTCCGGCGAGCTCGCGCCCCGCCTCGAAATCCGTGCAGCAGGTTGACCCCCCGATATCTCTAAGTCCCCCAGATTCAGTTATTTTGTGCATTTTCATAGCATCACATCTCCGCACCCGTGGCTCCGTTTTGGGCGTATAATATGTCAAATTGTTCGTCTCGAAGAGTACATCATTTCATTCCATTGCATCATTTGCATTTGAGCTCATCTTGATGCCCGAAATGCTGTTGGAAGAAGGCTTCAGATCGTTAGTTCCAGAATCTTATCAGCTCGAGCTCTTTTGTCATTTTTGCCATGATTTATGTGTGCATCCTATGAGTATGAGCTCTACATGAATGTTGGACTAGGACATGCCATCTTTCCAGAGGTGTTGACCTTGTATTTTTGTGAGTTGTGTGCTGAGTGCATCGAGCTTATAAAGTAGGGTAGTTGCTGTTGTTGTTTTCCTAGCAGATTCTGTTATATTTTGATGCCATGTTAACATGCTTCCACTAATCATTCTATGCATAATCTGGAGATGCTCTATAAACATGTTTTGATATACATGTCTTTCTCTATCCATTCGTGCCCTTTGTTGCAATTATAGCCTGCTGGAACATGTTCATTTCTTGATGCAAAGTTGCTTGAAAATGTTTCCTGGCAGACTGTTTGCATGAGATTCAATTTTCACGAGGTCGTTGTAGTTGATCCGTGCATGCTATGATGTTGTTCTTGCCATGTATAGCTCCTATGCCATGTCTTCTTAATGGGTGTATGCTTAGTTTATCATGAGGTGCTCTGTAGTGAGTGCATCGAGCTCACGAACATGCCATGTTGAATCTGTTTTTGCCATGTCCTGATATTTCACTAAGTCTGAAATCTGTAATAAAACTTGCAATGTTTACATGGGTGCCATCATTTCTTAGAGTCCTTTTTGGCTTATGGTCAGTAAGGGACTATTGAAATATGCTTTGAGTAGAATCATGTCATGCCTTGCTTTGCTATTATAAGTTCCTGTAGCATGTTGTTTGCTTGCTCTAAACATGCCTTCCTGATGTTAATTCCTGGTATGTTACTATTTTCACTAAGTCTGTGAACCTGATATTTTGAGCACTTTCTCCATGCTTGTCTGAACATGTTATGATGTGATTTAGCCGTAGCTCAGTGTTCCTCTTTTGTTAAGCATCTCCTGTAGTTCGTTGTCATATGCTTTGTTTTTATGTTGGGGTGCTGTAGCATAGTTTCGTGTTGCGTGCTAAGTAGCATCGGGCTGTTAAACGCAGATTTGCGTCATTCTTGTTTTGCTTGTCATTTGCAAACCGTGCATCCGATTCCGGTGATCTTTATATCGATTTCAACCGAAATCATCTCATCTTTCCAGCGGCATACTTGGTTTGCCAAGTTGATGCCCGGTTCATCATTTTCCTTCCGGAGCATACATATGCATTGCATATCACATCTCGCATAGCATGTCATGTTTTGCATCATATTGCTTGTGCATTGTTCCTTGTTTGATTGTGGTTCCGTTTGCTTGTGTTCTAGCTTTGGGTAGAGCCGGGAGACGAGTACGTGACCGAGGAACCTGTTGAGAACGCCTACGAGGATCAAGTCTTCGACAACTCTGAGAACCTTACAGGCAAGATGACCATACCCTCGAAATCACTACTATCTTTGCTATGCTAGTTTGCTCGCTCTTTTGCTATGCCAATGCTACGATGCCTACCATTTGCTTGTCAGCCTCCCAAATTGCCATGTCAAACCCTTAACCTTTGACACCTTTTCCTATGCAAACCGTTGTTTGGCTATGTTACCGCTTTGCTCAGCCCCTCTTATAGCGTTGCTAGTTGCAGATGAAGTTGAAGATTTCTCCATGGTGGACAGGGTTTATGTTGGGATATCACAATATCTCTCTTATATTATTAATGCATCTATATACTTGGTAAAGGGTGGAAGGCTCGGCCTTATGCCTGGTGTTTTGTTCCACTCTTGCCGCCCTAGTTTCCGTCATACCGGTGTTATGTTCCCGGATTTTGCGTCCCTTACGCGGTCGGGTGATTTATGGGACCCCTTGACAGTTCGCTTTGAATAAAACTCCTCCAGAAGGCCCAACATTGGTTTTACCATTTGCCTCACCACCACCTACTTTTTCCCTTGGGAGTCGCGATCCTGTGGGTCATCTTTATTTTAGCCCCGGGCCAATGCTTGTCTAAGTGTTGGTCCAAACTAGAGCCACTTGCAGCGCCACCTCGGGAAACTTGAGGGCTGGTTCTAGTTAGACGTAGTGCTCATCCGGTCGTGGCTCGAGACGAGATCTGTGCGGCTACTATCGGGATGTCGGCACGCCGGGAGGTCTTGCTGGTCTTGTTTTACCATTGTCGAAATGTCTTGATGTACCGGGATTCCGAGTCGATCGGAGAGTCTCGGTGAAGGTCTATTCTTCGATGATCGCGAGAGCCTGTCATGGGCTAAGTTGGGACACCCTGCAGGTTTAAACTTTCGAGAGCCGTGCCTGCATGTTATGTGGCAGATGGGAATTTGTTAATGTCCGGTTGTAGAAAACCTGAAGTTGACCTTAATTAAAATACATCAACCGTGTGTGTTACCGTGATGGTCTCTTTCCGGCGGAGTCCGGGAAGTGAACACGGTGTTGGAGTTTATGCTTGACGCAGGTTGTTATAGGATCACTTCTTGATCATACTTTTGACGATCGTGCTTTGCCTTCTCTTCTCGCTCTCATTTGCGTATGTTAGCCTCCGTATATGCTAGTCGCTTGCTGCAGCTCCACCTCATGCCTTTACCTTACCCATAAGCTTAAATAGTCTTGATCTCGCGGGTGTGAGATTGCTGAGTCCTCGTGACTCACCAGATACTTCCAAAACCAGTTTGCAGGTGCCTATGTTGCCGAGCAGGTGACGCAATCAAGCTCAAGGAGGAGCTCGATGAAGATCTTGCCATTTTGTGTTGTTTCGTTCTAGTTGATCAGTAGTGGAGCCCAGTTGGGGTCGATCGGGGCCATTTGTCGCATTTGGGGATCTTCTTTTATTTTGGTTCCGTAGTCGGACCTTGATTGTATCTGGATGATGTAATGCTTTATTCATGTAATTGTGTGAAGTGGCGATTGTAAGCCAACTATGTATATTTTTTCCCTTATGTATTACATGGGTTGTGTGAAGATTACCTCACTTGCGACATTGCTTTCAATGCGGTTATGCCTCTAAGTCGTGCTTCGACACGTGGGAGATATAGCCGCATCGAGGCGATATAAGTTGGTAATCGAGCCATCCCGACCTTAGGAGCCCCCACGCTTGATCGCTTTTAGTGGCGAGTTGTGTCTAGAAAAATGTTTTGAGTCATTTAGGATTATATATATCGGAGAGTTTAAGAATTCTTTTACTCCCCAGTCCCTTCGACCTTACGGTGAGGTATCCTGACGAGAGTTTTGACTCTTCTCTTCTCAAATTTCACTAAAAAATTTAGGATCACGCTGGTATCTTAGAATCGTTCGATGGTTTTATGATGACAACATTGTCTTGGTTGCCTCGACATTTAGGGGTTGTGGCGGTGTCCCGGGAGTTGAGCTCGAGGTGTTGTCGTCATAATTTTATCGTTGCAGTTCTGGAATACCGAGTTTAGTGCGCCGACATCGAAAATCTCTTTTATGCGTTGTTGGTGAGATAACCCGCTAACCCAAGATCGAGGTGAGTACGGAGTATTGCCATGACTTGTATAACGGATGCTTTTCAAGGTTGGGGTAGACGATTTCAAAGGTTTCTTGGTTATGTGTTGACGGATGGATACAATTGGATGTAGGGATTGTTAGTTTGGGTGAGATATATTGCTCCCTGTATCCCCAACACCAGATTGCATAACCGAAAATTTCGGGAGTTTCATAGGTGGGAATTCAAGTAGCTCTTAGGATATCTTTCCGACGGATGTATGATATGAAATTGGGGTTCGACGTCTAGTGGTCCGCCTATTCACGGTTGGTTTTACTGATGGTCTCGTTGTGTCTTAAAGAGTCCTTGGCTATGCCGACTGGGACGCTTCAGTATGTCATGTGCCTTGCCTTGTACATGATGGTGCTGTACGATTGAGCCCGTGTAGGCCCCACCACGAAAACTTCGGACGAAATCTCTATCATATGTTTGTTCCGGCTTATTCTGCAAGCCAATCCTTTGTTTTGTTTTACTTGTGGTATTCAAGTTGCTTCGAAGTCAAATGTTGAATCCATACCTTTCCTAAATGGTGTTCTCGTACTCCGATGTGAATACCAATCCTTCTCGACAATCGAGATTGTCATGTTAATTCTTTCCAACCGGTGTGCTTCTCTTCAAGTGGATCCCATCATTTTTCCCATCCGCAAGATCAATTCTAAGTTTTATCAACGGTGTTTGTTTCGTTCATCCCAAGTTGCCTTTGTTTTCCCGCCCTCCCACCCTTTTTCTTCAAGGACACATATTTCTTAATCAAGTATCCATTTATTCATGGGAAGTCTCTTCATTCTTTTCAATCAATGTTCTTATCCGGTGATTTCACATGAAGATGCTCAACAGCTTCAAGTTCATCATCCTTCATTGTTGTTTCTACTTCGGTGGATTTAATTCAAGCTTTCGATATTCATCATATTCTTTTCCTTGTTTCTAATGCTTTCTCATACCGGTGCACCTCATTATCATTCTACTTCTTGCTATTTGTTATTCCGGAGTGCTCAAGATATCTCGAAGATGCGTGTTTCCACTCTGCATTCGTTCGAGCTCTTTCGAGATTGGTATCTCATTCAAGTCATTTATTTCAACCGGTGCAACATCTCTTTTAAATCCATTTCAACGGTGTTCTTTTGAGTGGGCCCTAACCCACAGGTCTTTTCCAGGATCTTACCTGACTCTTCTAATTATTCCGGAGCCATTCTCAAATTCTTTTCAGAGTTTGACGTAAGAATGAGTTATCATCAGTCAAATGCTTTTCTCCAAGATCTTTCAAATTCTTTTCATAGTTGGCTCAACCTCTTCGCTTTTGATTCTTCCGGTGTGCCTCAATAATTCTTGGTGGTGTTTCTCGATGTCATTCTCATCTTTTGAAGACCGAAGAAGAGTTTCTCTTTAATCTTGCTCTATTCTCTTCAAGATTCTTGGTGCTAGCTTGTTGCCATCCTCTCATAATTGTTTTTGATTGTGAGAATCTTTTCACCCATCTGGAGCATTTCATGAGTTGTTTCCACTACTTTCTTCCGAAGCCCATCATCTCAGTATTATTCATTCTCAGCTTTCAGCTCTCGTTCTCCTATCTTGCCGGTGCATCAATCGAATATCCTCTAATCAGTTCATGTTCTCTTCGTTCTCATGTATCTAAATCCCCTCAAGTATCTTCGTTCGTTTTCCAATTCTTCCAGGCGAATTGTGCCTTTGCTACTTTCATTTTCAATTCTTACGGTGGTTCTTTCAAGATCACTCTTCCTTGTTCATCATATCAATTCATTTGTTGTTCCAATCCTACCGATGGTTCGTTGAAGACCTTCTCAAGTTTTGATATATCTCTTTATCCTTTTTCAATGAGAATAAGTAGTATGCCAAGTCCGTTGCTTGTCATCAATTTAATTTGATGAAGGATAAGCATACAATAAATCTTATTCTTATTTCCTCGAGGTGATTCAATTCTTTTCTTTCGGAGTTTGTTCATGATGAACAAATTCTCGGTTTCATTTGTTTCATCTTCTCTTTTTCCAGGAGTTCCAAGCTCTAATTATCTCGTCGCGAAGCTCCATCTAAATCATTGCAAGGATTCACCTTGTGTTTTCAACTTCTCTTTCTTTTCATCATCCTTTTATTACCGGAGTTCTTCATGGAGGCTCTACATGGTGGTTCGTCAAGGATTTCTTTCATTCTTCAATTGTTCTTCATGATTTCTCTCGAAGTTATGATCCGCCAAGCTATACTCAAATTAAACATGGTGCTTAACACATGTTTTGTTTTGAGGAGCTCAAGCATTTCTTATCGTGCATTCCAAAGTGCAATTCCTTCTATCTAACCTTTTGAGATGGTGTTATGTCACTCTTGTCAATTTCCTTCATGTTTCTTGATTCACATGTTGTCAAGAATGAGGTATTTTAAATCCATCATTTTCTCTTCGTTCAAGAGATCTTTTCGACCAATCAACTTCTTCGTTGGAGTTATCTTGTGTCATATTTCACCTAAAGCCTTCCCTAAGGAATGTTGCTTTTATGGTGTTTATTAATGATCCAAGTTATATCTCTATCATCGTGGTGAAGCAGTTTTCATCTCTTCATTGATCTCAAGCAAGCAATTGGTTTCGTTAGTGGCAGAAGCTCACCTCATACTCTTGAGATGTTTTTCATAAGTCCACTACAAGCTTATTCTTTCGTTGTTGGTTTTCCAACAACTCCGTTCGATTCTTCTTTGCAAGGATGCTTTCCAAGCTCATTTGTGGCAGAAGTTGGCATTTTCTCCTACATTCTGTTATTCCTATGATCTATCTTCTATTCTTTCTTCCGGAGGCTTCGTGATGTTGCTCTTTTTCACTCATCTTGAATTGCGAGGTCGTGTTCTTTTCGTGCTTATCCATTTAACCGGAGTGTTGTATCATCTCTTCAATATCTTTTCACCTCATTAAGTTTTCTTCTCTTTTCTACCGGATTGTTTAAAATCTCGTTCATCTCTGTTGTACCCTTTCTTTTAAATTGCTCAACCTCTCAAGGTTCATGGTTTCACTCGTTCGTCAGAGAAGCAACTTTGTTTTACTTCTTCTCTTCCTCTTCCGTTTTCCCTCCGGTGCCATCCTAGATCTCGGGACGAGATCCTCTCGTAGTGGTGGAGTGTTGTAACACCCCGGATCCGATGCGCCAGTTGTTTGGCAGTTATTCGTCGTTGTTGCCATGTCATGTGCGTGCGTGTTGCACTTTGCCATGTCATCATTTGCATTTTATCATGTCATCATGTGCATTTACATGTTCATCTCATGCATCCGAGCCTTTTCCCCGTTGTCCATTTTGCAATCCGGCGCTCCTATGTCCTCCGGCGTCCCCTTCTTCTCTCCTGTTGTGTGCGGGTATTAAACTTTCTCGGAATGGCCCGAGGTTTGCCAAGCGGCCTTGGTATAGCACCGGTAGACCGCCTGTCAAGTTTCGTGCCATTTGGAGGTCGTTTGATACTCCAACGGTTAACCGGGTAACCGTAAAGGCCTCTTTTGTTTCCAGCCCAACACCCCTTCCAAAGTGGCCCAAAACCCACCAAACTCCCCTCCATGCCCTCGGTCGTTCGATCACGATCGCGTGGCCGAAAACCGCACCTCATTTGGACTCTCCTAGCTCCTCTACCTATAAAACTAGACCTCCCGATTTTTCGCGCAGATCAAACCCTAGCCTCTTCCTCACTGCCGCCGACACGTCCGGTCGCGCCGGACATGTCCGCGTCACCCCGCCAATGGGGTGCCGCCACGTCATCTTCGCCGTCGCTCCCACTCTAACGCGCGCCGCCCGCACAGCAGCGTCGCCCGCCCGGCTGCCTTCGGCCCGTCACTGGGCTGCCTGGGCCTGCGCCGCGCGGCCGCCCGCTGTCCGGTGCTGCCGGTGCTCCGCGCCGCCGCCTTGCCGGCGGCGCTTCGCCATGGCGGCCTCCTCCTCCGCCCCGCAGCCCGGCGCGCGCCGCTTGCTGCCCGTGCTGCGCCGCCCGTCGCCGGCCTCGCCGCCGTCGCTGGCGACCTCGCCCGCCGCGCCAGCATGGCGACCTCCGCCACGCCGCCGCGCCAGCGAAGCCGCCGCCTCGCCGCGCCGCCTCGTCGCTGCTGCCGCCGGCCTCTCCTCGCCGGATCCGGCCACCGGCGCCCTCTCCGCCATCTCCTCCTCCCTCCGGCCGTCCCCGACTACTCCGCCATCGCAGAGCCCATCTCCCATGAGCTCGCGCCCCGCCTCGAAATCCGTGCAGCAGGTTGACCCCGATATCTCTAAGTCCCCAGATTCAGTTATTTTCGTGCATTTTCATAGCATCACATCTCCGCACCCGTGGCTCCGTTTTGGGCGTATAATATGTCAAATTGTTCGTCTCGAAGAGTACATCATTTCATTCCATTGCATCATTTGCATTTGAGCTCATCTTGATGCCCGAAATGCTGTTGGAAGAAGGCTTCAGATCGTTAGTTCCAGAATCTTATCAGCTCGAGCTCTTTTGTCATTTTTGCCATGATTTATGTGTGCATCCTATGAGTATGAGCTCTACATGAATGTTGGACTAGGACATGCCATCTTTCCAGAGGTGTTGACCTTGTATTTTTGTGAGTTGTGTGCTGAGTGCATCGAGCTTATAAAGTAGGGTAGTTGCTGTTGTTGTTTTCCTAGCAGATTCTGTTATATTTTGATGCCATGTTAACATGCTTCCACTAATCATTCTATGCATAATCTGGAGATGCTCTATAAACATGTTTTGATATACATGTCTTTCTCTATCCATTCGTGCCCTTTGTTGCAATTATAGCCTGCTGGAACATGTTCATTTCTTGATGCAAAGTTGCTTGAAAATGTTTCCTGGCAGACTGTTTGCATGAGATTCAATTTTCACGAGGTCGTTGTAGTTGATCCGTGCATGCTATGATGTTGTTCTTGCCATGTATAGCTCCTATGCCATGTCTTCTTAATGGTTGTATGCTTAGTTTATCATGAGGTGCTCTGTAGTGAGTGCATCGAGCTCACGAACATGCCATGTTGAATCTGTTTTTGCCATGTCCTGATATTTCACTAAGTCTGAAATCTGTAATAAAACTTGCAATGTTTACATGGGTGCCATCATTTCTTAGAGTCCTTTTTGGCTTATGGTCAGTAAGGGACTATTGAAATATGCTTTGAGTAGAATCATGTAATGCCTTGCTTTGCTATTATAAGTTCCTGTAGCATGTTGTTTGCTTGCTCTAAACATGCCTTCCTGATGTTAATTCCTGGTATGTTAGTATTTTCACTAAGTCTGTGAACCTGATATTTTGAGCACTTTCTCCATGCTTGTTTGAACATGTTATGATGTGATTTAGCCGTAGCTCAGTGTTCCTATTTTGTTAAGCATCTCCTGTAGTTCGTTGTCATATGCTTTGTTTTTATGTTGGGTGCTGTAGCATAGTTTCGTGTTGCGTGCTAAGTAGCATCGGGCTGTTAAACGCAGATTTGCGTCATTCTTGTTTTGCTTGTCATTTGCAAACCGTGCATCCGATTCTGGTGATCTTTATATCGATTTCAACCGAAATCATCTCATCTTTCCAGCGGCATACTTGGTTTGCCAAGTTGATGCCCGGTTCATCATTTTCCTTCCGGAGCATACATATGCATTGCATATCACATCTCGCATAGCATGTCATGTTTTGCATCATATTGCTTGTGCATTGTTCCTTGTTTGATTGTGGTTCCGTTTGCTTGTGTTCTTGCTTTGGGTAGAGCCGGGAGACGAGTACGTGACCGAGGAACCTGTTGAGAACGCCTACGAGGATCAAGTCTTCGACAACTCTGAGAACCTTACAGGCAAGATGACCATACCCTCGAAATCACTACTATCTTTGCTATGCTAGTTTGCTCGCTCTTTTGCTATGCCAATGCTACGATGCCTACCATTTGCTTGTCAGCCTCCCAAATTGCCATGTCAAACCCTTAACCTTTGACACCTTTTCCTATGCAAACCGTTGTTTGGCTATGTTACCGCTTTGCTCAGCCCCTCTTATAGCGTTGCTAGTTGCAGGTGAAGTTGAAGATTTCTCCATGGTGGACAGGGTTTATGTTGGGATATCACAATATCTCTTATATTATTAATGCATCTATATACTTGGTAAAGGGTGGAAGGCTCGGCCTTATGCCTGGTGTTTTGTTCCACTCTTGCCGCCCTAGTTTCCGTCATACCGGTGTTATGTTCCCGGATTTTGCGTCCCTTACGCGGTCGGGTGATTTATGGGACCCCCTTGACAGTTCGCTTTGAATAAAACTCCTCCAGCAAGGCCCAACATTGGTTTTACCATTTGCCTCACCACCACCCATTTTTTCCCTTGGGAGTCGCGCATCCCAGGGGTCATCTTTATTTTAGCCCCCCCGGGCCAATGCTTGTCTAAGTGTTGGTCCAAACTAGAGCCACTTGCGGCGCCACCTCGGGAAACTCGAGGGCTGGTTCTAGTTGTACGTAGTGCTCATCCGGTCGTGGCTCGAGACGAGATCTGTGCGGCTACTATCAGGATGTCGGCACGCCGGGAGGTCTTGCTGGTCTTGTTTTACCATTGTCGAAATGTCTTGATGTACCGGGATTCCGAGTCTGATCGGAGAGTCTCGGGTGAAGGTCTATTCCTTCGATGATCGCGAGAGCCTGTCATGGGCTAAGTTGGGACACCCCTGCAGGGTTTAAACTTTCGAGAGCCGTGCCCGCGGTTATGTGGCAGATGGGAATTTGTTAATGTCCGGTTGTAGAAAACCTGAAGTTGACCTTAATTAAAATACATCAACCGTGTGTGTTACCGTGATGGTCTCTTTCCGGCGGAGTCCGGGAAGTGAACACGGTGTTGGACTTTATGCTTGACGCAGGTTGTTATAGGATCACTTCTTGATCATACTTTTGACGATCGTGCTTTGCCTTCTCTTCTCGCTCTCATTTGCGTATGTTAGCCTCCGTATATGCTAGTCGCTTGCTGCAGCTCCACCTCATGCCTTTACCTTACCCATAAGCTTAAATAGTCTTGATCTCGCGGGTGTGAGATTGCTGAGTCCTCGTGACTCACCAGATACTTCCAAAACCAGTTTGCAGGTGCCTATGTTGCCGAGCAGGTGACGCAATCAAGCTCAAGGAGGAGCTCGATGAAGATCTTGCCATTTTGTGTTGTTTCGTTCTACTTGATCAGTAGTGGAGCCCAGTTGGGGTCGATCGGGGCCATTTGTCGCATTTGGGGATCTTCTTTTATTTTGGTTCCGTAGTCGGACCTTGATTGTATCTGGATGATGTAATGCTTTATTCATGTAATTGTGTGAAGTGGCGATTGTAAGCCAACTATGTATATTTTTTCCCTTATGTATTACATGGGTTGTGTGAAGATTACCTCACTTGCGACATTGCTTTCAATGCGGTTATGCCTCTAAGTCGTGCTTCGACACGTGGGAGATATAGCCGCATCGAGGGCGTTACATTAAGCTTGGGGATGCTTGATACATCTCCAACGTATCTATAATTTTTTATTGTTCCATGCTATTATATTACCCCTTTTGGATGTTTATGAGCTTTATTTTACAGTATTATATCATTTTTGGGACTAACCTACTAACCGGAGGCCCAGCCTGTATTGCTGTTTTTTGCCTATTTCAGTATTTCAAAGAAAAGGAATATCAAACGGAGTCCAAACGGAATGAAACCTTCGGGAGCGTGATTTTTGGAACGAACATGATCCGGAGAACTTGGAGTGCAAGTCAAGACGCAAACGAGGCGGCCAGGAGATAGGAGGGCGCGCCCACCCCTCCTGGGCGCGCCCCTGTCTCCTGGGCCCCTTGAGCGGCCACCGACGTACTTTTTCCTCCTAGATATACCCACATACCCCGAAAACATCCAGGGAGCCAACGAAAAACAATTTCCACCATCGTAACCTTCTGTATCCGCGAGATCCCATCTTGGAGCCTTCGCGGTGCTCCATCGGAGGGGGAATTGACCACGGAGAGCTTCTACATCAACACCATACCCCCTCTGATGAGTTGTGAGTAGTTTACCACAGACCTTCGGGTCCATAGTTATTAGCTAGATGGCTTCTTCTCTCTTTTTGGATCTCAATACAATGTTCTCCCCCTCTCTTGTGGAGATCTATTCGATGTAAACTCTTTTTGCGGTATGTTTGTCGATATCCGATGAATTGTGGGTTTATGATCAAATTTATCTATGAGAAATATTTGAATCTTCTCTGAATTCTTTTATGTATGATTGAGTTATCTTTGCTAGTCTCTTCGAATTATCAGTTTGGTTTGGCCTACTAGATTGATCTTTATTGCCATGGGATAAGTGCTTAGCTTTGGGTTCAATCTTGCGGTGTCCTTACCCAGTGACAGAAAGGGTTGCAAGGCACGTATTGTATTGTTGCCATCGAGGATAAAAAGATGGGGTTTATATCATATTGCTTGAGTTTACCCCTCTACATCATGTCATCTTTCTTAATGTGTTACTCTGTTCTTATGAACTTAATACTCTAGATGCATGCTGATAGCGGTCGATGTGTGGATTAATAGTAGTAGATGCAGGCAGGAGTCGGTCTACTTGTCACGGACGTGATGCCTATATACATGATCATGCCTAGATAATCTCATAATTATTCGGTTTTCTATCAATTGCTCAACAGTAATTTGTTCACCCATCGTAATACTTATGCTATCTTGAGAGAAGCCAGTAGTGAAACCTATGGCCCCCGGGTCTATCTTTTATCATATAAGCTTTCAATCTACTTTTATTTGCATCTTTACTTTTTGCATCTATATTATAAAATACCAAAAGTATATTTATCTTATCATACTATCTCTATCAGATCTCACTTTCGCAAGTGGCCGTGAAGGGATTGACAACCCCTTTATTGTGTTGGTTGCGAGTTCTTTTTTTGTTTGTGTAGGTGCGTGGGACTTTTGAGGAGCCTCCTACTGGATTGATACCTTGGTTCTCAAAAACTGAGGGAAATACTTACGCTACTCTGCTGCATCACCCTTTCCTCTTCAAGACATAGCAGTATCCAGATCCCACTGTTGGTTATTGGCCGGAGAGATGTCTCGGTCATGTCTGCATGATTCCCGAACCCGTAGGGTCTACACACTTAAGGTTCGGTGATGCTAGAGTTGTTATGGGAATTACTATGCAGTTACCGAATGTTGTTCGGAGTCCCGTATGAGATCCTGGACATCATGAGAAGTTCTGGAATGGTCCGGAGATAAAGATTTATATATGGGAAGTCCTTATTCGGTCGTCGGAAATGTCGGGGGTTTATCGGTATTGTACCGGGACCACCGAAAGGGTTCCGGGGGTCCACCGAGAGGGTCCACCTGCCCCGGAGGGCCCTATGGGCTGAATATGGAGGGGAACCATCCCCTAGGTGGGCTGGGCGCCAACCCCCCCTAGGGCCCATGCGCCTAGGGTTTGGGCGGAACCCTAAAGGGGGCGCCCCCCTTGGCTTGGGGGGCAAGCCTCCCCCCTTGCCCCCCCTCTAGATCCATCTAGAGGGGGTCGGCCCCCCCTCTCCCTTGCCCCTATAAATAGAGAGGAGGTAGGAGGGCTGTCGCACCCTTCCCCTGGCGCAGCCCTCTCCCTCCCCAACACCTCCTCCTCCGAAGTAGTGCTTGGCGAAGCCCTACCGGAGAACTGCAAGCTCCACCACCACGCTGTCGTGCTGCCGGAGCTCTCCCTCAACTTCTCCTCTCCCCTTGCTGGATCAAGAAGGAGGAGACGTCCCCGGGCTGTACGTGTGTTGAACACGGAGGCGTCGCCCGTTTGGCGTTAGATCGGATCTTCTGCGATTTGAATCGCCGCGAGTACAACTCCCTCATCCGCGTTCTAGTAATGCTTCCACTTAGTGATCTTCAAAGGTATGAAGATGCACATCCTCTCTCTCTCTCTCTCTCTCTCTCTCTCTCTCTCTCTCTCTCTCTCTCTCTCTCTCTCTCTCATTGCTAGAATCTCCTAGATTGATCTTGGTGTTCGTAGGAAAATTTTGAATTATTGCTACGTTCCCCAATAGCTGCAAGTAATAGATGCCATCCTAGATGTATCTCTTGATGTTGGCTTCTCAAATTAGTTTTTTCTCCTCTTTGTTTGTTGCTTCCCAACCTTGTCTTTGAATACTGGAGGCTCTATACCCTGAGTTCTTGTCCTTGGCCACAGATTTGGACCAGGTACAGGAAATATGATATGTCCAAATGCTTTTTTATACATTTCCTTCTTGAAGAAATCACTCACAAAGTTCTCAGGTTGCAACTTAGCTTTCACTATTGCAGAAACTGCATGATGGAAGGGCATAGCAGTCATATCCCATCTGCATCCAGATCAGAATCATCTTTAGTTAGAAGAACTTGTAGTTTTTGCTTAAGCTTTTTAACATGCTCAGCTGACTTCTTATGTTTCCTAAATTTTGCAATCTTTCTTCTCCTCTTCACCTCCATTAATGTCTCCAGTTCATACTGATCTACTGCATTGCCTTCATCAATACCATGGTTTGTGCTCTGCTGTGTGGAATAGACTGCAGTGGCTCTGGCTGTCTCTGTTTATTGCATTTTGATAGTGATCTGAAGAGAACACCAGAAGGATTGACTTCATAAACAGGCTTCGCTCCTAATTGACTCAAAGGAACCTGCTCCTCATACACAAATCCTGAATTCAAATCTGCAGGTCTTGGATCAGTGGCCCTAATCACTGTCAAGTTCACTAGCTTCTGATCTTTATTAGCAATATGGTCAAGCATTTCATCAACCTTGTCATCATCACAAATTTCATCCAATCCTATAATCCCCACAACAGGTTCCCTCACAAAATACATGTAATCATTCAGCCCATATCCCTTTGTCTCTATTAGAGCTACCAAATTAAAATATGTGATGTCTGAAAGGGAAATTGATCTCTCCAAGTTGTCTCTATCATGGAAGTGCATTCTAACTTCCCAAACCTCATCATCCAAACTAGACACAATGAAAGTACAACAAATTTCATTAACAGAGCACAAAATTACTATAAGAGAGCACTACTGCAATCAACACTACATCATTACAATAACAGAGCACTACTGTAATCAACACTGCATAATTAATATAATAGAGCTACTGCCACTTTTCACTCCATAATTACTATAACAGAGCTACTGCATTTTACACTTCATAATTACTCTAATTTACACAGCATATTTGCCTACAAACGAACTGTAATTAGCAATGCCTACTGACTACATCTAGTTCTTCTGCTAGCCAGCTAGGTTTAACAGTGCAAACAAATCAACTTAACAGCACATACATCAACACCAATTCGAAGAAGATAGACTAACCCAAACCCTAGAATCAATCTATAGGTCATCAATCATAAGAAACTGACAGGGGAAACTTACCAAACGCCACCGAATGATGAGGCAAACCGGTGGCTCTCCGTCGGATTGTCCTTCACGACCCTGGCCCAAGATCTAGCCGCCGCAAATTCGAGCGAGTACCCGGGGCTGCGGCTGGGGCTGCTCGCATCCAAAGGGCCGCTAGGGTTTGAGCTCCCGCAGAGATCTGCCTCTGGTGGCCTATCGTCTCCGACGCCGGCAGACCCGCCGCCACCACCGCCACCGCCGCCGCTAGCTGTCGCCATGTCTGAGAGGAGAGAGTGCGGGGGAGGAAAAGAGATGGAGAGGAGCAGACGGGACTGGACGGGATCGGGTCGTTCTGACCCGAGCGGCTCGAACCGGTGCGGGGCACGGCGTCTAACGCCGTCTGACGGCTCGGACGGAGGAACAGTGCCGCCACGTCGACAAAAACGGGCCCCACGTGTCATAATCTGACTTAAAACGACCCAACCGACCGAGTAGTGTTTTTTGCAAAAAAAAAATAGGAAAAAAATCAGTGGTTTGGGGCAGAATTACGTAGACTCGTGGTTCCTGCAAACCTAGCCTTCAATGTCGTGCTTTTTTGCAATTCACTCGTTTGCTGTGAGACGTCACTCACAAATTCCCGAAACAATCCCTACTGTTTGGCGGCTCGTCTGCCTTGGTAGTGTAAGATCCATTCCATACATCTGATCTGATTTACTACATTTGCACCATACAAATCATGGACGATCTCTTATGTTTCGGTTTCGTGATTACATTTAATTTGTATAGTGGCATCTACTTGTAAGGCCTGTTTGTTTCTTCAATTTAGTGCCAACGTCTGTGTAACTTGCATTCAGTGCATCCGGTTACAGCTAACTGTAGCCTTTACAGAATTTCTTTCTCTAACTCATTGACCATAATCAGAAATTCAGCACCACAGTATGCACTGCGGCATTTCATTCATTGACCGGAACAGGGAGTCCAAAACTTGTGCAGCTTCAGTGGGACTGCCGTCATAGGAGAACCAGTACTGGAGCAACTGGCATGTTAATCATTTCAGACTAGCAGCTCACCCATGTATCAACAGGCAACCTTGACGCAAATGATTCAACAATATTGAGTTTATCCCTACAGATAAGAAAGCGAAGAAGATAAATGGGTTCAATCTTAAATGATACTCCCTCTGATCCAAAATAAGTGTCACCAGGCGCGGATCCACAGTTGGTCACCCAAATTTTTTGGCTAGAATTTTTTTTATATGATGTATACTTTAATACTTTCGGTGCCTAAATAAACTTTCTTCCCAGTGCCATCTTTGGCAACAAAAAGGGACGAAGCAAACACGAGTTAAACATCAAACGCAACTACTCTGTGCACGATACAGATAATTAGAATTTTCCTTGCCCATTCTCTTCAGAGTCCATTGTATAGCAACTGTACGATTATGTAGTAAATAATTTCTATTTCTTTTGTCATTTCTATAAGGTATTGTCATTTTGATGGGAAAAAAAACTTCTTGGTACATGAAGATTTTAGATGCTAGACCAATTATTTTTTTTGAAAAAATCCACAAAAATTTGCCAACCATTGCGTCCTTCATCCATAGTACAATCAGGGCGACGAGGAGCTGCACAGCAGAGAGGTGCCGCCGCCTGGGCAAGGGAAGGAGACGCAAATGATTCAACAATATTGAGTTTATCCCTACAGATAAGAAAGCGAAGAAGATAAATGGGTTCAATCTTAAATGATACTCCCTCTGATCCAAAATAAGTGTCACCAGGCGCGGATCCACAGTTGGTCATGGGTGTACAGATGTACACCCAAATTTTTTGGCTAGAATTTTTTTTATATGATGTATACTTTAATACTTTCGGTGCCTAAATGACCTTTCTTCCCAGTGCCATCTTTGGCAACAAAAAGGGACGAAGCAAACACGAGTTAAACATCAAACGCAACTACTCTGTGCACGATACAGATAATTAGAATTTCCCTTGCCCATTCTCTTCAGAGTTCATTGTATAGCAACTGTACGATTATGTAGTAAATAATTTCTATTTCTTTTGTCATTTCTATAAGGTATTGTCATTTTGATGGAAAAAAAAACTTCTTGGTACATGAAGATTTTAGATGCTAGACCAAATTTTTTTTATCCACAAAAATTTGCCAACCATTGTGTCCTTCATCCATAGTACAATCAGGGCGACGAGGAGCTGCACAGCAGAGTGGTGCCGCCGCCTGGGCAAGGGAAGGAGACGCAAATGATTCAACAATCTTGAGTTTATCCCTACAGATAAGAAAGCGAAGAAGATAAATGGGTTCAATCTTAAATGATACTCCCTCTGATCCAAAATAAGTGTCACCAGGCGCGGATCCACAGTTGGTCATGGGCGTACAGATGTACACCCAAATTTTTTGGCTAGAATTTTTTTTATATGATGTATACTTTAATACTTTCGGTGCCTAAATGACCTTTCTTCCCAGAGCCATCTTTGGCAACAAAAAGGGACGAAGCAAACATGAGTTAAACATCAAACGCAACTACTCTGTGCACGATACAGATAATTAGAATTTCCCTTGCTCATTCTCTTCAGAGTCCATTCTATAGCAACTGTATGATTATGTAGTAAATATTTTCTATTTCTTTTGTCATTTCTATAAGGTATTGTCATTTTGATGGAAAAAAACTTCTTGGTACATGAAGATTTTAGATGCTAGACCAAATTTTTTTTATCCACAAAAAATTGCCAACCATTGCGTCCTTCATCCGTAGTACAATCAGGGCGACGAGGAGCTGCACAGCAGAGAGGTGCCGCCGCCTGGGCAAGGGAAGGAGACGCAAATGATTCAACAATATTGAGTTTATCCCTACATATAAGAAAGCGAAGAAGATAAATGGGTTCAATCTTAAATGATACTTCCTCTGATCCAAAATAAGTGTCACCAGGCGCGGATCCACAGTTGATCATGGGTGTACAGATGTACACCCAAATTTTTTGGCTAGAATTTTTTTATATGATGTATACTTTAATACTTTCAGTGCCTAAATGACCTTTCTTCCCAGTGCCATGTTTGGCAACAAAAAGGGACGAAGCAAACACGAGTTAAACATCAAACACAACTACTCTGTGCACGATATAGATAATTAGAATTTTCCTTGCCCATTCTCTTCAGAGTCCATTGTATAGCAACTGTATGATTATGTAGTAAATAATTTCTATTTCTTTTGTCATTTCTATAAGGTATTGTCATTTTGATGGAAAAAAAACTTCTTGGTACATGAAGATTTTAGACACTAGATCAATTGTTTTTTGAAAAAATCCACAAAATTTTGCCAACCATTGCGTCCTTCATCCATACAATCAGGGCGACGAGGAGCTGCGCAGCAGAGAGATCCCGCCGCCTGGGCAAGGCAAGGATAGGCAATGGGTCGATGCAGAGCAGGCAAAATACGACACCGGATTCAATATTCGCCCAAGTCATATGATGGTGATGGATGGACTTCGATGGAGATGTGACGACCCAAGAAGCTGTCATGGAGAGTTTCAACATTATAACTTTATAAGGTCACATTTGCTTTGGGTGGGAGGCTCGAAACCCTCCTCGAGATCAGATCACCGCCTTATTGTAAAACAGTATAACACAGCTACCTACAACCCTCCACAGCGATTTGGCACTCTTAGCCTTTGGATCGCTCGAACGTAGGATTCAGATCAACTCGGCTGTCACAAGTCGTTACGCACACTCGCGACACAGTGTTGCGGGCCGCTGCTCCGGAGAACGACCTCATGTTTACCTCCGTCCGCGGGCCATCGAAGGCCCAGTCTCGATTCACTAATAGGCCCGGTCGTCCAGGCCCAGTCGTCCAGTTCCAGCACAAGCCCCCCTCACCTCCTCTCCTCCTTCCTCTCGTGATGTCCGCCGCCGTGGGCGAGTTTCTGCCGCGCATCCGCGCCGTAGGCATCCATCGCCGGCTGTCCTTCTCCTACATCCGTATCCATGCCTTGCAGCTGTATCGCGTGTTGTACGCTCTCCTCATGAACCTCACAGCCCCTCCCAACAGCAACCAGATCCCCTCCTTTCCCTACAACCAGATCACAATCTTGCCCGTCGATCGGTGGTAGTCACATCAATCGGCAGGCTACTAGCAGCAGCGGCGGATGGATTGAGAACGGAGAATGGACGGGTGACAGCCAAGGTGTGTGGCTGCAAGCTCCCCTTCCCACTATTCTCCATTCACGATGCAACAGGAGGTGGCTGCATTTTTTTTTAGAAAAAAGGCCAAGGCCCGACTTTATAGATAAAGCCACACGGCAGCGTCACGAATACCCAAGGTTCACACACTCACAGAGCCACAAAGAAAGGTAAATAGACCCAAAGTACTAACGATACAGGTAGCTGCCAAACACGGCACGCAGGCCTGGAAGAGAAGGAGACCTAATCCCACAAACTACAGCACCAAAATTATACGCCATGATTCGTCCCGGAGATCTGAGAGGCTGAAGCCCGAATTTTGGCGATGAGCAGGTCCAGGGCGTCCCGATCTGGCTCCTTAGTCAATAATCTCCACTGCTGCAAGAATATACATGATTTGAAAAGAACATCAGCAGGCTTAGATGGGAAGGTAAGCTCAATAGTAAATTTGTTTCTAATGGTCCATAGTGCCCAACATAAGGCTCCCAAGCCAACCTGCATACCCTCTTGGTGACCCCTACGGAGATTTGGCTAGGGTTCTAATATCCGAGAAAGAGGAGGATTCCAGGAGACCCGAAGCCAGGATCTGACGCAAGCCCAAACTAATTTGGCAAGAACACATTTGAAAAAGATGTGATTAGAGTTTTCCAAAGCCCCACACAAGTTCTGTAATTCGAGCCCGGCCCGTTCGTTTTTGATCCGATCAAGAAGGGAGGCGACCACGGAAGGCTTGCAGAGGAAAATCTTAATCTTAGGAGGGACCTTAGATTTCCAAACACAAGAGAATCTAGCCGAAGTAGTACCACCAATCAGTCTAGAGTACAGCGATTTGACCGAGAATATACCAGAGGTCAGTAGGCGGCCAAACCACGTAGTCGGCCTCCTCACGAGAGCACAGGAAGAGGGCGAAAGACTTTGCCATTCTTCCAACTCTTCAGAGACAGGGCCCATTTAAAAGCCAAGTCCCAATTATTAGCAGCCACCTCCGCGATGGAGATTTGCGGATTGGGGCAATAAGAGAACAGAACCGGAAAGCTAACAGCCAGGGGAGCATCCCCAGACCACCAATCTAACCAAAAACAAACAGCGGACCCATTACCCACACAAAACTTAACGTGCTCCAGAAAAATCGGCCGAACTTTAACAAGGGCTTTCCAAAACTGCGAACCACGCCGCGCGGGGGCAAACATAGGGTTGGAGTTAGGATAATATTTAGCCTTAAGAATCGAAGACCACAGCACATCGGCCCCAACCGTCATAATTTTCCACCACCATTTAACGAGCAGACAAATATTCATCACCCGAGTATTAATAATGCCTAACCCCCCAAGATTTTTAGGCTTGCACATAAGCTGCCACTTGACCAACCTATACTTTCTTTTGTTATCAGCAGAATTCCAATAAAAGCCACCCCTATGTTTGTCGAAGCCAGCATGCACTCCATCCGTGAGACGATAAAAGCCCATAAGGAACATCGGGAGAGAGGATAAGCAAGAGTTGATTAGAGCCACTTTGCCAGCATTGGTATTATACCTACCCCTCCAAGGAAGCACCCTATTCCCCACTTTAGCAACCACCGGAGCGAAGTCTTTCGCGTGAAGCAGACCAGGAGAGATAGGAAGACCCAAATATTTGAAAGGAAAGGAACCTAAGGAGCAGTTGAGGAGCCTGGCCACCCGCAAAGCCTCCGCCCGGTCAACCCCCGTCACCATAACCTCACTCTTGGCGAAATTGATCTTAAGACCAGAAACAGCTTCGAAACACAACAGAATAAATTTCAGATTGGCAATACAGGCATTGTCCAACTCTACCAGGATGATTGTGTCATCCGCATGTTGCAGATGAGAGACCCCTTCCGGAAGTAGGTGAGAGACCACAGGGATAATATGACCACATCGAGCCGCTTTGGAGAGCATCTGAGAGAAGGCGTCGGCCACAAAGTTGAAAAAGAACAGGGGAGGCCGGATCCCCTTGGCGGAGGCCCCTCCCATTCGCAAAGAAGTTGCTAATAGCACCATTTACGGCAACTGCAGTGTGGCCACCCGAGACCAACTGCATGATACGGTGAACATAGGCACCGTCGAACCCTTTGGCAAGAAGAATCTGCCTGAGAAAAGGCCAGCTAACCGAGTCATACGCTTTTTCGAAGTCTAGTTTGAGGATAATGGATTTGGATTTCCGCACATGAAGGTCATGAACAATCTCATGAAGGGAGAGAATACCATCTAAAATAAAACGCCCTTTGATAAAAGCAGACTGGAAGGGACTAATAACTCTGTGAGCTACTGGAGACAACCGGTTCGCAAAGCCTTTGGAAGGGAACTTGGCAAAGTTGTTAATCAACGCTATAGGCCGGAACTGGGAAATGACATCAGCACCCTTTACCTTAGGGATCAAGGATATAACAGCATAGTTCACGCGAGAGATGTCGACAGTGCCAAGACAAAAACCCTGAATAACGTTACACACCAACTGTTTCAACTGGGGCCAAAATTTCCGAAAGAAAGGAATGGAGAAGCCATCAGGCCCGGAAGCAGCATTAAGATTGGCAGAATTAACCACATCCCAGATTTCCTGATCGGAGAGCGGAGTCATCAAGGAAGCATTCTCCTCAGGAGAAATTTTAAGACCAGAACTCCAGAGGTGGGGGGAGATGGACAGGCCCGATGGAGGTTTAGCCCCTAACGGAGGCGAAAAGAAGTCCACAACGTGAGCCATAATCACGGATTGATCTGAAGAGCGCATACCATTAATCAACAGGCTATTAATCTCACAACGCCTACGCCTACCGTTTGCGATCGCAAAGAAGTAAGCAGTAGGAGCGTCCCCTTTGAGAGTCCAATTAAGAGTGCCCCTCTGGCGCCAATAAATCTCAGCCTGATGGTGCAGCTGCAGAAGAGCAACCTCCAGATTATAGCGAACAACCCAACCATCCTCAGAGAGCCCAATAGAGTCAGCAGTACGGTCCAGCTCTAGGATCTGATTTTCAAGGAAGGCTTTGGTGCGGCGATCCTCTGCCGCACGATTACGCGACCAGCCTCTAAGAAATTTTCGTAAGGCATAAGCACATGACTGCCAATCATCCAGAGGGCCAAAAGAGCGGGGGTTGTGAGAGAGGGATTGGGAGATCTTCGCCGCGACCATGTCAACAAAGCCCTCAACAGACAGCCAAGAAGCATCAAACTGAAATCTAGCCGGAGGTCTATTGCGAATGGAACCATCATCAAGAATCAAGGGGGTGTGATCTGACCCGACGATGCACTTAGCGAAAAGAGAGGACCTAGGAAACAAGGCATCCCAACTGGGACATAGGAAGACACGATCAAGCACGGATCTGATAGGGTTCACCTGATGATTAGACCAAGTAAAGCGGGCTCCCCCCCGAGGAAGCTCCCGAATGGCGTTGGCACTAATAAAGTCGTTAAAAGCATTGGCTAAAGACCAGGAAAAATTATCATTATTCTTGTCAAGAGGGCATCGCAGAAGATTAAAGTCTCCCCCAATAACCATCGGAAGAGTACAGGACTCAATCTTGATCGAAAGTTCATCAAGGAAAAGATGCGAAAAGGAATGATCCGCGGGCCCATAAACAACTATAAATTCACAGAGGGTATTCATAGATCTGTGCGAGAGAACCACACTAGCCCAATAAAACCCATGATCAAAGGCAACAAAGTCAAAAATGTCCTTATTAGAACCGATCAGAATCCCACCAGAGTGGCCCGAAGCCGGTAAAGATTGCCAATGAAACCTATCTATACCCACGATAGCAGAAAGCTCACTGGGGGAAAAGGAATCCTTAAATGTTTCAACCAGCCCCACAAAGTCAATAGAATTAGAACGGACCAAATCTTTCAGTTGGTCACGGCGCCCCCTAGCACCGAACCCTCTAATATTCCAGAATAAGGCCCTCATTTATACGAAAGGTTCTTGATACGAAGGCTCGACCTGCTAGGGGCCACACAGGGTTTAGATCGTTTATTAGTACCCCTCTTAGCAAGGCAGGATGAGGGCTGGCCACTACCAGCACCCGAAGCCTCCCCCACACCACAACCAACATCCGCGACCCGCGAGGCAACGGCCTCTTTGGCTTTCGCAATGGCAGCTTGGGCCAATTCATTAGCCCGAATAATAGCAAGAAGCGAACTGGGAGAGCCAACAGAAGTATCAACCACCAAACCCACGTCCGACATAATATTTAAAAGATGATCATCAGACATCAAAGGTAAAACCTGTTGGGGAACGTAGTAATTTCAAAATTTTCCTACGCACACGCAGGATCATGGTGATGTATAGCAACGAGAGGGGAGAGTATTGTCTACATACCCTTGTAGACCCGAAGCGGAAGCGATCACAACGTAGAGGAAGTAGTTGTACGTTCTCCTCGCGATCCGACCGATCCGGCGCCGTTATCCGACGCCCGAGTTCTTGACACACGACAGCTCAATGACGTCCCTCGTACTCGATCCAGCCGAGTGTCGAGGAGAGTTCGTCGACAAGACGACGTGGGACGATCTTGATGTTTCACGGCGCAGGGCTTCGCCTAAGCTTCGCGACAGATAACCGAGGTGGAATATGGTGGAGGGGGGCACCGACACGGCTAAGGAACGATCTCACGATCAACTTGTGTGTTCAAGGTGCCCCCTGCCCCGTATATAAAGGAGCGGGGGGGGGCGGCGGCCAAGGAGGCGCGCGCACTGGAGTCCTACTCCCTCCGGGAGTAGGATTCCCCCAATCCTAGTTGGACTAGGATTCCGGAGGGAAAGAGAGAGGGGCGGCCCCTTCTCCTAGTCCTAGTAGGACTAGGGAAAGGGGAGGCGCGCGCCAGGCTTGGGCTGCCCCTCCTCCTTTCCACTAGGGCCCATCGAGGCCCATTTATCTCCCGGGGGGTTCCGGTAACCTCCCGGTACTCCGGTAAATTCCCGTTTTCGCCCGGAACCATTCCGAACTCCAAACATAGGCTTCCAATATATCAATCTTTATGTCTCGACCATTCCGAGACTCCTCGTCATGTCCGTGATCACATCCGGGACTCCGAACTCCTTCGGTACATCAAAATACATAAACTCATAATAACTGTCATCGAAACCTTAAGCGTGCGGACCCTACGGTTCGAGAACAATGTAGACATGACCTGGAACCATTCACGGTCAATAACCAACAGCGGGACCTGGATGCCCATATTGGTTCCTACATATTCTACGAAGATCTTTATCGGTCAGACCGCATAACAACATACGTTGTTCCCTTTGTCATCGGTATGTTACTTGCCCGAGATTCGATCGTCGGTATCCAATACCTAGTTCAATCTCGTTACGCAAGTCTCTTTACTCGTTCCGTAATACATCATCTCACAACTAACTCATTAGTTGTAGTGCTTGCAAGGCTTGATGATGTGCATTACCGAGAGGGCCCAGAGATACCTCTCCGACTATCGGAGTGACAAAACCTAATCTCAAATACGCCAACCCAACATCGCCTTTGGAGACACTGTAGTACTCCTTTATAATCACCCGCCACGTTGTGACGTTTGGTAGCACCAAAGTGTTCCTCCGTAAACGGAGTTGCATAATCTCATAGTTACAGGAACATGTATAAGTCATGGATAAAAGCAGTAGCAACATACTAAACGATCGTGTGCTAAGCTAAGGGAATGGGTCATGTCAATCGATCATTCTACTAATGATGTGACCTCATTAATCAAATAACAACTCCTTTGTTCATGGTTAGGAAACATAACCATCTTTGATTAACAAGCTAGTCTAGTAGAGGCATACTAGTGACATCTTGTTTTGTCTATGCATTCACACATGTATCATGTTTCCGGTTAATACAATTCTAGCATGAATGATAAACATTTATCATGAAATAAGGAAATAAATAATAACTTTATTATTGCCTCTAGGGCATATTTCCTTCAGTCTCCCACTTGCACTAGAGTCAATAATCTAGATTACACAATAATGATTCTAACACCCATGGAGTCTTGGTGCTGATCATGTTTTGCTCGTGGAAGAGGCTTAGTCAACGGTCCGCAACATTCAGATCCGTATGTATCTTGCAAATCTCTATGTCTCCAGTCTGGACTAAGTCCCGGATGGAATTGAAGCGTCTCTTGATGTGCTTGGTCCTCTTGTGAAATCTGGATTCCTTTGCTAAGGCAATTGCTCCAGTATTGTCACAGAAGATTTTCATTGGACCCGATGCACTAGGTATGACACCTAGATCGGATATGAACTCCTTCATCCGACTCCTTCATTAGCTGCTTCGAAGCTGCTATGTATTCCGCTTCACATGTAGATCCCTTCACGACGCTTTGTTTAGAACTGCACCAACCGACAGCTCCTCCGCTTAGTGTAAATACGTATCCGGTCTGCGATTTAGAATCGTCGGATCGGTGTCAAAGCTTGCATCAACGTAACTGTTTACGATGAGCTCTTTGTCACCTCCATATCTGAGAAACATATCCTTAGTCCTTTTCGTATTTCGGGATGTTCTTGACCGCTGTCGATGATCCACTCTGGATTACTTTGGTACCTCCTGCTAGGCTTATAGCAAGGCACACATCAGTCAGTACACACATTGCATACATGATAGAGCCTATGGCTGAAGCATAGGAACATCTTTCATTTCTCTCTATCTTCTGCGGTGGTCGGGCATTGAGTCCGACTCAACTTCACACCTTGTAACACAGGCAAGAACCCTTTCTTTGCTTGATCCATTTTGAACTTCTTCAAAACTTTGTCAAGGTATGTGCTTTGTGAAAGTCCAATTAAGCGTCTTGATCTATCTCTATAGATCTTAATGCCCAATATGTAAGCAGCTTCACCGAGGTCTTTCATTGAAAAACTCTTATTCAAGTATCCCTTTATGCTATCCAGAATTCTATATCATTTCCGATCAGCAATATGTCATCCACATATAATATCGTAAATGCTCTGAGCTCCCACTCACTTTCTTGTAAATACAGGCTTCTCCAAAAGTCTGTACAAACCCAAATGCTTTGATCACACTATCAAAGCGTTTATTCCAACTCCGAGATGCTTGCACCAGTCCATAGATGGATCGCTGGAGTTTGCATACTTTGTTAGCTCCTTTTGGATCGATAAAACCTTCGGTTGCATCATATACAACTCTTCTTCCGTAAATCCATTCAGAATGCAGTCTTTACATCCATTTGCCAAATTTCATAATCATAAAATGCGCAATCGCTAACATGATTCGGACGGACTTAAGCATCGCCACGGGTGAGAAGGTCTCATCGTAGTCAACCCCTTGAACTTGTCGAAAACCTTTTGCGACAAGTCGAGCTTTATAGACGATAACATTACCGTCGGCGTCGGTCTTCTTCTTGAAGATCCACTTGTTTTCTATTGCTTGCCTACCCTCGGGCAAGTCAACCAAAGTCCACACTTTGTTTTCATACATGGATCCCATCTCGATTTCATGGCCTCAAGCCATTTTATGGAATCTGGGCTCACCATCGCTTCTTCATAGTTTGTAGGTTCATCATGATCTAGTAGCATGACTTCGAACAGGATTACCGTACCACTCAGTGCGGATCTTACTCTGGTTGATCTACGAGGTTCTGCGATAACTTGATCTGAAGTTTCATGATCAACATCATCAACTTCCTCACTACTTGGTGTAGGTGTCTCGTAAACTGGTTTCTGCGATTTAACTACTTTCAAGTAAGGGAGAAGGTACTATTACCTCATCAAGTTCCACTTTCCTCCCACTCACTTCTTTCGAGAGAAACTCCTTCTCTAGAAAGGATCCATTCTTAGCAACGAATGTTTTGCCTTCGGATCTGTGATAGAAGGTGTACCCAACTGTCTCCTTTGGGTATCCTATGAAGACACATTTCTCGATTTGGGTTCGAGCTTATCAGGTTGAAGCTTTTTCACATAAGCATCGCATCCCCAAACTTTAAGAAACGACAACTTTGGTTTCTTGCTAAACCATAGTTCATAAGGTGTCGCCTCAACGGATTTCGACGGTGTTCTATTCAAGTGTGAATGCGGCTGTCTCTAGAGCATAACCCCAAAACGATAGCGGTAAATCTGTAAGAGACATCATAGATCGTACCATATCTAGTAAAGCACGACATGACGTTCGGACACACCATTACGCTGTGGTGTTCGGGTGGCGTAAGTTCTTAAACTATTCGCATTGTTTCAAATGTAGACCAAACTCGTAACTCAAATATTCACCTCCACGATCGGATCGTAGAAACTTAATTTTCTTGTTACGATGATTTTCAACTTCACTCTGAAATTCTTTGAACTTTTCAAATGTTTCAGACTTATGTTTCATTAAGTAGATATACCCATATCCGCTTAAGTCATCTGTGAAGGTGAGAAAATAACGATATCCGCCACGAGCCTCAACATTCATCGGACCACATACATACGTATGTATGATTTCCAACAAATCTGTTGCTCTCTCCATAGTACCGGAGAAGCGGTGTTCTAGTCATCTTGCCCATGAGGCACGGTTACATAAGTGCCAAGTGATTCATAATCAAGTGACTCCAAAAGTCCATCGGCATGGAGTTTCTTCATGCGCTTTACACCGATATGACCTAAGCGGCGGTGCCACAAATAAGTTGCACTTTCGTTATCAACTCTGCATCTTTTGGTTTCAACATTATGAATATGTGTATCACTACTATCGAGATTCATAAGAAATAGACCACTCCTCAAGGGTGCATGACCATAAAAGATATTACTCATATAAATAGAACAACCATTATTTCTCGATTTAAATGAATAACCATCTCGCATCAAACAAGATCCAGATATAATGTTCATGCTCAACGCAGCACCAAATAACAATTATTTAGGTCTAAAACTAATCCCGAAGGTAGATGTAGAGGTAGCGTGCCGACCGCGATCACATCGACTTTGGAACCATTTCCCAGCGCGATCGTCACCTCGTCCTTTGCGAGTTAAGCAATCGTAGTCCCTGTTTGAGTTGCAAATATTAGCAACGGAACCAATATCAAATACCAGTGCTACTACGAGCTCTAGTAAGGTACACATCAATAACATGTATATCACATATACCTTTGTTCACCTTGCCATCCTTCTTATCCGCCAAATACTTGGGGCAGTTCCGCTTCGGTGACGGTCGCTTGCGGTAGAAGCACTTTCGATTTCAGGTTTAGGGCCAGACTTGGGTTTCTTCTCTGAGCAACAACTTGCTTGCTGTTCTTCTTGAATTCCCTTCTTCTTCCCTTTGCCTTTCTTCTTGAAACTAGTGGTCTTATTGACCATCAACACTTGATGCTCCTTCTTGATTTCTACCTCCAGCCTTTAGCATTGCGAAGAGCTCGGTATAGTTTTCACTAACCCTTGCATATTATAGTTCATCACGAAGCCTTTGTAGCTTGGTGGCGGTGATTGGAGAATTCATCAATGACACAATCATCCGGAAGATTAACTCCCAATTGTGTCAAGTGATTGTAGTACCCGGACATTACGAGTATATGCTCACTAATGAGCTGTTCTCCTCCATCTTACAGCTATAGAACTTATTGGAGACTTCATATCTCTCAATCCGGGCATTCTGTTGGAATATTAACTTCAACTCTGGAACATCTCATATGCTCCATGACGTTCAAAACGTCGTTGAAGTCCCGGTTCTAAGCCGTAAAGCATGGCACCTTGAACTATAGAGTAGTCATCGACTTTGCTCGCCAGACGTTCATAACATCTGGCGTTGCTCCAAGAAGAAGCTGTCACCTAGCGGTGCATCCGGGACGTAGCTCTTACGTGCAGCAATGAGGATGATCCTCAAGTTACGGACCCAATCCGTGTAATTGCTACCATCATCTTTCAACTTTGCTTTCTCAAGGAACGCATTAAAATTCAACGGAACAACAAAGACGAGCCATCTATCTACAATAAAACATAAACAAGCAAGATACTATCGGTACTAAGTTCATGATAAATTTAAGTTCAATTAATCATATTACTTAAGAACTCCCACTTAGAAAAACATCTCTCTAGTCATCTAAGTGATCACGTGATCCAAATCAACTAAACCATAACCGATCATCACGTGAAATGGAGTAGTTTTCAATGGTGAACATCTTATGTTGATCATATCTACTATATGATTCACGCTCGACCTTTCGGTCTCCGTGTTCGAGGCCATATCTGCATATGCTAGGCTCGTCAAGTATAACCCGAGTATTCTGCGTGTGCAAAACTGGCTTGCACCCGTTGTAGATGGACGAGAGCTTATCACACCCGATCATCACGTGGTGTGCGGGCACGACGAACTTTGGCAAGCGGTGCATACTCGGGGAGAACACTTCTTGATTATTTAGTGAGAGATCATCTTATAATGCTACCGTCAATCAAAGCAAGATAAGATGCATAAAAGGATAAACATCACATGCAAATCAATATAAGTGATATGATATGGTCATCATCATCTTGTGCTTCACGATCTCCATCTTGTTGCACCACCATGATCACCATCGTCACCGGCGCGACACCTTGATCTCCATCGCAGCATCGTTGTCGTCTCGCCAAACTTATGCTACTACGACTATCGCTACCGCTTAGTGATAAAGTAAAGCATTACAGGGCGATTGCATTGCATACAATAAGCGACAACCATATGGCTCCTGCCGATTGCCGATAACCGGTTACAAAACATGATCATCTCATACAATAAAATATAGCATCACGTCTTGACCATATCACATCACAACATGCCCTGCAAAAACAAGTTAGGCGTTCTCTACTTTGTTGTTGCAAATTTTACGTGGCTGCTACGGGCTTAAGCAAGAACCAGTCTCACCACGCATCAAAACCACAACGATACTTCGTCAAATAGACTCGTTTTAACCTTCTCAAGGACCGGGCGTAGCCACACTCAGTTCAACTAAAGTGAGAGAGCAGACACCCACCGGTCACCTTTAAGCAACGAGTGCTCGTGGCGGTGAAACCAGTCTCGCGTAAGCGTCTGGCGTAATGTCGGTGCGGGGCGCTTCATCTCACAATACCGCTGAACCAAAGTATGACATGCTGGTAGGTAGTATGACTTGTATCGCCCACAACTCACTTGTGTTCTACTCGTGCAAAACATCAAACCATAGAAAAACCCCGGCTCGATGCCTTTGTTGGGGAACGTAGTAATTTCAAAATTTTCCCACGCACACGCAGGATCATGGTGATGTATAGCAACGAGAGGGAGAGTATTGTCTACATACCCTTGTAGACCCGGCGGAAGCGATCTGGCGTAGAGGAAGTAGTTATACGTTCTCCTCGCGATCCGACCGATCCCGCGCCGTTACTCCGACGCCCCGAGTTCTTGACACACGTACAGCTCAATGGCGTCCCTCGTACTCCGATCCAGCCGAGTGTCGAGGAGAGTTCGTCAAGACGACGGCGTGGTGACGATCTTGATGTTTCACCGGCGCAGGCTTCGCCTAAGCTTCATGACAGTATAACCGAGGTGGAATATGGTGGAGGGGCACCGACACGGCTAAGAACGATCTCACGATCAACTTGTGTGTCTCAAGGTGCCCCCTGCCCGTATATAAAGGAGCCAGGGGGAGGGGGCGGCGGCCAAGGAGGGCATACAGGAGTCCTACTCCCTCCGGGAGTAGGATTCCCCCAATCCTAGTTGGACTAGGATTCGGGGGAAAAGAGAGAGGGCGGCCCCTTCTCCTAGTCCTAGTAGGACTAGGGAAAGGGGGAGGCGCGCGGCCAGGCTTGGGCTGCCCCTCCTCCTTTCCACTAGGGCCCATCGAGGCCCATTTATCTCCCGGGGGGTTCCGGTAACCTCCCGGTACTCCGGTAAATTCCCGTTTTCGTCCGGAACCATTCCGAACTCCAAACATAGGCTTCCAATATATCAATCTTTATGTCTCGACCATTCCGAGACTCCTCGTCATGTCCGTGATCACATCCGGGACTCCGAACTCCTTGGTACATCAAAATACATAAACTCATAATAAGCATCATCGAAACCTTAAGCGTGCGGACCCTACGGTTCGAGAACAATGTAGACATGACCTGGAACCATTCACGGTCAATAACCAACAGCGGGACCTGGATGCCCATATTGGTTCCTACATATTCTCGAAGATCTTTATCGGTCGGACCGCATAACAACATACGTTGTTCCTTTGTCATCGGTATGTTACTTGCCCGAGATTCGATCGTCGGTATCCAATACCTAGTTCAATCTCGTTACCGGCAAGTCTCTTTACTCGTTCCGTAATACATCATCTCACAACTAACTCATTAGTTGTAGTGCTTGCAAGGCTTGATGATGTGCATTACCGAGAGGGCCCAGAGATACCTCTCCGACTATCGGAGTGACAAAACCTAATCTCGAAATCGCCAACCCAACATCGCCTTTGGAGACACTGTAGTACTCCTTTATAATCACCCGATTACGTTGTGACGTTTGGTAGCACCAAAGTGTTCCTCCGTAAGCGGAGTTGCATAATCTCATAGTTACGAGGAACATGTATAAGTCATGGATAAAAGCGGTAGCAACATACTAAGCGATCGTGTGCTAAGCTAAGGGAATGGGTCATGTCAATCAGATCATTCTACTAATGATGTGACCTCATTAATCAAATAACAACTCCTTTGTTCATGGTTAGGAAACATAACCATCTTTGATTAACAAGCTAGTCTAGTAGAGGCATACTAGTGACATCTTGTTTTGTCTATGCATTCACACATGTATCATGTTTCCGGTTAATACAATTCTAGCATGAATGATAAACATTTATCATGAAATAAGGAAATAAATAATAACTTTATTATTGCCTCTAGGGCATATTTCCTTCAAAACCACCCGAACCGGAGGAACAGCAACAGATGGGGATGGGGAGGTACCTGGGGGAGGGAGGTCCTTTGCCGCAGCCCGCTTCTCCGCCCTTTCCAGAATAGAGCCACCAGAATGGGACACCCGCCTACCTTTGCGGGCCGTGGACACCGGGGAGCGGATAGCAGGCGACCGCGCAGCAGGAGAGCCAGCGTGGGGGCCCGAGCGGGACATGGAGCCCAGATCATGATCAAGACGCCGACAGATCCCCGTCATGGATTGCTTCGAGCCCGAAGAGGTCCGGCTCTTAGCCGAGTACTTGCGAACTGAGGATTTCTTCTTCGAGGGGTGTTGGGATTCCACCATATCACGAGCAGGAGAGCCAGGGAGATCTTCAATACCCGAACGAGTGGGGGAGATAGGGCGGGCCGGAAGGTTGGAGCATGCGCAGACACAGGAGTAGCCGAGCAGGGCGGAGCCTTAGGCAGATCAGCAGCAGCAGAGGGGGCCATCTGGGCAGAAGGGGGAATCACTACATCTTCACAAGGAGCATCACCAACAGGCGCTTGAGAGTGAAATAGCTCACGTTCTGAGTCCGCCAAGCCGTCCCATTCAGATTGAGTGAAGCGGAAATTAGACCCAAAACTCTGATTGGGTCCACCAAAAGAACCATCCCCATCCTTGTCATGTTTATCCGAAGGATTAGCCGGAGGAGGGGGGGAGGTGGAGCATGGAAAGCCGCCGCCGCCCCCTCCACCCGCACCCGCAACCTGATGCCATTGGGAGAGGGATAGACATCAATGAAGCCATGCACCCGATCAGGAACAACACACCAGACCTTCATCCGAGCAGGACCAACCTTGTTCAAAGACTCCTCATCCACCTCAATGGGTTTCCCAATCAAAACCCCAAAGGACATAAGGAAAGCAGACGAACGCAGACTAGCAGGTAAATCATCAATCAACACCCACACTTGAGACAGAGGACCAACTGCAGTGCCGTTGGATGCAGCCGCTTTGACAGAAACCACCAGTTGATTAAGAGGTAAGGTGAAGCTGGTGCATGAAGCGATCATTCGCAGGCAATCTTTGGAGGGGAACACCACAGAGAAGTCAAAATCTGACAGCTGCACAACTTGCCAGTCCCAACCAGCCACATCCCAGATGCGAAGCCCTTCCAGCAGAGTTTGGGGGGAGATCTTTTGGTCTTTGACAGAGACAATAGCCGCATTGGACAGCGTAGGAGCCACCTCCCGAACAGGCAGGTCACCATCGAAGGCGAAGAAGGAGCAACCAGGAAGACCCAGACCAAACTGGATGACCGCGGGAGGTTTCTGCTTATCCATGCAGTTAACCGTGAGGTGACCATCAGAGCGACAAATCAAGCAGAATGGTGGATTGGTGCAACGAGACTGAAAGTGGCCCGGTCTGTGGCAAGCGAAGCAGGAAAGCGCCGAGGGGTTGCTGTGGGAGGAGGAGGAGGGGCGGGATTGCTGCTGCGACGGGGGAGGAGGAAGGATCCCATCCCTAGGAGCCGGACCGGGCGGCCGACGCGCCGGCCCCGCGAAGGATCGAGGCGGCGGACGAGAGCCAGATCCGGCCCCAAACGAGCGAGGAGGAGGGGGAGGTAGGGGCCGAGACGGGGCCGACGGGCCACGCCCAACACCCGGAGCCGGGAGGGAAGCCGAGGACGAAGACACCCCACCGCCAGAAGCCACCGCCGCCTCCCACGGATCCAACACCGGGGAAGGAGAGGGACAGACCAGAGCCTGCAGCGGATCCAGATCACCCCTCCATCACCGGGTGCTGCACCCGCTTCGGACCCGAAGCCCATGCCTCGCGGGCACGAGCCGCCTGCTCGCGCGCCGCATGCTCCAACTCCAGCTTGGAGCGTAGCGAGGCCTCAAGCTCCAGATCCACCGCGGAGGCGGGGGAGTCCTCGCGGCGCCGCTTGCTACCAGAAAGCGCCTCGCAAGAAGAACCCCTAGACTTGTCCATGGAGATCACCGCAGCAAAAGGAAGAAGGAGGGGTGAAGGTGGGGGGATCTTATGATGCGACGGATGGGAAGACGATAGCGGCGCAAGTCGGCGGCGGAAGCAGGAAACCCTAGCAGGGGGATACCGAGCCGCGAGGGATCCATAAATAGCCCGAGCGAGCCGTGCCCCCCTGGGCCCGACTCGCCAAATGGGCCGGAGAGGGACGGGGAGCCGGTAACCGGGCGGGGGGCCCAACTGGGCCAAGAGAAACAAGCGGGGGGGAATCGGTAACCGAAGAGAGGGAGGGGGGAGGGGGAGGCCCACTAGCCAGACCGCCTAACAGCCAAAGAGCCCACACGGGAGAAGGCCCATGAACCGTGACCACTACGAGATCTGGATCTAGGGTACACGGAGCGACCAGTGGCCCCGCGGCCGCCGCCGCCGGTGACGGGGCCCCCGCAGCCGGAGACGGAGAGGGAGATGGAGAGCCTCCAAGCTCCCCATCAGGAGCACGACCCAAGACACCAGGCGCAGGAGACGCGAACGCAGGCTTACCAGATCTACGCCGACGCCGCGAGACCCGGAGCCAGCCGTCGGCCGACGGAGACACCCCCAACGGCCGGCCCCGACCCCCGGGGGCAAACTTACGAGGGCGAGGGGCGGCGCAGGTGACCCCACCTCCCCAGAGCAGGTCACCGCACCACCGGGGGAGGGAGGCAGAGACCGCGAATCCTCCTCATCCGACAGCAGCGCCCAAAAACGAGATCCAAGAACCGGCAGCGAAGAGAGGGGAGGGGAGAGATCCACCTGCGGGGAAATAGGGGAGGATAGGGGAAGGGGAGCTACGCATGAAGGTGAGGGCGACCGGACGCCGGCCACCGGGGAAGGGCGGGGAGCAGATCTGCCGAGGCGAGGAGGCGAAGGAGGGGAAGGGAGGGGAGGGAGAGAGGAAGGAGGAGCCATGATTGGGAATTCTCAATCACGATGCCCATGCCTGCAGGCTTAGAGATTGCATCCTAGCCCGCGTCAATGTTTGCTTGTGGCTGCATTTTTTTGACAACCAGATCAAGACAACAGCGATAGGGAGCAATTTTGGTACGGTTTTTTTATTTGATTTGAAGCTATTTATGTTTTTTATCTCAAGAATGACAGTTTCAACATATGGATTCTTAACTATTCATTCTTGAGATACTCATTGCACGACAAAGCATTGAGATAGTGGGATTTGATACTCAAAGCATGCATTAGTCACTACTCAGTTATTTTGAAAACCATTTCAATTTTGAACCATGTCGTTTTCTTTTGAAAACCAAATCAATTATTTACTAACCGGCCTTGCCCATAGCCAGTCATGTGGTAACTAAATTACAGTTAATTCGTAAACTTGCAAACACCAATTGACTTGATAATTCATGCTACAAAATTGCTCCACCAGGCATCCAGGCTAACTACGAATTTCAGATCTCTAGCCACAGAAAAATTGGTATTCTCGTGAATTTAAGATGATGCCATGAAGCGCAATTATAGGGTAAGTAAAGGAAATAGCTTGTGCTAAATGATGGATCACCCTCGGTGCTGCGACCGGCTGCCTGTCCTTCGCCTCGCTGCGCTAGTAACATCGAGGTCCTCTTCTCCTCCATGCTCGTGCTCGAGATCTGCTGCTGATGAGCTCAACGCCTCCCTAGCTCTCCTCTCTTACCCTGAACACTACGCCTTTGTTAATCTCGACCTAAATTCCACCTTTTGTATGTACCAGGCTTCATGGTACCTATGAATCCATCAGCATTCTGGCAACATTGGTAGAAGAGAGGTAAAAATTATTCAGTTAGGTTGCCCTTTTTGTTAAATTATTAGCTCTATTTTGCCACTTTACAGTCTTATAATTACAAAATTAATCAAAATTTTGGTTCTGCACAATGTCTTTAGGTTGCAAGGTAAAGAACTTCTGGTAGAAAGCATTTACAAGAGTAATATATGGACAGAATTGATTAAACAAATTAACAAGAATGACGCTGGAGAGATTTTGTTCAGAGCAGATCGTTTTAAGCCACTGTCGCTTTCAGGAAAGAGAAGGTACATATAGTTGTTATTACAGATAACATATGATAGCTCAATTTGTTCAGAGCAGGGCGTTTCAAGCTACTGCTGTTTTCAAGGTTGATTGCTACTATTTGGAAAAAAGAGTTGGAGTGAAATAAGACATTAAATAGCACATGGAAGCACCTACAACTACAAGGGGGTCTCACTAGGTACTGTATGCAGGATGCTCTTCCATAATTCGTGCCGGGTGTATAATAAGTAAAATGGTACTAGGTATTGATCTATTTTTGACTTTTTGTATCTTGAATTCTTGCTGTTGTGGGCTCCTGAAATCCAGTTTTTAGATGCACCTCTGAGTATACAATTTGGGTAGTCCACAAGAAAGTACATGGTACAAATTTCTCAGATATTTCTAAGTACACAAATCTTTTGACATATTTCTCTTTCCTACAGTAGATGTCATCAAGATAGGCGGGCGCGGCAACGCGCGCTTCGCTGATCTAGTGTTCTGTATGACTGACAATCCTACAGGCTGTTCTGTTAGTAACTAACCACATACAGGTGTGAGAATCCTCTGCCGTCAGAGAACATATAAATCTGGAGCATAATGCTGCAAATTAGTAGGATTTGCTCGGTGAGAATCCTCTGCCGTCAGAGAACATTCAAATGAACAACAGCTCAGCTCGTTTTAAGTTCAAAGTGAACAAAGAAAAAAAAAGGAGAGACCAAGGTTCAGATTTGCTCGGTTTCACCTGATGAATCAGATGTACCACATGGCGACCCAAGTTGCCACTGAGCTTTTCATCATCACAACGGTGGTCTCTTTTCAGAGTGTGGGGTGAGAGAGGCTCGAACTCTCGACCTCAGGATAACTCAAGTTTCAGCTATGAGACCTACGCGCTAGCCAACTGCGCCACCACCCCACTTGTTGTTTTAGCAGCGAAACAAACGTCCTTATACAGATCTGAGGATAATTTCCATATTGCTCTTGTTTCTGTAACATGTTTCCTGACATATAGCACTTCCCTTCCAAGGCCAAGAGCTACATGCCTACATCGATTTAAATACTTCTTCCGATCATGCACTTAAAAAGCAACATGCATAATTTTTCAGTTCTGTTGGGCGCACGGTGAATTTGAGATGGACTTGTTCATATTGGAGTCAAAGTTCAATTTAGCCATGGATGCCGATCAACTTCTGTAAATTCTGTACGCAAATACCTTCTTGGATTTATTCAAATCTAAGGTATTAATAATAGACCAATACACAGATAGATAAAAGAAGAACACGAGCGCAGCGCCATTCTACCAACATGATCATTCTAGCTCTTGGTTCAGCGATTCGCACATGGTTCAAGCCAACAATCTGTTTTATCAGTCACGCCAATGGTCATGTTTCCAAGGACTGCAGGTCTACGGCATGTCAATATTCAGGACACTGACATACAGTTACACAACACTGCGAAACTTGAGAGACATTGCATCAAGGTTCAGGTATTTGAGTACTGGCAACTTCACTGAAGATAGTTAATCCAGGGATTACACATGAACAGCCAGACGCAGAACAACTTAGTGCCGATATTTTGGTGGAGTAATCCTTGGGAGCAATCACCACTCACCAGAACACCTTAATCATTCGGTTACAGCTAACTGTAGCAAAGATAAATAAATAAACAGCTAAATGTAGCATTTACATAATTTCCTTCTCGTAACTCATAACCATAATCAGAAATTCAGGATCACAGTATGCGTTGTGGCATTTCATTCATCACGAACCGGAACGGGGAGTCTCAAACTTGAGCTTTACTGGAATTGCAATCATTTCTTGTGCAGAAGAATTAGTACTGGAGCAACTGGCCTGTTGATCATTTCAAACTTGCAGCTCACCCATGTATCAGCAGGCAAGCTTGACGCAAATGATTCAACAATATCGAGTTCATCCCTACAAATAAGAAAAGCGAGGAAGATAAATGGATTCAGTCTTACATGTATTTGAGAGAAGTATAAAGTTAAACAACTAGCTTGACGCAAATGCTTCAACAATACCGAGTTCATCCCTGCAGATAAGAAAGTGAAGAAGATAAATGGATTCAGTCTTAAATGATACTCCCTCCGTTCCTAAATATTTGTCTTTTTAGAGATTTCAAATGGACCACCACATACGGATGTATATAGACATATTTTAGAGTGTGGATTCACTCATTTTGCTCCGTATGTAGTCACTTGTTGAAATCTCTAGAAAGACAAATATTTAGGAGCGGAGGGAGTAGTTGATTGGAGTTTGATATTAAACAACAAGATTCTGATGCCAAGTTACAAGCAAGTCTATAATCAAATATATTAACCACCAAATACCTACACTACGAAAAATTTCCTTCCTCATGATGAAGGATGGCCGATCCACCTTCTTCTGGCTAGATACTTGGCTTCATCAACTACCGCTTTTCCAAATATTTTCTCTCACTCCACTGAGCCTAATATTTGAGTATCCTCAATCATGTCCGACGGCGTATTATCTGATCTGCGGAACCGCCTAATCCATATGGCCTCTCTCAAATTGCAGTCTCTCTTGTCTTTGTTGCAGGACTTCAGTTTGAACTTGGTAACGACGAACGCTTCCTCAAAAAAGGCACCCCCTTCTCCAGCAAGCATGCCTACAACCTCCTCATGCACGAGTAGGCCATACATCCATACGCCGCTTCAATCTGGGAAAGCAAGGTGCCAAACAAAGTTAAGGTGTTTGGCTGGGTACGCTTCCGCAATCGCCTAAACCTCCTCCACAAGCACATGGTCAACTGAAGCTCCTGCCTGAGATGCCAACTGCGTACCTATTCCTCCACTGCCCTTTTGCCACATGGATTTGGCAACGCCTAGGTATTGATCTACATCAACAGCATATCAATACTATTCGGGAGGTGCAACCGCCTATACCTCTACACCAACAATAAAGCATACCGCACTCCTCAACGCCCTATGGAAGATTTGGGATGCAAGGAATGCATGTGTCTTCCGCTACATTGATCAGCTCCACTACTGTCCAGAATTTGTTAAACAACTTTACTCTGTGGTCACATCGGTTTACTAAGCCGGCTCACAAGGTAGCTGCCGATTCCTCCAGGCTATACCTTTGTTCTCGTCTACTTCTGATGATGTTACTAACTGGCGTTGTATATCTATTTCAGGTGCCCCCCAAAGAGATTCCTCAAAAAAGTGTATCATTGATACACACTGGTAATCAGCAATCACTGAAAAAGTTAACAGGTGGCAATTACTTTGACACAATATTAGCAGTTGCCAACTGATATTTACCTTCCACCCAGATGGCCAATGTAGACAAGGACACTTATGAGTCCCCCTGAGCCAACAATTCTGCTGGCAGCTTGCAGTGCCAGCTCAGTTGTCTCAGGTACTGTGATAATTGTTTTATCTCCTCCTGGAAGGTAGCCCAGATTGAATGCTACAAGCCTAAAAGTACATGCTCAAGATCATAGTTACTTCAACTGCCAATTTCAGCAATAATGGAATCATATAATTAAAACCAATTGAAGTAAAAGAACTTAATCACCTGACAGGAGAATCTTTTGGAACAATTTCCTCCATTCTACTATGACACATCGTAAACAACTTGACTAGCTCCATCTGGTGGGGAAAAAAAATAGAGTTGAGCCACCCCATGACACAAAAGTGAGGCTTCATGAAATATCGCAGTGAGCCTTTTTTAATTCTTCTTCCAAATTGTAAGGTCCAGGTGGAAAAATATCACACTGAAAACACTTAGACCAAGAATACTAGTGTATTCATGTGAGTATGCTACAACATAATAATCATGTACACTGTTTTATGTTTCTTCATTTTGCGTCTCTTCTTTGATTCTTTCTCAAATTAAACTGATAAGAGAAGCCACATTGCGTAGTCCTCAAACAAACCAGCAACAATGTTAGGTTGCTTCAGATGCACATACCTCGCGACTGTCGACGGCCATTTTCAGAAAAGAGGAGGTGCTATCGATCGCGTAATCTTGGATGTCCATCCCGTAAACACGCCCTCGCCCGGTGTCATCGGACACCATCTTCAGCAGAGCAAACGTATCATTCCCGTTCCCACAGGTGGCATCGACCACCGTGTCTCCTCTCTGAACGATGCTCTTCCACAACCTAATAATCAGGTAACAGCGTAACAACAGTTAGGAACGAGAATGCTGCCCTGCCCTGCCCTGCTGCTAGAAGGCGACTCAGGTTGGGAAAAAAATGCGTTTAGTTTCAGCAACGGAAATGAAGCAGAGTACCTACGCGTGGGCTACCTCGGTGGCCTTACGCTTGCCGGTGACGAAGCCCGCCACCGCCTCCTCCACCCCTGCAAACCAATCCCGGTCACGACATCGCGCGGCCGGCACGCGTTATTGAATGAGGGAAATAAAGAATACGAACCTGCGGCGGAGAGTGGATCGGCGAGCTGCGCGGCGGCGGCGGAGAGGTGCCGCCGATTGGGCGGGACGGGCAGAGGGGATGGGGTGAAGCTGGGGATTCGTCGGAGAGGAGACGGAGTATGGGAGCGGCGGAGGAGCAGCGAGAGCGGAGGGCGCAGCAGTGACGGCGGAGGCATGGCTGCTGCGGTGGCGGCGGAGACCGTGAGGATTTGGTATTGGTACCCAGCAGCAGACGCAGCAATAAAAAAAAAAAAAAGGAGAGAGACCAGGTTCAGAGATGCTCGAGTCAATCTGATGATTCAGATGTACATGTGGCGACCCAAGTTGCCACTGAGCGGTTTCATCACAACGATGGTATCGAACTCTCGACCTCAGCTATGAGAGCTATACGCGCTAGCCAACTGCGCCAGCACCACTTGTTGTGTTGGAAGCGAAACGAACCGCTCTTGTTCACCTCTTAGAGCATTACTAGTAGAACCCTCAAATCTAAAAAGCAGTTTTAAGGGCTGAGTTGTGCCACTTTTTGACACTTTTAAGGGTTGAAAAACAGGGGCAAATACTAGAACCCTTAAACCCACACTACCACGGCTTGAGGTCGCTGTCGAGGCCGGCGTTCCAGTCGAGCACCTTCTGCCCGGTGCGGCAGCTTGCGGACGAGCCCGTGAGCACCTGGTCGAAGGCGTCGCCGGGCCTGGCCGGCTGGTGGAAGAGCACGGCCTGCTTCATGGCCGGGCTGGCCAGCAGGCGTTGCTTCCGGAGCACGTCCTCGGGGGCCACCGACGGGGATAACGACCCCTGCGCCGCCAAGACTGACTGGTAAGGCGTCATGCCTTGCTCACACAAGGCTCCATCGAAACCCGCCATGGCGGGCGCGGGAGGAGGCGGCCAGGCGGGCGGGCGGGCGGGGCGGCGGATGGGCAAGGGCGGAGGCAAAGGCGAGGGGCGGCCAAGGCAGAGGCGAGGAGGCGGCGAGGAGGAGGCGGTTGGCTCAGCGAGCGAGGAGCGAGCGACGAGGAGGAGTGCGGGTTGGGGGGAGATTTTCCCCTCAACCCCTACTTCTACAGATTGCAAAGTGGTTTGAGGGTTGGACCTCTAAATTTATTTTACGGGTTTGAGGGTTTAGAGGTTCTAGTCTACGGCGTTTTTTCGGCGAAAACTGTAAAAAAAAAAGCGGTTATTTTTAGGGGTTTGAGGGTTTGAGGGCACTACTAGTAATGCTCTTACCGTCTTACGGTGGTTACTATGCGGGTGAACACGCCCCCGCGGGATGTATTTCTGGTCCAACATACTAGAAGGATTTTTATCTTCCGAAAAAGATCAGATTTATTATTATAAAAATTTATCGAAAGTATAGAACATCTCAAACATAATGAAAAATTACATCGTGATTCCGAGACTACCAAACAGCCACTACTACCATCCGAACGAGTCGACGACACGCGCGGTCGCTGCTCCTAGACTAAAGCCGGCTTGACCTTTTCGATGACAGCCGACAAGTCTTTGTGCACGTGTCCCTAGTGACCAGGGTCCTGGAGCTGTAGTCGTCGTCGTTGAACCATTGCATAGATTTGAAGTAACTGACACCAAATCTCACCGCATCACAAGAAATCATAATCTCACTGCCCTAACTCCTCCCTATTTGTCTAAAAAAATCTCACCGCCCGAGGAGACAACAAAAATCTATGTTGGAGCCCAAACGGACAAACTCGAGGAGGTCGAAGCCCAGAAAACAAACTTGAAGAAGAAGCGTCATCATCCGTACAAAGCGTCGCACCTGCGAGGACTAAAATACCCTAAGCTAAACTACCAACTGGAGTGAAGGCATCGGAATTCTCCTCTCCGCGATCGACCACCAGAGTGGCAGGCATAGGCGAGACGAATCCAGGGGCTCATCGGTCAAGTCTGAAGGGAAAATTTGTCACAACCGTCTAGGATTAGGAGAGGAAATGAGAGGGTTGTTTTAGCCTTTTTGGTTTGTTTGTTTGAAAAACACCATATATTGATTAAGAAACTATATTCATTACATGATATGTCACACAAGATGGAACAATCATGGTCAATATTCCTTCCTCTATAGTATCTGAGCCAAATTTAGTACTCCCTCCGTCCCAAAATATAAAAACGTTTTTGACACTATAGTAGTGTCAAAAACGTTCTTATATTATGGGACAAGGGGAGTAATCTTTTGTGCCACCTTATTGTTGTCCGAGTTAATGGTTGAGTGATAGCACCGTATGCGACGCAACTGCATGCTTGACACCCCAACCGCGATCGTGCGCCGGCTTTGGCGCGAGCAGAGCACATGGTGGCCGCGCACAATAAACCTATGTGCGTGCACGGACTATTACGGGCCTTTTACTTAATCTTTCCAACTAACTAACCTCTTTCCCTTGATTTTTAGTGAGGTGAGGCCGGCCTCATCCCCAACTTCCAGCCCCAAGTCCCCACGTTAGCTGGACAAGAAGCTGGATGATGGTTCAACCACAAATATACACAAGATGGCGAGGACGAAGCCACAACAGGAGAGAGAGAGAGAGATGGTGAAGAAGGACAAAAATAAGTTGGAGTACATGATTGCATATTCGCTGAGAGAAAAAGAAGTTGCAAAGGAGAAGGTGAGGAAGATCAACGGTATCGCTTCAGAGTTGTTGTACTAAAGTAGTGAACCTTTAGTGCTTGTTGCCGTAATGTACTTTAAACTTTTCGTTGTTAGTGTGTCTGTGTTATTTCTGGAATGCAGAACAAGCCTGTTAGTGTCACTCGTTATTCATGGCCATGTACTAGAAAACATTTTTTTGCTTGTTTGCATTGCAGAATGCGCGGAACTGAGGTTTTGCAGATTGCATGGGACTGAACTTCTAAAATTTCCCTACCAGCAGAGGGGCTTGGAGAGAAGACGGCACAGCAGTAATGACTGAAACCATGCAGTATATGCTGCTAAACCAAAAAAACAAGAAACCAAGTTCAGACTTGCTCGCATCAATCTGAAGATTCAGATGAATATATGTGACGACCCAAGTTGTCACAGAGCATTTCATCACAACAATGGTCCTTTCAATTGGGGTGAGATAGGCTCGAACTCAGGATCACTCGCTGTTTCAGCTATGAGACCTAATCGCTAGCCAACTGCGCCACCACCCACTTGTTGTTTCAGCAGTGAAACAAAAATCCTTGGTAAATGCAGAAACCATGCAAATCATGGATGGCTCCTCACGGTTCATGTTTGTTCGTTATGTGAAGTGGCATATACTAGTTTTGAGGCCTATTTATTTGTTCCTGGATCTACTGCAATAACGCTTGATGGAGAAAATTCAAGGGGATGTCTGCATGTTGCCAATTCAAATCCCACTCAGTCCTGCAAACAAAAAAACTCCCATCCGGTTGATTTTCACACACAGAAAAAACGGAAAAAAATTCCGTGGAGACCGGTTGTAAATCTCCATCCGTGCGTACCCGGAGCCACCAGCTACCACGTGTCCAACCAGAAAATCGGACGGCGCACTCCTGGCGCTTCTTCCGTCGGCTCGATAGTGGTCGCTCGGCTCCGCATCGTTATGTTCCCTTCGTGGTATGTGTACGGTCTCATCTCCCCACGGCTCACAGTTCCTCGGCTCAGGCGGCTCAGGAAGCCCACGATCATCTCCCCACAACAATGGATCTGGCGAGCAGAGTGACGGCAGCGGCACTTTCCTCCATCTCCTCGTCCGCGGCTGCGGCGCAGCCTCCGCCGTCGACGCGGCCTACTCACCGTTACCGTCGCCGGCGAGGTGTCGTCGGGGAAGAATACAGATCGCGCGGATCTAGCGCACGTGTTCGAGTTGTTCGATCGAAACTGACGACAACATCACGCGAGGGAGCTGGAAGACTCCCGCCATGATCGCATGCATCGACACTACCGGCGACTGGCCTGTGGACGTTGGATGTATGGATTTTTGTTAGAGGAAGGGTGGACGTATGGCTGTATGTGACGAGTAATTATGGATGTATGGACGTTGGATGTATTATTGATCACTAGTAAAATGCCCGTGCGTTGCCACGGGAAACAACAATGAAACATTGGTTTTGAAAATTCTTGCTCATCTATTATTGCGAAAAAACGAGTCTTTTCTTGTAAAGCCAACATTTGAGGTCAGCAAGACTTCATTAGGATTTCACTTCCGAACTGGCCCTAATTTTTACCAGTAGAAGCTTTGGTGTTAACTTCATCCAAAAATATAATATATGATTGGATATGAGCTTATCTTCACCGGTAATTGTTATGAAGCTACGCCACTCGCTGAAGCTGGTCTTTGGCAATCGATGGGCGGTCTTCGTCGCTCTGGTGACTCTTCAGGCTGAAGTGCAACCTTCTGAAGCGATGGGTCTGTCTGCGCGCCTCTTTCTTCTTCCTAGGGCTATGCCAACAAGGAGGTAGTGTTTCTTCTATTTGGGGCTATGTATGGCCTCGAGCCATACTGCCATAGCAACCTCGTTGCCCCAAGTGGCTCGTCCCCGACGGCAGCAAGATGCAACCTACACTGACGCAAGGACCTGATCATGTTTTTGTCTCTCAGTTTGAGGTCCTTTTTTGTAAAAGTCCATGGATTTGTTATGTATTTTCTTGTTTCTTTAGGGCCTAGATGTCATATGTGTTGTATCATGTTATTACGATGGTAATAAAGCTTCGGGATCCCTCCCTGTTAAAAAAAACTTTGACAATAACGCCTGTAAATAAATAATGTTTTTCACTTGTATACTCTGCATGTACTCTTACGTCAAGCTCCCACATAGATATAAAATTACAGACATGTGATATTCAATCACCAATTCTATTATTTGTCTAATGAAAATTTTTATTCTATTTTTCTTCTGGCTCTACGGACAATAGGATGGTCACGGCAACCATACTGTTATACTCCGTATAACGTATCATCCTTACTACATGAAAAATGTGGTACATTACCACTACATCTACAATCCATATGACAAACAATAGTGGCCCGTAGCTCGTACAAGTGCAGTGTCCATGTTAGAAGGTTTAGCACACTTTCCTGCTCCATCCATGCTACAGTTGAGTACTGCAATATGAGTGGCAAAGTACAACCCTACAACTGTATTTCAAATAGGCATAAGAGAGAATATATTGCATTACTTCTGACCCTCCAGGAGTGTCTCTTCCTTGATGGTTCCAATAAATTGATATCCTTGTTTGACTACTTCTATAAGAAATATAATGTTCCAATAAATTGGTATCCAGGTTTGACTACTCCTATAAGAAACTTACTTCATGTAGTGTGTAGACACTTGAAGAAACATGTGTTATCTCATTCCAAGAAATACTGGAGGACTAATAGACATAGCCCTAGGCTAGTTGAAGTGGTTTCTGAAAAAGAAAATCATAATATTACAAATTGAAGTTGTTCACAAGAGAAATATCAGTTTAATTTGACACAGAGTTACAATACTGGGGAAACTGGGATTTACAAAGTAACTTCGAACTAAATAATATAGCAAAATCAGGTTATAAGGATTGACTTATATAAAAATAAGTGCAGAATTTGTACAGTTAGAAATAGCAGACTTGCGACACACTAATCAGATTATCATGATGGAGCTCAGACTTGTAAGGCATTATAGATGGCAACACTGTCCATGTGAGTGACACAACTTAATGTACCTTTGTTCAAACTTATAGTTTTGCAGGACATTATAAATGGCTTTAAAATCCAATTATGCTCTACCCTGCAAGCAGCCCACACTTGTGTTTGAACACAAATACCTCCTGGATGAACCAAGTCGCAGGATACACAAGCATCCAGATTATGGACGGATAATATAAAACATCTAGCTTGACAATGCACTTGTTCTTGAAGTAACCTGCAACAAAACAACCATTCCTTTCCATCTACTATTAAATTTGAGACAGCGGTTTGCTCTGCTTCAGGTACTGCTATAGTGTAAGGATCGAGATTCTCTATGGTTCTTCCTTGTCTACAAATAGAAAGGAATAAGAAAAAAGTCCTGATCAATGCTATTGACAAAATTATGTGAAGTCCTTCTATCTCAGGCAAACTAACGGCGATGTTTCCCTACCACCATGATAGAGGAAGATAAATTAGGAACGTAAATAATCATCTTGCGTAAGCTGTGACTATAATCAAATATATTACCAAAGAACACAAAAAGCCCTGGAGACGTCGTGTAAATCAAAGTGATCAAGGAATAAGCTATAAACTAATTAGGACCATCAACTTTTTATACTGGAAGAGTTCATCTCTTATTACCTCTTTGTCATCAAGCCCACCTGATTTGGTTTCATATATAGATTGGAGTAGCATCTTGATCTCAACTGCTAAATTACTGCAAGGGTAAGTTGACCAAGTCAGAAAAAACGTTGATAATTCCTTGAACATGGTAATGAATAAACTATAATGGAAATACGGAAATCAGTTAGTAGAAAATTAGTTTTATGAGGAGCAAAACATTTGTGAGCAAAACTGAGCTGCAGTTTATAAAGTTGCAGAATTAGAGAAAGAAAATGCTTTGAAATCGACATTATCGACATGAGAGAGAGAGAGAGAGAGAGAGAGAGAGAGAGAGAGAGAGAGAGAGAGAGAGAGAGAGAGAGAGAGAGAGAGAGAGAGAGAGAGAGAGAGAATTAAAGAGAGTTTGAGAGAGAGAGAGAGAGAGAGAGAGAGAGAGAGAGAGAGAGAGAGAGAGAGAGAGAGAGAGAGAGAGAGAGAGAGAGAGAGAGAGAGAGAAGCGATGTTGGAGTTCGAGAAGAAGCGATCAAGAGTTGGAGTTCGAGAAGAGGTGATCAACGGGTTTGAGAAGAGCGAAGAATGCGAAGCAGCTTAGAGAGATGGAGTTAGAGGAGGTAGCGGCGGTAGGGGCGTGGGGAGAGAGAGCAGAGGGACGGTGAAGAGAGATGGCGCCAGCGCGCCACCGCCGGCCCTCGCCTCCCCTGCGCCCTTCTCCTTCTCATTTCTTCCTCTCTTTCCTCTCTCCCTCACGCCATATCTTTCTCTTTCTCTGGATGAGCAGGACACCAGCGCCATCGGAGCAAGCTGCCGCACCACCGCTGAACCCTCGGCCGCGCCCAGATCCGCCATCTTCCTCGCGCCGGCCACGCCGCCTACCCGTTCGATGAACTCCAGCGCCCTTTGCCCATTTGGACAGAGTCTGCCGGTGATGAAGAGCGGTGGCGGCGAGGAGGAGGAGAGAGGAGTTGGGGAAGGTCTTGGCGCCGGCGTCGAGTGTCGCCGGTGGTGGAAAGCCGCAGGGGGGGGCGGCGCGGCGGAGGCGGCGGCGAGGCGGCGGCGAGGGGCGAGGGCAGATCGCGACGGCGCTTGGCGGGCGGGCGGCGCTGGAGGTGGAGAGGGGAGGTAAGCGTGTTTTTTTTTCTTTTCCATCGCCCGTACCTGTTCACTTTGACATATTAGGAGGATTGCGGGTTAATTTTTGAAAAACGAAGGGAGTTTTCTGCAAAAGCGCCGACGACGTACCCGTAGTTTATTAGTAGGGAAAGATATAATGCCGCCCCGGTTACTTGATGCGTGCATCTTTTTCTGTGTGTATGATTTATGTGTATGCATCGACTCACCGTTGCGGGCGAGATGTCGTCGGGGAAGACTTGTGTCGGCTGGACCTGAAGTCGGCGGCGGCGGAGATGGTTGAGAGCGGATGGGTCGTCCGCCATGGCAATGTGATTTCAGGAGCAGATGGGTCGTCCGCCATGGCGGCCGAAGCACAAGTCGCAGGCTTTGGAGCCGAGCTGGGGATACAAACGAGCCGTGGGAGGCAGTCAGGAGTGGGCGAACGCTCGACGTGCGATGCATTGGAAGGACACGTGGCAGCAGATCTCCTCAGGTACGCACGGGAGCCAGTTTACAACCGGTCTGCACGGAATTTTTTTCCGAAAAAACTCCCGTTCAGGATGTTTGTATGTATGCAAAAGAGTTTGCACGAATCTCAATGTTGGATTGTAAGGTCGAGACACCCAAGTCGTTGTATAGTTTGTTTTTCGCACTTAGGGTGTCTCTAATACTTGTAAGATAGTTGTTGATTGATTTTGCCACATAGGATTTTTTTTATGCCATAGCATAGAATAAGCGAGGAGAGGAGGGGGTTGTATTTTCATGAACCAACAATCTTTGCACAAGCCTCAAAAAAGAAAGAGAAATACCTTGTATATTATCTGTCTTGCCAAAATGTAGTGCATGCGCTGTTTTTTAAAGTCAAACTATATAAACTTTGACCAAGTTTATATGAAAAATGAACCACATCTATGATACCAAATTAATACATTGGATTCATCATGAAGTATATTTTCATATGTTATACATTTAGCATCCTAGAAATAGACAATTTTTCTCAATAAACTTGGTCAAAGTTTACACAGTTTGACTTAAAAAAATTCTCATATGTACTATATTATGGTACGAGGGAGTATAATTCACCTTACATTAAACTACATACACTTTGTTGTAGTTGTTGTAAGATGAGATGTTGGTTGATGACATGGCTATTTTTACCGACAATGAAACAAACAAACATGCTATTGGAGGTGCCCTTATTCATTTCTTCTTACCCCGTGACCCGAGAGCCAAGTCATAATAAGAGCAAGGCTAATAACATAGCCAACAACTAGTTATATAAGACCGCCATGTCATTAAGAGTTAGCATTATTAATCACACCCATGCAATTCGGGTGGCTCTAAGATTGCCTATGTTAATCATCTTTCAGACCTGCATCATCGCTTTGTGGACGCCTCCTCCCCCAAGAAAAGGCTAGGTTTCCTCTGTCCCCCGCCGGCTCCGCCACCGGTCCGTCTTGTCTCAGGTGGCCTTAGAGCCATGGCGGCGCGGTGGATCCTGGCCCTTCTTGGTGGAAGGGCTTCGTCTTTAGATGTTTTTTCGAGTTTTGTTAGGTTTGTGTCATGCTCAGGAAGACGAGACGACGACGGCTCCTTGAAGATGGAAAAGGGTCCTCTCCACCTAGTCTACGTCTTGGTGGTGCGTCTAACATCATCGGTGGGCAGTGGCGAATCTAGCACAAAATTGAAAGGTAGGCTCAGAACATCTAAGTTTCTAAGTCTAATTAGCAAATGCATTGCAATATACATGTTAAACACCTTAGTAAAATTGTTAAGTAGTATGTTTAGCTGAAATAGGATATTTGGTGGGCAGGCTTCAGCCTATTGAAGCCCCCCTAGTGGAATCGCCACTGTCGGTGGGCATGTGGTATGTCTCTGGCGGATCTGTCATTGGTGGATTTGCTCGGATTTTGTTGTAGTTCTTCTATGTTCATGTGTCTTCAGGTTCGATCCTTCCGGTCTACGCTACTCTTCAACGGCGGCGGTTGTTGCTCTGATGTGATGGTCCTATGGGGCCTTACAATGACGACTTCCGGGATGTCTACTACAACGAGTTTTGCCCAACTCCAGCGAGGGAGAGGCGATGACAGCGGCGCGTTTCGACTAGCTTCAGTGCTTGTAATCGTCGGTAGGCGATCTACGTATCTAGATGTAATTTTTATGTTCGTTGTACTGTTATGATTGAAAATGAATAGACTGGAAGTTTTCCCGGAAATAAAGTTTAGTCGTCTTTCTCTTTTCTATCATTTACCCTTTTTACATAAGGACACTCATGAATAAGAGCCCACCTCTCTTTTTTTTCATCGTCTCTCTCCTCTACACTATCAAAATTAAAGTGCTACGAAAACAATCTTATAACCCACTCTTAATACTGTACTTGCTCGATCTCTAACAACGTATAGACACCGCACACGTTTTCCGGAGCTCCATCGATCCCAGAGGCCTGAGTCAACTTCGTCTTCCTGCCGTAGGTAGCGCCTACATGGAGAGACGTAAAAGAATGGGCGCGATCACAGGGCTTCATACGTGTTTCGCTGTGGCAGCAGATACGATAATTAATTTGCATCTGGATCGAGTAGTGGAATGCACATGGACGCACTTGCATCCGCAGTGGACTTTCACCTCTTCTTCAGTCGCGGCCATGAATGCACATGCACATGGAGGTTTGCGATTCACTCGCTCATTTTTTTTTTTTTTGAAGTTCACTCCGTTCCTATTTATTCATAAAAGGCAGGAATCTCTGCCGATAAAATGTGCAAGATACAATCAGGCGGTTGTTGCAACCAGACCTTACATAAGTCATTAGAAACCCCTTCTCTAGCTAGCGCGTGTGCTGCACCATTTGCCGAGCGGCGAACCCAGGTAATCTTCCACTGCTCCCGCGCCTGCAACAACATTTTCACCTCTTCTACCAGTGGCCCCAGCATGGACAAGTCCTTCTCCCTGTTCTGAAGCTTGCTAGCTATCTCTTTGCTATCTGTCTCAATATGTAGGCGATTAGCATTAAACTCATCTGCTAATTGAACAGCTCGTCGACAAGCATGCAGTTCACTAGCAGCAGGATCCGGACACCCAGGCAGGACATGGCATGCGCCTCCAAGGAAAGCCCCTTCATGATTCCTGAATATGACACCGGCACCTCCTTTTGAACCCGCCTTGGACGTAGCACCATCCACGTTTACTTTGATCCAGCCCAGCTCTGGGGGTACCCATTTCTGCACTGGAGTAGGTTTCGGCCTCCTGCTTTCGTTAAATCCGTTAAGTAGCCTGCCATTGCTCCATCACCTTGATTACAGTACGTGCTATATCTCCAGCCTCCTCAATCTTCCTTCCATCCCTTGAGTTATTCCGAGCAAGCCAGAGCCCATATACTCCTTGAAGCATGACCGCTTTCTCATCATCCGACGCATCCGCAAACCAAGCTAGCAGCCAGTTTGATAGGTCACCCTGAGAGCTAACTGTAACCGGCGGGATCGCCACCGGAGCTCCCAATTCCGAGTGAAGAATTTTCCAAAACTTGGCTGAGTGATAACATCCCCAGAAGCGATGGTAATTCGTTTCTTCCCTGCCGCAAGCAACGCAAACCACACCTGCCTTGATGTTTCTCCTCTGGAGCTCGGACCCAACAGCAAGTCCGTTTCTAATCAGCCGCCAGGTGTGTGTTTTGACTTTCCCCGGTGCGATCGAGTCCCACAGACCTAGCCACGCTCGATGCGTCGCGACCGACGATGAGGACTCCGGCTGTCCGGACTTTAGGCGTTTTTGCATCATCTTCAAGTGGTAGGCCGATCTCACTGTAAAAACACCATTTTTTGTGTAATTCCAGGCTTGGTAATCCTCTACGCCCGGCCCCCCTATCTGAATTTGCATGATTTCGTCAGCCTCGTCCGGGGAAAACATCTCCTGCACCTTTGCTTGGTCCCACGCCGTACCATGTGAGTTCAGCAGGTCAGAAACCCTGGTTATACCGGGGATGTAATTCTGGCCCAGTGGCGTCAGACTACCCTCCCGCGGTATCCACTTGTCGTGGTGGATCCTGATCTTACTTCCATCTCCTATTCTCCAAATCAGGCCGTCCAGTAAGAGATTTCGTCCATGGATAATACTCCTGAAGGTATATGAGCCCCCTCCAGGACAGGTTGCACCAAGGATTGAGCTGTTAGGAAAATACCGCGCCTTCAGAACCCTTGCATAAAGTGAATTAGGAGTTTGTAAAATCCGCCAAGCTTGCTTAGCTAGCAGAGCTTGGTTAAACACCTCCGGGTCTCTGAAGCCTAGTCCTCCTTCATGCTTCCTCGTACACATTTTGTCCCACGCAATCCAGTGCACCTTCTTCTCACCGTTCACTGCACCCCACCAGAAGTTCGAAGAGATTGATGACAAATTCCCGCACATTTTCTTTGTGAGTTGGAAACAGCTCATGGTAAAAGTTGGTGTGGATTGGAGTCCAGATTTCACTAGAACTTCCCTAGCAGTTTTTGACAGTCCTTGCCCTTTCCATCCCGCAACCTTCTTTCCTGCACTCTCCCGGACATACTTGAAAGTCCCATCTTTGGATCTTCCCACCACCGTAGGCAAGCCCAAATATCTCTCACTCAGAGCCTCCGACGAGATGCCCACTGTTTGCTTCAATAACGTTTTGTCTTCCTCCTTAGTTCCCTTGCCAAAGAAGATGGATGATTTTTGCAGATTTACCTTTTGTCCAGAAGCCATCTCATAGTCATGCAAGATAGTACGAAGCACCTCCAAATTCTCTTTAGATCCCTCGAGGAATACCACACTATGATTCACTCGCTCATTTGGGAAGCTGCATGACGATCGAGTAGCATTTTATTTTACCTCTATCTCGTACCACTACCATCAACGGGAACTTCTCATCAACGAGGGTCGGGTGGGGGCGATCGACATGGGCGGCCTCCACGACGGTGCCAGGGTCAGCCACTCGGTCTCGTTCCTCCTCGGAGCACTTCTCCCCACCGTGCTGCTCTTCTTCCTCGCCTCCGACCGGCTCGGCGAGAAGCTGGCAAGCATATCAATCTCAAGCTTGGGGAATCAGAATGGACCAGCTCATCAGCAGATGAGCCATGCCAACCTCATCTCAACTCATGGTTCATCTCAACTCATGTATGTGCAGTGCAGTGCAGTGTTACTTAATTTGCATGCTCATGTGAGTCATGTCACACTCACATGCATGCATGCGTAGGAGGAGGAGAGACTATTCCCGGGGCTGGCGGAGCTGCTGCCCAAGGTGGCGACGGACGACCGCACGGTGATCATCACGTCGGTGAACGAGGCGTGGGCGGCGCCGGGGTCGCTGCTGGACCTCTTCCGCGGAAGCTTCCGCGACGGCGAGGGGATCGCGCACCTCCTCAACCACATGATCATCGTCGCCGTCGACGCCGCCGCGTACCGCCACTGCCGGCGCGTACACCCGCACTGCTACCTCCTCGAGGTCGAGGCGACGTCGTCCATGAACCTCAGCTTCGCCAGCGACTTCATGAGCGACGCCTACCTGGAGCTCGTGTGGGCCAAGCTGGAGCTGCAGCAGCGCGTCCTCCAGCTCGGCCACAGCTTCCTCTTCACGGACGTGGACGTGGTGTGGCTCCGGGACCCGTTCCGGCACATCGGCGTGCACGCGGACATGGCCGTGTCCTGCGACATCTACTCCGGCGACGCCGACGCGCTCGACGGAAACTGGCCCAACACGGGCTTCTACTACGTCAAGGCGACGGGGCGGACGGTGGAGATGATGTGGCGGTTCCCGAGGGCTCACGAGCAGACCGTCTTCAACCAGATCAAGCACGAGCTGGCCTCCGCGGACGGCGGCCTGCGGCTGCGGTTCCAGTTCCTCGACACGGCTCGCTTCGGCGGATTCTGCCGGCTGTTCCGCAACGACATGGCCAGGGCGTGCACCATGCACGCCACCTGCTGCTTCGGCCTGGGGAAGAAGTTGAGCGATCTCCGGGACGTGCTCGGGCAGTGGAAGAACGCCGCCGGAGAGGAGGAATGCCAAGGCCGCCGGGTGGCGCGTCCCGGCCAAGTGCGGGACACCAGACAAGAGGGCGCCGCCGGGGCCAGGCTCCTGATCCCGGCCTGCGCGTGATTCTGGAATTATTTGCGGAGGCATCGGAGTAGGATTTTTTTTCTCGTCTCGTTCAGAAATAACAGCAAAAGGAAAGAAAAAAAAAACGGAAACACTAACGCCCACACGTGTGGGTGTTACCCAACTTGCCCAAAGGCCACGATCGTCGTCCAGTGCCTTTTGCACGAATCTTGGCACAAAAAGGTTGATTTTGTGTGCCACGTAGGACGGGGCTGGTGTGTGGGCGTTGGAGAGTTTGCCCACACGCTAGCACCACGCTGTTTGCCAGCTGCGCTGTGTGGGCGAACTAGTTTCTGCCCACACAGCCAGCCACCTAGTTCATGCGCGTGTGGGCAAACTACTTTTCGCCCACACGACACTCCTACGCTGTGGATGACAAATGCAGTTAGACGAACGTGGCAACTAGGTAAACACACATGGCAACTGTGATTTTTTGCTAGACGGCAACTTCAGTTGTGCGTACGTGGCATCCAGATAAACACACATGGCAATTATGGTTGGACTGCACACGGCAACTAGGTAAACACACATTACAACTACTGTTTGACCATATGTGGCAAGTAGTTAATCACACACGGCAACTATGGTTGGACCACACGTGGCAACTAGGTAAACACACATGGCAATTACTGTTTGACCATAGCAAGTAGTTAATCACACACGGCAACTACGGTTTGATTACACGCGGCAACTACCATAAATTAAACATGGCAACTATAGTTAACCAACACAGATAGAGTTGTCATGCTTTTACAACTACATTTGCCATTCCGGATAACTACATCTGCCAACCAGGATGGCAACTAAATCGTCATCCCGCGGTGTACCTAACATAGTTGCGGCAGGATGTGTGGGCATTTTTGCTTCGTGCCACACTCGCGGGGTGGAGATGAGTAGTATTTGTTGGCGTGTGGCACGAAGTAGCCGCGTCCACACATATGGGCAATTCTAATATCCGTCCACACATAACCCGTATGGGCTGCCTCCTACTCACACCACACATGATGTGTGGGCGCATGTTGAATATACCACACGTGTGGCAATTATCGGCGTAAAGAAAAGGCAACATAAGGATTGAACTGCATGTTGGGCCACGTCCTAGCTGAAAACAGATCGCACAATTGTTGCATTCCCTTCTTTTTTTATAGCCCACAGGTAACACGTCAGCCTCCCCTAAAAAAAGATAACACGTAAGCCTAGCTACACTAAAGAAATTTCTTCCGGGAGTCAACCCATTTATATTTTCTTTATGTGTATGGTTGTTATATTTAGCACGTTTTTTATTGGACCGTGATAAATCCCGAATGGCAACTTAGTTGACGCGAGGTGGCCATGGCAGTTTTTGTCCTAGTTTCTTTTTTTGCCAGAGAGTTGTCATGTTCTCCAACTAAATATCCACCTCACATCAACTAAATTTGTCATGAAAAACGTTTAGGTTGTTATACTTAAAATCCAAACGTTCAGGATTTATCATTTTTTTCTTTTCTTTTTCTTTTATTCTCTTAATAAATGGCCAAGTTTTGCTTCTGGCACTTAAGGATATTCAAACCTTTCGGTTTTGTTGTTTCTGCATTGTTGCTGTTCATTTCTATATTTTTATTTCATGCTAGAAACTCCTAAAATAAGGACGCGAGTAGCCATAGGGTGCCCTAGATTTGACATAACTATAGAAAGTTTGGGCAACTTTAACCGGCCAACCCAAATGGACATGGATTTTATTTTATTTTTGTTTGGGTCAATAAAACGGACAACAGACAAATAGACATGTCCGGACAGGGACTATGAACGCAACGGTGGTTAGGACATTTTTTGTCTTAACCACCAGCTCCCACTCCCACCCTCGAAAAAACAAGTTCTCACGGTTCTGCCGCTAGTTTGAGTGCATGCATTAATGACAAAATTGTTGACATCATCCTATAGTAAATGCGAAATTCAAAATTCAAAACGTTTTATACCTCAAACCGTTTATCCGATTTATGATCCATTTTCACCATTGGACTAGTCACGTCGAGATTTTTAAAATTAGATCCCATGTTAATAAATTTAATATGTTTCGATGATACTTTTTTTACCCAAAAGCTACCCACCATTATCATGTAAGTTATCCACCCAATCAACGATTAATTTTGGGCATGGCTAGATCCCAGTCGTTTGAGAGTCAAGTAACAGAACATATAAAAAGAAGAAAGAAACAATTTAAAAGAAAATTTTACACGAATCTTCACGCAAGATCTCACGAATATAGTATCGACTGAGATTTAGCAATCCCGATTAATTTTCAGTTTGAAACCATATCCCACTTTCAATTGTTCTTTTCAATTTTTCCGAGCTTTAAATTTACCACCTAGTTTCAGAAGTGAGTTACCATTTTGGGACGTGGAGTTATTTACCCAAAACCACCACATTATGGGCTAGGGTAACAGATCAGTACCACATTTGAGGCAGGGCACAAAAAACCACCAACAATGGGGCTAATCTGTAACGTGGAGCACTGACGCTGCGTTTTAGCCCAGAAAACAGCGAAACCGACAGGTGGGGCCTGCCTGTCGGGGTGATGTGGCAAAAACAATTCCACGTGGGCAGGTTGACTAGTCTCTTTCTCCTCTCTTCTCGTGCCGGGGGGCTGGATGCAGGTGGCCATCGCCCACACGCCGCCGGCGTCGGGCTGCCTGTTCCGATGCCACTGCCGCCGGAGCAAGCCGTAGTGGACGCCGACGGTTTTTGCCTCCCGAAGCTCCACAACCTCTTGAACATGCCCGGAGACTTGGACTCGTCGCGCCACCATCCATGACTTGACCCGAATATCAATCACCAGCCTTCTGCTGCCGTTGCAAAGGCGGGCGGCCTCTCCATCGAGGTCACGGTCACCGCAGCGGGCGTGGCTGGTCTGAAACCCGAGCATCAAGACACACTCGCGGCGAGTTCCTTGCGTAATTCGCGGCTCTGCGGTGTGAGAGGAGACTTCGTCGATGTAAGCGCGTCGGGAAGCTTGCCGACAGCGGTGACCAGCGCAGCGGGCGGTGGGCGGGACGCCACCCCACGCGGCGCGCACCGGCGTGGAACCCTTGGCGCAGCAGGCGGGAATCTCGCCTACTCCCGTCCGAGGCCGCCAGACACGCGCGACTCAAAGCGCCCGACATGGTCCGTCGTGCGGTACACCGTGACGGCCGGCCGAGCCCAAGAGCTCGGGCCGCGCCCTCGGCTGGCACCTCGGCGACGCCGTTCTTTGAAAAGTAGTAGCGGAGAAGCCGGCGGGAGGGCGGCGGCCACCGCATCCAGCCCCGGTGCAGCAGAGGTCGAGCACTGGGCCGGCGGAGGAACCGAAGCGGTCGTCGAGCTGCTTCTTTGCTTGAAGGGCAGCTGCTCCGTAGCCCTGCTCCTTGGCGAGGTGGTAGTACTCGTCCTGTCTTGCATCGGCAGAGATGGCTCGCCGCGCACAAGCTGCTCGACACAATGCTCCATAGAAATAGAGATGGGATGAAGATGACCATGTAGTCAATGACAAGCGGGACCCGCAGCTCATCTGCCACCTCAGTTAGTCAAAGTTTTTTTTGTGCTTGGTATTTGCCACGTCATCGCCGACAGGCGGGACCCACCTGTCGGTTTCGCTGTTTTCTTGGCTAAAACGCAGTGTCAGTGCTCCGCGTTACAGATTAGCCCCATTGTTGGTGGTTTTTTGTGCCCTGCCTCAAATGTGGTACTGATCTGTTACCCTAGCCCATAATGTGGTGGTTTTGGGTAAATAACTCTGGGACGTGTACAAGTGGGTAACTATACACAAGGCCTGTTTGTTCCTTCAATTTAGTGCCAACGTCTATGTACATGCATTTGTATATACTACTCTCTCAGTAAAGAAATATAAGAGCGTTTAGATCACTGTAGGGAGCATAATACTAGATGGAGAAAAATCAAGGGGTGTGTTGGATCTTACTTCGAGCCCCAAGGCTTGTGTGAGACGGATGAATTAACACAACTGGACTTGCTTCGTACTGGCAACGAGATTTTGTGATCCAAACAACAAGTTAATAACTGCAACCGTTTAACACTGGCATACTGCATCTTACAGTTCTCCTACCGTAATCAATAACTCGTGGTAATTACGCAAAGCTTTCAAGGATGAGGCAGGCAGGCAGGAGGAAGAAGATGGTGGTGGTGGTGGGACTTCAGACTTCAGAGGGAGAGGCCGCCAGACTCGTCGTCGTCGTCGAGGGTGGAGGAGTAGACGGTGTAGAGGGACCAGATGAGGCCGAACACGCCCAGCAGGATCCACCCCAGCAGGTTGTTGCTCAGCCCCAGGCTCAGCCCCGTGCCCTCCGTCGACATCCGCTCGTCCACCAGCGCCAGCGCCGGGGACGCCGCCGTCACGGCTGCACTCGCCGCGGCCAGCAGCGGCACGCCCTTCACGACCGCCGGAGTCGCCGCTGCCGCCTCCTTGCCGTCCTTGGAGCAGCCGCACCTCAGCCTCTCGGCCCTGGTCACCCTCAGCTGAGGCAGCCCTGCACGCAGTTGAGCACCGGCGTCTCACCGTTAACATCTTAACGCTCTTCACACCACTGACATTTTCATGGGGGGTGACAATTGACAAGATTGCTTACCTAGAGCCTGCGCCGGCCTGGCGGCGACGACAGTGGCGGCAGCAGGGCTGACCATTGCCATTGTAGACCTGACCTGAGCTCCGGGGAAGATGCAGCAAGTGAGAGCAGGGGAACCAACTGAAGTGTAGGTGAGCAAATTCTCTGGGTATCCTGGCGCCGTATATGTCCTATCTTCTTGGGTCCAATTGGCATTTGCCAACTGGACACCACACCACAGGTACCTAACGGAGAAGTAACCAGAAGTCTGCACGGTGAAACAGGCTCCAACCAGGCATAACCAAGTTGAAACGGTGGGTGTCAGGTCCGACACATCACCTTGTGTGTTCCTCAAGGGAAAACCATCTATTTCCAGAAGTATCAGAGGGTTGCAAAGTGCACAGCACGGACAACGGACCTGGCACACCAGGAACCAGAGGATGCAGAAAGACGAACCAAGTGGGCATTGGCTACAGCCACACAGATAACAGATGCTGCTTTCACTCTCCCCAATTTTCCATACATAGGTTTCCTACAGCTCCACTAGATAGATAGACATACTAGAAGTTCCACCTCATGCTTCCACTAGATAGATATACCAGAAGTTCACTCCAGGAAGAGGTACATGGAGTCGGCTCTCGGCACGCAGGCCGCAGGATCCTTTCACTTGAGGGGAATGAACCTCGAGGAGTGGGTGGCGCCGATACCGGGCCTTCCGTGCTTGACGGGCTTGTAGCTGATGGAGAACTCGGCGAGGTAGTGCCCAATCATCTCGGGCTTGATCTCATTTACGACGAAGGTTTTCCCATTGTACACTGCAATTTGGCTGCCTATCATCTCTGGTATGATGATCATGTTGCGCACATGAGTCTTCACAGGCGCTGGCTTCTCACCGGCTGGTGCCTCCCTTTTCTGTACATTTTTTCAGAAAAAAAAAGGAATGAACTTCAGTTGCTTGAACTCGAACTAATAAGGCAATAGAATTGATGGTTCAAATCAAAATAGCATTACAAGTGTGCTGTTAGAACTTGATGCCACACACTCACACTAATATCTTAGAAATGATAAAGACGCCTCAAACAAATATCTATACAGTAATACAGATCACATCGTTTAACACCTATCAAGGCACATATACTCGGGAGTTTATATCATACATTTCTAGTTATTCATTTTCTTTTCTTTCCTGCCACAATAAAAAAATGGATACTCGTCACAGAAATTAGAGAACATTAAATGTATTCCAGTAGAAGATGCAAAATCACCACTGTTCAGCACTACTATACAGCCATCTAGTGATTCATAGTGGTCAAAAGACCAACCAATAAGATATTCGCTTGTGCGAAGGTTCATAGCTTTGCATTGATATTTGATACTCCCATTTATCGAACATCAATATTCCCACAACCATAAACCCAGAACCAGAAGATGCTAGCTCAAGAATATACAGTATGTGCACTAGCTAGACAAACATTCATTCGTCTGTAGAGTAAGCAAAAATATTTGAGCCCATCAAAGAGAAAAGTGAGTACTGTAGAAAATATCAAATTTATTTTGCTAAAAGTGACCACATTACAATGGTATATCCAAACATATAAGATTAACAACCTGAACTGCAAATCAAAACCAGACTGAATTGCCAAAGCATCAGAAAAGTGACATATGGGAAAGATAATTTCAAAGATTTTGTTAACAACCTACAATACCAACTTAATGCTATGGTTGTTGCCAAACATCTTAGTGCAGCAAACAGTAAACGTGCCACGATGTTTTTCTACACATCCTCATCAATAGCAGTGTCGGTTAGCAACAAAATGGACATTTCGGAGTGCACATTATACATCGAATTCACCCAAAAAATGTACCCAGTCCAATGTTTTGGCCAGAAAATGTACATGCCACCATATTTAAACCTACATGGAGAACATCAAACCCCAACTTATTTTTTTCTGAACACCCTCTTCAAGAATAGTGTCAGTGAAAGCAAACAAACTGAACATTCCAGGCACTGCAGGCTACAGCCACCAAGAATATAATCAGTCAATTTCACCCCAAAAAATGTACTCAGTCAAATGTTTTGGCCATAAAATGTAATTTATCAGACGATTCCACGCTAGACTCCAAGCACACATGCTAATTGCTAAGGTACAAATCACATGCAGTCAACAGCACGTCCATCCAAAAGAAAAGGAGACACATTCAGACATGCTGTCGCTGCCAAGTGGCACAACTGCTTAGCTCGGAGACAGTTATAAATAGCAGGCAGTTCATCACACCCAGGAACAGAGAGGCAAGGGAGAAGTGTCCATTACCGCCTTGCGCAGCTTCCTGATGAGCGCCAAGGGCCTCCGCTTCAGCCCCCTCTGGAACCTACAGCAACACCAAAGCACAGCACTTTCTTTCAGAAAAACGAGCCAGCAGCCCCCTCTTCCCTTCCCTTCCCTTCCCTTCAACTTCGAGAGATTCCAGCCTCGCTCGCTCTCTCAAGTTAGACGCACGCCGCTGGGGGGAGGGGGGTGTACCTTCTGCGGCCGCGGGCGGGGAGGAGCTGGACGAGGTCGTCGGTGGACATGTCGAGGAGCGCATCGAGGTCCACGCCGCGGTAGCTGAACTTGCGGAACGTCCTCTTCTTCGGCTGCCCGGCGGCGGCGGCGGCGGCGGCGGCCACCTTCGTCCCCACGCCGACGTTCGCCTGCAAACGCGATTACGCGGCGCACGGGTTAGACGGACCGGCGATCGGGAAATGCGGGAGGGTCGGTTTGGGGGAGGGGCGAGGAGGGCGGAGCTCACCATGGCTGGCTGCGGCTGGTTGGGGGAGGAGGAGACGAGGTGGCGAGCAGCGGAGGCGACGGCGCTAGGGCTTTGCTGAAAATGGGGAATGTTTGTCGAGGCAGGGCCGTGGTTATAATGTGAGTATTAGCTACGGCCTTTATTTTTATTTATTTATTTTCGAGCTGATGAGTTGAGCATCCCATAGTTACATAAATGAGTGAAACCGAGCTCCCACATTCCCAGGAGCATATGGGTCGTTAGATTCGATTTCCTCTATGGTCCTGGTCGCCGGATCTCGGCATCAAATCACTTGGACCATCCGATATTCACCCCATCGCTCTCAGCCGTCTGATAATATTTTAATTTCATTTTTTTAATATATGTGCCCCCACAAGGCATTTTCTTCATTTAACCCAGAGCGTATAAAAGGCAACCGACACCGTTCTATCAGCAACCCCGTGGTCAGACCCTAGCCGTGCACTCTGTTGTCTCCTCCTCCACTTTCGCGTCAACAAAACCACGCCATCGCCATCTCCTTCGCCCAGCCGGCCGCCATCCCTTTCATGCTCGGTGGCCTCTCTCCACTCCACTCTTCATTCCTCGAATGCGGCAGTGGTTCACTGACGTAGAAGGCGGACAAGGGGACAGCGGCAGCCGTGTCCCTTGCCCTCGCACGCCGCCGCCACATCTCCTCCAGCGCCTCGGTGGTCCTCTTTCCTCGCTTGCTTCTGGGCTAACCCATCCAGCGTGGAGGGGATGAGCACACTGGAAAGGAGCTCTCCACTAGAAAGATGCATCCACACCCGGACGAGGAGAGAGCATGTCGTTGTTGTTCCATCAGGAGGAGAGCACCGTCACCATCGCCCAGCCATCCTATTCACCCGCTCTATCAGGATTGTGGGCTGGATATACTGCAAAGAGGCTAAGAAGTTGCGGCACTACTTGAAAAATGGAATGGAAGGGGTGCTTAATCGCATATGTGCATGAAGAAGTCGGCTCGCATTTGAATTGTGGGTTGGATATACGGCAAAGAGGCTAAGAAATTGTGGCGCTTATTGGAAATGAAATGGGTGCGTAGTCGTATGTGTGCATTCAGAAGTCAGCTCGCGTTCGGATTATGGGCTGGATAGGGCAAAGAGGCTAAGAAGTTGTGGTGCTTCTTAGGAATGGAATGGGTGCGTAGTCACACGTGTGCATTTAGTCGGTTCGCATTTGGATTATGGGTTGTATATATGGCAAAGAGGCTAATAAGTTGTGGCGTTGCTGGAATGCGGTTTGCGTGTGTGCATGAAAAAGTCGTCTCGGAGGATCTCCATTCGCTAAAAAAATAAGAAGAGAGCTGCCCTAAAACTGTCACAAGAGCCAATAGAAGTCACGACCGGTTGATCAGGCCAGCCGCACAAAGATAGAAAAAATCTAGCTTTATTTTATCTTCTCCATTTAGTGGAACTAGCAGAATAATTGGTACCCTAAATCCTAAACCCTAATCCCCAACGACTATAACCACATTTTACTGCATCACAAAGATACTCTATCTCTCTATCTTTCTCACCGAGATATTCTTTAGAGCATTATCCATGTAATGTATTTACAGACAATGTGCATGTATGAAATGTTACACTTCAATCATAAAAGCAGGGAACATCTTTTCCGGGCATTAGATTTGTGTTGGTGTCCATTGCATCTTCAGACATAGACTAACAAAAGAAAAAGTGACATGCTCATTCCCATCGTAAAAAGTTGGTTAATTTAAATATCTAAATTACCTTCCGAGTTAAGTAACCATGTGTAAGGAGTCATTACCTTCATTAGTTGATAATATATTATTGAGAGCCTAAAATCATGAGGATCGTATAAATGTACAGAAACTAAAAAATAGATGAATAAGATATTGATGTTTAATTGGTAAGTTACTAAATATCCATTAGTGATTACAAAATTCCTTTTGGCCTTGTTTTCACATCAGCCCTATAAAGCTTCAAGATTAGCAAATGTTCATAAATTCAAAGGATGATCATGTTTTTTTAGATGTGTTTATACAAGTGTTTGAATTTTTTTAGAAATTTCAAGTTTTGTTTGAATTTTTTTAAATGTGTTTATACAAGTGTTTAGAATTTTCAGAAAATGGCTTTTTTATTAAATAAGAATTTTCAAGAAAATATTCCCTTTTCAAAAGAAAAAAAATTCAGATAATGTTCGGGAATGTGAAAATATGTTCGCTTGTTTCAAATATTGTTTGTGTTTTTAAAAAACTGTTCAGGATTTTAAAAAATCTTCCCTCTTTCAAATTTTATCCTCCAATTCAAAAAATGGTCCCGTTTTCAAAATTTGTTCGGGAATTAAAAAGAAGTTCCTGTATTTCAAATTTTGGTAGGGAGTGCATGAAAATGTTCCTGTTTTTTAAATTTTATTCAAAAATTGAAGCATTGTTCACTTTTTCTTAAAGTCGTGTATGTCAAGTATTTGTCAAAACTAAAAATAATTATCCTGAGTTTCAAGAAATGTTTCGAAAAAAATCAAATAATATCCGATCAGCCCCTCCTTAAACATTCTCGTGGGGTTATAGTCACAAAGTGTCATAAGCTCTATTGGTTAGCTATTCGCAGAAATAAAAGTTGTACTGGTTAGCTATATCCCTCTGTGAGCACTTGGTCGCGAGTCCTTCCTCCTTTCAAATCTCAGCCGTCAAGAAACCTTCTTTCCTTTATTACTAGGTGTAGATATATATAGATATAGGTATAGATTAGGCTGCAATAGATAATTTGTTTCTTTGTTTTAAGAAAAAATGTGCGGCTCATATGTATTTGTTTTAGACTTTGGCATGCGCGTCCTCATCATCGGATGGCACCGTTCGAACGTTGAACGTTTTCGGTGAACTGCTCAATCCTAGTTCATGTCAACTGGTGTGAATTGATATGAAATGAGATATTATTTGTTTCATCTTTGTGGCAACGCATGTGCATATTTGCTATTCCCTCCATCCGGAAATGTAAGACCATTTCTGACACTATCAATATTGGGTTGAACGTACATACTGTTTTTCTTTTTTTGAATTAATAGTGACCGTGGAATGAAAACTGATGGCCTACGTTTGGAACCAACCTTCTGTACTGCCTCTTCAGGGCCTCTTTTCGCTCAAAGAAACCTGCAGGTAGGATTCCAGTCCTCGAGTTACATTTGTTCTGCTCAGTGCTCGTGCATTTCTGCTCTGTCACCTCCGTTGCATTGCATATAGGTTCACGTTACCCCTAGCCGTAGGCAATCTATCCTTTGCTTCATCCTGCCAAGTGAGGCTCTGAGAGAGAATCCTTCCCTGATCAGAAGAAAGCTCTCTGCCAAGTGACACTCTGAGAAGCCTGCCCTGATCACAAGAAAGCTCTCTGCCAAGATTGTTGTGTGAAATCTGAAACCTCAACCTCGCAAATATTCTTGCCTTCCACCGAATGCCACCGCCCACTGCATGCCCCAAAACGATGATGCTTCACGCACACATTTCATCGATCCCATTCCTTTCTCCTCTTCTCATCTCAATGCCAATTCATCCTCGCCGTGCATCGGATCATCAGGTCAGATCATCGGTCCACCGGCAGGCATTACTGGTTAGCCGTCCATGATAATAACGTTTTCACCGCAAGATCGCCGGCCGGCCAGCGACTGAGTGAGTCCGGTGAAGCTTAGCTACAGGGCGGCCATGGGCGTCCGCATCTTCGAGGACCTGGGCACGGTCGAGAGCCGGCTGCTGCGGCTGGAGGTGGTGGTGCTGCTGAGCGCGATGGTGCTGGCGGCGCTGGTGCTCTACGGCTCCACGCGGCGCCGGAGCAGCGACCGGCTCCTCCGCGGCGTCATGTGGATGGCCTACTCGCTCTCCTACGTCGTCGTCACCTACGCCGTCGGCATCATCCAGGACGGGCCCTTCCACGGCGAGACCTTCGTGCTGTGGGCGGCGGCGCTGCTGCTCATCCAGGCCAGCGCGTACGCGGCGCCCGTGCACAGCCGCCGCGACGTCGACCAGCGGAAGAAGCTGCTGCTGCAGCACGTCCTCCAGACGGCGCTCGTGCTCTGGCTCGTCCTCAACGCCACCGGCACCAACGCCAGCTACCGCGCCGCCATCTGGGCCTTCTGGAGCCTCAACGTGCTCAAGACCGCCGCCAAGATCGTCGAGATGATCAAGGCCAGCCTCCCCGACCGCTCCGTCAAGGTCGTCGCCGAGTACATGGACGTCGAGGAGTCCCTCGCCGCCGCCCCCGACCAGCGGCCGCCCGATCCCGGGACCATGGCCGGGTACAAGTACCTATTCCACGGCGAGGACACCATGGAGCTCAACCACGAGTTCGGCCGCCTGTCCCGGGAGGAGATCCTGGTGCAGAGCACCTGCAAGTCCGTCGTCACCATCGACCAGGTGTACCGGTGGATCGACGCGCAGGGGTACAGCGACGTCGAGAAGGACATGGCCAGGGACTTCTGCCTGGCTTTCGCGCTCTTCAAGCTCCTCAAGCGCCGCTTCTACGGCTACGTCCCGGCGGAGGCCGGCTCGGCCAAGGCATTGAGCCTCGTCCTGGACGGCCTCATCCACCAGGAGCAGTACCCGCAGTCGCGCCACCATCACCGGGACATCGCCACCGGCCCCGACGCCGCGTTCCGGGTCGTCGAGGCGGAGCTGGCCTTCCTCTACGACTTCTTCTACACCCGGAACATCGTGCTGGTGGGCGTCAGGACGTACATCTGCATCGCCGTCGTCGTGCTGGCGCTCACCATGTGGACGGCCTTCTTCGGCACGCTCGGCCCCGACTACCGCCGCCTCCGGATCGGCGTCAAGGACCTCGACCGCTCCGTCACGGTGGTGGTGATCGTGATCACCGCGGCGCTCGAGATGTGCCAGGCGCTGGCGGCCTTCTCCAACAACTGGAGGTACATCAAGACGGTGTACCGCTGCGTGCGCGACGGCCAGCCCTGGCAGAAGAAGCGGCGCGGCGGGCACCTCTGGTGGAAGGAGAGCCTCGCGCCGCCGGACGCGAGGTACTGGGAGGACAAGATCGGGGAGTACGTGCTGCTCAAGCGCTTCGCCCACCGCCCGCTCAACCTGCTCTCGTGGCTGACGCTCTTCCTGGTGGAGCCGCGGCGGCAGGGGCAGAAGCGGGAGCGGAGGAAGGAGCTGCCGCCGCCGGTCCGGCGCGCCGTGCTCGTCTCGCTCAAGGCGAGCCGGGGACACCTCACCAATGGCGTCTCGGCATTGCGGAGGCACGGCCTGCTGCCGCGGCTGGCGTGGGCGTGCGAGTTCTCCAAGTCGACCGACCAGATCCTGGTGTGGCACATCGCCACCACGCGCTGCGACTGGGACAGGCGTCGCCGCGGCGGCCAACATGGCGGCGACGATCGCACCGACGACCGCACCGACGAGCACCGGCTGGTGGCGACGAAGCTGTCCAACTACTGCGCGTACCTGGTGTCGTTCGTGCCGGAGATGCTGCCGGACCCGAGCTACAACGCGGAGCAGATCTTCGACACGACGGTGCGGCAGGCGCGGTGCCACCTCGCCGGCTGCAAGAACAAGGACGAGATCCTCGCGAGGCTGCACATGATCGAGGCCGACGAGCAGAAGTACATGGAGGGCGTGGAGGCCGGCGGCGGCGCGGAGGAGAGGGCGGGGAGCAGCACCATCGTCGAGAAGGCGGCGCTGCTGGGCGGGCAGCTCGGGGCGGCCGTGGGAGAGGACGACAGACGGCGGTGGGCGGTGCTGGCCGAGTTCTGGGCCGAATTCCTGCTGTTCCTCGCGCCGTCGGACAACGTGGACATCCACGCCGACGTGCTCGGCGCCGGCGGCGAGTTCATGACGCAGCTGTGGGCGCTGCTCGCCCACGCTGGCGTGCTTGAGCGCCCGGCAGCTGGTGCCGCCGCGACGCGTGATCGGGGTTAGCTCCGCGCGAGCAGGAAACACACGCTGCCCGCCCGGTGCGAGTGCGACGCCGTTGTAGTTGGACAGTTGGCTTCACTTGAGTGTCACGTCGCGGTGGTCGGAACTAAACGCGTTTTAGTTGGAATAGAAGGCTGTTGATGTGTCTCTCTCGCCGCCGTTCCACGATTCCGGCGGACGTGGGCATCTCTACCACATAGAAGATGATAGTTGCCGAGGTCCGGTCAGAAAGATACTGATCTAACCTGCCCCACGCAAAGTACCATGAACTCAATCATATTTGGCATTTTTGTGTAACAAGGCGATCATATTTTTGTGTGGCAAGATCATCATAATTCAATTCATGTGCTATAGATACTCTTTGATGAGTAGGCATCAGTTTTTTTATTCACACGCATTATATTAATCAATAAAGCAGAGTACAAATGCACGTATACATGCAAAAACTATCAAAAAGACCAAGACATGACCCATGTCTAGGAAACATTGCAGAAAGAACCCCACACGAAAAAATATGGGTCGCGCTAACTGCCACACGTGTGGCAGGAAGGGAGACGCACCACACATCTTTAATGTAAACAGATTGCCACATCATCGCATGCATGCATGTAGGAATTTTTTTGGATTTTCGGTTTTTAAAATGCTTTATCTCTTAAACGAAAAATCCGATTGAAAATCCGTTTTCACCATTAAATCCCTCGCAATGAGATCTTCGAAACTAGATCCCATGTTGATATGTTTTGATGAAAAAAATTTGATTAAAAGTTGCCATGTCTATTGCATATGAATTGTCATGTTGTTTACACTGAAGTTGCCATGATATGTTTTAGCTATTTTCTTCTACATTTAAAAGTAAATTTTGACATTTATAAAAGGGGGAATTAAGAAACTAGTCTTGCCATGAACCATAAACTAAAATTACCATGATACATGCACGTAAAATTGCCATGGTTCATACAAAAAATAATTTTCATGGTCAAATTACTGGAGTTGTCATCATCAAAATACTAAAATTGCCATGATCTACAAACTAAAATTGCCACATGGCAACTTTAGTTTAAGCCCTATAACAACTGCAGTGTAAACATCGTGGCAACTTCGGCAAAAAAAATTAAATCGAAACATATCAACATGGGGTCTAGTTTTGAAGATCTCGTCGAGACGGATTTAATGGTGAAACGGATTTTAGTTAAGCTTTTTATTTAGGAGATACAACATTTTTAAGCCGAAAACCAAAAAAAATTCTGATGATGTCATCTATTCATACGGGCAAAATGAGTGGTGATGGAGGCGTGTGGGCGATGTGCAAACACCCACACGTGTGGGTGTTAACATTTCCGAAAAATATTACAAATAAATTTGTTGAAGCCTTTGCAAACAACTAAATCTGAAATCGTCGTTGACCACCAGCGCAATCGAGACGCACACCGAGGAAAGATGCGGAGCGCCAGCAAATCAAAATTCGGGCCAACACCATAGCCTTGTAGGCGTTGTGAGCCTAATAACAGACCTGCAAAACATGCGCTTGGCGATGTGGCGTGTCGACCGAGGATGTTCCCCATGCCGACATGGATCCAGATCTAACACATTCCGCCGTTGTCGGGGAAGAACGCAAAATCTGCATCCGTCGAGCCACCAACCCTGTACCAACATCAATCTGTCCCGCTTGTCAGCGCCACCATGAGACATGACAACTATTAGACACAAGAAACATAAGGCCTACCGGTCCAAACGACGACAAGCAAACGAGATCATCGACTCAACAACGTCGCCGAAGAGGACTTCGTCGTGGTGAGGAAGAGATCGAGGTCACCTTATTCGACGCAGCACCAACCTCACCAAATTGGCGCTACTAGATGAAGCTGAAGCCCTAAATGAAACAACAGCGAGAGAAATAGGAGCCCCCCCTCCACCAGCCGCCGGAACAGCGGACAGAGAGGGGTGGAGATCACGGTCTCGTCGGTGTCAAGAAAGGTAGGAACTGTTGCCCCTGTCATGAAGTAACAGAGCGAAGCAGTTTCTGTGTGGTTGGGTTGGAGCAGATAGCAGTTACGCGTCAAAAAAGGTAGATAGCAGTTTGGCAAGACAAATGGTTGTTGCTTCCACCACTATGCGCGGACAAGCACAAAATGCTCTCTACTCGAGTTCTCAACTTCACACATTCGACGATCGACCGCACATGATGTTTGACGGGCATGGTTAAATTGTCGCTAGCTAAATTGTCACACGTGATCGGCCAATCCAACTTCTAAAGATCAATTCCTATAAATTATTATATAGATGAAGACCCTTTTTTCCTGCAAGCATTCTCACAAACACCTTGCAGGCAAACTCCATTCCACATTATACACTCCATAATTCATAGACACAACATGCACTTAAAGCATATAACCGCATTGCATAAAATGATTGCACAGTTAGGAAAGCAACATTCACAAGAAAGAAAGAATATAACACAACAGAGGATGTGATGGTTCAAAGAGGGAGGGAGGAGGGACAAGAGAGGAGGGAGGTCACATGGCCAAGGGAATGGGCACACAGAGGTTCAATTACCACTCGGGGTAGCGACATAGGAGAGGAAGACGTGGCAGAGGAGATCAAGGCATGGGGCATAAGAGGAGGCTAGGATGGGGCGGGGAAGACGGGTGTGAAGGAAATATGCCCTAGAGGCAATAATAAAGTTATTATTTATTTCCTTATTTATTGATAAATGTTTATTATTCATGCTAGAATTGTATTAACCGGAAACTTAGTACATGTGTGAATACATAGATAAAACATATTGTCCCTAGTATGCCTCTACTTGACTAGCTCGTTAATCAAAGATGGTTAAGTTTCCTAACCATGGACATGTGTTGTCATTTGATGAACGAGATCATATCATCAGGAGAATGATGTGATGGACATGACCCATCCATTAGCTTAGCATTATGATCGTTACAGTTTCATTCCTACTGCTCTCTTCATGACTTATACATGTTCCTCAGACTATGAGATTATGCAACTCTCGAATACCGGAGGAACACCTTGTGTGCTATCAAACGTCACAACGTAAATGGGTGATTAAAGATGCTCTACAGATGTCTTCGAAGATGTTTGTTGGATTGGCATAGATCGAGATTATTAGGATTTGTCACTCCGTGTTTCGAAGAGGTATCTCTAGGCCCTCTCGGTAATACTCATCACTACAAGGCTTGAAAGCATTGTAACTAATGAGTTAGTTGCGGGATGAAGTATTATGGAACGAGTAAAGAGACTTGTCGGTAACGAGATTGAACTAGGTATGATGATAACGATGATCGAATCTCGGGCAAGTAACATACCGATGACAAAGGGAACAACGTATGCTGTTATGCGGTTTGACCGATAAAGATCTTCATACAATATGTAGGAGCCAATATGAGCATCCAAGTTCCACTATTGGTTATTGACCAGAGATGTGTCTCGGTCATGTCTACATAGTTCTCGAACCCGTAGGGTCCGCACGCTAAACGTTCGATGATGATATGTATTATGAGTTATGTGTTTTTGATGACCGGTCCCGGATGAGATCACGAACGTGACGAGGAGTCTCTAAATGGTCGAGACATAAATATTGATATATTGGACGACTATTCGGACACCGGAAGTGTTCTGGAGAAGTTTCGGATAAAACCGGAGTGCCGGATGGTTACTGGAACCCCCCGGGGAACTAATGGGCCACATGGGCCTTAGTGGAGAGAGAGAGAGGGGCGGGCAGGGCAGGCCGCGCGCCCCTTCCTCTTGAGTCCGAATTGGACTAGGGAAGGGGGGCGGCGTCCCCCTTTCCTTCTCCCTCTCCCTCTCCTTCCTTCCCCCTCTCCCTCTTGGTAGAATCCTACTAGGACTAGTAGTCCTAGTAGGACTCCACTTGTGGGGCGTGCCCTAGGAGGGCCGGCCGGCCTTCCCTTGCTCCTTTATATACGGGGGCAGGGGGGCACCCTAGGACACACAAGTTTCTCTCCCAACCGTGTGCGGTGCCCCCCTCCACAGTGAAGGAAATATGCCCTAGAGGCAATAATAAAGTTATTATTTTATTTCCTTATTTCATGATAAATGTTTATTATTCGTGCTAGAATTGTATTAACCGGAAACATAATACATGTGTGAATACATAGACAAACATAGTGTCACTAGTATGCCTCTACTTGACTAGCTCGTTTATCAGAGATGGTTATGTTTCCCAGCCATGGACAAAAGAGTTGTCATTTGATTAACGGGATCACATCATTAGGAGAATGATGTGATTGACTTGACCCATTCCGTTAGCTTAGCACTTGATCGTTTAGTATGTTGCTATTGCTTTCTTCATGACTTATACATGTTCTGTAATCGTGAGATTATGCAACTCCGTTTATCGGAGGAACACTTTGGGTACTACCAAGCGTCTGGCGTAATCGGGTGATTATAAAGGAGTACTACAGGTGTCTCCGAAGGTACATGTTGAGTTTGCGTATTTGAGATTAGGTTTTGTCACTCCGATTGTCGGAGAGGTATCTCTGGGCCCTCTCGGTAATGCACATCATTATAAGCCTTGCAAGCAATGTGACCAATGAGTTGGTTACGGGATGATGCATTCTGAGCGAGTAAAGAGACTTGCGGTGGCGAGATTGAACTAGGTATTGGATACCGACGATCGAATCTCGGGCAAGTAACATACGATGACAAAGGAACAATGTATGTTGTTATGCGGTTTGACCGATAAAGATCTTCGTAGAATATGTAGGAGCCAATATGGGCATCTAGGTCCGCTATTGGTTATTGACCGAGAATAGTTCTAGGTCATGTCTGCATAGTTCTCGAACCCGTAGGGTCCATGACGCTTAAGATTTCGATGGCGGTTATATTATGAGTTTATGAGTTTTGATGTACGAGGAGTTCGCAGTCCGGATGAGATCGGGGACATGACGAGGAGTCTCGAAATGGTCGAGACGTAAAGATCGATATATTGGACGACTATATTCGGAGTTCGGAAAGGTTCGAGTGATTCGGTATTTTTGAGTCTGGGAGAGTTACGGAATTCGCCGGGAGAAGTATTGAGCCTTATTGGGCCTGCGGGAAATAGAGAGGGCTGCCTAGGGCAGGCGCGCCCCCATGGCCTAGTCCGAATTGGACTAGGGGAGGCCGCACCCCTCCTTCCTTCCTTCTCTCTTCCCTTCCTTGTCTCCTACTCCTAATACATGGAAGGACTCCTAGTTGGACTAGGAGGGGAATCCTACTCGGTGGGAGTAGGACTCCCCTAAGGCGCGCCATAGAGAGGGCCGGCCCTCCCCTCCTCCACTCCTTTATATACGGGGGCAGGGGGCACCCCATAGACACACAAGTTGATCTTCGTGATCGTTCCTTAGCCGTGTGCGGTGTCCCCTTCCACCATATTCCACCTCGGTCACATCGTCGCGGAGTTTAGGCGAAGCCCTGCGCCGGTAGAACATCATCATCGTCACCACGCCGTCGTGCTGACGGAACTCATCTCCGGAGCTCGGCTGGATCGGAGGTCGGAGATCATCATCGAGCTGAACGTGTGCTGAACTCGGAGGCTCCGTATGTTCGGTGCTTGGATCGGTCGGATCGTGAAGACGTACGACTACATCAACCGCTTGTGATAACACTTCCGCTTACGGTCTACGAGGGTACGTGGACGAACACTCTCCCCTCTCGTTGCTATGCATCACCATGATCTTGCGTGTGCATAGGAATTTTTTTGAAATTACTACGTTCCCCAACAGTGGCATCCGAGCCTAGGTTTTATGGTTTGATGTTATATAAACGAGTAGAACACAAGTGAGTTGTGGGCGATACAAGTCATACTGCTTACCAGCATGTCATACTTTGGTTCGGCGGTATTGTTGGATGAAGCGGCCCGGACCGACATTACGCGTACGCTCACGCGAGACTGGTTCTACCGACGTGCTTTGCACACAGGTGGCTGGCGGGTGTTAGTTTCTCCAACTTTAGTTGAACCGAGTGTGGCTACGCCCGGTCCTTGCGAAGGTTAAAACAGCACTAACTTGATGAACTATCGTTGTGGTTTTGATGCGTAGGTAAGAACGGTTCTTGCTAAGCCTGTAGCAGCCACGTAAAACTTGCAACAACAAAGTAGAGGACGTCTAACTTGTTTTTGCAGGGCATGTTGCGATGTGATATGGTCAAGACGTGATAAGATATAAGTTGTTGTATGAGATGATCATGTTTTGTTGAAGTTATCGACAATGGCGAAGCCCTATGGATGTCTCTTTGTTGCATAAGATGCAAGTGCCAAATAATTGCTTTACTTTATCGCTATCGATAGCAATAGTTGCAAGAGCAATAGTTGGTGAGACAACCATGTGATGACACATTGATATAGATCAAGATGATGAAGATCATGGTGTCGTGCGGTGACGATAGAGATCATGACGATACTTTGGAGATGGAGATCAAAGGCGCAAGATGATCATGGCCATATCATGTCACATATTTTGATTGCATATGATGTTTATCTATTATACATCTTATTCTTGCTTTGATTGACGGTAGCATTTTAAGATGATCTCTCACTAATTATCAAGAAGTGTTCTCCACGAGTATGCACCGTTGCCAAAGTTAAATCGTGCCCGGACACCACGTGATGGTCGGGTGTGATAAGCTCTCGTCCATCTACAACGGGTGCAAGCCAGTTTTGCACACGCGGAATACTCAGGTTAAACTTGACGAGCCTAGCATATGCAGATATGGCCTCGGAGCACGAAGACCGAAAGGTCAAGCGTGAATCATATAGTAGATATGATCAACATAGTGATGTTCACCATTGAAAACTACTCCATCTCACGTGGTGATCGGTTATGGTTTAGTTGATTTGGATCACGTGATCACTTAGATGACTAGAGAGATGTCTGTCTAAGTGGGAGTTCTTAAGTAATATGATTAATTGAACTTAAATTTATCATGAACTTAGTCCTGGTAGTATTTTGCAAATTATGTTGTAGATCAATAGCTTGCGTTGTTGCTTTCATATGTTTATTTTGATATGTTCCTAGAAAATTGTGTTGAAAGATGTTAGTAGCAATGATGCGGATTGGATCCGTGATCCGAGGTTTATCCTCATTCTTTGACGGAAGAATTATGTCCTTAATGCACCGCTAGGTGACAAACCTATTGCGGGAGCGGATCGAGGGGCGTTATGAGCGTTTGGCTAGCTCAAAAGGATGACTACTTGATAGTTTAGTGCACCATGCTTAAGCGGCTTAGAATCTGGACTTCAAAGGCGTTTTGAGCGTCATGGACCATATGAGATGTTCCAGGAGTTGAAGTAAATATTTCCAGCAAATACCGAGTTGAGAGATATGAAGTCTCCAACAAGTTCTAAAGCTAAAAGATGGAGGAGAATCGCTCAACTAGTGAGCATGTGCTCAGATTATGCAGGTACTTCAATCGCTTGAATCAAGTGGGAGTTAATCTTCCGGATAAGATAGTGATTGATGAATTCTCTAGTCACCATCACTAAGTTACTAGAACTTCGTGATGAACTATTGTATGCAAGGGATGACGAAAACGATTCCCGAGCTCTTCGTGATGTTGAAATCGACAAAGGTAGAAATCAAGAAAAGACCATCAAGTGTTGATGATTAACAAGACCACTAGTTTCAAGAGAAGGGCAAAGGGAAAGAAAGGGAACTTCAAGTGGAAAGACAAGCAAGTTGTCACTCCTGCGAAGAAGCCCAAAGCTGGACCATAGCCTGAAACTAAGTGTTTACCCTGCAAAGGAAATGGTCACTGGAAGCGGAAATGCCCTGAATATTTGGTGGATAAGAAGGATGGCAAAGTGAACAAGGGTATATTTGATATACAGATTATTGATGTGTGCCTTACTAGTGTTTATAGTAGCCCCTGAGTATTTGATACTTGTTCGGTTGCTAAGATTAGTAACTCGAAACAGGAGTTACAGAATAAATAGAGACTAGTTGAAGGGAAAGTGACGATGAGTGTTGGAAGTAGTTCCAAGATTGATATGATCATCATCGCACACTCCCTATATTTTCGGGATTAGTGTTAAACCTAAATAAATGTTATTTGGCGTTTGCGTTGAGCATGAATATAATTTGATCATGTTTATTGCAATACGGTTATTCATTTAAAATCAGAGAATAATTGTTGTTCTGTTTACATGAATAAAACCTTCAATGGTCATACACCCAATGAAAATAGTTTGTTGGATCTTGATCGTAGTGATACACATATTCATAATATTGAGGCCAAAAGATGCAAAGTTAATAATGATAGTGCAACTTATTTGTGGCACTGCCTTTTGGGTCATATCGGTGTAAAGTGCATGAAGAAACTCCATAAAGATGGATTTTCGGAATCACTTGGTTATGAATCATTTGATGCTTGTGAACCGTGCCTTTTGGGCAAGATGACTAAAACTCCGTTCTTGAGAACAATGGAGCGAGCTCTTGACTTATTGGAAATAATACATCTTGATGTATGCGAGACCAATGAGTATGAAGGCTCGTGGCAAGTATCGTTATTTTCGACCTTCACAAGATGATTTGAGCAGATATGGGTATATCTACTTGATGAAACATAAGTCTGAAATAGTTGAAAGGTTCAAAGAATTTTAGAGTGAAGTGGAAAATCATCGTAACAAGAAAATAAAGTTTCTGCGATCGATCGCGAGCGAATATTTGAGTTCTGAGTTTGGTCTTCAATTAAAACAATGTGGAATAGTTTCACTGCTCACGCCACGGAACACCACAACGTTATGGTGTGTCGAGCGTCATAACCGCACTTTATTGGATATGGTGCGATCTATGATGTCTCTTACTGATTTACCAATATTGTTTTGGGGTTATGCATTAGAGACAGCTGCATTCACATTAAAAGGGCACCATCTAAATCCGTTGAGACGACAACATATGAACTGTGGTTTAGCAAGAAACCCAAGTTGTCGTTTCTTAAATTTTGGGGCTGCGATGCTTATGTGAAAAAGTTTCAACCTGATAAGCTCGAACCCAAATCGGAGAAGTGCGTCTTCATAGAATACCCAAAGGAAACTATTGGGTACACCTTCTATCACAGATCCGAAGGCAAATTATTCGTTGCTAAGATGGATCATTTCTAGAGAAGAAGTTTCTCCAGAAAGAAGTGAGTGGGAGGAAAGTAGAACTTGATGAGGTAACTGTACCTGTTCCCTTATTGGAAAGTAGTTCATCACAGAAATCAGTTCCTGTGACAAATACACCAATTAGTGAGGAAGCTAATGATATTGATCATGAAACTTCAGATCAAGTTACTATAGAACCTCGTAGGTCTTCGAGTAAGATCCGCACAGAGTGGTGTAGTAATCATGTTACGGAAGTCATGTTACTAGACCATGATGAACCTACGAACTATGAGGAAGCGATGATGAGCCCAGATTCAGCGAAATGGCTCGAGGCCATAAAATCGAGATATGATCCATGTATGAGAACAAAGTATGGACTTTGATTGACTTGCTCGATGATCGACAAGCCATGTTAAATGAATGGATCTTCAAGAGGAAGACGGACAACGATAGTAGTATTACTATCTACCAAGCTCGACTTGTTGCGAAAGGTTTTCAACAAGTTCAAGGTGTTGAATACGATGAGATTTTCTCATTCGTATCGATGCTTAAGTCTGTCTCGAATCATGTTAGCAATTGCCACATTTTATGAAATCGGCAAATGGATGTCAAAACTGCATTCCTTAATGGATTTATTAAAGAAGAGTTGTATATGATGCAACCGAAGGTTTTGTCAATCCTAAAGGTGCTAACAAAATGTGCAAGCTCCAAGCGATCCATCTATGGACTAGTGCAAGCATCTCGGAGTTGGAATATACGCTTTGATAAGTTGATCAAAGCATATAGTTTTATATGGACTTACGATGAAGCTGTATTTACAATAAAGTGAGTGGGAGCACTACTGGACTTTCGATTAGTATAAGTGAGTGACATATTGTTGATCGAAATGATGTAGAATTTTTACGCAAAGCATAGAGGAGTGTTTTAAAGGAGTTCTTTAAAAGAAAAGACCTCGATAAAAGCTACTTACATATTGAGCATCAAGATCTATTGAGATAGATCAAGGCGCTTGATAAGATTTTCAATGAGTACATACCTTGGCAAGATTTTGAAATAGTTCAAAATGGAGCAGTCAAAGAAAGAGTTCTTGCTGTGTTGCAAAAGTATGAAATTGAGTAAGACTCAAATCCCGACCACAATGAGAAAATAGAAAGATAATGAAAAGTCATTCCCTATGCCTCGGTCATAGGTTCTATAAAGTATGCTATGCTATGTACGGACCTATTGTATACCTTGCTCTGAATTTGGCAAGGAGTACAATAGTGATCTAGGAGTAGATCCTTTGGACATTGGTCAAGAATATCCTTAGTAAGGACTAAGGAGATATTTCTCGATTATGGAGGTGATAAAGAGTTTGTTGTAAAAGTTACATCGATGCAAACTTTTACACTGATCGAGATGACTCTAAGTCTCAACCTGGATACATATTGAAAGTGGGAGCAATTAGCTAGAGTAGCTCCGTGCGAGCATTGTGGACATAAAATATTTGCAAAATACATACGGCTCTGAATGTGATGAGACCCGTTGACTAAGCTTCTCTCATGAGCAAAACATGATCACACCTTAGTACTCTTTGGGTGTTAATCACATAGCGATGTGAACTAGATTATTGACTCTAGTAAACCCTTTGGATGTTGGTCACATGATGATGTGAACTATGGGTGTTAATCATATCTGATATGAATATTGGTGTTAAATCACATGGCGATGTGAACTAGATTATTGACTCTAGTGCAAGTGGGAGGCTGAAGGAAATATGCCCTAGAGGCAATAATAAAGTTATTATTTATTTCCTTATTTCATGATAAATGTTTATTATTCATGCTAGAATTGTATTAACAGGAAACATAATACATGTGTGAATACATAGACAAACATAGTGTCACTAGTATGCCTCTACTTGACTAGCTCGTTTATCGAGATGGTTATGTTTCCCAGCCATGGACAAAAGAGTTGTCATTTGATTAACGGGATCACATCATTAGGAGAATGATGTGATTGACTTGACCCATTCGTTAGCTTAGCACTTGATCGTTTAGTATGTTGCTATTGCTTTCTTCATGACTTATACATGTTCCTGTAACTATGAGATTATGCAACTCCGTTTACGGAGGAACACTTTGGGTACTACCAAGCGTCACAGCGTAACTAGGTGATTATAAAGGAGTACTACAGGTGTCTCGAAGGTACATGTTGAGTTGGCGTATTCGAGATTAGGTTTTGTCACTCCGATTGTCGGAGAGGTATCTCTGGCCCTCTCGGTAATGCACATCATTATAAGCCTTGCAAGCAATGTGACCAATGAGTTGGTTACGGGATGATGCATTCTGAGCGAGTAAAGAGACTTGCGGTGGCGAGATTGAACTAGGTATTGGATACCGACGATCGAATCTCGGGCAAGTAACATACCGATGACAAAGGGAACAACGTATGTTGTTATGCGGTTTGACCGATAAAGATCTTCGTAGAATATGTAGGAGCCAATATGGGCATCCAGGTCCGCTATTGGTTATTGACCGAGAATAGTTCTAGGTCATGTCTACATAGTTCTCGAACCCGTAGGGTCCCATGCAACAAGGTTTCGATGGCGGTTATATTTTGAGTTTATGAGTTTTGATGTACCGAAGGAGTTGAGTCCGGATGAGATCGGGGACATGACGAGGAGTCTCGAAATGGTCGAGGCGTAAAGATCGATATATTGGACGACTATATTCGGAGTTCGGAAAGGTTCGAGTGATTGGGTATTTTTGAGTCTGGGAGAGTTATGGGAATTCGCCGGGAGAAGTATTGGGCCTTATTGGGCCTGCGGAAAGAGAGAGGGCTGCCTAGGGCAGGCCGCGCCCCATGGCCTAGTCCGAATTGGACTAGGGGAGGCCGCACCCCTCCTTCCTTCCCTTCTCTCTTCCCCTTCCTTGTCTCCTACTCCTAATACATGGAAGGACTCCTAGTTGGACTAGGAAAGGGTGAATCCTACTCCCGGTGGGAGTAGGACTCCCCTAGGGCGCGCCATAGAGAGGGCCGGCCCTCCCCTCCTCCACTCCTTTATATACGGGGGCAGGGGGCACCCCATAGACACACAAGTTGATCTTCGTGATCGTTCCTTAGCCGTGTGCGGTGTCCCCTTCCACCATATTCCACCTCGGTCATATCGTCGCGGAGTTTAGGCGAAGCCCTGCGCCGGTAGAACATCATCATCGTCACCACGCCGTCGTGCTGATGGAACTCATCTCCGGAGCTCGGCTGGATCGGAGGCCGGAGATCGTCATCGAGCTGAACGTGTGCTGAACTCGGAGGCTCCGTATGTTCGGTGCTTGGATCGGTCGGATCGTGAAGACGTACGACTACATCAACCGTGTTGTGATAACCCTTCCGCTTACGGTCTACGAGGGTACGTGGACGAACACTCTCCCCTCTCGTTGCTATGCATCACCATGATCTTGCGTGTGCGTAGGAAATTTTTTGAAATTATTACGTTCCCCAACACACAGTTACACACCTCGATCATACCATCGTAGTGCATAGGCGAAGCCCTGCGCTGGTAGCATCAACATCACCGTCGCCACGCTGTCGTACTGACGGAACTCACCCTCGTCCTCAACTGGATCGAGAGCACGAGGGACGTCATCGAGCTGAATGTGTGCTGAACGCGGAGGTGCCGTACGTTGGGTACTTGGATCGGTTGGATCGCGAAGACGTTCGACTACATCAACCGCATTATTGAAACGCTTCCGCTTTCGGTCTATGAGGGTACATGGACACACTCTCCCCTCTCGTTGCTATGCATCACCTAGATAGATCTTGCGTGATCATAGGAATTTTGTTGAAATTACTGCGTTGCCCTATAGTGGCAACCGAGCCAGGTCTATGCGTAGATGTTATATGCATGAGTAGAACACAAAGAGTTGTGGGCGATAATAGTCATACTGCTTACCACCAACGTCTTACTTTGATTCGGCGGTATTGTTGGATGAAGCGGCCCGGACCGACATTACATGACCGCGTTCATGAGACTGGTTCTACCGACATGCTTTCACAAAGGTGGCTGGCGGGTGTCTGTTTCTCCAACTTTAGTTGAATCAAGTTTGACTACGGCCGGTCCTTGTTGAAGGTTAAAACAACACACTTGACAAAAAAACATTGTGGTTTTGATGCGTAGGTATGAACGGTTCTTGCTAGAAGCCCGTAGCAGCCACGTAAAACTTGCAACAACAAATTAGAGGACGTCTAACTTGTTTTTGCAGGGCTTGCTGTGATGTGATATGGTCAAGGCATGATGTGATATAAGTTCTTATATGAGATGATCATGTTTTGTAACAAATTTATCGGCAACTGGTAGGATCCATATGGCGCTTTATTGTATGCAATGCTATCACCATGTAATTGTTTTACTTTATCACTAAGCGGCAGCGATAGTCGTAGTAACAATAGTTGGCGAGACGACAACGATGCTACGATGGAGATCAAGGTGTCGCCCCGGTGACGATGGAGATCATGACGATGATCCGGTGATGGAGATCATTGATAACCCGCAAGTATAGGGGATCGCAACAGTTTTCGAGGGTAAAGTATTCAACCCAAATTTATTGATTCGACAAAAGGGGTGCCAAAGAATATTCTCAAGTATTAGCAGTTGAGTTGTCAATTCAACCACACCTGGATAACTTAATATCTATAGCAAAGTATTTAGTAGCAAAATAGTATGGAAGTAACGGTAACAACTGTAGGATCGTTGAAGGCAAGAGTGTCTAGAGGGGGGGGTGATTAGACAACTTGACAAGACAAAAGTTTATGCCTTTTGGTTAACATAAGTTCATAGCAAGTTCACAATGAAGGTCAAGTCAAGCATCATGCATACAAGTCGAACAACATACTAAACATGCAATTCTAGAGTATAGGGCAGCGGAAAGTAAATTGCATGAATAGTAAGGGAGAGATTGTGAAGAGCAAACGCAATTGGAGACACGGAGATTTTTCTCGTGGTTCCGATAGGTGGTGCTATCGTCAATCCACGTTGATGGAGACTTCAACCCACGGAGGGTAGCGGCTGCTTGTGAGTCCACGGAGGCTCCACCCACAAAGGGTCCACGAAGAAGCAACCTTGTCTATGCCATCATGGCTTACGCCCACGGAGGACTAGCCTTACTCGGGGTAGATCTTCACGAAGTAGGCGATCTCCTTGCCCTTACAAACTCCTTGGTTCAACTCCACATCATGACGGAGGCTCCCAAGCGACACCTAACCAATCTAGGAGGCACCACCCTCCAAAAGGTAATAGATGGGGTTGGTGATGATGAACTCCTTGCTCTTGTGCTTCAAATGATAATCTCCCCAACACTCAACTCTCCTCACTGATTTGGCTGTGGTGGAGGAAGGATTGAGTGGAAAGCAACTTGGAAAGACTAGAAATCAAGTTTCATATGGTGGGAGTGGAGCAACTTGATCTCAACACAAGGGTAGGTAGTTTTCTTCTCGAAATGTAAGGTAGGAGTGGTAGTTCTTTCGATGGCTCTCTCCACGAATGAAGAGGAGGTGGAGGGTATTTATAGCCTCCACACAAAATCCAACCGTTACACACATTTGACCAATCTCGGTCGGACCGAAGTTGACAACTCGGTGAGACCGAAAGTTCAAATCTTGTGAGCGTTGGGATTTTCAGTGGGACCGAAAATACAATCTCGGTTAGACCGATTCTTCCAAAGTCTAGGGTTTGCCAATCTCGGTGGGACCGACTTTCTCATCTCGGTGACACCGATTTGAGTCTGAAGGTTCTGAAGCTTGGCAACACCAATTTCGAATGACCGAGTTTGGAATCGGAAAATCCGAGATTCTAGGGTTTTGGCTATATGGTGAGGTGGTTCATCTCGGTGTGGTGAGTTTGGAATCGGTGGGACCGAGATTACTTATGAGTTTATGTTGGAATGAAAGATTGCTGATTGTTTGAGAGATAAATCACTAAGCACTTTAGAGCAACCAGGTCATCATCATAACCTCATCCCTTTTAATAGTATTGGCTTTCCTATGGACTCAATGTGATCTTGGATCACTAAACCAAAAATGGAGTCTTGAGCTTTTGCCAATCCTTTCCTTAGCATCCTAGGGGTTCACCTCACCAGTCCTTTTGCCATGCCATAGTGGTTGACTTTCTGAAACATACTTGGTTAAAAGCATTAGTCCAACCACAAAGTATGTTGTCATTAATTACCAAAACCACCTAGGGAGCAAATGTGCTTTCAATCTCCCCTTTTGGTAATTGATGGCAACACACGAAAAAGATATCAAAGCTTCTTGAAAGAAGGACAGGATTAGTCATTAAAGCTTTGTGAGACATGTAGTACACGAGCTCCCCTACAAGTGTGCAAGATTTTAGATTTTGGTTTTGGACTACCACAAGCACACATGAGAGAAAAGCAAGATGTGCTACATGCAGCTTGGCTATATGCATCGAGCGAGATGAGGGTAAATTAGATATGATGCATATGTGCATGGTGATTTCTTGCAAACAAGTATTCACAAGCAAGTCACCATCATGCACATCCTGCAAGATGCATATACTTACCTTGAAGTTCCTTGGTGATGTACCGAAGAAATAAACTTGGGAAAACACGGTTAGATAACACAAGAGTAGTTCTTCAACCAACAACAAGAACATCAAGAGTACCAAGCCGAGGATGACATGTATAAAAAGTGACTCATGATGAGCACTAGCTTGAATCAGCCAACATGTCTCCCAAGACTAAAAGATTTTCAATGAGCTCGAGAGATTTTGCTTTTCATAAAATACCAATTGTGATCTTTTAAGATACCAATTGTATAAGATACTAATTGTACTTTTAGAAGATACCAATGGTGAGAACAAAAATCAGGAGAATAATGCCAAAAGTATTATCACAGTGAAATATATGGCAAAGCTTTGATGTGATCCTCTCCCCCTTAAGGTAAGATTGTTTTTCTTTCTTTAAGATATCTTTTCTCCCTTAAGTTCCCAGCTCCCCAGCTCCCCTAAATCTTCTCCCCTTTGACATCAAGTGCGAAAAGGATAGTAAACCGGGAGGGACAGGAAAGATGGAAGGAAAGAAATGGGTTCATTAAGAATCACATCGAGCAAATTTAGATATAAAGCATGTAAAACATTCAGATGAGCTGGAGATGATGGCACGATGAATGTAAATCGGTGACACCGAAATGATGTGGATCGGTGAGGCCGAAAGTCGAGACTTAGGCTGATCCTTTTCGGTCGAATCGAAAAGATTGAATCGGTGGCCTTGAGTTTAATTCAAGGAAATGTAGAAGTAATTCAGCTCACTTTGCAAGAAATGTTTGAGAAGATGTGCAATGAATTTGTAAAAGATTTTCAGGAATTTATCGAGCGAAAGAATATACACAAGAACAGGAAAAACAGAAATGAAAAGAGTGCTAGATGAAGTTTTTTTTTTTTTTTTTTAAAAAAAAACAAGGAAACTCAATGAGAGAGCATAAGAGAAAACAAAAAAAACTCCAAACATATGTACTTCATCTAGATAGGGGTCGGCGACAAAGTCACCTATGTTTGAGTATATTGACTTAGGAGTCAAATGAGAACATTTGATCATAGGTCATACTCATCGTTTAAGCTCAAAATGGGGTTACCATTTTTCCATAAAGCATTAAATGTGATCACATCTTTTGAAGCTGCTTGTACTCATGACTTTGAGCAAAGCTTCTTCAAGATGTGAAAGACATACCTTGGGCTTGTTGTTGCTTGTTCTCATGTAGGTGAACTTGATGTAGTTGCTCATTGGATGTGAAGTTGGAGCACCATTTTCAAGTGTGTAGTTCATCTTCCTACATGGGTTAGGCAAGCAAGGAAATTCTCAAGAGTATCCAATATGACATGAGTGAAGTACTAGAAGTATATGGTGTCAAAAGGATATGTGGAATTTTGTTCCTTGAACTCAACATCCCAAAGAGCTAGATACTTGATCAATGACAAGATTACTCATGATTTGAGTGAGTGATAATCTTGTAGAATGTAGTTCATCCAAGTACGCAAGGAGTTAGATGCAATACAAGGGGCAAATGTGTCCAAGACATATGATCATCATCATAAGAGAAATATCAAGGATTAGTCAATTAGGCTCATGCCTTGCATGCATCAATGGAGTTTTCACTCCAAGTTTGAAGCATCAATGATGTTCAACTCACTCCTCAGCGACAAAACACTTTCTCATCAAGTGGTTTTGTGAAGATATCTGCAAGCTGTTTGTCGATCTGAACATGCTTAAGATCAATGTCACCCTTAGCAATATGATCTCGAATAAAATGGTGGCGAACTTCAATGTGTTTTGTGCGAGAGTGTTGCAGGATTGTGTCCAATCTTAATTGCACTCTCGTTGTCACAAAGCAAAGGAACATGTCTTGCATTTATCCCATAGTCCTTAAGCATTTGTTTCATCCATATGGCCCGAGCACAACACGAACCAGCAGCAATATATTACGCTTCTGCAGTTGATAATGATATCGAGTTTTGTTTCTTGGATGACCAAGACACAAGGGATCGACCAAGAAATTGACATGTACCGAAGTTGACTTTCTATCTATCTTGTCTCGGCATAGTCCGAGTCGGAATAGCCAACAAGATCGAAAGAAGCTCTCTTAGGATACCGGATGCCAAAATTAGGTGTGTGTATCAAATATCTCACAATTCTTTTAACAGCTTTAAGATGACATTCTTTAGGAGCAGCTTGATATCGAGCACACATGCATACACTCAGCATTATATCAGGACGAGAAGCGCAAAGATATAGTAGAGAACCAATCATGGATCGATATACCTTTTGATCAACAGGTTCTCCATCTTTAGTCAAATCATTATGTCCATTAGTAGGCATGGGGTTCTCATACCTTTGCTCTCTGCATGTTGAACTTCTTGAAGAGATCTTTAGTGTACTTGGTTTGTGAGACAAAAGTGCCCTCCTTAGATTGCTTGATTTGCAACCCAAGGAAGAACTTGAGTTCACTCATCATGGACATCTCATACTTCTCGACATAAGCTTCCCAAACTTCTCTTTGAAATCGGGGTTAGTTGATCCAAAGATAATATCATCGACATATATTTGGCACACAAATAGTTCTCCGTCAACCCTTTTGTGAATAGCGTTGAGTCAATTTTACCAATCTCAAATCCTTTTTCAAGAAGAAAGCTAGTCAAGCATTTGTACCAAGCTCTAGGGGCTTGTTTAAGACCATAAAGAGCTTTGTGCAATTTGTAAACATGATTGGGCTTTTTAGGATTCACAAATCCGGGAGGTTGTTTCACAAAAACTTCCTCTTCAATTTCTCCATTTAGAAAAGCACTTTTAATGTCCATTTGATAGAGAGTAATGTTATGGTGGTTGGCATAAGCAAGAAGAATGCGAATGGACTCAAGTCTAGCAACGGGGGCATAGGTCTCACCATAGTCCATACCTTCGACTTGTGTGTAACCTTGTGCTCTGAGGCGAGCCTTGTTGCGGATGACTTGTCCATCTTCATCTTGCTTGTTCAAACACCCATTTGGTTCCAATGACGTTTTGGTCATCATTGGGCTTCTCTACCAAAGACCAAGCGTTGTTCCTCTCGAAGTTGTGCAGCTCTTCATGCATAGCGTTCACCCAATCCGGGTCTTCAGCGCTTCTTCTACCTTCATTGGTTCAAGACTTGAGATGAATGAGTAATGCTCACAAAAGTTAGCCAAGCGAGTTTTAGGCGAGTGATTCTCCGAGTCGATGTCATTCATCATTTGTTCCACGGGATGGTCCTTCTTGACTCTTTCTCGAACTCGAGATAGCTTTTGTCGTGGTCGTGGCTGAGCTTCCTCATCATCCTCATCTTCTTCTTCATCTGTGTTGTTGGTATTGTCTTGAGGTGGTGGAGAAGGAGGTTGTGGTGGATCTTCTTGTCGCACTTCCTCATCTTGGTGAGTTCCACTTGTGGAAGCCTCCATGTTGCCTTGAGGTTCACCTTGTCGTGAGGTAGAGGGCTCCACATGTGTAGATGAGGTACTCTCCTTCACCTCCATGGGACGAATCCTTCCAATGGACAAATCTTGAATGGCTTCCGATGGGTCCTTATCTCCTACATCAATAGGCATTTGCTCTACTTGCGAGCCATTAGATTCATCAAACTTCACATCTACCGTCTCCTCAACCTTTGGGTGAAATTGTTGTAGACACGATAGGTGTGAGAGTTTGATCCATAACCGAGGAAAAAGCCTTCATGAGTTTTGGGAGCAAATTTAGACCGACGATGCTTATCAAGAATATAGCATTTTGAACCAAAGACACGAAAATATCCCACTTGGGGTTTGTTACCCGTAAGGAGTTCGTATGAAGTCTTGCCGAGGAGCTTGTGAAGATAGAGTCTGTTGATGGCATGACAAGCTGTCTCGACGGCTTCACCCCAAAAGTGTTTTGGTGTCTTGTATTCATCAAGCATTGTCCTCGCCATCTCAATGAGCGTTCGGTTCTTCCTCTCAACAACCCCGTTTTGTTGGGGTGTGTACGTGGCTGAGAACTCATGTAGGATCCCTTCCTCATCGAGAAAAGAGTCCACATGGGCGTTCTTGAACTCCGTTCGTTGTCCTCCGAACCTTCTTGATCTTCACCTCAAATTGATTACGAGCCTTTCTAGCAAAGGTTTTGAAGATTTTCGAACCTGCGATTTGTCATCAAGTAGAAATACCCACGTAAATCTGGAAAAGTCATCAACAATAACTAGACCAAAGGAGTTACCACCAAGGCTTTTGTAAGCATTGGGACCGAAGAGATCCATATGAAGAAGCTCAAGCGGTCTCCTTGTGGTCATGATATTCTTCACGGGATGACTTCCTCCTACTTGTTTTCTGCTTGACATGCCTGCAGAGTCTATCTTTGTCAAAGAAAACATCTTTAACACCAAGAATGTGATCACCTTTGATTAGCTTATCTAAATTTCGCATACCAACATGTCCAAGCCTTCTATGCCAAAGCCAACCTTTTGCAGATTTAGCAATAAAGCAAGTTCTAGGTTGAGCTTTCTTAGTGAAATCGACAATGTATAAGTCACCTCTCGAATGCCAAAAAACCATGTTATGATTGTCACTGCGAAAAACTTGGCAATCTACTTTGGTGAATAGCACATTGTATCCAAAGTCAGCTAATCTAGACACGGAAAGTAAATTGTATCCAAGTGATTCAACAAGCATGACATTTTTAATGGAGCTATCATGAGATATGGCCACCTTACCAAGGCCAAGTACCTTACCCTTGGAGTTGTCTCCAAAAGTCACATACTTGCGTGGACCATCGTTCTTTGCAAGCTCTCGAAACATGTCTTCATCTCCGGTCATGTGATCGGTGCATCCACTATCAAGAATCCATTCTTTGCCACGGATATGTAGTCTCTCATATTTGCCATTAGATTGAGACTCTTCATGATCTTGTCTAGCTCGGTGTCCGAATCGTCATCATGCTCATGCTCATCATCATATTGACCCATAGATAATTCATCATCAATACCTAGGTCAATTTGACAATGACTTGCATCAGTTTTATCAACGTGATAATAGTCATCGGAATGCAAAACAAGAGCATTTCTTATTGAACATTGATAAAACCGGGATCACCCTTCTTTTCATAAGATCATGAAGCTCAAAGAAGCATTTATCAAAGTTAGGATCTTTGGGCGCAACATATCAAATTCAACAGTTTTGTATAGAATTTCATCAAGACCTCTCAACGAGTAGTCGGATAAAGTTCTTCCAAGAACTTCCACATAGCATGGGCGCACTCAAAGTTCGTGACAAGCTCAAGCAAGTTATCGAGCAAACCTCTAATGATAAGATTGACAGTTCTAAGGTTGCGAAGCAAATCAAGCTCTTCGTCTCATGAGGGTGCAAGGGGTCAAGTGGTGGTACATATGGGGTTTCAACATATTTGCATAAGTTGTATATCTTAAAGATAGCAAGCATTTCAATCCTCCACGAGTTATAGGACACTCCATCAAGAATAGGCACTCTATGACTAACACTCCCAAGCGTGAACCGTCCATCTTCCTCCAATGGTGTGCAAACCAAAGCAATGGAGACCAATGCTCGATACCAATTGTAGGATCGTTGAAGGCAAGAGTGTCTAGAGGGGGGTGATTAGACAACTTGACAAGACAAAAGTTTATGCCTTTTGGTTAACATAAGTTCATAGCAAGTTCACAATGAAGGTCAAGTCAAGCATCATGCATACAAGTCGAACAACATACTAAACATGCAATTCTAGAGTATAGGGCAGCGGAAAGTAAATTGCATGAATAGTAAGGAGAGATTGTGAAGAGCAAGCATAATTGGAGACACGGAGATTTTTCTCGTGGTTCCGATAGGTGGTGCTATCGTCAATCCACGTTGATGGAGACTTCAACCCACGGAGGGTAGCGGCTGCCTTGAGTCCACGGAGGCTCCACCCACAAAGGGTCCACGAAGAAGCAACCTTGTCTATGCCATCATGGCTTACGCCCACGGAGGACTAGCCTTACTCGGGGTAGATCTTCACGAAGTAGGCGATCTCCTTGCCCTTACAAACTCCTTGGTTCAACTCCACATCATGACGGAGGCTCCCAAGCGACACCTAACCAATCTAGGAGGCACCACCCTCCAAAAGGTAATAGATGGGGTTGGTGATGATGAACTCCTTGCTCTTGTGCTTCAAATGATAATCTCCCCAACACTCAACTCTCCTCACTGATTTGGCTGTGGTGGAGGAAGGGATTGAGTGGAAAGCAACTTGGAAAGACTAGAAATCAAGTTTCATATGGTGGGAGTGGAGCAACTTGATCTCAACACAAGGGTAGGTAGTTTTCTTCTCAGAAATGTAAGGTAGGAGTGGTAGTTCTTTCTGATGGCTCTCTCCACGAATGAAGAGGAGGTGGAGGGTATTTATAGCCTCCACACAAAATCCAACCGTTACACACATTTGACCAATCTCGGTCAGACCGAAGTTGACAACTCGGTGAGACCGAAAGTTCAAATCTTGTGAACGTTGGGATTTTCGGTGGGACCGAAAATACAATCTCGGTTAGACCGATTCTTCCAAAGTCTAGGGTTTGCCAATCTCGGTGGGACCGACTTTCTCATCTCGGTGACACCGATTTGAGTCTGAAGGATTCTGAAGCTTGGCAACACCAATTTCGAATGACCGAGTTTGGAATCGGAAAATCCGAGATTCTAGGGTTTTGGCTATATGGTGAGGTGGTTCATCTCGGTGTGGTGAGTTTGGAATCGGTGGGACCGAGATTACTTATGAGTTTATGTTGGAATGAAAGATTGCTGATTGTTTGAGAGATAAATCACTAAGCACTTTAGAGCAACCAGGTCATCATCATAACCTCATCCCCTTTTAATAGTATTGGCTTTCCTATGGACTCAATGTGATCTTGGATCACTAAACCAAAAAATGGAGTCTTGAGCTTTTGCCAATCCTTTCCTTAGCATCCTAGGGGTTCACCTCACCAGTCCTTTTGCCATGCCATAGTGGTTGACTTTCCTGAAACATACTTGGTTAAAAGCATTAGTCCAACCACAAAGTATGTTGTCATTAATTACCAAAACCACCTAGGGAGCAAATGTGCTTTCAACAACAAAAGTAACGGTAGCAGTTTTGTAGTAATTGTTGGCAACGTTAAAGTAACTAAGCAAAGAGCAATATGTGAAAAGATTGTAGGCATTGGATCAGTGATGGATAATTATGTCGGATGCGATTCCTCGTGTAATAGTTATAATATAGGGTGACACAGAACTAGCTCCAGTTCATCAATGTAATGTAGGCATGTATTCCGAATATAATCATACGTGCTTATGGAAAAGAACTTGCATGACATCTTTTGTCCTACCCTCCCATGGCAGCGGGATCCTAATGGAAACTAAGGGATATTAAGGCCTCCTTTTAATAGAGTATCGGACCAAAGCATTAACACATAGTGAATACATGAACTCCTCAAACTACGGTCATCACCGGTAAGTATCCCGATTATTGTCACTTCGGGGTTAACGGATCATAACACATAATAGGTGACTACAGACTTGCAAGATAGGATCAAGAACTCATATATATTCATGAAACATAATAGGTTCAGATCCGAAATCATGGCACTCGGGCCCTAGTGACAAGCATTAAGCATAGCAAAGTCAGAGCAACATCAATCTCAGAACATAGTGGATATTAGGGATCAAACCCTAAAAAAACTAACTCGATTACATGGTAAATATCATCCGACCCATCACCGTCCAGCAAGCCAATGATGTAATTACTCACGCACGACGGTGAGCATCATGAAATTGGTGATGGAGGAAGGTTGATGATGACGACGGCAACGGGTTCCCCTCTCCGGAGCCCCGAACGGACTCCAGATCAGCCCTCCCGAGAGAGTTTAGGGCTTGGCGGCGGCTCCGTATCGTAAAACGTGATGAATCCTTCTCTATAACTTTTTCTCCTCGAACGTGAATATATGGAGTTGGAGTTGACGTCGGTGGAGCTTTAGGGGGCCCACGAGGCAGGGGGTGCGCCCTAGGGAAGGGGGCGCGTCCCCCACCCTCGTGGACAGGGTGTGGGCCCCCTGACGTTGATTCTTTCGCCAATATTTTTTATTAAATCCAAAAAGTTGCTCCATGGATTTTCAGGTCATTCCGAGAACTTCTATTTTTGCACAAAAATAACACCATGGCAGTTCTGCTGAAAACAACGTCAGTCCGGATTAGTTCCATTCAAATCATGCAAGTTAGTGTCCAAAACAAGAGAGAATTCCTTATTCAGCCCTTTCTTAAAATATGCTTCCCTATTTGGCCCTAAGAATATTTTTCTTCCCTATATGATCCTTAAAGTAAAATTGTTCCTTATGTGACATTTCTGTCAATTTTAGCTATTAACAGTGTTTAGTGTAACATGAAAAGATAGTCTTACCCCTGGTACACTATGTGACCAATTTTTTGATTTTGCACACAACTGAAGAACAAACTCCTATATTACTACAAATCATTATTGTTCATGAATAGACCGAAGCCAATCAACTCTGAAATGAAAGTCTAAATAAAATAAAATAAAATACCACATCTCCAACACATGCATTCAGGACTTAGGAACACACACACACACAGAGAACACATGCTATGTGCTCACCACCACGCAACTGTTGTGGGCGCGCTATGGCACGGCATCATCTTGCCTTGCCACAATGCCCAGCCCATATATGGTAGCTGCACCGTCGATGCCTAGACCACCCGCTCAAGCACATGAGTGTAGTTGTTTCACCTTCTTTGAGTCTTGACCGTCAGACGCCACATGGCCACACGGGCCATGTTCTGCTGTTGGCTGTGCAGCCGGCAACGTGCCACCGTCGCGTGCATAGATGGCCGCTGTGTGCAGCTCGCCGAGTCTACCGGGCGCGTACATGCTGGTCGTAGCTGTTGTGCGAGGTGGCTGTGTACCGTCGTTGAACCGTGTGTGTGCCTATTGACCTGAATCACCACGGGAGGGTCCCTAATCCCTATGCGTATCAACGCTCACTCAAGTGTCAAGTCAACCTGGTGCGTATCGAGGCCGAGTCCACTGTAGGGCCGTGACTCTCCCCTATCGTGCATAGGGCGCTCACTGCAGCAACTGCTCCGCCACCGTCCCAACCTATAAGCAGTACTGCTCCGTCGCTTCGGTCATATTCACTCGTGTCTTCTCAGCATGCAAACACCAGGGGTAAGAAAGACTATTCATGTGGCACATAACGGTGTTAGTGGCTAAACTTGATGAAAATGTCATGAAGGGAACAAAATAAAATTTGGGTGTCAAAATGGGAAGAAAAACTTTTTTGGGGCCAAAAAGGGAATCAAATTTTAAGAAAGGGCCAAATAAGGAATTCTCTCCCAAAACAAGGGCAAAAGTGCTTGGAAAAGTAGATACGACGGAGACGTATCAACTCCCCCAAGGTTAAACCTTTGCTTGTCCTCAAGCAATTCAGTTGATAAACTGAAAATGATAAAGTAAAACTTTTACAAACTCTGTTTGCTCTTGTTTTTGCAAATATGTAAAGCCAGCATTCTTGTTTTCAGCAAAGATTATGAACTAACTATATTCACAATAACACTTAGGTCTCATGTTTACTCATATCAATGGCATAATCAACTAGCGAGCAATAATAATAAAACTCGGATGACAACACTTTCTCAAAAGAATCATAATATGATATAACAAGATGGTATCTCGCTAGCCCTTTGTGAGACCGCAAAACATAAATGTAGAGCACCTCTTGAAGGAAATATGCCCTAGAGGTAATAATAAAGTTATTATTTATTTCCTCATATCATGATAAATGTTTATTATTCATGCTAGAATTGTATTAACCGGAAACATGATACATGTGTGAATACATAGACAAACATATAGTCACTAGTATGCCTCTACTTGACTAGCTCATTAATCAAAGACGGTTATGTTTCCTAACCATAGACATGTGTTGTCATTTGATTAATGGGATCACATCATTAGGAGAATGATGTGATTGACATGACCCATCCGTTAGCTTAGCACTTGATCGTTTAGTATTCGCTATTGCTTCCTTCATGACTTATACATATTCACGTAACTATGAGAATTGTGTAACTACCGTTTACGGAGGAACACTTTGGGTACTACCAAGCGTCACAATGTAACTGGGTGATTATAAAGGAGTACTACAGGTGTCTCGAAGGTACATGTTGAGTTAGCATAATTCGAGATTAGGTTTTGTCACTCCGATTGTCGGAGAGGTATCTCTGGCCCTCTCGGTAATACTCATCACCTAAGCCTTGCAAGCATATAACTAATGAGTTAGTTATGAGATGACGTATTCTGGAGCGAGTAAAGAGACTTACGATGCGAGATTGAACTAGGTATTGGATACCGATGATCAAATCTCGGGTAAGTAACATACCGATGACAAAGGAACAACGTATGTTGTTATGCGGTTTGACCGATAAAGATCTTCGTAGAATATGTAGGAACCAATATGGGCATCCAGGTCCCGCTATTGGTTATTGACCAGAGACATGTCTCAGTCATGTCTACATCATTCTCGAACCGTAGGGTCCGCACGCTTAAGGTTTCGATGACAATTATATTATGAGTTTATGTATTTTGATGTACTGAAGTTTGTTCGGAGTTCCGGATATGATCACGGACATGAAGAGGAGTCTCGAAATGGTCGAGACATAAAGATTGATATATTGGACAGATATATTTGGACACCGGAAAGGTTCCGGAATAGTTTGGGAATATACCGGAGCTCCGGGAGGTTACCGGAACCCCCCGGGAGGTATATGGGCCTTATTGGGCCCATGTAGGAAGAAAGGAGAAGGAGCAAGGGAGGGGGGCGCGCCCCCCCAAGCCCAATCCGAATTGGGGAGGGGGGCCGGCCCCCCCTTTCCTTTCTCATCCCCCCTCTTCCTTTCCTACTACTAGTACTCCTTCCTACTACTAGTACTCCTTCCTTCCCCCTCCAAATAAGATTAGGAAAAAGAGGGGAAACCTACTTGGAGTAGGTTTCCTCCTCCCTATGGCGCGCCCCTTAGGGCCGGCCACCTCCTCCCTCCCTCCTTTATATACGGGGGTAGGGGGGCACCCTAGAACACACAAGTTGATCATTGATCGTTCCTTAGCCGTGTGCGGTGCCCCCTCCATGATATTACACCTCGGTCATATTGTAGCGGTGCTTAGGCGAAGCCCTGCGACTGGAGAACATCAAGATCGTCACTCGCCGTCGTCTTGTGGAACTCCTCCCCGCACCTCTGCTGGATCGGAGATCGAGGTGCGTCATCGAGTTGTCTGCGTGTCAAGAACTCGGAGGTGCGAATGCGGTGCTTGGATCGGTCGGACCGGAGGACGTCGACTACTTCCTCTATGCTGCGTCAGCGCTTCGCTTTGGTCTACGAGTGCGTGAGACAACACTCTCCCTCGTTGCTATATCATCACCATGATCTTGCATGTGCGTAGGAATTTTTTGAAATTACTCGTCCCCAATGATGGTATCCGAGCCTAGGTTTTTATGGTTTGATGTTATTTGCACGAGTAGAACACAAGTGAGTTGTGGGCGATATAAGTCATACTGCTTACCAGCATGTCATACTTTGGTTCAGCGGTATTGTTGGATGAAGCGGCCCGGACCGACATTACACGTACGCTTATGCGAGACTGGTTTTACCGCCGTGCTTTTCACACAGGTGACTAGCGGGTGTCAGTTTCTCCAACTTTAGTTGAACCGAGTGTGGCTACGCCCGGTCCTTGCGAAGGTTAAAACAGCATCAACTTGACAAACTATCGTTGTGGTTTTGATGCGTAGGTGAGATTGGTTCTTGCTTAAGCCCGTAGCAGCCACGTAAAATTTGCAACAACAAAGTAGAGGACGTCTAACTTGTTTTTGCAGGGCATGTTGTGATGTGATATGGCCAAGGCGTGATGCTATATTTTATTCTATGAGATGATCATGTTTTGTAACGAAGTTATCGGCAATTGGCAGGAGCCATATGGTTGTCGCTTTATTGTATGAAATGCAACGCATACTGTAATTGCTTTACTTTATCACTAAGCGGTAGCGATAGTCGTAGAAGCAATAGATGGCGTAACGACAACGATGCTAAGATGGAGATCAAGGTGTCGCGCGGTGGCGATGGTGATCATGGCGGTGCTTGAAGATGGAGATCACAAGAACAAGATGATGATGGCCATATCATATCACTTATATTGATTGCATGTGATGTTTATCCTTTATGCATCTTATCTTGCTTTGATTGACGGTAGCATTTTAAGATGATCTCTCACTAATTATCAAGAAGTGTTCTCCCGAGTATGCCTTTGTTGCGAAAGTTCTTCGTCTTTGAGACACCACGTGATGATCGGGTGTGATAGGCTCTACGTTCAAATACAACGGGTGCAAAACAGTTGCACACGCGGAATACTCGAGTTATACTTGGCGAGCCTAGCATATACAGATATGGCCTCGGAACACGGAGACCGAAAGGTCGAGCGTGAATCATATAGTAGGTATGATCAACATAGAGATGTTCACCATTGAAACTACTCCATCTCACGTGATGATCGGACATGGTTTAGTTGATTTGGATCACGTGATCACTTAGATGACTAGAGGGATGTCTGTCTAAGTGGGAGTTCTTTAGTAATATGATTAATTGAACTTAAATTTATCATGAACTTAGTACCTGATAGTTTTTTGCTTGTCTATGTTTCTTTGTAGATAGATGGCTCATGCTGTTGTTCCATTGAATTTTAATGCGTTCCTTGAGAAAGCAAAGTTGAAAGATGATGGTAGAAATTACACGGATTGGGTCCGTAACTCGAGATTATCCTCATTCTGCCAAGAGAGTTACGTCCTGGAAGCACCGCTGGGTGCGAACTCTTCTTGATGCTGGCGAGCGACATTAACAACGTCTGGCGAGCAAAGCTGATGACTACTCTATAGTTTAGTGTGCCATGCTTTACGGCTTAGAACCGGGTCTTCAACGGCGTTTTGAGCGTCATGGAGCATATGAGATGTTCGGGAGTTGAAGTTAATATTTCAAGCAAATGCCGGATTGAGAGATATGAAGTCTCCAATAAGTTCTATAGCTGCAAGATGGAGGAGAACAGTTACTGTCGGTGAGCATATACTCAAAATGTCCGGGTATAATAATCACTTGATTCAAGCGGGAGTTAATCTTCCGGATGATAGCGTCATTGATGTAATTCTCCAATCACGCCACCAAGCTACAAGAGCTTTGTGATGAACTATAATATGCAAGGGATGAACAAGACTATTCGAGCTCTTCGCGATCTTTGAAAGCAGCGGAGGTAGAAATCAAAAAGGAGCATCAAGTGTTGATGGTCAACAAGACCACTAGTTTCAAGAAAAGGGCAAAGGTAAGAAGAAGGGAACTTCAAAAGAACAGCAAACAAGTTGCTGCTCAAGAGAAGAAACCCAAGTCGGACCTAAGCTGGCCGAGTGCTTCTCGCAAGCGATGGACACGGAAGCGGAACTGCCCCAAGTATTTGGCGGATAAGAAGGATGGCAAAGTGAACAAAGGTATATGTGATATACATGTTATTGATGTGTACCTTACTAATGCTCGCATGAGCACTGGTATTTGATCTTGGTTACATTGCTAACATTTGCAACTCGAAGCAGGACTACGGATTAGCGAAGATTAGCTAAGGGCGAGGTGACGATGCGGCGTGGGAAATGGTTCCAAAGTCGATGTGATCGCGGTCGGCACGCTACCTCTACATCTACCATCGGGATTAGTTTTAGACCTGAATAATTGTTATTTGGTGCTGCGTTGAGCATGAACATTATATCTAGATCTTGTTTGATGCGAGGCGGTTATTCATTTAAATCGAGAGAATAATGGTTGTTCTATTTATATGAGTAATATCTTTTATGGTCATGCACCCTTGAAGAGTGGTCTATTTTATTGAATCTCCATAGTAGTGATACACATATTCATAATGTTGAAGCCAAAAGATGCAGAGTTGATAATGATAGTGCAACATATTTGTGGCACTTGCCGTTTAGGTCATATCGGTGTAAAACGCATGAAGAAACTCCATCTTGATGGACTTCGGAATCACTTGATTATGAATCACTTGGTACTTGCGAACCGTGCCTCATGGGCAAGATGACCAAAACACCGTTCTCGGATCTATGGAGAGAGCAACAGATTTGTTGGAAATCATACATCTGAGATGTATGTGGCCCGATGAATGTTGAGGCTCGTGGCGGATATCGTTATTTTCTCACCTTCACAGATGATTTGAGCAGATATGGGTATATCTACTTGATGAAGCACAAGTCTGAAACATTTGAAAAGTTCAAAGAATTTCAGAGTGAAGTAGAAAATCATCATAACAAGAAAATAAAGTTTCTACAATCTGATCGTGGAGGAGAATATTTGAGTTACGAGTTTGGTTTACATTTGAAACAATGTGGAATAGTTTCGCAACTCACGCCACCCGGAACACCACAACGAAATGGAGTGTCCGAACGTCGTAATCGTACTTTACTTGATATGGTGCGATCTATGATGTCTCTTACCGATTTACCGCTATTGTTTTGGGGTTATGCTTTAGAGACGGCCACATTCACGTTAAATAGGGCACCATCAAAATCCATTGAGACGACGCCTTATGAACTATGGTTTGGCAAGAAACCAAAGTTGTCATTTCTCAAAGTTTGGGGCTGCGATGCTTATGTGAAGAAAGTTCAACCAGATAAGCTCGAACCCAAATCGGAGAAATGTGTCTTCATAGGATACCCAAAGGAGACTATTGGGTACACCTTCTATCATAGATCTGAGGGCAAGATTTTCGTTGCTAAATTCGGATCCTTTCTAGAGAAGGAGTTTCTCTCGAAAGAAGTGAGTGGGAGGAAAGTAGAACTTGATGAGATAACTGTATCTACTCCCTTATTGGAAAGTAGTTCATCACAAGAACCGGTTCCTGTGACAACTACACCAATTAGTGAGGAAGCTAATGATATTGATCATGAAACTTCAGATCAAGTTTCTCTTGAACCTCTTAGGTCTACGAGTAAGATCCGCACGAGTGGTGCGGAAATCCTATTCTGGAAGTCATGTTACTTGACCATGATGAACCTACGAACTATGAGGAAGCGATGATGAGCCCAGATTCTGCAAAATGGCTAGAGGCCATGAAATCTGAGATAGGATCCATGTATGAAAACAAAGTATGGACTTTGGTTGACTTGCCCGATGATCGGCAAGCCATTGAGAATAAATGGATCTTTAAGAAGAAGACTGACGCTGATGGTAATGTTACTGTCTACAAAGCTCGACTTGTTGCAAAAGGTTTTCGACAAGTTCAAGGGGTTGACTACGATGAGACTTTCTCACCCGTAGCGATGCTTAAGTCTGTCCGAATCATGTTGGCTATTGCTGCATTTCATGATTATGAAATTTGGCAAATGGATGTCAAGACTGCATTCTTGAATGGATTTCTAGAAGAAGAGTTGTATATGATGCAGCCTGAAGGTTTTGTTGATCCAAAAGGTGCTGACAAAGTGTGCAAGCTCCAGCGTTCCATTTATGGACTGGTGCAAGCATCTCGGAGTTGGAATAAACGCTTTGACAGTGTGATCAAAGCATATGGTTTTATCTGAGACTTTTGGAGAAGCTTTGTATTTACAAGAAAGTGAGTGGGAGCTCTGTAGCATTTCTAGTTTTATATGTTGATGACATATTATTAATTGGAAATGATATAGAATTTCTGGATAGCATAAAGGGATACTTGAATAAAAGTTTTTCAATGAAAGACCTCGGAGAAGCTGCTTACATATTGGGCATCAAGATCTATAGAGATAGATCAAGACGCTTAATAGGACTTTCACAAAGCACATACCTTGACAAAATTTTGAAAAAGTTCAAAATGGATCGAGCAAAGAAAGGATTCTTGCACGTGCTACAAGGTGTGAAGTTGAGTCAAACTCAATGCCCGACCACAGCAGAAGATAGAGAGAAAATGAAAGATGTTCCTATGCTTCAGCCATAGGCTCTATCATGTATGCAATCTTGTGTACCAGACCGACGTATGCTTAGCAATAAGCTTAGCGGTAGGTACCAAAGTAATCCAGAGTGGATCATTGGACAGCGGTCAAGAACATCTGAAATACGAAAAGGACTAAGGATATGTTTCTCGTATATGGAGGTGACAAAGAGCTAGTCGTAAATGGTTACGTCGATGCAAGCTTTGACAACGATCCGGACGATTCTAAATCGCAGACCGGATCGTGTTTATATTAAGCGGTGGAGCTGTAAGTTGGTTCAGTTCTAAACAAAGCGTCGTGGCGGGATCTACATGTGAAGCGGAGTACATAGCTGCTTCAAGCAGCAAATGAAGGAGTCGGATGAAGGAGTTCATTTCGATCTAGGTGTCATACCTAGTGCATCGGGACCAATGAAGATCTTTCGTGACAATCTTGGTGCAATTGCCTTGGCAAAGGAATCCAGATTTCACAAGAGGACCAAGCACATCAAGAGGCGCTTCAATTCCATTCGGGACCAAGTCCAAGTGGGAGACATAGAGATTTGCAAGATACATAAGGATCTGAATGTTGCGAGACCGTTGACTAAGCCTCTCTCACGAGCAAAACATGATCAGCACCAAGACTCCATGGGTGTTAGAATCATTATTGTGTAATCTAGATTATTGACTCTAGTGCAAGTGGGAGGCTGAAGGAAATATGCCCTAGAGGCAATAATAAAGTTATTATTTATTTCCTCATATCATGATAAATGTTTATTATTCATGCTAGAATTGTATTAACGGAAACATGATACATGTGTGAATACATAGACAAACATATAGTCACTAGTATGCCTCTACTTGACTAGCTCATTAATCAAAGATGGTTATGTTTCCTAACCATAGACATGTGTTGTCATTTGATTAATGGGATCACATCATTAGGAGAATGATGTGATTGACATGACCCATCCGTTAGCTTAGCACTTGATCGTTTAGTATTCGCTATTGCTTCCTTCATGACTTATACATATTCACGTAACTATGAGAATTGTGTAACTCCGTTTACGGAGGAACACTTTGGGTACTACCAAGCGTCACAGCGTAAGCGGGTGATTATAGAGGAGTACTACAGGTGTCTCGAAGGTACATGTTGAGTTAGCATAATTGAGATTAGGTTTTGTCACTCCGATTGTCGGAGAGGTATCTCTGGGCCCTCTCGGTAATACTCATCACCTAAGCCTTGCAAGCATATAACTAATGAGTTAGTTATGAGATGACGTATTACGGAGCGAGTAAAGAGACTTACGGTGCGAGATTGAACTAGGTATTGGATACCGGCGATCAAATCTCGGGTAAGTAACTATACCGATGACAAAGGAACAACGTATTTTGTTATGCGGTTTGACCGATAAAGATCTTCGTAGAATATGTAGGAACCAATATGGGCATCCAGGTCCTGCTATTGGTTATTGACCGAGACATGTCTCGGTCATGTCTACATCGTTCTCGAACCGTAGGGTCCCTGCGCTTAAGGTTTGATGATAATTATATTATGAGTTTATGTATTTTGATGTACGAAGTTTGTTGAGTCCGGATATGATCACGGACATGACGAGGAGTCTCGAAATGGTCGAGACATAAAGATTGATATATTGGACGGATATATTTGGACACCGGAAAGGTTCCGGAAGAGTTTGGGAATATACCGGAGCTCCGGGAGGTTACCGGAACCCCCCGGGAGGTATATGGGCCTTATTGGGCCCATGTAGGAAGAAAGGAGAAGGAGCAAGGGAGGGGGGCGCGCCCCCCCAAGCCCAATCCGAATTGGGGAGGGGGGCCGCCCCCCCCCTTTCCTTTCTCCTTCCCCTCTTCCTTTCCTACTACTAGTACTCCTTCCTTCCCCCTCCAAATAAGATTAGGAAAAAGAGGGGAAACCTACTTGGAGTAGGTTTCCTCCTCCCTATGGCGCGCCCCCCTTAGGGCCGGCCACCTCCTCCCTCCCTCCTTTATATACGGGGGTAGGGGGGCACCCTAGAACACATAAGTTGATCATTGATCGTTCCTTAGCCGTGTGCGGTGCCCCCCTCCACGATATTACACCTCGGTCATATTGTAGCGGTGCTTAGGCGAAGCCCTGCGACTAGAGAACATCAAGATCGTCACCACGCCGTCGTCTTGTGGAACTCCTCCCAGCGCCTCTGCTGGATCGGAGATCGGGGTGCGTCATCGAGCTGTCTGGCGTGTCAAGAACTCGGAGGTGCGAATGCGGTGCTTGGATCGGTCGGACCGGGAGGACGTCGACTACTTCCTCTACACTGCGTCAGCGCTTCGCTTGGTCACGAGGGTGCGTAGACAACACTCTCCCCTCGTTGCTATATCATCACCATGATCTTGCATGTGCGTAGGAATTTTTTTGAAATTACTACGTTCCCCAACACCTCTGAACATCAAGGACTGACTAAACATTGTAATTCATGGTAAAAGAGATCCGGTCATAGTCATACCCAATATAAATTAATAGTAATGTATGCAAATGACAGCGATGCTCTCCAGCGGGTGCTTTTTAATAATAGGGTGATGACTCAATATAAAAGTAAATAGATAGGCCCTTCGCAGAGGGAAGCAGGGATTTGTAGAGGTGCTAGAGCTCGATTTTGAAATAGAGATAAATAATATTTTGAGCGGTATACTTTCATTGTCAACATAATAACCAAGAGATCTCGATATCTTCCATGCTACACACATTATAGGCGGTTCCCAAACAAAATAGTAAAGTTTATACTCCCCCTCCACCAACAATCATCAATCCATGGCTTGCCCGAAACAACGGGTGCCTCCAACTAACAACAATCCTGGGGGAGTTTTGTTTGCAATTATTTTGATTTGAGCATGGGACTGGGCATCCCGGTGACCAGCCATTTTCTCATGAGTGAGGAGCGGAGTCCACTCCTCTTGAGAATAACCCGCCTAACATGGAAGATACAGACATCCCTAGTTGATACATGAGTTGTTCGAGCATATAAAACAGAATTTCATTTGAAGGTTTAGAGTTTGGCACATACAAATTTACTTGGAACGGCGGGTAGATACCGCATATAGGAAGGTATGGTGGACTCATATGGAATAACTTTGGGGTTTATGGAAGTGGATGCACAAGCAGTATTCCCGATTAGTACAAGTGAAGGCTAGAAAGGGACTGGGAAGCGACCAACTAGAGAGCGACAACAATCATGAACATGCATTAAAATTAATCACACTAAGTGCAAGCATGACTAGGATATAATCCGCCATGAACATAAATATCGTGAAGGCCACGTTGATTTTGTTTGAACTACATCTGTGAACATGTGCCAAGTCAAGTCACTCGAATCATTCAAAGGAGGATACCACCCTATCATACCACATCACAACCATTTTAATAGCATGTTGGCACGCAAGGTAAACCATTATAAACTCCTAGCTAATTAAGCATGGCATAAGCAACTATAATCTCTAATTGTCATTGCAAACATGTTTATTCATAATAGACTGAATCAGGAACGATGAACTAATCATATTTACAAAAATAAGATAGGTCGAGTTCATACCAGCTTCTCCCATCTCAATCAGTCCATCATATATTGTCATTATTGCCTTTCACTTGCACGACCGAACGGTGTGGATAATAATAATAGTGCACATGCATTGGACTAAGCTGGAATCTGCAAGCGTTCACTTCAAGGGAGAAAACAAGGTAATATGAGCTCTTAGCTAAATAAACAATAATACATATGAGAGCCACTCAACATTTTCATTATGGTCTTCTCCTCTCGACCCCCAAAGAAAAGAAATGAAATAAAACTATTTACACGGGAAAGCTCCCAACAAGCAAAAGAAGAACGAGGAATCTTTTTGGGTCTTCTTCTAATTACTACTACTACAAGCATGGAAAGTAAACTAGCTAAAGGCTATAACTATTTTTTTGTTTTTTCTTAAGTTTATTCAAACACACAAGAAGAAAGCAAGAAAAAGAAAATAAACTAGCATGGATAGTACAATTAAAAAGTATGAGCACCGACAACCTAGATGAGTGTGTGAACATGAATGTAATGCCGGTGAGAAATACGTACTCCCCCAAGCTTAGGCTTTTGGCCTAAGTTGGTCTACGCCCATGGTCAAAGTGGTAGCTGGGGTCGTAATGAGATGCAGCAGCCATTGCCTCTCGAGCTGCAGCTTGGAGGCGGGCTGCCTCCGTCCTTCTTTCGTACTCATTCGCCTCCTCCCTGGTTATAAAGTATCGTCTTTTTGCCTGAAAGTCAAAAAAAAACCAGGAGCAGGGAGAGCAATATGGACAGTGCGACGCCTATCAAAGATTAGTCGGTACTGGAGGAACTGTTCGTTCCTCTCTAGAAACTGATGGCTAACCATGGCATTATAATCTAGATAAGCAGGAGGCAACTCCATGTCACTTCCATGTATGTATACCAAGATAATTAGCTACACGAGAGTTGCATAAATCCAACCAAACAAATCTCCAAATGTACCATTAAGATGTAGCCTACGTGCAACAATAGCCCCCAAATTATATTGTTTATCACCTGATATAGCACTCTTGGGAACACTAAGATCAGGAACGCACATGTAACAAGCTTCATCTTTACCGATAATGCATCTACCTATGAAGAGAGCTAAATAATGTATAGCAGGAAAATGAATGCTCCCTATGGTATCTTGTGTGAATTCTCTGGATTCACCCACAGTGATACTAGCAAGAAAGTTTTTATATTCAGATTTACGAGGTTCATTGACATTGCCCCACTGCGGGAGTTTACAAGCAGTATTAAAATCTTCTAGGTCTGTGGTATATGATTTATCATAAAGATCAAATAAGACAGTGTGAGTATTGCGTGTAGACGTGAATTTAAACCTTCTCACAAAGGAGTCAGTAAGGTGGTAGTGTTGGGAGCACTTATCTGACATGAAGTCCTCAAGATCGGCATTACGCACATACGCGTCAAGTTCATACTTAATGCCTGCTTTGACCATAGACTCCTCTGACGGCCATTCACAAGGCCGCACTTGAGCTTCCCTCGGTGGTTCATCGTCCTGCTCACGTATTGCGAGCCTGAGTCCTTGCTTCCTTGAAGAACCGCCTTGGTACATTTTCCTAGACATATTTCTTCCTCTAAAAAATTTAGTAGCTCAAAATAAAAGTGAACCAAACTCAACAAAATTGATGGCAACTACTCCCACAAGTGCCTAGAGACTATATCATGCATTAGAACTACTTAGGACCAAATAAATTTGACGTGCAAGCTCAAGAACAGGGTCACCTAGGCAGCAAAATTTGCAATGAATAAAGCACTAGAACAAAAACTAATTGGACCATTGGAGGAGTCACATACCCAAGAACAATCCCCCAAAGCAGTTTTGCGAATGGAGCTTTGAGCAAGGAGATTGAAAATGGCAGCAAGATGAGCTAGAACTTGTGCTTGAGCTGGATGATGATTTTTTGGGAGAAAGAAGAGTGTGGGTGAAGGAATAAGTGGAGGGGGGCCACCATGGGCCCACGAGGCAGGGGGCACGCCCCAGGGGGGTGGGTGCGCCCTGGACCCTCATGGCCAGGTGCTTGCTCCCCCTGTTGTGTTCTCAGGGCCAGATATTCTCAAATATTCCAGAAAAAATCATATTTAATTTTCAGGGCATTTGGAGAACTTATATTTTCGGGGTATTTTTTTATTGCACGGATAATTCAGAAAATAGACATAAAATACTATTTTTGCTTTATTTAATCTAAATAACAGAAAGTAAAAAGAGGGTACAGAGAGTTGTGCTTTCTAACTTCATCCATCTCATGCTCATCAAAAGGAATCCACTAACAAGGTTGATCAAGTCTTGTTAACAAACTCATTCTGAATAACATGGAACCGGAGAAATTTCGAATAACACTAGGTTACCTCAACTGGGATATATACATCCCCAATAATAAGAATATCATATTTCTTCTTGACCGTAGGAAGATGAAATTCAAAACCTCCAATAATAATCGATGGAATTTTTCCAATAGAATTGATACTATGAACTTGAGGTTGTTTCCTCGGAAAGTGTACCGTATGCTCATTACCATTAACATGAAAAGTGACATTTACTTTGTTGCAATCAATAATAGCCCCTGCAGTATTCAAAAAAGGTCTACCAAGGATAATCGACATACTATCGTCCTCGGGAATATCAAGAATAACAAAGTTCGTTAAGATTGTAACGTTTGCAACCACAACAGGCACATCCTCACAAATACCGACAGGTATAGCAGTTGATTTATTGGCCATTTGCAAAGATATTTTAGTAGGTGTCAACTTATTCAATTCAAGTCTGCGATATAAGGAGAGAGGCATAACACTAACACCAGCTCCAAGATCACATAAAGCAGTTTTAACATAGTTTCTTTTAATGGAGCATGGTATAGTTGGTACTCCCGGATCTCCTAGTTTCTTAGGCATTCCACCTATAAAAGTATAGTTAGCAAAGCATGGTGGAAATTTCAGCTTCCAGTATCTTTCTTTTATTTGTAATAATATCTTTCATGTACTTAGCATAAGGAGTCACTTTAAGCATATCAGTGAAACGCATACGCAAAAAGATAGGTCTAATCATTTCAGCAAAGCGCTCAAAATCCTCATCATCTTTTTTCTTGGATAGCTTAGGAGGAAAAGGCATGGGTTTCTGAACCCATGGTTCTCTTTCTTTACCGTGCTTCCTAGCAACAAAGTCCCTCTTATCATAACGTTGATTCTTTGATTGTGGGTTATCAAGATCAACAGCAGGTTCAACCTCTACATCATTATTATTGCTAGGTTGGGTATCAACATGAACATTATCATTAACATTATCACTAGATTCATGTTCATCACCAAATTGCGTTTCAGCATCATAAATAGAAATATCATAGGATTCTCAGGTGTGTCTACAACAGGTTCACTAGAAGCATGCAAAGTCCTATCATTTTTCTTCTTCTTCTTTTTAAAAGGACTAGGTGCATCATCATTATTTCTCTGAGAATCTTGCTCAATTCTCTTAGGGTGGCCCTCAGGATACAAGGGTTCCCAAGTCATTTTACCTCCTCTAGTCGCTACTCTAACAACAAAGTCATGTTTATTATTATTCAATTCTTTGAGCAAATCATTTTGTGCCTTAAGCACTTGTTCTACTTGAGTGGTGATACGTCTCCAACGTATCTAAATTTTTTGATTGTTCCATGCTATTATATTACCCCTTTTGGATGTTTATGGGCTTTATTTTACACATTTATATCATTTTTGGGACTAACCTATTAACCGGACGCCCAGCCCATATTGCTGTTTTATTGCCTGTTTCAGTATTTTGAAGAAAAGGAATATCAAACGGAGTCCAAACGGAATGAAACTTTTGGCAGCGTGATTTTTTGGAAGAATATGATCCTAGAGACTTGGAGTTCATGTCAGAAGATCCTCGAGGAGGCCAGGAGATAGGGGGCGCCCCCTGTCTCGTGGGCCCCTCGAGCACCTCCCGACCGACTTCTTTCGCCTATATAGTCCCACGTACCCTAAAAATATACACTGAGAAGATAGATCGGGAGTTCCGCCGTCGCAAGCCTCTGTAGCCACCAAAAACCTCTCAGGAGCCCGTTCCGGCACCCTGCCGGAGGGGGAACCCATCACCGGTGGCCATCTTCATCATCCCGGCGCTCTCCATGACGAGGAGGGAGTAGTTCACCCTCGGGGCTGAGGGTATGTACGAGTAGCTATGTGTTTGATCTCTCTCTCTCTCTCTCTCTCTCTCTCTCTCTCTCGTGTTCTCTCTATGGCACGATCTTGATGTATCGCGAGCTTTGTTATTATAGTTGGGTCTTATGATGTCTCCCCCTCTACTCTCTTGTGATGAATTCAGTTTCCCTCTTGAAGTTATCTTATCGGATTGAGTCTTTGATTTGAGAACACTTGATGTATGTATTGTCGTGTTTATCTGTGGTGACAATGGGATATCATGTGCCACTTGATGTATGTTTTGGTGACCAACTTGCGGGTTCCGCCCTTGAACCTATGCATAGGTGTCGGTGTCAAAACTGGCGGATCTCGGGTAGGGGGTCCCGAACTGTGCGTCTAGGCGGATGGTAACAGGAGACAAGGGACACGATGTTTTACCCAGGTTCGGGCCCTCTTGATGGAGGTAAAACCCTACGTCCTGCTTGATTAATATTGATGATATGGGTAGTACAAGAGTTGATCTACCACGGGATCAAGGAGGCTAAGCCCTAAAGCTAGCCTATGGTATGATTGTTGTAATGTATGTTGTCCTACGGACTAAAGCCCTCCAGTTTATATAGACCTTTGGAGGAGGCTAGGGTTACAGTCGGTTGCAATGGTAGGAGATCTACATATCCGTGTCGCCAAGCTTGCCTTCCACACCAAGGAAAGTCCCATCCGGACACGGGACGAGTCTTCAATTTTGTATCTTAAGTAGTCTTGGAGTCCGTGGACGATGATAGTCCGGCTGTCCGGACACCCCTAGTCGAGGACTCCTCGGTAGCCCTGAACCAGGCTTCAATGGTGATAAGTCCGTAGCGCATAATGTTCGGCATTGCAAGGCGGGTTCCTCCCTTGAATAATCTAGAAGATCATGAACACCGAGGATAGTGTCGGCTCTACAAAATAAATTCCACATTCCACCGTAGAGAATAATGCACATAAATCCAATCTGCTGACGTTTTATGCGGCATGACATCACACCGCTTCCAAGCCTTTATTTGAATCGATTTTTATTATACCACCTCAGCACGTTTAGCAAAGCGGTTTCCTTGGCACGTCTTGTCAAAGCAGAGATCGTGTTCCCCTTATTCCGGGATTCTCATCAAGACGTGCGTGGGTAACCCAACCATGCCCATCACCACGCCTCCTCTATCGAAGGTGAATCGAGCAGTCACAGGGGCGACTCTTGGTATTTTCCCTTTATAAGAGGACCAAGGCTCGTTTCTTTTCTTCAATCTCGCATCAAATCTCCTCTTTGCTCCCGGTTCCAACACGAGCCCCAGTTGAGCGGCAGTTCTCATCCATGTCGGCTCCGACCTCCGGGTCGGTGGATCCCTCCTCGTCACGGAGGAGGGCGTGTTAAAGCTTTGTGAGGCCAAGTACATCCTCGAGATTTCGCATAGGTTGCTGCTCAAGGGCAGGCCGTGCCCACCCCGAGCCGGTGAGTACGTTGTCTTCGTATCCCACCTCCGTCGGGGTTTAGGCTTCCGACGGACCCCTTCGTGAGAGGGCTCATGTTCTACTACGGGTTGGATTTTCACGACTTGGCTCGAGTCCATCCTCCATATCTCCGCATTCATTATCGTCTGCGAAGCCTTCCTCGCGTCCTCCCCACTTCGCCTGTGGCTGAAGATCTTTAATGTGGGCGAAGATGATCGGGCGTCAAGCGGAGTCTGTGGTGACCATAAGCAAAAGGGCGATGCCCGTGGCGAGGTTCCTTCAAGAGGAACTCGGATTGTGGCAGCAGGAGTGGTTCTATATCACGCTCGAAGGCAGCAAGCAAACCGCCGCCTTCATTCGCCCGGGACCTCCCGCCGGCCGGTGTCGTGGGTTGACCAGGGCTCAATTGGGGACCGTCGAAGACATGCCCTCATTGCGGGGCGGATTCGAGACCTCCGGCGAGGAGATCAATCTGGTCGTGGTGATGCAGGTTATGCTAATCAGGCGTATTCTGCCCTATAAACGCCGTCCTCTCCGTCTATGGGAGTTCAATCCGGAGGGACCTCGGATTCTCCAACACTTCATGGGTGCGACACCCGTGGAGATGTACAAGTTGTTCGTCGGACCGCAGGTAGCGTGTCGAGAATTGACCGAGGGCGCTTGAGCCTAAGCTGCTGTCGCCGGATACTCGGGTAAATAGCTCGAGTCGAGCGTTACGTTTATCTGCTTTTCTATAGTTCGCCTCGACCCATTACTCTTCATCGAGGAGTGGGTAAGCGCGATCGAAGTTGATAAGGTGTCGGCTCCTCCCGGAGACCGCCTTGGAGCCCGTCTTTGGTCGAGAATATTGGAGGTCGCGCCCGAGAAGGGAGCGATTGGGAAAATAGAGGAGCTATTATTTCGCCCAAAGGCGCTCAAGAAGAGGAATCAAAACCCTCCTTCCGGGGAGAAGAGGACCGCCTCGAAGATCCGGAGGCCAAAGCCCCTAAGCGAGGGAAGAAATCTTCACCGGGGGGTCCGGCGTCCGGGGAGAACCCGGACGTACAATCGTCTCTAAAGGATCAGCCCTCCAGCGAGCCGTGAGTAGGAAAAGGGAGTTCATTAGTAAGAAAATACCTCCATTTGTGCTTACATGGATAACGAAATTTTTATCTTGCAGTTCGGTTGCAGCCTTCTCGAGATGAGTTTGTCTTTGGGGATCTTCTTCCGCAGACGATGGAAACAAAACGCCTCCGTCTGTTCTTGCGCCGTCGAGATAGAGGCGAGCGAGCCTAAAGTATAAATCACGGAGGGTATCCCGAGTCGGAGGGGCGGAGAGTTTGGCGCCTACTAGTATCCGGCCGGAGAACTAAAGAATCTGCTTGAGAGGCGCCCATCTCGAGAAGATCACCGTGCTTTGATCGTATGGTGATTGGAAGGATTTCGTCCGCCGAGAGCGGATTACGTAATGCCGCTAAGAGTTTCTTGGCGGGATTTGAGTGCATAAGAATGACACACCTTTTTGACAGTTTTGTACATAAAAGTGCGCCTGTATAGATAGTAGCCCACGAGACTCGGTAGGTTGTCGAAAACGACAGCGTCTTGAGGATCAAAATCATAAGTAATGAATGTCGCCGTTTCTATGCGGTGGCGGATAGTCCGAGGGCTAGCCGGACTAGTGGAGTTGCCGAGTTAATGCGGCAACTTGACATGGCGGATGCGGACATCGCACTTGTCAACCGGCGACTTGACGAGTCGCAAGGTAAATGAGTTCTCCACAGTCGCTTTATTTAAGGGGGTCAAAGCCCTCCTCTGATAAATTATATGCTTTGATACAGATGGTGCTGCTGCTGTGGAGAGCCTTCGGGGCGAACTTGCTCAAGCTAAGGAGCAAGCCCGAAGGAGTGATCGGGCTGCCTCGAGGCGGCCGAGGAGTTGAAAGCGAAAAGGCTGCACTTGCCTAAGCGAGGAAAAGGTGGCGAATTGGCCGCGAAATTAGAGATGCTGCCGACCGCAATGAGGCTCTTGAAAAGGCGCTTATCGGGCGGGAAGACACTGGGAAGGCCACCGCCGAGGCCAAGGATGCCCGTTACGCAATGCGGCTATGAAGGAGGAGCTGCGCCGGGCGGAGATATTGCGGTGGCAAGCCTTTTTCATTCGTCGCGGTTTACGGATCAAAAGTATGATCAACTTGGCCAGCTGTGGGGTTTGGAGGATCCGTATATGGACTTAGCGGCAAGTCGGTGATGCCGTTGAGCACTTCCGGAGCGGAAGGATCACAAGGCGGAAGAGCTATTTTGGTCTCAATTCCATAGTCCGGATCGTTCACTTCCGTTGACCGATCGGTTGGCGAATGGGCGAGCTAAATAGATTGTCGGACTTGCCATGGCCCGACATCGTGGCTCATGTCGGCGAGAGGCCCAAAGCGGCGAGCTATTTGACTTATTGCAGCAATTTCTTGGGCGGTGCCGCATATCAAGGAGATGAAGCGGTCGGCTGCATCGGCGCGCGGATGGCTCTTGCCCGTGTGAAGACACATTGGGCGAGAGATGGATGCCACCGCTAATGCCGCCCGAGGTTGGACAAAGCGGTTACCCGCCAAGCATTATTTTGGGAAGTTATGCGTGGCGCTCGTGTAATAAGTCGTAGTGCTCAAAAATATCACGTTCAAATGAGCGGTTTAGCTTGTAAAACAATGATTATGCTATAACGCTTTTTATACTTGTCGTCCCAAGTAGTAAAATATCTCCTATCGGCCATTTACGATACATTTGTATAACACGAAAGATTGCGATCTTGACTTCAGCCCTCACGCACAAGGTGCGGGGTGTTATAAAAATAGCGTTTTCACACTTGATCCGGCGTCTCGGTCTGTTAAGGAGGTGGTAGCGTAGCAAGCGAGGCAATCCGGACTATAATGCTTTATCACTTCCACTTAGCGGTGGAGTTCGAGGTGGGGCTACGATATAGCCCCTTGGGGCACCGCCTTCTCGAGTTAGGCGCATGTGTGCTGACCGAAGCGGTCCTTCATCAAAGCGAAATTCTAAACATTCCGGTGGTCGATCGAGTGGTTGACCGGTCTCGCTATATCATGACAACCAGTTTTCGGCTTTCTCTCTTGAGGTGCTCGCAAATTAAGGGGGCACAATCGCAGATAGTTCTCCCGGTGCGCGTTAGCGATGATCTGAGCGTAAGGCAGCAAAACACAGGAGCGAGCAAACCCAACATTTGACCAAAGACATGATTCGAGCTGATGCATATAATGCCTAACTTCGAGGCGCCGAACACTCCCTAAGGTGTTCGGTCTTTATAATAATGGGCAGAACAATGCCCTAAGCCCCTAGTGTCCAGGTACGGGCATGGTCCTCTGACGCGGCCGATGCCAAAACGTCATGCTTCGCTTTGGTTATAGGAAGAAACCAAGGAAGAATAACAACAAGAGACAGTAAAGAAGGTTTACGCAGGGTCTTAATCTGAAAAGAATCCTTGCAACGGGTCCCTACTGCACGTCTGCGCCTGTGTCTCCGTTGTGCCGTTATCCTGGACGGGTGTGCAAGTTGTTCATCTGTAAAAAGAGAGGAAGTTAGTTTGAAAACAACTCGTGCGAAAAAGGTATATGTGAAAGAAGAAATATAAATGAGTAAAGCGGGGCCTGTATGAACTCGCAGTTGTTTGTGCGCGTAGCCCCTTGTGGAGGGGTGTGCGGCTAGGGAGCCCCTAGCCTACTTATGCCGGACTCGTCTATCCGTGTCCGGGTCTTTAAGTGACCCTCGATTGAAATGATGCGCGTGGACGGGCATTTTGAGTGTAAGAGGCAGCGTAATGTGGTATGGCGTTGAAGCGGACAAAAGCCTCTCGTCCCAAGAGTGCTTGATATCCACTTTTAAATGGGGCGATATGAAAAATTAGTTTTTCACGTCGGAAGTTGTTCGGTGATCCGAACACAACTTCTAGTAATAGGGAGCCTGTGCACTTGGCGTAAGGGCCTGGCATCACTCCTTTGAAGGAAGTGCGGCTGTGTCGAATTTTAGTAGGGTCTATCCCCATCTTGCGGATTGTGTTTGAATACAGCAGGTTTAAGTCGCTGCCTCTGTCCATCAGGACTTTAGTAAATTGTAGTCCGTTGATTATGGGATCAATACCAGGCGATCATCACGCATTTGAGCGCTCGGAATAATCCAGGTGGTCGAACATGATTGGTTTTGATATCCAATCTCTATGGTCTGCTGGGTTGGACCGTGCGAGGCTCTTTTAGAAGGTGCCGCACTATTTTCCGTATTATCACATGAAGTGAGTTCTTGCTTTGACCTCTTGTGGGAAAGTCTTTTGCTTTCCGGAGCTCTGCTGGTGGGGTTTATCGTCTTCGCTTGACGCGTCGAGCCCCTTGTGTTCGGCGTTTAATCGGCCGGACTGTTTGAAGACCCAACAATCTCGATGGGTGTGGTTTGCAGGCCTTCCGGAGGTACTGTGGATTTGACATATCCGACCCAAAATCTTGTTTAAGTTGGATAGCTCATCGCTATCATCCTAAGAGGCGGTGTTTTGTTGTTTGGCCGCGAGCTTTTTAATCCGGCGTTGACTGCCGTGCTCTTTGGGCTTTTATCTTTATTCCGGCGCTGCTCTTTTCTGCGCCGTGATTTTCCGTTTCCATCTCTTATCTCGGATCTAGTTGGGTCGCTGGTGCTGCATCTTGCTAACCAGCTGTCCTCTCCCATGCAGAAGTGGGTCATGAGGCTTGTTAGCGCGGACATTGTCCTCGGTTTCTCTTGGCCGAAGTGTCTGGCAAGCCATTCGTCTCGGACGTTATGTTTAAAAGCTGCTAAGGCTTGGCGTCCGGACGATCGACTATTTGGTTCCTTTTGGTGAGAACCTGTTCCGAAATTCTTGTGACTCTCTCGGGTTGTTGAGTTATATGACTTAGATAAATCGCATCCGGAGGGCGGACATAAGTCCTTGAAATTTTGCTCGCGCATCCTCGAGCTCTTCCCAACTTCCTTGATGTTTTCGGGAGGCTTTTAAGCCAATGACGGGCTGGCCCTTTGAGCTTGAGGGTAGGTATTTTATGGCGTGGAGATCATCTCCTCGGCCATGTGTATGTGTAGTATATAATCTTCTATCCAGACTCGAGTGCATTGTTCCATCGTGAGGCCTCTATGTTTATGGGTTTAAATCCTGTTGGGAATTCATGGTCCAGCACCTCATTGGTGAAACATAGTGGGTGTCTGGCGCCCTGTATTTGGGTGTGCCACTATCTTTGGACACTTGACGTGTTACCTTGCTTCTGAGGGCCTTCTTCTTTGGCCGTAAATGGACTGGCTGGGCCATCTGTCTTTCGAGTTCATTAGTCGGTTTATGTGCGGCGCCGCTTTCAATTTGGCCTATCATCCGCCGTCTATCCAACCAGGCGGCCTTTTCATGTTTTGACTATGGGGCTCTATGGCCTCCTCGTCAAGTCTCGTAATGACTTGCGCCGGGTAGCTCTTGGATTGGTGGCTATTGCCGTATTTATCCGCGGTTTTGAGCACTTTGCTCCACCTCATCTGAGTGTGTCTTCCGCTGTTTTGAGCTTCCGTTTTCCTTCTTCAAGCTTCTTGCAGTGTTTGCGAGTCTTTTCCGAAGGTTTTACTATCCGTGGCGTGTCGGCATGAGATCGTCCGGACTGTCGTTTTCGCCGGGCCTGGACTGATTATCTGACTCGTCCTGTTCGGACGGTTGCTTATCTCTATGTTCATCGTCCACTTGTGTGCCCTGCTGTATTGCGGGGTCCTTAGGAGCATTGTTGTTGTTGTCGAGGCAGGACTTAGGGCGGTGTCTGCACCGCCATTTAGGTTGTTTGTCGGCTGGGTTATTTTCTGCCGCGGCCCGTTGGTCCTCGTTATCGCTCTCTTTTGGGGTATCCACCATATATACGTCATATGACGAGGTGGTCCTCCCGTGCCCTGTAGGCGCTGGTACTTGTTCGTCTCCGGCGTCGTCGTCTATACCGTCGATGTCTTCGGAGTCATAGTCTAGCATGTCGGTTAGGTCGTCGACAGTGGCTACAAAGTGGGTGGTGGGTGGGGGCTGAATTTCTTCGTCGTTCGTATCCCAACCATCCTGACCATAGTCCGGCCAGGACTCTCCTGATAATGAGAGATGCCTTAGCGAATTTAGGATGTCGCCAAAGGGCGAGTATTGGAAGATGTCCGCGGCGGTGAATTCCATAAACGGCGCCCAATCCGATTCGATTGGTAGGGGCGTGGGAGGTCGAAGTCCGCAAGGAGTCCGGCACCTCGGAATCACGAGTTCGCGAGGACAAGATTGGCGTTGGCTCCATCGCCGTGGAAGTTGAAGCCCCGGTGGTGTCCATCCACCGATCCTCGTCTGGCGATCGGCTCGGACTGAAGGCGAAGCGGATTCGTGTCGCTGACCACCAAAACCTTGTTCGCGGCGAGCTAGATCATGCCCATCGCAATGATGTGGCGCGCTTGGCTTTGGCTCGAGCCCGTCGAAGATCAAGTCCCGCGGATGTCGGTTGTGAAGTTTAGGCTTCGAATCGACTGATGGCTGGGGCGTAGCTTCGATCTGCTCGGATGGCCAAGGGAATTAGCCCGCTTGAAGCCGCCAAATCTGAAGATCTGTCCGGGAGAAAAGTCTCACCTGGATAGGGTTGTTGATTGAATATGCCATCGAGCCTATCGGTGGCGACACGGAGGAACTCTCAATGAAAGCACCAATGTCGGTGTCAAAACTGGCGGATCTCGGTAGGGGTCCCGAACCGCGGCGTCTAGGCGGATGGTAACGGAGACAAGGGACATGATGTTTTACCAGGTTGGGCCCTCTTGATGGAGGTAAAACCCTACGTCCTGCTTGATTAATATTGATGATATGGGTAGTACAAGAGTTGATCTACCACGAGATCAAGGAGGCTAAACCCTAAAGCTAGCCTATGGTATGATTGTTGTAATGTATGTTGTCCTACGGACTAAAGCCCTCCGGTTTATATAGACACCGGAGGAGGCTAGGGTTACACAGAGTCGGTTACAATGGTAGGAGATCTACATATCCGTATCGCCAAGCTTGCCTTCCACGCCAAGGAAAGTCCCATCCGGACACGGGACGGAGTCTTCAATCTTGTATATTCGTAGTCTTGGAGTCCGGCGGACGATGATAGTCCGGCTGTCCGGACACCCCCTAGTCCAGGACTCCCTCAATAGGGGTTGGCACACATTTTCTTGACTCTCCGGTAAAAACTTTGGGGCACTCTTTGAAGTACTTTGTGTTGGTTGGATGAATTTGAGATTGTGTGACGCATATCGTATAATCATGCCCACGGATACTTGAGGTGACAATGGAGTATCTAGGTGACATTAGGGTTTTGGTTGATTTGTGTCTTAAGGTGTTATTCTAGTATGAACTCTATGATGGATTGAGCGGAAAGAATAGCTCTATGTTATTTTACTACGAACTCTTGAATAGATAGATAAACAAGGATAACTTTGAGGTGGTTTCGTACCCTACCATAATCTGTTCGTTTGTTCTCTGCTATTAGTGGCTTTGGAGTGACTCTTTGTTGCATGTTGAGGGATTGTTATATGATCTATCTATGTTATTATTGTTGAGAGAACTTGCGCTAGTGAAAGTATGAACCCTAGGCCTTGTTTCCTATCATTGCAATACCGTTTACGCTCACTTTTATCATTAGTTACCTTGCTGTTTTTATATTTTCAGATTACAAAAACCTTCATCTACTATCCATATTGCACTTGTATCACCATCCCTTCGCCGAACTAGTGCAACTATACAATTTACCATTGTATTGGGTGTGTTGGGGACACAAGAGACTCTTTGTTATTTGGTTGCAGTTTTGTTTGAGAGAGACCATCTTCATCATACTCCTCCCACGGATTGATAAACCTTAGGTCATCCACTTGAGGAAAATTTGCTACTGTCCTACAAACCTGTGCACTTGCAGGCCCAACAACGTCTACAAGAAGAAGGTTGTGTAGTAGACATCAAGTGGTAACCATAGAAGCATGTTTGCTAATAAGTTTAATTTCACCTTTAACTCTAGACATATAATGACTCAAGTGTCCAATCATATAAGCATTACTTTTCAATTGTCTACCAACATAAGCATTGAAGTTTTCTTGTTTAGCCATAAAGTCATCAAACTCATCCAAGCATTGGCTAGCAAACTTAGTAGACGTGATTTCAACTTTATCATATCTATAGAGAGAATTTACCTTTACTACCTGTGTCGGGTTATCAAGACCAAGTATTTCTTCAACAGGAGGTATATTAAGGCCATGTATTTCTTCAACAGGAGGTAAATTCTTAACATCTTCAGCTTTAATACCTTTTTGTTTCATAGATTTCTTTGCCTCTTGCATATCTTCAGGATTGAGAAATAGAACACCTCTTTTCTTTGGAGTTGACTTAGGAGTTGGTTTAGGAAGTGTCCAATTGTTTTCATTAGTCAACATATTATTCAATAGCAATTCAGCTTGATCGACAGTTCTTTCCCTGAAAACACAGCCAGCACAACTATCCAGGTGGTCTATGGAAGCATTGGTTAGTCCATTATAAAAGATATCAAGTATTTCATTTTTCTTAAGAGGATGATCAGGAAAAGCATTGAGTAATCGGAGAAGCCTCCCCCAAGCTTGTGGGAGACTCTCTTCTTCAATTTGCACAAAATTATATATTTTCCTTAAGGCAGCTTGTTTCTTGTGAGCGGGGAAATATTTAGCAGAGAAGTAATAAATCATATCCTGGGGACTACGCACACAACCAGGATAAAGAGAATTAAACCAAGTTTTAGCATCACCCTTTAATGAGAACGGAAATATCTTAAGGATATAATAGTAACGAGTTTTCTCATCATTAGTGAACAGGGTGGCTATATCATTCAATTTAGTAAAATGTGCCACAACAGTTTCAGATTCATAGCCATAAAAAGGATCAGATTCAACCAAAGTAATTATCTCAGGCTCGACAGAGAAATCATAATCCTTATCAGTAACACAGATAGGTGAAGTAGCAAAAGCAGGGTCATATTTTATTCTAGCATTCAGAGACTTTTCTTTCAGCTTAGCTAATAATTTCTTAAGACCAGATCTATCATTGCAGGCAAGAAAATCTCTAGCGGTTTCTTCATCCATAACATAACCCTCAGGTACAACAGGCAATTCATATTTAGGGAGAGAATCTTCATCATCACTTTCATCAATATTATTAGTTTCAATAATTTCACTCTCTCTAGCCCTAGCAAGTTGTTCATCGAGAAATTCACCTAATGGCATAGTAGTATCAAGCATAGAAGTAGTTTCATCATAAGTATCATGCATAGCAGAAGTGGCATCATCAATAACATGCGACATATCAGAATTAATAGCAGAAGCAGGTTTAGCTGTCTCAAGCTTACTCAAAACAGATGGTGAATCAAGTGCAGAGCTTGATGGAGTTCCTTACCTCCCCTCGTAGTTGAGGGAAAAATCTTAGTTCTTTCGTCTTTCAAGTTCCTCATAGTGATCAGCAGATATAAATCCCAAGTGACTCAAAGAATAGAGCTATGCTCCCCGGCAACGACGCCAGAAAATAGTCTTTATAACCCGCAAGTATAGGGGATCACAACAGTTTTCGAGGGTAGAGTATTCAACCCAAATTTATTGATTCGACACAAGGGGAGCCAAAGAATATTCTCAAGTATTACAAGTTGAGTTGTCAATTCAACCACACCTGGATAACTTAATATCTGCAGCAAACTATTTAGTAGCAAAATAGTATGGAATAACGGTAACAGTAGCAGTTTTGTAGTAATTGTAACAGTGGCAACGGTAAAGTAACTAAGCAAAGAGCAATATGTCAAAAGCTCGTAGGCAATGGATCAATGATGGATAATTATGTCGGATGCGATTCCTCGTGTAATAGTTATAACATAGGGTGACACAGAACTAGCTCCAGTTCATCAATGTAATGTAGGCATGTATTCTGAATATAGTCATACGTGCTTATGGAAAAGAACTTGCATGACATCTTTTGTCCTACCCTCCCGTGGCAGCGGGGTCCTAATGGAAACTAAGGGATATTAAGGCCTCCTTTTAATAGAGTACCGGACCAAAGCATTAACACATAGTGAATACATGAACTCCGCAAACTACGGTCATCACCGGTAAGTATCCCGACTATTGTCACTTCGAGGTTAACGGATCATAACACATAATAGGTGACTATAGACTTGCAAGATAGGATCAAGAACTCATATATATTCATGAAAACATAATAGGTTCAGATCTGAAATCATGGCACTCGGGCCCTAGTGACAAGCATTAAGCATAGCAAAGTCACAGCAACATCAATCTCAGAACATAGTGGATACTAGGGATCAAACCCTAACAAAACTAACTCGATTACATGGTAAATCTCATCCAAACCATCACCGTCCAGCAAGCCTACGATGTAATTACTCATGCACGGCGGTGAGCATCATGAAATTGGTGATGGAGGAAGGTTGATGATGACGACGACGACGGATTCCCCTCTCTAGAGCCCCGAACAGACTCCAGATCAGCCCTCTCGAGAGAGTTTAGGGCTTGGCGGCGGCTCCATATCGCAAAACACGATGAATCCTTCTCTCTGATTTTTCCCCTCGAACGTGATTATATGGAGTTGGAGTTGACGTCGGTGGAGCTTCAGGGGGCCCACGAGGCAGGGGGCGCGCCGTAGGGGGGCGCACCCCCCTTGTGGACAGGGTGTGGGGCCCCTGACGTTGATTCTTTCGCCAATATTTTTTATTAAATCCAAAAAGTTGCTTCGTGGATTTTCAGGTCATTCCGAGAACTTTTATTTCTGCAGAAAAATAACACCATGGTAGTTCTGCTAAAAACAGCGTCAGTCTAGGTTAGTTCCATTCAAATCATGCAAGTTAGAGTCCAAAACAAGGGCAAAAGTGTTTGGAAAAGTAGATACGACGGAGCCGTATCAATCATGAGCACAAGATGGTGATGGCCATATCATGTCACATATTTTGATTGCATGTGATGTTTATCTTTTATGCATCTTATTTTGCTTAGTACGGCGGTAGCATTATAAGACGATCCCTTACTAAATTTCAAGGTATAAGTGTTCTCCCTGAGTATGCACTGTTGCTACAGTTCATCATGCCGAGACACCACGTGATGATCGGGTGTGATAAGCTCTACGTTCACATACAATGGGTGTCGGTGTCAAAACCAGCGGATCTCGGGTAGGGGGTCCTGATCTGTGCGTCTAGGCTGATGGTAACAGGAAACAAGAGACACAGATGTTTACCTGAGTTGGGCCCTCTCGATGGAGGTAAAACCCTACTTCCTGCTTGATTAATATTGATGATATGGGTAGTACAAGAGTAGATCTACCACGAGATCGTAGAGGCTAAACCCTAGAAGCTAGCCCAGATGGTATGATTGTAATTGTGATCGGCCTTCTAAGGACCAACCTCTCCGGTTTATATAGACACCGGAGAGGGCTAGGGTTTACATGGAGTCGGTTACAAGGAAGGAAACACAATATCCAGATCGCCAAGCTTGCCTTCCACGCAAAGGAGAGTCCCATCCGGACACGGGCCAAAGTCTTGAGTCTTGTATCTTCACGCTTCAATAGTCCGAACATTGTACACAGTCCGGCTGTCTGGATACCCCCTAATCCAGGACTCCCTCAGTAGCCCCTGAACCAGGCTTCAATGACGATGAGTCCGACGCACAGTCTTGTCTTCGGCATTGCAGGGCGGGTTCCTTCTCCGAATACTCCAAAGTAATTATTGAACACTTGAATCATGTCCGGATCCACAAAATGATCTTCACATACCACCGTAGGGAGAATGACATTTTACAAATGCAATCTGCTGATAACTTTTTAGACAATGCAACGTGTCATTATGGTCGGGTCATTATTCGAACCATTTTCCTACAACCAACCATAGCGCATATTGCGAGGCGGTTTCCCTGACACATCTTGTCAAAGCAGAGATCGTGTCCCCTTATCACGGGATTCTCATCAATACGGGTATGAGTAATCCCACCATGCCATCAATCGTGGTGCTTGGGAAGCAAGCGATTCTCAACGGGCAAGTGGGGAGGCGCACCGCTTTCGGTGCCTCTATAAAGGGATAAGATTTCCCCATTTTCACCCACGCCTTCTTCCCCCTTTGCCCACTCTTGCCCCCTTGAGCTCCAGCGCCCAAGCCCAGGTCTTCTCCACACAACTAAACATGTCCGGAGCAAGAGGCAAGTGGGTGGCTTCCACCGTCAAGGAGAAGCATATCACAAATCTTCGGGCGGCCAGATACTTGGCCGCAGACATAGCGCACCAGCTACCAGACGTCGGGCAGGTCATTCCGACCCCAAGACCCCACGAGAGGGTCGTGTTTGACGCCCACTTCGTTCGTGGACTGGGATTTCCACTTCATCCCTTCGTCTGTGGGCTCATGTTCTACTATAGGCTAGATTTCCATGATCTAGCCCCGAATTTCGTCCTCAACATCTCGGCGTTCATCGTCGTATGTGAGGCCTTCCTCCGCATCCGGCCTCACTTTGGCCTGTGGCTGCAAACCTTCTGCGTGAAGCCGAAGATTGTAAGCGGCCAGCAAGCGGAGTGCGGAGGGGCCATGGTGGGCAAGATGCCTAACGTCACCTGGCTGGACGGTTCCTTTGCGGAGACCGTAAAAGGGTGGCAATCGGGGTGGTTCTACATCACTGAGCCGCGCGGCGCCAATTGGGCGGCGGCCCCCGAGTTCCGATCCGGAGCCCCCATGCGGCTCACCTCCTGGGAAAAGAAGGACTGTCCTGGGGCGAATCTACGGAGCTGACCGGACTCCATATCTGCATCAAAAGCATGAAGGACAAGAACATCAAGCTTGTCAACGTGATCCAGGTCATGCTCGTTCGCCGGATTCTGCCGGGCCAAAGGCGGGCATTCAATCTGTGGGAGTTCATCCCGGCCGAACACCCGACGCTCCGGAAGCTCTACGACATGATGCACAAAGGCGCATGGAAGGTGTTGTTCAAGGCCTCCGAAGTACCTCCTCCCACATCCGAGGACCGCGGGCTTCACGCCACGCGGCCTCCTAGTCAGGTGAGTTCTCAGACTACCACCAGATTCGGTTCCACCCAATATATTCATGGGGGAGTCTTAAGTAACTGTGCATACTTGTTCAGGATTATGTGAAGATAGCGGAGCAGGTTAACTGTCCAGCTCCGCTGCCAGAAAGCCCAGCTGATGCTCTCCTGACGGAGATGCTGGTCCCGGCGTCGTACAAGGTGTCGGAGAAGAAGGCCGAAAAGAAGGCCCCGGGGACTCGAAAGGGTCTCCGTCGTAAGATTGTGCCAGAAGCCTCGTCCGAAGACGACAAGGCACACTCCTCCCACGAAGGGGAGGAAGAAGAAGAAGAAGAAGAAGACGCCCCATCTGGAAAGGATGAGGGGCCTGGGGAGGCAGACCAGGGGGCCGGAAAAGGCCCTCGGCGCAAGGCCATCATACCCACGTCGTCCGACGACGACGAGACAGATTCCTCCCGCGGAGGCGGGGGGAAGCAAGAAGAAATTCTACCTCTCCGCACTTGGGAGGAGAAAAAGAGGAAAGCTGCCCCGGAGGGGGAGGCTGGGACGTCCAAGAAGGGAAAGGTGTCCCTTCCTGACTACTCCGCCACGGCCGCTTTCAGCGAGGAGGGGTGGCTGCCTAGAGGGAAGCCCCTAGCGCGACCGTAAGTATCCGCACTTTATCATGACTTTACTTCATAGCCCTCTTTTATTTGTATAACGCCGAACTTATATGCAGTCCGGCCAGGGCTAATCCTGAGGTATCCTCTTCCGGGTCCCTGAGCGATTCGAAGATGAACTCGCTCCCGACAACCACTACTCCTCAACCCGCGGATGACACAGAGGTGTTGTCCCGAAGGCTCCCAGAGTGGGGGGAGGTGACTCTGGAGACACCCCAAGGCGGAATTCCAGATGTCGGGAACGTGGGGTTCAAGATCCCCGCGGATTGTGTCAATGAGAGCCACAGCAGGCCGGGCTCTCAGCCAAACACTGTTCCGGAACCTTCAATGGTTCCAGACTCAGGCGGGCAGCCCCTTGTTAGGGAGGGCGAGCCATCTGCATCGAGGACTTCCATTGCACCCGAGGCGCTGGATTGTCTGCTGGAAGCACTTCACGGCGCTTCCATGGATGAAGAGCACCGTACTCTTATGAGTGCGGTGATTCGGAAGGTTTCGTCCACCAAGAGCAGACTAACCAAATCTTGCACCAGCCTCCTGACAGGCTTTGAGGTAAGTAATAAATGTGTTAAAATTACCACCCGATAGGTAGTAGCCCCTGATACTCTATTTGGTGTTCGGAAAGAAAAAACAAATGGAGGGTCAATTATAATCCATAGGAATCTAATAATAAATATTCATGTGAATAAGCAGGCTGTGCTACTTGCCGCTGCTGCCCGTACAGCCGAGGTTGCCGAACTAAAGCGGGACCTGGAGCAGGCGCAGGGAGAGCTCGACCTCACGAAGAGGCAGCTCGAAGGGAACAAGGGTAAGTGATTCCCCGCTCTTATGTAATTAAGGATAGACAAAATTGGTTAGTCTAACGCCAAAGCGTCGTGACTGTGTAACAGGGGCCACCGCCGAAGTGGCGTTCCTGAAGAAAGCGCTGCCCGAGGCCGAAGACAAGGTGGCCTTGGAATGCATGGAGCGCGAAAAGCAAAGTGCTGGAGTTGGCGAGGTACAGCAAGAGCTCCGGGACCTCGGCAAGAAGTACGAGTCCGTGGAGCATGATCTGAAGGTGAAAGAGGCCGAGCTTGCGAAGGCCCTTGTGAGCATGAAAGACACCAAGGCCGAAGCCGAGAAGGCACAACAGGAAATCCAGGAGGCCAAAAAGATAGAGGCGGGTAAGAAATTCTTTATGCAAAGCAAACATGTGGAGGAGGCGTTTCTTTTACTTACTCGAATTCAGAGCTCTCCAGGGGCATTCGCAGATCTGCCACACAGCGTATCGGATGCCGCGGAGTTCTACCGTGCCCAAGAGGGGAGCTCAACGGAGAAGTTGTTCTAGTCCCAGTATGCTGGGGCCGAATACCCAATGCCTCTGAGTGACCAACTGAAGTAGTTGGTCGAACTCCACAGGGCGGCCGAGCTGGCTATGAAAGATTTCATAGTCCGGATGTGGCCTGGTGAGCTCCTGCCCACTAGCTACTTCGGCCTGATCAAGCGGATGGTGGATGCCTGTCCGCGGCTTGAAGTGATCAAGTGATCTGTTTGAATTGAGGGTGCCCGCCGGGCCTTTGCCCGCGCGAAGGTGCATTGGTGCAAGCTGGATGCGGAGAAGCTGGTGAAGGACGGGCCGCCAGAGGGCAAGGTGCATCGCCATCCCGAGATGTACTATGATGGCGTGATGAAGGGCGCTCGTCTCGTGGCCGATGAATGTACCAAGGACACCATTTTAGAATGAATTCACTTCTATCATGTTTGTAATTTAAAGACGAAGTTACTTGCGCTATGTAGCGCTTTTGTTATTTAAAATATTACCTTCTGTGCGGCTATTTATAAAATTCTGAAAGTAGGCCAGTCGTCGGCTTCCGCCCCTATGTAACTAGTACTGGGGTGTTCGTGGAAAACCCGGACACTCTTTATCCAAATGTTTGGTCCCTTAAGGAGGTGTTCGGCGCAGCGAACAAGGCAATCGTACTAGGCGGCTTTATAACTTTCACTTAGCCATAGAAGTCTACAATTTTAAATTTCGGTGAAGCCCCTATAATCCGGAAGGCCGAATTGGGGCGCTATATACGCCTAGATCAGACGACGCCAATTTATCGCCTAAAGCGGAAAAATCTTTAAGGATTTTAAGACCTCTCGAACAGCGACCAGCTCTCGCCACATCATGCCGGTCAGTTTTCGGCTTTCTCTACTGAGGTGCTCGTTCGGAAGAACCGGGATACAATCGCAGTAGTTCTCCCTGTGCTACCTTAGCCGATATAACGGAACGTAAGGTACCAAAACAAGAGAGCCGGGCTAACCCAACTGTAGACCCAAGACATGATTCGGAGCTGATGCATATAGTGCTATAAGTTCGGGGTGCCGCACTGTTGAAAGTGTTCGGACGTTACTTGTCGTATTACAAGGTGCCATGAGAAGCCCCTGGCAAACTGACCGTACCAAAGTGTACGGATGCAATATCAAATAAACATTTATAAGAAAAAAAATTCTCAAATAAGAATAATAAGCTGACGCTATATATGATCTCCCATTGATGAATAATACGTTTAAGCGTATGTTTACAAAGGATGCATTAAGCGGAGATAAATAGGACTATTTGACATGTCCTATCCAGGGGCAGGCCGTGTGCAGATAGATAAAACAGGTATAACGATCGTAAATAGATTCCACAGGTATTTCATACGTGCACTGCGCTGTTGCCTCCTTGGTTTTCTCTCCTATGTGAGTCCGTCAATCCGGCTCTTCTGAAGAGGCTGCACTAAAGCAATGTCCTGAAAGGTAAAAGGGAAATATTATGAAGGTATGTAGTGGTTACCTGCACTATTGACTGAGTCGTTGTTGCGCCTCCGCCTACGCACATGGTATCTTAAGTGCGTAATTGTGTACGCGTGGCACGAATGCTGCTTTGATGGGGCTTGAGCGGAGGCCGGACGGCTAGTCGCGCTCTTGGCGTGCTTGATGGTCCTATTGTGGGGTGCTCTGGACTCTCTTGACGGTGCTCGGAGTTTGTTCTGGATTGGTTTGTCGGAGGAGGCCGCATTGTACTTCCACCGCGAGGGCTGCAGTATGCTCTTCTATTCGGAGAGAGCGGTACATGTTTCCGTTGACAGTTATGACCCCGCGCGGTCCTGGCATCTTGAGCTTGAGGTATGCATAATGTGGTACCACATTGAATCTAGCGAATGTGGTTCATCCCAGTAGTGCGTGATAACCACTGCGGAAGGGGACGATATCGAAGATTAACTCTTCGCTTCGAAAGTTATCCGGAGATCCGAAGACCACTTCCAATGTTATAGAGCCCGTACAACGGCTTCTACCCCAGGAATTACACCTTTAAAGGTGGTTTTGGTGGGCTTGATCCTTGAAGGGTCAATGCCCATTTTGCACACTGTGTCCTGATAAAGCAGGTTCAGGCTGCTGCCGCCGTCCATGAGGACTCGCGTGAGGTGGAATCCGTCGATGATTGGGTCTAGTACCAATGCGGCTGAGCCACCGTGACGGATGCTAGTAGGGTGATCCCTATGATCAAAGGTGATCGGACAAGCTGACCATGGGTTGAATTTGGGGGCGACTGGATCCATCGCATAGACGTCCCGTAGTGCCCGCTTTCGTTCCCACTTGGGGATGTGCGTGGCGTAGATCATGTTGACCGTTTTCACCTGGGGGGGATTTCTTCTGTCCTCCGGTGTTCCGACGTCAGGGCTCCTCGTCATCGTTGCTGTGCAGCCCCTTGTCCTTGTTTTCGGCGTTTATTTTGCCGGCCTGTTTGAATACCCAGCAGTCTCTGTTGGTGTGGTTGGCTGGCTTGTCCGGGTGCCATGAATTTGTACAGCGCTCGATATCTGGTCTAGACTGGACGGTCCCTGATTGTTTCTTTTAAATGGCTTCTTCCGCTGACCGGACTTGGATCCGCTGAACCCGGCGTTTACTGTCGAGTCTTCAGTGTTGTCGCTGTTGTTCCGTCGCTTATGTCTGTTGCGTCGTGGCTTGCCGTTGTTGTCGCAGACATTCGAAGTGCCGGAATGTGGCGCGGTGCCGCTGCGGGCCAACCAGTTGTCCTCGCCCGCGCAAAAGTGGGTCATTAGTGTTGTGAGAGCTGCCATGAACTTGGGTTTTTCCTGGCCGAGGTGTTGAGCAAGCCATTCGTCACGGATATTATGCTTAAAAGCCGCCAGGGCTTCGGCGTCCGGACAATCGACTATTTGGTTCTTTTTAGTTAGGAACCGAGTCCAGAATTTCCTGGCTGACTCTCCAGGCTGTTGAGTAATATGGCTGAGGTCATCAGCGTCCGGTGGGCGCACATATGTGCCCTGGAAGTTGTCGAGGAATGCGTCTTCCAGGTTTTCCCAACTGCCAATGGAATTTGCTGGCAGGCTGTTTAGCCAGTGTCGGGTTGGTCCTTTGAGCTTAAGGGGAACATACTTGATGGCGTGTAGATCATCTCCGCGGGCCATGTGAATGTGGAGAAGGAAATCTTCGATCCATACTGCGGTGTCTGTTGTGCCATCGTATGATTCGATGTTTACGGGTTTGAACCCTTTTGGGAATTCATGGTCCATCACTTCGTCAGTGAAGCAGAGGGGGTGTGCGGCACCTCGGTGTCGGGCTATGTGGCTACGCAGTTCGAATTGGTCTGGGTTGCTATGTTCGGCCCGGCCGGACTTGTTGATAATGTATACGGTGTGACAGTCATCGTCGCGCGCTGGGGCGCACCCCCGTGATCCGTAGATCGATCTTGGCTGTCCTGCTTTGTTTTCCAAAATATCTTGCAGGTCTTGCCTGTTGCCCCGGGCCGTAGTGTGTTGGCGTGGGGGTGTGGGCTGGTATTCGGGCTGATACCCCATTTTATCCCGGCCTTGGGGTGGCCGGTCAGCCGTTTGGTGCTCGAGTCCGTATTCCTCGGCTGCCAGGACTTCAGTCCATCTGTCTGTGAGCAGGTCTTGATCAGCTTGGAGTTGTTGTTGCTTCTTCTTCAGGCTCCTCGCAGTGGCTATAAGCCGACGCTTGAAGCGCTCCTGCTCCACGGGATCCTCAGGCACGCCGAACTCGTCATCGACGAGGCTAATCTCGTCTTCGGAGGGGGGCATATAGTTGTCCTCCTCCGGATATCCGTCCGTCACCTGTTCTTCTGGGCTGACCAGCTCATCTTCCTGTTCGGCCTGTTCGAAGGCGGGCTGATCAGGGTTGTATTCTTCTTCGGCACCATCCGGATTGTTTTCCTCTTCGGGGCCGGTATTGCTATGGCGGGGCTTGGAGCGGTGCCGACGATGCCCATGCTTTGCTTTTCTCCCTGAGGGGTTGTCCTCCGTTGCCTCGTCGCCATTGGTTTCCTTCAGAGTGTCCACCATATATATATCGTATGAGGAGGTGGTCGTCCACCGCCCTGTGAGTGGTGGCTCCTGTAATTCTCATGCCTCGTCGTCCATACCGTCGATGTCTTCGGAGTCAAAGTCAAGCACGTCGGTTAAATCATCGACTGTGGCAATGAAGTGGGTGGTGGGTGGGCAGCGAATTCCTTCGTAGCCTGCTTCCCACTCAAGCCGGACATAGTTTGGCCCAGAGCCTCCTGACAAAGAGAGAGACTTTAATGAGTTCAGCATGTCGCCAAAGGGCGAGTGCTGAAAGATGTCCGCAGCGGTGAACTCCATTACCGGAGCCCAACCAGGCTCGGCGGGCTCGGGAACACGCAGACTAGAACCTACAACCGGATATAATTCCGGGGGTCCGGAATCACAGGCTTCCTCAGAAGTGAGGCCTGTGTTCGGCTCCATCGCCGATAAGGGTACGGCCTGCGGGGCGGGGTCCATCCCTCCATCCTTAGGCAACACAGCCTGCTCCGGATTTGAGTCTAGGGTTACTGCAGGGGTGATATCCCGAGTGTTGTCCGACAGCAGGTCCAAGCCATGCTCGTCGTGACTGTCCGGTGCTCCTGGCGCGGGCCCGAATCCGTCGAAGATCCAGTCTCCGCGGATATCCGTCGTGTAGTTCATGTTTCCGAACCTGATTTGGTGGCCAGGGGCATAGCTGTCGATCTGCTCCAGATGGCCAAGCGAATTGGCCCGCAGTGCGAAGCCGCCGAACACGAAGATCTGTCCGGGGAGGAAAGTCTCACCCTGGACCGTGTCATTGATGATGATCGAAGGAGCCATCAAGCCTGGCAGCGACGACACAGAGGAACTCTCAATGAAAGCACCAATGTCGGAGTAAAAACTGGTAGATCTCGGGTAGGGGGTCCCAATCTATGCGTCTAGGCTGATGGTAACAGGAAGCAAGGGACACAGATGTTTACCCAGGTTCAGGCCCTCTCGATGGAGGTAAAACCCTACTTCCTGCTTAATTAATATTGATGATATGGATAGTACAAGAGTAGATCTACCACGAGATCGTAGAGGCTAAACCCTAGAAGCTAGCCTATGATGGTATGATTGTAATTGTGATCGGCCTTCTAAGGACCAACCTCTCCGGTTTATATAGACACCGGAGAGGGCTAGGGTTTACATGGAGTCGGTTACAAGGAAGGAAACACAATATCCGGATCGCCAAGCTTGCCTTCCACGCAAAGGAGAGTCCCATCCGGACACGGGCCGAAGTCTTGAGTCTTGTATCTTCACGCTTCAATAGTCCGGACGTTGTACACAGTCCGGCTGTCCAGATACCCCCTGTCGGTGTCAAAACCGGCGGATCTCGGGTAGGGGGTCCCGAATTGTGCGTCTAGGCGGATGGTAACACGAGACGAGGGACACGATGTTTTTACCCAGGTTCGGGCCCTCTCGATGGAGGTAAAACCCTACGTCCTGCTTTATTAATATTGATGATATGGGTATTACAAGAGTGGATCTACCACGAGATCAAGGAGGCTAAACCCTAGAAGCTAGCCTATGGTATGATTGTTGTAATGTATGTTGTCCTACGGACTAAAGCTCTCCGGTTTATATAGACACCGGAAGAGGCTAGGGTTACACAGAGTCGGTTACAATGGTAGGAGATCTACATATCCGTATTGCCAAGCTTGCCTTCCACGCCAAGGAAAGTCCCATCCGGACACGGGGACGGAGTCTTCAATCTTGTATCTTCGTAGTCTTGGAGTCCGCGGATAATGATAGTCCGGCTGTCCGGACACCCCTAGTCGAGACTCCTCGGTAGCCCTGAACCGGGCTTCAATGGCGATTAGTTCGGGCGCATAATGTTCGGCATTGCAAGGCGGGTTCCTCCTTGAATAATCCAGAGAAGATCATGAACACCAGGATAGTGTCCGCTCGCAAAATAAATTCCACATTCCACCGTAGAGAGAATAAAATGTACACTTAGTTCAATCTGGCGGCGTATTACGCGGCGTGACATCCTGCCGCTACCAAGCCTTTGTTTGAATCGTTTTTTACCATACCACCTCAGCACATTTAGCGAAGCGGTTACCTTGGCACGTCTTGTCGAGCGAGATCGTGTTCCCCTTATTCCGGATTCTCATCAATACGTGCGTGGGTAACCCAACCGTTCCGCCGCCACGCCTCCTCTATCGGGCGAATCCCAAATGGTCACGAGACGGCCCTTGGTATTTCGCCCCTTTATAAGAGGACCAAGGCTCGTCCTTGTTCTTCAATCTCGCATCGAATCTCTTCTCCGCTCTCCCGCCCAACACCCGAGCCTCAGATTCGGCGCTTCAGATCCTCAACCATGTCGGCTCCGACCTCCGGGGCGGTGGATGCACGGAGGAGGACATATTGAAGTTCGTGAAGCCAAGCACACGGCCACGAGGTTTTAGACAGGTTGCTGCCCAAGGGCAGGCCGTGCCCGCCCCGAGCCCGATGAATCGTGCTTCGTATCCCACCTCCGTCGGGGTTTAGGCTTCCCGACGGACCCCTTCGTGAGAGGGCTCCTGTTCTACTATGGGCTGGACTTTCACGACTTGGCTCCGGAGTCCATCCTCCACATCTCCGCATTCATTATCATCTGCGAAGCCTTCCTCCGCGTCACTCCCCACTTTGGCCTGTGGCTAAAGACCTTCAAGGTGGAGCCGAAGATGATCGGGGGGTGTCAAGCGGAGTGCGGCGGGGCGACCATAAGCAAAAAGGCCGATGCCCCGTGGCCCGAGGGTTCCTTCCAAGAGGAACTCGGACTATGGCAGCAGGAGTGGTTCTATATCACCGCTCCGAAGGGCAGCAGGCAAAAGCCGCCGCCTTCATTCCGCCCGGGACCTCCATGCCAGCTAATGTCATGGGTCAACCAAGGGCTCAATTGGGGGCCGTCCGAGGACGTGCCCTCACTCCAGGGCCGGATTCGAGATCTCCAAGCGAGGGAGATCGACCTGATCAAGGTGATGCAGGTTATGCTAATCAGGCATCTTTTGCCCTGCAAACGCCGTCCTCTCCGTCTATGGGAGTTCAACCCGGAGGGACCTCGGATTCTCCAACACTTTATGGGTGCGACACCCGTGGAGATGTACAAGTTGTTCTTCGGACCGCGGGTGGTGTGTCCAGAATTAGCCGAGGACGCAGGCCTAAGCCGCAATCGCCCGGATACTCAGGTAAAAAGCTCAGAGTCCGGACATTCTGTTTATATGCCTCTCTAGAGTTCGCCTCCTGACCCATTACTTTTCACAGGAATGGGTGGCGCGATCAAGGCTGATAAGGTGTCCGGCCCCCCTCCCAGAGACCGCATTGGAGCCCGTGCTGGTCAGAATGTTGGAGGTCGCTCCCACAGAAGGGGGCGAAGGGGAAAATAGAGGAGCTAATATTTCGCCCAAAGGGGCGACTGAAGAGGGGGGAACCAAGAACCCCTCCCTTCAGGGGGAGAAGAGGACCGCCTCCGAAGATCCGGAGGCCAAAGCCCCTAAATATGGGAAGAGATCTTCCCCGGGGGGTCCGGCATCCGGAGAGAATCCGGACGCACAATCATCGCCGAAGGATCGGCCCTCCAGCGAGCCGTGAGTATGAAAGAGGGAGTTAATTAGTAAGGAAATACCTTCATACGGCTTCGTGGGTAACGAAATATTTATATTTGCAGTTCGGATCTGCATCCTTCTCGAGATAAGTTCATCTTGAGGACCTTCTTCCGGAGATGATGGAGAGCGAACGCCTCCGTCTGGGCGCCGTCGAGATAAAAAGCGAGCTGAAGTATCGCCACGAGGGTATCCCCGAGTCGGAGGGGCAGAGAGCTCGGCACCCACTAGTATCCGCCGAGAGGCGAAGAATCTGCTTGAGAGGCGTCCATTTGAGAAGATCACCGTGCGTTGATCGTGGGGTGGTTGGAAGGATTTCGTCCGCCGAGAGCGGATTATGAATGCCGCCATGAGTTTTTGGCGGGATTTGAGGTATGCAAGAATGACGCATCCTTTTGTCTTTTAACAGTTTTGCACATAGAAATGCGCCTTGTATAGATAGTAGCCCCTGGGACTCGATAGGTTGTCGGGAACGATAGCGTGCCGAGGATCGAAATCTTAAGTAATGAATACCGCTGTTCCTATGCAGGTGGCGGATAGTCCGAGGGCCAGCCGAACTAATGAGTTTGCCAAGTTAAATCGGCAACTTGACATGGCGGATGCGGACATCGCACTTGTCAACCGGCGACTTGACGAGTCGCAAAGTAAATAAATTCTCCGCAGTCGCTTTATTTAAGGGGGTCGAAGCCCTCCTCTGATAAATTTATGTTGTTGTACAGACGGTGCTGCTGCTGTGGAGAACCTTCGGGGCCGAACTTGCTCGAGCTAAGGAGCAAGCCCGAAGGAGTGATGCGGCTGCCTCGAGGGCAGCCGAGGAATTGAAAGCCGAAAGGGCTGCGCACTGCCGAAGCAGGGCAGAGGTGGCCGAATTGGCCATGAAATTAAAGGATGCTACCGACCGCAATGAGGCTCTTGAAAAGGAGCGCTTATCGGAGCGGGAAGACCTGAAGAAGGCCACCGCCGAAGCCAAGGATGCCCGCTCGCAATGCGGATATGAAGGAGGAGCTGCGCCGGGCGAGAGATCGTGGCGGCAAGCCTTTTCGCTGCGCCGCCGGTTTATGGATGGAAAGTATGCTCAATTTGAGCGGTCAGGAGTCCGGAGGATCCATATATGGACTTAGGCGCAAGTGCGCCGATGCCGTTAGCACTTCCGGAGCGGGGGATCACGAGACGGAAGAGCTATATTGGTCTCAATTCCACAGTCCGGATCGCTCACTTCCGAAGACGGACCGGTTGGCGAATGGGCGAGCTAAATAGATTGTCCGGACTTGCCATGATCGACATCGTGGCCCATGTCTGGCCAGAGAGGTCCAAGGCGATGAGCTACTTCGGCTTACTGCAGCAATTCCTTGGAGCTGTGCCGCATATAAAGGACATGAAGCGGTCGGCCTGCATCGAGGGCGCATGGATGGCTCTTGCCCGTGTGAAGGCGCATTGTCCGGAGATGGATGCCACCGCTGTTGCCGCCCAGGGTTCGGATGAAAGCCGGCTCCTGCCGAGCACTACTGGGAAGTTATGCGTGGCGCTCGTGTAATAGAGTCGCAGATGCTCGAAAAATATCACGTTCAAATGAGCGTATTAGCTTGTAAATCGATGATTATGTTACAACTGCTTTTTATACTTGTGCGTCCGAAGTAGTAAAACTTCTCCTGTGCGGCCGTTTACGTATACATTTGTATAACTTGAAAGATTGCAGTCGTCGGCTTCAGCCCCCACGCATAGGGTGCGGGGGTGTTCGCAAAAATAGCGTTTTCACACTTAATCGACGTCTCGGTCTGTTTAAGGAGGTGGTAGCGTAGCTTAACTAGGCAATCCGGACTATAATGCTTTATCACTTTCACTTAGCGATGGAGCTCGAGGGTGGGGCTACGATATAGCCCCTTGTGGCACCGCACATCTCCGGTCGAGTGCGTATGTGCTGACCGAAACGGTCCTTCGTCAAAGCGAAATTCTAAACATTCCGGTGGTCGATCGAGTGGTTGACCGATCTCTCATCAGTATCATGATGATCGGTTTTGGCTTTCTCATCGAGGTGCTCGCCAAATTAGGCGGGGCACAATCGCATAGTTCTCCGGTGCGCGTTAGCGGTGATACTGAGCGTAAGGCAGCAAACACACGAGCGGGCAAACCCAACATTTGACCAAAGACATGATTGGAGCTGATGCATATAATGCCTAACTCGAGGCGCTGAACACTCCCTAAGGTGTTCGGTCTTTATAATAATGGGCAAATGATGCCCTAAGCCCCTAGTGTCCGTGCACGGGCATGGTCTTTGACGCGCCGATGCCAAAGCGTCGAGCTCGCTTTGGCTATAGGAAGGAAACAAGGAGAATAACAACAAGAGACAGTAAAAAGGTTTACGCAGGTCTTAATCAAAAGAATCCTCACAGCGGGTCCCTATCTGCGTCTGCGCTTGTGTCTCCATTGCGCCGTTATCCTGGACGGGTATGCACGTTGTTCATCTGTAGAAAGAGAGGAACCTTTAGTTTTAGAAACAATTCGTGCGAAAAATATGTGTAAAATAAGAAATATAAATAATTAAAGTAGGGTTTGTGTGAACCCGCGGTTGTTTGTGCGCGCAGCCCCCTGTGAAGGGGTATGCGGCTAGGGAGCCCTAGCGGCCGAGGCGGATTTGTCTATCCGAGTCCGGGGTCCTTAAGTGACCCTCAGATGAAATGGCGCCACGCGACCGGGCATCTTGAGTGTAAGAGACGCTGTAATGCGGTATGGCGTTGAAGCGGACAAAGGCCTTTCGTCCCAAGAGTGCTTGATATTCACTTTTAGATGGGACGATGTGAAAAATTAATTTTTCGCGTCGAAAATTGTTCGGCGATCCGAACACGACTTCTAGTAATATAGAGCATGTGCACTTGGCGTAAGGGCCTGGCGTCACTCCTTTGAAGGAAGTGTGGCTGTGTCGGATTTTGGTAGGGTCTATCCCGATCCTACGGATTGTGTTTGAATATAGCAGGTTTAAGTCACTGCCTCCGTCCATTAGGACGTTAGTAAATTGTAATCCGTCTATTATGGGATTCAATATCGGGAGTCCGCCCCGCATTTGAACGCTTCGGAATAGTCGGTGGTGAAAGTGATTGGTTTTGATATCCAATCTCTACGATCTCTTTGGGTTGGACCGCTGAAGCTCTTTTTAGAAAGTGCCGCACTATTTTTCCGATATCACATGAAGTGAGTTTATCGCTTTGACCCCTTGTGGGAAAGTCTTTTGCTTTCCGGTGCTCACTGGTGGGGTTTATATTCTTCGCTGACGCTCGAGCCCCTTGTGTTCGCATTTAATCGGCGGACTGTTTAAAACCCAACAATCCATGTGGGTGTGATTTGCGAGCCTTCCGGGTCTCGTGGATTTGACATATCCGACCCAAAATCTTGTTTAAGTTGGACAATTAAATCCTTTGTCATCCTTAAGAGGCTATGTTTTATTATTGGGCGCGAGCTTTTGAATCCGGCGTTGACCGCCACGCTCTTTGGGCTTTTCTCTTTATTCCGGCGCTGCTCTTTTTACGTGCCGTGATTTTCCGTTCCATCTCTTATCTCGGATGTACTTGGGTCGTTGGTGTCGCATCTTGCTAACCAGCTATCCTCTCCGCACGTGAAGCGGGTCATGAGGCTTGTTAGTGTGGACATTGTCCTTGGTTTCTCTTGACCGAGGTGCTGGCGAGCCATTCGTCTCGGACATTGTGCTTGAAAGCTGCTAAGGCTTGGCGTCCGGACGATCGACTATTTGGTTCTTTTTCGTAAGGAACCTGTTCGAAATTTCATGGCGACTCTCCGGGCTGTTGAGTTATATGACTTAGATCATCTGCATCCGGAGGACGGACATAAGTCCCTTGAAAATTTGCTCTAAACGCGTCCTCGAGCTCTTCCCAACTTCCAACAATGTTTTCTGGGAGGCTTTTAAGCCAATGACGGGCTGGCCCTTTGAGCTTGAGGGGTAGGTATTTTATGGCGTGGAGATCGTCTCCTCCGCCATATGTATATGTAGTATATAATCTTCTATCCAGGACTCGTGGTCTGTTGTTCCATCATAGGCCTCTATGTTGATGGGTTTAAATCCTGCTGGGAATTCATGGTCCAGCACCTCATTGGTGAAACATAGTGGGTGTGCGGCACCCCTGTATTTGTGTGTGCCACTATCATCGGACACTTGACGTGTTGCCTTGCTTCTTGGGGCCTTCTCCTTTGGCCCGTAAATGGACCTGGCTGGGCCATCTATCCTTCCAAGTTCGTTGGTGGATTTATGTGTGGCGCCGCTGTCATAATTTGGCCTGTCATCTGGCCGTCTATCCAACCAAGCGGCCCCCTTATTTTTGGACGGTGGAGGCTCTATGGCCTCCTCGTCGAATTCCGGTAGCAGCTTGCGCTTCGGGTAGCTCTTTGATTGGTGGCCATTGCCGTACTTATCTGCGGTTTTGAGCACTTTGCTCCATCTCATTCTGAGTGTGTCTTCCGCTGTTTTGAGCCTCCGTTTTCCTTCTTCAGGCTTCTTGCAGTACTGACAAGTCTTTTCCGAAGGTTCTTGCTCTCCGGCGGCGTGTCCGGCATGAGGTCGTCCAGACTGTTATTTTCACCGGGCCTGGACTGATTGTCTGACTCGTCATGTTCGGACGGTTGCTTATTTGCATGTTTGTCGTCCACTTGTGAGCCCTGCCGTATTGCGGGCTCCTTGGGAGCGTTGTTGTCGTTGAGGCAGGATTTAGGGCGACGTCTGCGCCGCCGTTTTGGTCGTTTATCGGCGGGGTCATCTTCTGTCGCTGCCCGTTGGTTCTCGTTATCGCTCTCCTTTGGGGTGTCCACCATATATATGTCATGCGACGAGGTGGTCCTGTCGTGCTGTATAAGCTCTGTTTTTTCTTCGTCTCCGGCATCGTCGTCCATAGCGTCGATGTCTTCGGAGTCGTAGTCTAGCATGTTGGTTAGATCGTCGACAGTGGCTACAAAGTGGGTGGTGGGTGGGCTCTGAATTTCTTCGTCGTCTGCATTTCAACCATCCAGCCCGCCACGATCCGGCCAGGATTCTCCCAATAACGAGAGGTGTTTTAATGATTTCAGGATATCGCCAAAAGGCGTGTATTGGAAGATGTCCGCGGCGGTGAATTCCATAACCGGCACCCAATCCGGATTGATTGGTAGGGGCGCGGGAGGTTCGGAGTCCGGCGAGGAGTCCGGCTCCTCGGAATCACGAGTTTCGCCGGGGACAAGATTAGTGTTCGGCTCCATCCCCGTGGATGTTGAAGCCCCCAGGGCGGCGTCTATCCACCAGCCCTCGATCTGGGCGATCGGCTCCGGTTGATGGCCGGCGGTTCCGCAGCGCCACCAAGGCTTTGCTCGTGGCAAAGCTAGATCATGCCCGTCGCCACAAAGGCTGGGCGCTGTTGGTCAGGCTCGAGCCCGTCGAAGATCAAGTCTCCGCGACATCGGCCGTGAAGTTTAAACTTCCAAATCGACTGACGCGGGCGTAGCTTCGATCTGCTCCAGACGGCCGAGTGAATTGACTGCGGGAAGCCGCCAAATCTGAAGATCTGTCCGGGAGAAAAGTCTCACCACGACGGTGTTGTTGGTTGAAGATGCCATCAAGCCTATCGGTGACGACACGAGGAACTCTCAATGAAAGCACTAATGTCGGTGTCAAACCGCGGATCTCGGTAGGGGTCCCGAACTGTGCGCCTAGGCAGATGGTAACAAGAGACGAGGGACACGATGTTTTTACCCAGGTTCGGGCCCTCTCGATGGAGGTAAAACCCTATGTCCTGCTTGATTAATATTGATGATATGGGTATTACAAGAGTTTACATTACAAGAGTGGATGTACCACGAGATCAAGGAGGCTAAACCCTAGAAGCTAGCCTATGGTATGATTGTTGTAATGTATGTTGTCCTACGGACTAAAGCTCTCCGGTTTATATAGACACTGGAAGAGGCTAGGGTTACACAGAGTCGGTTACAATGGTAGGAGATCTACATATCCGTATTGCCAAGCTTGCCTTCCACGCCAAGGAAAGTCCCATCCGGACACGGGACGGAGTCTTCAATCTTGTATCTTCGTAGTCTTGGAGTCCGGCGGATAATGATAGTCCGGCTATCCGGACACCCCCTAGTCCAGGACTCCCTCACCCCCTAATCCAGGACTCCCTCAACGGGTGCAAGCCAGTTTTTGCACACGCAGAATACTCGGGTTAAACTTGATGAGCCTAGCATATGCAGATATGGCCTCGGAACACTAAGGCCGAAAGGTCGAACGTGAATCATATAGTAGATATGATCAACATAGTGATGTTCACCATTGAAAACTACTCCATCTCACGTGATGATCGGACATGGTTTAGTTGATTTGGATCACGTGATCATTTAGATGACTAGAGGGATGTCTATCTAAGTGGGAGTTCTTAAGTAATATGATTAATTGAACTTTAGTTTATCATGAACTTAGCCCTGATAGTTATTTTGCATGTCTATGTTATTCTAGATCAATGGCTCGCGCTACCATTCCTTTGAATTTTAATGCGTTCCTAGAGAAAGCTAAGTTGAAAGACGATGGCAGCAACTACACGGACTGGGTCGGTAACTTGAGGATTATCCTCATTGCTGCATAGAAGAATTACGTCTTGGAAGCACCATTAGGTGTACCACCTGCGCCAGCAACTGCAGACATTGTGAATGACTGGCAGACGCATGTTGATGACTACTCGATAGTTCAGTGTGCCATGCTCTATGGCTTCAAATCGGGACTTCAAAGATGTTTTGAACGTCATGGAGCATATGAGATGTTCCAAGAGTTGAAGTTAATATTTCAAGCAAATGCCCGAGTTGAGAGATATGAAGTCTCCAACAAGTTATATAACTGCAAAATGGAGGAGAATAGTTTTGCCACTGAACACATACTCAGAATGTCTGGGTACCATAACCACTTGACTCAGCTGGGAGTTAATCTTCCCGATGATAGTGTCATTGATAGAGTTCTTCAATCACTGCCACCAAGCTATAAAGGCTTCGTGATGAACTATAATATGCAAGGGATGAACAAGACTATTCCCGAGCTCTTCGCAATGCTAAAGGCTGTGGAGGTAGAAATCAAGAAGGACCATCAAGTGTTGATGGTCAACAAGACCACTAGTTTCAAGAAAAAGGGCAAAGGGAAGAAGGGGAACTTCAAGATGAACGGCAAGAAAGTTGCTGCTCAAGAGAAGAAACCCAAGTCTAGACCTAAGCTCTGGCGAAAGTGCTTCGCTACAAAGGGACTGGTCATCGAAGCGAATCGCCCCAAGTATTTGGCGGATAAGAAGGATGGCAAAGTGAACAAAGGTATATTTGATATACATGTTATTGATGTGTACCTTACTAATGCTCGTAGTAGCGCGTGGGTATTTGATACTAGTTCTGTTGCTCATATTTGCAACTCGAAATAGGGGCTACGGATTAAATGAAGATTGGCTAAGGACAAGGCGACGATGCGCGTGGGAAATGGTTCCAAGGTCAACGTGATCACCGTCGGCACGCTACCTCTACATCTACCATCGGGATTAGTTTTAGACCTGAATAATTTTTATTTGGTGCCAGCGTTGAGCGTGAACATTATATCTGGATCTTGTTTGGTGCCAGACGATTATTCATTTAAATCAGAGAATAATGGTTGTTCTATTTATATGAGTAATGTCTTTTATGGTCTTGCACCCTTGTTGAGTGGTCTATTTTTGTTGAATCTCGATACTGATGATACACATCTATAATACTTAAATAGTTCATCCCCACCATTCTATTTCTCTTGACATGCACCCTATCCACACTGCCACATCATCGTTCCATTAGTGGCTTACATGAGGGACCAACCATAGGCATACCAACACACATCAGCCTTCAGTTACCAGCAAACAAGGAGGAACCAGTGGATGACTGGCTGGGCTGTACGAACCGACTTGGTGCTTGCTAGCGACATCTCATTTTTTGCCAGACTGCCCGAGCCGAAGTTTCTTCCGTGTATACATAGCCTTTTTGTTATTTTGTCTCATAAACAAAGTTAGCTCTCTGGTTGGTTCGTTGGAAGTGCCATCTTGCACGTTACTGGCCCATGGGTAAAAGAAAAGGCTGTGCGAGGACGAGTGGTTTTCGTAATTAACGGCTGGATCGAAACGACTATGCGCGAGGTGGAAAGGGAACGACATATATTTCTCAATTTTTTCACATCACCGATTTTCCACATCAGCTGGTGTTTCCAATTAATGGACTGACGCCCAGCCTTCTCTTCCCTTGGACGAATCTCTTCCAATTCCCACATTCCATTGGCAGACAAGCGCACCGCTTCTTCTTTTCTTAATGGACACCGCTTCTTTCTGTTTCTCCATCGCATCGCACCAATCCGTTTCTTCTTCCCCATCGCATCTCCCCAATGCACCGCTCCGTGTTTCTTCTTCCTGATCGCAGTGCCTCATGTACTTCCCGTCTTCTCCATGAAGCAGGGCAGTGGTCTGTTGTTTCCATCACAACCTCTTATGTTCTACACTTCCTGGCATCCTCTTCCTCTCATCATCGTCTCCAGTCTCCAACCGATCCCACTAATTTCTTGCAACAAAAATAAGTAAATTTATCTACTCTCCTTTCTAATCTAGGTACACAGATCCCATCCATTAAGCAGCGGAGCTTCAGCGTTCCCGTCGTCTCTCCAACTTGGTGTGCACACCTCTGCTCCCCTCCCCTACACGGTACACCGTCGCATCTGTGTGCGGCTTGCTGTCCTCCCAAGTGGGTTCTTCAGATGTTGGCTGACCAGCACATGTCCACATGATTTATCAAGTATTGGTGCTTCAGTTGATCGGTTCATGCTTGAATGTATTTTTGTTCCAGTTATTTGTCTTCCACTGATTTTAGTTGTTTATTTGCCACTGATCTTAGTTTACAATAAAGTGGGTCATGAAATTTCCGCATTACCCCCCCCCCCTATTTACCAATGGACCCGGTGATTTATATTGTTCATATAAGAGTACAAATATCAGCCTTCATCATTTGATTGTTTCAGTGCTTGAAATATGTTTCTTCGAGTTACTTCTTTGCCACTGATCTTTAACAATTTACTTCCTATATTATCTAAACAGAAGTTTTGTGGTGTTATCTCAAAGCAAAAATCCGTGAGAATATTTTTTTCATTCTGTTTGGAACCAGATATGAATCACACATGGATACACCAGAGTTCTCTTTTTTTTGTACTTTGCAGCTAGCTCGGTTACGACAAAACAACATCAATCCCATGTTGGTGATTTTCAATTATTCTTCTGTACCTTGAAGCCTGCACTCGGTTATGTAGGGAAACTGAGCTCAATGTTGTGGTCTACCATGTCAACAACCTTGATATTGACAACCATTGCTTGCTGGCTCCTGATACGCCTCCAACGTATCTATAATTTATGAAGCATTCATGCTATTTTATTATCTGTTTTGAATGTTTATGGGCTTTATTATACACTTTTATATTATTTTTGGGACTAACCTATTAACCGGAGGCCCAGCGCATATTGTTGTTTTCTTGCCTATTTTAGTGTTTCGAAGAAAATGAATATCAAACGGAGTCCAAACGGAATGAAACCTTCAGGAGCGTTATTTTTGGAACGGAAGCGATCCAGGAGACTTGGAGTTGAAGTCAAGGAAGCTTCAAGGTGGCCACGAGGGTGGGGGCGCCCCCCCTACTGGGCTCGTGGGCCCCTTGAGGCTCCCCCGACCGACTTCTTTCGCCTATATATTCCCATATACCCTAAAAACATCAAAGCGAATAATAGATCGGGAGTTCCGCTGCCGCAAGCCTCTATAGACACCAAAACCTCGGGAGCCTGCGTCCAGGCACCTGCGGATGGGGGATCCTCATCGGTGGCCATCTTCATCATCCCGGCGCTCTCCATGACGAGGAGGGAGTAGTTCACCCTCGGGGTTGAGGGTATGTACCAGTAGCTATGTGTTTGATCTCTCTCTCTCTCTCTCTCTCTCTCTCTCTCTCTCTCTCGTGTTCTCTCTATGGCACGATCTTGATGTATCGCGAGCTTTGCTATTATAGTTGGATCTTATGATGTTTCTCCCCCTCTACTCTCTTGTGATGAATTGAGTTTTCCCTTTGAAGTTATCTTATCAGATTGAGTCTTTAAGGATTTGAGAACACTTGATGTATGTCTTGCCATGCTTATATGTGGTGACAATGGGATATCACGTGATCCACTTGATGTATGTTTTGGTGATCAACTTGCGGGTTCCGGCCATGAACCTATGCATAGGGGTTGGCACATGTTTTCGTCTTGACTCTCCGATAGAAACTTGGGGCACTCTTTGAAGTACTTTGTGTTGGTTGAATCGATGAATCTGAGATTGTGTGATGCATATCGTATAATCATGCCCACGGATACTTGAGTTGACAATGGAGTATCTAGGTGACATTAGGGTTTTGGTTGATTTGTGTCTTAAGGTGTTATTCTAGTACGAACTCTATGATAGATTGAACAGAAAGAATAGCTTCATGTTATTTTACTATGGACTCTTGAATAGATAGAATAGAAAGGATAACTTTAAGGTGGTTTCGTACCCTACCATAATCTCTTTGTTTGTTCTCCGCTATTAGTGGCTTTGGAGTGACTCTTTGTTGCATGTTGAGGGATAGTTATATGATCCAATTATGTTATTATTGTTGAGAGAACTTGCATTAGTGAAAGTATGAACCTTAGGCCTTGTTTCCTACCATTGCAATACTGTTTACACTCACTTAGTTACCTTGCTATTTTTATATTTTCAGATTTAAAAAACCTATATCTACCATCCATATTGCACTTGTATCACCATCTCTTTGTCGAACTAGTGCACCTATACAATTTACTATTGTATTGGGTGTGTTGGGGACACAAGAGACTTTTTGTTATTTGGTTGTAGGGTTGTTTGATAGAGACCATCTTCATCCTACGCCTCCTACGGATTGATAAACCTTAGGTCATCCACTGCACTTGGAGGCCCAACAACGTCTACAAGAAGAAGGTTGAGTAGTAGACGTCAAGCTCTTTTCTGGCGCCGTTGCCGGGGAGGCTAGGTAAGCGGCACTCACACCCCGTCAACTAAGCTCTTTTCTGGCGCCATTGCCGGGGAGGTGAGTGCTTGAAGGTATATCTTTAGATCTTGCAATCGAATCTTTTTGTTTATTGTTTTATCACTAGTTTAGTTTATAAAAGAAAAACTACAAAAAATGGATTTGAGTTTGTCTCATACGCTTCATCTTTTTGATATCTTTCGTGAGAATGATGGAAAGGAAAATTGTGCTCAAGTGCTAGAAAAAGAATGCATTAAAATGTTTGGTACTAGATCTTTTTATGATGAGCATGATTGCAATGTTGTTAGTATGAATTCCTTGAATATCCATGATGCTAATGATATGCAAAGCCACAAGCTTGGGGAAGCTATGTTTGATGAAGATGATATTTTTTGTCCCCCAAGTTTTGATGAGCAAATTTATTATGATGAAAGCATGCCTCCTATTTATGATGATTATATTGCTGAAAGTGGGTTTGGAAGAGTGTCAACTTTAGGAAGTAATGGTCCCACTATTTTGGAGGATGTTGAATCTTATTGTGATGAATATGAAAGTGGATTTGGAGAGGCCATGTCTTTATTTAGTGATGAATCCACTATTTCGGAAGAGGTTCCAGTTGATTATGAGAACAAAGCTGCTATCTATGATGATTATTGTGATGACTTGTATGCTATTAAGAATAATGATAACCATGAAACTTGTCATCATAATTTTAGTTTTCAATTGGATTATGCCTCACATGATAATTATTTTGTTGAGTTTGCTCCCACTACCATTCATAAGAATTTTGCTTATGTGGAGAGTAGTAAATTTTCTATGCTTGTAGATCATGAAAAGAATGCTTTAGGTGCTGGTTATATTGTTGGATTCATTCATTATGCTACTGAAAATTGTTATGAGGGAGGAATATATGCTTGTAGGAATTGCAATAATATCAAGTTTCCTCTCTATGTGCTTAAAATCTTGAAGTTATGCTTGTTTTGCCTTCCTATGCTAGTTGATTATTGTTCCCATAAGTTGTTTGCTCACAAAATCCCTATGCACAGGAAGTGGGTTATGCTTAAATGTGTTAGTCATATGCTTCATGATGCTCCCGTTATGTTTCAATTCTTATCTTTTATGTGAGCATCATTGTCATCATCATGCCTAGCTAGAAAAGCATTAAAGAAAAGCGCTTGTTGGGAGACAACCCAATATTTACCTTACTGTTTTTGTGTGTCCACATGATTATGCGATTGTAGTAATCATGTTTTATAACTTTTGTTTCAATAAAGTGCCAAATAAGACCTTTAGGATAGCTTACGGTGATAGTTCTGTTGATCCTGCTGAAAATCAGAAACTTTTGCACCCAGTAAATTAGTTTTGATAATTCACAGAAACGTTCTTATGATCTGATTATTTTTGATCTGGATTGGTACACAAATTGCTTAGGAATTCCTAATTTGGTAGGATTTTTGGAGTTTCATAAGTATACGTTTGATACAGATACTACAGACTGTTCTGTTTTTGACAGATTCTGTTTTCTATGTGTTGTTTGCTTATTTTGATGAATCTATGAGTAGTATCGGAGGGTATGAACCATAGAGAAGTTGAAATACAGTAGATATTACACCAATATGAATTTAGAATGAGTTCACTACAGTACCTAAGTGGTGGTTTTATTTTCTTATACTAACGGAGCTTACGAGCTTTCTGTTGAGTTTTGTGTTGTGAAGTTTTCATGTTTTGGATAAAGATTCGATGGACTATGGAATAAGGAGTGGCAAGATCCTAAGCTTGGGGATGACCAAGGCACCCCAAGGCAATATTCAAGGACAACCAAGAGCCTAAGCTTGGGGATGCCCTGGATGGCATCCCCTCTTTTGTCTTCGTTCATCGGTAACTTTACTTGGAGCTATATTTTTATTCACCACATGATATGTGTTTTGCTTGGAGCATTATTTTCTTTTGTTGGTATTTGCTTGATGTTATTTGGAATAATGTTTTGCATCTATATTAAAAATGTCAAGGATAGACTTTACCATGCTTATTTTGTTAGTATACATGTTGCTGTTTGAAAACAGAAAGTTTACCGTTGTTGCAAAAATTCCCTAGGAAAGTCAGAGAATGGTATATTGTTGAAACTTTTTGCATATTGAGCTCTGATAAATCTTCTACAACATACTATTTTCTCATAATTTTTGGAGTTAGGGAAGTATGATGAATCTTGCATTCTTTATAGACTGTACTGTTTTGGCAGATTGCTATTATAGTTGCTGAGGGAGTCCTGGACTAGGGGGTGTCCGAATAGCCGGACTATCATCATCGGCCAGACTCCAAGACTACGAAGATACAAGATTGAAGACTTCGTCCCGTGTCCGGATGGGACTTTCCTTGGCGTGTAAGGCAAGCTTGGCGATACGGATATGTAGATCTCCTACCATTGTAACCGACTCTGTGTAACCCTAGCCCTCTCCGGTGTCTATATAAACCGGAGGGTTTTAGTCCGTAGGACACAACCATTACAACAATCATACCATAGGCTAGCTTCTAGGGCTTAGCCTCCTTGATCTCGTGGTAGATCCACTCTTGTACTACCCATATCATCAATATCAATCAAGCAGGAGTAGGGTTTTACCTCCATCGAGAGGGCCGAACTCGGTAAAAACATCGTGCCCCTTGTCTCCTGTTACCATCTGCCTAGACGCACGCTCGGGACCCCTACCGAGATCCGCCGGTTTTGACACCGACATTGGTGCTTTCATTGAGAGTTCCTCTATGTCGCCACCGATAGGCTTGATGGCTTCTTCAATCAACAACAACTCGATCGTGGTGAGACTTTTCTCCCGAACAGATCTTCGTGTTTGGCGGCTTCGCACTGCGGGCTAATTCACTTGGCCATCTGGAGCAGATCGAAAGCTACGCCCCTGGCCATCAGGTCAGATTTGGAATCCTAAACTTCATGGCTGACATCCGCGGAGACTTGATCTTCGACGGATTCGAGCCACAGCCGAGCGCGCCGCACTATCACGATGGGTATGATTTAGCTCTGCCGCCGGACAGTACCCTGGAGGCCGCACACGAGTCCGCTCTGACCCATAGTTCGGAGCCGATCATGCAGATCAAGGACAGGTGGCTGGACACTGCCTTGGGGGCTGCAACTTCTATGGCGATAGAGCCGGATACTAACCTTGTCCCTTGCAAAGCCCGTGACTCTGAGGTGCCGGACTCCTTACCGGACTCCGAACCTCCTGTGCCCCTGCCAATCAAATCCGATTGGGCGCCGATCATGGAGTTCACCGCTGCGGACATCTTTCAGCACTCACCCTTTGGCGATATCCTGAATTCGCTAAAGTATCTCTCGTTATCGAGAGCCTGGCCGGATCATGCGGTCGGCAGGGTTGGGATGCGACGACGAAGAAATTCAAAGCCCACCCACCACCCACTTTGTAGCCACCTGCCGATTTATCTAAGCGACATGCTAGACTACGACTCCGAAGACATCGACGGTATGGATGACGATGCCAGAGACGACCAAGAACCAGCGCCTACGGGGCACTAGAAGACCACCTCGTCATACGACATATACATGGTGGACACCCCAAAGGATGGGAACAGCGAAGAAACAGCGGAGGCAGATTCCTCTAAGAAACAGCCCAAGCGCCGACGTCAGCGGCGCCGCTCTAAATCTCGCCACAGTAAGAATGGAGATTCCGGCACCGGAGATAACAACACCCTAGAGAGTGCCAAAGACAACAGAGGGAGTCCTGGACTAGGGGGTGTCCGGATAGCCGGACTATCATCATCGGCCGGACTCCAAGACTATGAAGATACAAGATTGAAGACTTCGTCCCGTGTCCGGATGGGACTTTCCTTGGTGTGGAAGGCAAGCTTGGCGATACGGATATGTAGATCTCCTACCATTGTAATCGACTGTAACCCTAGCCCTCTCCTGTCTATATAAACCGGAGGGTTTTAGTCCGTGGGACTAACAACCATTACAACAATCATACCATAGGCTAGCTTCTAGGGTTTAGCCTCCTTGATCTCGTGGTAGATCCACTCTTGTACTACCCATATCATCAATATCAATGAAGCGGGAGTAGGGTTTTACCTCCATCGAGAGGGCCCAACACAGGTAAAACATCGTGCCCCTTGTCTCCTCGTTACCATCCGCCTAGACGCACGATTCGGGACCCCTACCCGAGATCCGCCGGTTTTGACACCGACATTGGTGCTTTCATTGAGAGTTCCTATGTGTCGTCACCGATAGGCTTGATGGCTTCTTCAATCAACAACAACACCGTCCAGGGTGAGACTTTTCTCCCCGGACAGATCTTCGTGTTAGGCGGCTTTGCACTGCGGGCCAATTCACTTGGCCATCTGGAGCAGATCGAAAGCTACGCCCCTGGCCATCAGGTCAGGTTTGGAAGCCTAAACTTCACGGCTGACATCTGCGGAGACTTGATCTTGGATGGATTCGAGCCACAGCCGAGCGTGTCACACTATCTCGATGGGCATGATCTAGCTCTGCCGCCGGACAGTACCTTGGAGGCCGCACACAAATCCGCTCTGACCCATAGTTCGGAGCCGACCGCGCAGATCGAGGACTGATGGCTGGACACCGCCTCGGGAGCTGCAACTGCTACGGCGATGGAGCCGAATACCGACCTTGTCCTTTGCAAAGCTCGTGACTCCGAGGTGCCAGACTCCGAACCTCCTGCACCCCTGCTGATCGAATCCGATTGGGCGCCGATCATGGAGTTCACCGCTTCGGACATCTTTCAGCACTCACCCTTTGGCGACATCCTGAATTCGCTAAAGTATCTCTCATTATCAGGAGAGCCCTGGCCGGACTACGGTCCGGATGGTTGGGATGCGGACGATGAAGAAATTCGAAGCCCACCCACCACCCACTTTGTAGCCACTGTCGACAATCTAACCGACATGCTAGACTTCGACTCCGAAGACATCGACGGTATGGACGACGATGCCAGAGACGATCAAGAACCAGCGCCTACAGGGCACTGGAAGACCACCTCATCATACGACATATACATGGTGGACACCCCAAAGGATGGGGACGGCGATGAAGCAGCGAAGGCAGATTCCTCTAAGAAACAGCCCAAGCGCCGACGTCGTGGCGCCGCTCTAAATCCCGCCACAAGCAAGAATGGAGATTCCGCACGGAGATAATAACACCCCGAGAGTGCGAAGACAACCCTCCAAAGAAGATTCAAAGACAGAGGACGGGAAGCCAGCCCTCGAGAGAGAGCGCAAACGAGGAGGATGAAAATTACATGCCTCCTCCGGAGACGAGGCAAGCCTCAATGATTTATTTAATTCGCGTGCCCGAGGATCCCGTCGAACAAGAGCATTTTAAACGCAGGTTTATCGCCACGGCAAATAGCCTAAAGAAAAGCAGCAATAGCTTCAAGCTGATCAAGACTCGTTGGCCGACAGATGGACCGAGGTCCTCGCGTCAAGAGCATGAACTCGAACGCCTCCAAAAGCTACCCAAAACGCAAGTTGCTCCCCGACTAGAGGAAGAAGCATACAAACCTTCATCACCAGCGACACACGGCAGACCGACCACCCGTGGTCGCGGCGAGAGAGGCATCTAGGCCTCCATCAGACCGCACTCGGCATCGCTCGAAAGTCACGGGCCACGAGGAATGTGTCGGACATGCGAGACAAATTGGAGGACAAGGCAAAACAATCAAGATCTATCAATGGATCACGTGGGCGCCCCACAATCCACGATGACTAACGTCGCACGGATACAAAGAACTCGGCGGGCGAACACAATGCATAAAGCTCCCTTGAGCTACGCCGTGATATTGCCAAAGATAGAGGCGCCAGACACCCACTCTGCTTCACCGATGAAGTAATGGATCATCAAATCCCTGAAGGGTTCAAACCCGTAAACATCGAATCCTACGATGGCACAACAGACCCCGCGGTTTGGATCGAAGATTATCTCCTTCACATCCATATGGCCCGTGGTGACGATCTCCATGCCATCAAATATCTCCCACTCAAGCTTAAAGGACCAGCTCGGCATTGGCTTAACAGCTTGCCAGCAGAATCAATTAGGTGTTGGGAGGACCTGGAAGCAGCATTCCTTGACAACTTCCACGGCACATATGTGCGACCACCAGACGCCGATGACCTAAGCCACATAATTCAGCAGCCAGACGAATCGGCCAGACAATTCTGGACACGGTTCCTCACAAAGAAAACTCAAATCATCGATTGTCCGGATACAGAGGCCCTCGCAGCCTTCAAACATAACATCCGCGACGAGTGGCTGGCCCGGCACCTAGGACAGGAAAAGCCGAAATCCATGGAAGCCCTCACATCACTCATGACCCGCTTCTGTGCGGGGGAGGACAGCTGGCTAGCCCGCAAAGAATAACCTCAAAGAAAATTTCGGCAGTCCGGACAGCAATGACCGCAATGGTAGGTCGCGTCGCAACAAAAACAAACGCCACGTTAACGGCGATAACACTGAGGATACGGCAGTCAACGCCGGATTCAGAGACTCTAAACCCGGTCAGCGGAAGAAGCCATTCAAAAGAACCACTCCGGTCCGGCCCAATTTGGACCGAATACTCGACCGCTCTTGCGGATACATGGCACTTCAAAAGCCAGCTAACCACACCAACAGGATTGTTGAGTATTCAAGCAGCAGCAAATTAATTGCCAAAACAATGACAAGGGGCTGCATGGCGATGACGAGGAGGAGACTCGGCCGCCGAACAGTAGAGGACAGAAGGGTTTCACCCCACAAGTGCGGATGGTAAACATGATATACGCAACCCACATACCCAAGAGGGAGCGGAAGCGTGCACTTAGGGACGATATGCGATGGAGCCACGCCGAAGTTCAATCCATGGTCCTCTTGCCCGATCACTTTCGATCGAAGGACCACCCACCAAGATCCGCCATGGCGGATTCGCCGCATTGGTTTTAGACCCAATCGCCGATGGATTTCACTCACTAGAGTCCCGATGGACGGCGGCGCAGCCTGAACCTACTTTATCGGGATACAAAGGCGCAAGATGGGCATAGACCCTCAAGGATTAAACCTACAAAGACGACCTTCAAAGGCGCCAAACCAGTGTTGAGGCCAATTATGCAGGCTCACCACACCGAAGTGGTCTTCGGATCCCGGATAACTTCCGGCGAGGAGTTAATCTTCGACATAGTCCCGCTCGCGATGGCTATCACGCTCGCTTTCGGACGAACGCGCTTGCAAAGTTCAACGTGGTGCCGACACGCATACCTCAAGCTCAAGATGTCAGGCCCTAGTGGAGTCATCACGGTCAACGGAAACATCAACGCTCCTCCGAACGGAGGAACACACACGGCTCTCGCGCGTCTGAGCAGCCTCTCAAGGCATTTCGAGTCCGCCGTTAAACGACCGGACATGGCCAAACGCACCGGAGTAACATACATCAAGACCACCGCACGCTCCGAGCACGCCAGAGTAATGCGGCCCCAACCCCAGCCCTTGCATGATTGCAAGACCAGCTCTTCGCGTACATCATTATGCTCTGGAGATACCATGGGCATAGGGGGAGGGGCACGACCACGACAGGCCCAGAGTGTGGCTCAACCACACCAGGGGCTCCCAAGTGTGTCGCCCTTTTTATTTTCCTTTTTTACTTTTTCTATTTATCCACAAGACTCATTCCACAGAGAACTCCGTCGTGATAAACCTGCCGAACTCACGATGCAACAGCCAGGGAAGGACAAAGGCTACAACGAACATTCAGGTGGTCTCCATTATGAGCATTAAATTTGTTAAATACACCAGTCCGCAGCCTACCCAGGGGGATATGTTTAAATAGTCCAATCCCTTGCTTATCGCACTATTTGTATCGTTCTGCACTCGTAGCAGAATTCCTTGAATAAACAATGCAGCACTTTTTGCCTATAATTGCATTCCTATTTTTACATATATGTTCATTGATGACATCTTGCATCCGTACACTTTGGTACGGCCGAATACACTAGGGGCTTATGTTCCCCGCATTATGGTGTCGTAAGTCCGAACACTTTCACAAGTGCGGCACCCCGAACTTATAGCATTATATGCATCGGCTCAATCATGTCTTGGGTCAATAGTTGGGTTTGCCTGCTCCCATGTTTTGGTACCTTACGCCCGCTCTATCGGCTAAGGTAGCACGGGAGAACCACCGCGATTGCGCCCGGCTGAGCTGGGCGAGCGCCTCGAGGAGAAAGCTAAACCGACCGTCATGATAAGGCGAGAGTTGGTCGCTGTTCGAGAGGTCTTTTCGAGTCCCTAAAGACTTATGCCACTTAGAGCGAGGAACCGGCTTCGTCTGCCCAGCGTGATAGCGCCCGAACTCGGTCTTCCGAACACTAGGGGCTTCACTAAATTTAAAATTATAGAATTCTATGGCTAAGTGAGAGTGTTCAAGCATTATAAGTCCGGTTGCCTTGTTCGTTGTGTTGAGCGCCTCCTAGATGGACCCAAAATGGGAACAAGAGCGCCAAGTTTATCCCAACACCCCAAAGACTGTGGCATGGGGGCTGAAGCCGACGACTTGCCATCTCTCATATTTGATAAACGGCCGCACGTAAGGTAATATTTTAAATCAATAAGCGTTGCTTAGCGATTTGAACAAAGTTTTCAGCGACATGTGATAACACATTGCGAGTCTACTCAAATATTACATTTTGGGGCACTCATCCGCAATCTTGCGGGCACCCTTCAGACACTCTTATAGTACATTTCGCCAGACGATACTCCTTGCCGGCCGGCGGCGCGATCCGTTATAAGCCTCTCAAAGATCCAGCTGCCCCTACAGCACCTTTGCGGGCAAGGGCCCGACGAGCACCTTCAATGCGGCGGAGCGCTTGATGACTTCCACCCAGGCACGATCCACCAGCCAACGGACGAGGCGAAGTAGCTCCTGTGCATGGCCTCTTGAGCCACAACCGGACTATGAGGCCCTTCATGGCCTGCTTTCGGCTACCTTGTGGAGCTCGACCGGTTGCTTCACTGGTCGCCAAGGGGCATCGGATGTCCGCCTCAAAGATCTTCGAGACCGAAGACCTTCTCCGCTGAGCTCCCTCCTCGGCCCGGTAGAATGCGGAGGCATCGGACATGCTGCGAGGCAGATCTGCAAACGCCCCTGGAGAGCTCCGAATTCGGGTAAGTAACAGGTAATTCACATTCACATGCTTGCTTTGCATGAAAAATGCCTTACCCGCCACTATTTTCTTTGCCGCCTCAATCTCCGGGAGGGCCTTATGGGCCTCGGCCTTAGCGGCTTTGGCACTTTCAAGAGCCGAGGCAAGCTCGGACTCTCGAGTCTTCGAGTCGCGCTCCAAACTCCCATGCTTTTCCATGAGAGCACGGAGCTCTCATCGCACCTCCGCCACCCGCGCCTCGCTTCTCTCACTCCGCTCGTTCATGTCAAGATTATGTTTCGGACGCATGACACGCCTCCTTCTGTGGTCGCCACCTGCTCGTGGCGCCTGCAGCACTCCACGTTATCCTTGTTATTTCTATTGCAACCAAAATCCTTTTCTATAAGGTACAAATTTAATACGGTGTTACTCACCTTCTTTGTCCTCGAGCTGCTTCTTGGCAAGGCCGAGCTCGTTCTCGGACCGCTCGAGGTTCTGCTTCAAAGCACCGACCTCCGCATCGGTCTGGCAGAGGTCAAGCAAAGAAGCATGCAAACCCATATTGACATAATTTTTAGAACTCCTCACAGATATCTTTTTAGATCCTCAGTCCGGTTTTCTTTCCAACACCAAACCGAGCATCGGGGCTACTGTCTATGCGGTATTACATTACATATTTTAAAACTTCTTACCTCAAAGCCTGTTAGAAGGCTGCGTCGAGTTTCGGTCAGCCCGCTTTTGGCGAAGTGAACCTTCAATCACCGCACTCATGATAGTGTGGTGTTCTTCCTGATGGAAGCGCCGTTGAGCGCCCCAACAAGTTGTCCGGCGCCCCGTTGGGACGGAGGCTGCCGGTGTCACGGTCTTGCCCTTCTTGCGAAGGGGTCGCCTGCCGGACTCCGGAACCACTGCGGGTTCCGGCACGGAGTCCGGCACAAAGTTCGGGAGGTTGCCTTGTGGCACCTCCGGAGCCTCCCCCTCTTGGCGGGTCCTCTCCTGGGATCCCACCTCGGCGTCCTCAGCGTCGCGATGGGTGGAGGCGGTCGGAATGGAATCTACATCCGATGGAGCCAAGGACCCGCTGGATGAAGCGGGAAGATCATCCTCGGCCGGACTACACGTAGTGTGCGGCATTAGAAGGACACTATGTGGCACAAAAGGGAAATTATAAATCATTCAGGAATCCGGATACTTACGATCTTGCCGGGGGCTTGGCCCTTGAGGGCCACCCTTCGTCGCCGACGTCGATGTTGGCAGAGCTGTCCGGAGGAAGGGTCCTTCCCCTCTTGGACCCTTCGGCCTCCCCGTTGGGGAAGCCTTCCTCTTCCTATCACCCCCCTCCTGGGGAGAGTCCTCTTTCTCCTCCTCGTCTTCGGGGGAGGAGTTCGCCTCGGAGTCATCGGACGATGAGTCCGATACCACCTGGCGCCGGGAACTCCTTCGGGTTCCCGTGGCCTTCTTCTTGGCCTTCTTCTCCGGCACCACATAAAGTGCCGGGACTAGCAGCCCCGTTAAACGGGCATCCGCTGGGTCTTCGGGGAGGGGAGCCGGACAGTTAACCTGTCCGGACATCCTCTGCCAGTCCTGTTAAAGGCATTGGGAATTTTAGATCCCACAATAGAGTCAAACTATGAAAGAAATAAATGTCCCATAAAGGATAACATATCTTACCGCACCGGTCGGGCGCTTGGTGCTGAATCCGCGATCTTTAGTTGCAGATGCGGGGGCTTCTCCGCCCTTGAACAACACCCTCCAGGCAGCTTTGTACGTTGTGTCGAAGAGCCCGCTGAGGGTCCGGTGCTGTGCCGGATCGAACTCCCACAGATTGAAGGCCCGTTGTTGGCAGGGGAGAATCCGGCGGACGAGCATGACCTGAATCATGTTGACAAGCTTGAGCTTCTTGTTCACTGTGGTCTGGAGACAGATCGAGTCCGTCGGCTCCTCCGAATCGCCCCATAGCAAGCCCTTCTCTTTCCAGGAGGTGAGCTGCATGGGGGTACCAGATCTGAACTCGGGGGCCGCAGCCCATTTAGGGTCACGCGGCTCGGTGATATAGAACCACCCCGATTGCCACCCTTTGATGGTTTCCACAAAGGCGCCCTCGAGCCAGAGGACGTTGGGCATTTTGCCCACCATGGCGCCTCCACACTCCGCTTGGACGCCCTTCACTACCTTCGGCTTGACGTTGAAGGTTTTTAGCCACAAGCCGAAGTGGGGCTGGATGCAGAGGAAGGCCTCGCACACGACGATAAACGCCGAGATGTTGAGGATGAAGTTTGGCGCCAGATCATGGAAGTCCAGGCTGTAGTAGTACATGAGCCCCCGGACGAAGGGATGAAGTGGGAAGCCCATCCATGGAGGAAGTGGGGAAGGAATACGACCCTCTCATGGGGCCAGGGGTGGGGATGAGCTGCCCTTGTCGGGCAGCCGGCTTGCGATGTCGCTGGATAGGTATCGGCGCCCGCCACAGTTTTTCGATGTGCCCCTCCGTAACGGAGGAGACCATCCACTTGCCTCCCGCTCTGGACATGGCTGGAGAAGGTTGAGGCGAGATATGCGAACTTGGGTGCTGGAGCTCGAGTGTGCGGAGATGGATAAGCAAAGGAGGAATAAGGCGTAGGTAAAAAGGTGGATCCTTATCCCCTTATATATGGGCGGACGAAGACTATGCGTCCCCACCGGCCTGGTAAAACTCGCTTATCTCCCAAGCGTCACCATCAATGGCGCGGTTGGGTTACCCACGTCCGTGTTGATGGGAATCTCGGAATAGGGGGAACACGATCTCTGCTTCGACAAGACGTGCCAAGGAAACCGCTTCGCTAAACGTGCTGAGGTGGTATAAAAAAACAATTCAAGTAAAGGCTTGGCAGTGGTATGACGTCATGCCACAAAATACGTCAGCAGATTGAACTTGTGTACATATTATTCTCTCTACGGTGGAATGTGGAATTTATTTTGCATAGCCGGACACTATCCTGGTGTTCACAATCTTCTATGAATTATTCGGAGGAGGAACCCGCCTTGCAATGCCGAACAATATGCACGCCGGACTCATCGTCATTGAAGCCTGGTTCAGGGCTACCGAGGAGTCTCGACTAGGGGTGTCCGGATAGCCGGACTATCATCATCGGCCGGACTCCAAGACTATGAAGATACAAGATTGAAGACTTCGCCCCGTGTCCGGATGGGACTTTCCTTGGCGTCGAAGGCAAGCTTGGCGATACGGATATGTAGATCTCCTACCATTGTAACCGACTCTGTGTAACCCTAGCCCTCTCCGGTGTCTATATAAACCGGAGGGTTTTAGTCCGTAGGACGAACAACCATTACAACAATCATACCATAGGCTAGCTTCTAGGATTTAGCCTCCTTGATCTCGTGGTAGATCCACTCTTGTACTACCCATATCATCAATATCAATCAAGCAGGAGTAGGGTTTTACCTCGATCGAGAGGGCCCAAACCTGGGTAAAACCATCGTGCCCCTTGTCTCCTGTTACCATCCGCCTAGACACACAGTTCGGGACCCCCTACCCGAGATCCGCTGGTTTTGACACCGACAACAACCCCCTCCAGCAAGATTCAGCACAGGAGGACGGAGAAGCCAGCCCTCGAGAGAGAGCGGCAGACGAGGAGATAGAGGATGACAATTACATGCCTCCCTCCGGAGACGAGGCAAGCCTCAACGACGACGAATTTGTTGTGCCCGAGGATCCCGTCGAACAAGAGTGTTTTAAACGCAGGCTAATGGCCACGGCGAACAGCCTAAAGAAAAAGCGAGAATGACTTCGAGCTGATCAAGACTCGCTGGCCGACAGATGGACCGAGGTCCTCGCGGCCGAAGAGTATGAACTCGAACGCCCCTCCAAAAGCTACCCAAAATGCAAGTTGCTCCCCCGACTAGAGGAGGAAGCATCAATACGGCAGATCGACCACCTCGTGGCCGCGACAGAGAGGCATCTAGGCCCTCCACGTAACCGCACCAAGACCGCCGAAAAGCGCCGGGCCACGGGGAATGCGCGGACTTGTAGACGTCTTCGAGGACAAGGCAAGACAACCAAGATCTATCTATGGATCACGTGGGCGCCCCACGATCCACGATGACTACCGTCGCACCGTATACAACAACTCCGGCCGGGCCGAACACAGCAGACAAAGCTCTCTTGAGCTACGTTGGGATATTGCCCAGTATAGAGGCGCCGCACACCCACTATGCTTCACAGATGAAGTAATGGATCATAAATCCCTGAAGGGTTTAAACCCGTAAACATCGAATCCTACGATGGCACAACAGACCCCGCGGTTTGGATCGAAGATTATCTCCTTCATATCCATATGGCACGCGGTGACGATCTCCACGTCATCAAGTATCTCCCACTCAAGCTTAAAGGACCAGCCCGGCATTGGCTTAACAGCTTGCCAGTAGAGTCAATTGGGTGTTGGGAGGACCTGGAAGCCGCATTCCTCGACAATTTCCAGGGCACATATGTGCGACCACCAGACGCCGATGACCTAAGCCACATAATTCAGCAGCCAGACGAATCGGCCAGCAGTTTCGACACGGTTCTTAACAAAGAAAAATCAAATCGTCGACTGTCCGGATGTAGAGGCCCTCGCAGCCTTCAAACATAACATCCGCGACGAGTGGCTGGCCCGGCACCTCGGACAGGAAAAGCCTAAATCCATGGCAGCCCTCACATCACTCATGACCCGCTTCATGCAGGAGGACGGTGACTAGCGCGAGAATAACCTCAAGAAAATTTCGCAGTCCGGACAACAAGGACCGCAGTGGCAGGTTGTGTCGTAACAAAAACAAACGCCGTGTTAACGGCGATAACACTGAGGATACGACAGTCAACGACGGATTCAGAGGCTCTAAACCCGGTCAGCAGAAAAAGCCATTTAAAAGAACTACTATGGGTCCGTCCAATTTGGACCGAATACTCGACCGCTCTTGCGGATACATGGCACTTCAAAAGCTACTAACCACACCAACAGGATTGTTGGGTATTCAAGCAGGCAGGCAAGTTAATTGCCGAAAACAATGACAAGGGGCTGCATAGCGATGATGAGGAAGAGACCCGGCCACTGAACAACAGAGGATAGAAGGGTTTCCCCCCACAAGTGCGAACGGTAAACATGATATACGCAACCCACATACCCAAGAGGGAGCGAAAGCGTGCACTTAGGGACGATATGCGATGGAGCGATCGCCCAAGTTCAATCCATGGTCCTCTTGCCCGATCACTTTCGATCAAGGGACCACCCACCAAGATCCGCCATGGCGGATTCGCCGCATTGGTTTTAGACCCAATCATCGATGGATTTCACTCACTAGAGTCCTCGATGGGCGGCGGCAGCAGCTGAACTGCTTTTTCGGGATACGGGCGCAAGATGGGCATAGACCCTCAAGGATTAAACCTACAAAGACGACCTTCAAAGGCGGCATACCGGTGTTGAGGCCAATTATACAGCTCACCACTCGAAGTGGTCTTCGGATCCCTGATAATTTCCGAAGCGAGGAGTTAATCTCTGACATAGTCCCGTTCCGTAGTGGGTATCACGCTCTGCTCGGGCGAACCACGTTTGCAAAGTTCAACGCGGTGCCGCATTATGCATACCTTAAGCTCAAGATGCCAGGCCCTCATGGAGTCATCACGGTCAACGGAAACACTAAACGCTCCCTCTGAACGGAGGAACACACAGCGGCTCTCGCGGCAGAAGTACAGAGCGGCCTCTTAAGGCAATTTTTGAGTCCGGCCGTTAAATGACTGGACATGGACAAACGCGCCCGGAGTAACATACATCAAGACCACCTGGCATGTTACGAGCACGCGTAGCAATGCGGCCCCAACCCCAGCCCTTACATGATTGCAAGACTAGCCCTTCGCGTACATCATTACGCTCTGGAGATACCATGGGCATAGGGGAAGGGGCACGACCACGACAAGCCCAGAGTGCGGCTCAACCACACCAGGGGCTCCCAAGTGTGTCGCTCTTTTTCTTTTCCTTTTTTTATTTTTCCACAGGACTCCGTTCACCAGAGACCCTGTCCGACGGCGAATCTGCCGAACTCACGATGCAACAGCCAGTGAAGGACAAAGGCTACGACGAATACTCAGGTGGTCTCCGTTATGAGCATTAAATCCGTTTAATACACCATTCCGCAGCCTACCCCTGGAGGGGGACATGTCTAATAGTCCAATCCCTTGTTTACCGCGACTATTTGTATCGCTCGCACTCATGGCGTAATCCCTTGAATAAACAATGCATCACTTTTCGCTTATAATTGCATTCCTTTTCTTTACATATATGTTCATTTATGACATCTTGCATCCAGACACTTTGGTACGGCCGAATACACCAGGGCTTATGTTCCCGCATTATGGTGTGATAAGTCCGAACACTTTCACAAGTGCGGCACCTTAACTTATAGCATTATATGCATCGGCTCGAATCATATCTTGGGTCAATAGTTGGGTTTGCCGGCCCCATGTTTTGGTACCTTACGCCCGCTCTATCGGCTAAGGTAGCATTGGGAGAACCACTGCGATTGCGCCCCGGTTGAGCTGGGCAAGTGCCTCAGTGGAGAAAGCTAAAACTGACCGTCATAATAAGGCGAGAGCTGGTTGTTGTTCGAGAGGTCTTTTCGAGTCCCTAAAGACTTATGCCGCTTAGAGCGAGGAACGGGGTGTGTCCGGCCCAGGCGTGGATAGCGCCCCGAACTCGGTCTTCCGAACACTAGGGGCTTCGCCGAAATTTAAAATTATAGAATTCTATGGCTAAGTGAGAGTGTTCAAGCATTATAAGTCCGGTTGCCTTGTTCGTCGTGTTGAGCGCCTCCCTAGATGGACCCAAAAATGGGAACAAGAGCGCTCAAGTTTTATCCCGAACACCCTAGCACTTGTGGCATGGGGGCTGAAGCCGACGACTTGCCATCTCTCAGATTTGATAAACGGCCGCACGGAAGGTAATATTTTAAATCAATAAGCATTGCTTAGCGCATATGAACAAAGTTTTCAGCGCACAGGATAACACATTGCGAGTCTACTCAAATATTACATCTTTGGGCACTCATCCGCAATCTTCAGGGCACCCTTCAGGACACTCTTATAATATATTTTGGGCCTACGATACTCCTTGCCCGTCGTGGCGTCTGCTAGAAGCTTCTCAAGATCCAGCCGCCCCAGTGCACCTTTTGCGGGCAAGGCCCGACGGCACCCTCAATGCAAAGCGGAGCACTTGACGACTTCCACCTAAGGGCACGATCCACCACCGCCAGACGAGGCCGGCGAAGTAGCTCTGTGCATGGCCTCTTCAGCCACACCGGACTATGAGGCCCTTCATGGCCTCGCTCGGCTACCTTGTGGAGCTCGACCAACCGCTTCACCTGGTCGCTAAGGGGCACTGATGTCCGCCTCAAAGATCTCGAGACCGAAGACCTTCTCCGCTGAGCTCCCTCCTCGGCCCAGAGAATGCGGCAAGATCGGACACGCCTGAGGCAGATCTGCAAATGCTCCCGGAGAGCTCGAATCGGGTAAGTAATGTAATTCACATTCACATGCTTGCTTTGCATGAAAAATGACTTACCCGCCGCTATTTTCTTCACCGCCTCAATCTCTGGAGGGCCTTATGGGCCTCGGCCTTAGCGGCCTTGGCACTCTCAAGAGCCGAGGCAAGCTCGGACTCGAGTCTTGAGTCGCGCCCAAACTCTCATGCTTTTCCATGAGAGCCCGGGCTCTTGCCGCACCTCCGCTACCGCGCCTCCTACTTCTCTTGCTCGCTTGTTCATGTCAAGATTATGTTCGGCCGTGGACACGGCCTCCTCGTGGTCGCCACTCACTCGTGGGCCCCGCAGCGCCCACGCTATCCTTGTTATTTCTATTGCAACCAAAATCCTTTTCTCAGAAGGTACAAATTTAATACGGTGTTACTCACCCTCTTTGTCCTCGAGCTGCTTCTTGGCAAGGCCGAGCTTGTTCTCGGACCGCCGAGGTCCTGCTTCAAAGCACCGACCTCCACGGTCGGTCAAGGCGGAAGTCAGCAGCAGCAGCCTCAATCCCATATTGACATAATTTTGGAACTCCTCACAGATATGTTTTTAGATCCTCGGTCCGCTTTTCTTTCCAACACCGAACCGAGCATCGGGCTACTGCCTATGTGGTATTACATTGCATATTTTAAAACTCCTTACCTCAAAGCTCGTTAGAAGGCTGCTGAAGCTTGGTCAGCCCGCTCTTGGCGAGTGAACTTTTCAATCACCACACTCATGATAGTGCGGTGTTCTTCCTCGATGGAAGCGCCGTTGAGCACCTCCAACAAGTTGTCCGGCGCCTCCAGTTGGATGGAGGTTGCCGGTGTCACGGTCTTGCCCTTCTTACGAAGGGGCCGCCTGCCGGACTCCGGAACCACTACGGGTTCCGGCATGGAGTCCGGCGCAAAGTACGGGAGGCTGCCTTGCGACACCTCCGGAGCCTCCTCCTGATGGGTCCCCTCCTGGGATCCCACCTCGGTGTCGTTAGCATCACGAGGGGAGGAGGCGGTCGGAATGGAATCCACATCCGACGGAGCCAAGGACCCGCTCGATGAAGCGGGAAGATCATCCTCGGCCGGACTACAGGTAGTGTGCGGCATTAGAAGGATGCCATGTGGCACAAAAGAGAAATTATAAATCATTCAGGAATCCGGATACTTACGATCTTGCCGGGGGCTTGGCCCTTGAGGGCCACCCTTCATCGCCATCGTTGGCGTTGGCAGAGCTGTCCGGAGGAAGGGTCCTTCCTCTTGATCCTTCGCCCCCTGCTGGGGAGGCCTTCCTCTTCTCTCTCCCCCTCCGGGAGAGTCCTCTTTCTCCTCCTCGCCTTTGGGGAGGAGTCCGCTTAGAGCCATCGGACGATGAGTCCGACACCACTGGCGCTTGAACTCCTTGGGTTCCCGTGGCCTTCTTCTTGGCCTTCTTCTCCGCACCACATAAAGTCTTTGGGACTAGCAGCCCCGCTTAAACGGATATCCGCTGGGTCTTGGGGAGGGAGGACAGATAAACTGTCTGGACGCCCTCCGCCAGATCTGTTAAAGGCATTGGGAATTTTAGATCCCACAATAGAGTCAAACTATGAAAGAAATAAATGTCCCATAAAGGATAACATATCTTACCACACCGGCCGGGCATTTCGTGCTAAATCCGCGATCTTCGGTTGCCGATGCGGGGGCTTCTCCGCCCTTGAACAGCACCCTCCAGGCAGCTTTGTATGTTGTGTCGAAGAGCCCGGTAAGGGTCCGGTGCTGTGCCGGATCAAACTCCCACAAATTGAAGGCCCGTTGTTGGCAAGAGAGAATCCGGCAGACGAGCATGACCTGGATCACATTGACAAGCTTGAGCTTCTTATTCACTGTGGTGCAGAGACAGGATCGAGTCCGGTCACCTCCTCCGACCGCCCCATAGCAAGCCCTTCTCTTTCCGGAGGTGAGCTGCATGGGGTACCAGATCTAAACTCGGGGCCGCAGCCCATTTAGGGTCACGCGGCTCGGTGATATAGAACCACCCCGATTGCCACCTTTGATGGTTTCCACAAAGGCGCTCGAGCCGAGAGGATGTTGGGCATTTTGCCCACCATGGCGCCTCCGCACTCCGCTTGACGCCCTTCACTACCTTCGCTTGACGTTGAAGGTTTTTAGCCACAAGCCGAAGTGGGGTTGGATGCAGAGGAAGGCCTCGCACATGATGATAAACGCCGAGATGTTGAGGATGAAGTTTGGCGCTAGATCATGGAAGTCCAGGCCGTAGTAGTACATGAGCCCGGACGAAGGGATGAAGTGGGAAGCCCGATCCGCGGAGGAAGTGGGAAGGAATACGACCCTCTCATGGGTCCTGGGTGGGATGAGCTACCCTTGTCGGGCAGCCGGTGCGCGCGATGTCGCTGGACAGTATCCGCGCCAAGCAGCTTTTTCGATGTGCCCCTCCGTAACGGAGGAAGCCATCCACTTGCCTCCCGCTCCGGACTTGGCTGGAGAAGGTTGAGACGAGATGTGCAGACTTGGGCGCTGGAGCTCGAGTGCACGGAGATGGATAGGCAAAGGAGGAAGAAGGCGTAGGTGAAAAGGGTGGATCCTTATCCCCTTATATATGGGCGGACGAAGACTATGCGTCCCCACCGGCCTGGTAAAACTAGCCAATCTCCCAAGCGCCACAATCAATGGCGTGGTTGGGTTACCCACGTCCGTATTGATGGGAATCCCGGAATAAGGGGAACACGATCTCTGCTTCGACAAGACGTGCCAAGGAAACCGCTTCGCTAAACGCGCTGAGGTGGTATAATAAAATTCAAGTAAAGGCTTGGTAGTGGCGTGACATCATGCCACAAAATACGTCAGGAGATTGAACTTGTGTACATATTATTCTCTCTACGGTGGAATGTGGAATTTATTTTGCAGAGCCGGACACTATCCTGGTGTTCGCAATCTTCTATGAATTATTCGGAGGAGGAACCCGCCTTGCAATGCCGAACAATATCTTGCCACGGACTCATCGTCATTGAAGCTTCGGTTCAGGGCTACCGAGGAGTCTGGACTAGGGGTGTCCGGATAGCCGGACTATCATCATCGGCCGACTCCAAGACTATGAAGATACAAGATTGAAGACTTCGCCCCGTGTCCGGATGGGACTTTCCTTGGCGTGGAAGGCAAGCTTGGCGATACGGATATGTAGATCTCCTACCATTGTAACCGACTGTAACCCTTGCCCTCTCGGGTGTCTATATAAACCGGAGGGTTTTAGTCCAGAGGATCTAACAACCATTACAACAATCATACCATAGGCTAGCTTCTAGGGTTTAGCCTCCTTGATCTCGTGGTAGATCCACTCTTGTACTACCCATATCATCAATATCTATCAAGCGGGAGTAGGGTTTTACCTCCATCGAGAGGGCCGAACTCAGGTAAAAACATCGTGCCCCTTGTCTCCTGTTACCATCCGCCTAGACGCACAGTTCGGGACCCCCTACCCGAGATCCGCCGGTTTTGACACCGACAGTTGCATTATTTGCATATGTTTGCTTGTTTAATGATTCTATTTGAGGATATGAGTATTAAATATGCAGAGGCATTTAGTATGCAATGTTGAATAATAATTTTAGTGATTTGCTACAGTAGAGAATGATAAGGTTTTGCATTGGTTTATACTAACTTATCTCACGAGTTCTTGTTGAGTTTTATGTGGATGAAGTTTTTGAGAAATAGAGAAACTATGATATGAGAGGAATTAAGGAGACACAAAAGCTCAAGCTTGGGGATGCCCAAGGCACCCCAATATAATATTTCAAGAAGTCTCAAGCATCTAAGCTTGGGGATGCCCCGGTAGGCATCCCACCTTTCTTCTTCAACAACTATCGGTTAGTATCGGTTGACCTTAAGTTTTTTACTTCTTCACATGAGTTGTGCTATCCTTGCAATGTCATTTTATTTTGTTTTGCTTGCTGTTTGAATAAAATACCAAGATCTGAAATTCTTAAATGAGAGAGAGTCTTCACATAGTTGCATAATTATTTAGCTACTCATTGATCTTCACTTATATCTTTTTGGAGTAGTTTGTCATTTACTCGTGTGCTTCACTTATATCCTATGAGTAAATGGTTGAATGAGTGGAATGTCATAAATCTGAAATTATATATGTTTCATTTGCTTATCCCATAGGGAGTAGTGACTTCACATCTAAGAAGTAGAGGTTGTAAATTTATTGAAGGTTAGAAAGCATTGTATTGGTCATTTGAACAATTAATGAAAGAATATTGAAGGAAGAGAGATTTCACATATAAATATACTATCTTAGACATCTTTTATAATTGTGAGCACTCATTAAGTATGACATGCTAAAGAGTTGATGTTGGACAAGGAAGACAACATAATGGGTTATGTTTTCTCACATTTCAGTTAAAGTATATTGTCATGGATCATTCAAACATGTTGAGCTTGCCTTTCCCCCTCATGCTAGCCAAAATTCCTTGCACTAAGTAGAGATATTACTTGTGCTTCCAAATATCCTTAAACCCAGTTTTGCCATGAGAGTCCACCATACCTACCTATGGATTGAGTAAGATCCTTCAAGTAAGTTGTCATCGGTGCAAGCAATAAAAATTGCTCTCTAAATATGTATGATCTATTAGTGTGAAGAAAATAAGCTTTATACGATCTTGTTATGGAAGCAATAAAAGCGAATTTGCATAATAAAGGTCCATATACAAGTGGCAATATAAAGTGACGTTCTTTTGCATTAAGATTTTGTGCATCCAACCATAAAAGCGCATGACAACCTCTGCTTCCCTCTGCGAAGGGCCTATCCTTTACTTTATGTCTTTTACTTTATGCAAGAGTCAAGGTGATCTTCACCTTTCCCTTTTTCATTTTATCCTTTGGCAAGCACCTCGTGTTGGAAAGATCTTGGTATATATATCCAATTGGATGTAAGTTAGCATGAACTATTATTGTTGACATCACCCAAAGGTGAATACATTGGGAGGCAACACTATAAGCCCCTATCTTTCTCAGTGTCCGATTAAAACTCCATAACCATAGGTATTGCGTGAGTGTTAGCAATTGTAGAAGACTATACGATAGTTGAGTATGTGGAGTTTGCTAAATCAAAGCTCTGCCATAGACCCTTCCTGAAAATAAGATGAATTGCAATTGTTTGATGACTGAGAATGAAGTTTGCTAGTTTTCAAGAAAGTTTATGGTCTATGCTTTAACGTGTGAATAGCTAGTTACTTGATCTTGAGAAATTTTATAAGATGAACTACTATTATGACATATAATCATGCTAGAAAAGGTGATTGAGATTATCATTGATCAAACTTGTGCACCTGCTAGCATTCACACTTCATAACTTCTTTCTTTTATCATTTACCTACTCGAGGACGAGCAGGAATTAAGCTTGGGGATGCTGATACATCTCCAACGTATCTATAATTTATGAAGCATTCATGATATTTTATTATCTATTTTGAATGTTTATGGGCTTTATTATACACTTTTATATTATTTTTGGGACTAACCTATTAACCGAAGGCCCAGCCCATATTGCTGTTTTCTTGCCTATTTTGGTGTTTCGAAGAAAAGGAATATCAAACGGAGTCCAAATGGAATGAAACCTTCGGGAGCGTTATTTTTGGAACGGAAGCGATCCAGGAGACTTGGAGTTGAAGTCAAGGAAGCTTCAAGGTGGCCACGAGGGTGGGGGGCGCGCCCCCTACTGGGCGCGCCTCCCTGTCTCGTGGGCCCCTCAAGTCTCCCCCGACCGACTTCTTTCGCCTATATATTCCCATATACCCTAAAAACATCAAAGCGAACAATAGATCAGGAGTTCCGCCGCCGCAAGCCTCTATAGCCACCAAAAACCTCTCGGGAGCCTGTTCAAGACTCGCCGGAGGGGGGATCCTCATCGGTGTCTATCTTCATCATCCCGGCGCTCTCCATGACGAGAAGGGAGTAGTTCACCCTCGGGGCTGAGGGTATGTACCAGTAGCTATGTGTTTGATCTCTCTCTCTCTCTCTCTCTCTCTCTCTCTCTCGTGTTCTCTCTATGGCACGATCTTGATGTATCGCGAGCTTTGCTATTATAGTTGGATCTTATGATGTTTCTCCCCCTCTACTCTCTTGTGATGAATTGAGTTTTCCCTTTGAAGTTATCTTATCGGATTGAGTCTTTAAGGATTTAAGAACACTTGATGTATGTCTTGCCGTGCTTATCTCTGGTGACAATGGGATATCACGTGATCCACTTGATGTATGTTTTGGTGATCAACTTGCGAGTTCCGCCCATGAACCTATGCATAGGGGTTGGCACACATTTTTGTCTTGACTCTCCGGTAGAAACTTGGGGCACTCTTTGAAGTACTTTGTGTTGGTTGAATAGATGAATATGAGATTATGTGATGCATATCGTATAATCATGCCCACGGATACTTGAGGTGACAATGGAGTATCTAGGTGACATTAGGGTTTTGGTTGATTTGTGTCTTAAGGTGTTATTCTAGTACGAACTCTATGATAGATTGAACGGAAAGAATAGCTTCATGTTATTTTACTACAGACTCTTGAATAGATAGAACAGAAAGGATAACTTTAAGGTGGTTTCGTACCCTACCATAATCTCTTCGTTTGTTCTCCGCTATTAGTGCCTTTGGAGTGACTCTTTGTTGCATGTTGAGGGATAGTTATATGATCCAATTATTGTATTATTGTTGAGAGAACTTGTACTAGTGAAAGTATGAACCTTAGGCCTTGTTTCTACCATTGCAATACCGTTTACGCTCACTTTTATCATTAGTTACCTTGCTGTTTTTATATTTTCAGATTACAAAAACCTATATCTACCATCTATATTGCACTTGTATCACCATCTCTTCGCTGAACTAGTGCACCTATACAATCTACCATTGTATTGGGTGTGTTGGGGACACAAGAGACTTTTTGTTATTTTGTTGCAGGGTTGTTTGAGAGAGACCATCTTCATCCTACGCCTCCTACGGATTGATAAACCTTAGGTCATCCACTTGAGGGAAATTTGGTACTGTCCTACAAACCTCTGTACTTGGAGGCCCAACAACATCTACAAGAAGAAGGTTGAGTAGTAGACATTAGCTCCGCATATGTTTGCCAGGACAGATCTGCAGCCCTCGACCTGGCCGACCCTCTTTGTATCAGATTGTCTCTTCACCCTCTCTCTCGAGGCGTCCCTTGATTCTGGCGCGGCCATTTAGGTTTTCTATTGAAGAGGAAAGTTAAGATAACCTACAAGTTAGGTCAGGTTCTTAAGTCCAACGAATTTTCTCATATGTTTGTAAGATAATTGTCACTATTTTTCTACTATATCTATGTATTTTTGTTTCTTTTGTACGATATTTTATTTCCCATGCGATCTGACTGCTATACATATAGAACTAATCTTTTGGTTTACTGAAGATCACATGCCCAAAAAGAATTACAAGTTGCAGTTCATTAAGGTCAGTAACATCTTTGAATCATTGCCTATATATGAAATTTTTCATATTATTTATTCAAATTGTTATGTTCTTTGGTATATGTGGATGTTACTTAGAAAATCCATGAAAAAATCCCGCAGCAACACGCGGGGAATCATCTAGTATTCATAATATTGAAGCCAAAAGATGCAAAGTTGATAATGATAGTGCAAATTATTTGTGGCACTATCGTTTGGGTCATATCGGAGTAAAGCGCATAAAGAAACTCCATGATAATGGACTTTTGGAATCACTTGATTATGAATCACTTGGTGCTTGTGAACCGTGCCTCATGGGCAAGATGACTAAAACTCCGTTCTCCTGAACAATAGAACGAGCTACTGACTTATTGGAAATAATACATACAAATGTATGCGGTCCAATGAGTGTTGAGGCTCGTGGTGGGTATCGTTATTTTCTTACCTTCACAGATGATTTGAGCAAGTATGGTTATATCTACTTAATGAAACATAAGTCTGAAACATTTGAAAAAGTTCAAAGAATTTCAGAGTGAAGTGGAAAATCATCGTAACAAGAAAATAAAGTTTCTACGATCTAATCGTGGAGGAGAATATTTGAGTTATGAGTTTGGTCTTCATTTGAAATAACATGGGATAGTTTCACAGTTAACGCCACCCGGAACACCACATCGAAATGGTGTGTCCGAACGTTGTAACCGTACTTTCTTGGATATGGTGCGATCTATGATGTCTCTTACTGATTTACCGCTATTGTTTTGGGTTATGCTTTAGAGACGGCTGCATTCACTTTAATAGGGCGCCATCAAAATCCATTGAGACGACGCCTTATGAACTGTGGTCTGGCAAGAAACCAAAGTTGTCGTTTTTTTAAGTTTGGGGCTGCGATGCTTATGTGAAAAAGTTTCAACCTGATAAGCTCGAACCAAAATCATAGAAGTGTGTCTTCATAGGATACCTAGAAGAAACTGTTGGGTACACCTTCTATCACAGATCCGAAGGCAAGATCTTTGTTGCTAAAAATGGATCCTTTCTAGAGAAGGAGTTTCTCTCAAAAGAAGTGAGTGGGAGGAAAGTAGAACTTGATGAGGTAATTGTACCTTCTCCCTTATTGAAAAGTAGTTCATCACAGAAACCAGTTCCAGTGATTCCTACAGCAATTAGCGAGTAAGCTAATGATAATGATCATGAAACTTCGAATCAAGTTACTATCGAACCTCGTAGGTCTTCCAAAGTAAGATCCGCACCAGAGTGGTACGGTAATCCTGTTATGGAAGTCATGTTACTAGACCATGGTGAACCTACGAACTATGAGGAAGCGATGATGAGCCCAGATTCCGCGAATTGGCTTGAGGCCATGAAATCTGAGATGGGATCCATGTATGAGAACAAAGTGTGGACTTTGGTGGACTTGCCCGATGATCGGTAAGCCATAGAAAATAAATGGATCTTCAAGAAGAAAATTGACGCTGACGATAATGTTACTGTCTACAAAGCTCGACTTGTTGCGAAAAGTTTTCGACAAGTTCAAGGAGTTGACTACGATGAGACTTTCTCACCCATAGCGATGCTTAAGTCTGTCCGAATCATGTTAGCAATTGCCGCATTTTATGATTATGAAATTTAGCAGATGGATGTCAAAACTGCATTCCTGAATGAACTTCTGGAAGAAGAGTTGTATATGATACAACCAGAAGGTTTTGTTGATCCAAAGGGTGCTAACAAAGTGTGCAAGCTCCAGTGATCCATTTATGGACTGCTGCAAGCCTCTCGGAGTTGGAATAAATGTTTTGATAGTGTGATCAAAGCATACGTCTTTATACAGACTTTTGGAGAAGCTTGTATTTACAAGAAAGTGGGTGGGAGCTCTGTAGCATTTCTAATATTATATGTGGATGACATATTGTTGATTGGAAATGATATAGAATTTCTGGATAGCATAAAGGGATACCTAAATAAGAGTTTTTCAATGAAAGACCTTGGAGAAGCTGCTTACATATTGGGCATTAAGATCTATATAGATAGATCAAGACGCTTAATTGGACTTTCACAGAGCACATACCTTGATAAAGTTTTGAAAAAGTTCAAAATGGATCACTCAACGAAAGGGTTCTTGCCTGTGTTACAAGGTGTGAAGTTGAGTCAGACTCAATGCCCGACCACTGCAAAAGATAGAGAGAAAATGAAGTCATTTCCTATGCTTCAGCCATAGTTTCTATCATGTATGCAATGTTGTGTACCAGACCTGGTGTGTGCCTTGCTATAAGCATAGCAGGGAGGTACCAAAGTAATCCCAGAGTGGAGCACTGGACAGCGGTCAAGAACATCCTGAAATACCTGAAAAAGACTAAGGATATGTTTCTCATTTATGGAGGTGAAAAAGAGCTCGTCGTAAACGGTTACGTCGATGCAAGCTTTGACACTGATCCATATGATTCTAAGTCGCAAAACGGGTACATATTTTTATTGAATGGAGGAGCTGTCAGTTGGTGTAGTTCCAAGCAAAGCATCATCGCAGGATCTACGTGTGAAGCGGAGTACATTGTTGCTTCGAAAGCAGCAAATGAAGGAGTCTGGATGAAGGAGTTCATATCTGATCTAGGTGTAATACCTAGTGCATCGGGTCCAATGAAAATCTTTTGTGACAATACTGGTGCAATTGCCTTGGCAAAGGAATCCAGATTTCACAAGAGAACCAAGCACATCAAGAGACGCTTCAATTCCATCTGTCATCAAGTGTTGAAAGGGGACACAGAGATTTGCAAGATACATACGGATCTGAATGTTGCAGACCCGTTGACTAAGCCTCTTCCACGAGCAGAACATGATCAGCACCAAAGCTCCATGGGTGTTAGAATCATTACTATGTAATCTAGATTATTGACTCTAGTGCAAGTGGGAGACTGAAGGAAATATGCCCTAGATACAATAATAAAGTTATTATTTATTTCCTTCTCTCATGATAAATGTTTATTATTCATGCTAGAATTGTATTAATCGGAAACTTAGTACATGTGTGAATACATAGACAAAACATATTGTCCCTAGTATGCCTCTACTTGACTAGCTCGTTAATCAAAGATGGTTAAGTTTCCTAACCATAGACATGTGTTTTTTGTCATTTGATGAATGGGATCACATCATTAGGAGAATGATGTGATGGACATGGCCCATCCGTTAGCTTAGCATTATGATCATTACAATTTCATTGCTACTGCTCTCTTCATGACTATACATGTTCCTCAGACTATGAGATTATGCAACCCCCGAATACCGGAGGAACACCCTGTGTGCTATCAAATGTCACAACATAAATGAGTGATTATAAAGATGCTCTACAGGTGTCTTCGAAGGTGTTTGTTGGGTTGGCATAGATCAAGATTAGGATTTGTCACTCCGTGTTTCAGAGGGGTATCTATGGGCCCTCTCGGTAATACTCATTACTATAAGCCTTGAAAGCATTGTAACTAATGAGTTAGTTGCAGGATGAAGTATTACGGAATGAGTAAGAGACTTGCATGTAACAAGATTGAACTAGGTATGATGATACCGACGATCGAATCTGGGGCAAATAACATACCGATGACAAAGGGAACAACGTATGTTGTTATGCGGTTTTTCCGATAAAGATCTTCGTAGAATATGTAGGAGCCAATATGAGCATCCAGGTTCCGCTATTGGTTATTGGCCGAAGATGTGTCTTGGTCATGTCTACATAGTTCTCGAACCCGTAGGGTCCGCACGCTTAACGTTCGATGACGATATGTATTATGAGTTATGTGTTTTTGATGACCGAAGTTTGTTCGGAGTCCCGAATGAGATCATGGATGTGACGAGGAGTCTCGAAATGGTCAAGACATAACGATTGATATATTGGACGACTATATTCGGACACCAAAAGTGTTTCGGAGAAGTTTCAGATAAAACTGGAGTGCTAGAGGGTTACCGGAACCCCCGGGGGAACTAATGGGCCACATGGGCCTTAGGGCCAGTTCTTTGGACTCGATTCTGAAGAATCACTGCCTGGAAAATCACAATCGCAAAAGAACTCATTGCTTCTCCAGGAATCGTCTAGAATCACCCACAATCGGCAGTGTATTTCAGAATCGAGCAAACTTGACGATTCTGGCGATTCCCGCAAAGCAAAACGATTCAGTTTTAGCAAATACCCCTATTGGATGTAGAAATTACCCCCAATATGCCACTCGGGCCAGCCGACCGACAGAGAGGCCCAGCCCAAAGTACTCGTCGATTCCCCCCAGTCGCTCGTCCCCGTCGCTCATCCCCATCCCCATTCGACCTAGGGTTGGCGCCGCCAGCCGGATTCCCCGCCCCGAAATCGTCAGCTCCGCCGTCGGAGGTCCTCTACAGACATTTCAGCACACAACTCATACAACAATCATAGGTTAGAATCACAGAAAATAATGGCGAGGCGATTACGTAGGCAGATGATTCTCTGGCGCTTCCGTAATCACGATTCTGAAGAATCATGAGGCTAAAAGAACTGGCCCTTAGTGGAGAGAGAGAAGGGTGGCCAGGGCAGGCCGCGCGCCCCCTTCCCCTTGAGTCTGAATTGGACTAGGGAAGGGGGGCGACGCCCCCTTTCCTTCTTCCTCTCCCTCTCCTTCCTTCCCCCTCTCTCCATCTTGGTGGAATCCCCTTGTGAGGCGCGCCCTAGGAGGGCCGTCCGGTCTTCCCTTGCTCCTTTATATACGGGGGCAAGGGGGCGCCCTAGGACACACAAGTTTCTCTCCCAACCGTGTGCGGTGCCCCCCTCCATAATTACACACCTCGATCATACCATCATAGTGCTTAGGCAAATCCTTGCATCGGTAGCATCATCATTACCATCGCCACACCATCATGCTGACGGAACTAACCCTCGTCGTCAACTGGATCAAGAGCACGAGGGACGTCATCGAGCTAAACGTGTGCTGAACGCGGAGGTGCCGTACGTTCGGTACTTGGATCGGTTGGATCGCGAAGACGTTCGACTACATCACCGCAAGTATTGAAACGCTCGCTTTCGGTTCACGACGACAGATGCGTGGACACACTCTCCCCTCTCGTTGCTATGCATCACCTAGATAGATCTTGCGTGATTGTAGGAATTTTTTTGAAATTACCGCGTTCCCCTACAGGGTGAGAGGATGGAGCGAGGCATGGTTTGCCGAAACAAGCCACCAGAGTGGGCCGGCCAGAGAGGTTAGAGACGGAACCCTAACTACCCTTGCCCCCCGTGATTGGAATGGAAAAGAAATGAAAAAGGTACATAGGAGGGTTGTGTTGGAGATGGAAAATGAACCACAATTTCAGGAGCTGTTTGATCACAGATCTCGCACATACACAGTTAGGCAAGAAAATATACCATGGAGAGGAAAGAGAAAGAACCTCAACCAACAGGAGGGACGAAGGCCACACCGACAGGCAAACCAAGCAGGAAGCACAACCAAATAGCAGGGATGAGCTCAAAGAGCACCTCTGGCGGGCTGAAGCAAGGGACGAACTTGGTGAAGCATAAGGTGGCAATGGCGAAAGGAAAGAGAAAGAAGGACAAGAAAGCCAAAGGTAGAAGGATATAGGATATACAGACAATGACAACGCGTAGGCGAAGGAATTAACAAACCCCATCATACACAATCACACACGTGGAAACGGACTCAATGACACACCTGGCAGCCGAGAGTGCCATTGCTCTAAGAAGCGGCCTTACTCAACACCTATCAAAAAGAGAGAGATGAGATGGAGCAACCAGTCATCGAATATCTCCGCGCGAAAGGAACGCCAAAGGCGCATGAAGTGGACACGGGAGATTCACCACAGTGCCGCAAAGGCGCAAACACATGCGTGTAAATAAAAGAAAAGATAACAGAGTCGCCACCAACGACTATTTCTCGGGATAAACGCATGAAGATGTTGAAAACCAAAAGGGGAAAAGCCTTTCCCCAAAAGAAAAGAAACCATTGTCAACATTCAGACAGAGAGAGCCTCACTCTTTTCAGAGAGGGGCTCACTCAACACAATGAGCGCGGCTCACACCTGATCCGGACCGTGCACCGTGTGACCTCACCGGGCCGGCCGGTCCACGCGTAGGTCCACAAAGCGAGCTCGCTCGCTCGCGTGCACGGAAAGAAAACCCCACCCACCTCTCCAAAACATCCCGTCGGTCATCGTCCCCTTTTCGGTTGGCCATTCCCCCCGCTCGCCGTCCAACGTGCATCACATCACATCGCAGGTGAAGTGAGTGAGCCAAGCGAGGCGAAGGAGTGGACGAAAGGGGAATCAGACCGTGCCAAAGGTCACACACCTCAACGCCCATCACCACCCTCTCCCCTCGATTTTTTCTTCCCTTCCATTCCATTCCCCCTTCCTCCCGTCTCGCCGTTACGCATCGCAATTCCCCGATCCAAGACCGTATTCCCCTCACCTCTCTCCAGCCCCCCTCTGCAGCCTCGCCACAAGATCTTGCCAAAGACAACCCAAAGACACTCTCACCCCCGCCGCCAGCAGACTGTGCTGGTTTGGTTATGTATGTACCCGACCAAACTAAGAAGAAAGAAGTGGTCTCTTTCTCCTCTACTCATGGCACTCTCTCCATGCCTATATGAGCAATAAGCACCGCAACACCTCACTTGTACAGCAAAATAGAATGGCCACTTGCTGAACAAACATATTTAAGATTGGTCGACAACAACAAGAGATGGAACAAAAGAAGGCAACAAAACTAAACCATCACAAGGCTTCCATCAGCAAATTATGGATAGGATAACACCCACAAGAACAACATGACCAGGACATAAAAAGTGAGGCAAAAGACATGCCTTGGATGGATTGCAAAATATAATGGAAATTAACGAAGGGGATTTTTTTGACAGAGAGGTGTCTGCTCATGGAGGACACCGCCACCATCTCCCTCCCCCCTCCTCATCCTCCTCCACCACCACAACTATATGGACACCTTTCATTCGGATGCGAGGGCAGCAATGTGAAGTTCGAGAGAATCCGCAAGAGGCCCAACGGGTGGCCCGTTTTAAAGAGTCTTGGAGCTGCATCATCATCGCGCTTCCTAGATGCGAGAGAAGGCAGGGTGTGTCGGAGCATCGTGCACGGGATCGAGCGTGGGAGGGGGAGAGGAGGATTTAGGGTCTGAGATTCTTGAGACGTGGAGAGAGACAAACCTACAGGTTCACACTGATATCTGCGGTGTTGATTGCCACGGGCATGCTGGATCTTGTTCTTCCATCGAATATTTCCGCGCAAATGAAACGTCGAAGGCGCATCAAGTGGACACATTAGATTCACCACAGTGTCGCAAAGGCGCAAACACATGCGTGTAAATAAAAGAAAAGATAACAGAGTCGCCACCAACGACTATCTCTAGGGATAAACGCATGAAGATGTTGAAAACCGAAAGGGGAAAAGCCTTTCCCCAAAAGAAAAGAAACCATTGTCAACATTTAGACAGAGAGAGCCTCACTCTTTTCAGAGAGAGGCTCACTCAACACAATGAGCACGGCTCACACCCGATCCGGACCGTGCACCGTGTGACCTCACCGGGCCGGCCGGTCCACGCGCAGGTCCACAAAGCGAGCTCGCTCGCTCGCGTGCACGGAAAGAAAACCCCACCCCACCTCTCGAAAACATCCCGTCGGTCATCCTCCCCTTTTCGGTTGGCCATTCCCCCCGCTTGCCGTCCAACGTGCATCACATCACATCGCAGGTGAAGTGAGCGAGCCAAGCGAGGCGAAGGAGTGGACGAAAAGGGAATCAGGCCATGCCAAAGGTCACACACCTCACCACCCTCTCCCCTCGATTTTTTTTCTTCCCTTCCATTCCATTCCCCCTTCCTCCTGTCTCGCCGTTACGCATTGCAATTCCCCAATCCAAGACCGTATTCCCCTCACCTCTCTCGGCCCTCCTCAGAGCTCGCCTCGCCCAGACTGCAGTGCCAAGACAACCCAAAGACACTCGCCCCCCGCCGCCCAGCAGACTGCGGTTTGGTTTGGTTATGTATGTACCGACCAAACTAAGAAGAAAGAAGTGGTCTCTTTCTCCTCTACTCATGGCACTCTCTCCATGCCTAGATGAGCAATAAGCACAAGAACACCTCACTTGTACAAACAAAATAGAATGGCCACTTGCTGAACAAACATATTTAAGATTGGTCGACAACAACAAGAGATGGAACAAAAGAAGGCAACAAAACTAAACCATCACAAGGCTTCCATCAGCAAATTATGGATAGGATGACACCCACAAGAACAACATGACCAGGACATAAAAAGTGAGGCAAAAGACATGCCTTGGATGGATTGCAAAATATAATGGAAATTAACGAAGGAGATTTTTTTGACAGAGAGGTGTCTGCTCATGGAGGACACCGCCACCATCTCCCCCCTCCTCATCCTCCTCCACCACCACAACTATATGGACACCTTTAATTCGGATGCGTTGGAGGAGGGCAGCAACGTGAAGTTCGAGAGAATTCGCAAGAGGCCCAACGGGTGGCCTGTTTTAAAGAGTCTTGGAGCTGCATCATCATCGCGCTTCCTAGAGGCGAGAGAAGGCAGGGTGTGTAGGAGCATCGTGCACGGGATCGAGCGTGGGAGGGGGAGAAGAGGATTTAGGGTTTGAGATTCTTGAGACGTGGAGAGAGACAAACCTACAGGTTCACACTGATATCTGCGGTGTTGATTGCCACGGGCATGCTGGATCTTGTTCTTCCATCGAATATTTCCGCGCACATGAAACGTCGAAGGCGCATCAAGATTAGATTCACCACAGTGTCGCAAAGGCGCAAACACATGCGTGTAAATAAAACAAAAAATAACATAGTCGCCACCACCCACCATCTTTTCAGGATAAACACGCATGAAGATGTTGAAAACCCAAAGGAGAAAAGCCTTTCCCCAAAAGAAAAGAAACCATCGTCAACATTCAGCCAGAGAGAGCCTCACTCAACACAAAGCGCACGGCTCACACCCGATCCGGACCGTGCACCGCGTGACCTCACCGGGCCGGCCGACCACGCGCAGGTCCACAAAGCGAGCTCGCTCCCTCGCGCGCACGGAAAGAAAACCCCACCCCAGTCTACCCCACCCCTCCAAACCATCCCGTCGGTCATCCTCCCCTTTTCGGTTGGCCATTTCCCCCCGCTCGCCGCCCAACGCGCATCGCATCGCATCGCATCGCGGCTGAAGTGAGCGAAGGAGTGGACGAAAGGGGAATCAGACCGTGCCAAAGGTCTCACACACCTCACCACCCTCTCCCCTCGATTTTTTTTTCTCCCCTTCCATTCCATTCCATTCCCCCCTTCCTCCCGTCTCGCTGCTACGCATCGCAATTCCCCAATCCAAGACCGTATTCCCCTCACCCCCCCTCCGCAGCTCCGCCCCGCCGCGACGCGCCGCAGCACAGCCCAGCACACTCCCCGCCCCCCGCCGCCGCAGGACCGCTCCTGCCCCGCGCGGCGGCCACGGCAGGTACGGACCCCCGCGGCTCCCGGCCCGTCGTAGTTAGATCAGGGCCCGCGCCCGCCCCACGGGGGCGGGGCGCGGGCGGTGCCGCGTCTCGTGGGGTTGGGGGGCTAGGGTTCGGGCGGTCGCGTGCCGGCTCGGCCTCGTCGCGGGCCCGGCCGATCCGACGGCGAGCTGGCTGTTTGCCAGCTCGGGGTGTCGCGTTTCCGCGAGCTGGGTTCTCGAAATGGATGATGGGCAGATCCCCTTGTCCCGTTGGACGGGGCGGAGTAGCGGTTAGATGATACAGGGAGCTGTAGGGCACGGAGTTCACGGATGGAAGGCTGTCTTCAGCCGAGTAGAGGCCATCAGATTGCCGAATTCGGGGACAACCTTCCAGTAATGGAAGGTTCTGTGCTCGCTGGACTGTGATAGGCTTGTTTACGAGGTTTTCGTGCCGCTCTGAGCATGTCGGGAGTTATCGGACTTGATGCCGCCGGTGGGTTTTGCGCCGGTCTGATAACCGCTTTGTCGGAAGTTATTAGTAGACTTGATACCACCGTTGGTTTTGCCGCCGTTCTGATAGCGGTTTTGTCGGGACTTATTAGTAGACTTGATGATACCTCCGGTGGGTTTTGTGCCGGTCTGATAACGGTTTTGTCGGGACTTAGTAGACTTGATACCGCCGTGGCGGTCTTGCCGGATGAGAGCACCGGTTTTATTAGCATTGTGGTGTGCTGGACTCAGCTCAAAATTAATAATTCCGTTGTCGTTTATGCATGCAGCCGCGGATAAGGTTGTCCGAAGTAGCTGAGGGGTTTGCTGATGGCTGGTGCCTCAGCAACCGATGATTCTTCTGCGAGCACGGCTGGGATGAGGGATGACGATCGCAGCCTGTCCGGCGAGTCCTTGTCGGAGTGGCGGTCCTGCGACCAGGGCGAGAGCGGAAGCCCTTCAACGTCCCCGCCATTTTGGGACACCGATTACGACGATGATGATCCTGGTTCGTGAATGCACTTGCATATATGGTTGCGTGGTTTGATTAGCATGTTATTTTGGCGCGACATGCTGGTGGAAATTATCTTGGTATGGATTGCTGTGATGCCTTTTGTACTTGAATGAATCATTGGCATGCTCGAATAGTCCAGCACGAACTGGGCAGCTGATACACTATACCTCCTCCTATGTGCACCAAATTATCTTGTCAAGCTGTAAGGGTGGAGCTTGTGACCCATTCATCAGTACATATTGGTTCATTTTGCAGTGCCATGTTATCCAAGGTTGGTTCGTGCTGGTTGCTGGGACTTAGTGCCATGATTAGAAATGCAGACGTTGCATGGGCATGATGATAGATAGTGTTTGGCATGGCTCTCACATTTAGAAAGTCTTGTTGTATCCGATTTTCAATGTAGAAAATATAAATACAGAGAGGTTTAATTTGTCTTATTACCTGTCTTCAATGAAAAAGGCAGAAATCATGATATGGTTAGACCAGAATGTCAGTTGATTCAAGACATTTACCATTTATGATTAAACTCAAACTGCATGCATATTAGAGCTTGGTGCATAGTATATAAAGATTAAGCTATCTTTCCAGTATTCCGTTGTAAATAAAATAAAATGTGATCATGCCTTTATTTATTTCTTGAGATTGTCCATATGCACCTAGTCTATTGCACTCTAAAATACCATGCAATTAATATTGAGCTAAATATCGCGTAGGCAATTTAATGATTTGTGGTGCTCATTGTTTGTCACTCAACACTGTCTTAAACTGGCCATCTTAAATAGCTTCTACAAGCTGAAAACTGAGGATCACTTTCTGTCGCTCTTTTTCTACAATGAAATAATTCATTTACCTTCTCTTTTTGTGCCACTTCACGATGTCATTAGTTGTCTCGTTGATGCAATCTTTTCTTCTTCTATTCTAAAATTGGAACAATCTTTTAAATACTCCCTCCGCCCGGAATTACTTGTCGGAGAAATGAATGTATCTAGACGTATTTTAGTGATAGATACATCCATTTTTATTCATTTCCGCGATAAGTAATTCCGGACGGAGGGAGTAGTTAATTTGCATGCTGATACTTGCCCGAATTAAATTTGTTTGTGTCAAGATTTGCTTTCATTGCATGGATAAATCTATTTCCTTACCGCGATGCAAGTCTTATCATGCTATTGATTGAACTTCCTTTAAGGATAACTTCCTCTGAGATGTGGAAGCTGTATTTGTTTTTTGTGTGTTTAATCTCATTTCTCTCGACTCTGATAGCAGGCCCTAAACCTTCAGAATTATACGGTCGGCATACTTGGAGGATTGAGAATTTTTCCAAGGAGAAGAAGAGAGAGATGAAAAGTGAGCCGTTTGAGGCTGGTGGTTACAAATGGTAAAGTGCCTTTTGACAACCTTGTTCAACAACTTGACCAATGATCTTAGTAAATGATCTATTTTCAAATGTTACCTGGGAACTGAGGGGGGTGAAATCTGTCGTGGGTTCTACATGTTTTGGTGAAATTATAGCTTTTACTCTGTTCGATAGCCCAGCCTGCATGGACGCCTGTGTTTCGTGGTTTACCTTGTGCATTTTCTTTTTGCCTCGCGTGGGGACATATAATTCAAGAGTTTGCTTCCTGCATGGCAGTAATGATGCATACATCATCTTGCTTTCCTGTAGTTTGTCATTTGTTTGATTTTTCTTGTGTTGGTATTTATAAAATGTAATATGGGGCAATTTTGTCTTGCTATGTTTTCCTTTCTGTCATTCTGTGCACCCCAGTCATTTATGATTATAAAGCCTACCTCTGCATATTTTGCTGATGTATTGACCCTTTCCCAAGAAGTGCATGATCTGAATAAAAAATATTTTCCTTAAGCTGGAGATTGGAGAGTGCCACACAATCCTTTTCTCGTATGTGCAATGTTTTGACATGTTTGGTTTACATTGTACTTTAGTATTTATTTCACGTGGGTGGAGCAGGGAGGGAGGAGTAAGGACTGGAAGTTCAGGGTCCTGATAATTATTCTGTTACCGTTGACGCAGTGCGTCTTGGTATATGATACCATTTTTTTTTCTCTTTTTGGACACCAAAATTTTCATTTTTACCTTCAGAAAGTTTTTTAGCTTCGCTGATGGCTTAATGTTGTAGCTTCGCTGAGGGCTAAATGAACAAATCTGAAAGCTTCATGACTCATTTTTCTGGTGTATATTTGTTCCTTTCTGTATGCACAGATGCTGATTCCCTTGTTGTTTCCAATTGTTATTTCACAGGTATATACTTGTATACCCTCAAGGATGTGATGTCTCCAATCACTTGTCATTGTTTCTTTGTGTTGCTAACCATGACAAACTCCTCCCAGGTTTGATGTTGTTACCATGTTTGCAGCTATCTTGCACACATTGGAAATTACTTATCTGACTCTAGTATGAACATTTCAGGATGGAGCCATTTTGCACAGTTCACTATAGCTGTAGGCAATATGGATCCTAAGAAAATTAAATACTCAGGTGAGCTGAACTTGGTTTGTTCTCTTCATAGGAAGCTACAGTATATCTATCTATCTATCTTTTCACCTTGTTCAGGCATTAATGAAGTAATTTTTGTAGACACTTTGCATAGGTTCTGGAAGAAGGAGCATGATTGGGGATGGAAAAAGTTTATGGAGTTGTCAAAGATTCAGGATGGTTTTCTCGTGGACGATGTTCTTGAAATAATTGCTCAAGTTCAAGTTATCAGGTAGTTAATCTGTCTATGCTCATGATTGGTAGCTAATTTTTTCATCATTATGCCTCTAATTCATGTCTCAGAAGGCAGTGGCGGAGCTTGATCAAAATTATAGGAGGGGCTAACCATGTAGGAGGGGCCATTCAATCAATGATTGGGCAAAAACTCCATCATTTATGTCTAATTAAGTGCTAATGATATAACAAAACAACACTAGTTGGGGGGGCCATGGCCCAGGTTGGCCCTAAGGAAGCTCCGCCACTGTCAGAAGGGAACTGTTCGATCTGTTCATCTGAGCATGTCTTCGCAAGAACAACATTTGTGAAAATGCCAATTTTTCTGAATATATTGTTTCTTCCTATAATTCGTACTCGGCTATTCCCATGGCGGGAGTGCAATGCATGTAGTTCCATTGTCTTATTCTTTTGGTCAATCTTTAGTAACTCATGCAGACCAGATGGTTTATGCTCAGCTACTTTATATAGTAGATAGCTGCAGCTGTTTTCTCTTTATATGTATAATCAACTGTGAACTATCATGTAACATTAGACTGCTCTATTTTCATATTGAAGGGAGAAAGTGGACAGACCATTTCGTTGCCTTGATCGTCCTTACCGAAGAGAATTGCTCCGTGTCTATACGACCAATATAGAACAAATTTACCGACGTTTTATCGAGGAACGAAGAAATAAACTTACCAAGCTCATTGAGGACAAAATTAGATGGTCCAGGTGATGCCATTATCTTTTCTAGTATACATCACAACAAGTCAATGTTGCCTGTTTGTTCATATTATGTTTACAGATTGAAATCTTTGTTGGCCTTTCAGTTTTCGTGCATTCTGGTCAGCAATTGACCCAAGAACCAGGCACCGTATGTCCAGAGAGAAGACTGATACCATACTTAAAGTACTGGTGAAGCATTTCTTTGTAGAGAAAGAGGTTACTTCAACATTAGTGATGGACTCTTTGTATACGGGTCTGAAGGCACTCGAATACCAGAGCATGGGCAAGAAAGGGAGAACAAAAATAGCAGAATTGGATGAACTACCTGCACCCATGGTCAATGTTGATATGGACATATTTGTTTTGGCTGGTGATGTTATAACTTTACTCGAGAGAGCAGCCTTGGAACCCTTGCCTTGTCAACCAGTATCTCCAAAGGATGACAAATGTTCCCAGAGCCGCATGAAGGTATGATTAATGAGGTTTGATATTGCAACATTTTTTTCCAGTTTATTAGGGTATATATATTTTTTACTACTTGCTAGTGTCTTAGTTATATCTATGCATACTGTTTAATCTAATTTATAAAAGTTTTTCTACTGGATTTGCAATATGTCGTTCAAGTAGTGTAGTTTCTGCACCTCCTTTTGTGATATGCATGATACCTACCTTACTGCAGCTCGTCCAATTTCTTCTGTTGTTGAAAGAGAGGTTGTAGGTTCTTGTTTGAACTGCCTAGTATATGTTCGCTGAATGATATGTTGGTTTGTGGTGGACTTATGATGTTGTTTGAACTAGCTCGGTACAGCAGGTACTGCTGAGCTTTTATTTATTATATGATATTGTAACATCTGTAATGCTCAAATTTGAAACTGTAGTCTATTGTACCAGTGAAATAACTGTCGCACCTAATCATTTTGTAACCATGCCATCTTCATAGGATGGTAGTTCTGGCGAGGTTAACAAAATCTCTATGGAGCGCGAAGAAAGACGCCTAACTGAGCTTGGGAGGAAGATACTTGAAACATTTGTGCTATCTCACATATTTAGGTAACAACTGTTTTCTGTATATTGATCTTATTACTTAAAGTCAAAGCTAGTTCGTTATATTGGCCAAAATTAGTAGTGATAAGTATGTATTTGTTCCTCAAGCTTTGTGGGCTCGTTTGTTCAGAGTCTTGAGCAACTGAACATTTGAATACGGCTAGTTAACCCTTGAAGTTTCAAGATTTAGCTAGGGGCAAAAATCCTGGACATAGCAAACTTTATGAAACTTAGAGCCAGGTTTTAGTTTGTCTGATCTGAATGTTCAAGGCTTAAATTGTATCCAGTGACGAAGTACTACAAAAGGTGCTGAATTGGTTAATCCTATATTGAGCCATATCTTATTGTACTAAAATTTATGTTATACTCATTAGCAACAAAAGCTTGATCAACTAAAAGTGTAAAACATAAGAACTATTCTGATTGTGTGGTCAAACTATTTTTCCTTTGATCAGTTATCTAAATGAACAATTATGTTAGACACTTGAACGTGACATGATCAGATTTTTCTTAAAAACAGAAGGCAATAGGTTTTACAATATATTTATAATAGAAATTGGTGGTCAATTGTATTTTGTGTACCAGTGTCTGAAACAGCACTTAACTGTTTTCTGGAAGAAGTATAAGATTGTGGCACAAGTTAGTTGCTGTTTTTTCTTGTGAGGTTGTGCTCCACTGTCTGTATTTGATGAATAATGTTTTGGTGATTTTGTAAAGAAGCAAGGGCCACGCGGTTATCTAGCTCAAAATAGACTGAACTATTTTTCTGCTGTTTGTAGTTTACAAATGAAAATTAAAGGCATTTCTTCTATATAAGTTTGAAGAAAGTTGGGTAGATGAATCTTCAACTGTGGGTTAGTTGTTCTATAATGTGATCAACTATCTGTTGCTTCTGATTCTTGCATATTTGCTTGTGTCAGTGGAATTGAAGTTGCATACCAAGAAGCTGTTGCTTTGAAGAGGCAAGAAGAGCTAATCCGTGAGGAGGAAGCAGCGGGACTTGAAAATGAGACGAAGGGAAAGCGTGGCGGTGGTACAAACGAAAAGGACAAGCGCGCAAAGAAAAAGCAGGTTACTTTTCTATGGGCCTTTTTCTTGCTTAGTTCCTTAGGTTGAATGTTGTGTTGCCATTATTATTTAGGAATGCCACAGTAGGGACCAACTCTCTAGCTAACAGCTAAGTTTCTGGAACAATTTTCCTGCCCAATAATTATTGAACTTAATTTATCAAGTGATCATTGCGAGTTAGGATTTATAATTCTTCTTGTGTATTTGATTGGTCTTGATGGCTAAAACATTGTTTTGAGTTTCAGTGATGTACTATATTTTTCATTTTTCATCAGAGTCATAATTTTTCATATCCTTCACTACTTTTATGAAGTGGCAGTGGATGATTATCGGATATGAACTGCCTGGAACTCATTGCTGGGATGAATAAAACAAGGCAGCTTGTGTTTTGTACTGAGAACTGGCTGTAAACTTGAAATCCTTCTAGTTTTTAACTTCTTTTCTCTTGAGTTTTCAGTTATGTCGTGAAAACACTTAAAGAACTTAGCTTGATGTCTTGTGATGAACTTGGCCCATAGTTCACCTAAAACTTGCATAAGTTTCCTGAGCTTGAAAGAGCTTTTTAACCTATAGACTATAGATGTATGACATGTCATGCATGTCATCTCGTGTTACCAAGGAACAGCTTTCTTTCTGGTATATGATTCCCACACAGCTAACTTTATTTTGTGGCGAGGATATCCTAGAACTGTCGACTACACATATTTTTACCCGTCTCCCTACCCTGGCTCCCCTTTATGTGTATTCGAGATACAAGTATTAGCACTGAGTCCTATGCTGGTTATATTTTGTGCTACACCATGCTTGAAGATAAGCTTTGTTTCTTGCAATGAAGTTATTATGATTTGTGTGTATCTCAATGTATACTTTAGTAGTTTAGTGCATGGTTTTCGTTTCAAATGTGTACAATTTTTTCGAGTTTAAATACCCTTGGGTCTAATATCTCATTGTTTGGTTGATGCTTTCTTTGCTACTGCATTGTTCTTCTTTTCTGCTTGTGTGTTCTTAAACTATTTCTTTTCAGGCCAAACAAAAGAAGAACAACCGTAAGGTTAAAGACAAAGAAAGGGAAGATAAATCTGAAGCAAGAATTCTGGAAAGACTTAATGACGAAATCACAGTTGATGACAGTGATGGCTTACCATCTAAGCAGGCAGAAGAAGTGGCACTGAAGGCTGGCCTTACCTTGGAAGAAGGTGCTTCAGATGGGCCAGATCATTTGGATGGTTCTAGACCTATGAATGGAAAGAGAGTCTCCTCTATGGAGGCCAACTCATCAGCATTTTCAGCTGATTCTACTGCTATGAATGGTATTCACAGCAAAATAAACAATTTGCCAGACAGCAGAAATCACTTGTCACCAAATAGGTAGGTGAAGACGATATGTTTAAAGTTTTGCATTGTTCTTGTAAGATGGCACCTGGGCTAACTGAACTTGTGCAGAGGGAAAAATCAGCGTAACAAGGGCATAAGCATTATCAATTATGCCGAAGAAGACGATTGCCTTCCCTCCTCCAGTGTTACTGGTAGTTCAGATCGCAATAGTTCTGGCTGTGGCACTGCTCCAAAATTGGACCGGGATACTGTTCTACTCACCTTGAAAGATAGACTTCGTGAGCTGGGGCAGCGTCTCCATGAGGTGAAGTTACTCTTTTGAAAATATCATATGGCCTTTCTATTGTCATGATGTTCAAAGTTCTGCTGTTTTTTCGAGTTTCTACATATGTTTGATTGTTGAAGGATCTGAATTATAAGAATTGGTTTTAAACTTGATAGATATGGAATATATGTTTCCCATTACTCTTATGTACTTCTATGATCTCTAGCATTAGATGGTTTGAAATTAATTTTGAAATGGTTAACGATGCATCTTATATTCATTTGAGTGCTGATTCAGTCTTGATAAATTCATGCGTTCATATCTCACATCAACACTGTTAAGGTAGACTTGTTCCTAAGTTCTGTGCTGTGCTGATCGACAATGTCCATGCACTTGTTACATGCTTTTTTGTTTGTCAAGTGGACAAGATATCTACGGCCTGTCGTAAAAGCAACTTTTAACTGCAAAAAGGTTCTGGTTTATTTTTCTATCCCCGATCACTACCCCGCATGTTGGATGAGTAGTGTCTGGTTGGAAAGAACGGTATGTCCTTTTTTTCCTTACAGGAAAGGAAAAACCCTGTCTCAAGTGCATGCAATACAGATAAATGTATGTACAGTAGTCACTCGTAGCAGATGCACTGCCTGGGTCTTGTCTTCCTGCTTCGTAGCTTCAACCAATTCATTTCTGTAACCTATCTTTCTTTATGTATATTTCAGAAAAACATTGAGGGGAGAAAACTTTTCAAAGCTCACTTTGAAGCAATGGAAAATCAAACAAAGACAAATGGATCATCCTCATCCAGTTCTACGGAGAAGCCACCTGATGTTCTGAAGAGCCCGGAACATTCCCCTGAACTTACGAACGATGTAAAAGCCAATGGAACAGCCAATAAGGAGGTCCCTCTGGCCAATGGTGTGCCAGAAGAAGCTGTTTCAGGCATGCCAGCCACCACGAGTACTGAAGCTGTGCCTGTTAAGGCCCCTACCAGAACAAAAGTTGACCCAGTTTCAAACAAAGATCATGGATCAAGTTTGACAGCGCAACCAATTAGAGCAGCTCCGAATAGCTCAAAATCAACTCCAACTGATACAGATAAAGATGTTCCTCTTCCTTCAAGATCGCCACGAATCAATAGAGCTGCTCCAGTTCCCCCCAAATCGCCTCCAACTGATAAAGCTACACCAGTTCGTCCGAAATCCCCACCAGCTGAAAAGGCTACTCCAGTTCCCCCCAAATCTCCGCCAACTCATAAAGCTACTCCAGTTCCTCCAAAATCTCCGCCAACTGATAAAGCTATTCCAGTTACTCCAAAATCTCCACTGACTGATAAAGCTACTTCAGTTCCTCCGAAATCTCCACCAGCTGCTAAAGCTGCTGTGGTACCTCTAAAATCTCCAGCGACTGATAAAGCTAATCCGGTACCTCTAAAATCTCCATCAGCTGGTAAATCTTCTGTAGTTGTACCCATAACACCACCATCTGCTAAGGATGCTGGCACTCCTTCAAGATCACTGCAAGTTGATAAATCCATACCAGCCCCCCCAAGACTACCACAAGTTGATAAAGCTGCTCCACTTCCCTCCGCATCGCCACAAACTTCTTCCACCACTTGTTCAGAAGCTCGGGAAGAGACTACTCCTATAAAGGTCACATCCACCAGAGTTTCTGAGGTTGCTGTCACAACATCAAGGCCTTCAAGTGCCCCTGTATTTCCTACACCAAGAACAACTGTACCAGCTACCCCACAAGTTCAAGTTTCTACATTGCTTTCGCGCTCAGCGAGTGAAGCAGCTGGAAGATCAGGAAATGATCCTTCCCCTTCTGCCCCAGCGTATGTCCCACAGACCTACCGCAATGCCATCCTTGGTAAGCCTGGTCTGGGTACATCCTCTTCAATTCTTTCATATCAGTCAACTACTCTGGGACAAGGTACTGCACTTTCGCAGCCGCTATCAACATATGCATCAACTGCGTCATTAATGATGCCTCCTGCTGGGAGGAACGATCAGTTGTTGTCAGCTAGGCATGGATTTAAATCTGGGTTGGGGAATTCAGATACACTTGATAGTTGGCAACCATGGAAAGGTGATAGTAGCATCAATAATTATCTATGGAGGGATGACTCCCCTTACCAACGGACGACAAATGGTCATGCGTATCAACAAACTTGGAAAGATGATGCTTATCAGCAGACACGGGGTACTGAAACAGAAAACTTCAGCAGGTTTGGAGGATTGCAAGCACCGAGACAGACTCCTGTCAGTTTTGTCATGCAGCAGCCACAGGCGCCCGTTGCTGAAGAATATCAGCACCTTGACATCATTAATGATTTGCTCGACGAGGGACAGAGCAATGGCAGCAAGGCAGAGCCTATGCGCCATGATTACCATGCCTATGGTCTGCCATTTTCGCTGAGGGGCAACATAGCAGATTCGGAAATGGCTTCTGTTAGCAGTCCCGGGCGGTTTAGCAGAGGCAACCTGGCAGATTTGGATATGGCCTCTGTCAGTAGTTCAAGGCGGTTTAGCAGAGGAAACTTGGTAGATTCTGAGATGTCTTCTGTGGGCAGTCCTGGGAGGTTTAGCAGAGGCAGCCTGGCAGATCCGGAGATGATGGCTTCTGTCAGCAGTCCCGGTCGGTTTAATTCCGCTGACCGGTACTACGACGATGGGTTCTCAAGGTCCTACGACATGAGCCCTCTCCAGGGGCAGGGGGCGAGGGAGATGCAGTTCTCCTCGCTGGATGCATACGCCACCAATGGTGGCCTGTCCGACATGAGCACATCAAAGCCTTGGCTGTATGGCGGGCATAGCCCTGTCAACCCGTCGTCGATGAATCTCGGGTCGCTGAGCACAAACGGGTTCCCGCAGCACCACCACCAGATGGGGGACTACAGCAGCAACCTGGCGAGCGGGGTGAACGGTGTGGGCTCTGCCACCGCGGCGTATCGGCGCCAGGCCAACAACGGGCGCTGGTGATGCGATGCGAGGAGATGATATATGCCTGTATACAGTCAGTCAGTCTTACAGTGGAAGGAAATAATGCTTGTTGTAACAGATGCTTGTGCCACCATGGGCATGTAATTTGAAACCTTTAGCTTTAAAAAAGGGGAGAAAAGAAAAGGGATACAGTTTACATTTCCGTAAAGCGCTCTCGCCGTCTGCCTTTCAAAGTTTGCTGTTGAGTGCCTGACTGACTGACTGACTGGAGTGAACGCGTCATCAGGCGCCGTTCTAACCTTTCCTCGGTCCCTTGAATCGTCGAAAATGTTGTGATTTGTGCGTCAGTCGTTGCCTAGTTCCTACTATGTAGCAGGTGCCAACAAAAGAAGCCGGCCGAGATAGAACACTTTTGGTGGGTCGGGTCATTCGGCGCCCGCCTACCACCAGACGAGTCAAGCGTGCATTGTTGACGCGACGGGGGACGCGGGCCGAGAAGATCGGAAGACGTCGCCGGGAACCCGCACATGGCTGCTGGCCTGCTGCGTGCGACCGTGCAGTAGGATTCGAGGCGTAGAAAGAAATGCAATACTAATAAATCTGGTCTGGGCGGTGGGCAGCAAAGTCAAAACTGCCCGCGCGCGATCATTTCACCCGTACGCTTTCTTTCTTTCAGCCACCGGCCGTTGGCCCCTCACCCTGCACACCACCATCACCACCACCAGTCCACCAACCACCACCGCGCGCTCCGCTCCTCTCCTCTCCTCTCCCCCACGCCGTACGCGCGCCGTCGCGAGGCCGCGGAACGTACCGTACCGTCCATACATATACATACAGCCACAGCCAGAGCCAGGCCTTCCTTCCTTCCTTCCTTCCACGCCGCGGCCGCCGGGTGCAGTGCAGATTGCCCGTTCTCTCCTGCTCCCCGCCGCGCGAATCCCGGGTCGTCCGTCCCCATCGCCCACCGCCGCCGCCCCGCTCATTCCCTAGGGGCACGCCACTGTTCTGCCGGCCCCCCGGCTCCAGGATTTCCGACCCACCCTGGTTGTCCAGAAGCATCCACGACCCGCTCCCGCTCCTGCTCCGTATAAACAAATCGATGCCGCACCCTCCTTCCCCTTCCTTCCCCATTGCCTGATCCCACTACCGCCGACCGGGAGGGCCTGTGCGGGTGCGGCAGCGCATTTCTCGTCTCCACTCGCCTTCAACCGCCGGAAGGTCAGGAGGCGGCATGAGGGACGACGGGCCCGCGGCGGCGCTGGTGCCGCGCCTGGCCGTCTCCAGCGCCAGCCGCGTCGAGGAGCTCGAGCGCTTCTCCCATTACGTCGGTACGTGCGTGCGTGTGCTCCTCCCCTCCCCTCCCCCGCCCTCAGCTTTACCTTCCGCCGCTAGCCTGCTACTCTTCCTCGTTCAGTTTCAGTTCCTGGATAATAATTATTTGGAGGACACTGCTCCTGCTCGTCTGCGCTGCTCGTACGTACCTTCATCTTTCAGCTTGCGCTTAGTTGTACTTACCAGTAGTGAATCCGTCTGCGCGATCAATTTCACCAGGCGAACATCCTCAGATCCTCGGGGTTCGCACTGCTGCCGCTCCTTTGATTGCCCCAGCGGATCCCAATCCAAGAAACGGGGATGCAGCCCGGAATCCCAGCTGCACAAGCATCCCCTCTCGATTTGTTAATTAAAATTACCGGGCATGCTTGCTTGTGGTGGACATTTAAGTAGACACCCAACTTGCCATACAGAAAAGATAACTGTACATTAGATAATGTTTCTGTGACTCTGCCGGAGGCACATCCGCACATCGCTATCATTTGATCATTTCCCACCCTTCTTCCGCAATAAACTAAACCCCAAACCCACATCGCCATCAAGGATCCAGACGCACGGCATGTTCCTTCCTTCTGGCTCTAGCTGCTGTGCACAATCCTACGACAATAATGCCGTTTTGGAGCCACGCTGCTTCCCCTGAACCTTCCTGCCTGCCTGCCTGACAAAAATCTTTCTTCTCCAGCCAGGCAAATCGGGTTCGACCACGCCAGCGAGTGCCCCCACCTGTGCACGCTGGCCTACGACTACCTGCGCAAGAACAAGGGCTACGAGGAGAACATATTCGCCTTCTTCCACAACACCGCCGACCCGGGGCCCCTCATCGTCAGCTTCATCGAGGAGCTCGACAAGTGCATACTCGCCTACTTCTCCTTCCACTGGAAATGCTCCACCTACATGATCACCCAGGTAAAAATCAAGGAGGCTTTTGAATGAAACCGACCTTCCGTTCTTCCTTACCTTGCGACGATGCATGCTCTTCCACTGATATTTTGTATATTGATTTGATACAGTGTGATCTCCACAGGTTCTGACGGTGGAAGGCGCGCCCAAGAGGAAGCTCCGGAACATGGTGTTGGAGGCCACCAGGTGATTGATTGATTATCCATTCTTTAAGCGGCACGCGTCATTGCGGAGCCTGTCAATGCGTTGTGGTTGTCTATTCTTTGCTTTGTTTCGCCCATTATTTTTAGCTTACATCATCTTAGTGCATGTAGCTTGGTATGCCACTCTTGTGTGCGGTTTGATAGTTTCTTCTTTATCGGCGTGCTGCATTTCGTCCTTGGATTATTCACACAGTTGACTTCTACTTTTATCTGACGGAGTGATAAATTAGTCAACCTGGCACTGGATCAACTTCAGAGCTCAGCGTGGGCACTGTAGCAGAAACTGCATCTTTTGAGGTCAGGAGTGATGAGATTGAGATGGTGCCCATGTGCTAAGGTTTTAAATTACTCCCACAACCACATGTTGGTTTGTCATGACACTTTCCTGGAAATGTCTCTTTGAATGAGTGCATTGCTAAATTGCCTGGTCCAGTTTGTGTCTGCTTTTCTTATTATTAATCTTGAAAGCAATTAATTCACTGCCAGTGGGGTACAATAATTCTAGTGTTTATCTTTCCATTTGTAAAGCGAAATATGTCTGCATAGGAGAACTATAATTGAATTAATCCATAAAAAGTGTGAAAAATATACAAAAATACAACTACAATAACCGTATGCTTAACAAGTTCCTTCATGCATCATCTACCTCCCTAACTTCCTAAGCAGAGGAGTTTAGTTTGAGCATACGTTTACAACTTAGATCTGAGATGGTATTTTCTGTTGGGTCAAACTTGGTCTTCCCGTTTACACAACGGCAACAGCAGCATTTACACAGATGCATGCATGGTTGCATGTGGGCTGCATGTCGACAGCAGTAGTTGTTTCTTAGCAAGGTAGTAAATGGGCAGGTCGGCAGCAATACTTGCGTGCCTTACTAGCTAAGATGTCAGAGTAATGTCATGATAGAATTTAAGGATGCACTTAATGCATGACAGTGCGGCTAGGAATTTTCTTCCTTGTTCACACTAGTAGTACTAGTCTAGATGCACTGCATCTACTAATGCTGGTTGTGGCATAGTCGGTTTGGCTGCCTATAAAAGCAGCTGTGTACCTCCGGTTGAAAGCATTCCATTCCGATCAAATCAAGGCAACAAGCCACTTCAGTTTCCTCCTCTGCTCAAGTAGTACTCAAAGATCTCGTGATCGTGTCTTGAGCTGCACTAGTGAGTGCGTGTGAGCTGAGTGCAAGTACTACCATTAGATAGCCACGACTCTCTGTTACTGATAATGCAGGCTAACAATTGGCATCGAGCCTCGGGTTATGCGAAGCATATGCCGAAGGAGGCGTCGCCGATGGCGGTTTCAAGACCGCCGAGCGAGCTCGGCCGAGGACACCTGCGGCGGCGGACGCGCTTCATGGCGCGAGGCAGGCCGGAGGTGAGCTGGTGCGCCACGCCCGTGCGAGACGTGGGCATGTCCAAGACCTCCTCCTCTCTCACGCGGACCAACTACCCGGTTGGTCGGTCATGATGAAAGTCATCATGGAGGCGCGGCATATGTGGAAAGCAGTGGAAACGGCGATGTCGAGTACGAGGAGGACCGGCTGGCGATGGAGGCGATCTTGCGCTCCGTCCCAGAGGAGGTGGTGCTCACCCTTGGCGCCAAGAAGACGGCCAAGGAAGCATGGGAGACCATCAAGACTCTGCACATCGGCGTGGAGCGCGACTGGAGTCGAAGGCCCGGACCTTGCGCCTCCAGTACGAGGAGATCCGGTTCAAGGCGGTGAACAAGTCGACGACTTCGCCTTGCGGCCGCAAGGTCTCGTCAACGAAGCTCGCAACGCCGGAGATCCCATCGACAACAAGATGGTGATTCTCAAGTTTCTCGCGTCGCACCAGGCGGTAAGCAATCGGCTGGTCCATCGAGAGCTTGGTGGATCTTTCCACCATGACGATCGAGGAGCCGGTAGGGCGGCCGGAGGTCGCCGAGGTGCGCGGCGACGACGCCAACAACCGTGGTTGGCGGCGAACTATCGCTCACCGAGGAAGCGATGACGCGCAGCCAGCAGCAGCTGCCGCCGACGGCAACTCTTCCGGCGATGAGGCGCCCACGGGAAGCAGAGGTCGCGGCAGAGGCGGAGGCTGCGCCAGAGCGGTGGCGGCAACCGCGTCGCAGCCAAGTGCAGGCGAGGCGCCGCAACGGTGGCAAGTGCCGCTATCGCAACATGCCGGTCATGGATCCGGATTGCCACAGAGAAAGCCGACGAGGCAGCCGCAACAACGGCAAACCTCGTCCCAGCCGACGGATGGTGGGCGGCAATGATCTTGGCAAGAGTCGAGCCCGTGCAGGAGAGCTCAGCGTCTCCCACGACCACGGCCCTGACATCCACCCATTCCGTGCAGGAGGCATGGAGCCCGTCCACGGGAACCATCACTCCAGTGACAGGCCACACCTTGACAACGACGTTCTCGGGGCCTGTCGACTGGGAGGCGATGAAGGCTCGGGTATGGGGGAGCCACACCCCGGCGACGGCGTCCCAGATAACCGCGGGACCCGACAAGATCGCGCAAGTTGGCGCGACAACGACACATATGGCGGACCATGCTCCGACCATGATGTTGGCGACCATCGACTCCGTGCAGGAGCGCACGGAGACTCAGGTCAGCCACACCCCGACAACAAAGTGTTCGGGGTCCACCGTGTTGTCGGGAGATGGTTCCCGACAACAAAGATGTTCGTCGGCGGCTACGTCTTCCTCAGCGGAGAGAGCCGTGACTACACCCACGCTTGCGGCGGCAAGCAAAGTGAGGGTTGGTTCCTCGACACGGCGCCACGAACCACATGACTGGTTCGGTCGACGCGTTTATGAGCTGGACCGCTCAATCACCGGGAAGGTGCGGTTCGCGGACGGATCCGTGGTGGAGATCCACGGGCGCGGGACCGTCGTCTTCGCCGACAAAGGGGGTGATCATAGGGCGCTCACGGACGTCTACTTCATTCCGGCGCTCAAGAGCAGCGTCGTGAGTGTCGGACAGCTCGACGAGGGCTGGTTCGACATCGACATCCGGCGCGGTGTTCTCACCGTGCACGACCAGCAGAAGAGGCTGCTCATCGAGGTTACCCGCTCACCGAACCGCCTCTATAAATTCTTCTTTCAACCCGTGCATCCTGTGTGCCTTGCCGTGGGCCATGTCTCCGACGCGTGGCGTTGGCATGCCCGGCTAGGACACCAGCACTTCGACGGGTTGCGAAAGATGGCGCAAGGCAACCTCGTTCGTGGGCTACCTCACATCGAGCACGCCGACGAGCTATGTGATGCATGTCTTGCGGGGAAGCAGCGGCGTCTGCCGTTTCGAGAAGGCACGCTATCGGGCGCGAAAACCCCGAGTTGGTTCATGGGGACCTCTGCGCCCAATCACCCGGCAACGCCAGTGCGTCGCTACATCCCGCCGCTCGTCGACGACTATAGCGAGTTCATGTGGGTGCTGCTCCTCGCCTCCAAGGATGAGGCGGAGCAAGCCATCGTCAGCGACAAGCGGCGGCAGAGGTCGAGTGTGGCCTAAAGCTGCGCGTCTGCGCGACGGACCGTGGCGGCGAAGTTCACGTCGGCCACGTTCTACAAGCATCGCGACGAAAGGGTGCAACGCCACCACAGCCCCTTACGCCGCAGCAGAACGGGCGTCGTCGGCGGAGGAACCAGGCGGTGCTTGGGATGGCACGCTGCATGCTCAAGGCAAAGCAGTGCCGAGCACGTATTGGGGGGAAGCCGTGCTCACGGCCGTCTTCATCCTCAACCGCTCCTTCACAAGGAGTGTCGATGGCAAGACGCCTTATGAGGCGTGGTACGGAAGGAAGCCCGATGTCGCTTCCTCCGCACTTTTGGCTGCGTCGGGCATGTCAAGACGGCGCGCCCCACGGTGAAGAAGCTCGACGACAGAGCACCCGATGGTGTTCATGGGCTATGAGGCGGGCTCTAAAGGCGTACAAGATGTACGACCCGCCTCAAAGCGTGTGCATGTCTCGCGCGATGTCATCTTCGACGAAGACGCGATGGACTTGGGAGGTGTCGGGGAGGCCCGGCAAGCAGCTCCTTTACCGTGGAGTACCGATGTACTCTACGACCCGAAGCAAGACCGGGAAGTGCCACCCGGAAGCTCGGGAGGTGTGGATCCGGGAACAAGAACCCGAGAACACCGCCCCGGTGCGGTGTCGCCGGACACCACGACGTCAAGCAACGTGGGTCCCGGAGGCGATTCGCAACCCCGCCAACGGCGAGGTCGGAGCTGTTCGACGCCGACGACGGCGTTGGCGCCCACGAGTTTCGACGATGGGGATCTCTCGGCGAGGCTGCGCGCAACACCGCAACAGCCCGAGGATGAGGGCGTTGATGACGACGAGGTCTTGCATCGATGGCGGCGAGAGCCGACCACGTTCGCAGAGGCCGAGCAAGAGGATTCTTGGCGCCACGCGATGCCGATTTAGTGGCGTCGATCAACGATAACGCCACTTGGACACTCACCACACCGCTGCCGGGCACCGAGCCATCGGGCTCAAGTGGGTGTTCAAGGTGAAGAAGGACGAGCACGGTGCCATTGTCAAGCACAAAGCGCGCCTCGTCGCAAAGGGCTACGTGCGGCGTGGGAGTGGACTTCGAGGAAGTCTTCGCCCGTGGCAAGGCTGGAGTCGGTGCGGCTCATCCTTGCCGTGGCCGCCACCAGCGGTGGGAAGTACACCACATGGATGTCAAGTCGGCGTTCCTCAACGGCGACCTTAACGAGGAGGTGTCGTCTCCCACCACCCGGTTCGTTGCAAAGGGCCCGGCGGGCGTGTATCGACTACACAAGGCCTCAGATGGTCTCCGGCAAGCCCCAAGGCGTGGAATGCCAAGCTCGATGCAAGCCTCGTGATCGCTTGGGTTCTCACGCAGCACTTCGAAAGCACGGTGTGTACTCGCGTGGCACCGCGAACACGCTGCTCATCGTCGGCATCTCGCCGACGACCGGTCATCGCCGGGCGAGCTCAAGAGGTTCAACGCTTCAAGGAGAGATGCATCGTCTCTTCAAGATGAGCGACCTCGGGCTACTCGGTACTACCTTGGGCTGGAGGTGAACCAGAGGGTGGTCGCATCACGATCACACAGACGGCCCTCGCCACCAAGATGCTCGGCGGCGAGCATGAAGGATCGCTATCTTTGTGCAAGCTCCAATGGAGGCACGGTGAAGCTCGGCAAGGAGAGCCCGAGAAGGCGGTGGATGCCACACTCTACCAAGCATCATCGGAGTCTCGGTACCTCGTGCACACCCGACCGGACATCACGTTTGTTGTCGGGTACCGAGTAGGTTCATGGAAGCTCCGACAGCGATCACCTCGCTGCCGTCAAGCACCGCTCCGTACATCGCGGGTGCGCCACGCATGGATGCGTGTACCGTCGTGGCGACGGCGAGAGCTTGGTCGGGTCGGCGACTCGACCACGCTGGTGATGTGGACTCCGGAAGAGCACATCGGGCATACTATTCCTTCTCGGGAATAGTCCCGTCCACCGCAATCGGTGAGGCGAAAGTTGTCGCCCGTATCTTCGTGCGAGGCGAGTACATCGCGGCAGCTACTGGCGGCATGTCGAGGATTTGGCTTGCTCGCCTTCTCGGCGAGATGCTAAATCAGGACACAACCCTGCGCTCATCTTCGTCGACAACAAGTCGGCGATTTCCTCTGCAAGAATCCAAATGCTTCACGACCGCAGCAAGCACATCGATCTCGCTATCACTTCATACGGATCGCGTCGAGAAAGGCACGGTGATAGTGGAGTTCATCAGACTGGTGAGCGAAGGCGGACATCTGACCAAGTCACTTGGTCGTGTCCGGTTCGAGAGCTGCGCAACAAGGTCGGGATCATCGACACCAAGCTCCTTCGACAAGTTTGAGGGGGAGAAATGTTGGGTCAAACTTGGTCTTCCCGTTTACACAACGGCAACAGCAGCATTTACACAGATGCATGCATGGTTGCATGTGGGCTGCATGTCGACAGCAGTAGTTGTTTCTTAGCAAGGTAGTAAATGGGCAGGTCGGCAGCAATACTTGCGTGCCTTACTAGCTAAGATGTCAGAGTAATGTCATGATAGAATTTAAGGATGCACTTAATGCATGGCAGTGCGGCTAGGAATTTTCTTCCTTGTTCACACTAGTAGTACTAGTCTAGATGCACTGCATCTACTAATGCCGGTTGTGGCATAGTCGGTTTGGCTGCCTATAAAAGCAGCTGTGTACCTCCGGTTGAAAGCATTCCATTCCGATCAAATCAAGGCAACAAGCCACTTCAGTTTCCTCCTCTGCTCAAGTAGTACTCCAGTATCTCGTGACTGTGTCTTGAGCTGCACTAGTGAGTGCGTGTGAGCTGAGTGCAAGTACTACCATTAGATAGCCACGACTCTCTGGTTACAGTAATTCTGGGCTAACATTTTCTTCTCAGAAAGAATAAGTAAACCCTAATCTGGTTCAATCTTAAGTATGAGATATAATTACAGGTAATGATCTCTATTCCTCTGACACCAAAACTGAAGTCTAGTATCTGATTCTCCTCTAAACACAGGAGTCAGAGATTCGAAAGGGTCACACGAAACTTGAAGGTAACCAGGCTATTCTCCACACTGGTGGAAGAGCTGAAGGCCATAGGGCTATCTCCCCAAGGTCCGGCACAGTGCAGCGATGTGATGGTCCCAGTAGCACATTGTGATCGCAGCCCAGTCCTACTCCTGATGGGCGGCGGAATGGGAGCTGGCAAGAGCACTGTACTTAAAGATATACTAAAGGAGTAAGTTGATCAATTTCTGTACTTGTTGCTCACTGTAAATTTCTTCTGGCAATCTGCACACTTTGCACACAAAAAAGGCAGAGTAAATGGATGAGAAATGCCGAGCTGTTAAAAACTGATTTGAGAAGACAGAAACATTACTGAGACTTTCCTCAAAGCAAGTAGAGCAGCTAAATTGAATACTTTGTGTCTATAGGCTGATCACCCTATTATTTGTAGATCATTTTGGTCTGGGGCAGCAGCAAATGCAGTGGTGGTGGAGGCAGATGCATTCAAGGAAACCGATGTTATATATCGAGCCATCAGCTCAAGAGGTCACCACAATGACATGTTACAGACAGCAGAGCTGGTATGTGCTACTATGATTGCTATATATATGCATATTCCTATGTGAGTAGCACAGTTGAGTAGCACAGTACATACCGATTAAATGATTAATCAAAATGAACAAGGTTGCACATTCTACTGGTTCAGACTTCTGATAATCAAAAGCACTATCAGAAACCAACCTGAAGCAAACCCAGAAACTCATCATGTCAATTACACTGAAATGAAACAAGCAATTTATCCAAACTGAATTAGCTGATGAATCATTATGCACTTCTTATATCGTGATTCACAACGTCGATACAGGTGCACCAGTCATCGATGGACGCTGCCTCGTCGCTCCTGGTGACCGCCCTGAACGAAGGGAGGGACGTGATCATGGACGGCACACTGTCGTGGGAGCCATTCTTCCAGCAAACGGTAGCCATGGCAAGGGCAGTGCACCGGCAGCGGTACCGCATGGGCGTCGGCTACAAGGTCACTGAAGACGGGTCGATCACGGAGGATTACTGGGAGCCGGTTGAGGCCCGCAGTGCCGACGAGGAGAGCGAGATGAGGTCGAGGAAGCCTTACCGCATCGAGCTCGTCGGTGTTGTCTGTGATGCCTACCTCGCAGTTGTGAGAGGAATCAGGTGAATCCTCCTACTCACTCCGATCCATAATAAGTGTCGCCTGTTCAGAAGTAATTTAGTCCATGCCAGAATTAGCCCCTGCATCGATAAAATTCTGCTCATTCTAGTATCTCGCGCTATCGCCATTTGGCGAACTACTTGGCTTAAGTACTGAACGTCTCACCCAACAGAGGGGAAGATTTCTGCTCATACTTGAGTGGAAACACAGAAGTATTGTATCTAAAAGTCTGGCATTGGCAGGAGAGCGGTGATCACGGGGAGAGCAGTGAGGGTCAAGTCCCAGCTGCAGTCGCACAAGCGATTCGCCACGGCGTTCCGGGGATACTGCGGCGTCGTCGACAACGCGAGGCTCTACAGCACCAACTCCATGGGTGCCCCAAAGGTGAGGACTGAGGAGTCACTTGTGTCTAAACTCTGAAGCCAACAATAATAACACACGGATCATGTTGGTTTTGACGAACCTGCTACGTACATGGGCATCGCAGCTGATAGGGTGGAAGGACGGGGAGAGCAACCTGCTGGTGGACCCGGAGGAGATCGGGTGCCTGGAGCGGGTGAGCGGCCTGAACGACGAGGCCAACTGCGTGGGCGAGCTCTACCCGGACGGCCAGCCGTCGCCGTCGGCGTGGCAGGACCTCGTGGCGTCGCCGTCGAGGGCGTCCGTGCAGCGCGAGCTCAGGGCCGCCGTCCAGGCGAGCGAGGCGCGCTTCCGGGCGGCGTCCTTGGCCGACGGCGCCCTCCGCGGCGGCGACGCGCCGGTACAAACTTTTTGAGTCCGGTGCGTGCGTTTCATCATCCGTGATGAGGGTGTTTTCTTTCTCTTTTTTCTTGACACTGTCAGGCTGGGGTGTGGTGTTGGGTTCATGTGGCTGGTTGACTGGTGGTGCTAAATGATGGATGGCTCGCCGAAGAGGCCGTGCTCTCTGCCATCTCCAAACCCGAGTCCATCATTGTATACTGTTCTCGTATATGGAAAGAGAAACACACACGAGCGTTGGTACAGTTTTGTGTGCTTTGACAATCTTCGGTCGGAGCCCGCGGAACGGATAACATCGTGTTCGGGTTCGTCCGCGTGCCTACAAAATGGAGCTGCCCCGGATGCATCTATACATCTATATATATAGTAACATAAAAGTCCCAATGGGACAGATCAAACTGTCCCTTAAACTGCCCGTATTCGTCAAGACCATGCGGTTTAGACGTATTATGCCATCCAACGCGGTATCGCATCCGTCTGCAAATAGATATTAGAGCGCACAAGCGACGCATTGGGGCTTAGAGTGGACGCGACTTCTCACTTCTCACTGGTGCCTACATTGAAGCGGCGCACCGGACGAGAGCACTGCCTACGCCGCGTTCTAGTGTCTACATTTTTTCAATGTCGGAGTGACGTTATTGGACGGGACAAATATCTACCGCATGCAAACGGGCTGCCCATCCGTCTGCTGGCTAAGAAACCAACTCTGGCGCCCACATTGACACACCCTGCCGCTTGGCCTCGCCGGAGGCCATGCCCAGTATAAACCGCACCACAACACGTCCGCTCCACATCCTCCTCCGTGCACCACATCCGCCATGACCGTGAGCTCTAGCGCATTATAGGAGAGCCTCTCGATGGAGCAGAAGCATGATTTGGCCGCCCCTGCGGCCGGCTGGCTGGTCCGTTGTGCCAGGAGGATAGAGGTCGACATGCCGGCCAGCTCCCCGAAGGTCTCTGACAATGACCTGATGATGGAGACGGGCTCCGACGATGACTCGACGCCCCTGCCCGCATTGGTCCATGCCGGCTTGACCATGGAGTAAGAGCAGGCTCACTTCAACGCCGCCATGGCGGAGGAACAGTTGGTACCACCGCATTTTTCGGAGTTTGGGCTGGTGCAGCAGGAGCAGCAATACAACCTATCCCTTCTCGAGCAGCGCCGGCTAACGAAGGGCCAAATCTACGGCGAGCGAGGAGGTTGTGGCAGTCATGATCGCTGAGGGAGTCCTGGATTAAGGGGTCGTCCGGACGGCCGGACTATTAACATGGGCCGGACTGTTGGGCTATGAAGATACAAGACAGAAGACTTCTTCCCGTGTTCGTATGGGACTCTCCTTGGCGTGGAAGGCAAGCTTGGCGATTCAGATACGTAGATTCCTTTCTCTGTAACCGACCTTGTATAACCCTATCCCCCTCCGGTGTCTATAAAAACTGGAGGGTTTAGTCCATAAGGGAGAATCATAATCACATATGCTAGACTTCTAGGGTTTAGCCATTACGATCTCGTGGTAGATCAACTCTTGTAATACTCATATATATCAAGATCAATCAAGCAGGAAGTAGGGTATTACCTCCATAGAGAGGGCCCGAACCTGGGTAAACATCGTGTCCCCTGTCTCCTGTTACCATCGACCTTAGACGCGCAGTCCAGAACCCCCTACCTGAGATCCGCCGGTTTTAACACCGACATTGGTGCTTTCATTGAGAGTTCTGCTGCGTCGTCACCAAAAGGTTTGATGGCTTCATCAATCATCTACAACAACGCGGTCCAGGGGGAGATTTTCCTCCCCGGACAGATCTTCGTATTCGGCGGCTTCGCACTGTGGGCCAACTCGCTTGGCCATCTGCAGATCGACAGCTACGCCCCTAGCCACCAGGTCAGGTTTGAAAGCTTGAATTACGTGGCCGACATCCGCAGAGACTTGATCTTCGATGGATTCGAGCCCATGACGGCCACTCCCTGCCACCACGATGAACATGACCTAAATCTGTCATCGGACTGTGCTCGGGAGATAACACCTACAACCGCTCTGGCCCTAGATCTGGAGCATATTGCGTCATCCGAGGACGGGATGCTTAACCTCGCCACGGAAGCCGCAGACTCAGCGGCGTTGGAGCTGCACACAGACCCAACCTCGAGTGGGGCCTGTGTCATCGGAGCCTCGGATTCGTCTCCGGTCATAAGTTCCGAACCGCGTGGATCCGCGCCCATTGAACCTCATCAGGCGCCGATCGTCGAGTTCAGCTCCGCGGACATCTTCCGGCACTCACCTTTAGGCGATGTGCTAAATTCGTTAAAAGCCCTCTCCTTGTCAGGGGACTCACAGCCGAACTATATCCGGCTTGAATTGGAAGCTGACGACGGGGAATTTCGCTTCCCACCCACCACCCACTTCATAGCCACTGTTGAAGACTTAACCGACATGCTCGATTACGGCTCCGAAGACATCGACAGTATGCACGACGATGCCGGAGAGGAGCAGGCACAAAAACCACCGCTCATAGGGCGGTGGATGGCTACATCTTCATACGATATATACATGGTGGACACACTTAAAGAGAAGGAGGCTGACGACGATAAGGATAAGCCTGTCGATGAACCTCCCAAGCATCGGCGTCAGAAGCGCCGACCTTGATCCGGCAAAAGGAAAAATAGCAACATTGTCACTAACGACGGTGATAATCCGAACCAAGCTGAGGACCTCGCAGATCCAGCGTTGGAGCAGGACGAGGAGAGGACGGCGAACACAGTCCGGGGCCGTTACCCGACCACAGCGATGCCGAAGATAGCAATTATCAACCTATCTCTGAAGAGGAGGTCAGCCTGGGCGACGACGAATTTGTCGTCCCAGAAGAACCTTTAGAACAAGAACATCTCCATCAAAGGCTTATCGCCAGTGCAAGGAGCCTGAAGAAGCGGAAGCAGTGGCTCACAGCCGCACATGATACGCTCAATGACAGATGGAATGAAGTGCTAGACACTGAGGAAAAATATGGCTGTAATCACCAAACAAAGGGCTACCCTAAGCGTAAACTGCTACCCGAATTCGACGACGAGGCTATCATGCCTATACTACCGAAGAACAATACTGCCGACAAGCTGGACCGACCACCTCGTGGACGAGACAGAGTGGCTAGCAAGGCTGTACACAAGCCCGCACCCCCTCCCCGTAAAGGAAGGGAGGCTGCGGCTCAGGACCAGAAACACGATCTATGTGAGGACCTGGATAAAAAGGCTGGTAAGGCCAGATCCATTTACGGATCCAGGGACCGTGCCCCCACATGGGACTGTGGCTATCAAGCCAAATATACCGGTCATATACCAGTTTGGAGCCGATACCAAACATTACAACCGCCGAACCCACGCCACGACACAGCCAAATACAAGGGTGCCGCACACCCCCCGTGCTTCTCCGATGAGGTGCTGGATCACGAATTTCTAGAAGGGTTTAAACCCGTAAACATCGAGGCATATGATGGAACGACGGATCCGGCGGTCTGGATAGAAGACTTTACTCTTCACATCCACATGGCTCGTGGAGATGATCTCCACGCCATCAAATACTTACCCCTCAAGCTGAAAGGACCAGTTCGGCACTGGCTGAAAAGCCTCCCAGAAAACTCCATTGGAAGTTGGGAAGAACTTGAGGATGCTTTTCGGGCCAATTTTCAAGGGACCTATATCCGGCCCCCGATGCTGACGGTCTAAGTCACATAATCCAACAACCCGGGGAATCAGCCCGTAAGCTTTGGAATCGGTTTCTCACTAAGAAGAACCAAGACGTTGATTGTCCGGACGCTGAAGCCTTAGCAGCTTTCAAGCACAGTGTCCGGGACGAATGGCTAGCTAGACACCTTGGCCAAGAAAAGCCAAGGAGAATGGCAGCCCTAACTGCGCTCATGACCCGTTTTCGCGCGGGTGAGGATAGCTGGTTAGCCCGCAGCAGCACCAGCGAGCCTGGCACATCCGAAGTCAGGGATGGCAATGGAAAGCCACGACATAACAAAAGCAAACGTCGAAACATGGAAGCGTAGAGGATACAACAGTAAACGCCGGATTCAGTGGCTCCAGACCCGGTCAGCGGAAGAAACCATTTAAAGGCAACAAAGATGGTCCATCCAACCTAGACAAAATATTAGATAGGAACTGCCAAATCCATGGCACCCCCACTAAACCCGCAAACCATACCAACCGCAGTTGTTGGGTCTTCAAGTAGTCCGGCAAGCTTACTGATAACCCACAAGTGTAGAGGATCGCAACAGCTTTCGAGGGTAGAGTATTCAACCCAAATTTATTGATTCGACACAAGGGGAGCCAAAGAATATTCTCAAGTATTAGTAGTTGAGTTGTCAATTCAACCACACATGGATAACTTAGTATCTGCAGCAAAGTATTTAGTAGCAAAGTAGTATGATAGTAATGGTAACAGTGGCAAAAGTAAAGATAATAGTTTTGTAGTAGTTGTAACAGTAGCAACGAAAAAGTAAATAAGCGAAGCACAATGTGTGAAAAGCTCGTAGGCATTGGATCAGTGATGGATAATTATATCGGATGCGATTCCTCATGTAATAGCTATAACATAGGGTGACATAGAACTAGCTCCAGTTCATCAATGTAATGTAGGCATGTATTCTGAATATAGTCATACGTGCTTATGGAAAAGAACTTGCATGACATCTTTTGGCCTACCCTCCCGTGGCAGCGGGGTCCTAGTGGAAACTAAGGTATATTAAGGCCTCCTTTTAATAGAGAACCGGAACAAAGCATTAGCACATAGTGAATACATGAACTCCTCAAACTATGGTCATCACCGAGAAGTATCCCGATTATTGTCACTTCGGGGTTGTCGGATCATAACACATAATAGGTGACTATAGAATTGCAAGATTGGATCAAGAACTCACATATATTCATGAAAACATAATAGGTTCAGATCTGAAATCATGGCACTCGGGCCCTAGTGACAAGAATTAAGCATAGCAAAGTCATAGCAACATCAATCTCAGAACATAGTGGATACTAGGGATCAAACCCTAACAAAACTAACTTGATTACATGGTAAATCTCATCCAACCCATCACCATCTAGCAAGCCTACGATGGAATTACTCACGCACGGCTGTGGGCATCATGAAATTGGTGATGGAGGATGGTTGATGATGACGACGACGACGAATCCCCCTCTCCGGAGTCCCGAACGGACTCCAGACCAGCCCTCCCGAGAGAGATTAGGGCTTGGCGGCGGCTCCGTATCATAAAACACGATGAAACTTTCTCTCTGATTTTTTTCTCCGTGAAACGGAATATATGGAGTTGGAATTGAGGTCGGTGGAGCATCAGGGGGCCCACGAGACAGGAGGCGCGCCCAGGGGGTGCGTGCGCCCCCACCGTTGTGGACAGGGTGTGGGCCCCCTGGCCTTGATTCTTTCGCCAGTATTTTTTATATTTTACAAAAGTTATCTCAGTGGATTTTCAGGTCATTCCAAGAACTTTTGTTTTCTGCACAATAAACAACACCATGGTAGTTCTGCTGAAAGTGTCAGTCCGGGTTAGTTTCATTCAAATCATGCAAGTTAGAGTCCAAAACAAGGGCATAAGTGTTTGGAAAAATAGATACGTTGGAGACGTATCACTCACCGCCGAACACAAGGGGAAGGGACCTCAGAGCGAAGACGAGGATGAATCTCGCCAGCCGAACACGGGGGACAGAAGAAATTTCCACCAGATATCAAAACAGTGAATATGATCTACGTCACTCATATCCCAAGGAGGGAGCGCAAACGCGCACTCCGAGACGTCTATGCCGTTGAGCCTGTTGCCCCCAAATTCAACCCATGGGCGGCCTGTCTGATCACCTTTGATCGCAGGGATCATCCGACTAGCATCTGTCATGGGGGTTCGGCTGCCCTAGAGCTCGACCCAATAATCGATGGATACCATCTCTCTCGAGTCCTCTTGGATGGCGGCAGCAGTCTAAATCTGATATATCAGGATACTATCCGCAAGATGGGGATAGACCCATCAAGAATCAACCCAAGCATCATGACCTTTAAAGGAGTTATACCGGGCGTAGAAGCCCGCTGCATGGGCTCTTTAACATTGGAGTATTCGGCTCTCCCGATAACTTTCAAAGCGAAGTGCTAATCTTCGACATAGCTCCATTCCGAAGTGGCTATCATGCACTACTCGGAAGAACGGCCTTCGTCCGCTTTAATGCAGTCCTGCATTATGCCTATTTAAAGCTCAAAATGCCTGGACCACATGGCATCATTACGGTCAGTGGAAATATGGAGCGCTCTCTCCGTACGGAGAAAGACACCGCGGCCTTAGCAGCCAAAGTCCAAATCAACATATTCAAGTAGAAAAGATCATCAGTCGTTAGGACCGCGGACACAGCTAAACGTGTCCGGAGTACGCCCCAGGCAGCAGCTCAGACAAACCTGAGCTCGATTAGCAGTTACGCCCCCATCGACTGCCCCATAAGGCGATGGCATACGTGCCTCGTATACACAAGTACACCCTTAAAATCCCTTGGGCAACACTGGGGGCACACTACACACAAATAGTCCATAGTTTGGCTTGACCCTATTCGGATTCTATGGTTATCTTTCAAGATTCATTAAACGAACCAACTGTATTTATGGCCACACTGGATTTTCTTTTCCAGGTTTTTTTTGCAGACGACCATCACACTACCCCCTTCAAGGTCACATCACAAAGGAGATAATGGCGCAGACGTGCAGCTGGGCCCCGCACTAAGGTGTCTTTTCAGATTAAGACCATGTGTAAACCTTTTTATCTCTTTTTGTTTTATACTTTCCTGGCATGTACACTGTCCTAGGAAGTTATCGGCACTATCTGTAAGTACACAGCTCACCGTACCAGAAAGGGGTATTATAGAAGCAGCTTGGTCCATATTATGTTTGGAGGTTTATTCTCTCACCACCTGCGTTCTCTCCCCATGTCAGATTGCAACACGTGCCTTGACACCTGGGTCAATTACCAAGGGCTGTATTCGGCCCGGTATACTTTGAAAAGTCCGAACACCTATAGGGAGTGTTCAGCGTCGCGAGTTTGGCCTTATATGCATCAGCTTCGAATCATGTCTTTGGTCAATAGTTGGGTTGACCGGCTCCTGTGCTTGCTACCTTACGTTCCGCTCTATCGGCTAAGGTAGTAAAGGGAGAACTACTGCGATTGTGCCCTGGTTCGTCCGGATAAGCACCTCAGTAGAGAAAGCTGAAAACTGACTGTCATGATGAGGCGAGAGCTGGTCAACCACTCGATGACTCATCGGAATCTTCGCGATTCCTGTCGTGGTTCTAAGTCTGACAGTAGAATGGGGGGTAGGTATGGAGAGGCAAGATCCTAGCTATGGAGCAGTTGTAAACACAAGAGATGTACGAGTTCAGGCCCTTCTCGAAGGAAGTAACAGCCCTACGTCTCGGAGCCCTGAGGCGGTCGAGTGGATTATGTGTGTATGGATTACAAGGGTGCGAACCCTTTACACTGAGGAGGGGGGTGGCTTATATAGTCTCTGCCAGACCCCTCCGGCCCTCAGTAATGCAGGGTTTAAAGTACATTAAGTCTAGGCGTTACTGGTAACGCCTTACATAAAGTGTCCTAAATGCCATAAAGACTACTTAATTATAGACCGTTTGGATGCAGAGTGGCTCTTGATCTCCTGGTGGTCGAGTGAGTCTTCATGGTCGAGTCCTTCGAGTACGTCGAGTGAAGTCCCTCTTGGTCGACTGGAATGCAGCTTCTTCTGAGGGTGTCCTTGGGAAGGGTACTTAGATCAGGTCTATGACCCTACCCTAGGTACATGACTTCATCATTAGCCCCCGAATGGATCGAGGTTTGAGTGAGGAAGGAGTTGATAATATTTCCGACCTGCTTTTGTGTTCTGGATATGCATCATCTTGGACCAATAACCTTTTCATTGATAACAGCAACTTTTCTTTCAGTCGCCTTGATCCATTCTTTTCTCTCGTCGAGTGAACTTTTGAACTTCATAATTTCCGAGCGACGGGTCGTAGGAAATCTCTCGTCTGACAGATTGATCTGCTGCTAGCGGATTTCGCGGGATCTGAATTTTGGGAAGCCTTGTGGCCAGGCGGACCTTGGCCTTTCGGATGGGATAAGCGATAGACGCCTCGATTTCGCCGCCTTTTTCGCCGCCACTCGCATCTGCCGAATGTTTCGGGATGTGATAGGATCGTCCGGGCCCATTCGTCAGCCACTCGGAAGTGTCTTTATAAAGGCGCTCGGTGAGGGTTTTTGAACAGTATCTCTCCATTCTTCTCTCTACCCTCTCCGCCTCCGCCCACAGCGCCTGCTCTCGCCTCCACCCAACCACTCCTCGTACGCCTCACCGGCAACAATGGTGAAGGAGAAGACGGCGGCTGGAAGCGTCTTGAAGAAAGCGGCGCGTCGGGAAGGTGAAAGGGAGAGCGACCAGTCGGGGCGGATCCTCGTCAAGGTCCCGCCTGCCGCACGGCTGGGTTCAAGGGGATTGGATCCGCTCGACCATCACCGAGAGCGATCTCACTGAGATGGCCAATGAGGGTTTGATCCCCCATGGAGCAGCGAGGCTCCCGGGGAACGAGTGGCAACCACAGCCGCAGGAGGGTGAGTGTGTTCTTCTGGCTACCCACGTCGACCGTGGGTTCTCCCTGCCTCCGAGTGTTTTCTTCCGTGGTTTCTTGAATTTCTTTGGGGCACAACTCCACCACTTCAACCCAAATTCCATCGCCTACCTTGCTGCCTTCGTGTCCATGTGCGAGAACTTCCTGGGTTGCCGACCGCACTGGGGTCTGTTCAAGCACATATTCACTTGTCGTTCTCAGACAGTGAAAAAGGCGAGTCCAGACGACGATAGGACCAAGGTTATTCAGATGTGTGAAGTGCAGGGATTGAGATAAGGAGCAAGAGCACCTTTCGGCCATGACCATCCTCGAGTCGGTCGGAGGATGGCGATCGACTTGGTTCTCTTGCCAAGGCAGTCGACTTGAGGCGGTCAGTGGTCTCCCTCCATTTTCCATGGACCGAGTGAACAAGCCCTCTTCTCTGAAGGTGCTCCCCGAAGAGAAAGCCCAAGTGAAGATGTTGATGGAGCGTGTAGTCCAGCTAGTGCGGGAAGGAGTGACGGGTATGGACCTTCTGGAGGTCTTCCTTAGGCGGCGCATCCAACCGCTTCAGTACCGAGGCCATTGCATGTGGCTGTACTGTGGAACCTGTTGGGGAACGTTGCAGAAAATTAAAATTTTTCCTACGGTTTCACCAAGATCCATCTATGAGTTCATCTAAGCAACGAGTAACGGGAGAGAGTTTGCATCTACATACCACTTGTAGATCGCGTGCGGAAGCTTGCTAGGTGATGATGGAGTCGTACTCGAGCGTGATTCAGATCACCGATGCCAAGTCTTGAGCGGACAGCACCTCGCGTTCAACACACGACGGGACGAGCGACGTCTCCTCCTTCTTGATCCAGCAAGGGAAAGGAGAGGTTGAGGAAGACAGCACCACCGGCAAAGACGACGGCGTGGTGATGGTGGTGAAGCAAGATACTCGGCGAGTGGCTTCACGAGCTCTACGGAGGAGGAGATGTGTTGGGGAGGGAGGGCTGCGCCTTGGGAGTTGTGTACTGCAGCCCCCTCCCCTCCTTATATAGGCCCCTGTGGCGGCTGCCCTGGAGATCCAATCTCCGGGGGCGGCGGCCAAGGGGTGGAGTGCCCCAAGCCGGTGGGCGCCCCACCCCTAGGGTTTCAACCCTAGGCGCGAGGTGGGCCTAGGGGCGCACCAGCCCCTGTGGGCTGGTTCCTTCCCCTATGGCCCATGGGGCCCTCCGGGATGGGTGGCCCCACCGGTGGACCCAGGACCCTTCCGGTGGTCCCGTTTTACCGAAACCCCAAACTTTCCCGATGGCGAAACACCACTTCCTATATATTATTCTTTACCTCCGGACCCTTCCGAACTCCTCGTGACGTCAGGGATCTCACCGGGACTCGAACAACATTCGGTATTCACATACTAGTCTTCCTACTAACCCTAGCGTCACCGAACCTTAAGTGTGTAGACCCTACGGGTTCGGGAGACCTGTGAGACATGACCGAGGCGACTCTCGGGCAATAACCAACAGCGGGTCTGGATACCCATGTTGGCTCCCACATGCTCCTCGATGATTTCATCGGTTGAACCACGATGTCGAGGATTCTATCAAACCACGTATGCAATTCCTTTGTCAATCGATGCGTTACTTGCGAGACTCGATCGTCGGTATCCCAATACCTTGTTGGTCTCGTTATCGCAAGTCACTTTACTCGCACCGTAATGCATGATCCGTGGCCAACACCTTGGTCACCTTGAGCTCATTATGATGATGCATTACCGAGTGGGCCAGAGATACCTCTCCGTCATACGGAGTGACAAATCCGATCTCGATCGTGTCAACCCAACAGATACTTTCGGAGATACCGTAATGCACCTTTATAGTCACCCGATTCGTTGTGACGTTTGATACACCCAAGGCACTCCTACGGTAACCGGAAGTTACACGATCTCATGGTCAAAGGAATAGATACTTGACATTGGCAAAGCTTCTAGCAAACGAACTATACGATCTTTTATGCTATGCTTATGATTGGGTCTTGTCCATCACATCATTCTCCTAATGATGTGATCCCGTTATCAACGACATCCAATGTCCATAGTCAGGAAATCATGACTATCTATTGATCACAACGGGCTAGTCAACTAGAGGCTCACTAGGGACATATTGGGGTCTAAGTGTTCACACGTGTATTACGATTTCCGGATAACACAGTTATAGCATGAACAAAAGACAATTATCATGAACATTGAAATATAATAATACTTTTATTATTGCCTCTAGGGCATATTTCCAACAGTCTCCCACTTGCACTAGAGTCACTAATCTAGTTACATTGTGATGAATCGAACACCCATAGAGTTACGGTGTTGATCATGTTTTGCACGCGAGAGAGGTTTAGTCAGCGGATCTGCGACATTCAGATCCGTGTGCACTTTGCAAATCTCTATGTCTCCATCTTGAACATTTTCACGGATGGAGTTGAAACGACGCTTGATGTGCCTGGTCTTCTTGTGAAACATGGGCTCCTTGGCAAGGGCAATAGCTCGGTGTTGTCACAGAAGAGTTTGATCGGCCCGACGCATTGGGTATGACTCCTAGGTCGGTGATGAACTCCTTCACCCAAATCGCTTCATGCGCTGCCTCCGAGGCTGCCATGTACTCCGCTTCACACGTAGATCCCGCCACGGCGCTCGCTTGCGGTGCACCACCTCTTGCTCCACCATTCAACATATACACGTATCCGGTTTGTGACTTAGAGTCATCCAGATCTCGAGTCGAAGCTAAGCGTCGGCGTAACCCTTCTACGAGCTCTTCGTCTCCTCCATAAACGAAACATGTCCTTTGTCCTTTTCGGTACCGGGATATTCTTGACCGCTGTCCGGTGTTCCTTGCGGGATTACTTTGGTATCTTGCAACCAAACTTACGGCCAGGTTTACATCGGTCCAGTACACTGACATGGCATACATAATAGATCCTATGGCTGAAGCATAGGGATGACACTCATCTCTTCTTTATCTTTTGCGTGGTCGGTGACCGAGCTGAGCTCATTTTCACACCTTGTAACATAGGCAAGAACCCCTTCTTGGACTGATCCATTTTGAACCTCTTCAAAATCTTATCAAGGTATGTGCTTTGTGAAAGACCTATGAGGCGTCTCGATCTATCCCTATAGATCTTGATGCCTAATATATAAGCAGCTTCTCCAAGGTCCTTCATTGAAAAACACTTGTTCAAGTAGGCCTTAATGCTGTCGAAGTTTTGTATCATTTCCCATCAAGAGTATGTCATCTACATATAATAGGAGAAATGCTACAGAGCTCCCACTCACTTTCTTGTAAACGCAGCTTCTCCATAAGTCTGCGTAAACCAAACGCTTTGATCATCTCATCAAAGCGAATGTTCCAACTCCGAGATGCTTGCACCAGTCCATAAATGGATCATTTGGAGCTTGCATACTTTGTTAGCGTTCGAGGATCGACAAAACCTTCCGGCTGCATCATATCAGCTCTTCCTTAAGATGTCCGTTAAGGAATGCCGTTTTGGCGTCCATCGCCATATCTCATAATCATAGTATGCGGCAATTGCTAACATGATTGGACGGACTTAAGCTTCGCCACGGAGAGAATGTCTCGTCGTAGTCAATCCCTTGAACTTGTCGATAACCCTTAGCGACAAGTCGAGCTTTATAGATGGTAACATTACCATCGCGTCCGTCTTCTTCTTAAAAATCCATTTATTTTCTATTGCTCGCCGATCATCGGGCAAGTCTGTCAAAGTCCATACTTTGTTTTCATACATGGATTCTATCTCGGATTTCATGGCCTCAAGCCATTTGTTGGAATCTGGCCCGCCATTGCTTCTTCATAGTTGAAGGTTCATTGTTGTCTAGCAACATGATTTCCATAACAGGTTGCTGTACCACTCAGTGCGGGCGTGTCCTTGTGGACCTTGAAGTTCAAGAGTAACTTGATCCAAGTATCTTGATCATCATCAATGATTTCCTCTTGAGTTGGTGTGGGCATCACAGAGCGGTTTCTGCTACCGCACCACTCTCCTGTTCGAGAGGTAGTACTTCATCGAGTTCTACTTTCCTCCCACTTACTTCTTTCGAGAGAAACTCTTTCTCTAGAAAGCATCCGTTCTTGGCAACAAAGACTTTGCCTTCGGATCTTAAGTAGAAGGTATACCCGACAGTTTCCTTAGGGTATCCTATGAATACGCATTTTTCCGACTTGGGTTCGAGCTTTTCGGGTTGAAGTTTCTTGACATAAGCATCGCATCCCCAAACTTTTAGAAACGATAGCTTAGGTTTCTTCCCAAACCATAATTCATACGGTGTCGTCTCAGCGGATTTAGGCGGTGCCCTATTTAAAGTGAATGTAGCTGTCTCTAGGCGTATCCCCAAAATGATAGCGGTAAATCGGTAAGAGACATCATAGACCGCACCATATCCAATAGAGTGCGATTCTGACGTTCGGACACACCATTTATTTGAGGTGTTCGGCGGCGTGAGTTGTGAAACGATTCCACATTTCTTTAAGTGTGTGCCAAATTCGTGACTTAAGTATTCTCCTCCACGATCGATCGAAGAATTTTATCTTTCGGTCACGTTGATTCTCTACCTCACTCTGAAATTCCTTGAACTTTTCAAAGGTCTCAGACTTGTGTTTCATTAAGTAGACATACCCATATCTACTCAAGTCATCGGTGAGTGTGAGAACATAACGATATCCTCCATGAGCCTCAACGCTCATTGGACCGCTTTACATCGGTATGTATGATTTCCAACAAGTTGGTTGCTCGCTCCATTGTTAGGAGAACGGAGTCTTGGTCATCTTGCCTAAGAGGCATGGTTCACATGTGTCAAACGATTCATAATCAAGAGACTCTAAAGTCCATCGGCATGGAGCTTCTTCATGCGCTTGACACCAATGTGACCAAAGGCGGCGATGCCACAAGTATGTGGGACTATCGTTATCAACTTTACATCTTTTCGCATCCACACTATGAACATGTGTAATATTACGCCGAGATTCATTAAGAATAAACCATTGACCATTGGAGCATGACCATAAAACATATCTCTCATATAAATCGAACAACCATTATTCTCGGACTTAAATGAGTAGCCATCTCGTATCAAACGAGATCCGGATACAATGTTCATGCTCAAACTTGGCACTAAATAACAATTATTAAGGTTCAAAACTAATCCCGTAGGTAAATGTAGAGGCAAGCGTGCGTCGACGGCGATCACATCGACTCTGGAACCATTCCCGACGCGATCGTCACCTCGCCCTTCGCCGGTCTCCGTTTATTCCGCAGCTCCGCCGTGAGTTACAAATATGAGCAACGGCACGGTATCAAATACCTGGGAGTTACTACGAGTAATCTTGGTAAGGTACACATCAATTACATGTATATCAAATATACCTTTGGTGTTGCGGCCTTCTTATCCGCTAAGTATTTGGGGCAGTTCCGCTTCGGTGACCCTTCCCTTGCAATAAAAGCACTCGATCTCGTGCTTGGGTCCATTCTTTGACTTCTTCCCGCAGCAAGCTTACTGGCGCGGCAACATCTTTGCCGTCCTTCTTGAAGTTCTTCTTCCCTTGCCCTTCTTGAACTTAGTGGTCTTATTGACCATCAACACTTGATGTTCCTTTTGATTTCAGCCTCTGTGACTTTAGCATTGAGTACACTTCAGAATGGTCTTCACCATCCCCGCATGTTGTAGTTCATCACAAAGCTCTTGTAGCTTGGTGGAAGCGGCTGGAGGATTCTGTCAATGACCGCCTCATCAGGGAGGTTAATGTTCATTTGGGTCATACGGTTGTGCAACCCAGACATCTTGAGGATGTGCTCACCGATGAACTATTTTCCTCCATCTTACAAGCTGTAGAACTTGTCGAGACATCATATCTCTCGACGGGCATGAGCTTGGAAAACTAGTTTCAGCTCTTGAACATCTCATATGCTCCGTGATGCTCAAAACGCTTTTGGAGCCCGGTTCTAAGCTGTAGAGCATGCCGCCTTGAACGAGGGAGTAATCATCGAGCGAGTCCGCCAGACGTTCAAATCGTCTTGCAGTATTTGGGAGAACAGTGGGTCACCTAACGGTGCTTCTAGGACATCTTGTTTCTTGGCAGCTATGAGGATGATCCTCGGGTTCGGACCCGATCCGTATAGTTCTGCCATCATCTTTCAGCTTGGTTTTCTCTAGGAAGCGTTGAAGTTCATGTTGACATTAGCGTTGGCCATTGATCTACAAGACATATTTGCAAAGGTTTTAGACTAAGTTCATGATAATAAAGTTCTTAATCAAAATTACGAACTCCCACTTAGATTAGACATCCTCTAGTCATCTAAGTGTTACACGATCCGAGTCGACTAGCCCGTGTCCGATCATCACGTGAGACGGACTAGTCATCGTCGGTGAACATCTTCATGTTGATCGTATCTTCCATACGACTCGTGTTCGACCTTTCGGTCTCCGTGTTCGAGGCCATGTGCGCACATGCTAGGCTCGTCAAGTTAACCCTAAGTGTTTTCATTTGTGTAAATCTGTCTTACACCGTTGTATGTGAGCGTAAGGATCCATCACACCCGATCATCACGTGGTGCTTAGAAACGACGAACTGTAGCAACGGTGCACGTTAGGGAGAACACTTCTTGAAATTTTATAAGGGATCATCTTATTTACTACCGTCGACCTAAGTAAACAAGATGTAAAAGCATAATAAACATCACATGCAATTATATATAGTTGTGACATGATATGGCCAATATCATCAAGCTCCATTGATCTCCATCTTGGGGCTCCATGATCACCTTGTCACCGCTTGACACCATGATCTCCATCATCATGATCTCCATCATCGTGTCTTCATGAAGTTGTCACGCTAACGACTACTTCTACTTCTATGACTAACGCGTTTAGCAATGAAGTAAAGTAGTTTACATGGCGTTCTTCAATGACACGCAGGTCATACAAAAAATAAAGACAACTCCTATGGCTCTCGCCGTTGTCATACTCATCGACATGCAAGTCGTGAATCCTATTACAAGAACATGATCTCATACATCACAATTCAACATTCATCACAACTTCGGCCATATCACATCACATGATCAATCGTTGCAAAAACAAGTTAGGCGTCCTCTAGTTGTTGTTGCATCTTTTACGTGGCTGCGATTGGGTTCTAGCAAAACGTTTTCTTACCTCTGAATCACCACAACGTGATTTTGTCAACTTCTATTTACCCTTCATAAGGGCCTGTTCATCGATTCCGCTCCAACTAAAGTGGAGAGAGCAGACACCCGCCACCACCTTATGCAACTAGTGCATGTCATCGGTGGAACCGGTCTCACGTAAGCGCACGTGTAAGGTTGGTCGGGCCGCTTCATCCCACAATACCGTTGAGCAAGAAAAGACTAGTAGGGCAAGTAAGATGACAAGATCAGCGCCCACAACAAATTGTGTTCTACTCGTGCATTAGAGAACTACGCATAGACCTAGCTCATGATGCCTTTGTTGGGGAGCGTTGCGAGAAAATTAAAATTTTTCCTACGGTTTCACCAAGATCCATCTATGAGTTCATCTAAGCAACGAGTAACGGAGAGAGTTTGCATCTACATACCACTTGTAGATCGCGTGCGGAAGCTTGCTAGGTGATGATGGAGTCGTACTCGAGCGTGATTCAGATCACCGATGCCAAGTCTTTGAGCGGACAGCACCTCCGCGTTCAACACACGTGACGGACGAGCGGCGTCTCCTCCTTCTTGATCCAGCAAGGGAAAGGAGAGGTTGAGGAAGACAGCACCACCGGCAAAGACGACGGCGTGGTGATGGTGGTGAAGCAAGATACTCGGCTGAGGCTTCACGAGCTCTACGGAGGAGGAGATGTGTTGGGGAGGAGGGCTGCGCCTTGGGAGTTGTGTCTGCAGCCCCCCCCCCTCCTTTATATAGGCCCCAGTGGCGGCCCTGAGATCCAATCTCCTGTGGGGCGGCGGCAAGGGGTGGAGTGCCCCCAAGCCGGTGGGCGCCCCCCCCTAGGGTTTCAACCCTAGGCGCAGGTGGGCCTGAGGCGCACCAGCCCCTGTGGGCTGGTTCCTTCCCCTATGGCCCATGGGGCCCTCCGGGATGGGTGGCCCCACCGGTGGACCCGGGACCCTTCCGTGGTCCGTGATTTTACCGAAACCCGAAACTTTCCCGATGGCGAAACACCACTTCCTATATATTATTCTTTACCTCCGGACCCTTCGGAACTCCTCGTGACGTCCAGGGATCTCACGGGACTCGAACAACATTCGTATTCACATACTAGTCTTCCTACTAACCCTAGCGTCACCGAACCTTAAGTGTGTAGACCCTACGGGTTCGGGAGACACTTGAACATGACCGAGGCGACTCTCGGGCAATAACCAACAGCGAGTCGGATACCCATGTTGGCTCCCACATGCTCCTCGATGATTTCATCGGTTGAACCACGATGTCGAGGATTCTATCAAACCACGTATGCAATTCCTTTGTCAATCGATGCGTTACTTGCGAGACTTCGATCGTCGGTATCCCAATACCTTGTTCGGTCTCGTTATCGCAAGTCACTTTACTCGCATCAGTAATGCATGATCCGTGGCCAACACCTTGGTCACCTTGAGCTCATTATGATGATGCATTACCGAGTGGGCCCAGAGATACCTCTCCGTCATACGGAGTGACAAATCCGATCTCGATCGATGTCAACCCAATGAGATACTTTCGGAGATACGTAATGCACCTTTATAGTCACCCGATTACGTTGTGACGTTTGATACACCCAAGGCACTCCTACGGTAACCGGAAGTTACGATCTCATGGTCAAAGGAATAGATACTTGACATTGGCAAAGCTTCTAGCAAAGCGAACTATACGATCTTTTATGCTATGCTTATGATTGGGTCTTGTCCATCACATCATTCTCCTAATGATGTGATCCGTTATCAACGACATCCAATGTCCATAGTCGAAATCATGACTATCTATTGATCACAACGGGCTAGTCGACTAGAGGCTCACTAGGGACATATTGGGGTCTAAGTGTTCACACGTGTATTACGATTTCCGGATAACACGGTTATAGCATGAACAAAAGACAATTATCATGAACATTGAAATATAATAATACTTTTATTATTGCCTCTAGGGCATATTTCCAACAGTCTCCCACTTGCACTAGAGTCACTAATCTAGTTACATTGTGATGAATCGAACACCCATAGAGTTACGGTGTTGATCATGTTTTGCACCGAGAGAGGTTTAGTCAGCGGATCTGCGACATTCAGATCCGTGTGCACTTTGCAAATCTCTATGTCTCCATCTTGAACATTTTCACGGATGGAGTTGAAGCGGCGCTTGATGTGCTGGTCTTCTTGTGAAACACAGGCTCCTTGGCAAGGGCAATAGCTCCGGTGTTGTCACAGAAGAGTTTGATCGGCCCGACGCATTGGGTATGACTCCTAGGTCGGTGATGAACTCCTTCACCCAAATCGCTTCATCGCGCTGCCTCCGAGGCTGCCATGTACTCCGCTTCACCGTAGATCCCGCCACGACGCTCGCTTGCGGTTGCACCAGCCATTGCTCCACCATTCAACATATACACGTATCCGGTTTGTGAGTTAGAGTCATCGGATCTGAGTCGAAGCTAAGCGTCGGCGTAACCCTTCTGACGAGCTCTTCGTCTCCTCCATAAACGCGAAACATGTCCTTTGTCCTTTTCGGTACTTCAGGATATTCTTGACCGCTGTCCGGTGTTCCTTGCGGGATTACTTTGGTATCTTGCAACCAAACTTACGGCGAGGTTTACATCGGTGCAGTACACAGCATGGCATACATAATAGATCCTATGGCTGAAGCATAGGGATGACACTCATCTCTTCTTTATCTTTTGCCGTGGTCGGGTGGTGAGCTGAGCTCATTTTCACACCTTGTAACATAGGCAAGAACCCTTCTTGGACTGATCCATTTTGAACCTCTTCAAAATCTTATCAAGGTATGTGCTTTGTGAAAGACCTATGAGGCGTCTCGATCTATCCCTATAGATCTTGATGCCTAATATATAAGCAGCTTCTCCAAGGTCCTTCATTGAAAAACACTTGTTCAAGTAGGCCTTAATGCTGTCTAGAAGTTTTGTATCATTTCCCATCAAGAGTATGTCATCTACATATAATAGGAGAAATGCTCTGAGCTCCCACTCACTTTCTTGTAAACGCAGGCTTCTCCATAAGTCTGCGTAAACCCAAACGCTTTGATCATCTCATCAAAACGAATGTTCCAACTCCGAGATGCTTGCACCAGTCCGTAAATGGATCGCTGGAGCTTGCATACTTTGTTAGCGTTCTGAGGATCGACAAAACCTTCCGGCTGCATCATATACAGCTCTTCCTTAAGATTATCATGAACATTGAAATATAATAATACTTTTATTATTGCCTCTAGGGCATATTTCCAACAGAACCGAGGATGAAACTCGGGTCCATCCAGAAGCAGTCGACAACGCCACCCTAGAGAGGTGGATGGCCGCGATCACAGGGAACAAAGATAATCCTCGAGGAGCCAGGAGGATCCCGCCACTCGACCATTCTTACACTCCAGACACGGTATGCTCACTTCATCCCCAATTGTAATCTTGCCATACTTATTCTGCTTTTGCTGCAAATTGGTCGATTGATCTTTGTTTTGCTGTCTGTCAGGCCACCACCGAAGTATATTCGATGCCCAATGGAGCACAGACGCCGACTGAAGAGGAGGAAGGAAGCGGGGGCGAAAGCCAGGAGGAGTGGGACTCGGACGCTGCTGCTGCTGATGATGATGACGACTCTGACGGGGAGGAAGAAGAAGAGGAGGAGGAGGATATTGCACCGCCTCGCTCGGAAAGGCGCTCGAAGCTCGCTCATGACCCTGCAACCGAGCGTGGTAAGGGGGTCACAACCGTCGTTCAATCGACCAAGCGCCCTCGAACCACTTCTCTGGCGCCGACCGAGAAGGCTCCGAAGCAATCTAGGGTGGCACCGTCGAAGCCGGCCAAGGTCCTGCCAAAGATGAAGGTGGCGATCCCCACTATCTCAGGGTAATGATGTTGCTTGAGTTTTTCTGTACTCCATGAACTTATTCTTAGTTGACTTATGAATCATCCGACTGACTTCTGGAACCGCAGCGCTGCTACTTCTGATACCTCGGCCAGGGCTGACGATCATGAGATGGAAGACGCTGCCACTTCAAAACCTGGTACGACTTTCATTGTTCTATCTTCAGTCGATTGACTTTTTGACTCTAATTTTTGATTCCTTTCCATAGCTCCGTCTAATGTCGTCATTACCCTTCCTGACGACGACGATGAGGAACCACTGAAGCAAAGGAGGAGCAGGAAAACGTCTGCTGGCAAGGTGACTCAGAACGTGCCAGCGCCCGAGCCATTGGTCGCGGAGGGAGAGCACATCACTCGGCCCACCGTATCTTTCGCGGTGCCGTTGACGAGTGCTCACCCCACATCGTCGAGTGCCGCACAGCCTTCACTCTTCTCGACCCACTCCGTCCCAGAGGATCAAGCCAGCGCTGCGAAAGAAGCGATACGCCAGGCGGGAGTCATGATGGAGCGAGTGAAGGCCATCCGAGAAGCCAGCCAGGCAGCCTATGACGCCAGTTCCGCTCTTCAAAGTAGCATTCAGGTTAGTCGGTCATCGCTTGTTCTGTTAGGATATGATATCTGAAAATTCTTCTTTCTGAAATCCGTAGTAATTGTCCTACACCCACTGGGTGTGTCGACTGGAACTCCGGGTTAGTGGGGGCACGCTGAGTGCACCCACTGGGTGTAGTCCCCGAGGCTATGGTGGACTGCTGGTAGTCGACCATAGGCTTTATAAATTAAGTTTTTCCTTCACTTGACTAGGTCGAATGGATTTCCCAAACCGGTGGGGGCACGCTGAGTGCACCCACCGGTGTAATCCCGAGGCGTGGTCGATCACTGGCGATGGACTACGATCTGAAGAGCATCACATGTGTTTTTTTATTGGTCGACTGGTCGACTCTTGACTTGATAGAGCTAGTGGGGGCACGCTGAGTGCACCCACTGGGTGTAGTCCCCGAGACTATGGTTGAATATTTGTATTCGACCGTAGTCTTAGAAACGTACGATTTTTCCTTAGTCACTTGGAAGTGAACTGTCTTTGATATTTTGTCGATTGGTTCTTCGTAGAAATCCTGCGACCTTGCGGCTCGTTACACCGAGTTGGAGAACAAACATGTCCAACTCGAGCTTGATCTGAAGCTGGTCCAGGAGAATTTGGAGAAGGCGAAGGAAGAAGCTAAAGGTATGTTTGGTGAGGCCTCGACGACTGCTTTTGCTCCTCATTTGTTTCAAAATCTGACCTTGCTGTAACTTTGCAGGCAAAGTGAAGGAGGCCCAGAAGAAGAAAGACCTTGAGCTAGCGGAGATGCAGAAGATAGCTTTAGAGAAGACCAAGCTCGTAGATGAGAAGTTGGCTTCGGTCACCAAGCTTGAAGAAGAAAACACCAATCTGAAAGCTGCTCTTGATGTTGCCAACAAAGAAGTGACTCGACTAAAAAGTGACAAGATTGCCCTGAATGACAAAGCCAGTGAGTTGGTGGGGAAGAAGAAAGATCTAGAGGCTTATCTGGGCGGATTCACCAAGAAGCTATTACTCATGCTCGAAGGTACACTTTTGCACCAAACGGGTATTTTAGATGTGATCTTTCCATTCAACTGTTATCTTGACTCGGTAGTTGTGCTTGCAGAATTTTGCCAGAACTTTGAAGAAGAAACTGGTCGACTGGAGCCAAACCTAGACCCCATCAACTCTCCGGTGAATGATGAAGTCGCGATGAACGTGTCCCAACTCGAATCTCGTGTTGCCGCCGTCGTTGATTATCTCGCAAGGCTGAAGGTCGCTACTTCCCGCATTGACGCTGCGCTCTGGCCTGGAGAGACGCTCCAGAATGACCTCGAGTCTCTGATGACTCGGTGAACCGATCCACGGTCGAGTGCGAGGAATGGAAGAAGTCTTCGCGGTGCGGTGCGAGATGTCGCTCGTGTCCGCCCGAGTCCATTGTAAGGATGCGAGAGGACAAGTGGCGGCTCTTGGTGGCTAACACCAAGAAATGCGATTCCGTTCCTTCATGGAGACCTTCGTCGCGCTGCCACTCGGATTGCTGATGGAATCGACCTCGGCAATTCGTTGCACCTTCCACCCTCCACGGGAGGGGTTAAAAACTTCTTGAGCTCGACACTTTAAATTTGCCTCGGTATGCCGATTGATTCTGTAACCGACAAACCTTAACAGGCCTAGTGCCTGAGCACTTTTGGTTCCATTAGGTATCTATCCGAACTTGGATACGACGTTTGAATATGCTTGTATTTGGTTTTGAGATGTCTTTTGCAGGTTAAAGCGAGATGCTTATTGCAATCGGCTTGTTCTCCAATTCACTTAGGCAGGCACTGGGCTGCGGCTAAGGCTCCGAGTGGGAGGCGTGCTCTCCACTTGATAGGATTTTCAAAACTTAGGTGAGCACTGGGCTGCAGCTAAGCCCCCCCCGAATGGGAGGCGTGCTCTCCACTCGGTAGGATTTCAAAACTTAGGCGAGCACTGGGCTGCAGCTAAGCCTCCGAGTGGGAGGACTGCTCTCCACTCGGTAGGATTTTCAAAACTTAGGCGAGCACTGGGCTGCAGCTAAGCCTCCGAGTGGGAGGTCTGCTCTCCACTCGGTAGGATTTTCAAAACTTAGGCGAGCACTGGGCTGCAGCTAAGCCCCCGAGTGGGAGGTCTGCTCTCCACTCGGTAGGATTTTCAAAACTTAGGCAAGCACTGGGCTGCAGCTAAGCCTCCGAGTGGGAGGTCTGCTCTCCACTCGGTAGGATTTCCAAAACTTAGGCGAGCACTGGGCTGCAGCTAAGCCCCCGAGTGGGAGGTCTGCTCTCCACTCGGTAGGATTTTCATGTTGTACTTGTGGCGTAGCTCGGAGGAGAGGGTCACAGTCGACCTGCACCTCATCCTCCCTGCGACCGCACGTTGTACTTGTGGCGTAGCTCAAAGGAGAGGGTCATAGTCGACCTGCACTTCGTCCTCCTTGCGACCGCATGTTGTACTTGTGGCGTAGCTCGGAGGAGAGGATCGCAGTCGACCTGCACCTCGTCCTCCTTGCGACCGCACATTGTACTTGTGGTGTAGCTCAGAGGAGAGGATCGCATTCGACCTGCACCTCATCCTCCTCGCGAGCGCACGTTGAATTTGAACTTAGGCGAGTACTTAGACTGCAGCTAAGCCTCCGAGTGGAAGGCTGGCTCACCACTCGGTAGGATTTTATTGAAACTTAGGCGAGTACTTGGACTGCAGCTAAGCCCCGAGTGGGAGGCTGGCTCACCACTCGGTAGGATTTTATTGAAACTTAGGCGAAACGGATCTGCAGCTAAGCCCCCGAGTGGGAGGCTGGCTCGCCACTCGGTAAGGATTTTATTGAAACTTAAGCGAAACGGATCCGCAGCTAAGCCCCCGAGTGGGAGCCTGGCTCGCCACTCGGTAAGGATTTTTTTTACAAACTTAGGCGAAACAGATTCGCAGCTAAGCCACCCACTGAGGGGAAATTTTACTGAACAAATAAAAGAGATAAAAATCGTTGGGGAAATTATGACACTATTATCTTGCAAAACATGAACTACAGAAGTACTTTTTATTACAACTCATCCGAGTGAAAACTTAAGTGTAAAATGGGCGGAGTAGCTCCGCGTTCCAAGCTCGGGGCTCGTCAATTTTGTGCTCGACGTTGTAGAGACGGTATGCTCCGTTGTGGAGAACCTTGGTAACGATGAATGGTCCTTCCCAAGAAGGAGCAAGCTTGTGTGGTTTTTGCTGATCCACTCGGAGAACCAAATCTCCTTCCTCGAAGGCTCGACTCTTTACGTTTCTGGCGTGGAAGCGATGCAAGTCTTGTTGGTAGATGGTCGATCGGATCAGAGCCATCTCCCTTTCTTCTTCTAGGAGGTCGACTGCATCCTGCCGCGCTTGATCTGCTTCAGCCTCGGTGTAGAGCTCAACTCGAGGAGCATTGTGGAGTAGATCACTCGGTAACACCGCTTCAGCTCAATAGACCAAGAAGAATGGAGTTCTTCCGGTCGACCGATTAGGCGTGGTCCTTAGACCCCAAAGCACTGAGGGAAGTTCGTCGACCCATGCCCCAGCCGCATGCTTGAGGTCATGCATCAGTCGAGGTTTCAACCCTTTGAGGATCAAGCCATTGGCTCGCTCCACTTGTCCATTCGACTGGGGATGGGCGACTGAAGCATAGTCGACTCGAGTGCCACGAGATCTGTGAACGCATTTGAATTCTTCGAATCGAAGTTAGATCCATTGTCAGTGATGATGCTGTGCGAGACTCCATATCTGAAAATCAGTTCTCTGATGAAGCTGACAGCAGTACCGGCGTCAAGGTTCTTGATGGGTTTAGCCTCAATCCACTTGGTGAACTTGTCGATTGCTACCGATGCGTGTGTGAAACCGCAAATCCTGTTCTCAAGGGACCAACCATATCAAACCCCATCTGCGAAGGGCCGACGAGTGGAATGGTCTTGAGCTGATGCGGGCTTGTGTGACATGTTGGAGTAAAATTGGCATCCCTCGCACTTGTCGACTATTTCCTTTGCCATTTCATTCGCTCTTGGCCAATAAAACCTGGCTCGGTATGCTTTGGCCATGATGGTCCGAGAGGAGGCATGATGGCTACAGGTCCCCGAGTGGATATCATTAAGGATTATCCGACCTTCTTCTGGCATTATGCACTTCTGACCAACTCTGGTCGCGCTCTCTCTGTATAACTGCCCTTTAATCACAGTAAAGGCTTTGGATCGGCGGACGATCTGTCGAGCCTCTTCCTCGTCCTCCGGGAGCTCTTTCCTCAAGATGTACGCGATGTATGGAATCGTCCAGTCAGGAGTGATCACTAAAACTTCCATGACCAAATCGACCACTACTGGGATCTCAACCTCAGTCGGATTTGTGGCACTCTTGGGCTGTGGAACTTCTTCGGTGAAAGGATCTTCTTTGACTGACGGAGTATGGATATGCTCCAAGAACACACCATTAGGAATGGCTTCTCTCTTGGAACCTATCTTTTCCAAATCATCAGCCGCTTGATTTTTCAGTCGGGGTATATGATGGAGCTCTAACCCCTCAAACTTCTTTTCCGGCTTCCTCTTTGCATTGCGATATCCAGTCATCATTTGGGCTTCTAACGTCCACCTTCATCACTTGGTTGACCACCAAATCTGAGTCGCCATAGACCATAAGGCGTCGGACACCGAGTGAAATGGCCATCATAACCCATACAAAAGGGCCTCGTATTCGCCTCATTATTAGAGGAATCAAAGTGAATCTGGAGCACATATCCGAGCTTATCTCCTCCGGGGAAACCGGACAACCCCAAAGACCGGAACCATTCAACATCTTAGAGCCATCAAAGAACATGGTCCAATGCTCCGAGTGAACTTGAGTCGGTTGCTGTTGTTCAATCCACTCGGCAAGGAAATCTGCTATTGCTTGGGACTTAATGGCTTTCTTTGCCTCAAACTTGATATCAAGGGGAAGGAGTTCAATCGCCCATTTCGCCACTCGACCGTTGCATCTCTGTTGTGCGAGAATCTCTAAAGTGGGCGTCACGGACGAATCGTAATGGAATGATCAGAGAAATAATGAGCAACCTTCTTCGTGGTCATGTAGATCCCATACACAAGCTTCTGATAATGAGGATATCTTTTATAACGCCCTCGATGCGGCTATATCTCCCACGTGTCGAAGCACGACTTAGAGGCATAACCGCATTGAAAGCAATGTCGCAAGTGAGGTAATCTTCGCACAATCCATGTAATACAAGGAAAAGGTACATAGTTGGCTTCGATCGCCACTTCACACAATTACATGAATAAAGCATTACATCATCCAGATACACTCAAAATGCGACTACGGAACCAAAATAAAAGAAGAACACCCACATGCAACACAGATCCCCGATCGCTAACCAGGCTCCACTACTAATCGTCGGAAAGGAAACATAGTATCGACCAAGGGCCTCATCATATTCCCACTTCACTCGATTCGCCATCTGTATTTGGCATCACCGTACTGCATCTGTTTTGGTAGAATCTGTGAGCCACGGGGACTCAACAATCTCACACCATGAGATCAAGACTATTTAAGCTTAAGGGAAGGCTGGTGTCAAAGGAGGAGCTGCATAGCGACTAGCATATAGGGTGGCTACTATCGCAAAAGAGAGCGAGAAGAGAAGCAAAGCACGGTCGTGAAACTAGTAGCGATCAAGAAGTGATCCTGACTACTTACGTCAAGCATAACTCCAACACCGTGTTCACTTCCCGGACTCCGCCGAGAAGGACCATCACGATTACATACGGTTGGTGTATTTTAATTAAAATCAACCGGGTTTTCTACAACCGGACATTAACAAATTCCCATCGCCTCATAACGCGGGCACGGCTTTGAAAGATAATACCTGCGGGGTGTCCCAACAGCCCATAACAAGCTCTCACGGTCAGCGAAGGAATAAACCTTCACCCAAGACACTCCGATCGGACTCGGTATCCGGTACATCAAGACATTTCGACAATGGTAAAACTAAACCAGCAAGACCTCCCATTGTGCCGACAAATCCCGATAGGAGCTGCACATATCTCGTTCTCGGGGCACACGGATGAGCAGGACGTCGGGTTGGCATAGACCTGGTTGCCCAAGGCGCCGGACATCGCTTCGAGTTGGACCCGGACTCGAAGGAGCTCGGCCCGGGGCTAAAATAAAGATGACCCTCGGCTCGCGAAAACCCAAGGGAAAAAGGGTATAGGTGGCAAATGGTAAAACCAAAGTTGGGCCTTCTTTGGAGGAGTTTTATTCAAAGCGAACTGTCGGGGGTCCCATAAATCACCCGACCGCGTAAGGAAGCATAAAATCAAGGAACATAACACGGTATGGCGGAAACTAGGGTGGCAAGAGTGGAACAAAACATCGGGCATAAGGCGAGCCTTCCACCCTTTACCAAGTATATAGATGCATTAATTAAAACAATAGATATTGTGATATCCCAAAATATCCGTGTTCCAACAAGGAACAAACTTCATCTTCACCGCAACTAGCGCTATAAGAGGGCTGAGCAAAGCGGTAACATAGCCAATCAGCGGTTTGCTAGGACATGGATGGTTAGAGGTTGACATGGCAATATGGGTGGCATGATATAGCAAGTGGTAGGTATCGCAGCATAGGCATAGCAAAAGAGCGAGCATCTAGCAAGCAAAGATAGAAGTGATATCGAAGGTATGGTCATCTTGCCTGTAAGGTTCTCAGAGTTGTCGAAGGCTTGATCCTCGTAGGTGTTCTCAACAGGCTCCTCGTTCACGTACTCGTCTCCCGGCTCTACCCAAAGCAAGAACACAAGCAACGGAACCACAATCAAACAAGGAACAATGCACACGCAATATGATGCAAAACATGACATGCGATGCGAGATGTGATATGCAATGCATATGTGTGCTCCGGAAGGAAAATGATGAACCGGGCATCAACTTGGCAAACCAAGTATGCCGCTGGAAATATGAGATGACTTGGTTGAAATCGATATAAAGATCACGGAAAGCGGATGCACGGTTTGCAAATGACAAGCAAAACAAGAATGGCGAAAGCTGCGTTTAACAGCCCGATACTACTTAGCACGCAACAAGAAACTATGCTACTGCACCCCAACATACAAACAAAGCATATGGCAGCGAACTACAGGAGATGCTTAACAAAAGAGGAACAACGAGCTACGGCTAAATCACATCATAACATGTTCAAACAAGCATGGTGAAAGTGCTCAAAATATCGAGGTTCACAGACTTAGTGAAAATACTAACATGCGAGAATTAAAATCAGAAGGCATGTTTAGAGCAAGCAAACAACATGCTCTGAGGAACTTATAATAGCAAAGCAAGGCATGACATGATTCTACTCAAAGCATATTTCAATAGTCCCTTACTGACCATAAGCCAAAAAGGACTCTAAGAAATGATGGCACCCATGTAAACATTGCATGTTTTATTACAGACTAGATGACCCGTTGCGCCAATGGCGCAAAGGCCTAGGGTAAGCCAAGTAGTGAAAGAGTGAGCATATATCTCTTTTATCATAGCTGCCTCAAAAGCATACTACACAGCAGTCTAAGTAGCAAATTACCGATAGTTAAATGCACAGTATGGTCTTAGGGGATTACACAAGATACAAAAGTATGATAAACACAGAAGTCTTGATCTAATATTAAGTTAGATAACAAGGAGCTCTTGCAACTTGCTTATATTGAGTAGACGATCAAGCGTAGTCCCTTGGGAGTTCATCTGTGCCTGACAGAAGAAGTCGCTCCATCCTTTAGTGATGGTGGCCCTTTTGTCAATACCCTTGATAAAGCGTGTTGTGACAGCGGTAGTTCCATCTCCAATAGTGATTGGCAGTTCACCACGATCAACATCCATGGGTGGGAAAAGGAACCCGATGAAAAAGGAATGCTAAAATCTTGAAAATAACGATAAATGTTAGTTATTGTGTGAAATAGGACGGAAAGCAACTGCAAAGGATTACCATTCTTTTGCGTGTGTTGCAAATGTTTACGTCATGTGGCACACATAGTAGCGATCGGCGTGGTGGTCTTGCAGATGATCTTTCGCAGATCTATGAACATTATGGTTGTAGAGAGCTTAATTGTGTCATTTCACACAATGTGGTGACTAAACTCATCTAAGTAGTGGATGCAAGTCTCACCTATGTTAAATTATATAAAGTTATATCGTTTAGCAGTTGTTGCGAGAGTTGTTGGAGTGAGAAGAGTAATGTAGCCCTTACCACAGAGAATGTACTTTCCAGGCTTTAGATAGATTTTCTTGCCTTTCAACTTTCGGATTGAGCTTGCTTTTCATGGGCAATGAATATACTCGAAAGCTGACATCACTCGTTGCACCAATGGCGCAAAAAGCATCGGCCAGACGAGTCTTCAAACCATGTGTATGTGCTAGTTTAAGATATATACTTTTATCTCATTGTATGGTATCATGACAGATGAAAAGGAAGTAATGACATTACTGATAATAGCATACATTGGTTTGACAAAGCAAGTTGTAGTAGGATCAGTCCAAAGACATAAAAAATTGAACACTGATTATATCATAAGAAAATAGAAATTTAGTGTTGATACATAGTGTTTTAAGAGAACCTAGTGCTGATCTGCACTAAGTTTACAAACATTATGTCTGTAGAGTTTAACTATGTTGCCCCACACAACGTGGCGACTAAACTCATCTAGGTGGTGGATGTCAAGCTTACCTATGTTAAATTATACAAAGTTATACCATTTAGAAGTTGTTGTGAGAGTACGTAGTTGGAATGAGAAGAGTAATGTAGCTCTTACGCGTAGAATGCATTTTCCTTATTTTCTTGCCTTTGAACTTTTGGATTGAGCTTCCTTTGCGTGGGCGATGAATATACTCGAAGGGTTTGTTGTGCTTATGACGGGTTCCCTGGGCAGCGGGTTCGATCTGTGTGAGCTCCGCTGGCCATGCTTGAACCACATGTGAGCTCTGCCAACACCCTTCACCGTGGTGGACCCGTGACACACCTTCACTTTGCCACCACACGCTTGCTTCATCCCTCATGGCCTCGTGCTCGCCCGTTGTAGTGTCGCATGTGCCCGTGTTGGCGTTGCCATGGCGCAAAGTGGGTCAAGATCTGTGGAGCTGCGCATGGGGCGAGCATATTGGCCCACACTGCTCAATCCTGTCTGGGCGTCATTTGGATTGGGCGGCGGAGATGGCGAAATTTTGGCGCCTCAGGCTCGGTTCCTTTGCTTCACTTTTTTGATTGTCGTGTGTTTCATCGCTAGGGATGAATGAGTTCATGGGTGGATGCTAAGGAAGTATAGACGTGGGCTTGGGTATAACTCAAGACGACTCAACATTGTTTCAATATTATTGTGTAGGTTGATGGTTTGGCGCTTTTGTGTTGCCTTGATGTAAAAAGAGAGAAATTCTAATTTTGATAGTTTGGTTGGCATATCATCCTTTTCTTTTCTTTTGGATGTCCGTGAATTCCGACCTGCCGAATGGGGAAACAAATGCTCAATTTAGTGACCTCACCTCAAATTCTCAAATTCGGTGTTAAACTAACACAATGTATTTTTTATCTTCCTCATAGTTATGTACACTCTGACCTCTCACATGTTGTAAAAGTTGTGTTTCATTGATGAAATAGAACAGGGTGGCGAGGCTCCTATATTTCAAGAAATAAAATCTTATGGTTATATTGTAAATTGATGCTACCACGCAAGTGGTGGATCCCTCTATGCAATACCAGTCTATGTAGTAATACTGGTTAAATTAACTCCCGAACGTCTGGTACCTGGCTCCTCCTCCCAAACGCTTTATCTACCACTGGTCGTGTAGCATGTACTCCTGCCACGTCATGGTGTATCTTGGCGCATTGGTCCCCTGCCACGCCACGTTTCTCGTACGCTCGGTACGTGTCGCCCCGAACGAGTGGAGACTGCATCGGCACCTTATCCTTTCCCTGCAGGCTCGTCTGCTTCTTCCCAATCCTTCATTTCTAATCACTTAATCAGAGGAGAGTGAGGCGAGCTGGCCGGGCTGCTCTTCGTCGGGGACGTCACCGTTTACTTGCCCGCGCCAATGGCCAGCTACTCGCCGGGATTCGCCGTGTGCCCATGTATAGCCGCCTTCCAGATGCCATCCGAGGGGCGGCCCGCAACGCTCGCGCGGAGGTCCCGACTTAGGAGGTGGACGAGGCTGTGTGGCTCGCGGCTGAGCTGCTCTTAGCCTGGGTCGCCATCGTCTCCGTGCGCCACGCTGACAGGAAGCTGGTCGCCGAGTTCCCGGGCATTCGCCGCGCACCCAGGTACTCCGACGCCTCCCCAGTAGCTGTCCGAGCGGCGGACCGCGATGCTCGCGCGAGTGTCCAATTGCTCCGGTGGTCCGATGAGCGTGGCTGCCGGCCATGGCCGTGGTCGTGTGCCACTGCCTCTCCCGTTGCGGCTGGAATGACGGAGGCTCGCGGCCAAGATCCGGGGAGAAGGAGCTCCGTGACGGCGGAACTCCTCTAGGAGCAGGGCGACCACGTACTCCAAGAGCACGACGACGACGACAAGCTTGAGGCTCCTTCGGGCGACCTTAACAAGGAGGAGGGTGGCAGCTGGATGAGGGTTAAAATCACGCCGGAGTCACCGTGTTGTCCTCTGACGACACAGCCGGCGCTCCATGATCTTCAGGACGGCGGCGGCGCGGCAGCTGGACCTCCCTGCCAGCCTGCCCGGCCAAACTCCACAAGCTGCAGCTCACAGATCCAATCCAAGAAACGTCCTGCCAGCTAGTGCCATGGTTCCCCCACGGAAGGAGCAGGTGAATTACTTGCTATTACTTAGAACTTCTTTCTCCTTTCTTCATTCTCCTATTACAGAAGCTACACCATATGGTTGTTTGATGATCTGTTAATTCTTCATGGCAATGTGGTTCGTCAATAGTCATTAGTGGTACATGCACGTGTGTTGAGTTCAATTTCAGTTATAGTTTGACTTAGTGGTCACTTGCTTTGTCGGTCTTTGCCCATGGAGTTTGGAATGCTCATATGATTTCTATTCAAAAAGTTTCTGAAATAGGAGGAACTTGGCAGCCATGCCATTTGGTGACCTTCAGATAAGGTGTTGTTCCATGCATTCTGCTTATCTTGCCAAGAACAAAAGAAGTGCTTACTCTCCGTCATGTTAGAATTTCTGATTCAGTAAACAAGTGGTCATGTATCAGGAGGAATGAGGAAGACGGACAGGAGGAGTTTGGTGCCAATTCTACAGGCGTAGAGGATTTTCCTTTGGACTATTATTAGGGCTGTTTGTAGTTATTAATAGAATTATTAAGGTAGAGAAAGGAGGACCATTGGATTATAACGGACGGCAAATTCTGCCTTCTACAACACCTATACAGCAGAGGAGCCGAACCCAATTTTCAGACCCCCCAGCCCTGACGTGGTCTCTCCCTTACCCATGTTGCAGCAACTGTGCTGTAGGCTGTAGCATTGCCAACGATGTTGAACTTGACGGGTATGTGCTGCTCACTGGCAACAGGCGCATGAGGCAGGTTCGTTGTGTCCGGGGACCTCCTCGTCGATGGCACAGGAGGGTGGTGCTCGAGGAATCATGCAAGTTTCTTTTCACAAAGCGTGTGCTCGAGATGGAGGATGGCATCGTTTCATACCTCATCGTTTTATGCGAGCATTGGATTGAAGTTGTTCCTGAGCTTCCTTCACCAATTAGACCGATGCTATGTAATTACTGGAGCTCTGAAGCTATAGTTACGGGATCCAGTCTTTTTAGACCCTTGACATCACATACCTCACATGATGTGTTAATGTTGTTCTATATATACCTGGCATAGCATTTTAACCATGCTATAAAACTAAATTTACCATGCTACAAAGTAAACTTGCCATGTTAGTTCACATAAAGAATCCTTTGTGCAGGGAGTTCTAGCGAAGCTTTATACAAGGAGCTATGGCATGCTTGGGCTAGGCCGTTGATCACAGTGCCTCACCAAGGTGGAAGTTTACTACTTTTCGCATGTTTATATTGGAACAGGCATGTTTATATTAGAACAGGTATGTCTCACCGCCATTGGTGTTTGCTCTTCTTGATGCCCCATAACCAATGAATGAATTTGCTACACAACACAAACAGTAGCTATTTGTGTTATGGGACACTGCTTTGTTCTTGTGTTAAAAAATGACAATATGACTTTATTTATGCGGAATAATCATCCAGGTATTTAAAGTTCATCCACGTACATATTTAGAACTTGATATTCTCTAGTGTGGTCATGTATTAGTTGAAAATGAATATCCATCAGAGGAACCACCTTACATACAGTGCTTCCAGCCTTACAGGCCTCACCAGAAGTCCCTTTGCCAACCTTCACTGTGATGACTAACTTACTACTTGACAACTATCTTTGCTAACTGATAAAAGCAACAACGTAGGTACATAAACTCATTTTCACATGTTATGACAAACTGATTTCTTCCAGCTGACAAAAAACCTAGAAAACAGAGTACTAATAGACTGAACATATCAGGATATAATTGTTAAGGCTATAATTGTTAAGGCTACTTTACGAATTAATTTGGGAATAGACTGAACATATCAGGATATACATGAGTTGACTGTGAACAAAAGAAATCATCATCTACTAATACTATACTAAATGAACATTATCCATTCACATCTCCAGTATTGTACTATTATACATGACAGAGAATGACTAACAGTACTTGTTCTTCTCTTAAAGCTGCCAAGAAAATACAGTCAGTAGAAAAGTTAGAAGGATTTTGAGCACTAAACTCCGGTTATCAATACACCGGACTGTCTAACGATCTCCAACCGGTTAATTTAAGAATCATCACCTTTACCAATAAGGGGGCAATTTTCTGTAAGATGTGATTTGCTTGCATGCATTTCATAGATAAATATGTGCATAAAAGTTAGGACTTGCCTACATACCTGGATATTTACATTCACATAGACAATATATCTTCAATTCACATGTAGGACACAAAAATGTATAGTCACAAACTCACAATTCCATGGCAGCAAAAATATTCAATAATCTGTGAACTCCATAAACAATGATATTATAGATCTCTTGTTTTGTTGATATATAGACATATAGAAGGAGATGTAGTCTACAGGAGAGAAGCAGCCATCAATGGTGTTAATGTCACCTCTCCATAGTACCATCGGTCCAAAGGCACTCAAGTAGAAATCAAAACACAAAAACGACAAATGTGAAATGGCACTGGGAGTTTGGAGCCCGCCCATCTGATTTAGATGATCTGGGAAAGAGCAATGATTTTGCCCTCTTGTGGATTTAAAATACAATTAGAAAAGTTCACTGAACCGATGAATGGGTGTTTTAAGCTCACCCAACTTCCTTAGTTTTGAAAATGAACAAATCCTTCTCAAAACATAATTTAATACATCATATCTATGCAGAAATTGCCAATTCAATTTTCTGGTAAGCAATAGTTAAAACGTAGGAACTTCTAGTACAACATATATATACACAGGAGTATATATCAGAAAGCATGGTAGAGTTCTTTTGTTATTAAAATGCTCTGTCTTGTGAGTTTAATAGCAGTTGAGGATAAAATCCTGGATTGCTACACCAGTCACTAAAGTTGAGCGTTGGAGGGCTTCAAAGATCCAGCTGATGGTGTTAAACCGATGATGCACAGTCAGCTTCCTCGTCAGGAAAAAGCTTACACGCAGCCCAGGCCAATTGGGCTGATCAGAAAGTCAAAAGAAATCGAAACCCACCCTATTAGACTTCCTACACACAAGCACTGACACTTCAAACACACACATGCGCCACCTGTATTATAGGTGTGCTAATGCCTAAAGTGCCAGAACAAATCATGCTCCTATGCACATCACAACAGACATGCCTAAACACATTACAAATTTCTGAAGAAAAGGGTCGGGGTGTCAGAAGCCCACATGATTTTCATAGGAAAGACTTCTGGTCAATGGTCATGTGTCATCTAAAAGTATATGCATGCAAGGACCTTTCCTCTCTTGATCTTGGGAACATCTACCTGCCTAGAAAGATGCTAGAAGCATGATGCAGACCAGCGGCAAAGTATTTTCCCCATAAGAAGCTACTCCCTCCGTTCCAAAATACTCCCTCCGTTCGGAATTACTTGTCGTAGAAATGGATGTATCTAGATGTATTTTAGTTCTAGATACATCCATTTCAGAGACAAGTAATTCAAAGCAGGAAAAATAACTCAACTTTGTACTAAAGTTAGTACAAAGTTGAGTCATCTATTGGAATGGAGGGAGTATATAGAGAAGCAGTGAGCCAGTGATCCTCACCTAGCTAGTGCGTGCGCGCCCACACATACATCAAGCCAACACACCATACACGCAGCAGCAGCACGCAAGCAACAAACACGCATGTGGCGCAGCGCTGCAGACCAGAGACACAACCAATAAAGCGTGGAGGAGACACAACCAATAAAGCGTGGAGCAGACGGTCACGCTTGCCGTCGAGCCGCTCACACTAAAATGGATCAAAGAGTAGGACATTTCTATTCGTAAACCTTCTCATCGTAGGGAGTAATTATCAAACTGAGAAACAAAAGGAAAAGAAAAGCAAGAAGTTCCCTTCCTCCATCCGTTTTTTATTTTCTTTAACTTATATACATCAGACCAACACACAAGCACTTTATAAAAACATAATTCCCAATTCAAGAACACGGTTGAATATTAGAGCACCACATACTACTCTTCGCAAAGTAAAACCGGGCAAGCCAAGTCATGATTATGCTATTAGTCAGTAGGTACATTACACAGCTTGTTCATGCGAAGAACATCTGCTATTAGATTCTTATAGCCACACTTCATGTTTCTATTTTCTAAATAAAAATAAGTGATCTCACCACAGTAAAAAATAAACACATATATAGCCGACAGAATTACCCTGCAAAACTATCAACAAGGTGCATAAAAGGGCAGGTAGTAGCAAAATATTATAGTATCCTAATCATGTTACTAAATTACAATTGACTGACTCTAGTCTAGGTTTTAAATTTGAAAAGGGAGAACAACTCACCATTTCTTCTTGGACCCATGTTTCCTATCACCAGTCCCCTTCATGCCGCCCGAATCCTCACTGATCTCTGCAAATCTTTAAACGAAAGCATCCAAATAAGCAATATGTATATACTCCCTCCGTCCCAAAATAAGTGACTCAACTTTGTACTAACAAAGTAGAAAAATCAAATTAAGAAAAGCTATCTAATTGATGGAAGGAACTTCATTTTATAATGTAATTCACTCTATCAGGCAAACTGTGATGTTTTGGCATCCACGGTCAAAACATCAACATAAAATTCAAATATTTAGACATGACAATAGCAGAGTTTTTCTCAATCATTCATGTGGGACAAAATACATAGAATGTAACAGTAGCACTTCTTTCTCATGTATTCATGTTGGACAGAACGAATATTAGATGCTGAAAAATCATGTTACACATGAAGACAAATAAGCATTTCTGCATAACCCAAAAGGATAAACTCACCCTGGGGTAGACTGCAATCATCTGATAACGACATCAATCCTGTATAATCTATTCAAACAGATTCATAGGTCAAAATATGACAAATAGCATCCATCGTGTAGCTTTGTTAAGGGTATTGTTTGATGCCGGGCTGCAAAGCATAAACACTTGTTACTACATTTAAATCTATGCTGCTAAAAATGATAAGTAAGTGGTAAGAATTATGAAAATATATAACACCCTTTCCAAGGATTCCAAAAACTAAAAAGAAAAGGATGCTAGTATGGGCTCTTTTATTTGTGCACTTTATATTTCCTATATGAAAAGGACGGTACTGGTCTCTTGCCATCGAGGTCAATGCACTTCATTTGGCCCTGCGTGCTACTTCCTTCATGCCGCAAGGCTTTCTTACTCTTGCCGTCCTCTCCCTTGAATGCAGTGTACATACACCATAGAAAAATGTAAGGAACTGAACATATGACATAAAACTAAAAGTTCAGTTTTTCTCATTGGCTCATAAGCCTGCTCTTCAATCCTTTCTTCTCACAGAGAGTTTTCCTCTCCCTCCAGTGCAAGGAACAACAAGTGCATACACCATAGAGAGAATGTTAGCAACTGAACATATACCATGTCATTCATCAATTCTTACAAAACACTGAACTGAAAATGAAGCTCTTCTCATTGGCTCATAGCCTTGTTTTCAATCCTTGCTTCTCACACAGTGTTTCTAGATTCACAAATAACCAAATAAGGAGGCAACCAACAACATATAGTAGCACATATTAGCAACACCAAGTAGAGTCAGGCCAAGCAACAGCCAAGCTTGGCAGCAGCAGAACCAACAGCAAACACATATACCAACACAAATCAAAGGGAGGTGGGGCTCTTGACCAGAATCAGACTCTTCTCACCCTCTCTTTCTTCTCCTCCTTCTCGTCAGAGGCTTTGCGTCGTGCCGGCATGTCAATGTCAATCTTGTCGATGAGCTCGCCTTTGTGCGGCGCCGAAAGCGGCCGGGGCGGTTGGGGCCCCATCCTGGCGGCGCCGGACCAGCTCTCAAGCGGGTGTGGTCCATGACTGACGGCGGGTTCGTCGATAGCCGCCCGCCGAAAGCGGCAAGAACTCGTGGGGAACGGCGAGGCGGTGTTGGCCCTTGTGAAGCGTCGGCGTCATGGGCGGTGAGAAGGGTTAGCCGGTGGTGGCGGGAGACGAGCGAGGATTACGGGAGGGGTGGGGCAGCGGGTGGCGGGCCTTGGTCTTGGCAGACCAGCCCCCCGGCTAGGGTTTGGGGCGGGGCTCGGGATCCTCGGTCGCCACCTCACTGCTCCTTGCAATGGTGGCGGCATGGGAGAGAGAGAGAAGGACGAGGAGGAGTAGGAGAGGTGGGTGTGCGAGATCTGCGCCGATCCAGAATCATGGCGTCTGGTGGCGTGATGCCGTGACTGCGCTTGACTCATTTGGACCGAGAACCGCCGCCCCCTTCTTTGCACCTCAGCCTTGGGGAGAGAAGGCGGCGTCGGCCATGGCGTGCCAAGAAGAGGATGGGCCGTGGCGTGGCGGGAGGAAGGAAGGGATCGGGGAGGAGAGCACGGAGAGAAGGAGCAGGATATTTTTCACCCGGTCGATCCGAGTTTTCATCATTGCTCTCGCTCCGAAACCCATCTCCACCATGGGGAAGAAAAAACAAAGTGATTCCTAGACCCCACGATTAACAAGGCCCACACGTCATTTACCTATTGTACGGTCATGTATGTACAAAACAATCGACGGTTTACGGCGCCAAAGACAAAAAAAAGCATAGAGTACTCGATCGGGTGGACCTCTATGTCACATGAGCGATCCGCTAGAATGGCGGGTACCCTAGCGAGCTTTATATGTTAGATTTCAGACTTAGTGAAATATCGGGACATGGCAAAAACAGATTCAACATGGCATGTTCGTGAGCTCGATGCACTCACTCTGAGCATCTCATGATAAACTAAGCATACACCCATCAAGAAGACATGGCATAGGAGCTATACATGGCAAGAACAACATCATAGCATACGGATCAACTACTGCGACCTCGTGAAAATTGAATCTCACATAAGCGATGCGCCAGAAACATTTTCAAGCAAAAGTAGAGCACGAAAATGACATGCTAGACTACTCCATAAATACCAACAAAGGCATGGATGGATAGAGCACATCCATATGTTCAAAACACCCTTCTTGATCATGCTCAAAAGGGCATAGATCTCTGTAACAACATGAACATATGGCATAAAATTAACAATGAGGACAAGACTTGGTGAAAACACTAAGTTCTGAAATCAACAACATCATCATCCCTACTTTGCATGCTTGTTCTAGTCAACACATAGCTCACAAAAATACATGGCAAACACCCCTGGAAAGATGGCATGGCAATGTTCAACTCACATGTAGGACTCAAGTTCATAGGGTGCACACATAATTCATGGCAAAAATGACAAAAGAGCTCGGCGATAAGATTCGAAACTAACGATCTGAAGCTATCTTCCAATGACATTTGAGGCACCAAGATGAGCTCAAATGCAAATGGCGAATGGAACCAAATGATGTACTCTTGAGACAAACAATTTGACATATTATACGCCCAAAAGCAGCCACAGTTGCGGAGATGTGATGCTATGAAGCTGCGAAATTAATCACAGGAATGATACTTAGTGGATTTTGGGGGAAGAAATCGACCTAGGGTTCGTCCGGATCTGGATCTCGCCGGAGTTGGAGGTCGGCTCACGAGTAGGCTCAGGCGGAGGAGGGATCGCCGTGAGGCTCAGGCGGCCGGATCCCGCTCCGTGGCCGGGCCGGGAGAATCTGGCCGTGGCGGAACTCCGGCAGCCCATGTGGCAGATGCAGCAATGAAGAATCATGGCCATGTGTGTGAGCAACGGCAGCGGCCGTGGCGGCAAGCATGGCAAGCGGCAACATGGTGGCCAAGGAAAAGCTGAAGCATGGCGACGCCTCAGGCGCCCATGGAGACAATGTGTGACGCAGGGCAGGAGGGAGGAGCTCTGAACTGGGCGGGCGGCGGCAGGTAGTCTTGTGTGTGCAGACGAGTGTGAGGTGCCACGTGGCGTGGGCGGCGACGGACGTGTCCGATGGCGTGAGTGGAAATTTTAGGGTTTGCCGTGGATTGAGGGAGGATCTATATATAGGCATAGAGGGAGCTAGGAGAGTCCAAATGAGGTGTAGTTTTACGCCCACGATCGTGATCGAGCGACCGAGGGCATGGAGGGAGTTAGATGGGTTATTGGGCTGTTTTGGAGGGTTGTTGGGCTGCAACTCCAAAGAGGCCTTCTGAGGGTGCGATTAACGTTGGAGTTTGGAAAGAACTCCAAATGACCCGAAACTTGACAGTGGTCTACGGTGCTATACGGGGCCACTTGGCAAGGCTCGGTCCATTCCGAGAATGTTCAACACCCGCACACGGAAAATGCCAAGAGAGGGTGCGTAGGGAACATAGGAGTCTTGGGATTGCAAAAGCAGACAACGGGAAAATGCTCGGAATCATGAGGCGAACACGTATGCAAATGAGATGCACATGATGACATGATATGAGATGCATGACATGAACAAAATGCTAAACGAAAACAAAACCCAACCACGGAGGAATATCATAGCACATATCCGAAAATGGCAAGAGTTGGAGTTACAAATATGGAAAGATACATCAGGGTGTTACAACACTCCACCACTACAAGAGGATCTCGTCCGAGATCTAGGGTGAAAGAACTCCGGATATTCGAGACGGAGGTGATCCTCGCGCCCGGTGGCTTCTTGGTGGGAATGGTGTGACCACTTTACTTTCGGGAATTTGATTGACTTGTTGCGAGTCTTGCGCTCGGTTTTTCAAGAATAGCAGCGGGTGCTCATGATAAGAGATCTTCTTGGAGGTCAATTTCTTCAAAGTTGATAGTGCGCTCGGGAACCTTGAAGCACTTGCGGAGCTGTGACACGTGAAACACATCGTGCACGTTTGCAAAGTTGGATGGAAGCTCAAGTTGATAGGCGAGATCGCCTCTTTTGCCAATGATCTTGAAAGGACCCACGTATCTAGGGGCAAGCTTCCTTTGATACCGGGCGGCGAGTACCTTTCATTGGAGAGCGGAGGTAGACATGGTCTCCGATTTCAAAAGCCACATCACGGTGCTTGTCATCATAATAGCCCTTACAGGCGCGATTCGCGGCTTTGAGATTCTCACGAATGACTTTGCACATTTCTTGACACGTGATCAAGTCGTTGCCAAGAAGTTGGCGTTCACATCTCGGACCAATTGAGAGGAGTTCGACACTTTACGCCATAAAGAATTTGAATGGGGCCTTGCGAACTTGCTTGGAAGGTTTGTTGTTGTAGGAGAACTTCGGCATATGGAGACACTCTTCCCACTTCATGCCAAAAGAAATGACACAAGCCACGAGCATATCTTCAAGGATTTGATTGACTTCGCTCGACTTGGCCACTAGTTTGAGGATGAAAACCTATCTTTGAAAGCGAATGTTGGTGCCCATGGCCTTGAAAAGAATCCCGAACTTAGAAGTGAAGATGCTTCCACAGTGCGAAGAGATCAATTGTGGAATACCGTGCAAGGAGACAATTACGGAGGTGTATAGCTCTGCCGGTGAAATTTCTTGTGATAGATTCTTTGACGGGGAAGAAAATGAGCCACTTTAGTAAGCTTGTCAATGACAACAAAGATAGCATCATTTCCACGCTTGGACTTAGGAAATCCGATCCACGAAGTCCATCTCGATATGATCAAACTTCCATTCGGAATAGCAAGAGGTTGGAGGAGACCATTTGGTCTTTGGTGTTCTGCTTTCACCCTTCTGCGAGACATCACATTCATTCACGAATTGAGCAATTTCTCGCTTCATTCGAGTCCACCAATATATTTGTTTGAGGTCATGGTACATCTTCGTACTTCGGGATGAATGGATAGGAGGAATTGTGTGCCTCATTCATGATGACTTTTCTCGGATCGCCTTTAGGAACCTGTCGATCCTCAAAGAAAAGAGTGTCTTTGTCATCAATCGATAGCACTTGTATTTGGAAATGCCCTTGTCAATACCACGTTTCACCTTCTTCACCATGGCATTGAGGAGTTGAGCCTCACGAATTTGATCTTCCAAAGTAGGAGAGACTATGAGGTTGGCAAGAAAGCCTTGAGGAACAACTTGAAGATTGACTTATGAAAGCTTCACAAAGATCCGGTTGGAAGGGCTTGAGAATTAGGCATTGCAATAAGCCTTTACGCTCGAGCATCTGCAATCACATTCGCCTTGCTGGGAGTATATTCAATACTTGGATTGTACTCTTGAATCATTTCGACCCATCGAGTTTGCACGAGGTTGAGGTTTGGTTGAGTGAAGATATACTTGAGGCTCTTGTGATCGGTGAAAATGTCCACTTTCCTTCCCAACAAGAGATGTCTCCATGTTATCAATGCATGGACAATGCCGCCAACTCGAGATCGTGAGTGGGGTAGTTCTTTTCGTTGGGCTTCAAGTGACGAGAGGTATAGGCCACAACTTTCTTCTCTTGCATTAACACAACAAGAGACCTTGCAAGGAAGCATCACGAGAAAACTTGAATGGCTTGGATTCATCGGAGGAGTCAAGGCGGGGAGGCTGTGACTAACTTCTCTTTGAGGGTATTGAAAGCGACATCACACTCGAGCGTCGGACATACTTGACATGCTTACGGAGGAGGTTGGAAAGAGGCTTTGCAATCTTGGAGAAGTTGTCAGCGAATCTCCGACAATAGCTTGCAAGGCCAAGAAAAGCTGCGGAGTGCTTGACATTACGAGGAGGTTCCCAATTTACAATTGAAGACACCTTCTCGGGATTAACAGCGATGCCCTTGGCTGAGATGATATGACCAAGATAAAGAACTTCATCAAGCGAACTCACATTTGGAAAACCGCATAGAATTGATGCTCTCTGAGCTTATCGAGCACCAATCGCAAATGTTTGGCATGATCACCTTGTTCTTGGGAAGACCAAAAGATCATCGAGATACACCAAGGCGAAATCATTGGTGTAGGGGTTGAAGATAAAGTTCATCATGCGAGAGAAAGTTGGAGGAGCATTGACAAGGCGAAAGACATGACGGTATATTCATAGAACCAAAGCTTTACGAATCTTTGTCTTGGGAATATCTTGTTCACGAATCACGAATCGATGATAACCCATACGGAGGTCAAGCTTGGAGAATACTTTAGCACCTTTGAGTTGCTCGAATAGCTCATTGATGTTGGGAAGTGGATACTTGTTCTTGATTGTCTTCTTGTTCAATGGGCGGTATGTCAACACAAAAGTCGGTCCGTGCCATCCTTCTTACGGACAAAAGAACTCCACATCCCCATGGAGATGAACTCGGTCGATCAAACCAGACGCTCTTGTTCATCGAGTGCTTCTTCAATTCTTTCAGCTCCTTGGGTCCAAGCTTGTGGGGCGCTTGCAAGCGGGGTTCGATGCGGGCTCAAGATCAATAACGAATTCGGTGGCCGATGAGGAGGCATACGGAAGCTCTTACGGAAAGACATCTTGGTACTCACAAGCAATGGAATCGAGAGATAGCATTCAACTCGCCCTTCTCATTGAGAGAAAATAACCGAATGGTTTCATCACGGCGGCATAGATGATAACATCCTCGGAAGGGTGTGTCGATTGAATTTCCTGGCGGACAATCAAAGTGAGCCTTGTCTTTGAAAGCGATCCATCCAAGAATTAGATCAATATCGAGTCACCAAGAACAATTGGAGAAGGCAATCTATAGTCGCCCATCTTGATAGAGACATCCCGAACCATGGAGCTTGCGTTCATGAATTTACGGAGAGACAAGCGATAACGGTCTAGGCAAATCTTGAAAAACATCTCATGCTTGGATGAAAAAGGTCTTGAGATGAAACTATGCGATGCACAGTATCAAATAATACTTTTGCAGAATATCATTAAGCGAGAGATTACCCATTATCACGTCGGAAGAATCCTCTTGCTTATTTGCATTCATCATGTTCACCTTAGCGGACTTGGGATTATGCTTGACCCTTGCATTGCTTGAAGACCTCAGGAGGAGGAGGAGGAAGGCGCCTTTGGTTATGGCATTTGTTAGCATAGTGACCCTTCTGCTGGCACTTGTTGCAGTCACCTCTGAGGCGGACGGTGATAAGGAGCATTTGACCTTGGAGCTTGAGGTGAGACTTGTTACGGTAGCTTGGGTTGGGTGGGTGGGAAGATCCACGACCACTGAGTTCTTCTGGCGATAAAATTTGTGGAGCGGAGGAGGAGGAAGGTAGAACTTTTCTTTGCTTCTTTGCCACTTGAGAGGAAGAAGAAGAGTGAAGCGCATCCTGTTTCTCTTCTTTGAAGCCTCACACTTGAGTGAGCACCTTCTAGCTTGAGTGCCATATTATAGAATTGATCAAACCGAGTAGGCTCGGAAAGAACAAGAGATAGCTGCAGATCCTCTCTAAGGCCACCTCTCGAGGCGATAGATCATACTTTTCTCATCGGGAACATCTTGTTTAGCGAATCGAGCAAGTTTACAAAGCGTATGTTGTATTAGTACTGCGACATGTTTCCTTGCTTGAGATTGCGAAACTCCTCACGCTTGCTCTCAACAACTTGGTAGGAATGTGGTGAGCTTTAAAGTCCCGGCAATCAGTCAAGTAATCACTCGACCACCTCTAGAATCCTTGTATTCTTGGAACCAATCAATGCACGATCCTTGAGTGAAAAGCCGCGAACTTGGCGTAGTCCTCGGGTCGACATTCTGCATTCAAAATGCTTGTTGATATCCACGAGCCAATCGTCGGCGTCGTGGCCTCGACACGATGGTGAAAGACTTTGGCTGGTTGGCAAGGAACCGGTTGAGTGTAGGAAGCGTGGTGATGGAAGAACGCCCTTGACCTTGATTCCCTTGGTTGCCTTGGCCTTGGTTACGCTCTTGCATCGGTGAATCAACAAGCGGCGTTGGCGTTAGTGGTTGCCATCAAAGTTTGCCATGCCTCCGGAGGCGGAGGTGGAGGTGGAGGGTTCGCTGACTCCCATCACTGCGTTAGGATTACGGCGCGTGGCGGAGCCATCTGAAGAGGTGACATCCGTTAGCATCTTGATGAGCAGATAGACAAGTTGAATCAGCGGATAGAAATTGCAACAAATAGTCTTCACAATAAACATTGATGGGATGAGCAGAATGAATTCCAAAGTAAACATCATGTCCATAAAGGTGAGAAGCCACTTGATAAGAGATTCATGAATGAAAATAAAAAAAACAAGGTATGAATGGAACAAATAAGTGGTAAGGATTACCCAATCACAAACCAAATATCTGCGGAAGAAAAGCTAGAGCTACTTGAATCCCACCTATAAACTCCGAAACTTTCGGTTATGCAATCGGTGTTGGGGATCAATGAGCAATATATATCTCACCCAAGCTAACAATCCCTACATCCGGTTGTATCCATCCTTGACACATAACCAAAAACCTTGAAATCGTGTACCTCAACCTTGAAAAGCATCCGTTATCTGAGTCATGGCAATACTCCGTACTCACCACAAGATCTTTGGGTTAGCGGGGTTATCTCACCAACAAGCGCATAAAAGAGATTTTCGATGTCGGTACTAAACTCGGTATTCTAGGCTGCAGCGATAAAATTATGACAACAACACCTCGAGCTCAACTCCGGGACCTTTGCCACAACCCTAAATGTTAGGAAGCAACCAAGACAATGTTGTCATCATAAAACCATCGAACGATTCTAAGATACCAGCGTGATCCTAAAATTTTTTTAGTGAAATTTGAGAAGAGAAGAGTCAAAACTCTCGTCGGGATACCTCACCGAGAAGGTCGAAGGTGGGGAGTAAAAAGAATTCCTAACTCTCCGATATATATAATCCTAAATGACTCAAAACATTTTTTAGACACAACTCGGCCACTAAAAGCGATCAGCGGTGGGGGCTCCTATGGTGGGGATGGCTCGATTACCAACTTATAGCGCCCTCGATGCGGCTATATCTCCCGTGTCGAAGCACGACTTAGAGGCATAACCGCATTCAAAGCAATGTCGCAAGTGAGGTAATCTTCGCACAATCCATGTAATACATAAGGGAAAAGGTACATAGTTGGCTTCGATCGCCACTTCACACAATTACATGAATAAAGCATTACATCATCGAGATACACTCAAGGTCAGACTACGGAACCAAAATAAAAGAAGAACACCCCACATGCAACACGGATCCCGATCGCTCTAGCTGGCTCCACTACTAATCGTCGAAAGGAAACATAGTATCGACCAAGGGCCTCATCATATTCCCACTTCATTTCGATTCGCCATCTGCGGCATTTGGCATCACCGTACTGCATCTGTTTTGGTAGAATCATGAGCCACGAGGACTCGACAATCTCACACCATGAGATCAAGACTATTTAAGCAAGGGAAGGTGGTGTCAAAAGGAGGAGCTGCATGGCGACTAGCATATAGGGTGGCTACTATCGCAAAAGAAGCGAGAAGAGAAGCAAAGCACGGTCGTGAAACTAGTAGCGATCAAGAAGTGATCGACTACTTACATCAAGCATAACTCCAACACGTGTTCACTTCCGGACTCACGAGAAGGGACCATCACGATTACATACGGTTGATGTATTTTAATTAAAATCGACCGGGTTTTCTACAACGGACATTAACAAATTCCCATCGCCTCATAACAGCAGCACGGCTTTGAAAGATAATACCTGCGGGGTGTCCCAACAGCCCATAACAAGCTCTCACGGTCAGCGAAGGAATAAACCTTCACCCAAGGCACTCCGTCGGACTCGGTATCTGGTACATCAAGACATTTCGACAATGGTAAAACTAAACCAGCAAGACCTTCCATTTGTCTTGACAAATCCCGATAGGAGCTGCACATATCTCGTTCTCGAGGCACACCGGATGAGCAGACGTCGGGTTGGCATAGACCTGGTTGCCCAAAGGCGCCGGACATCGCTTCGAGTTGGACCGGCCTCGAAGGAGCTACGGCAGGGGGCTAAAATAAAGATGACCCTCGGGCTCGCGAAAACCCAAGGAAAAAGGGTATAGGTGGCAAATGGTAAAACCAAAGTTGGGCCTTCTTTGGAGGAGTTTTATTCAAAGCGAACTGTCGAGGGGTCCCATAAATCACCCGACAGCGTAAGGAGCATAAAATCAAGGAACATAACACCGGTATGGCGAAAACTAGGGTGGCAAGAGTGGAACAAAACACAGGGCATAAGGCCGAGCCTTCCACCCTTTACCAAGTATATAGATGCATTAATTAAAACAATAGATATTGTGATATCCCAAAATATCCGTGTTCAACAAGGAACAAACTTCATCTTCACTGCAACTAGCAGCGCTATAAGAGAAATTTGAGCAAAGCGGTAACATAGCCAATCAACGGTTTGCTAGGACATGGATGGTTAGAGGTTGACATGGCAATATGGGTGGCATGATATAGCAAGTGGTAGGTATCGCGGCATAGGCATAGCAAAAAGCGAGCATCTAGCAAGCAAAGATAGAAGTGATATCGAAGGTATGGTCATCTTGCCTGTAAGGTTCTCAGAGTTGTCGAAGGCTTGATCCTCGTAGGCGTTCTCAACAGGCTCCTCGTTCACGTACTCGTCTCCCGGCTCTACCCAAAGCAAGAACACAAGCAACGGAACCACAATCAAACAAGGAACAATGCACACGCAATATGATGCAAACCATGACATGCGATGCGAGATGTGATATGCAATGCATATGTGTGCTCGGAAGGAAAATGATGAGCCGGGCATCAACTTGGCAAACCAAGTATGCTGGAAAGATGAGATGATTTCGGTTGAAATCGATATAAAGATCACCGGAAGCGGATGCACGGTTTGCAAATGACAAGCAAAACAAGAATGGCCGAAAGCTGCGTTTAATGACCGATACTACTTAGCACCCAACATACAAACAAAGCATATGGCGGCGAACTACAGGAGATGCTTAACAAAAGAGGAACAACGAGCTACGGCTAAATCACATCATAACATGTTCAAACAAGCATGGTGAAAGTGCTCAAAATATCGGGTTCACAGACTTGGTGAAAATACTAACATGCGAGAATTAACATCGGGAAGGCATGTTTAGAGCAAGCAAACAACATGCTACTGAGGAACTTATAATAGCAAAGCAAGGCATGACATGATTCTAATCAAAGCATATTTCAATAGTCCCTTCTGACCATAAGCCAAAAGGACTCTAAGAAATGATGGCACCCATGTAAACATTGCAAGTTTTATTACAGATTTCAGACTTAGTGAAATATCGGGACATGGCAAAAACAGATTCAACATGGCATGTTCGTGAGCTCGATGCACTCACTCTGAGCATCTCATGATAAACTAAGCATACACCCATCAAGAAGACATGGCATAGGAGCTATACATGGCAAGAACAACATCATAGCATACGGATCAACTTCTAGCGACCTCGTGAAAATTGAATCTCACATAAAGCGATGCTGCCAGAAACATTTTCAAGCAAAAGTAGAGCACGAAAATGACATGCTAGACTACTCCATAAATACCAACAAAGGCATGGATGGATAGAGCACATCCATATGTTCAAAACACCCTTACTGATCATGCTCAAAAGGGCATAGATCTCTCTGTAACAACATGAACATATGGCATAAAATTAACAGCGAGGACAAGACTTAGTGAAAACACTAAGTTCACGAAATCAACAACATCATCATCCCTACTTTGCATGCTTGTTCTAGTCAACACATAGCTCACAAAAATATATGGCAAACACCCGTGGAAAGATGGCATGGCAATGTTCAACTCACATGTAGGACTCAAGTTCATAGGGTGCACACATAATTCATGGCAAAAATGACAAAAGAGCTCGAGCGATAAGATTACGAAACTAACGATCTGAAGCTATCTTCCAACGACATTTCAGGCATCAAGATGAGCTCAAATGCAAATGATACAATGGAATCAAATTATGTACTCTTGAGGCGAACAATTTGACATATTATACACCCAAAAGCGGACCCACGGTTGCGGAGATGTGATGCTATGAAAATGCACGAAATTAATCACACGAATGATACTTGGTGGATTTTGGGGGAAGAAATCGACCTAGGGTTAAATCTGGATCTGGATCTCGCCGGAGTTGGAGGTCATTTCATGAGTAGGCTCGGGCGGAGGAGGGACGATCGCCGTGAGGCTCAGGCGGCCGGATCCGCTCGTGGCCGAGCCAGGAGAATCTGGCCGTGGCGAACTCCGGCAGCCGGGCCTTGGCAGACAGTGTGCACCCATGGTGTGCAGAGAGAGCAATGACCGTGGCGATGGTGTGTGGCGATGAAAGCGGACCCATGGCCGGGAGAAAGCTGCGGTGGCGGTGGCAGCAGCTGCAGGAACTGGCCTCATGAACTGGGCAGCGGCGGCGGCGTGGTCTGTGTGTGTGATGAGTGTGAGGTGTGCCACGTGTGGTGGTGACCGGACGTGTCATTGCGGCCGGACGTGTCCGATGGTGGAGTGGAAATTTTAGGGTTTGCAGTGGATTCGGGAGGGATCTATATATAGGCATAGAGGGAGCTAGGAGAGTCCAAATGAGGTGTAGTTTTCGCCCACGATCGTGATCGAGCAATAGAGGGCATGGAGGGAGTTAGATGGGTTATTGGGCTGTTTTGGAGGGTTGTTGGGCTGCAACTCCAAAGAGGCCTTTCTTGAGGGTGCAGTTAACCGTTGGAGTTTGGAAAGAACTCCAAATGACCCGAAACTTGACGGTGGTCTACGGTGCTATACCAGGGCCACTTGGCAAGGCTCGATCCATTCCGAGAATGTTGACACACACACGGAAAATGCCAAGAGAGGGTGGCCGGGGAACATAGGAGTCTTGGGATTGCAAAAGCAGACAGCCACGGGAAAATGCTCGGAATCATGAGGCGAACACGTATGCAAATGAGATGCACATGATGACATGATATGAGATGCATGACATGAACAAAATCGAAAGCGAAAACAAAACCCAACCACGGAGGAATATCATAGCACATATCCGAAAATGGCAAGAGTTGGAGTTACAAATATGGAAAGATACATCGGTGTTACATCTTTGCTTTGATGGAGTCAAAACTTTAGACAAATAGTACCTTTGGAGCCTTTGAACTTTGAAGGCTTTCCCTTCTTCTTCCCTTTCGTAGTAAGCCTTTATCTTGATGACTTGTCCTATGGCTGCAATATAAAGCATGCAGAGGCTCTTTCTTGATTGGGCGGCAAGCACTTGAATTTGGGTGGAAGCGAGCTTTTAGCTCGGCAAATCTTGCATTAACCAGAGTCCACTCGAACTTGCGCCTTCTTCATCGATCGGTAAAGAGGCGATGCCTTTTCACCGAGTCGTGAGATGAATCGACTTAATGCGGCCAAGCATCGATAAAAGCCGGACATCGTGCACCTTGCAGGCGTTTCATTGAGTATAGTGCCGATTTTTACGGGTTAGCATCGATTCCTCGTTCGGAAGCGAAAACCGAGTAACTTGCCACGGGAACTCCGAATGTGCACTTTGATGGATTGAGCTTGATACCATACCTCCCGAGGTTGGCAAATGTTTGGCGAGTCGGTCAGCGGTCGGAACCCTTTCGCGATTTGACCATGATATCGTCCATATGCGCTTCCACATTCGGTGATTTGGTGAGCAAATACTTACGAATCATTCGCATGAGCGTGGCTCCGGCATTCTTGAGGCGAATGGCATGGTAATATAAGCGAAGCACCGAATGGAGTGATGAAAGCTGTTTTTATCTCATCGGGTCCGTCTGAGGCGGATCGATGGTACCGAGAATAAGCGTATAGAAAAGACAATCTCGCATCCATGATCGAGTCGACAATTTGATCGATCGAGGAGAGAAAATAATCTTCGGGCGGCCCGATTGATGTGTTGAAATCTATGTACATGCGGAGTGACTTGTCCTTCTTGGGGACCGTGGCGACATTGGCGAGCCACTCGGGTGGTATATCTCCGGATAAATCCTGCCGCCAATAGCCGAGCCACTTCCTCACCAATCGCTTTTCTCTTACGGGGGCGGACCGTCGAAGATGTTCTTTGACGGTTTTGCGGTTGAGTCGACTCTAAAGCGATGCTCGGCCGATCTGTGAACACCGGCATGTCGTGAGGCTTCCATGCAAAGATGTCCCAGTTCTCACGGAGGAACTGGATGAGTGCTTCTTCCTATTTAGGGTCGAGTGTTGTGGAAATTGTTGGAAATATGCCCTAGAGGCAATAATAAAAGTATTATTATATTTCATTGTTCATGATAATTGTCTTTTGTTCATGCTATAACTGTATTATCCGGAAATCGTAATACACATGTGAACACTTAGACCCCAATGTGTCCTAGTGATCCTCTAGTTGACTAGCCCGTTGTGATCAGCAGATAGTCATGGTTTCTGACTATGGACATTGGATGTAGTTGATAGCGATCACATCATTAGGAGAATGATGTGATGGCCAAGACAATCCTAAGCATAGCATAAAAGATCGTATAGTTAGTTTGCTAGAAGCTTTGCCAATGTCAAGTATCTCTTCCTTGACCATGAGATCGTGTAACTCCGGTTCCGTAGGAGTGCCTTAGGTGTATCAAGCGTCCTAGCGTAAGCTGGGTGACTATAAAGGTGCATTACTGGTATCTCCGAAAGTATCATTGGGTTGACACGGATCGAGGCGGGATTTGTCACTCCGTATGACGGAGAGGTATCTCTGGGCCCTCGGTAATGCATCATCATAATGAGCTCAAGGTGACCAAGGTGTTGTACGGGATCATGCATTCTGATGCGAGTAAAGTGACTTGCGATGCGAGGTGAACAAGGTATTGGGATCTGAAGCGATCGAGTCTCGGGCAATAACGTATCGATTGACAAAGGAATTGTATACGAGGTTTGATCGAATCCTCGACATCGTGGTTCAACCGATGAAATCATCGAGGAGCATCTGGGAGCCAACATGGGTATCGGACCCATTTGTTGGTTATTGCGAAAGTCGTCTCGGTCATGTCTGCGTGTCTCCGAACCCGTAGGGTCTACACATAAGGTTCGGTGGCGCTAGGGTTATTAGGAAGACTAGTATGTGACTACGAATGTTGTTGAGTCCGGATGAGATCCGGACGTCACGAGGAGTTTTGAATGGTGGGAGGTAAAGAATAATATATAGGAAGTGGTATTTGACCATCGGGAAAGTTTGAGGTCTCCGGTAATGTCTGGAACCACCGGAAGGGTCTCGGGGGGTCCACGGGTGGGGCCACCTATCCGGAGGGCCCCATGGGCTGAAGTGGGAGGAACCAGCCCATAGTGGGCTGGTGCGCCCCTAGGCCCATCCCTGCGCCTAGGGTTGAAACCCTAGGGATGGGGCGCCCAGCAGCTTGGGGGCACTCCACCCCTTGGCCGCCCCCCTTGGAGATTGGATCTCGGGGGCCTATATAAAGGGGGGGAGGGAGGCTCTTGTACCCATCTCAAGGCGCAGCCCTCCCTCCCCAACACCTCTCCTCCTCCTTAAGAGCTTGGCGAAGCCCTGTGAGATCTTGCTTCTCCACCATCATCACGCCGTCGTCTTTGCGGTGGGCTGTCTTCTCAACCTCTCCTTCCTCCTTCTTTGGATCAAGGCGGAGGATCGTCACTCGTCTTTATCACGTGTGTTGAGCAGCGGAGGTCTTGTCCGTTCGGCACTTGGTCATCGGTGATTTGAATCACATCGAATGCGACTACATCATCACCTTGCAAGCTTCCGCACGCGATCTACAAGTGGTATGTAGATGCAAACTCTCTCTCTAGACTCGTTGCTTAGATGAACTCATAGATGGATCTTGGTGAAACCGTAGGAAAATTTTAATTTTACTAGCGTTCCCAACGGTGGCATCATGAGCTAGGTCTATGCGTAGTTCTCTAATGCACGAGTAGAACACAATTTGTTGTGGGCGTGGATCTTGTCAACTTACTTGCCTCTACTAGTCTTTTCTTGCTTCAACGGTATTGTGGCATGGGCGGCCGGACCAACCTTACGTGCGCTTATGTGAGACGGTTCCACCGATTGACATGCACTAGTTGCATAAGGTGGGTGGCGGGTGTCTGTCTCTCCCACTTTAGTTGGGCGGATTCGATGAACGGGGCCCTTATGAAGGGTAAATAGAAGTTGACAAAATCACGTTGTGGTGATTAAGTAGGTAAGAAAAGCGTTCTTGCTAGAACCCAATGCAGCCCACGTAAAGATGCAACAACAATTAGAGGGCGTCTAACTTGTTTTTGGCGCGATTGATCATGTGATGTGATATGGCGAAGTTGTGATGAATGATGAATTGTGATGTATGAGATCATGTTCTTGTAATAGGATTCACGACTTGCATGTCGATGAGTATGACAACCGGCGAGCCATAGGAGTTGTCTTTATTTTTGTATGACTGCGTGTCATTGAAGAATGCCATGTAAACTACTTTACTTCATTGCTAAAGCGTTAGTCATAGAAGTAGAAGTAGTCGTTAGCGTGACAACTTCATGAAGACACGATGATGGAGATCATGGTGTCAAGCGGTGACAGGATGATCATGGAGCCGAAGATGGAGATCGATGGAGCTTTATGATATTGGCCATATCATGTCACAACTATATAATTGCATGTGATGTTTATTATGTTTATGCATCTTGTTTACTTAGGGCGACGGTAGTAAATAAGATGATCCTTACAAAATTTCAAGAAGTGTTCTCCCTAGCTGTGCACCATTGCTACGGTTAAGTAAACTTCTAAGCACCACGTGATGATCGGGTGTGATGGATTCTTACGTTCACATACAACGGGTGTAAGACAGTTTTACGGCGAAAACACTTAGGGTTAACTTGCGAGCCTAGCATGTGCGAGACATGGCCTCGGAACATGGAGACCGAAAGGTCGAACACGAGTTGTATGGAAGATACGATCAACATGAAGATGTTCACCGGCGATGACTAGTCCGTCTCACGTGATGATCGGACACGGGCTAGTCGACTCGGATCGTGTAACACTTAGATGACTAGAGGATGTCTAATCTAAGTGGGAGTTCATAATTTTGATTAGAACTTTATTATCATGAACTTAGTCTAAAACCTTTGCAAATATTTCTTGTAGATCAATGGCCGGCGCTAATGTCAACATGAACTTCAGCGCGTTCTAGAAAACCAAGTGAAAGATGATGGTAGCAACTTCTCTGAATTTGGGTCAGGAACACGAGATCATCCTCATAGCTGCCGGGAAGCAATATGTCCTAGAAGGACCGCTAGGTGGCGCTCCGTCGAGAGAACCAAGGCGTTATGAGCGCAGCAATCTCGTCTTGATGATTACTCCCTCGTTCGGTGCGGCATGCTTCTGACTTAGAACGGGGCTCCAAAAGCGTTTTGAGCATCACGGAGCATATGAGATGTTGAAGAGTGAAACAAGTTTTCCAAGCTCATGCGCGGGTCGAGAGATATGATGTCTCCGACAAGTTCTCTGATTGTAAGATGGAGGAAAGCAGTTACATCGGTGAGCACATCACGAAGATATGCAGGTTGCTGGCCGTATGACCCGGTGAACATAAACCTCCCGGATGAGGCGTTCATTGACAGAATCCTCCGATCGCTCCCACCAAGCTACAAGAGCTTTGTGATGAACTACAACATGCGGGGATGGTAAAGACCATTCTGAAGTGTTCTCGATCTTTGAAGTCGGTGAGGGTGAAATCAGAAAGAACATCAAGTGTTGATGGTCGATAAGACCACTAAGTTCAAGAAGGGCAAGGGTAAGAAGAACTTCAAGAAGGACGGCAAAGATGTTTGCGCGCCCGTAAGCTTTATTCTTGGGAAGAAGTCAAAGAATGGACCCAAGCACGAGACCCGAGTGCTTTTATTGCAAGGGAAGGGTCCTTTGGAAGCGGGCTGCCCCAAATACTTAGCGGATAAGAAGGCCGGCAACAACAAAGGTATATTTGATATACATGTAATTGATGTGTACCTTACCGATTACTCGTAGTAACTCACAGGTATTTGATACGGTCTTTGTTGCTCATATTTGTAACTCACAATGAGGGCTGCGGAATAAGCGGAGGCTGGCGAAGGGCGAGGTGACGATGCGCGTCGGGAATGGTTCGAGTCGATGTGATCGCCATCGGCACGCTGCCTCTACATTTACCCACGAGATTAGTTTTGAACCTTAATAATTGTTATTTAGTGCCAAGTTTGAGCATGAACATTGTATCTGGATCTCGTTTGATACGAGATGGCTACTCATTTAAGTCTGGAGAATAATGTGAAGGAATATGCCCTAGAGGCAATAATAAAGTTATTATTTATTTCCTTATTTCATGATAAATGTTTATCATTCATGCTAGAATTGTATTAACCGGAAACATGATACATGTGTGAATGCATAGACAAAACAACATGTCACTAGTATGCCTCTACTAGACTAGCTTGTTAATCAAAGATGGTTATGTTTCGACCATGAACAAGGAGTTGTTATTTGATTAACAAGGTCACATCATTAGTAGAATGATCGATTGACATGACCCATTCCATTAGCTTAGCACACGATCGTTTAGTATGTTGCTCTTGCTTTTATCCATGACATATACATGTTCTGTAACTATGAGATTATGCAACTCCGTTTACGGAGGAACACTTTGGGTGCTACCAAGCGTCCTGGCGTGGCGGGTGATTATAAAGGAGTACTACAGGTGTCTCCAAAGGCGGATGTTGGGTTGGCGTATTTGAGATTAGGTTTTGTCCTCCGATTGTTGGAGAGGTATCTCTAGGCCCTCTCGGTAATGCACATCCTTTGAAGCCTTGCAAGCATTACAACTAATGAGTTAGTTGTGAGATGATGTATTCTGAACGAGTAAAGAGACTTGCGTAGCGAGATTGAACTAGGTATTGGATCCGAGCGATCGAATCTCGGGCGAAGTAACATACCGATGACAAAGGAACAGCGTATGTTGTTATGCGGTCGACCGATAAAGATCTTCGTAGAATATGTAGGAACCAATATGGGCATCCAGGTCCGCTGTTGGTTATTGACCGAGAATAGTTCTAGGTCATGTCTACATTGTTCTCGAACCGTAGGGTCCATGCGCTTAAGGTTTCGATGGCGGTTATTATGAGTTTATGTATTTTGATGTACCGAAGAAGTTGAGTCCGGATGTGATCACGGACATGGCGAGGATTCTCGAAATGGTCGAGACATAAAGATTGATATATTGGAAGCCTATGTTTGGAGTTGGAATGGTTAGGGTGAAAGCAGAATTTAGGAGTAGGGAGGTTCTGAACCCCGGGGTAAATGGGCCTCGGTGGGCCTCGAGAGAGAAGAGGAGGGGCGGCCGGGGTGGCCGCGCCCTCCCCCAGTCCGAATAGGACAGGAGGAGGCGGCGCCCTTCCTCTTTCCCCCCCCAATCCTATTCCAACTAGGAAGGGGAGTCCTACTCGGTGGGAGTAGGACTCCTCAGCCGCCCTTGGGCGGCCGCACCTCCCCCTCCTCCTTTATATCTGAGGCGGGGGCACCCTAGAACACACAAGTTTGATCTACGGATCGTTCCTTAGCCGTGTCGGTGCCCCTCCACCATATTCCACCTCGGTCATCTGTCATGAAGCTTAAGCGAAGCCTGCGCCGGTGAAACATCAAGATCGTCACCACGCCGTCGTCTTGTGAAACTCTCCCTCGACACTCGGCTGGATCGGATCTGAGGGCGTCATCGAGCTGTCGTGTGTCAAGAACTGGGCGCGCGGAGTAATGGCGCCGGGATCGGTCGGATCGCGAGGAGAACGTCGACTACTTCCTCTACGTTGTGATCGCTTCCGCCGGGTCTAAGGGTATGTAGACAACACTCTCCCTCTCGTTGCTATACATCACCATGATCTTGTGTGTGCGTAGGAAATTTTTGAAATTACTCGTTCCCCAACAGTGGTATCGAGCCTAGGTTTTTCTATGGTTTGATGTTTTGCGAGTAGAACACAAGTGAGTTGTGGGCGATACAAGTCATACTACCTACCGAGCATGTCATACTTTGGTTCAGCGGTATTGTGAGATGAAGCGGCCGGACCGACATTACGCGACGCTTACGCGAGACTGGTTTCACCGCTCGAGCACTCGTTGCTTAAAGGTGATTGGTGGGTGCTGTCTCTCTCACTTTAGTTGAACCGAGTGTGGCTCGCCCGTTCCTTGAGAAGGTTAAAGCGGAGTCTATTTGTGAAATATCGTTGTGGTTTTGATCGTGGGTGAGGCTGGATCTTGCTTAAGCCCGTAGCAGCCACGTAAAATTTGCAACAACAAAGTAGAGGGCGTCTAACTTGTTTTTGCGGGGCATGTTGTGATGTGATATGGTCAAGGCGTGATGCTATATTTTATTGTATGAGATGATCATGTTTTGTAACGAAGTTATCGGCAATGGCGAGAGCCATATGGTTGTCGCTTTATTGTATGCAATGCAATCATACTGTAATGCTTTACTTTATCACTAAGCGGTAGCGATAGTCGTAGAAGCATAAGTTTGGCGAGGCGACAACGATGCTACGATGGAGATCAAGGTGTCGCGCCGGTGGCGATGGTGATCATGGTGGTCTTTGCAAGATGGAGATCATGAAGCACAAGATGATGATGACCATATCATATCACTTATATTGATTTGCATGTGATGTTTATCCTTTTATGCATCTTATCTTGCTTTGATTGGCGGTAGCATTATAAGATGATCTCTCACTAAATTATCAAGAAGTGTTCTCCCGGTATGCACCGTTGCCAAAGTTAAATCGTGCCCGGACACCACGTGATGATCGGGTGTGATAAGCTCTCGTCCATCTACAACGGGTGCAAGCCGGTTTTGCACCAGAATACTCGGGTTATACTTGCGAGCCTAGCATATGCAGATATGGCCTCGGAACACGGAGACCGAAAGGTCGGCGTGAATCATATAGTAGATATGATCAACATAAGATGTTCACCATTGAAAACTACTCCATTTCACGTGATGATCGGTTATGGTTTAGTTGATTTGGATCACGTGATCACTTGGATGACTAGAGATGTCTTTCTAAGTGGGAGTTCTTAAGTAATATGATTAATTGAACTTAAATTTATCATGAACTTAGTACTGATAGTATCTTGCTTGTTTATGTTTGATTGTAGATAGATGGCTCGTCTTTGTTGTTAGTTGAATTTTAATCGTTCCTTGAGAAAGCAAAGTTGAAAGATGATGGTAGCAATTACGAATTTGGGTTCGTAATTTGAGATTATCCTCATTCTGCCTGAAGAGTTCGTCTGGATGCACGCTGGGTGCGAACTGCTTCTTGATCTGGCGGCGGCGTTAAGAGCGTCTGGCGAGCAAAAGTGATGACTACTCTATAGTTCGATGTGCCATGCTACGGCTTAGAACCGGGACTTCAACGGCGTTTTGAGCGTCATGGAGCATATGAGATGTTCGAGGAGTTGAAGTTGATATTCAACAGAATGCGGATTGAGAGATATGAAGTCTCCAATAAGTTCTATAGCTGCAAGATGGAGGAGAATAGTTACATTAGTGAGCACATACTCGAGAATGTGCGGGTACTACAATCACTTGACACAATTGGGAGTTAATCTTCCGGATGATTGTGTCATTGTGAGAATTCTTCAATCACGCCACCAAGCTACAAAGGCTTCGTGATGAACTATAATATGCAAGGGTTAGTAAAGACTATACAGAGCTCTTCGCAATGCTAAAGGCTGCGGAGGTAGAAATCAGAAGGAGCATCAAGTGTTGATGGTCGATAAGACCACTAGTTTCAAGAAGAAAGGCAAAGGGAAGAAGAAGGGAACTTCAAGAAGAACAGCAAGCAAGTTCTTTGCTCGGGAGAAGAAACCCAAGTCGGACCTAAACACTGGCCCGAGTGCTTCTCTGCAAGCCAGTCCTTTGGAAGCGGAACTGCCCCAAGTATTTGGCGGATAAGAAGGATGGCAAGGTGAACAAAGGTATATGTGATATACATGTTATTGATGTGTACCTTACTAGAGCTCATGATAGCACTGGGTATTTGATCTTGGTTACATTGCTAATATTTGCAACTCGAAGCTGGGACTACGGATTAGCGAACAACGGCAAAGGGCGAGGTGATGATGCGCGTGGGAAATGGTTCCAAAGTCGATGTGATCGCGGTCGGCACGCTACCTCTACATCTACCTTGGGATTAGTTTTAGACCTAAATAATTGTTATTTGGTGCTGCGTTGAGCATGAACATTATATCTGGATCTTGTTTGATGCGAGGCGGTTATTCATTTAAATCGAGAGAATAATGGTTGTTCTATTTATATGAGTAATATCTTTTATGGTCATGCACCCTTGAGTGGTCTATTTTGATGAATCTCGATAGTAGTGATACACATATTCATAATGTTGAAACCAAAAGATGCAGAGTTGATAATGATAGTGCAACTTATTTGTGGCACTTGCCGTTTAGGTCATATCGGTGTAAAGCGCATGAAGAAACTCCATCTTGATGGACTTTTGGAGTCACTTGATTATGAATCACTTGGCACTTGCGAACCGTGCCTCATGGGAAAGATGACTAGAACCCGTTCTCGGTACTATGGAGAGAGCAACAGATTTGTTGGAAATCATACATCTGAGATGTATGTGGTCCGATGAATGTTGAGGCTCGTGGCGGATATCGTTATTTTCTCACCTTCACAGATGACTTAAGCGGATATGGGTATATCTACTTAATGAAACATAAGTCTGAAACATTTGAAAAGTTCAAAGAATTTGAGTGAAGTTGAAAATCATCGTAACAAGAAAATTAAATTTCTACGATCGATCGTGGAGGTGAATATTTGAGTTCTGAGTTTGGTCTACATTTGAAACAATGCGGAATAGTTTAGCAACTCACGCCACCGGAACACCACAGCGTAATGGTGTGTCCAAGCGTCGTGTCGCACTTTACTAGATATGGTGCGATCTATGATGTCTCTTCTGATTTACCGCTATCGTTTTGGGGTTATGCTCTAGAGGCGGCCGCATTCACCTTGAATAGAACACCGTCGAAATCCGTTGAGGCGACACCTTATGAACTGTGGTTTAGCAAGAAACCAAAGTTGTCGTTTCTTAAAGTTTGGGGATGCGATGCTTATGTGAAAAAGCTTCAACTGATAAGCTCGAACCCAAATCGGAGAAATGTGTCTTCATAGGATACCCAAAGGAGGCAGTTGGGTACACCTTCTATCACAGATCCGAAGGCAAGACATTCGTTGCTAAGAATGGATCCTTTCTAGAGAAGGAGTTTCTCTCGAAAGAAGTGAGTGGGAGGAAAGTGGAACTTGATGAGGTAATAGTACCTTCTCCCTTACTTGAAAGTAGTTAAATCGCGAAACGGTTTCGAGACACCTACACCTAGTAGTGAGGAAGTTGATGATGTTGATCATGAAACTTGAGATCAAGTTACTCTGAGAACCTTGTAGATCGACGAGTAATATCGCGCACGAGTGGTGCGGTAATCCTGTTCGGAAATCATGCTACTAGATCATGATGAACCTACGAACTATGAAGAAGCGATGGTGAGCCCAGATTCCACAAAATGGCTTGAGGCCATGAAATCGAGATGGGATCCATGTATGAAAACAAAGTATGGACTTTGGTTGACTTGCCCGAGGTAGGCAAGCAATAGAAAACAAATGGATCTTCAAGAAGAAGGCCGACGCCGACGGTAATATTCTTGTCTACAAAGCTCGACTTATGCAAAAGGGTTTCGACAAGTTCAAGGGATTGACTACGATGAGACCTTCTCACCCGTAGCGATGCTTAAGTCTGTCGAATCATGTTAGCAATTGCCGCATTTTATGATTATGAAATTTGGCAAATGGATGTAAAGACTGCATTCTGAATGGATTTACGGAAGAAGAGTTGTATATGATGCAACGAAGGTTTTATCGATCCAAAGGAGCTAACAAAGTGTGCAAGCTCCGGCGATCCATCTATGGACTGGTGCAAGCATCTCGGAGTTGGAATAAGCGCTTTGATAGTGTGATCAAAGCATTTGGGTTTATCTGAGACTTTTGGAGAAGCTTTGTATTTACAAGAAAGTGAGTGGGAGCTCTGTAGCATTTACGATATTATATGTAGATGACATATTGCTGATCGGAAATGATATAGAATTCTGGATAGCATAAAGGGATACTTGAATAAGAGTTTTCAATGAAAGACCTCGGTGAAGCTGCTTACATATTGGGCATTAAGATCTATAGAGATAGATCAAGGCGGCTTGATTGGACTTTCACAAAGCACATACCTTGACAAAATTTTGAAGAAGTTCAAAATGGATCAAGCAAAGAAAGGGTTCTTGCACGTGTTACAAGGTGTGAAGTTGAGTAAGACTCAATGCCCGACCACTGCAGAAGATAGAGAAAATGAAAGATGTTCCTATGCTTCAGCCATAGGCTCTATCATGTATGCAATCTGTGTACCGGACTGATGTGTGCCTTGCTATAAGCCTAGCAGGAGGTACCAAAGTAATCGAGTGGATCCTTTGGACAGTGGTCAAGAACATCTGAAATACGAAAAGGACTAAGGATATGTTTCTCGTATATGGAGGTGACAAAGAGCTCATAAATGGCAGTTACGTTGATGCAAGCTTTGACAACGATCGAGACGATTCTAAATCGCGGACGGATCGTATTTACACTAAGCGGAGGCTGTCGGTTGGTGCAGTTCTAAACAAAGCGTCGTGGCGGGATCTACATGTGAAGCGGAGTACATAGCAACCGGAGTAGCTAATGAAGGAGTGCGGATGAAGGAGTTCATATCCGATCTAGGTGTCATACCTAGTGCATCGGGTCAATGAAAATCTTCGTGACAATCTTGGAGCAATTGCCTTAGCAAAGGAATCCAGATTTCACAAGAGGACCAAGCACATCAAGAGGCGCTTCAATTCCATCCGGGACTTAGTCTAGGTGGGAGACATAGAGATTTGCAAGATACATACGGATCTGAATGTTGCAGAACCGTTGACTAAGCCTCTTCCACGAGCAAAACATGATCAGCACCAAGACTCCATGGGTGTTAGAATCATTACTATGTAATCTAGATTATTGACTCTAGTGCAAGTGGGAGGCTGAAGGAAATATGCCTAGAGGCAATAATAAAGTTATTATTTATTTCCTTATTTCATGATAAATATTATCATTCATGCTAGAATTGTATTAACCGGAAACATGATACATGTGTGAATGCATAGACAAAACAACATATCACTAGTATGCCTCTACTAGACTAGCTTGTTAATCAAAGATGGTTATGTTTCCGACCATGAACAAGGAGTTGTTATTTGATTAACAAGGTCACATCATTAGTAGAATGATCGATTGACATGACCCATTCCATTAGCTTAGCACACGATCGTTTAGTATGTTGCTCTTGCTTTTATCCATGACATATACATGTTCTGTAACTATGAGATTATGCAACTCCGTTTACGGAGGAACACTTTGGGTGCTACCAAGCGTCACAACGAATGGGTGATTATAAAAAGTACTACGAGTGTCTCCAAAGGCGAGATGTTGGGTTGGCGTATTTGAGATTAGGTTTTGTCACTCCGATTGTCGGAGAGGTATCTCTGGGCCCTCTCGGTAATGCACATCACTTTGAAGCCTTGCAAGCATTACAACTAATGAGATAGTTGTGAGATGATGTATTACGGAGCGAGTAAAGAGACTTGCTTGGTAGCGAGATTGAACTAGGTATTGGATACCGAGCGATCGAATCTCGGGCAAGTAACTATACCGATGACAAAGGGAACAATGTATGTTGTTATGCTTGATCGACCGATAAAGATCTTCGTAGAATATGTAGGAACCAATATGGGCATCAGGTCCGCTGTTGGTTATTGACCAAGAATAGTTCTAGGTCATGTCTACATTGTTCTCGAACCGTAGGGTCCGCACGCAAGGTTTGATGGCGGTTATTATGAGTTTATGTATTTTGATGTACGAAGAAGTTGAGTCCGGATGTGATCACGGACATGACGAGGAGTCTCGAAATGGTCGAGACATAAAGATTGATATATTGGAAGCCTATGTTTGGAGTTGGAATGGTTCGGGTGAAAGCAGAAATTCCGGAATCTGGGAGGTTACGGAACCCCGGGGTAAATGGGCCTCGGTGGGCCTCGAGGGAGAAGAGGAGGGGCCGGCCGGGGTGGCCTTGCCCCTCCCCAGTCCGAATAGGACAAGGAGGCGGCCCCCTTTCCTCTTTCCCCTCCCCAATCCTATTCCAACTAGGAAGGGGAGTCCTACTCGGTGGGAGTAGGACTCCTCCGCAGCCCCCTTGGGGGGCGCACCACTCCCCCTCCCTCCTTTATATACGGGGCAGGGGGCACCCTAGAACACACAAGTTTGATCTACGGATCGTTCCTTAGCCGTGTGCGGTGCCCCCTCCACCATATTCCACCTCGGTCATACCGTCATGAAGCTTAAGCGAAGCCCTGCGCGGTGAAACATCAAGATCGTCCCACGCCGTCGTCTTGTGAAACTCTCCCTCGACACTCGGCTGGATCGAGTCTGAGGATGTCATCGAGCTGTCGTGTGTCAAGAACTCGGGGCGCCGAGATAACTGGCGCGGGATCGGTCGGATCGCGAGGAGAATGTCGACTACTTCCTCTACGTTGTGATCGCTTCCGCTTCGGGTCTACAAGGGTATGTAGACAACACTCTCCCCTCTCGTTGCTATACATCACCATGATCTTGTGTGTGCATAGGAATTTTTTTGAAATTACTACGTTCCCCAACATAATGGTTGTTCGATTTATATGAGAGATATGTTTTATGGTCATGCTCCGATGGTTGATGGTTTATTCTTAATGAATCTCGGCGTAATATTACACATGTGCATAGTGTGGATGCCAAAAGATGTAAAGTTGATAACGATAGTCCCACATACTTGTGGCTTTGCCGCCTTGGTCACATTGGTGTCAAGCGCATGAAGAAGCTCCATCTTGATGGACTTTTAGAATCTCTTGATTATGAATCGTTTGACACATGCGAACCATGCCTCTTAGGCAAAATGACCAAGACTCCGTTCTCGAAACAATGGGCGAGCAACCAACTTGTTGGAAATCATACATACCGATGTAATGCGGTCCAATGGCGTTGAGGCTCATGGAGGATATCGTTATGTTCTCACTCTCTTGATGACTTGAGTAGATATGGGTATGTCTACTTAATGAAACACAAGTCTGAGACCTTTGAAAAGTTCAAGGAATTTCAGAATGAGGTGGAGAATCAAGCGTGACCGAAAAATAAAGTTCCTCTGATCGGATCGTGGAGGAGAATACTTAAGTCACAATTTGGTACACACTTAAAGAAATGTGGAATCGTTTCACAACTCACGCCGCTGGAACACCTCGGTAAAGCGGTGTGTCGAGCGTCGTGTCGTACTCTATTGGATATAGTGCGGTCTGTGATGTCTCTTACCGATTTACCGCTATCATTTTGGGGATCGCTCTAGAGACAGCTACATTCACTTTAAATAGGGCACCGTCTAAATCCGTTGAGGCGACACCGTATGAATTATGGTTTGGGAAGAAACCTAAGCTATCGTTTCTAAAAGTTTGGGGATGCGATGCTTATGTCAAGAAACTTCAACTGAAAAGCTCGAACCCAAGTCGGAAAAATCGTATTCATAGGATACCCTAAGGAAGCTGTCGGGTACACCTTCTACTTAAGATCCGAAGGCAAGATCTTTGTTGCCAAGAACGGATGCTTTCTGGAAAAAGAGTTTCTCTCGAAAGAAGTAAGTGGGAGGAAAGTAGAACTTGATGAAGTACTACCTCTTGAATGGGAAAGTGGTGCAGCGCAGGAAACCGTTCTGTGATGCCCACACCAAGCGAAGAGGAAAACAATGATGATGATCAAGGTACTTGGATCAAGTTACTCTTGAACCGTGGAGTCCACAAGGACACGTTCCCGCACCGGAGTGGTGCGGCAACCCTGTCACGGAAATCATGTTGTTAGACAACGGTGAACCTTGAACTATGAAGAAGCGATGGCGGGCCGGATTCCAACAAATGGCTTGAAGCCATGAAATCCGAGATAGAATCCATGTATGAAAACAAAGTATGGACTTTGACAGACTTGACCGATGATCGTGAGCGATAGAAAACAAATGGATTTTTAAGAAGAAGGCGGACGCGGATGGTAATGTTACCATCTATAAAGCTCGACTTGTCGCTAAGGGTTATCGACAAGTTCAAGGGATTGACTACGACAAGACATTCTCTCCGTGGCGAAGCTGAAGTCCGTCAAACCATGTTAGCAATTGCATACTATGATTATGAGATATGGCGGATGGGCGTCAAAGCGGCATTCCTTAACGGACATCTTAAGGAAGAGCTGTATATGATGCAGCGGAAGGTTTTGTCGATCCTCGAACTCTAACAAAGTATGCAAGCTCCAGCGATCCATTTATGGTGCGGTGCAAGCATCTCGGAGTTGGAACATTCGCTTTGATGAGATGATCAAAGCGTTTGGGTTTATCTTGAGACTTATGGAGAAGCCTGCGTTTACAAGAAAGTGAGTGGGAGCTCTGTAGCATTTCTCCTATTATATGTAGATGACATACTCTTGATGGGAAATGATCTGAAACTTTGGACAGCATTAAGGCCTACTTGAACAAGTGTTTTTCAATGAAGGACCTTGGAGAAGCTGCTTATATATTAGGCATCAAGATCTATAGAGATAGATCGAGGCGCCTCATAGGTCTTTCACAAAGCACATACCTTGATAAGATTTTGAAGAGGTTCAAAATGGATCAGTCAAGAAGGGTTCTTGCCTATGTTACAAGGTATGAGATTGAGCTCGGCCCGATCACCGACCACGGCAAAAGATAAAGAAGAGATGAGTGTCATCCCTATGCTTCAGCCATAGGATCTATTATGTATGCCATGCTATGTACGGACCGATGTAAACCTTGCCGTAAGTTTGGTTGCAAGATACCAAAGTAATCCGGCAAGGAACAACTGGACAGGGGTCAAGAATATCTGAAGTACACGAAAAGGACAAAGGACATGTTTCTCGTTTATGGAGGAGCGAAGAGCTCGTCGTAAAGGGTTACGTCGGCGCTAGCCCGACTCAGATCTGGATGACTCTAAGTCACAAACCGGATCGTGTATATGTTGAATGGTGGAGCGATGGTAGTGCGGTGCAAAGCGAGCGTCGTGGCGGGATCTACATGTGAAGCGGAGTACATGGCAGCCTCGGAGGCAGCGCATGAAGCGATTTGGGTGAAGGAGTTCATCACCGACCTAGGAGTCATACCCAATGCGTCGGGGCCGATCAAACTCTTCTGTGACAACACTGGAGCTATTGCCCTTGCCAAGGAGCCAGGTTTCACAAGAAGACCGAGCACATCAAGCGTCGTTTCAACTCCATCCGTGAAAATGTTCAAGATGGAGACATAGAGATTTACAAAGTACACACGGATCTGAATGTCGCGAGATCCGTTGACTAAACTCTCTCTCGCGTGCAAAACATGATCAACACCAGAACTCTATGGGTGTTCGATTCATCACAATGTAACTAGATTGTGACTCTAGTGCAAGTGGGAGACTGTTGGAAATATGCCCTAGAGGCAATAATAAAAGTATTATTATATTTCATTGTTCATGATAATTGTCTTTTGTTCATGCTATAACTGTATTATCCGGAAATCGTAATACACATGTGAACACTTAGACCCCAATGTGTCCCTAGTGAGCCTCTAGTTGACTAGCCCGTTGTGATCAACAGATAGTCATGGTTTCCTGACTATGGACATTGGATGTCGTTGATAACACGATCACATCATTAGGAGAATGATGTGATGGACAAGACCCAATCCTAAGCATAGCATAAAAGATCGTATAGTTCGTTTGCTAGAAGCTTTGCCAATGTCAAGTATCTCTTCCTTCGACCATGAGATCGTGTAACTCCGGTTACCGTAGGAGTGCCTTGGGTGTATCAAAGCGTCCTGGCGTAAGCTGGGTGACTATAAAGGTGCATTATAGGTATCTCCGAAAGTATCTGTTGGGTTGACAGCGATCGAGGCGGGATTTGTCACTCCGTATGGCGGAGAGGTATCTCTGGGCCCACTCGGTAATGCATCATCATAATGAGCTCAAGGTGACCAAGGTGTTGGCCGGGATCATGCATTACGGTGCGAGTAAAGTGACTTGCGGTACGAGACTGAACAAGGTATTGGGATACCGACGATCGAGTCTCGGGCAAATAACGTACCGATTGACAAAGGAATTGTATCTGAGGTTTGATCGAATCCTCGACATCGTGGTTCAACCGATGAAATCATCGAGGAGCATGTAGGAGCCAACATGGGTATCAGACCCGCTGTTGGTTATTGCCGAGAGTCGTCTCGGTCATGTCTGCGTGTCTCCCGAACCGTAGGGTCTACACATAAGGTTCGGTGGCGCTAGGGTTATTAGGAAGACTAGTATGTGACTACGAATGTTGTTGAGTCCGGATGAGATCCCGGACGTCACGAGGAGTTTGGAATGGTGCGGAGGTAAAGAATAATATATAGGAAGTGGTATTTGACCATCGGGAAAGTTTGGGGTCTCCGGTAATGTCTGGGACCACGGAAGGGTCCCGGGGTCCACCAGGTGGGGCCACCTATCCGGAGGGCCCCATGGGCTGAAGTGGGAGGAACCAGCCCATAGTGGGCTGGTGCGCCCCTAGGCCCACCCCTGCGCCTAGGGTTGAAACCCTAGGGATGAGGCGCCCACCAACAGGGGCACTCCACCCCTTGCCGCCGCCCCCTTGGAGATTGGATCTCCGGGGCGGCGCCCAGAGGCCTATATAAAGGGGGAGGGAGGGGCTGCTGTACCCATCTCCAAGGCGCGATCCCTCCCTCCCAACACCTCTCCTCCTCGCAAGAGCTTGGCGAAGCCACAGCCGAGATCTTGCTTCTCCACCATCATCACGCCGTCGTCTTTGCCGGTGGAGCTGTCTTCCTCAACCTCTCCTTCCTCCTTGCTGGATCAAGGCGGAGGAGCGTCACTCGTCTTGTCACGTGTGTTGAGCGGAGGTGCTGTCCGTTCAGCACTTGGTCATCGGTGATTCGAATCACGTCGGGTACGACTACATCATCACCTTGCAAGCTTCCGCACGCGATCTACAAGTGGTATGTAGATGCAAACTCTCTCTCCAGACTCGTTGCTTAGATGAACTCATAGATGGATCTTGGTGAAACCGTAGGAAAATTTTTAATTTTCTGCAACGTTCCCCAACAGAAATATGGGTCGGAGCTGCATTGGGGTCGGTCGGGTGAATGTGAACGGGCTTTGTCTCACCGGACGACTGAAACACTGACTCTGTAGCAGGCTTCTTTGCCCGCAACAAATCACTTGGATCTGCAATTTTCTTGTACCCTTCGAATTCAACCGTTGTCACCTGGGAGTCGGCAATTTTCGAGCCTTTCTGGAAACAATCTTCTGCTTTTTTCCGATCACCAGTGACAGTGATCACGCCTTTAGGGCCGGGCATCTTCAGCTTGAGGTACACATAACATGGTCGAACCATGAACCGTGCGTAAGCCGGTCTCCCCAAAATAGCATGATAAGCACTCTGAAAGTCTACAACTTCAAACGTCAGCTTCTCTTTGCGGAAATACTTCGAGTCACCGAACACCACGTCTAGAGCTATCTGACCGAGTGACTCAGCCTTCTTTCCAGGTATAACTCCATGAAAACTCATGTTGCTGGTGCTCAGTCGGGATATCGGAATGCCCATTCCTTTCAGTGTGTCCGCATACAACAAATTCAGTCCACTACCTCCATCCATTAGCACCTTCGTCAGTCGAGTGCCTTCGACGACCGGGTCGACCACCAAAGCTTGCCTCCCAGGGGTGGCTATATGAGTCGGGTGATCAAATTGGTCGAATGTAATGGGAGTTCGGGACCATCTCAGATAACTTTGGCGTCGCCGGAGCGACCATGTTCACCTCACGGTTAATAACCTTCAGTCGGCTCTTGCTTTCCACATCCGCAAAGATCATCAGAGTGGAGTTAACATGGGGATATCCATCCTCACTGTCCCCTTGTCTTCGGCTTTGTCTGACTCGTTTTCCTTGTCCTTAGGCTGTTTACCTTGGAACTGCTGGATCAGGAGCCTGCACTGCCGAGTGGTATGCTTTGGGTAAATGAAATTACCCTCTTCGTCTTTCTTCGTGTGGATGTGACACGGTAGATCCATCACGTCATTTCCTTCTTTATCCTTCACCTTCTTGGGGTTCCAGGATCCTTTGGGTTTTCCTTTGAACTTGCCCTGAGTCACGGCCAGAGCCTCTCCGAGGAGCCGCTGGTTGACTTTCGTTCTGCTTCATTGGAGTTTCCTTTCTCCGGTGACTCGGCTTGTACTTGCCGCTCGAGTCGGTCCTCCTCTTCGCCGTTAGGCGTGCTTAGTAACAATTTCCATCATCCGACTCGAGGTCATATCTCGATCCGACCAAACTTCAAACTTAATTCTCTATTCTTAACACCATCTTTGAAGGCGCAGACTGCCTGATGATCAGACACGTTCTCCACGGTATGATGCAAAGTGATCGATCTCTGAATATACTCTCTCAAGGTCTCATTCGACTTCTGCACGCAAACTTGCAGCTCTGTCAATCCAGCTAGTCGCTTGCAAGTCCCCTCGAACGTTCTGACGAACACTCGGGAAAGATCTTCCCAAGTGTAAATGCTGCTTGGAGTTAACTGATTCAACCATGCTCTGGCCGAACCTTCCAACATGAGTGGTAAGTGCTTCATAGCCACCTCGTCATTCCGCGCCCGATCTGTACAGCCACTCGGTAGTCCTCAAGCCAAGTTTGGGGCTTAGACTGGCGGTGAATTTCTTGACTCGATCGCCAACTTTGAAGTTGGGGGAATCACCGCAGCTCTGATAGCCATGCTGAAACATTCCGGACCAGAAACATGCACTCGGCTGCTAATGGGCGCATCTCTGTCATGGCCACCTCGATGAGCCATGTTCCGATCGACCAAGCCTTGCACGAAGATGGATCGTGCGTCAAAGCCTGGTTCCCGGGGGTCGACCGGAGCTCTTCGCCCCACACTGAGTTGACGCCTGTCATCTTGCTGCCGATGAGCGTAAGACCCATCCCTCGGGGGAGGAGTGGGCACTCGACGCCTATCATCACGATCGTATCGGTCACCAAATTGGTCTCATCGATTCTCGCGCCCTTCACGCCGCGGAGGTGATCTGGGGCTGTGAGCCGACTGAACTGTATTCGCAGCGACAGATCGACTGTGAATTCTGTTGCATGACTGCGACACGGCTGAATTCTGATCTCCTGCTGCCCGGAGCAAATCCCTAATCTACATCAAGCCTCTGCTAGCCTCCGACCGAGAGGGCTGAATTGATTCTGCTATACAGGTTGCAGCTGCTAAATTCTGAATCGGAGTTCGATATACCTGAGTCGGCGGGAAGAGTTGACGTCGTCTGGAGTCGGACACTTTCGTTGCGCGCTTCGTCGAGTGCTCGTTGGAGGTTCTCGACGGCGCGTTCAGCCAAGTTAGCCAAGCGCGCCTCCTCAAGGCACGAGCACAGGGGTTTCTCTGCGATGGGAGTATGCAGGGCATCCATGTTCCTGCGGCGAAGTTCTTCCCTTTGCAGAGAATTAAGTGGCTCGGGTTGGTACTCCTCATGGACTTGAGCGGGGTCGCCTCCACCGTCCACCACGTCACCGCGGGGGAAGCCGGGAGGGCTATGAGGCCCGTTGACCATCAAGACTTCCTCCGCTGGATAACTGCTATCGCACTCAGATGTAGTCTCCACGGAGCCAGTCGACAGATCGAACAGGCCGTAGAGAGACTCGTCCGACTCGATTGCCGCAACTTGGGTGGTAGCCGGCTGGCGAGCCACCGCGTGCCTCACCGACCGCTGGAGCCTCGACCGACCAGAGCGCTTGCGCTGGCGGGAGACAGGAAGGGTGGACGATAGGGGAGTCGACAGATATGGGGTCGACGGTTGCCGCAACAGAACGCCACGGACACATGCGCGAAAATGCGTCGCACCGCGGGCGGGGAGCGCATCGATGTCGAGTGGAGCCTCCGAGCCAAAGCGGAGTCATCGGCGGTGAAGGTGGCGCGGCGAGGCGGATCTCATGACCCTCGACCAAAACTCCACGAAACCATGATGGAAGCGATTGGAACAATCGCAACTTCTCAAAAATCGCTAAGACACCTGCCTTACGGTGGCGCCAAGCTGTCGTGGTTCTAAGTCGACGGTAGAATGGGGGTAGGTATGGAGAGGCAAGATCCTAGCTATGGGCAGTTGTAAACACAAGAGATGTGCGAGTTCGGGCCCTTCTCGGAGGAAGTAACAGCCCTCGTCTCGGAGCCTGAGGCGGTCGAGTGGATTATGTGTGTATGGATTACAAGGTGCGAACCCTTTATCTTGAGGAGGGGTGGCTTATATAGTCTCTGCCGGACCCCTCGGCCTCGAATGTCTGGGGTTTAAAGTACATTAAGTCTAGGCGTTCTTGGTAGCGCCTTACATAAAGTGTCCTAAATGCCATAAAGACTACTTAATTACGGACCGTTTGGATGCAGAGTGGCTCTTGATCTCTGGTGGTGAGTGAGTCTTCATGGTCGAGTCCTTGAGTGCGTCGAGTGAAGTCCCTCTTGGTCATTTGGAATGCGACTTCTTACGAGGGTGTCCTTGGGAAGGGTACTTAGATCAGGTCTATGACCCTACCCTAGGTACATGACTTCATCAATTCCCTCCGTATTAAACGAAGGACCGTTCTTCTGGTCACGTATGTAAACGCACCGTATTCGGATAACCGCGTACATACCAGGGGCTATATCATAGACCAACCGTCAAACTCTTATGGCTAAGTGAAAGTGTTAAAGCCCTATAGTCCGATTGCCTGGTTCGCCGCATTAACACCTCCTTAATGGACTAAGACGTTGGGTCAAGTGTGATCAAGTGCTTTTCCGAACACCCCTGCGTTATACGCGAGGGGGCTGAAGCCGACGACTGGTAAACTTTCGAGCACTGACCCTCTATCAAGCGGGCACCCTCCAGGACGGCCTCAAAGTAATGCTCTGGTGTATGATGGTCCTTGCCCTCGGGTGGACTTTGCGCTGCAATACCGGTGGCCTTCATCTTCGTCCAATACGTCTTAACGCGGGAAAGGGCCATCCGTGCACCTTCTATGCATGTTGACCGCTTAACAGCGTCGATACACGACACTGCATCAACAAGTCGCTGCACCAAACCAAAATAACTATTCAGAATTGGATCAGTCGGCCACAGTCGGACTATGACGTCCTTCATGGCAGATCCGGATATCTTGTGGAGCTCGGCCCACTTGGCCATCTGTTCGTTCAACAGCGGACGCTTTGGCATGTTGAATTGCAACCAGAATAGCTTTTTCGTCGCATGTCCTTCTTGCGCGTGGAAAAACTGAGTCACATCGGCGGCACTCTTCGGCAAGTCCAAAAATGCATCTGGAGAACTCCACATTTGATTAAGCGTGGCATACTTCGGATCGCCGTACTTAGTTTGTAATAAGAAGGGCTTACCAGGCGCGATTTCCCCAGCTTGTCGGATCTCCTCCCGAGCTGCTCTATACTCGGATCGTGCTTCCCTCGTCTCTTGTAAGGCCTTGTCAAGATCGGCCAATTTGGTTTTGTGATCTTCCTCAAGAAATTGACATCGGCCAGCGGCATCTTTTAGCTCAAGAGCCATAATAGATATCCTCTCCTCGCACTGGCGCCGAGCAGCCTGTTCGGCCTTTAATTGGGCAGCTACCTTTTTGGCAGCCGCTCTGCTCATCCTGGACTGCTCCTTGGCCCGGGCAAGTTCAGCCCGAAGGATCTCAACTGCGGCGACACTATCTGCAGTTATGCATATTTCAGTATGCAATTCTCAGCGTCATGCTCATATTCTTACACTTGCATATACTAAGTGCCTCAAAGACATACCTTGCGCCTCGTCGAGCCGCCTGTTCATAAGCGTGATGTCATCATCTGCCACATCAACTTTCTGCTTCAGATGTTCAATCTCTGTAGCTTGGGCAGTCACCACGGATGTAACAGCCTGTGTTTCAATTAGTCAGATCATTTCCTGGGCGTATATTTCTTGATCCTCTGATCGCCTCCCTTTGGACGCCAACCAAAGTCTCAGGGGCTACTATCTATACACAGGAGCATTTTGCGTTTATAACACAATTAAAAATATTACATTACGTACCTCGAAGCCTCTTAGCAGGCTCGTAAAGGCTTCATTCAATCCGCTCTTCGCGGACAGAACCCTCTGTATCACCGTACCCATCAAGGTACGATGTTCCTCTGAGACAGATGCATGTCGCAATGTGTCTAACAATATATCCGGCTCCTCCAGATTCGGAGCAGGCTGCACCGTCCCTCGGAAATTAGATAGCCCGTGACCTTTATTGTTGGTCCCTATAGGAGCCGCACACCCCGGACCCCGGACGGCCTGTAACATCCCAAATTTTCAATTTGGAATGTTATACACTAGATCATCATTGCATATCATATTTTCTTGCTTTTGGTTTGATCCTAGAAATTCTACGCAACTCAAGGACCCTCGGAGAGAGTTGGGGATTTCGTTATTTTCATATTTGAGTTTTTCTCAAATTTTGAAAATAGGATCATTTGATTTTATTTATTTTATCTTCAATTATTTCTATTATAAAAATCTAAGAGAGGGAAAAAATGACTTCCCAAAAATAAAGAAATATTGAGGATTTAATAAAAAAATCAAATAAGATTTTTATTTCGAAGTTTTTTCTTTTTATTTGAATTTAGGAAAAATTGCACATTTTTCAAAACTGCATTTTAGGCCAAGAAAATGTTCATCTCGTTCTAAATATTTTATTTAGATGGTGAAAATTTATTTTGGCATTTTTAGAATTTTATTTTACTTTCTAGAATTCTTCTTAGTTTCGGCGGAATTTATTAAAAAAACAAAAAAAAATGTACCACACGCGTGGCGAAGGCCAGGAAACCGAGCCAGAGCTCGCTTGCCGCCGCCTTCCCATGAGTCCGCACCATCATCGAGTCCCGTGAGGCACGCCTCCCGAGGCCGACCCGACCGGCGCCCCTTCCCAAGCCGGACGCCCCCCTATTTATACCGCCACCGCCCCCCACCGCCACCCGACCCGCCCGCCCTGCCTCCCGAGCCGAGCCGTCATGCTGCAGATCGCGCCTCCCTTGCCGTCGCCATTCTTTGCTGCCGCGCCATGGCCGTAACCGCCGCCTCCCGCCGCCGAGAACCTGCAGCCCACCGAGTCCGCGAGCAGCCGGACCTCGCCGGCGCCCTGAGCCGAGGTAGCCACCCCGCCGCCCCAGTTTTCTAAAGAAAACCGATCCGGTTTATTTTAGAAAACCCTAGGTTTTATTTTTTTAGATCGGTTTATTTTAATCTTTTTGGTTTATTTATTTAGCGCGCATTTGCTCGTTCGTTCGTTTTAACGGACGAGTTCACCATTTAGTTTCAGTTAATGAACGTTCATTTGTTAAACTGTTCGTCAGTTTTTCTTTTCTCGGATTTTTCCGCGATTATTTCTAATCGCGATTTCTGATCCGATTTTCGTTCTAGTATAACTTTTCGCTCGTTTATCGAAATCAAGCGATTCAATCGCCTAGAGTTTCGTCTCGAAACCCTCTTTCCGTTTAACCTACTCAAACAAGTTTTTGCTTCTGTAAAATTTGACTTAGGTCCATATTAGTAAAGGAAGCTTGTTTCTTTCGCCGTTTGTGTTTCGTTGCTTCGTTTGATTTGATTCTTTTGCAAACCGGAGTTCTTAAGTTGAACTTTCTGGTTAGTTCTCTTATTTGAGTTTTACCTATGCATTAGATGAGTACTTATTGTATGCTTGTTTGTTTGTGATAGAGTACCCGGAGTGCGCCGCTTGCTACTTCGAATCTCTAGGTTTCACTGATCATCAGCAAGGCAAGTAACACTTTGATCATACCTCTTTACTACCCAGTTTTATTGCATTAGATCAATCCTCAAACAATTGCATGATTAGGATCTGATTAATATGTGGGTTTTGGGAAGTAGATGAGGTAGTACCTATTACCTGTTTTATTATCAAACCCTTGGGAGTTACTTCTATGTTTGCTTATTATGCCATGCTATGCTAGTAGACGTGGATTGGGTGAGTGTATCCATGACAGATGTGAGATTGTTATTTAATGGTTTATTTAAGGTGGCAACTTTAACACACATCTGGGTGGATTGATGCACCAGGGTATTCAAGCGATTGCCTGTTTTTCTTTATGGACCGCCACCCAGGCTCGAAGGGATCATGAGATTTTTCATGCTAGAAACTTCCGAGTGCAGCCACAAGCTTCTATGGGCTCTAGCATAGTTGATTAAGTCGTGTGAACTCTTACAGTTGTAGACTAGCAGATGTAGGGGATGTAGGTTGGTACTGTCTACCCGATCGTAAGGTGCAAACGCTTCTGAAAGACTATGTCTCGGTCATCCGTTTCTCAAACATCATGTAGTGCGAGAATCCCAACGGAGGAGATCGAGTCTTCTGGGAAAAGTTCGCAAACCTCTACAGAGTGTATAAACTAATCATGGTTAGCCGTGTCCCCGGTTATGGACGTTTTGAGCATCTAGTACTTGGATTATTATGTGAATCTCATCATGTTACTTTAATTAATTTTGTTGGGTTTAATGGTGATGTTTAATTGGGTTTGAGAGGATGTCTATCTTCTCAATGTTTAACAACCACCATGATAGTTAAATAAAATTTATGCCTTTGCAGTAGGGAAAAATTGGCTTTATGCAAAACTGTAACCATAGAGCTTTCCACCAGCCATATATGCATGTAGTATATCATATTTACATTCATTACTCTCTATGTGTTACATTGCGGCATATTCCATGTCTTGACCCGTTTTCGGGCTGCAACGTTCATGTTGCGAGACTTTTCGAACGACAGTAAGGTGCCTTAGGTCGTGATTCTATACTCGATGATGCCGTTGGAGTTGATGGACTCACTTATCTTCCAAGCCTTCATTTGTTATCGTTATTAGATGGGCTTAAGCCATATTTATTGTAATAAGTTCTCTTTTGAGACATTCGATGTAATAAGTGTGTGATTGCTACTCTGTTATAAATCCTTGAGTCTTGTGCATGTCGGCATTCTTGATCCGAGGATGACAACGATGCACGAGAGATCGGACAAATCTAAGGTGCAGTCGCTACAAGATGGTATCAGAGCACACGCTCACTTTAGGACACGACCACTAAGCTAAAAGCCCTAGATCACTACTCACTCTTCTCATTTCTGACTCCTCATCTTTTCTACTCTTTTAGGATGGCGGATGCAAGGAACAAGTTCACGGAACCGGATGAAGATACACCCTTTGGATGCCACTTGAAGGAGGTCACTAGATACCTGAACATCGGAGTACCAAGTTTCACCGGGACCTACAACGCCACTTTACCAGAAGAGGAGCATTGGATGATTCAAGTTCAAGTTCCAGGAAGGACGTTCATGCCCGTCACTGAGCCCATAGAGTTTTCCTTCGATGCGCCAACCTGGAGTCTAGGAAAGAGCATGGCAGCCCACATCACAATGGGGCGCATTGGAGAAGTTTACCACAAGGATCTCAAGGATACTATTTACCAGATTTGTGGGCGCCGAGATGATCAATGGGAGATGATCAGCACCAGGAAGGATAGATCAATTGTAGCTTTCATCCAGGAGTTAAATCAGCATATTCGACGCCAGGAGAACCAGATGTGCGCATGCATGATAGATCTAAAGAAGGCTATGACCAAGATCACGGAGTTGGAGGAAGAACTCAAGTCTACACGCAATGGATATGAGGAGGAAATATCAACACTCGTGGAGAAGAATGATGATCTGAAGAAGAAGCTAAAAGTATTCATGGGATTTCCCGCAACTGGAGGAGAAGATGATTTCACCTGTCCAGAGAACTACATCATCATCGACGACACCGACTCGGACCTAGACGATAGTGATGATTACTATGTTGATGAAACTGGAGCAGATATCATGGAGTCTTCATCGGAGCAGTTTTTCTAGTCGACCACCATTAGTATTCCCCCATGTATCTAGTATAGTCTGAGCACTTTTATAACGATAGTTAGACCATTGTATGCCCTTGTTTGATTGAATGAAGTGATTTTGTTTGCAATTGTCTCATGTACATATGGGTAGTGTTTTCTCTCTAGACCTCATTCTATTCTATTTTCTCATCTTTTCTAAACACTCAGATGCCTCCGAGACGTGACAATGGATTTGCTTTCCCACCGGAGCTCACTCAGTTGATCCAACAGCAAAATGCGCTGATGCAATTGCTAGTCTAGAATCAGAATCAGGGGAACAACAACAACAACAACAACAACCCACCACCTCCACCACCTGTTGATCACTTAACCCGTTTCCTTAGACTGAATCCGCCGGTGTTCTCCAGTAGCACCGAGCCGATAGTTGTAGATGATTGGCTCCGCAAGACAGCAAGGGAGTTACAGGATGCACAGATGCGGAGAAGGTGCATTTTGCCGCACATCAGCTTGATGGACCCGCGGCATCATGGTGGGAGAATTTCATAGCCACTTATCCTATCGACACTGTCACATGGGATCAGTTTCAGCAGGCTTTCCGTACTGTCCATGTTTCAGCAGGAGCTATGGCCATGAAGAAGCGTGAGTTTCACAACTTGTGCGAAGGAGGACGGACAGTTGGCCAGTATGTGGATGACTTTAGTAAGTTAGCACGTTATGCCCCAGATGACGTTGCTACGGATGCAGCTAAGCAGGAGAAGTTTCTGGAAGGACTGAATGATGAGCTGAGCATGCAGTTGATGGTAGCAACTTTCAACAACTACCAAGAGTTGGTAGATCGTGCACTTATGATTGAAGGGAAGCAGCGGCAGATTGAAAACCGCAAGAGGAAGTATGGACAAGGGAAGTACAATTCTGGAGCTCAGCAGAAGCCACGTTTTACCCCAAAATTGAGAGGACATTTTCAGCACACCCATGGAGGAGGTAGTCCACATAATCATAATGGCCCCAAGAATGGTAACGGGAATGGAGGAAGCAATAGCCAGAATCGTACCAACCCATCAACCCCAACCAAGAGAGACCTGAGCCAAGTCACTTGCTATAAGTGTTAGAAGACTGGACATTATGCCAATGAATGTCCTGAAGCCCAGAATGGAAATGGCAATGGAAGCTCTGGGAAGAAGCCGAACCCTTTCAATAGGGGACAGGTGAACCATGTTAACATGGAGGAGGTTGAAGCCTAGCCAGATGCAGTAATAGGTAAGTTTTTGGTTAAGTCATTACTGCACTTGTTCTTTTTGATACTGGTGCATCGCATTCATACATATCAAGTGGATTTGTGGATAAGTATAAACTGCCAACCCAAGCCCTTAGGTCACACATGTTAGTAACTTCGCCTAGAGCAGAGTATATGGCTAGTTTCTGGTGTGATCGGTTACCATTAAGGATTGGTAACTACGTGTTTCCCTCGGACCTAATAGTATTGGAGTCGCAAGGACTGGATGTGATATTAGGCATGGATTGGTTATCAAAGTGTGGAGGGAACATTGAATGCGCCAGTAAGACGATTTTGCTTACCACGCCAGAAGGAAGAAGGATAAAGTATGTATCCCGGCATGTACCGAACAAGACACAAGTAAATTCCTTATCAGGAGTTGTACAGGAGGAAGTACCAGTGGTGAAGGATTTTCCTGATGTATTTTCCAGAAGAGTTGCCAGGTATGCCACCGGATAGAGACATTGAGTTTTTGATTGACCTTTTGCTAGGCACAGGGCCAATATCTAAGAGACCATACAGGATGCCCGCAAAGGATTTGGAGGAGATTAAGAAACAGATAAGGAGTTACTGGATAAAGGCTATATTCGCCCAAGTTCTTCACCTTGAGGATCACCAGTGCTTCTAGTGGAGAAGAAGGATGGATCATTACAGATGGTTGTTGATTATCGAGGATTGAATGAAGTGACCATCAAGAACAAGTACCCACTGCCGATGATTAATGATCTGTTTGACCGATTGCAAGGAGCTAAGGTATTTTCCAAGATCGATTTGCGATCGGGATACCATCAGTTGAAGATTCGAGAGCAGGATATACCTAAGACGACTTTTACCACCAGGTATGGGCTGTACGAGTATACCGTTATGCCATTCAGTCTGACTAACGCACCTGCATATTTCATGAACATGATGAACAAGGTGTTCATGGAGTTTCTGGATAAGTTCGTCGTGGTGTTCATTGATGATATTTTGGTCTACTCAAAGAATGAAGAGGAGCATAGGGAGCATTTGCGTTTCGTACTTGAGAAGCTCAAAGAACATCAGTTATACGCCAAGTTCAGCAAATGTGAGTTTTGGTTGAAGGAAGTTGGATTCCTCGGACATGTTATATCCGGAGAAAGAATAATAGTAGATCCCACCAAGGTTGTCATTGTGACAAATTGGGTAGCCCCAACAGCAGTTGGAGAGATCCGGAGTTTTCTTGGACTTGCAGGATACTACCGGAGATTCATTGAGAATTTCTCAAAGATTGCAAAGCCCATGACGGAGTTGTTGAAGAAGGACACCAAGTTTAAAAGGACTGAGGAATGTGAGGCCAGTTTCCAGGAGTTGAAGAAACACTTGGTTACGTCACCAGTGTTGATCCTGCCAGATCAGTGCAAGGATTATGAGGTGTATTGCAATGCTTCACGTCGAGGACTTGGAGCAGTGCTTATGCAGGAGGGAAGAGTTGTTTCGTATGCTTCACGATAGCTTAAGCCTCATAAGTTGAATTGTGCCACACATGATTTGGAGTTAGCAGCCGTAGTGCATGCATTGAAGACATGGAGACATTTCCTCATTGGAAACCATTGTGAGGTGTACACGGATCAGAAGAGTTTGAAGTATATTTTCACGCAGAAGGAGCTGAATCTCAAGCAAAGGAGATGGTTGAAACTCATCAAGGATTATGATATGAGATTACATTATCACCCCGGAAAGGCTAATGTAGTAGCCGACGCGTTGAGCCGCAAGAGCCATGTCAACACACTCATGACTGGAGAGTTACCGAAGGAGTTAGCCGAGGATCTTCGTGAGCTATGTTTGGAGATAGTTCCGAGGGGTTTTGTTGCATCATTGGAGATTCAGTCTACTTTGATGGATAAGATCAGAGAAGCTCAGAAGACTGACAAGGAGATTGCCTGTATAAAGGAGATGATGAGCAAAGGAAAAGCTAAAGGATTTCGTGAGGATGAGCACGATACCTTATGGTTTGAGGACCGTGTTTATGTGCCTAATGACCCGGAGATCAGGAAGTTGATTCTGCAAGAGGCCCATGATTCACCAAATTCAATTCACCCAGGAAATATCAAGATGTATTTGGATTTGAAGGATACTTTCTGGTGGACCGGAATGAAGAAGGATATTGCGGAGTACGTAGCAGTATGTGATGTATGTCAGAGAGTGAAGGCAGAGCATCAGAAGGCAGCAGGATTGTTACAGCCATTGCCAATACCCTAATGGAAGTGGGATAAGCTAGGCATGGATTTTATCATGGGATTGCCCAGGACTCGTTCAGGCTATGACTCAATTTGGGTTGTAGTCGACCGTTTGACGAAGGTAGCTCATTTCATCCCAGTGAAGACTACTTACACCAGTGCTAAGTTGGCTAAGATATATATGACCAAGATCGTATGTCTACATGGAGTTCCGAGGAGCATTGTATCAGACAGAGGAACCCAGTTTACCTCAAAGTTTCGAATCGGTTGCACGAAACTTTGGGTACCGAGCTAGAGTTGATCTGCCTTTCATCCATGAGCAGATGGACAGACCGAGAGAGTCAATCAGATTTTAGAGGATATCTTTGGGAGCTTGTGCGCTAGATTATGGATCTAGTTGGGGCGACAATTTGCCATATCAGAGTTCTCTTACAACAACGATTATCAATCCGGTTTGAAGATGGCTCCTTTGAAGCCACATGCGGAAGGAGGTGCGAGAACCCATTGTTGTGGGATGAAGTTGGAGACCGATTGTTTGGACCAGATTTGATTAAGGAGTCTGAACAGAAGGTGAAGTTGATTCGCGACAGGCTCAAGGTAGCCCAGTCCAGGCAGAAGAGCTATGCAGATTCTAAATGCAAGGAGACAGTTTACGAAGTCGGAGATCGAGTTTATCTTCATGTGTCCCCACTTCGAGGAGTTAAGCGCTTTGGAGTTAAAGGAAAGTTAGCGCCACGTTTTGTAGGACCATACAAAGTTTTGGAGCATATGGGAGAAGTTGCTTACAAGTTGGAATTGCCCGAAGGATGTCAGGAGTTCACGATGTGTTCCATGTTTCCCAGTTGAAGAAGTGTCACACAGAGATGGCTGATATACATTGAGAGATCTGATCTCACCGAAGGCGATTGATTAGACGTTGATTTGACCTATGAGGAGAAACCAGTCAAAATTCTTGAGTATGCCAGCGGAGTCACCCACAACAAGGTTATCAAGTTTTGCAAAGTTCAGTGGAGCCACCACACCGAGGATGAAGCCACCTGGGAGAGAGAGGAAGATCTGTTGAAGGACCACCCTCACCTATTTTCTAGCCAACCCGAATCTCAAGGGCGAGATTCATCTTAAGGGGGATAGGTTTGTAACATCCCAAATTTTCAATTTGGAATGTTATACACTAGATCATCATTGCATATCATATTTTCTTGCTTTTGGTTTGATCCTAGAAATTCTACACAACTCAAGGACCCTCGGAGAGAGTTGGGGATTTCGTTATTTTCATATTTGAGTTTTTCTCAAATTTTGAAAATATGACCATTTGATTTTACTTATTTTATCTTCAATTATTTCTATTATTGAGAGCGGGAAAAAAATGACTTTCCCAAAATAAAGAAATATTGAGGATTTAATAAAAAATCAAATAAGATTTTTATTTCGGAGTTTTTGGTTTTTATTTGAATTAAGGAAAAAATGCAAGTTTTTCAAAACTGCATTTTAGGGCCAAGAAAATGTTCATCTCTTTCTAAATATTTTATTTAGACGGTGAAAATTTATTTTGGTATTTTTAGAATTTTATTTTACTTTCTAGAATTTTTCTTAGTTTTGGTGGAATTTATTTAAAAAAAATGTACCGCGCGCCCGACTGGGCCGAAGGCCCAGCCAAGCCAGGCCAGGCCCGCGTCGCCGCCGCCTTCCCATGAGTCTGCGCCATCGAGTCCGCCGGGCACGCCTCCCGAGGCCGACCCGACCCAGCGCCCTTCCCAAGCCGGATCAGCCCCCTACTTATCTGCCGCAGCCTGCCCCCCACCGCCACCCGACCCGACCCGCCTCCGAGCCGAAAGCTGCCGCCACATGAGATCGCGCCGCCCATTATTATTGCGCGCCGCCATAGCCGCCGCCTCCCGCCGCCATTGAACCCGCAGCCCACCGAGTCCGCCGAGCCGCCAGACCTCGCCGGAGCCCCGTGCCGAGGTAGCCGCCCCGCCGCCCCAGTTTTCTTAAGAAAAGCGATCCGTTTTTTTCGAAAACCCTAGGTTTTAATTTTTTAGATCGTTTATTTTAATATTTTCGGTTTATTTATTTAGCAAGCGTTCACTCGTTCATTCATTTTAATGGACGATTTCACCGTTTAGTTTCAGTTAACGAACGTTCGTTCGTTAAACTCTTCGTCAGTTTTTCTTTTCTCGGATTTTTCCGCGATTATTTCTGATCGTGATTTCTGATCCGATTTTCGTTCTAGTATAACTTTTCGCTCGTTTATCGGAACCAGGCGATTCAAGCGCCTAGAGTTTCGTCTTGAAACCCTCTTTCTGTTTAACCTACTCAAACAAGTTTTTGCTACTGTAAAATTTGACTTAGGTCCAGATTAGTAGACGAAGCTTGTTTCTTTCGCCGTTTGTGTTTTGTTACTTCGTTTGATTTGATTCTTTTGCAAACCGGAGTTCTTAAGTTGAACTTTCTGGTTAGTTCTCTAATTTGAGTTTTACCTGTGCATTAGATGACTACTTATTGTATGTTTGTTTGTTTGCGATAGAGTACCCGGAGTGCGCCGCTTGCTACTTCGAATCTCTAGGTTTCACGGATCATCAGCAAGTCAAGTAAACACTTTGATCATACCTCTTTACTACCCAGTTTTATTGCATTAGATCAATCCTCAAATACTTGCATGATTAGGATCTGATTAATATGTGGGTTTTGGGAAGTAGATGAGGTAGTACCTATTACCTGTTTTATTATCAAACCCTTGGGAGTTACTTCTACGTTTGCTTATTATGCCATGCTATGCTAGTAGACGTGGATTGGGTGAGTGTATCCATGACAGATGTGAGATTGTTATTTAATGGTTTATTTAAGGTGGCAACTTTAACACACATCTGGGTGGATTGAGGCACCTGGGTATTCCAGCGATTGCCTGTTTTTCTTTATGGACCGCCACCCAGGCTCAAAGGGATCATGAGATTTTTCATGCGAGAAACTTCCGTGTGCAGCCACAAGCTACTATGGGCTCTAGCATAGTTGATTAAGTCGTGTGAACTCTTACAGTGGTAGACTAGCATATGTAGGGGATGTAGGTTGGTACTATCTACTCGATCGTAAGGTGCAAACGCTTCTGAAAGACTATGTCTCGGTCATCTGTTTCTCAAACATCATGTAGTGCGAGAATCCCAACGGAGGAGATCGAGTCTTGTGGGGAAAAGTGCGCAAACCTCTGGAGAGTGTATAAACTAATCATGGTTAGCTGTGTCCCTGGTTATGGACGTTTTGAGTATCTAGTACTTGGATTATCATGTGAATCTCATCATGTTACTTTAATTATTTTTGTTGGGTTTAATGATGATGTTTAATTGGGGTTGAGAGGATGTCTATCTTCTCAATGTTTAACAACCACCATGATAGTTAAATAAAATTTATGCCTTTGCAGTAGGGAAAAATTGGCTTTATGCAAAACTGTAACCATAGAGCTTTCCACCAGCCATATATGCATGTAGTATAGTATATTTCTGTTCATTACTCTCTATGTGTTACATTGCCAGCATATTCCATGTGCTGACCCGTTTTCGGGCTGCACCGTTCATGTTGCAGACTTTTCAGACGACGAGTAAGGTGCCTTAGGTCGTGGTTCTATATTCAGTGATGCCGTTGGAGTTGATGGACTCACTTATCTTCCAAGCCTTCCGCTATTATCGTTATTAGATGGCCTTAAGCCATATTTATTGTAATAAGTTCTCTTTTGAGACATTTGATGTAATAATTGTGTGATTGGTACTCTGTTATAAATCCTTCGAGTACTATGCGTGTCAGCATTACTGATCCATGGATGACACTGATGCACAGAGATCAGACCGTCTGAGGTCTGGTCGCTACACGGCTGAAGTGTCGCCTTCGAGACCGGTCTTCACTGTCCCTCGCACCACTGGTTGATCGGGAGAGATCCTCCGGGACGACACCTCGGCGTCGTCCGCCTTATCGGGCGGGGAGATCTGTGGGGGCATCTCGCTCTCCATCATCTCCGGAAGAAGATCCCCCGAGGAGGAGGACTGTTGAGGAAGGCTGCATGCCGGACTACAAACATATATTTTAAATGTTACCTTTACACCAGGAAAGAACGGGGCATGTTTAAAACACCCTTGTTCACTTATGATTCAGCTAAAGGCCTATTTTTACGACGGGACTGCGTGTCAACATCGCCTCCCGAACCAGGGCCCCCTGACAGGGATATCTTCCCCCGCTTAGAAGCCTTTATCTCTGAGTCTTCGGAGGCGGTCCTCTTCTTCCCATGGGGAGACGGGATGTCAGCTTCTCCTTCCCTTTCATCTTCGGAAGAGGGAATCCCAATCTCCACCGGCACGTGATATGGCGCCGGAGCCAGCATCCTTGTTAACACCGGATCGGCTGAGTCTTCGGGAAGGGGGGCCGAACACCTAATTCTCTCCGCCTTCTTTTCCAGCCCTGGCCAAGTATGGTTTTCTCAATATGGCATTATGAGAAATTCAACTAAGCTGTGTCTGGAAGTTGAATGCTTATCGGGGAATCCGGATGGTTGCATCAAGGTCGATGTCCTCTGTAGTATCCGGCCATTGTTTCCGTGTCCCGAAGAATAATTTCCACATTCCTCTGAGCATTGTGCCGGGGAGGTGCTGAAGGGTTCGTGGTCCTTCCGGATTGAACTCCCACATATGGAGAGGCCGTCGATGGCATGGCAGGACCCGACGGACTAGCATCACTTGGATTATGTTGATGAGACCGGTATCTTTTTCAATAAGGCTTCGAATGCGGCTTTGCAGCGTCTTAACTTCATCAACGGATCCCCAGTCCAGCCCCTTATTAATCCATGATGCAAGCTGCAATGGAGGGCCAGATCGGAACACGGGTGTAGCTGCCCACTTGTTACCACGAGGTTTAGTGATGTAAAACCACTCCCGTTGCCACAGGATGGAAGTTTTTGTAAAGGTGCTCTTTGGCCAAGTAGTTATGGCAAGTTTGCTCACCGCAGCACCGCTGCACTCCGCCTGCTTCCCATCGACTACCTTCGGCTTCACATTGAAGGTCTTGAGCCACAAGCCGAAGTGTGGGGGAATTCAGAGGAAGGCTTCGCACATGATGATGAACGCCGAGATATGGAGAAAGGAGTCTGGAGCTAGATCATGGAAATCTAGCCCATAACAAAACATGAGCCCTCGAACAAAGGGATGAGGAGCAAACCCTAGCCCTCGGAGGAAGTGGGGGATGAACACGACCCTCTCGCCGGATCTGGGGGTAGGAATAACCTGCCCTTGAGCAGGAAGCCTGTGGAGGATTTTCGCGGTCAGATATCTTGCCTCCCGAAGCTTCGCGATGTCCTCCTCTGTGACGGAGGAAGTCACTCATCGGCCTTGAGGGCTGGGTCCGGACATGACCGGGAGACGCAAAGCGATTAGCTTGAACCTGGGGTGTTGGAACTCGAGGTGGGAGAGGTTGATGAAGGGCTTGGCGTAAAGGAAGAAGGATGAGTCTTTGCTCCTTTATAAAGGCAATGAATATCAAACGTCCCTCCTAGGACTTAAAACATGCCTATTCCCAAGGAATCATGCCAACAGAACGGTTGGGTTATCCACGCCCGCGTTAATGAGAATCCCGCAATAAGGGGACACGATCTTTGCTTTAATAAGATGTGCCAATTAAACCGCATCTCGAAATATGGAGCGGCAGGCTAAAAAAGCAGTTTGAATAATGACTGGGTGGCGACGTGATGTCACGCTACAAAAAGTTGTCAGCGGATTGGACCCGTGAAATACTATACTCTCTACTATTGTGTGTGGGATTTGTTTTGCAGAGCCGGACACGTTTTTTGTGTTCGAAGACTATTTTGGAGTATCCGGAGAAGCAACCTGCCTTGCAATGCCGAAGACAATCTGCGGCCGACACCTTGTCATTGAAGCCTGATTCAGGGGCTACTGAGGGAGTCCTGGATTAAGGGGTCCTCGGACGGCCGGACTATTGGGCTATGAAGATACAAGACAAAAGACTTCTTCCTGTGTCCGGATGGGACTCTCCTTGGCATGGAAGGCAAGCTTGGCGATTCGGATACGTAGATTCCTTTCTCTATAACCGACCTTGTATAACCCTAGCCCCCTCCGGTGTCTATATAAACTAGAGGGTTTAGTCCATAAGGGAGAATCATAATCACATAGGCTAGACTTCTAGGGTTTAGCCATTACGATCTCGTGGTAGATCAACTCTTGTAATACTCATATTCATCAAGATCAATCAAGTAGGAAGTAGGGTATTACCTCCATAGAGAGGGCCCGAACCTGGGTAAACACCGTTTCCCCTGTCTCCTGTTACCATCGACCTTAGACACGCAGTCCGAGACCCCCTACCCAAGATCCGCCGGTTTTGACACCGACAGTCGTGGAGAACCCCAACTTCATCGTCGAGTAGCAAGCGTTGTACGAGGTCATGCGGGCTTGCACCGTCAACGCGGTCACGTTGTAGTAAGGCGTTGAGGCTGCGCTGGGGGCGCAAGCAATCGCAGATGAGAACGCCGGCAGCTGCATGTCCTTCATGCTTCCTCGTCCACGTCCATCATTGACCTCACGTCCACCGATGACGGACAGGTCGTGGGCTCTAACAAGGAGTAGGGCATGGGAGGCGGCGAGGCCTCGAGTCCCGTGAGCTGGTACATCTCCCATGTCCTACTCTTCCTCGTCGGTGACCGCACCTTCACTCCACAGGGCTTAGCTGGCCGCCGAACATGAGCAGGGGTGGGAAGAACAAGGACTCAGACGCCGTGCGTTGCCTTAGATTTAGACTAGGTTTAGGTTCGGTCTCTTTTGCTTAATGAAATATATCAAAAATTTAATGAATGTGCTCTGGTTTAGATGAAAATCATCTGATTTGCATGTAATTCGTCTGGTTTGGATTCTATGCGGGCTGGCCGGCTCCCACATCACTCTGCGTCCCCACCAATCCGCGGACGGATACGTCGTCCGATTTAATGGCTAGTGTTGGAGATGCCCTTAGTGACTTAAGTAGGCTACTAGTGCTAAGTTGGACAAAACAACACATCATCCATAAGTTGAGCAGTAAAGCAATAGGTGACACATCATATATGACAAAGCAGCACATGAGCAGTACCAAGCAATAGGTGACAAATCATATAAGACAAAGCAGCACATCATCGATAAGTTGAGCAGTAGCTAGCAATAGGTGACACATGATATAAGGCGCCATTAGAGAGGCAGAGGCGCTATTTATCGATTTCAGAGTCGACGGACCATTCTATTTAAGAGAATATGCCACGCCTCCTTCGAAATCGATAAATCAGGCGTAACCAGGGCGATACTTCTCAACCGTGTTTATCAGCGCCTGCTTGGAAGCCCCGACAACCTTCTCCTCAACCATTCCTTCCTTCATAAACACGAATGTCGGCATGGCCTCAATACTGAAGTCCTCGGCAATTTTCTGTTTGTCACATAGTACATCTTTTGTTAGGATAACAACTCAAGAATTTGCACGACAACGCTCTCTATCAACAACGAGTATGAGCTCGGCTAACCTTGAGTTCATCGACATCGACCTTGAGGAAAATAACATTTGGATACTTCTTGGCAAGTTCATCTAAAATTGGAGCAATGAATCGGCATGGCCCCGCACCATGTTGCAGTAAAGTCAATAACCACCTGTTGCAAGGAGAAAAAGAAGGTCGATATACACTTGACACAAATCTGAAATCGGTTAGTTACCCTATATTGCAAATTCAACAGCATGAAAGGCTACCGGAGCTTGCACTGCAGGTCACAGTTGTCAGTTTTTGCCTTTTTGAAAAAAAATTGCGGACCATACAAACCTAAAGAGACTTTCTGACATACTCTCTTTGTAAAGAAATATAAAAGCGTTTAAATCACTATTTCTTTACGAAGGGAGTACTCCCTTCCTTCTATAATCTGTATTTATAGGACCGGTAGCAAATAGGGGATGATTGCAACAGCCGATTTTTTTACAATCTTAAACGGGAACCAAGAGAGACAACTAAGAAATTACTACGTGCATACTCTTCAATCTCCAATTCTCCATACACCAGAAAAGATGTGTGTAAATAGTGTTGCAAGAGTTATCTGAAAGCTCGTCCTCATCATGTGCCCACTAACACTCGGTGAAGCATAGACACATGGGACGCGGCTAATATACACCCGAGCTCATATGCTCCCGCATGAACAGTAAAATCAAAAAAAATTCAAAAAAAATTCAAAAAATTCCAAATTTTTTTTGAGAGAAACATTGACAAAAGTTCTAAGTGCCTGCAAAAATTCGTCGTGAAATCACATTCCTAGAAGGCGTGGCAAAAAAAACAAAAAAAGTACTCTGAAAAAGCTACTTTCAAACGCATTTTGAAGCGCTGAATTTGTTTTTTTTGCCACGCCTTACAGGAATGTGATTTCATGATGAATTTTTGCAGGCACTTAGAACTTTTGTCAATGTTTCTCTCAAAAAAAAATTGGAATTTTTTGAATTTGTTTTGAATTTTTTTCGATTTTACTGTTCATGCGGGTGCATATGAGCTCGGGTGCAGAATGGACTTTTCGAGACATGTTCGCCTTCATTTGTGAACCTGCTGGTTCTCCAATCCTTCATGTGCACACACGCATATTTTTTTTTTGAAAAAATACAGTACATACCAGCTTGTTGCGGCAAATTTAATAGATTTGACCTATAGACGAAATCAAATCACAGAATGAATTGTCCGTGAAATTATTTCACGCGGCTGACTCGTGGCGCCTAGCTCTCAGGCGCTGCACTAGTGCAACGCCCGGGAGCTAGGCGATGCACTAGTGCAACGCCCGGGAGCTAGGCGCTGCACTGTATAGTGTGGCGCCTAGCTCTCAGGCGCTGCACAATGACTTAGTAATTTTTTGAACACACGGGTGCGATGCTGGCCGTGTAGCGCCTATCTCTAAGGCATTGCACAGTGTAGTGTGGCGCCGTCGTGACGGGCGTCACACAAAAAGATCAGCCGCGTGAAATAGTTTCACAGATAGTTCATTCTATGATTTGATTTCACCTATAGGTCAAATTTGTCAAATTACGCCTTCCTTGCGGATAAAACTGGCTCTGGATTCTTGGCGTTGGACCTTTGTTTTTATTCGGAATGAAAGGTCAGTCTAGGCCCTGGCCTTTGGGTCAGATCCGTTCGGTCTGATGGCTCGCCCTGAGATTCCTTTCTTTCTTCCTTTTGACGGAGCCTCGCTAGTGTAGGGTGCTCCTGCACATTCATATAGATAGATAATTTTTTTAATAGAGTGACCACCTGGACGACAACCAAAACAGACTGCCGACGCCACCCTTTTTTTCTCTCGAAAAGGGGCGCTTTATTACTTAAAAGGTTTAAGTATTACACCCGGCCTCTGCAGAACTAAGATGCACACAGCCAAACAAAGTCCTCTCGCACGAAAAAAAAAAAGCAAAATACAAAGAAACATGTAGAGTCCGTATAACGCCTAAAGCGGAGGTGGGTCAATCCTAAGATCATGCTGCCATCCATATTGGGTAAAAGTATCCCTTGCCGTATCCTCCAATCGTGTACACACCTCCGTAAACAGGTCTCGATTCTCCACGCGTTGTGGAGAGGACCATAAACGAAGAGTCCCGATACATCTGTAGATAACCTGCATCATATAAGTACTTTTATCATTGAAAACCTTATCATTTCTACATAGCCAAAGCTACCAGATAACGGCAAGCGCTCCAACCCTAAGAAGAGTTCTAAACCTGTGATCAATCCCGTGTAACCGGTTGCCAAATACATTAGCAACACTACAAGGAGGATACAAGCCAGAAGCTATCTGGATGACTGACCATAACAAATGTTTTATTGTCTCATCATGGTGACAAAAGACACATTGCGGACTTCCATACCAATTTCTCTTAATAAGATTATCTTTAGTAAAAATGACACCGCGACGAAGTTACCACGAAAAGATTTTATTCTTAAGGGGTAACTTCATCTTCCATATCTTCTTGTTATTATCAACTGGCATATTAGACTGGATTAATGCTCTATACATAGACTCCACTGAGAATTGTCCATTCCCATGTAGGTTCCATCGAAATATATCAGACCCATGTGACAATTGCACCGTGGACAACCGCTGGAGCAGGATGTACCACGATTCCGTTTTTCTCTTCACGCACACATGCGTACGTATGTACGTATTTTTTGCCAAAAAGGTTATGTATGTATAACAAACGGAGAGCGTGTAGGCACCCCCTCAGCCCATAAATATAGATCTTGAGAAATATTAGAGTAGCCAAGGGGGCCTAGCCTATATTCCACTCAACCAGGCCGTTCGATGCAAATTTGGCCTGTTTGAATGTCTATGTTTACTGTTTGGTATGCATAGCACAAACCTTAAAGCACCCAGTCAGGCCCGCAAGAAACGACCTAATCAACCATTTCCTCTCAGCTAGGCTCGCAGCGTGCACGGGAGGGGAACGCGACGCCTAGCTCATGCGAGCATGGAGATGGCGCGAGCTCGTGCACGTCCTCGAAGAAGCAGCGGGAGGAATTGGGTCACCTCCCGCCGAATTGGTCGCCCTATTTAGGGCTCTTTGGCTCACCGATGAAACCCCCGCCACTCCCTCCCCTCAAGATCTCCATCCCACGCGGATTTTTCACCGATGAGCAAGTAAGCGACACATCTTCTCTGGCTGGTGGTAGGCAACGGCTGCGATTTTTCTCCCTTCTATTCTCCGACCTGTTACATGCTTCCACCCGGCTTCATCGATGGTTGTAAGTTCGATCACTCCCTCCTCCCTACTCATTCGAGCTTAGTTCCGTGAGCATGTGGTAGGAATAAATCCATGAGCATGTGGCGGCATTCTATACTATGAGCATGTGATGTTGTGATAGATAGTGGTGATGGATTGGTAGCATGCTACATTTTGCTTAGAGGCTTTGATGATGTTCATGCTGTTTTCCATGTTGGTTTCGATGACACTACGGTAGATGTGGTACTAGCTTGTGAATCAGAGCATGCGTAGTACCCTAGTTTGCAAGTATGGTACATATGTAGGTGTGGTAGTGATGGCTTCCAAGTGCGCATGATTTAGTTGTAGATTTTTTGAAGAAAAAGTATCGATCCCACAAGGAGCACACAAAATAGACTTTATCTCTTGTAGAGATTAAAAATATTATGCATGTATGTCACTTGCGGTCTAAAGCAAAGTTGAAACAAAAGTTTGAAATATTGCAAGTGAACTTTGAACATGGAAATAATATGCAATATTAAAATAAAAATGCACAACCGTGAAGTGACGGTTGTTGGAATCAATAAGGCATCTCGGGGTGTCCGGATTCCCCTCTAGTATGTATCTAATGCGACCTCATAAGCCACACCAGCAGGGTTCACCTCATAAGCTAGTACGTTCGGTTTCACCTCATAAGCCACACCAGCGGGGTTCAGACCAAGTGACGTAAATATCTATTGCATAGGTGGTCTGGTGAGTTGCATCACGTTTAGTTGGTAGATGAGCCCAAACTCAGCCATGGTTGCTCTAGACCTGCAAATAACTTAGTACACACAATTAATAAACCAAACTTAATACAAAGACCACAAGCACTCAGCTGCCCGACAATGGAGCCAGAAAAAACTTGATGGGCCCGTAAGTGCATAGGGTTTAGTAGTATCTTTTTCGAAGAAAGAGTATCGATCCCACAAGGAACACATGAATCATCCTTTTCTCTCTTGTATGGCTCAAATAGCAGTGCCTACAAGTTAGATGAAATTCAAAGCAATAGTAACATGGTTGAAAGCGGTGTAGCGAACAGTGAAGTAAACTACTGAAATAAAATAAAGTAGCAAAGATGTAAGTGAAAGTTGTCAAAATCGATAGGACTAAGGCGTTCCAAAGGAGTCAGGATTCCCCACTAGTGTGCATCTAATACCAATGCATAAGCATAATGCTACTCAGATTCCTAAGCCACTATATGTTTTTATTCGTGGGCAGAGCCGGTACAGATACATGCAAACACGCAACAGCCCCATATCACATACACCACCATCGTTCTTATCCACTCCGGTCACCAAACGGTGATTAAGGGGAAAAAGGTCCACACGGACGTAGCCTATAAGCGGTCTTCGTTTACCCCATGCTGCAACGATCCGAGACGAATGGAGATAGGCCCTGTCACTTACCTACCTCCGCAACCAGCCGATTCTTCTGTTCAAAATTGTCACATGTTGGATGGCCGACTTCACCCAACATCAAGAAGACCATTAACATAAATAGGATATCAAATCCTAATGCCAAACGATCTATTACACACTAGGGTTCTCCATATCCCTGAGAACTTTGGAAATTACTTGCACATAAAAGGCACAAACCAGATGAGATGAATTATGATGAACATGGTGATCTCACACAAGTGACACAAGATTGAATCCACTCAAACTATTGTATTACAAATGGATGAGAATGAGATGATGATGGTGGTGGTGATGATGGAGCCCTCTTGATGCAACATTTAGGCGGCAAAGTCCTTGGATTGATTCCCCCTCCGGATGCCCTTAGGAGGCTAGGATTTTGCCTTTTGGATGTGTTTCCCATGGCTCTTTTCATCTGTTTCCAGATTCTATTTCACAGAGTGGAAATAGTGGACGAGGAGGCAGTGCTGGCGTGCCATATATACGACCACGCATATGAGCGCTAGGCCATCTTTTGCTCTAGACCAGCCTCCTAGACTCCTTTCTCCCTTTGCTTCATTCTTTTTATGGTAGCTAATGATTACATTGAATAACATGATTCCACCATAATTTCTTGGGATTCCTTCCAAAGAGCTTTATTAATTCCAAAAGACGTTCTCGAAACTTCGGGGGTTGCTAGGATAGATGCCATACCACAAGGGTTGCTGGAGATTTCACCCGCCAAGGTCCATTGAGTGCGAGTGGTGGTTGTCTATGATGGTCTCAAGGGTTGGAGGTTAGGACTTCGGCAAAAGCCTTGCAGAACCCTGTTCTTATCAACAACAACAACATTTGTGGCCGTCATTCCTCTCATTGGAGACATCATTTTATCCGCGCTGCCTACTTCGAAGTTGCTTCATATACTGTGTCGTCCGTCGCTATGTATTCGCCTTGGGAAAAGTGCCCTGCTCAGCGAGGTGGGCTGAGGAGCTCCACAGAGATTTGTTCTCAGTGTCAGGATCAAGCGAGTTCCTTTAGTTCTTGTGCTTAGTTTAGCTTTCCTTGAATTTTGTTTATTCGGTCTCCTGCTTGGCCTCTTTGTGCTTCTATTTTCAAGTTGGAATCCCAGTAGGGTTGGTGTGAGTGTGAGCTACCTTTATGTTGTTCAGTTGTTGCTTTATCAATAAAGCGGGCCGAAACCTTTTTTGGCAAGGTTCTGACTGCAAAGGTCTACAACTTACCATAGACCCCTTATTTCTTGGTAGTGTGTACAAAATTTTATTATGTTGTTAATATGGTACAAATGCACAACGCACCAGGAGTCTGGTGGATAACCTAATACTAGTAGTAAGTACTACCTAGTAAAGAGCATGGTCGATCTCCGAAGACATGATGGCCAAAGATATTTTGACGTGAGGTAGAAATAAGCTTCTACAACCGAACCTAACTAATCCGCCCCCCTATGCATCCACAATGTGCCGGGTGTGTCTACAGAGAAGGCCCGATCACTCCTCGTTTTGCGTTTGGCGTAACCACATACCTCAAACTTTATACCTGAAATCCATAGCACATCATGCAACACAAAAACTATGTAGTACTACATAAATAAACTTGCCTACTACTCGTCGTCGGAGATGTAGACGACCTCAGTGCCGGTACTGCCGGATAGACCGGCCTCCCGGCCGCTGGGCACCGCCCGCGGTTCTGGCTCCTCATCGGACTCCATGTCCATGAAGAGTTGGTCGCGCCCCGCCGCCTCATCCGCTTGGATGACCTCATACTCTGCTTGTGTGTTGCCCATGCCGAATCCGACAACTGGAAGCACCGGCTCCTCCTCCTCTTCCATGTCTGCGTCCGATGCCTGCTCCTCCTCCTCCTCCTTCTCATGCATCGGAGAGTCTGAAGGCAGGTTAGCTGCAATCCGAGTGGCACACAGGGCCCAGATCTGCTCTAGGAGGTGCAACCAACAGTCCAGAGTGAGCACCACATACATGGTGATCCGCTCCCGGGCCAGAGCTACAAGCAGACAACAAGCTATAAGCAGATGTGGTGGGTGGTGGCGCGAAAGGAAGGGAAATGGGACTGTGACTAGGGTTGGGGGTCGCCGTCCGACTTAAAAAGCCAGATTGGCTATCAGGGGAGGGGACGTACATAACCCCTTCCGCGTCGCCCATATGCTCCCAAGGTTTATCCTAAGCAGCTGATAATCAAACCGGCAAAGACTGACGGTGCGGCGGCCACGACGAAAGAGGCCATGGCTTCTGCTTCCACGGCTTCTCTGCCCGATGTTGCGGTGGCGGCGGTTATGGCGTTGGCAGAGAGCTCAAGATTTGGTCTGGTCAGGGTGACTAAAGGGACTTTAATAGTGGAACAGGTGTGTCAGCAGCTCAGGCGGCTGGTGTCTAAGTCCTTTCACTGGTCTCCTGTCAGAGTAGAGTATCAGGTCTACAGGGTTGAGTTCCCTAGGAGAGAGGATCTCAATCATTTGCTTATGTGTGGACTCAGTAGGGTACCCGGGAGCACGTGTATCCTCGAGTTTGACGAGTGTGCAAAACCTGAGCCGACAGGGAGACCGCTGGAGAAGGTTTGGGTCAGACTCACTGGTGTTCCGGAGACTTTGCTTAATGACTTTCTTATCGTCTCCAGTCTCTGGGTCTCTGTTCGGTAAAACAAAGAAGGTTGATATGCCATATACCCGTATGCATGGAGTTGCCAGGATACTCGTTGGTGTGGTGAGGGCGGAATATATTTTGGATTTTGTGCTATGGTCATATGATGGTCTGAGCTATGATTTGGATGTTGAGGTTGAGGAGACTCCTCTTGCAGATAGTAACATTGGGGATATGGATCTTGATACGACCAAGGATGGTGACGGAGACGGGAATGGTTACCAGGGGATGGATGAAAATCCCAAGGACCTGCCTGGGAAGAAGGCATCTGCTGGTAAATCCTCGAAGTCGACTGAGCCGGGGACAGACAAGGGGTCGGCCTCCTTGTCCACTCCGACGGCCTCTCTCAGGTTTGGTTCGTTCTAGGCAGCACCCGCGCCTAGTCTCTTGTGGAGCGATCACGTCGAGATGGAGGATTCTGATGCTGGATTTCCTTTGGAGGTGGTTCAGGATCATGATAGACATATGGTGGTTGAGGATGTACCGCAGCTGTCACCGCAGGAGAGGCGAGTCACTCCTGAGATGATAGACACCCCTCCTTCTCAGTTGGAGGGTGCCCGGTTTCCCGTGACTCCTCAGTCGCCTCTTGCGACTGGCTCGACACAAGTGGTGTGCTGGTCAGTGATGCGGATAAGATTGATACTGGTTCTGACATCCTAGCTGATGCTTCACCGACGGTCCAGCCTGGGGTGTCGCCCATTGCTTCTGACATAGTCAGGCATACGACAGTGGCCATAGCCCGGCAGGAGTCGCTCTGGAGGACGTGATCGCTTTTGGAGGTATTTCGTACCCTTTGTCTGGTGGCAGGCGCTTTAGCCATCGGATACAGGACCAGCCAGACGCGGATGACATACAGATGGGGCGTGCCATGAGGGCTGCCAAGCTTCGAGACATCAAAGTTCATACAGGTATGTCAGTTAATACAAGTTGTTCAATTCTTCACTTTTCGGAACACGATATTATTGATAAAGCCAACCACTTAGGGATTTCTCTTGGTAGTAATGACAAAGAAACCGCAAAATCAATTAATGACTTACTAGACCTAGAGATTGATAGAGCTATGGATTCAATACGACATCTAGCAGCGGTAAAACCTATGAATGAGGCAAATATCAATGATCTTGGAGTAAATGGGCTTCAGAGTCTCTGTGAGGACTTAGTCCCCACGGAGAGCTTGGACGCTGAGGAGGAGGATATGGTTACTGAGGGATATGTGGCCCAGCCAGAGGCCACTTCTATCACCGACGTTCAACATGTTGAGGACATGAAGGATAAACAAAAAAAACCTGGAAGAGGAAGGTTTATCCTACATCGGCAGTTTGTCGGAGTGCGAGAGTCAAACAAAAGAAAAAAATTCCATGCTGAAATATGAAAGGGATATTCTGGAATAGTAGAGGTCTAGCAGACTTGGCTAAAAGGAGATTCCTTAGCGATACATCAGTAGAACAAAAATTAGATTTTATGCCTTTGATGGAGATGGGTAGAGATAATTTCACTCCTTAGTTTCTCAACACCATTTGGGGGGGGGGGAGGGGTTGAATTTGACTGGCACTATCTACCACCAAGGGGAAGATCCGGAGGGATACTACTTGGGGTGAATTGTGAAACTTTAGAAGTGCTAAATGTGGTCCAATGTGATTTTGCTGTCAAATTTCATGTAAGGTCAAAAATTTACGGTTTCCGATGGGATTTGGTGGTCGTATATGAAGCAGCACAGCCAGAGCTTAAACCTGAATTCCTCGCGGATCTAGTTCGAATTTGTGGGGATGAAAAGTTGCCCATTTTGCTTGGGGGAGATTTTAATATCATTAGAAGACAAGAGGGAAAAAATAATGACAACTTCGATGGGAGATGGTCATTCATGTTTAATATGATAATTGAAAGCCTCGATTTGAGGGAGATTGACCTCACTGGTAGGAAATTCAAGTGGGCCAATTCTTTATCTGTTCCTACTTACGAAAAAATGGATAGGGTTCTCTCTAGTGTCGAGTGGGAACAAAAATATCCAATGGTTATGGTTCAGGCCTTACAGAGGGCCATCTCTGGCCACACCCCACTATTGTTTGATTCTGGGGAAGTGACCCATGTGGGAAACAAAAATACTTTGTCTTCCGAAGTGGGATGGTTTGAGAGGGAAGGATTCATGGAGCTCATTGCGACTGAATGGGCCGGAGACATGGGAGGGTCTTCTAGTGTGGAGAGATGGCAAAACAAAATTAGACATCTGCGCTAGTTTTTGAGAGGCTGGGCCAAACACCAAAGTGGTTTATATAAAGTGGAAAAGGAAAGATTGATAAGAATTATTAATGAACTTGATGTGAAAGCAGAATCGATCCTTCTTAATACATCTGAGAGAGATATTAAGAATGAGGCCGAGAAGAAGTTGCAAACCCTCATGAGAGAAGAGGAGATGAAATGGGCGCTTAGAGCAAAAGTGTCTAAAATCGTCCAAGGGGATGATAATTAATACACAATTCTTTCACATGATTGCTAATGGGAAGCATATGAAGAAAAAGATAATGCAACTAAAACAAGATGAGGGTACAATTGTAGGACAAGAGAATCTAAAACTATACATTTCCAAATATTACAAGAAACTTTTCGGAGCACCCGAAGAAAGTTTTGTCTCTCTTGCTGAGAATGTGACTGGGGACATACCACACCTCAACTTAGAATAGAATGAGGTGTTGTCTACCCCGTTCACTAAGAAAGAGGTGTTCGATGCCATAACGCAAATGAAACATAATAAAGCGCCCGGGTCAGACGGGTTCCTGGCCGAATTCTATCAAAGATGTTGGCATATCATAAAGAGTGATCTCATGCCTAGCTATGTTCCTTGATTTATTTGAAGGCCACCTAAATTTGTTCCACCTCAATTTTGGAACAATAATGTTGTTGCCAAAGAAGGTGGAAGCCGTTCGTATTGAGCAGTTTAGACCAATATGTCTTCTTAATGTAAGCTTTAAGATCTTTACAAAGGTTGGCACGAATAGGTTGACGCAGGTTGCACATTCGGTTGTCCAACGCACTCAAACTGCTTTCATGCCGGGATGACAAATCCTAGAAGGGGTGGTAGTCCTACATGAAATGTTGCACGAAATCCACTCGAAGAAACTCGATGGGGTTGTCTTCAAAGTGGATTTTGAAAAAGCGTATGAGAAGGTCAAATGCCCCTTCCTACAACAAGCCTTACGTATGAAGGGATTCAATGATACCTGGAGGTCTCAAGTGGATTCATTCATACAGAAAGGTATTGTCGGGATAAAGGTCAATGATGACACTGGTCATTATTTCCAGACTCGTAAGGGACTAATACATGGAGACTCCATGTCTCCTGTGCTGTTTAATGTCGTAGCGGATATGTTGGCAGTACTTATTAGTCGGGCTAAAGAGAGTGGCCAAGTAGGATGATACTATTATTTTCATGGGACACGATCTTGCAAATGCTAGGAATATGAAACTTATTTTATGCCTTTTCGAGCAATTGTCCAGGCCCAAAATCAATTTCAATAAAAGCGAACTGTTCTGCTTTGGGAGAGCTAAAGAAGAACATGATAATTAGAGAAGCTAATTCGGTTCTGAAATGGGATCCCTACCTTTTAGTAATCTAGGGATCCCAATTCACCATAGACGGTTAACGAACAAAGAATAGAAATGTATAGAAGATAGATTTGAAAAAAAAATGAGCTGCTGGAAGGGTAAGCTCATGTCTTACGGAGGAAGGCTCATGTTGATTAACTCGGTTTTGACAAGTTTGCCAATGTTCCTCCTATCTTTCTTTGGAGTACCGGTAGGGGTACAGAAAAGATTGGACTTTTACAGATCCCGTTTCTTCTGGCAAAGCGACAAGGCCAAGAAGAAATATAGATTGGCTAGATGGGATATTATGTGTAGGCCCAAAGACCAGGGCGGGTTAGGGATCGAGAATTTAGAGGTAAAGCATAGATGTTTGCTTAGCAAATGGTTATACAGATTATCGACGGAGGCCGAAGGCATGTGGGTTTTCCGGAATAAATACTTGCATACTAAGACTTTGGCTCAGGTGAATGCAAGACCAACAGACTCACCCTTTTGGAAAGGCTTAATGAAGACAAAAGTAACTTTCTTTCAGCGGGTGAAGTTCCTAATTAGTACTGGTACTTCTACTAGGTTCTGGGAGGACACTTGGCTAGGGGAGACGCCCCTGGCCTTACAATACCCCTCTCTATATGATATTGTGCAATGTAAGGAAGATTATGTCGCCACAGTATTAAACTCAGTACCACTTAATATCCAATTTAGGAGATCTCTTGTAGGGGAACGTTGGAATGCTTGGTTACACCTGATACGTAGGTTGATGGATGTTCAACTTTTAGATCAGGCAGATACAATTAGTTGGAGGTTTACCACGAATGGAATATTCTCTGTCACATGCATGTATTTGGACTTAATTGATTCCGGGTCATTGTCGAGGTCTTTGCACATATGGAAGATTAAAGTTCCACTCCGCATCAAGATCCTTATGTGGTTTGTCCACAAAGGAGTCATCTTGACCAAAGATAATCTGATGAAAAAGAATTGGGTCGGCCAATCTAGATGTTGTTTTTGTGATCAAAACGAGACAATTAAACACCTCTTTCTCGAATGTCCACGTGCAAAACTGTTATGGCGATCCATTCATATAGCTTTTAACGTTAATCCTCCAATGAGTATAAACACGTTATTTGGGACCGTGGCTTAATGAAGTAGACATACACACAGCTAAACATATTCGCATAGGGAGATGTGCACTATTATGGGCTATATGGAACACTTGAAATGATATGATTTTAAATGGGACAAAATTCACTAATTTTTTGCAGGTTATCTACAGAGCTACAACCTGAATCCGTGTGTGGTCGTTACTCACTCATGCGGACTACAGGGAGATTAGTTATTGGGTGCAGCCGATGGGAGACGGTAGCACGCGCTATCTTCAGCCGATTTGGATGGCGAGCTAATAATAGGCTAGGGGTGTAAGCATCGTGCCTGTTTTTTATAGCCGGATGTGGCGCTTTCTCGCCGGGTGTGGCATTTTACAGACTTGTTTATCTTTCTTCCTCAGATTTTGAGTTTCCATGAATCTTAAGACCTTGTTTTGATTTTAATAATATGGTTGCATGCATCGATTGATGCAGAGGCCGGTGGTAAGCCTCTTTTTTTTAAAAAAAAAAAGGCCCCTCGGGCGGCTTGCCGCACCGCTGGGTAATGACGGCTGCCCACGCGGGTCCCATACGCCAGTCTAGTGTGCTGGACGTGCCTGAGCATATCCGTGCCTCCTCGTATCCTCGCCAGATTTGGGCTGAATATGTGGGGTGCCCATCAGCCGGACGTACATGGTCGGATTGAGGAGTCTGGCTGGGTCAACTTTTTGTGACCAGCCACAGACCGGGCCGTTCGTCTAAACATATAGAAGGCATATGAGGAGCCCGGCTGTAGATGCCCTAACTTCTGGGCTATGAAACGTTTTTTTATCACAAGGGCATGAGTATAGGACCCAGATATTTTGGATTCCAGAAATGTCTGATTGAGGGTTTAAATTTTACACGTAGGATTGTTCATCTGCATACTATACTTCATCATTTTCGAGATCTAGAAACCCCATCGGATCTGTCTTTTGAGTGTATAGACTTGAAACATTTGTTCCTCCCTCCGTAAAGAAATATAAGGGCGTTTAGATCACTACAGAGGGAGTAGTAGTTTTGATGGAAAACGATAAGCACACATGATTAATCTTGAATTGACATTGATCCCTTTTTTATGATGTGATATACTGACATCCGTAATTTCATGTAAACCTACTCCAGCGGAAACCTGTTAGTTCATCCACTTGCGAGCATGAATCTCTCAAACATTTCTAGGCATTTCGGTTAGGCAGATATCATCATGTAAGTACATTTATTGTAAGAATCCATGATATTAATTGAAGCCAAGAAATTAGACAGTCGTAGTAGCCATCTATAGGAAGCCAAAAAAGAAAAAGAAAAATAATAATTCAATCCCCAACCTACTAAGACTAACTATATCTTAGGTTCTTAACCACTATACGTACTACATCTGCTGCTGCTGCTTCTGCTGCTACCTTAATAAACTGGTTGTAATTGGTTTATGAGACAAGGGATTATCGGTTTCAGCGGGACAAGCAATATCTATCTATGAGAAATGCCTAGTGGTAATTCCTACCGGACAAGCGAATATGGAGACGATCGTAGAGGATAGTTTCAGTGTTCAGTGGAGGTGGAGGAACCTCATGTGGTTCCCGCAGAAGAGGCAGTAGCAGGTGCCCTTGATGCCGCCCCTGATGCACCTGTACTCCTGTAGACGGGCGTTGAAGATTTTGGCCTCGACCCAGCACTCCGCCTTGCAGCTCCAGCCATGGCAGAAGGGCACGTACGGATTCCTGTACTTGCACACCTCCGCGTCTGAAGAACACGGGCATCGATCAGTAATAGGTGACTTGTATAGCCTCGCATGATCTCATCATATTGAAATGAACCAGCAGAAGAAGAAATGGCCATATGTAACACAGTGAAATCAATGGGATTCGGAGACTACGAACCGTCCGCCGAAACGAGTGTAGGGTTTCCGTGTAGGAAGATCGCGAGGAGCAGAAGGAAGCAGAGGGCGGCACGCCTCGTCCCCATGATCGGACAGATCGGTAGCTGCAAGGATAGTATTACCTCCCGTTCGGTTTCTCTCGAGAGGTAATAAGGATTAGGATGTCACTGTCTTGTGGTTCTTTTTTTGGAACAAATGTCACTCTGACACTCTCTTATGGTGGCGCCTCTTCTTGCAACCAACCTGCGAGAGAATGAAGGAGAGTGGATCAGAGGATCAGAAGAGTGGATAGAATCCTGCTAGATCAAGGTGCCACAAGACGACTAGTCAAAAAAGGAAAAAAAAGTTTAGAATCGACGAGTAGTCAAATAGGAGTTTTTTTTAGAAGAGTCAAAATAGGAGCTAGGGGCCCAGGTGGGGCGAGCGGCGGGGCAAGGCCGATGTTATACCACGCTTTTTATTGGGAAAAGGTTTAAGAGGGGAATAAATAGCCAGTGGTATTTTTCTTTGATTGATAAAGGGTAAATTTTTATTTACTCAAAATGAAGCACCAAGTGGATACAAACAAATGAGCACATACTCGACCTCTGCATAGGTAGGATGCACACAGCCAACACCAATGCACAGACAAAAAACACCGACAAATAGCAAAGTCATATAAGATCAAAGTTATGCATAGACGAGAGAAAATATCCCGGAGCGATCAAATCCACAGTCGACAAAGTACAACAATCCTCATATATGCACCAATTATCTCATGACACCACAATGACAACGGCTTCAGGGAGGGAGCGTCGCTGTCACAAGAGCCAACCACCAAAGGCCAGAATCTAGTTTTTCACTCTGAAAAACTAGTGTGAGAATATCCGAGCAATGTCTTCAACAAGGTAACGATGCGAAAACATCGCCATTGCCATGTATAACCAACTTGAGCCAAACCTATGTTTTCACTCTGGAGCTCGAGACCGGGTACTCGAGAAGTAACACCACCAAAGGCCAGCGCTATATATCACTCTCTACGACCGTCTTGTGACCGCGATCACCTATAGTCTCCGAAATCCCGAAGTGGACGTCCCTTTAAGCGCTCTCCACATCGGTTTACTGTGAAGAACAATTTTGGGTAGGTGGTTCCGGAAGCTTCCGTGCCAGGTTTCTTTTATCATTTTTCCATTCTTTATGTCCTCGTCACTTTTTTGTTTTATTCAATCAAATTTTTATTCTATTTTTGTTTCTCTTTTCAAATTTGTTTGCAATTTTGTATTCGCCTTTTATTTTCCTTTATTTTTGTAGCATTTTTTTAATAAAATCCATGAGTTTTTCTAAAAATACAACATTTTTAAATTCATGGCTTTTAAGTACCATATCATTATAAAAATGATAAAATTTATTTTAAAAAATCACATCCATGAATATTTTTAAAAATATCAAATAATTTTTAATTCATGAACATTTTATAGATTGACGGATATCTTTTGAATTTATGAATATTTTAAAAATATGTAGAAGAAAAATTAAATTCGTAAACAATTTTCCAATTCACAAACAATTTTTGAATTCCTGAACATGTTTTCCAAATTCATGATACTTTTTGATCCATGATTGTTTTCCAAAGTCACTTAAATGTTTTGAATTCATGAACATTTTCAAATTTATGATATATTTTTCGTTCACTAATATTTTTAAAAATCATGATTTTTTAGTTCATGAACATTCTTCAAACATTTTTTCTGAATTCTCAAACCTTCTTCCAAAATAATGATTTTCTTTCATGACCATCTTTTCAAATTCAAAAATATTTTTTGAATCAGTGAACATTTTTCAAATTCAGTAGTATTTTGAAAATTGTGAAGATTTTTAATATTGGTGAACCTTTTAAAATTTTATTCTTTTTCTCAAAAACCGGATTAGAATGGGAAGAACGAACCTAGACTAACGCTCTTTTAACAAATTGGAAAGTAGTAATTGCCCCAGGAGAGAGCAGCCGAGCGGTTGGCGGCGGATCACGGGATTAGGGAGAGATGAGCGGCTGAGAGGAGCTTGTCGCCGGTGTGGGATGCCTCACGCACTGCCATGGGAGAGGGAACTAGGCCAGTCAACTGCTTGTGAGGAGATTGGGAGGCCCGGACGCACATCAATTTAACGAATGGTCAAAACATCCATCGTTTATTTTAGCCGTCAAACAAACGGCGTCGCTTATGAAGTTTTGGTCTAAAATGTGTTGCTGATGTAACATTATCAGTTGGTTATTGGTCCCTATAGCGCATCATCCATTTGGCTATGGAGGCAATAACACATCATCCTTTTGGCTACATGGCAGGGTTGTTCAGCCGGTTTGCACCCTCCTAAACATATCCTATTTCTTTATGGTTTTTTCCGTGATTATGTTATCGCTATTGTTAATCATTCCATGGTTCGTGTTCTACATACTGGCTCCCCACACTAGATGTTAGTGTGTTTTTGCTATTATTATCTAGCACACCCATTCCCCCTTGGATGCGTCGCTTGCCACACTGCAAGGTCTTTCTAGTACTATGATAGAAACTAGATGATTTCCCCGTGCGTTGTTGTGGGTACATCCATATACAACTTGTTGTAAATATTTGTTTTACCATGGAAAATCACTTATTTCAAGTCGGTTTTCATGTGGACTGAAATCCTAAGGATCTATTTAATAGATGAACTCAATTAACATCCACAGAGCTAGACAATGTATAAGTGAAAATGACACATTTGATGGGTGCCAAAAAAAAAAAGGTTGACCAACGCTGGAAAAAAATGTAACCAAAACTGTGTTTATATATGATATTTCAGGTGAAGCAACTTTGTTCATTCATCATCAATTTTAAATCTGGGTAATGGAAGACATTACATTCGTACATTCTTCATAGATGAACATGATGTTAGCTCATCAGTTTATATTTCAAGAGGAGGGTCATAGAAAGGAGGGAACAATGACAAATAGTTAAATTCCAAACGGGTAGATCTAAATCCCAATGCAATTTGTATCTACCATGTCGTCGGTGTTGGGTTTCAAGAAGCTGGAAGCCCTTTGTTACCTAGCTCTAACGCCGGAACATGAAAACTAGACCGATGCAACAAAATGAAGCAATGTGCAATGCTCAAATAGTATAATGTGCAACATCAGGTGAAGGATGATAATTTGTACCAACAGAAAGAGTAGAGGTCAAAGTTGTATAAAAAGCGCTACTTATAAATAAAACACCAATTAGTTTCTGATTAGAAAACTATATATATATATATATATATATATATATATATATATATATATATATATATATATATATATATTGAAACTTATATAAAAGCGCTACTTATATATATAGCGAAATATAGAGAGCTGATGCCCCAATGACATTGGCCAGAGGTAAAATAGTTGTGGTCCAAAAATCCAAAGCTTGTATTAATAAGCATAGCAGAGAAATGTGACTACATTCATTTATAACTATTCACTATCAGAAATAAAGAGGACCTTATCTGAAATATTTTGCTATAAGTTCAAGATTCCAAAAAAAATGCCCAGAATAAGATAATGAAAAGAAACATTTCATTGGACAAATCTTTTTATAGTAGGCAGAGTTTTACACACTACCTGAGTCGGTTTTATACTACTCCCCCCGTCCCAAAATATAAGAACGTTTTTCACAATAGTGTAGTGTCAAAAACGTTATTATATTATGGGACGGAGGGAGTACATAATAAAGTAAATCATATGTAATTTTTGATATAGTTGAGAGCACGCCATATAGCTCCTAGCACCTAGCTGGCTAGTTGTAATACTGGAATAACGGCTAGTTGTAAAACTTGAATTACCATACAGGATCTTACTAAGGGATATAAACTGTAAACGACAAACATCCTGTAGACAAAACTCTTCATCCTAGAGTACAATTCCACAGGTTGGTACATCGCGATTAACTTTTCATGGGTGTTGCTTTGGCAAGATACATGAAAGCAAGCTCCTCAAAAAGACAACTATCCTAGTCTCAAAAGGCTGAAGAGCCACAACAAACCATGCTCAAAAATCTAGAGCGAAGTATTACAGAAGCTGGACAAACAATACTCCAAGATCTGATTTTTTAAGGAAGTTTTCAGCGCTTCCAATCAAAATGAACCGGATCGGAGATATGTGCATGATCCATCATATCTCCACACATGCTTACTGGCAGTGCTTGAGTTCGAGAGGATTGAGGATGTGCCAGACTGAGCGGACTTGCTTCCAGCAGGAGGTGGATGGAGATGGAACAGAGCTCTCTGACAAAAAATTGATCCCTACAAACAACACACAAACAAGAGTTTTCAATCCAAGCTAACTCAAAAAAATCGCTCAGGTTTGAGGTGATCGAGGAAACCTTTGGCGCAGGTAATGTTGGAGGAGTACGCTGACCACAAATGACAGTTGCCAATCCAAGCTAACTCATGTTTATTGACCACAATAATCTAGAGTTAGAACCAAACACTTGCTGAATTATGCATGGATTTCTCCTAAAAGCTATTATTTTGTTATTTTTCATGTTGAGCATACATGGTGCTAAAATCTTGACATCAGCAAAGATTATGACAATTGATTGGCGTATAAAATAGGATTTGCACTGGCCCACCGTGCCGCAGGGAAGAACTTCAATAGCCCATCATAGCACAGTCAGGGGGTTAGGGAACTCTTGAAGATATGCTCTTCAAGCCTTGCTTGTCCTATCAAAGCAGCCCTGATACTCCTAGAAGTGAAAAAAAAAAAGTTTCAAAGAAGAATAGGTTTTATGAGCAAGAACGAGGGCGACCTCTTTGAGATCCTAGCTATCCAGGGCTTGTTCGAACTTGCCAAGAATCGAAGGTCATATTATGGAACTACACGTCCGCCTTAGCTAGATACCAAATTAAAAATAGAATGGGCTAACAAATTTTTTAAAGTTCATGAACATTTTAAAGTTAATAAGAAATAGATTCATGAATATTTTAACAAATTTACAATCAATTTTAAAATCATGAACATTTTATCAATTTGTGAAAATTTTTGAATTCATAAATATTTTTTCAAATTCTTTAATATTTTAAATTTCATGATTTGTTTTAAAATTCACAAACACTTTTTTTGCAATTTGCAAACGTCTTTTTGAATTCATCAACAGGTTTTTAAAATATATGAACATTTTCTAATTCACGAACTTTCGTTTCAATTTGCAAATAATTTTTAAATTCATGAACATTTTTTTAATTAATGAGTAATTCTAAAAATTTCATGAACTTTTTTTGAATTTGCATCACCTCATGTATCCTGATCAAAGGTTACTTCTGCTGTGCTTGGAGTCTGTCATTCTTACCCTGTTTTGGGGATTTTGTAATACAACTCAAATCGTTTGAAAAGTCCCCCCGCAGCATCTTCTCATTAGCTCACTAGCCAGTACTATTTTTTTTACACATATACTGGCCAGTGTTACTTTTTCTTGAGACACACTGGCCAGTGTCAGTAAATCATGAGGTAGCAGTTCCAAAACTATGCAACCATTTTCACAAATCGTGAGCAATTTTAACCCACGCGACAATTAACATAAATGATACGACCGACTTTCTGGAAGAAAAGAAATGGCAGCACGCGACAACAAGAACATTAAACAGCGTCTGATGGTATGTAAGTATATAACCTCAGTCTCACACAACATCTGAACTGCCTTCTTACACAAAAGCTACCGCGACATGCAGCAGCTGTTTCTATTTCCCCAGTTCTGTGTTTGAAATTCATGGATGACTTTTCCACCCCCTAAATATGCAGTGATCAGTTACACCAATATTCAGATGTCCTCCAAAATATTTTAAAATGACTAAAATGAGCCAACCGGCCGAATTGTCAGATTTGTACAGATAAGAAAAGCCCAGCAGATTCAGGCATGAGCTATAGCAGGTGACCGAACCGATTAATTCAAGATAGAATTACCTGGGGTGATCTTTGGATGACCAAAGGTCGATCCTGCTTTGCATATATGTGCGGCTTATGCCTATGCATCTCGCGGCACCGCCAAACGCAACCACTTCCTGCAGCGACTTGCTCCTCATGTCGACGGCGACCACCCACGCCGTGTCGTCCCTGAGGCTCTCTTTGCTCATCAAGTAGACGACATCGTCGCCTCGCAAGCTTATGACGGGGTGGCCTGTCATGAGCTCATGGAAGGGCCTCGGCAATGGCGGCAAATGCACAGAGACATCACAAGATCTCAACTCGCAGTCCTGGCGCCATGGTTCCTCCTTCCACGGTTGTCTGCTGACGATCTTCTTGCTCCACGCGGTGAGTGTCCAGCCACCACCAGAGTGTTCGTCAGACCGCTTGTCGACATACTTGATGCAACCTTGGCCGACAACGGCGATGTCCCTGGTTATGACGGCGTCCCACTTGCGCTCACTGAAGGCATGCGGCAAGGGGACATGGCGGAGCTCCGGGTCGTCGAGGAGCACGTCGCAGAGCAGGGCGCCGCGCCAGAGGTCGCCCCAGCCCACGAAACCACCGCCGCCGCCGAGAGTGAACACCTTGCTGGTGGAGAAGAAGACGGAGTCCAGGGCAGGGTTCATGGCAGTGGCAGCAAGCTCCAGCTTGCTCTTGGTCCAGGTGCTGGTCTTGGAGTGGAAGCGGTGGAGCTCGCACGCCATGCCCCGTGTGCCCTTGAGGAACGCGATGATGTAGGAGGAGCTGTTCGGGCTGCAGCGCAGGAGGGCGACGTCCCTGAGACCGAAGCGGCCATGAGGGCGCGGGAGAAGCGTGAGCGAGCGCGCGGCGGGCTGGTAGAGGAAGTAGTCGAACATGTCCGGCTGGGTGGACAAGGACCGGTGGCCGACGACGACGCCGAGCAAGAAGAGGCCGTCCGCCGCGGCGAAGATCCTGGGCTCGGTGGCGAAGCGCGTGGGCTTCAGGCCGGGGCAGTTGACGCGGATGTGGGAGACCAGCGGCGGGCGGGCGGCGATCATGGCGACCTCTATGGCATGGCCTCCCCTGGTCCTGGACTTGGCGGTGGTGCCGGCGGCGTCGTCGCCGCCGTCGGCTATGTAGGCGGAGACGTCGAGGAGGACCCAGCTCGGAGGATCGTTGTAAAGGGGCAGCGCTGGCGGTGTCAGCGAGGTGCCGAAGACGGCGCTCTCCTTCACGTTGTCGTACTCTTCCAAGCGGTCTTCGTCGTCGTGAAACCTAGTTGTGCCCTCCTCCTCCTCCATGAGCATGGATCTTCCTCTCTTCTCAAGCTTGCTAATTAAGGCGGTTGTCCGGCTATATAAAGAGAAGAGGATTGCTTTCTAGCGTACGTAAAAGTAAAATCCTGAATTGTGATGGTGGATTGTAATTCTAGCTGGAATCGGTGGTGGGATCGGAGAGAGGAACAAACTCAGGGAACCGCAAACTCCTTTTTACGGGAGCGGGGATGTACCGGCATAGCATCCACCGTTCAGCTGCTTTGCGATCTGAATCTAAGTGGGACCCATTCATATGTATACACATGTATTGTGACAGCTAATCATTTGTATATGGTCAAATCAATGTCACATCAATAGGGCCCATGGCAGGAAAGGCAGTAGTATTTGCAGTGGGCTGTACGCATGCATGCGGCATCTCTCCTCTCTCTCTCGTATTTTATTTTTGTTTACATTTTTAGATGGTCAATATTTTTTACAGTAATGTTCTATTATTCAAAATTTTCATATATTCAAATTCCTGAACATAAGATCTTTAGAATAAGACCAGTCTTGAATATATTTAAACTAGTTTAATTTTTACTATTTCAATCATATCAAAATACTAATTTCACTCATTTCAAATTACAATTTTTGAAAAAATGAAATCAGTTATTGAAATGATTGAAACCACTTTCAGAATGTAGTTCTTTTTGTGAGTTTCATATTTCAGCTTCTGAAACTGTGTCTTCAATGGGGTGACTGTAATGTGTTTTTCTAAAACTAGTGAAATATATCTTTTGTAATGAGTGTAATCAGTTTTTTGAAACAAGTGAAATATTGTATTTTATTTTCTGAAATGAGTGAAAGAAGTTATTTGAAAAAAGTGAAATATATCTTTTTGGTGTCAAACGACTATTTCAAAGTTTGAAACAGATATCTCTGCCGAGTGAAATGCATTTCAATACTTTTTTGGTAAATATGAAGTGAAATTAGTTTTTGAGATATATTTTGTAATGAGTGAATAAGTTTTCAAAATCAGTCAATTGTGATTTTTCAAATTTGTTTAATACTTATTTTGAAACTAGTGAAATTATATTCTTTGAAATGAGTGAAACAATTTGGAAATATTAGTTTTTTAAACAAGTAAAGTTTATTGTTGAAACAAGTGAAATCTAAGGACTTTTTTAATGTTTGAAACAGATATCTCTGCTGAGTGAAATGCATTTCAATACTTTTTTGGTAAACAAAGTGAAATTAATTTTAAGATAAATTTTGTAATGAGTGAAATCAGTTTTCCAAATCAGTGAAACGTGATTTTTCAAATTTGTTAAATACTTATTTTGAAACTACTGAAATTATATTCTTTGAAATGAGTGAAACAATTTGGAAATATTTTTTTAAACAAGTAAAGTTTATTGTTGAAACAAGTGAAATCTAGTTTTTCAATTGAATGAGTGTAATATTGTTTCTGAAATAAGTTTCTTGAAACGAGCGAAATATAGCTTTAAAATCTAATGTTTTATGAAAATGATTTCGAAGATAATTGAAATATATAAAACAAAATATATTTCAAATATATGCAAAATTGATCTTGTTTTCAAGGTCTTGTCACCACGAATTCAAATATACAAAAAGTTTCAATATTGGACATTTGGTTCAAAAGATATGAATCATTAAAATATGGAGATGAAAATAGAATGCATGCCATATGTATGTCCTGAGAGAAAGCAGGCATGCATGCACAGTCCTCTCTATCCAACTCTCTTTCTTCTGTAAAAAGCTGACTTCATCTGACACTAGTACATGTATTACTATGTGTATTCTATATCCGGAAATAGAATATAAAAACTGCACGAATCTTGACGAAAACGATCAACGGCGGATGCGGCTCCGGTACATCCCGCCTCCGGTAAAATAACTTAGTCGCTCAGGGAACCGTCCTTGGGTGCACTTCCAAGTTCATTGCAATCCTTATATGTTGACCTCGGGTTCGGGTAGGAGGAGACGCTGGGTGACTTTCGTTGCGCTCACATGTACTTCATGGAATATTCGTAACAAAAGGTATATAGCTTCCCTTATTTTTGAAATAAAGAATATATTAATATCGCAAAATACTAATTACACCCGGCCTCTGTATCAACAAGATGTCCAAAGACACTAGGGATACACACAACCAAAAAAAAAAATTAAAAAAACTGAAGAAAGAAAAAAGCCCCTGCTACAACGAATAATCACTAGTAGCAGCAGCACTCTAACCACCACCGAAGACAACACCCGGAATACAAAAGAGATTCTCCAAAAGCAACACCTCCAAGAAAAAAACAATGCACAAGCGTTGTCGTTGTCCGATCGAAGATCTTGGGTTTTCACCCTCGAAAAAGTCTAAGTTCACCAAAAAACAATGCCTTCAAAAAGGCCATTGTCAGGTACAACCAATAAAGGACAGACCTTGGGTTTTCACCCTGGGATCGAGACTTGATACTAGAGGAGCACCACAAAAAAAATGCAATCCTCCAGTGTTGCCGCCCCCGCTTATCGAGGTCGCTGAAACAAGTCACTATACACTCGGCACACGATCTTCATCGCATCCAATATACCCTTCTACCGAAGTTTCAAGACCTCCCTCGCAGCTGCCATGACTTTCTCCATCTCTATCAGTGCCTTGAAAATCTTGACTTAGACATGTCCCATGACACCAATAAGAAAGCGAAGCTTCGCACGATGTCCTCTTAAGGCCGCCAGAAAATATGAGCGCGTGCGACCGGAGCCTTTTTGATCAAGATATTTAGAGGCACCAATCCATATAGATCTTCGATAGAGAAGACCGGAACTTGTCAGCAGCCAGATCCAAGAAATTAACATCCGACAGAAAAATGACTTGGCGGAAGAAGAGTGTTAGGGCCAAAGAACCAGCAGAACCAGATCGGGGCAGGTCACCACCGTGGACGAATCTGCTGCTAGCCGAGGCACCGCAGTGCGAAGCTGGCCTCCAGTAGCAATCGATCCACTCCGGGACGTGTAATCTAGTACACTCATCGGGACACCAGCAGAACAGCCCCACATCTGCTCCGATCTGGCCGGCGCAAGTGCGTGCGTACTCCGCCGTCGTGGATCCGGAGCAAACGCACATCGCCTGTCCGAAGGAGAGTAGCCCAGGACATCCGGACCTCAACGCCACCATCCCTGCCGCCGAGCCGTCCAAGGCGGATCAAATCAACAAGGCCGCACCGTCGGCCACACGGCTTCGCCTGCGGCGTCCTTCGACGGCGACGGAGAGGAGGAAAGGAAGGATTTCTGTGGCAGCGGCTAGGGCGGGCTGCCTTCCGAGTCTCCCACACGGGAGCGACGCGGCCACGCGGGGCCGTCTAGTCTTCAAGGGAAACTAGAACATGAAGGCGCGCGTTGCCGCGCCTGTCCATCGTGAAGCAAATGATTATAAGTATCAGCAAAAACTTGAATGTATAAACAATTTATAATTTGTATCATTCGAATCACTTGAATCATAGTGGCACGATGTCAATGGTTGGGCATATTTATTTAAGTTATATAAACAGCAGGCCCACTTACAAAAAAAATCTTATTATATATTCTTGTTGGCATGTTCACGAGGAAAGAGATGAAAAAAAAAAGAATACAATAAACATCAAATTTTTCCTTAGTTGTGCTTCATTTCATTTATGAATTGAGAGAAAGTTTGCATAATAACACATAATCATTAAAACAACTTCTCATGGAGCTCGGTCCTCACATGATGCCTTGATTGTAGCTAATTACTTGTAAACAAAAATACTATAGAAATACTCAGTTCCTGTCTTGGAAGAGACACACTACAAAGAGTATCATTTGAAGAAAAACAGTGCTGCCCTCTTTTCTCCCTGGAAAGCCTGGCCCTTGTGCTGAAGCTCCAGGGACGGCTTTTCGCCTGCTGATAGGAGTATAGAATTGACACATAAATAAAACCTGGATACAAGATGGACGCAGACAAACATAGGCAAACATCTAATCATACTTGAAAGCATATGCACAAAGTTAACCTATTAGGTATGCAAGAAGAATACCCATCGGCAGTAGCAAGAACCATGGTAGAACTCAATGAAAATTTTCTCAAGGCAAAACAGATTTCTCTCAAACTGATGTTTGAAATCCCATCACATCAATTTCGATTTAAGGAATTAAAGGTGCGTCTCAACTGAGGCTTCATAAGCAGCACCCGTTGTCAGAGTGACCCGAATAGGTGTAGTAATTCTTTGTGCACCATTAGTGGTGGGGCTCCAGCAGAAACCTAGATAAAGGGATATTAAGTTGTGTGATCTAGATGTCAACCTGAGATTTGCCAACATAAAGGGATACTGTAAGAGGGGCGATATGAAATATTTATTACATATAATAGGAAAACAACAACAACAAGTCAACAGGTAAATGAATAGTGCATTAATATCATCTGACATGGAGCATAGTGTGGAAAATTTGGAACTTCGATGCTTACTTCTCAGCATATCTACAGCAAAGGAAAAAAACCAGAAGTTGGATTTCAGTTTTATTGACAGAGTGCGGAACTATATCAAACAATTACTTCCAATGTTGACTACAGTACAGTTTGAAAAATGGGTCAATTTCATTGCTGTTGACTATTATCGTGAGCTAGTACAAGCATTTCAGCAGTAACAAATGCCTACCCATATAAACACAACAAAACGAAGGATAACTCTTCATGCCTAAACAAGTAAAATGTACCTACCTAGAAGTTATGCTGGGAAAGACGAATCTGCAAGGTGTGGTCAAACAACAGGTAATTATTCATCTCATCGGCTACAATTTTTGACACCTGATACACCAAAAATATACCCAAAATTGTAAGCGAACAACACAAATACAGCCTGGTCCCAATTTATCTCTAATGCACGAACTTACCAAACACCAAGTAAGATGTTCACATGGAACACACGAATATCACCAGACACCATGTAAAGCTATATAGAATACCTTGTGGTTCCATGCAATCCGGAGCCTCTTAAAAGAGTTAACCCACTGAAGGAAACCTGCCATGACAACAAAACCAACAAAGTTAATAGAAGGGCCAGACCACACCCCATGCATCCGAATTTTTTTAAGCTCTACCGATATAGCGTGACCTCACATTTGTTCTTCACAGAAGGGGTGACTATTTGCCTAGCTTTGTTGTTTTCGGCACGATCAAAAAGTACAAGGATATATTTCCGCTCACCAGGATCCCGGCCAAGTGAGCACACACCTCTGATCATTTTGCTCAAACCTCTCTCTGGTTATTTGTTCTCCAAGAACCTTGTGAGGCACCAGTCCAAAAGAAAAGAAAGCCAATCCGACAAAATGTTCGACGCGGAGGGAATGAATTGATTCGCGAGTATTTTGTGAACTGCTGATACCTGACAGTCGGCGATGGATGCCGACGACGCAGGCGGCCGATGCAGCCGCCATGGACGAACACTGCATGGCACAAATTAAAATTGTAAAGAAGGGGCCTGCAGAGGAACAATACAGGACGGGTGGACTGCACGACGTGAGGCAGACGATGCAATGAAGCGCCGATGGCGGCTGCGCATCCTAGGAAGGAACGACGGCGGATCACGGAAGAAGGAGAAGAGGAGAAGGTGGAGTTGTTCGCCCAGGAGGATAGCGCTGGAACCTCACAACCTGGCCTGTGGGAAGACCTGGGCCTTCGACAGCCCAATTACGGAGAGAAACCGCAGCTCATTCTCGGGAGTAGCGGCCCACAAGACGGTGCCTGGATCGCGTGGGAAACGACCTGCGACGAGGGAGTTCAATCTAGATTGTACGTTAGTGATCCGATGGGTGAGAGGCTTAAAACGCTGTGGTGGCTTGTAGGTCGCTGCGTTATACTGTTTTGTAATAAGCAGCATTTACCAGTTTACCACACAGTCCCACATTCTTATCTTAAAATTGAGGAAGGATTTCACTTCACCGGCCTCTGCATCAATTAGGAATGCATACTGCCTTTTAAGTAGGGAAACGCTTGTACACGGCGCGCCGCCGAACCATTGCACCGGACGCGCGCGACGCGTTGGATGAATTGGTAAGATGTGGCCCCTATTTGTTCCACGGGGGAGGATTAAAATTCCACGTGCCACACACGTTAACCACACACAACCTTATCACTATCCTTCCGTTCTTTTCCTCCTTTACTCAGAATCACTCCCTCTAATCTCTCCAGTCGCATGGACCACCGCTCCAACCCAAGCCATGGTAGCCACAAGAACAAGGATTACAGCCTGGCCTTCAGGTTTAGCGCCGCCGCTGCAGGTGCAAGGCTCGACCGCGGGGCATGCCGATGCTGCGGCTAACCCGTCGCGGCCAGCGGCGCGACCGCGCGAGCTGCGCTGCGGGGCATGCCGATGTTGCAGTGACCTGTCGCATCCGGCGACGGCGACCGCGCGAGTTGCAACGCGGCGGAGGGCAAATTGTTGCATCCTAGTATGGCAGTGCTGGAGCCGGCTTCCAGTTTTGCTACAACCGGCGAGGCGAATGCGGTGGCCACGGCGTGCTGCATCCGGCGGCGCAAGATGCTGGGACCGGCTGCGAGGAATGCTACAACCATGGCCTGGAGATGCTGGAACCGAGACTCGCCGTATTGCGATCGGCCGACCGGCGGCTGTAATTTTGCTGGAATCATGAACCTTTTTTGCTGGATCGAGCCCCATTTTTTGCTACCACCGTCTGGTTGTTTTTGCTGTAACTAGTGCCCAGCTTGGAGCTACAATATAAAGACCACCGTCCATTTTTTGCTACGTCGTCTTTCTTTTTGCTAGAACCAATGTCCATTGTTGCTACTATCATTTTGGGTTTACTAGAATTAGCGTCTAATTATTTTTGCTACCACCGTTTGTTTTTTGCTGGAACCAACATCCGATTTTTGCATCCATCATCTTTGGATTTTTTTTTTGACTGTGATCATCTTTGGATTTTGCTGGAGCTAGTGTCCTTTTTTGCTACAACCGTCCTTCAGATTTGCTGGAATCAGTGTCGGTGAATCAAATGTTTTTATTTGCGACTGACAATGGCGAGCATGCCGGTGGCGAGCGTCGACGGCGAGCAACGGGTGCGGCTGGCCTTGCTTTAAGTATTAAGATTTTTAATCTCGGTTATGCATCGAGCCTAGTCCTCAATAAATGTGTGGGTACCAGGAAAGCCTGGTCCTCAAGAACAAATAGAAACTTAAATTCGCCTTCGTGAGGATTTGAACCCAGATGTTGCGTTTATACATCCACTCCCTAACCAGTTGAGCTAGGCTCACTCCCTTATCTATATCTATCTATATCTATACCTACTAATAAAGCAAGGTGCGTTTCTCTGTTTTTTCATCCATTCACCACCAAAAAAAATTCCCTATGAGGTGGTACTAAATGTTTGTGCCTCCGTTTGCTAGAAAAGAAAAATCAATTTTCGTACATGGGCCGTGTACACTGTGGCCCTCGAAGCCAGCCCACTTATTTCCCTGCGCACACTGCTAGGAAAACTATATTTACCGCACAAGGCGACAAATAGTCTGACCTTCGCACATGGCCCAAGTCTGTCCCAGCCCGTTTTCATTTTTTCTGTATTTTATTTCTATTTTATTTTCCGTTCCTTTATCTATTTTTTATTTTATTTTTTCCCTACAACATTGTTTTTTTACTTTTTCTTATATACAAAATTTAAAAATCATAACTTTGATTTGTTTTTTCAATTTTTAGAAAATAATTCTGAATTGCAAAATTTTGTTACTGTTTTAAAAAAGTTTGAAACTTGAATTTCTTTTTCTCATTCCAATTGTTTTTCAAAATTACAAAAACAATCCAATTTTTCAAAATGTTTGTGCTTTCCAAAAAAATGAGATATTCAAAATATAATTGCATTTTAGAAAATGTTCCATTTGTTCTAAAAAATTGTGTTCTCCAAAATAAATTGGGATTTTCAAAATCAAATTGGATTTTAAAACATGTTCTAGATTCTATAAATATTCTTGTTTAGTGAAACGTTCACAAATTCAAAATAATGATCGTGGTTAAAATAGGCACATTTTAAAAAATTATTATAAATGTTCAAAACATGTTCCTGTTTAAAAAAATGTTCCCAAATTCAAAAAAATAATGCTTTCTCAAAGGTTCATGTTTTGAATAAATGTTTGTGAATTTTTAAAAGAATCTCCCTATTTCAAATGTTGTTCATCTTTTTCCAAAATGAACAGAAAATTTTGAAAAACTTTCTGGGATTTCAAACATTGTTCATTTTTTAAATATTTTGCAATTCATAAATATTAATTTATTTTTGAAAGATTTTGAAAAAAATAAAAAAAAGGTTTTGAATATGGTGATGTAGTATATTCTTAAACGTTCGCGCTGGTCATTGGTAAACTGGCCCCGTTTATTTGAGTGGCTAGTACCCAGTGGTCGAGTTTTTAGGTCGTGAGTTCGATCCTTCAACTTGTCGTTTTTTAGATTTATACTCGTGCCTTACAAATACGGGTCCTTTTGGTGCCTGCCAGTGGGCTGGCCCAGACGTGAACTATTGTGTGTCCCATGCGCTATTTGCCACTAAAAGAGTATGCTTTTTGGCTATAATTAAAATAAATTATAGACACAAGCCAACAAAAGAGAATATGTTGAATTGGCTCTAATGAAAAGAACTGTAGGCACATGAGCGCTAAAATAATCAACCATGATAAAGAAGGGACTGCCTGGTTATGCGTTGATTATGCTAATGAAACTTGATTTATGTACTGCAATTAGTAATCCATCTTGTTACCTTGTAGTAGGAGAGAGTCATGAAGCAACCGTGCCATCAAGGTCGCCGCGTAGCCACCAAATGAGGAGGGAGCCACAACACTGACACAAGGGCGAACCCAAAGGAAAAAAAAGGCACGAGTTGGTTGGTCGTTGCCACGCCGACTAACCCCACCACTAACAAGATCTCGCAGGCTAAACATGATCTGAGAGAAGACCACAGCTCCTGCGCTGTCGCCCCACTGTTGTGCAGACCGTTTTTGGTGCACACATTAATTATCTCCCCCGTTGCTTCTCAAAAGAATATCTCTACCATTGCAACGCACGGGCATATGTGTTAGTGAGGTAAAAAGATAATTAATGAACTTGCAAATATCGGCAAAACAACAAGTATTGTTAAACAAGAAAAATAACTCATGATAAAGTAATAAAGACAAGATACGTTTTGACCAGAAAAGCCCGTAATCGATTATTTCGAATGAGAAGACCATAATAAAGGTGCTTACTATCTACTCTTGATTGAACACACTTTCACTGGATCCTGCTACCTCCTCCCGAACCATAATAGACTAGTATTATTATTTTATCATTGAATCGTTTATTTCTCTTGAAAGTTGAAAGCGGGTCAATTCTTTTACATACATCTCTTTTTTTTAGGCTGTCGACATTCATTATGCAACATACATCGCGTGCCTATGGATTCAAAACAGGGGTGAGCCTGGTTGACCGAAGTCAATTACATGAAGGTGATATTAACGCACACAAAGACATCATGGCATGCCTGTCTTCCTCTCGGCGCGAGCTCCAAAGCTTGACAAGATGAGCCGCATTTGAGCTGCAGTCTCAAACACCCTAGCGCGTTACGGGCCGTCCATTTAAGGAAACCACGCGAGAATGCCGCAAAGAAGATGTGACATAGCTGACCAAACAAGTTGCAAGCCGCGGCAAAGAGAAAGAGATCATGGAGTCCCTGGGAAGATTTGGCCGATGCCCAAATGCCAACTTCAGTGTCATGTGACTCAATGCCATTGAGCAACTCCATCAGTGCCTCAAGCTCCCTTGAGGCCGAAGCAGAAAGATTCGGATGTGGTTGGATTTCCCCAACCCAGTGCCCTCCTTGGAACCGAGATGCCATCGTGCAAAATTTAGTTTTAGAGAAAAAGAATAGTGTTGGGAAGGAGATCATGAGGCTTTCGCTCCCAACCCATTTGTCAAACCAGAAGGAAATGTGGGTGCCATTGCCTAGCTCACACACAAAGGATGTTTTAGGCATTTCCAGATTGCTGTATCACCATTATGATTATCCACGGGTATCGTACAGCGGCAGTAAAAACTCGCAAACCGATTATAGCAAGGCTTGTCCCTGTGCTGCAGAATCTTTGCTGCGAACTTACAGATCATGGAGATGTTGTGAGCTTCAGGGTCCCTCATCCACTAAACAATGCCCTCCATTGGCCTTTGGCAACTTGACAGAACCCAAGCCTCTAAACAATGTCCTCCACTTCCAGAACTCTTTCCTTGCCAAAGAAAACCTCGCAGAATTTGTTCCGGCTTTTGTAAAGACTCTTCAGGCCACAAGAAGCATGCCATGAAATGATTTCGAATCGCGGCGAGCACGGAGTTGATCAATATTAGTCTGCCTCCCCAAGAAAGAAAGGTGGCTAGCCACCCAGAAGAGTCTTTTGTCCACTCTCTGAATTACTGGCATTAGCATACCATCCGTAATTTTTTGGGTAGATAAAGGAAGGCTCTTGTAAAGACTCTTTAGGCCAACACCTCAGCAATCTCCTGATGTGGTTGATCGATGCAAATGGGCACAAAGGTGCTCTTGTTGAAATTAACTTGCAGCCCAGTGTATTGTGAGAACAACTCGAGGATTCCCTCGACAATCCTTGCTTGTTCGACGTTTCCTTGGATGAGCAGCAAAGTATCGTCTGCGTACTGCAGCACTGGATGAAGCTGTCCACTGCAAGGGCGTGTTTCAGGTTTCCGCGTCTAAACTCTTACTACATCTGATCACCTCTCCTAACTCCCCATTAATCATGACCCTGGAAGAGCTAGTGCTTAACAGTCTTTGAATCCATCATATCCACCTTAGTCCGAAACCCCTAGCCCTCATTATGTTGACCAGAGCCTCCCAACTGAACCGACACTGTCGAAAGCCTTGTGGAAGTCGAGTTTCAAATCAAAACAATCATTGGTTTCTTCCTTTTCTTTGCTTGTTGCACTAGCTCGGCTGCCGAAGCAGTGTTTACAACATTGCATCGACCTGCTAGGAAACCAGATTGCAAGGGGTGTACCAGCATTGGCAGTCTCAGCCCAGGAGATAGGTTCATCCATCCAACATACTAAGGTCGAGTTGATCATTCAGATTTGCGGGATCAATAACTGGAAGGGATAAGGACTCCTGCCCAGACAAGCTTGTGAAGAACTGCGCAGCGATAGTCAGCTTTTCTGAATTCTCATAGTGCTGTATGTCATCTCTCATCAGCATTCTAATTCTGCTTTTTCTGGAGTGGCAATTTGCAGCGGCGTCTAAGGATTGCGTGCTTTCATCTCCCAAAATACCATCTCTGATCTTTGCTCAGCCTGTTGACATGGATCAAGAATCAAGAGGGCAACAATGTACCGGCATGAGATGACATGGATTCAAGTATCATAGCATTTTGGCATCACAATAGCCATAGCCTATAGCCGAACAACTGGATTCGATCAGCTCCTTACGAAAATCAACCATTTACCGAATAAAGTCACACTTGATTCACCATCATCCATAAACCAACAAGTAACAAGCAGTACACAGGATATATGGTGCCATTAGAGGCACTATACTTGTTGAGCGGCAATTTTATTTAGGCGAATACTACTCCGCTAGGTGATTACTAGGCAGCCGCGTGTAGCCCAACCTTGGTCGTCAGTTCCTCCTTGATAGCTCCGACAACCCTGTCCTTGACATCTCCTTCCTTCATGAACAGGAAGGTTGGCATGGCCTCCACGCTGAATTGCTCAGCAATGGGCTGTTTATACAACACAAAAAGCTTTGTTAGTAACACAGCTCTGAATTTGTACCGCGATACTCTGTAAACAGCGACAGACATCAGTTCCATTACCTTCAGTTCATCAACATCGACCTTGAGGAAAACAGCAGCTGGGAACTTCTTGGCGAGATCAGCGAAAATTGGAGCCATAATGCGGCATGGTCCACACCATGACGCAGTGAAGTCAATCACCACCTGTTAGGAGCAAAACAATGTTAGCAAAACAAGGTTAACATGATCACGAAGAATATATTCAAAGCATGTGTCAATAATGCTTTTGCTTTAAAAAAAATGCTATTGTTAATTCCTATACCAGAAGCTTGCACTCCAAGTTATACTCCCTCCATTCCTAAATATAAGACCTTTTAGATATTCCACTATGGACTACATACGGATGTATATAGACATACTTTAGAGTGTATATTCACTCATTTTGCTCCGTATGTAGTCTATAGTGGAATCTCTAGGTCTTATATTTAGGAACAGAGGGAGTATAATTTACATTCGATTGCTGCGCTTGTTCCTGAATTTCTGAGTTGAAACTCCATGAAAAGTTACAAACTCCCCCGCAAAAAATATATTACAAACTACCTCCATAATGATCATCATATGAAGCCATGGTTCAGAGTTTCAGTGGGTTAACATGATCATTCTTAGCATACAGACTCGAAGAGACACGATCTACATATAGTACAATTTTGGTGCAAATTTGTAGCAGTACCAAACAGGGGGAAATTGCACATGATGGCAATTTCTACAATCTTATAACAAGAACAACAAAAGGACTCTCCAATCTCCATCCACACACCACAGATCTCGTTAGGCAGCACGGCGCAGAAAACATATTGCAAGAGTTGTGTAAAGAGATACTCGATCTGCTGACACAGAAAGATGTTTCAAATATATGCACCATTACACAGGATCAAGGCAACACTATTACTCCCTTCGTTTCTAAATATAAGTCCTTTTAGAGATTTCAATATGGACTACATACGGATGTATATAGACATATTTTAGAATGCAGATTCACTGATTTTGCTCCGTGTGTAGTCCATATTGGAATCTCTAAGAGGACTTATATTTAGGAACGGAGGGAGTACAACATAATCAACACATGACAGTGGTTTCAGACAATGTCTCAAATCTGAATTAACATTTTTCTCCGAGCTACTATAAGTGTGGCTAATACTCCCTCCGTCCCAAAATTCTTGTCTTGGATTTGTCTAAATATGGATGTATCTAGTTACGTTTTAGTGTTAGGTACATCCGTATCTAGACAAATCTAAGACAAGAATTTTGGGACGGAGGGAGTAATTGGCTTAGCAAAGCCCCTCACAAGAAAGTAAAGTACAGTTAACTAGTAGTAGTAGTCCTTGTGATTAACTGTTTTTGCTGCAAGTTTTCCTAGTCATAAAATATCAGATCCTTCGGCATCCCTAAGATGGGGAAAACAAAACGGCAGCAATATGCTCTCTGAATCATGGAGAGCAAAACAATCCAACAACTTGATTAAGCGCAGATTCGTCCTCGGGTCAGGTGGCCGCTACATACACGAACCCATTCACCAAACAGTATTACTCCTAGGTTTGAGATTCGGCTGACTGAAACAAACACCGACGCTCGACGTACGGCTCGAGCAGGATCCGAAACAAAACCAGCGCTAGGGCATCCGCGTCCCTGCCGCTTTGCGGAACTACTACAGTACTAGATAGGGGGAGGAGGAGGGGAGAAAGAAATCGATCCAAAGAGATGCATACCAGCTTCTTGGCGGCGTTGGCCTCCTCGATCTGCATGGTCCACTGCTCCAGGCTGTGGACGGAGATCACCTCCCCCGCCCCCACCGCCGCCGCCGTTGCCGTCGCTGCAGTCGCCGCCATCTCTCCCTCTCTCTCCTGGTCCTGGGCAAGCACCGCTTATTTCTCACGCGCACTTTGTTGTTGCCTTGTGGGCTCTGTCTCGAATCCCGGCTCGCCTCCCCAAAGATATTGTCTTTGTCCGGCAGGCAGGCAGGAATCGGAATTTATCCTGCGGGCTATGACGAATATGCCCTTTCCTCCCGCGCGAAATTACGGCGGAGCCCCTGGGGGCCGTAGCTATCCGGACTGGGACTGTTGAACGGTCAGATGGGCGTGTGCATTCAAACGGGCAGGCCACCTGAGGCGGAGTGAAGTCTGAAATAAACCCTGAGTTTGTAGAGGCCGGCCCAAACAAACCCCCACCTTCAAATCCCTGAAGTTGATACCCTGACCTCTCTGATCCCGGTCTGTTCTAACCCTAGGCACGTTTGGCGCACTGGGAAAAGGAATGATCCTAGTCAGGTTCATCTACTACTCTCAATGACAGTATGGGTCCAGAAGTCATATTCATCTCTCTTCTCTGATCTTCTTCTTCCTCTATCCTCTCCTCTCATGATCCCTTTTCCCTCACCACTACCAACCCCTCTTTCCTCCCCTACGAGGCTGGCCAAGCCACGCGCTGGTTGGCGTTGACAGGCTCCGTCCGGCGGCCGCCGACACGAGGCAGTGGCTGTTGGAGACCTTCGGACGGTGGGGCCGGACAGAGTGGTGTTGCCGGGCGGCGGAGTCTCGGCGGAGCGCGACATGGCCAGCTGCCAGCAGGGCCCGCGCGCGATGCGGCTGAGGATGGGGGATCGCGGCGGTGTGCACACGGCTCGACCACGGCAAGCACGGCCACGCGTGGGTAGCCGGCCCGTGAGGTGCACGACCAGTGGGTTCGAGCCGCCGAGGCACGCGGTGGGCAGCGGTAGCTTGGCCAGCCTATCACGCGGCACCCGCGGGTCATGGCATAGTTCAGGCTGGGCGTGGCAGCGACGACGGACACAGCTCAGCCATGCGAGCTTGCCAGTTGCCATCCACCAAGTGGTCGTGCTTGTGCGTCCAATCGATGACTGCTTAGAGCGGCGGTACGCATGCAAGCTAAGCCTTGCGGACTGCCTGGCTACGGCCGGCAGCGCGTAGCTGGGAGAAACTACATGAAGCAAGTGGGGTCGGGCACGAAACTGAAGCACGGCGCCATGGCAGCCAGCGAGCCGAGGCAAACGGCGGTGTGGTTAGTGAGCAACGCGGCGGCCAACGGCTGGATGGATGCATGAATGCGTACATGCATGTGTGTGCACAAACAGACGTGAGTGCAGTCTGGAGGACGTCGCCTTGGCATGGCAAGGCTTGATGGCGTCGACGGCCGCCGCCTCCAGGTCATCCAGAAGGCATCGATGGCCGAGCCGACCGCGTCCGGCACAATCATCAGGCCAGGTTTGCCCAGGTGCAGCACGCTGTTGAGGAGCTCGTCGGCACCGCTGGCGGTCACCGCTGTACTGCACCTGGTCAGCTTGGCGTGAACTCGTGAGGGACTGAGGGTATGCATATGATAGTGGGCCCATTTAGTAAGTCACTATAGAAATCAATCCCTGCTGGGATCGCACCTTTTCAATTACACCAAATAAGATTTTACTCATGCAAGGTCGGGATTGACCGGGATATATAAATACAGGGTACCAACTTCAGGGATTTAAAGATAAGGGTTTGTTTGTGTCGGCATCTACAACCTCAGGGTTTATTTCAGACTTCACTCCCTGAGGCGTGTGTGAACAGTTCTTTTCTTTTCTGATTGATTGACGCGGTGAACAGGTTGCTAGAGCCGTACCTTCGTGAGGACCTGATTCAAACACGATTATAAGCGAAATATGCGCGAGGACTAGTCAAATCATCGGACGTGGAGCACGTTAGCCATGAACGGGAAGCCACGGTCCTCCACCTCATCATTTATCCTACGTGGCACTCCCAAGATAGCACCATTGTACATGCCCTAAAGTGTGTGGTCCAATTTAGAGCATCTTCAAATGGACCCTCCCGAACATGATTCGGACGAAAAAACTCATCCAACCGCCCCCCCTATACCCAGCCTATTTTTCCGGATTATCCGGCACCCTTCATATCCCTATGTGGGTACAACATGGGCGGCTTCAATTCGAGGCGCGGCAATACGTTGGATTGGCACGCATTAGCCGACCACGACCTCACGAAAACACCACTCGGACCAAATCCTAGTCACACTCCATCGACCGCTCTGCTCCAAGTCCTCTATCCTCCCCTTTGTCGCTGTCAATCGCCACCATGTCCGGCTCTATCAGTGACTCCTCTAAAGATGACCCCGTTGATTGGGACACCCTCACGGTGGACTTGGTCGCTGATGGATAGGTGTGGAAGCTCAATCTCCACGCGCCATTCTGGTGGCATAGCGGCACTCCTCCATCTCCACGCTTGACCGCGTAGGCTCGGCAAACTCCATGCTCGCCCGGTGGTCCGGTGGGGCTCTTGTAGCTCCAAGACATCACCTCCCCCAGTGGCAATTCCACTAGGGAGGCTTCAATAGGCTTAAGCCTACCCTCCAAAATCCTATTTAGGCTAAACATACCACTTGACGAGTATATTTTGATGGTTTACATGCAACAGCTGCAACACATTTGCTATTTAGACTTAGGAACTTTATGTTTTAACCCTTCAATGTCATGCTAGATTCGCCAAATGCCTCCCCCCCTCCCGGCTCCTCTCGGTCGGCGTTGGGTGCTTGTCCCGGCACCTTCGGGCACGCGACAACTGCTTCTTGAGTCGAAGGTGTGGGCAGCTCGCCGCACGAGGCAGACGTGGTTATTGTAGATATGTGTTTAGTTTATCTGCATTGTGTTGACTTACATTGCATGAGGTTTGGATATGAGTGGACGTCCTTGGACGTATGGAGGATAGAATTAGCTATGTCCGATTGGGAATGCTCTTAGAGGGAAGACAAGACAATGGTGACTCGGGCTGAGAGGGGCATGTTGTAGGGAAGAGGAGGAAGAAAATATGGATTGGTCATACACTCAGCTTATTGTATGACTATGACGTGCAGGTTTCACACGACACTCGGCTTCTAGGTGGACACACGTGTCACTTTTTGGCATGCCTATAGCTGAACTAGAAGCCGGGCATGCCACTTGGCTTACTTCTTGACCACGTGGCACCATCGTTTTCATCGGCCGGTCGTCAGGCATTTTATGTTGCTGAGTGACGGTTATCTTATGCCGAGTCCCCGACGAATGGATCTCGGCTTATGCCCCGTGTCGACATGGGGTAAGCCAAGCCGGCTTTGTTGGGTGTAACACTTGCAAACTCGTTCCTGAGTTGCATCTGGCATCCGCTGAATATATCTGATACTCGGCTTCTTTTGCTTCTCCTATAGTTCGCTGGCTCGGTCATTTTTGAATTTCAATCTTAGCAGCGGAAAAAAAATCAACTGATAGCAACTTTTTTCCGGACAACCGACGAATAGGCGACCCACATTTTATTTCATGACTGTCACAAAGAAATTTACTCCGTCCCTGTAATAATTGTCCACAAAATTGCAAGAATAATCAACATCTCGCAGCCACAAGCGCGCCCTTTTTTTGCGAACATTCAGAAGAGGTACTTTGACAGGACGTATTTGGGCCCAGCCCGGCGGTCCCCTTGCCAGTGCTGCATGTGCACCCCAATGGCATCCAAGTGCTGCCCGCTCCGTCCATGGAAGCCGACCACCTTCCCCTCCGCCGTCGCCGGCGACGAGAAGTAGGTCCCGACCTCGTCCCCGAACGGCCCGTACCTGCCGCGGTTGCTGACGAAGGTGATGGAGCGCAGCGCCCGGGGCCCCTCGGCCGGGTCGGCGTTGTAGTAGCCGCGCACGCAGGTGAGCACCTCGTGCGGCGCGTCCAGCTTCACCCGGTGCGTGATGTGGCCGCTGGTGCCGTGCCGGGCCGACCACTCCGACCGGTCGCCCCGGTCGTACTGGATCTGTATCGAGCCGATGAGGGCGCCCCGCGTCACGTACACCTGGTTCACGCCGGCGTACACGCCGTCGTCCCACGCGCGGCCCCCCGGCCCGCCCCACGGCCCCGGCCCCGCCGCCGCCGGCTCCTTCACCATGGCCGCGTAGGGCACCTCCTCGTCCACGTCGCTCGGGTCGTAGTCGGACCGCGGCGCCGGCGACGGGCTCCGGCTGGCGGCCCGCCTGAGGGACGACGGCACCTTGCCCCGCTGGACGTGCACGCCGATGCCGTCGATGTACCACCCCTCCCGGCCGTGGAACCCCACCACCCGCCCGTCGGCGAAGCTGGTGGAGAAGTAGGTGCCGTACTCGTCGCCGTAGGGCCCGTAGCGCCGCCGGTTGGTGTGGAACGTCAGCGACCGCACCGCCGTCGGGCCCATGATGATCGTCGGGCCGTAGTAGCCGGTGATGTGGGTCAGCACCTCCGACGGGAAGTCGAACACGATCTGCAGCAAGCAAACCACGAGCGCGCGTCAGTGATCTACGCCATGATTAATCGTCTGTCCAGCAGATGAATTGCACTGCTGAAGATCAGTGATCAGATCACGTTGATTACCTTGTCGGGCGGGACGCCGCTGCTGAAGCCGTGCTTGTTGCCCCACACGGCCTGCCCGTGCCGGTCGTAGAGCACCTTCATGGAGGTGACCCCCACCGCGCGGGTCAGGTTGATCTGCCACACGCCGGTGTACACGCCGTCGTCGAAGATGGTGCCGCCGCTGCCGCCCCAGGGGCCGTGCGTCTCTGGCCCGCTCACGGCCGCCCTGTACGAGCTAGGGTACGAAACCATCTGCACAACCAAAGTTCACACAACTTTTAGAACACAAAAACCGCAAAGCCATCACCAGACATACTTACAAAGGGTGCAAAAGCATGTGACACCACACCACACCTTATTCATGACCGATCCATCGTGGTAGTCCGGAGACGGATGCGCGTACTGCTGCTTAGGGTAACCGGCACCGTAAACGGCGTAGCTGTCGGCCCGGTTGCTCACCGCTAGGGCCATGTCATGCTCATGCTCATGCTCATCGTCAACCTCGGTGACGGTATAGCCGTTTCTGCTGTACGCCGCCGTCGGGAGCTGGGGCGAGGCTGGGTAGCTCGGGGGACTCGGGATCGGGACGTGGACTTGCTTCAGGTAGAAGCCGATGGAGTTGAGGTACGACCCGGACCGGCCATGGAAGCCGATGATCTTGCCGCTGCTCACCGGGAGCGAGAACGGCGTGCCGTCCTCGGTGCCGAAGGGTCCGTACTTGGAGCGGTTGCTCTGGAACGTCAGTGATCTTATGATCACCGGGCTCCCGCACACCGATCCGTAGTAGCCGCTCACTGACAGAAGGATTTCTCCGGGAACATCTAGCTTCACCTGTACATCATCAGACATACAAAGTCTCAGTGATTCTGTTCAGAAATATGAAAACTTACGATGTTTTGATGAGGGTTTTGATGAGTGTTTTGTACAAAATTCCTTTGCAGATTATGTGCACATGAACTTCAGTGATCATAGAAAGACTGAAGATGTTTTGATGAGGGTTTTAGTAAACAAGACCTTATCTGTTTCAGATCCGTCCTCGGTGCTCCCGTGCGTCTGTGACCAGACCGAGTGTCCTTTGAGGTCATACTGGATTCTTATCGAGTCGACGGCTGCGCCATGGGTGATCATGATCTGGCACACCGTCGAGTACACGCCGTCGTCCCAGGGGTATCCTCCTGTCCCTCCCCAGGGCCCAACCACTATGGGGCTCTTCCCATTGGCGACGCTCATGATGCTCTGTTAGACAAGGCCACCGATATTTTGGGTTAGAGCATGATCGTTGGATTTGAAAATTTGAATGCTAGAAACTATAGATCCATGAAGAAAATAAAGTGTTTACAACTCATTGCCTCCGAAATCAAATTTAGATCATAACGTTCAGCTAGAAGCCTTTCCATGGACAACAAAAAGGTATCGATGGAATGCGAGTTCAGCTGTTGATCCGAACAATTTCTAGAGGCTTGCAGTACAACTCAACTTCATTTTTTTTTTTTTGGAAATGAAAACCTCAAAGGTTTGTAATGTCCACTGTAATCCTTAATCAAAGAATATTTCTGAAGATTTTGTTCATGCTCAGAATCTAATTTCTCCATTGTTCACACGCACATACTAATAGAAAACAAACAAACTAAATATGCACACACAAGGTATTCATGAGCAAAAACAGAATAGTGTACCATATTTCGGTCCTGCCAATAGCCTCAAATCACTTGAGAGATGGAGGGTTCAAACTGCGCCTCCTCTTACTATCACCTTGCTGCTCCTGCTACTCTCTGAGCTTACTGAGACACGAAGAAACACCGACTTGGCCAATTTATAGGATCACCGCAACAAGAAGGCGAGGCGAAAAGCAGCCACTGTCGCAAGCAGGCAGCCGCGTTTAACGGCTGAGGAGAACTGAAAGCAACCGGGAGAACTGGATTCCCCGGCGTGCTGGAGCCAATTCACGCGAAATGGAGAACAACGCAATCTTTCCACAAAATGGAGAACAACCCAATCTTTTCCCCATTCTTGTCCGTCATATATTCCCCATTCGCCCATCCGCCGTGCCGCGCAGAAATTCGGGCGATTGGAGAACTACAGAATTTATTTACCTTTTCCGGTTATTCTCCACACAAAAATTGCAATTTACATCGCCTTCTAGAGTGTGTGGGTGGCTGGATTCGGCTAGTGGGTGCGAAACAGGAATTAATTACCTTTGCAGGATTCCCTGTCGAACCTCTCGCGGGCGAGCACATGTTGATCATGTGGTGTTTCTGATGCGTGTCTTCTTTTTTGAGACTGATTTTTGATGTGTTTTCTGGTTGACATGGTGGAAATTTGTCTGTTTGTTCTGCCTTTCGCGGGCGAGCACGTGTTGATCATGTAGTGGTGCTTTTGATGCGTGTCTTCCTGTTTTTTGAGAGTGTTTTTTGATGCGTTTTCTGGTTGACATGGTGGAATTTTTTTTTGAAGAAGAAGACATGGTGAAATTTGTCACCGTGTTAACGGTCTCTCAAACTGCGCACGAATAAGGAACGGATTTGGCAGTGAGGTGGTGATGGCACACGGCACCGAGAAGAAAACGAGTTTGAGATGGTGGGCTTTGCCGCGGGGGAATCGTGAAGCACTTGGCGCGTGTGCTCCAGGCGGAGCCGAGCGTGGCCAGGTTGGTCCGTGTGGGGCTCCGGCGCCGTCGCCCATCCCGTCAGGCATCGAACTGGCGGCGCAGGTCGCTCGCCGCATGCCGCCCCATTTGGAGGCAAATTTGACAATTTTGACCTATGGACGAAATCAATTCACGGAATGAACTGCCCGTGAAACTATTTCACACCCTAACCTTTTTGTGTAGCGCCCGCCACGACGGCGCCACACCCTACTGTGCAGCGCCTAGCTCAGGGGCGTTGCACACCAGTCCACCGTGGCAGCCCCTGGGCCCGCACCCAGCAGTGCAACGCCTCCGCGCTAGGCGCCACACATGTAATGTGCAACACCTCCGACGTAGGCGCCGCACTTCTTTAAGTGCAGCGCCTAGCTCTTAGGCGCTGCACCGTGACTTATCCAGACACTCGGCTGCCCCCCCCCCCACCCCCACACCACACACTCTCCCACTCTCCTCCCCCGAGATTTGCCCCCTTTCCCCCTCTCTCCCCCTCTCAAATCCTCTCCCAAATCTTGCAAATTTGAAGATTTTGTCCGTGGATTTCGAAGTCAAACCCTCCCTCAAGGTAATATTCTCCATTCCCCTTGTTTTGATCCAAGCAAAGTTCCCCATTGTTCATTTGTTGCTTGTTTGGGGAAACCCTAGTTTTGTTTGGATCTAGAGATATGCATGGAAATGTGAGATGTTTGTTTGCCAATTTCTATGGTTAGGCTTTGTTAGTATGCTAGGGTTATTCTTATGGGTGTTCTTATGTTGGTGCTAGGGTTAGGTTTAGGGCTAGGGTTATGGTTATGGCTATGGTTATGGTTATGGTTATGGTTATGGTTAGGGTTGTTGTTTGATATATATATTAGGGTTTCTATTCCGTGTTAATCCTTGTATTAGTACTCATGGAAGCAATGTTACCTTGTGTTATTGGAATGCTTATAGGGATGGGAAGAACATGTGTGTTTGTTCATCATGGGGACAAGGGCGCATTTTTGAAAGGCAATGTAGAACCGGACCGGATGAGGTTGACATTGTGTTTGATAGTAGTCCTAGCTATGCGGAGCTCTTGCAACAAGTTAGGGAAGATTTGAATTGGACGGACCCTAGTGATATCATAGTGTTGGTGGGAAGGCATAATGTTGGTTTTGGAATGCACATCCGTTGGAAGACAATGCGTGTCAACTCGGAGGAATGTTGGGTTGCATACAAGGAGACGGTGGCCGAATCACTAGACAAGGCTCTTGAGTTATTTGCAACAAAGAAGGTTGATTCAAGTTTGCATTTGGACTTGAACCGAACCCCTTCCCTTTGGTTGCTAGTAGCCCCACACCTTTGAAGCGAGATGAAATTGTTGAACCTCTTTTGACCCAAGAAGTGAGGCCAACATTGAGCCCGTTTACAAACAACCAAGATGAAGCTTTGCAAGAGGACAATAATGAGTATGCGGACGATGACAATGAAGTTGATCTCCATGACAACAATGTGGGTGATCTCGACAAATATCACTTGCAAGAGACAATGGACCCTTCCATCCCTTTTTCCGTGCATATGCATCGGACTCGGATGACGATGGTCCGGATGAACAAGTTGATGCGGAGGGTTCACGGTGAAGGAAGCGAAGCTTTCGAGAAGGTATTTGGTCGGGATCATCGGACTACATTGTTCAAGGATGTTAGTCTCGCGGATGAAGCCGTGGTAGATGGTGGCCAATGTGTACCTCTTGGGGTTAGGCCAAGCTCTTATCGTGATTTGGGAGATGACAAGAACCGCATTGCTAAAGGTTCTAAGTTCGACACCTTCTTGGAATTGAAGATGTGGCTCGACAACTACTCGGTTACGCATTATAAGCACATAATAAGCAACACTTTGGCCAAAACTGTATAGTTGCATCACAGAATAAGCATTACTAAGAGATTTAAGATAAACATTACGACAAGTTCGACATTACCACCAACATATAGTTCAACACATAGAGTGACCAACATAGAGTCCAACACATAGAGTGACCATCACGACAAGTTCGACATTACCACCAACATATAGTTCAACACATAGAATGACCATCACGACAAGTTCGACATTACCACCAACATAGCTACCATTACTACCATTACTAGAAGAGAACGACGACTACTTCCTTCCGCGCTTGCTGGTTCCTCCCCCTCTCTTGGAGGGTATCTTCTTCGCTTTCCTAGGAAGACGAACCCACTCTGCCTCCGGTTCCTCCACGTCATCCACATCGTCATCCAAATAGTCGTCCAAAGCAGCCATCCGCGAGGTGCCGACCGTCCTTTTGCCTCTTTGGGTGAAGTCCTCAGGTGTGTATTTGTTGATTCCCTTCCTAGGCTTTACCTCGTATGCAGACCGAACCTTGCAGGTCTCCAAGGTCATATCATCAGAGACCTATGCATCCACAAAAGATATGGAAAGACCGTTTGTGAGAATATAGTTAGCAAATGCATCAACATTTGGATATATAACCTCAGGCCATACCTCTTGGGTGAGTACACCCACATCTTGGGTGACCACACCCACATCCTCATCGTCCAAAGGATTATCATGGCGGAAGTTGGATCGATGGTGTCGCCGACCTAGAACGTTACGGTGATACATACTGGGTCACGACAACCGAAAAGGTTTGACAGCCGCCTTAACTTTTGGCCCTGTCGCTGCAACATGAACAAGTGAATGAGACATCGAACGTAAAAACACATGTTAAGTGATAGTTTGAAGGAGATGTGAACCTTAATGAATTCTCGAAGTGCACCTTCCCCATCGCTTTTGCCAGCCGGGGTTGTTTCCAGAACAGTGTCGGTCTCATCAGCTGCTTTCTTGATCTGGGCACACTATAAAAAGAAAAGGTATCAACGTGTTAGGCAAGTGAAGATGTGAATATTGATTGAAACGCAAAAAGGGCACATACCACAAAGTTCATCATTGGCCCCGCAGGGATCATGGAGTTGCCTTTCCGACTAATGCGTTGTAATCGATCTTTGAGCTACCTCATCAAAGACGGTGGGTTCTTCCAAAATCTTATCATCATACGCCGGCTTGCATACCTCCACACGAGTGACGCCTAGAAACCATGTGAGATAGTTGTTGAACGCAATCGGGCAGTGCTCACGAAGCTTGGCTCGTTTTCCAGCCCTAGCTTGCTCCAAAGCAAGCTCCCACTGTATGACATACTTGTTGTGATGCTTGGCCCAATCCTTGATCTTCCGCTGCTTTTTCCTATCCAACCTGCAAGTTAGAAACATAATATTAGCATCATCGAAACCGCCGAGAAGCTGCTAATTGCTCAAGGTTGATTATATCTTACGCGTGTAGCACTATATCCGTGTCCACAAACTCCGGCGGGTGTGGCATGAACAAACCAAACTGTCGGTACACCCGATGTGGCATGTGAAGCTCAACCGCCCAGTTGCATATGAGTGGACACCGCATATGCCAGAGATCCCTATCTCTAGTGCACATCGGATTCAGCGTGAACTCCATAGGGTTCCCAAAACTATCTCCTGTTCCATAAGGTTCCCAAAACTATCTCAGGGCAATTACTGAAGTTTGATACAATCCACGTGAAAGTAGCACCGGCTGCGACTCTTTCCTTCTTCTTGCCTTCTACTTCTGGTTCCCGCGGCTCCGGAGGAACCATACCGATAAGGGCAAACATTTGCTCGCGCCACCCATCAGAATCGGTGCTCATACATAGAGGTTTCCCATCGATAGGAAGACCGGTGATCATAGCTATATCTGGGCGTCAAGGTCATCTCCCGGTCCGAAGATGGAAAGTGTGTGTCTCCGCCTCAATGATCAATAAGCGCGGTGAGTCTTTGGAGCATTGTTGGGTGGCGTCGACCTGTGATTAATGAATGAAAGGAGAAGTCCTGTCTCCCTAACATACGGCGTGTGCCGCTCATCATAGCGCATCCACCCAAGGTTGACCCGTGAGCCCAAGCTTCAGAGGTCCAAGCTCCTACAAGAAAACAAACAAATCATTACATATGGAGGGTATGTGTTTGAAAAAAAACACAAAAATCATAACACCGCAACTTTCATTATTACCTGCTTCACCGACATAGCGTACGACCGGTGTTGTAGATCCCAATGATCATTGAGAAGCCAAACCATCCTACCAATTTGCAAAAAGCTTTCTTGTCAACACGATTATCTTTTGAATACAAAAAAACTAAAGTAGGCCTACTAGATGCAACCATACCAATCTATGTATCCAACCATATCAAATCAAACATAACTAATAAAAAAGGGTTCCACAATTAACTAGGCCTACTTCATACAAATAACTTTTCCATAAACTATGCCTACTTCATAAAAATAACTCTTCCATAAACTAAACTAGGGTTCCACAAATCAAACAAACAAGGGTTCCCCAAATCAATCAAACAAATCAATACATGCAAAGTTCTAATACATGCAAGATTCAAATCTAATCTAATCAAACAAGGATTCCCCAAATCTTCAAAATATCATATTTTCTATGGATAGAAAGAAGGGATCGGAAGAGAGTACCTTCTAGGATGGATTGGTGAAGAAATGCACGGACCAAATCGTCGGATCTGAAGGATTTGGGAGAGGGGATTGAGAGGGGGAGAGGAGGAAGCCGCTTGCCGTGTTGCTACATTTCTTGAAAACGGAACGAATGGGTGGGGGTGGGGAGGGAGGCGGCTGGATCTAAGTCATTGTGCAGCGCCTACGTCGGAGGCGTTGCACATTACATGTGTGGCGCCTAGCGGAGGAGTTACCTTCTTTGAGTGCGGGCCCGGGCTGCCACGGTGGTGGTGTGCAACGCCCGAGCTAGGCGCTGACAAGAGGGTGTGGCGCCGTCGTGGCGGGCGCTACACAAAAAGGTTAGGGGTGTGAAATAGTTTCACGGGCAGTTCATTCCGTGAATTGATTTCGTCCATAGGTCAAAATTGTCAAATTTGCCCCATTTGGACGGTGTATCGAGGTCGGGAATATGTGCGTCCGTGCGATGGATGCCCTCTTCTGCCGGCACCTGCTGCGCGGCCCGCCATGGGTTAACGCGTTCCTCACTGAGCATCACCTTCTCGGTTCGGACGGACCACGGTTAACCCAACAAGCTCCAAAAAAAGATGAACCATGTGACCATGTTAAGATTAACCATAGCAGGTTAACAAAGATTAACCACGATCACCATGGTTGTACAGTTGTTGGAGCCATGTTCATGGAATACGGAGTATTGAATTCGGTTTACTCACTTTAAATTGAGTATCCATTTCCCTCCTTTTTCCCACCAAGATCGGAATATCCTGTATTTTCCATATCCACACGATCAAGAAACCGATGAATTCGTCGATTAGTTGTGCATCGTCCGCAGATGCAGTGTCGCGAGGCAAAGCAGGGCGGCGATTGCGTGGATCTTTTGTGGGCGAATACGTTCGGAGCAATCTGGAAGCGATCTCGGCGACTTGCAGCATCTGCCGGCTTACAGGCAAGACGTGCGGAGATCGATCAGGTGGATCGGTCGGGCGAGCGTCAGGCTGCCGTGCGCGTACGTGTTGTGGATCTTTGACTTCTTATGGCCCATGCCAGGAGGCCCATCTGAGGGTGCCAGCCTGATAGTTGGAGGCAGGAAGGCAAAGGCAACGGGGTGTTGGTTCGCTGGAGATCGAGGAAGTGTGCACCTGAGATTTGTTTTGAAAAAAATCGGGACCGAGTCCCTGGAGGCAACTGCCTCTCGTTGCAACGCAGAAGGAGGCAGATCGAGTCGGCAAGAAGTAAATCCATCGTTGTATTGGGCATCCATCAAGTAGCAATAGGCTTTGGCAGAGATGACAAAGCAATAGCAGCATCGCGAGTTGAGCCAGGAGCCATCACGTGAAGACCAAAGCAATTTATTGATTAAATTTGCTAGTACTAGTACACGTACTTGAAGTACTTGGGCATTGTGTGTAGAAGCTCAGTTATTTTTCTCGAGGTCAGCCGTACGAAGAATCTTGATGCCATCAGGCATCAGGTTTGAGGTGGAGAAGTTGACTGTACTGGAAACCTTGGGTTATGGCAGACAAAGGTTGAAAATTTTGTTGGCACAACAGGGATGCTTGAAGGCATTGCGGGAAGTCAATTCAGCTAGGATGGAGTTGTGATGTGATGGATGGAAATTCGCGGAAGACGATTTGGGAGCCTTGAAGCGTGTCATATAGTCAAACAAGTTAATTTGGGTCGGATGGTCGATCTGACGGATCGGCGTGAGTCGGTTGGTACAGAAGGCGGTGGTGGGATCGGCGAGGGCGACATAGGATCGTGATGCTGATGGTGACCGACTTCTGGGCGTGGAAACACGTGGCGCAGGCCTCGAGGGCTTGTGTGGCTTCAATAAGACTATGGCGCGGGATTGATTCAAGGTGGTGTATGCACGGAGCTTGAAGTCGATGAGGCGCAGGGGTGGACTGATCATCTACCATGGAGTCATGTTGAAGGTGGAGCTGGAGTCTGGAAGACTTCACTCGGTGCTGATTGAGGGGCTACGACATAAGAGCTCAGAGAGTCGAAGCCTATTTCAGTGGGAAAAAAGCGAGTGACATGCAGTTCGGACTGGAGCCCAGTGGTCTGATGGAAGCGTGAAACTCGTCATCGGTCGGTGATGATCGGTGGTACTCTGCAGTGGGGGTTGAGTGGTGTGGGTCGCGACCCTTGAGTCTCGACCGGGACAGCGGAGGCTCGACGCGATAATAGCGGCGAGGCGTGCGGCGCGCACGGGGACATGGAGACGGGCCAGGGCTCTGGTGGTCATACATGTGGTGAGACAACTGTGAATTTGACTCAGGGTGACTATAAGCAATGGTGAAATTCCTTCAAGTTTCAGACAGGCGATCGAGAAAGGAGCGGTGATGTTGTGTTCAGATAACTCTTATGTGTGACACCCAATATGTGAGTTGTTCACTTTCACGCAGGTCAGTGATCAGTGTGTGATGGCGTTGGACGGGTACTCTGGAAGTTGGGAGCACAAACTAGAGTAACAAGGAACTTAATTTTGCTCGAGTGTTGACCGTGGTCAAGAAAAGAAGGAACCACAAGTTGCAGGTGGAGTCATATGGAGTCTTTGGAGTAGCAGCGGTGCTCACATGGGATAAGCTCAAGTCCAATGTACATGGAAGTTTGACGCATTGACGAATCCAGGGTGGTGGAGTATATTCGCCAAGGTGGAGTTTGTTGGAGTTGTGTCGAATATAGTGTACGAGGTAGGTTACAGTTGGACTTGTAGTTGTATTGTGTTTACATAGGATGTGGAGTCGTGTCCTAGTAGGACACTTGTATCCTAGGCCTCTCATATATAGCGGGGGTAGACACACGATGTAAGCTATGCCAACATAATAGCACCGAACGCAGGGAAGCCGGCGGCATGTGCCGGTGTCGTAGGCGACGGGTGCGGTATTGTAGCGGTGTCATGGGAGGCGCCCATAGTCAGGCCCCGGGGATGTAGCCATATCGGCGAACCTCGTTAACAAATCTCGGTGTCGTGCTCGTGTGATTGCTTGGTCCTCGGATGATCGACGGTATGACTCGGATTTATTCTAACAACACAGCCACCAACAGATTATGGAACATGATGCACGTATCTCTATTTTTTATGCATGTACGTATCTCTTTATTATGGGTGGTTCTCACATCTAATACAAGCTGAGTAAAAATAGGCCATCTGTGTAACCAATATCTGACTAAACCATCATGGACTAATCTGACATTTACAACCATAAAACCATACTAGTACAATACACCACCAGCTGCATGATTCACCAGTGCACACTATAATCTCGGAGTTCTGAACATCTCTATTTTTCATTGAACGCATTGGACATCGCCGTGCAAGACAACCAGCAGCTAGAGGCGGCTGAAGAACGCAGTGAACCCCACCGCTTGTATAAGACCGTGCATACATGTGTTTCTGCCTGCAAGAAAGGGTGATCACCGGTTAGTGTCAGGGATTCAGGAGGGGAGGAATCAAATTGGCATGATCTTTACCTGTGATCTGTCCCTTTTTTGTATGCTCATTGATCCAACAGTTCCATCAAACCATTCCAAGAGGGGACCTTGGAGAAAGCTTGCTTCCTCTTGATTCCCTCTATACTGGAGAAGTTGCCATTGCCCTGAAACAGTAAATTCACCAAATGATCAGTCATCAGGGTACACAGCATTTATTCGGTTTCGTGTATCTCTATGTGTTGGTAACCTGACTGACTACTGGAATGGGATATGGAGAAAATAAAGATGGAAGGAAAAGTATTCTAGAGCATTTCTCAAGCTTAACCATATCAACCTTTCAGGCAGATTAGTTTCACAATCACAAACATGACGAAAGCTAAAATAAGGAATGCATAAAACCTCCTGTGTTTACCTTCAAGCAGCGTCCCCTAGCCGTGTCACATATAGGATAGTCATGGGGGCAACAAGAGCGGTTATCGCTGCAGCAGACTGCATTATCCAACTCGCAACAGCTCCAGGAAAGGCAAAATCCCAAGGCACGCCAGGAGCAACAGCATGTGGATCCTTCAGGGCAGGAGGTAAAAACGCTGCACTTGGTTGGGCCAGGGCCCGGTGAAGGAGGAGGATTCGGGCTTGTTTTTGTGGGGAAAGATGCCATCATGTTTATGCCACAGATACCTGACGACGAGCCAGTGTTTCGGTGCATATGCATATAGCCCTTCATTCCCCATCTTTCACCCCAAGAATTTTTCACAATCCAATAATCCTTGCCGTTTTCAGAACCATATCCCACAATTAGGACTGCATGATCAAGAGACGTTGGGCATGGACCATCGAAGATACCCTGAATAAGAAAATAGTGGAAGTCAATTACAAGGCGTGGTAAAAATGTATTAAATAAGTTAGTGAGAACATAATTGCATTCAAACCTGGGAGTACAGCTGAAATGCTCTAGCGCTGCCACATATTCCTACACTAATAGGTTGCTGGGCAACAGCTTGTAGTAACAAGTCTTCCTTGCTAGGAGGCACCTCCTTGTAGCCATCGATTGTTACCACATGCTTTTTCAGCTGCAAAACAAGCAGACAAATTGCATGAATATTACACATCATGTGCCTAAACATGCTCAAGGTAGTTTTCTACACAGCTACACTTCCGTCTTACTTTGTTCTTGTTGCATGTTCCATCTGCTTCACGAAAGGGGTAATCATCCTCCGTGTCAATCCCACCATTTTTAATCACAAACTTATAAGCATAGGTCATGAGCCCACCGCCACAACCAGCATTGTAGGATCTGTCACAATCGATTAGTTCCTGTTCAGAAAGGCTGAGAAGAGAGCCCGTCGTGATCTTGTTTATTCCTTCCATGGCACCTGTAGCTGAGAAGCTCCAACAAGCACCTGAACGACAATCCAGACCACATTAACCGGAATGAACGACAATCCAGACCACATTAACCGGAAGTACTTGTGTAGTTTAGTAATAAGGAATGAGGTAGCACCAACTGTTAAAACTGAAAAATACTTCAAGTATCTTGTATCAAGGCCCTTGAATAAAAGGAAGAATACAAGTCCAAAGGAGTGACTTCGTGGAAGTAGAGACTTGCATCTTCACTTCTCCAGTGTCACTCTTGATCCTAATTTGTAAAACAAGATTGCTGACACAGTTCTTATATTGCTGTCATATCTAATTACCTATTTCCAGTATAGCCATTGGCAACCTAAGATAACCCCAAACCTAGAATTCTGAATTGCTGGAAGCATAACAATTTTTTGCCCAAGATTCTTATTTAAGCCGTAATGCACAACTGGACTGCACACTGAAGCAGCACATAGCTATTTCAAGGGTAAAAGCTAACAGAGGAGCCTTTCCTACTGCCTTTTACGTTAAAGAAAAGCTAACAAAAAAGATCAGAAGATATTCTCTTGTGTGGCTCACCCTAAAAAGCAACAGCACATACGAATCACAAAAGGAATTAGAGGCATAACCCTTCAACTCTAATTTATCAATCTAAATTTATATGTAGTGACTACACTGGGGTAAGGATAACACAGTCCGTAGATCTACTGTTGGGAAGAGGTCAAGTGAATAAAAACCAGCATAGTTTGGAGAAACGTAGCCAGTAAAATTGTGAAATGGGCTGGCAAAAAACTAAACAAGGCATTTTTCCAACATCTTCTCTAGGCATGATGATAAGTACTTCAGGTAAACATGCTGCTAAATGCCAAGCGGTAGCCAATCAAGGCATATTACCTAATGAGTTATGTCAGGGGGAGGTTAGCTTAGAGTATGTGTCAGCTGCTGCTCCCTGCCATGGATTCTAGTTCCTGGAATCATTTGCGACAGTACCTGTCGCTACGCTTTTGACGCACCTACGTACCACATCTCGATCTCTAAATTTTAGCATTATAACTAAACAACTGAACGAACAATAGAACTCTGATGGAGAAAATAGATGAGCTCTGCAATGTCAAGTTCAGTATATTGTAGAAGAAGAGATTCAGAAGCGTGGCGCTCACCGCAGCTGCCCTGGTCCTTGACCTTGGTGACGGCGCCGCTCTGCCTCCAGTCCAGCGCGTCGGGCAGGGCGCCCACGCGGCCCTCGAAGCCCCCGGACGAACGCGGCTCCCCGAGGGGGACCGGGCCGGCGGCGAGGCGCCCGAGGCGCGCGGCGCGGAACTCGTCGTGCGTGAGGTCGGCGAACGCGTTGAGCGCGAGCGTGTACGACGGGGATCCCGCTCCGTTGGTGGCCGCGCCGGCGTTGTGCGCCGCGACGAAGGCGGCGTTGTCCGCGAAGGCCGCGAGCCGCGCCGCGCGCTCCCCGGGCGTCGCGTACGCCTTGCCGTGCTCCGCGCACCACGCCTCGAACTGCGCCTCGTAGGCCGAGGCCGAGACGCTCTCCCCGCCGCCCGCGGCCGCGGCCGCGGCCGAGGCCGAGAGCAGCAGCAGGAGCAGCGGGAGGCAGCGGACGAAGCCCATCTCCGCGACCCGCTCCGAAGTCCTCCCACCTCTCGGCTGGCTGCCCCTGGGAATGGAGGATGCTGCTCTGCCTCCGTGGGGTATAAATAGGGGTTTGGGCTCGGTGAGCTCGGAGCCTGGCCGGGCTCCGGCGAGAGATCGGAGGAGAAGGATGGAGAAGCGGAGAGGAGGGGCAGGAAATTTTGGAGATCGGCTGTTGACTGAGAGGGAGGGCGCTCCGGCCCGAGAGAAACGAGGCGGCTCGCTGATTGGAGGGGGCGGGGCGGATAGGCCCAGGCGCAATCCACGTGTGCGCGACGTAAATGGCCGGGGCTGCGGGAGATCGGGGCCACGGTCCCGCCACGCGGCACGGCTCTCCCGTTCACCGGTGAAAAATCCGGTCTCTCGGTAAACAAGTGTTCTTCCCGTAAAAAAAAAATGCTATATTAGTGAAACCTTTTCCTATGGGTATTTTTATTGATTGGCCAAATTATTAGGCTCACTGTGAATTTTCTGAATACATTTTTATGATTGGATGGCCCGAGACAACACTTTTTTTACCTTCTCGGCCATCAAAAACACCCTTAATTTTTATGATTGGAAGGGAGGTCATTATTTACCCAAAACCACCACCGCTGGAGTTAGAGTAACAATTTGATATCACACTGGTGTCAGAGCATAAAATACCGCCAACACCGTGCCTAACTTATAACGCCGAGCACTGGTTGTCTGATAAGCTCATTTGAGTCGGTAAACAAGAGGAAAGATAGAGGAGGCACGCATATCTGAGAATAGGCACATATGAGGAAACTGAGCGAGAAAAATCCCTATACCCAATCGCACCGCTCGATCCGACGTGGCATACGGTAGAGGGCACCCTGTGTTTCCCTCTTGCTGGGTGTAATATATCTGTTTTGGCCCACGGTTCGTTCCTTCATGATTTAATCCATTTGACTATTTTCTTTTGGAAGGGATAAAGCGCTAATTTTATGATTGCTTCTCTTCCTCTTCACCAGGCCAGCCTAAAAGGCATATGCTGACTACTGGCTGGAGCCTACTTATCGTGAAAAGAGACTTCTTGCTGGTGATTTAGTCTTATTTATTAGGTAAAATGTTGATGCCGAGGTCTCTATTTGTTTGTTGGACAGTCAGCTATTTCCTTACCGGTATTGCTCAAGAATTGATGTGACGAATAAACCTAATTGTAAAATTAATCAGTGCCATTGGAATTATGCTCTTGTGATTCTAGGGATGCAAAACAACAACTCCTCTTGCGGGTCAGCCGAGCAAATAGGCAACCTACTAACCTCTCATCATCTGCCTTTGTCTAGTGATAGCATGCATATTGGAGTTCTTGCTGCTGCAGCTCATGCAGCAGCAAAGATAAATACCATCCTTTGCAAGTTTTCACATGTGAATAGGTGATACACTAGAGTTCAATTGGACTGCTAAAAACATCCTCTTTTTTTTAGATTGGATGGCCGGAGACAACATTGCAGATGCTGCCACAAGCAGTTTGCAAAAGAATCCACTTGCACAGTTTTTTTTAGGAACCGGCAGGAGCACTGGCTTTTGTTATAGAGGGAGAAAGAAAAAACGCGATGTACAAAGTGACACGCGTTTTTTAGGGAACATGGCAAAACCGCCTAAACCGCTACACACCCAATGCTAGCTTAGCCAATTCCCCTTGTTGGCATGGCTTCAGCAAAAGCCAACTCACGTTGTTTAATTGCCTTGAAGGCGAACATTGCAACCTCATGGTGCATCAAACATAGTCCTGTGGAAACACGCCTATTTCATTCTTTCCAGATAGACCATAAAGTGTAGATGATCCTCCCGTTGCGCCGCCGGCGCACCTGCACTGACTAGTTTGCTAGCATTATGTCCCACCATTCTGACATGTTTCCTGGCTCAGGGAGGTAGCCAGAAAACGGTAAACCCTCGCTCGTCCATGTGTTCACCTGGTTCCGAACCGCAAACGAGAAGGGGCAAACCTTGCAGAGGTGATTTTCTGTTTCCGGCTCCTGAAGGCAAAGTAGACACCTGGGATCATGTGGCCAACCACGCAGAGCCAGCATGTCCGCAGTGAGGATTCTTCCGTGGAGAGCGAGCCAGACAAAGAATTTGCACTTGGGCTCATCCTGGGTGGACCAGCACTTACACAGATTTGAAGTTCGGGTTTATCTACCGTGGGGGGGGGGGGGGATGCCCCCACATCATATAATTTTCAGAACTGAATTACTAGTTCATATAAATGTTATTATACATTTAAGTAGTCTAGCCTAACTTCTAAGGGCATCAACAATGCAAGCCGCTCGGGTAGGCGCTAACACGGACAAAAAAAAATATGAAATAACAAAATCAGCATCTAAGCGCCCAAGGCAAGTTTCACTCGTATGGTTGTCACTCTATGGTCGATATGGTATGCCAGACGCAAGGCAGTATATGAGTCTATCTTTCAAAGCCCCCAACAAACAATCTTCTTTGTAGATAACTTTGCAGAGCTGGGACATCTTGCTAATAGCCAGGAGCGCCGTGGTGCAAGAGCAACTACATCTGCCCAGCCCGAGCGATGGTTACGTCCTCCTAATGGCGCCGTGAAAATTAATGTTGATGGTGCTATCGCAAGATCGCATAATGGGGGAGCTGTTGCGGCAATATGTAGAGACCAAATGGGCCTGTATTTGGGATCTTCAGCCGTGGTCTTCCAAGGAATCAATGATCCTCTAATCCTGAAGACTTATGCTTGTCATGAAGCTTTAACACTTGCAGATGATCTTGTCGGGCAAAATATTTGTGTGGCCTCGGACTGTCAAGAAGCGGTGAATGATATCATCAAGGGGACAGGAGTTCCAAATGCTGCCATAGTACATGAAATAATGAGTCGTTGTAACTGTTTTATTTCCAGTTCTTTTATTCATGAGCGTAGGAATTTTAATTTTAGGGCTCATAATCTCGCCAAGTTTGCTTGTAACCTAGGTGTAGGTCGACATGTTTGGTTGGACAATTCTTATGACCCAAACCTTGTACCTATGACCTTAATTTGTTTTGGATGAATAAAGATGGCGAGTCTTCTAAAAATAATAATCAATACTTGCATGGTTCAAGCCCTAGTTTAAGTGTTTAACTACTCCTGCCGGCTGCTGCGGGCTTGTCCTACTCCTAATCCTAATTACTTATTGACAGGAATTGTTACTTCGTTAGAGATCGGTTCTTGCCTTCTTGGTTAAAGATCACAATATAGCAGTTCATCTGGACATGACATGAGACTAGGTGAGTTAAACGTCTGTCTAATTGCCAAACACTGACGCATAATCTCCAATTAATATTTGCTGACTGCTGCGTATCACTTTAATTTTATTTTATTCATCTTATTTATCTTGTGTTTCAATAATACATATTTGAGTCATCATGCGGAGAAGATTGATTACGAGGATATCGTTGAAGATTTCATTTCAAAGGATACTAAAAGAATGATGTTGCTCAAATAAATATTATGCAATCGGGGTTTGAATAATGTATGAATTTTTATGTATCCAATAGTTATGTAAGACATTATATTGTATCCATTATAATTGCTTGTTAGTTCATGTTTTAAGTGACATAGGGCCCCACTTTTTTGTTTGCCACCGGGACCCGGATTTTGCCAGGGCCTGCTCGTAGAGATAGGACACGTGTGCATACATGTTGTGAGCGTCCACAATTATACTGTGTTTTTTTTTTTGAAAAAATAAAGAAAAGACATTCACTTTCCAACCCCAGCTACGTGCTGGCCACGATTGCTCTCCAAATTGTAGCGACTTCGTGGACGTGAAACGTTTGCTTGTGAGTGTGAAACTTTGCCACTGCTCAATCATCCGAAACGTGTTTCTTTCTTTCTTTCTCAGCCTTGGTTATCCAAGTTTCTTACCCTCTGCGGTGATTCTCGATTTCTCGGAGGTGATCGCGAGTACGCTGATTGACTAAGAAACGCTACCAACTAGGTTCGGATAAACCCGGAGGGACAAGGTGTGGCTTGTGGTGTTTGGGTTGCTGGTCGATATGACCCAATTGACACGAGTTGAGACTTGGTAGGCTGCTATCTTTGTGGAGAGCTAATGGCATCTTTAAGGCGGACCTACAAACTGCCTGCATCAGTTCAGATCATGTTGTCCGGGTTGTGAAAGCCATCCAACGCGGTCTCAGATCAATCCATGAACGGTCCCGACACCGGTGGGGGATTTGCGGTAGTCCGACACCGAAAACGTAGGACTCTGACACCCCGGCCCATCCAATCCCCCCTCTTGGTCATATTTTCTTCCACTCCGCCCCTTCTCCTCCTTGCTTTGCATCCGCACCTTCCGCCCCCGCCGCCGCTGCTGTACCTCTCCGATAGCCACGGAGGCATCGCAGGACGTCTATAGCCAGCACTGACGCGCCCGCTCGCCTTTGCGGCAGAGTTGTCCACCTTGGAGCCGTTTGTACCTAGGTACACTCCGCCCCCCTGTCGACGAACTCCATGACGGACACCACACCCGCCAGGTGTTCGATCAAATGATATTGAGCTTATTTTCAAACGCTATGTCATTTTTTAGAGTGCGGAGAATGGTGAGTTACTCGACCATGGTGGATGAGTTGTGGTGTGATGTGTGGTTGGCCGTATCCGCGGATTTCGTAAACAGGAGCAGAGGGCCGCCTTCTGGCAGCAAGTGCATAAATCGATTCACGCACAAAAGCACATTGCACCCTATGACATGTACATCATTCAACAATGCAATGTGAGGTCGTTATTGTATCGCTGTTACGCTATACACACTAGCATCACCAAGTTTTGTAACATGGTTCGTCAGCTTGAGGCAAGGTGACCATTGCATGCGGTAGAGGATGAGATCCTAAGTTTTGCTTACTCTTGCTCAACTTGTTGATTGATTCGTTCATTCAATGTTGGTCTACACATTATGTAACTCACACGCACTACCGTGATGTACCACATGACAGAGTGACAACCATTTGCGTACACACACTGTTGGATGAAGCCGAAGGAGCCGTCTGTGTGGGAGGAAGGCATGATCTGTTGATGAAAAACTTGTTGAACATCCGGTTAATGTAGTCAAATTTGAGACATTGTTCTACTAAATTTAATTTGCATGCTATGTATGGATGATTTATGCTATTTTCTATCCGGACTTCGATGAATATCAGTCGGTTTGCATGAATTTCATCCGGTTAGTTCAAATGCGGTACGAAATATATGCGGCTACGGTTGGATGACGACCTCCCGCATGACATAATACGAGAGGGAGTCATCCAATGCTAATCCAAAGTATCCGGTTGGAGGGAGAAAAAGTAGATAAGAATTATGCATGTGGTAGAATATTTATGATTTAGAAAACGTTTGGTTCTGGAGCAAGTGCTCGCCTCGCCCAGCCCAGCAAGGAAGCAAATGGTTTGGTTCCTCGGCGAACTCGCCTCGTTTCCTGTGGTTTCTAATTTTTCTGCGTTATAACAAGTGAGCCGATTTGGCTTGCCTCCGTCGGCAAGAAGTGAGAGAGAAGAGGGGATTATGTATGTGCGGGTGAGAGAAGTGAGAGAAGAGTGGAACCATGCATGTGATTGATCAAATGCATGCCCGAACTTTGACGAAGCTCTCCGTGTTTGTCTTTTGTATACCAAAATCAATACGTCTAAACTGCTAAGCGGGTCTCCGTTGGATGCCAAAGTAATTCATCCAGACATATAATGAAGATTTGAGGATCTGTCTTGAAAATGCCCTAAGCTAGCATGAGGAAACAGAAACTTGTGCAGTGTGCACGTTTTTGAGTGCACGTTGGGCAAAAGAACTAGAAGATCGTAGCGCATCCGGAGGTTGGCAGGTGAAAATTGAGGTGATTTTCAATGAGAGGTCGGATGGGATGCAAGAGAAGACCGGTTCGTGTGGCTTGCGGTGCTTGGTCTGTTCACTGTTGGCTATTATAACCGGAGACATGATGAGGTAGACCGTACACCTAATGGTTGTTGGGTGATTTTATTTTAGGCACTATAAAGTGTGACTCGTCCATTTGAAGCCATTTGCGGTTCTCAAACGTGGGTTTGTTTTAGAAAACTTTCAATCTATCCATCTTCAATCATAGCAGTACAAAGAACATTAAAAATAATAAAAATTACATCTAGGTTCGTAAACCATAAGAACGACTACAAGCACTGAAGTGAGCCGAAGTCGCGAAGACCTCTGAATGTTAGTTGGACTTTATAAAGATTGTCATCGCGAAAACAGACTTGTAAAAGTTGAGTAGCCAAAATTTTATGATATTTCGTCTTCACCGGCAAAATGCCGAAATCTTGTATAACGCTCATACTAGGCGTTAGACTGGTTTCGCGTGAAGCACGAACAGGTGGGCCAAGGCCCACTAGAACCCCGAAGTGGCTACTACGGGGCAGGCCACCGCATACCGCCGTTGCTCGCTCCGAGCCCGGCGGCCACCGCATACCGCCGTTGCTCGCTCTGAGCACGGCAACCACAAACCCTAGTTCACCGCTGGCGACCTCAGGTAATCCTAGTCCACGGCCTGCTGGCTACCTCAGGTAGACTTGCACTTTGTGATGCTAACGAGTCGAGCTCTTTGACCCTCTCTGCTTTGTTTGATCTCACCAAGTCCACGCTAACTTGCACTCCTCTCCGCTATCATATAGTTGCATTCTGCTTCCGTCCACCTTGCTATCAGTTGCATCCTGCATTTCTTTGCATCCCTTACATATAGCTACACCTGCTTCTCGCATTGAACTACCTCGGCCCTCCTGCATCTTCTTCTTCCGTACGCGGCTGGTACGCTGTTCGTTGCATGCTGTTGCTTTGGTACCCCTAGTTCGTTCGCGCGATCGGGCCTCTAGCTACGCGTGCCCGCTGGGCGACGAGGGCGCCATGCGGCCACCTGATGTCTTGGGTGTTCACTTTGAGGATCGCATGTTAGCCCTGCATGGCTCTGGTACGGTTGCGCCCGTGGCTGGCTCCCGCCAGGCCTCCTTCCTCGACGGCCACCTCCTCACCCCGGGAGTTTTTTGCTTGCCGGAGTTCTTTGCAGGCCTCCTCCATCACTGGTTTGGCGGCTATCCGGCCGGCTTCCATGTCCGGCCGCTGACCGTTGGGCATTTCGAATTTCAAGTTGCCCATGCAGGCATTGCATGGGAGATTGTGCGTCGCGGTGCATGGCGCTGGGGCGCTCTGGCTGTCAACTTCTCTGTACGCCCACGACCCACTCGATGCCGCTCACGTGCATTGGGCTGTTCCACCATGCCCGCTGCATGCCCAGGCCTCCCGTCGATCCTAGGACCGCACCCATGCTCGTCTCTGAACCCCCCCCCCTCGCAGGACGTGCGCGATCGATGCCCTCCGGGTGTTCTGCGATCTGCCGTGAGCAAGTCCGCCGGGTTGTATGCCCCATGCAACCGCAATCATGCCCCACCTGACTTAAATCCTACTACCACGCTGGTGACCGAACACCTCCGCCAATCAGCTTGCCCCGCAAGCGGGCACGCCAAAGACACGCGACCGCCCGGATGAGTCGATGCTGACGACTGTTGCGATTACCAACCTAATGGCACAGCAGTTCATCGTCATAATTCCTACCTGCAAGCCCTCCTGTCTAATCTAGTCCCTGGGCAGCGCGCCTATGCTGCACCTCGCCCCAAGACCAATGCTGCAAAGCGCTTCACAAAGCCAAAAGATCTGCATCTTAGATGCTTTAGATGCCTTTCTTACAGCCACCGAAGAAAAGATTGCCGTGATCCCATTGTTTGTTGGTCTTGCCGACAAGTGGGCCACACTGCCTCCCTTTGCCATGCCCAACGCCTTGAGAACCAACGTAGCCTCCCGGCTTCTCGCGCCTCAGTCCCGTCTACTTATAGCAGCCAAGAGCGTTTTCCACACCACAACGCCTCTCAAGCCCCTCAATCTTCCTTCCTAGCGCCCCACCAACCTTGCTCCGACGAGCTCATTCCCTTCACCACCATGGAACCTGTCGTACGCGGACGCCCCACATCCCTTGATGTCCACTACCCTCTCCTCCCCGACCAGAACGCCCTAGTTTGCCTAGTCAACATCACCCCACCCCTGCCCGGCTACCTCCCATGGCTTAAGCGCCTCTTCCGCGAGCGTCTTCAGATCACGGACGTGCGCTACGCTGGCTGCACCACGGGCACCGTCTATGTCGTCTTCCTTCGGGAATCAGGACAGGCAGCAGCCATGTCTGCCAGTCCTATCGAAACCGGCACTCGCCGTGTCGACATCCTCCCCCACAATGCCGGAGACAACGCATTCACCTTCTCCTTTCGCCATATAGTCAGCCTCTCTCTTGAAAAAATGTCGCTCGAGCTGTGGGATCGCAAAGGAGTCTCGACCAGCGTAGCTGTCACGCCCAATATGCGACCCTATCCAAAAGGAACTCGAAGGTCCCACCAAGGATAGACCTGCATATTGGAACGCTTTTGCAAGGTGGATATCATTACATCAACATTACATAATAGTGGGGATACATCCAATACATACAATGTCACAAGAATACAACATCATCTTACAAGAGATCCACATCCGACTATGGATGAACCACAAACAGAAACTCAAACAATATCCACCCTGCTAGCCCAGGCTACCGACCTGGAACCTATCCCCTGATCGAAGAAGAAGCAGAAGAAGAACTCCAAACAAGCAAATATCGCTCTCGCATGATCATCGCATAACCTGCACTGCAAGAATTGTTGTTGTAGTAATCTGTGAGCCACGAGGACTCAGCAATCCCATTACCATGGGTATCAAGACTAGCAAAGGTTAATGGGAAAGGAAGGGGTAAAGTGGTGAGGTTGCAGCAGCGACTAAGCATGATATGGTGGCTAACATACGCAAATGAGAGCGAGAAGAGAAGCAAAGGAACGGTCGTGAAGCTAGCAATGATCAAGAGGTGATCCTGAACTCCTACTTACGTCAAACATAACACATAAACCGTGTTCACTTCTCGGACTCCGCCGAGAAGAGACCATCCTGACTACACGCGGTTGATGCGTTTTAATTCGGATCTGGTGTCAAGTTATCTACAACCGGACATTAACAAATTCCCATCGCCACATAACCGCGGGCACGGCTCTCGAAAGTTTAAACCTGCAGGGTGTCCCAACTTAGCCCATGACAAGCTCTCGCGATCAACGAAGGAATAGACCTTCTCCGGAAGACCCGATCGTCTCGGAATCCCGGTTTACAAGACATTTCGACAATGGTAAAACAAGACCAGCAAGACCGCCCGATCGCCGACAATCCCGATAGGAGCTGCACATATCTCGTTCTCGTGGCAACACCGGATGAGACAGCTACGAGTAAAACCAGACTTGAGTTTCCCGAGGTGGCCCATGTAGTGGCTCGGTTCGGACCAACACTTAGACAAGCACGGCACGGGGGGCTAAAATAAAGATGACCCTTGGGTTGGCTGACCCAAGGAAGGGTATAGGTGGTGGTGAGGCAAATGGTAAAACCAAGGTTGGGCCTTGCTGGACAAGTTTTATTCAAAGCGAACTGTCAGGGGGGGGGGTCCCATAAATCACCCGACCGCGTTAGGAACGCAAAATCCGGGAACATAACACCGGTATGACGGAAACTAGGGCGGCAAGAGTGGAACAAAACACCAGGCATAAGGCCGAGCCTTCCACCCTTTACCAAATATATAGATGCATTAATCCTATAAGAGATATCGTGATATCCCAACATAACCCTGTCCACCATGGAGAAATCTTCAACTTCACCTGCAACTAGCAACGCTATAAGAGGGGCTGAGAAAAGCGGTAACATAGCCAAACAACGGTTTGCATAGGAAAGGTGTCAAAGGTAGAGGTTCATGGCAATATGGGATGGCTTGATAAACAGGTAATAGGTAGCACATCATAGCGATAGAACGAAGCAACTAGCATGGCAATGATAGTAGTGAGATCCAGGGTAGCGGTCATCTTGCCTGAAATCCCGCAAGGAAGAAGAACGAGTCCATGAAGAAGATGAAGCCACGAAGACGAACCACACGTGAGCGAATGAATCCTCACGATCGCAACTAAGCGGAACTATCGAGAAGAAGCACACAACATGGTAAACACACCACACATGAACAAGACATGATGCACAACAAGCATGATGCATGACAAAGCTACATGAAGCTACTCATGGCAAGAGATGATGCAAACAAGAACAACACATCAAGGCAAGTTTAAATGAGGCCGGGAACAACATATAACAATTCCAGTAAGTCCTCATATGCAAATTTCGAAATGGGTCCAGAACTGAATAAACCTTAAGTTGAATTTGTTAAACATCAAGTTAAAGAGCTCCAAGATGATCTACACGAAATTCTAGTCAAGTTACATATAAAGTTCATTAGATTCGGAGCTACGGGCTAGAAGATATGAGCAAAACAAGTTAAACATGGCATTGATGCAAAATGCATACAAACATCAAGAAAACACCTCAAAACAAGGATGCAACATGATAATATGAAACTACATGCAAAATCAAGCAAGTTTCATATAGAGCACACTCAAAACGGAGCAACGGTTCAACACATGCACACTATACAAGTCATAGCAACAATCTGTCCATAACAGCAACTAGGCATCTTGCAAGCATCAAAACAATATGCTACAACACCCCAACATAAGAACAAAAGGCATGGGCATGAAGTACAGGTAAAGCATAACAAAACATGAACACTGAGCTATCTCCAAAAACAACTAGAACATGCTCCAAAACACATGGTAAAATTGCAAATAGTAACAGTTTCAGACTTTAGCAGAAATAACATCAGGTTGCAATGTTTAGAGCAATCAAACAACATGTTACAGGAACATATCATGGCAAACAAAGGCATGGCATGATACTACTAAATGCATAGATCAAAAGTTCCTTACTGACCATGAGCCAAAAAGGCATAGAAAATATGATGACACCCATGTAAACATGGCAAGTTATATTACAGATTCGAACATGGCAGAAACAACAATAGGTAGGCATGTTCGTGAGCTTGAACCACTCACCACAGAGCAATACATGGCATGGCAAGGCAACCAACAGTAAGAAGGCATGTTTATGAAGCTAAGCATGGCAAGAACAAGTTCATAGGGTGCATGGATCACTAGCAAAACACATGGGAACAAGTGAACTTAATGTTGACAGGTTGACAGCAACATTATCAAGCAACTTTAGAGCAAGATTACAACATGTTCCAGCATGCTATAATTGCAACCAAGGGCATGAATGGATAGAGCAAGACATGTAGATCAAAACATGTTTATAGGATATCTCCAGATTATGCATAGAATGATTAGTAGAAGCATGTTAACATAGCAACAAAATATATGAGAATCTGTCAGAAAACAAAGAACAAGAACTACCCTACTTAGCAAGCTTGATACACTCACCACACAACTCACAAAAATACATGGTTGGCACCCCTAGAAAGATGGCATGGCATAGATCAACATACATGTAGAGCTCATACTCATAGGATGCACACATCAATCATGGCAAAAATGATAAATGAGCAAGTTATAACAGTTTCAGCAGATTAACATCAACATGCACTCTTCCAACAGCATTTTGATCATCAAGATGAGCTCAAATGAAAATGATGCAATGGAATGAAATGAAGTACTCGTCGAGAAGAACAATTTGACATATTATACGCACGAAACGGAGCCACGGATGCAGAGATGCAACAGGTCAAACATGGCATGATTATGTAAATACTTCAGGGACTTAGTGGAATTTTACCCTCCGGAAAAAGTCAACGGACGAGGTGGCCGGGGATCTCGCCGGAGAACGGCGGCCGGAGCTGGAGAGGGCGATGAAGATGAGGCCCGGGGGCGGCAGATCCGGGGCTCCTCCGGCCGGATCTCGCCGGATCCGGTCCGGGATAAGGTACGGCGGAGGCGGGGAGGTGCCGGACCACGCGGCGGCGGACCGGTGGCCGGCGGCGGCGGAAGAAGGTGAGGCGCGCGGCGAGTGGCGCAGAGGAGCGGGCGGCGCGGTGCCTCGGCGGCGAGACGAGGGCGAGGCCTTCGGGCGCGGGACGACGGAGCGCGGCGGGAGGAGCTTGGCGGCGGAGGCGCTGGCGCGCCGGGCGGCAGCATGACGCGGCCGGGCGGGCGGTGGTGGCGTGGCGCGAAGCGGGGGGGCCTCTCACGGCGAGGGCGGCGGCGAAGGGAGCTCGGGCCCGATCCGCCCGGCGGGCTCCCGTGGGCAAGGGCGGGCGGGCAGAGGGCGGCGGCGATGTTACGTGGCGGCGCGCCATTGGCTGCGGACGGCGGCGGAGATGCGTCCGGCCGGGGTTGGACATGTCCGGCGCGGCGCGGAGGGGAAAAGCTAGGGTTTGGGGTGTTTGGACCCGGGATTTCGGGGAGGAAGACATATTTATAGGTAGAGGGAGCTAGGAGAGTCCAAATGAGGAGCGGTTTTCGGCCACGCGATCGTGATCGAACCACCGAGAGCATGGAGAGGAGTTAGGTGGGTTTTGGGCCACTTTGGAAGGGGTGTTGGGCTGCAAGTCAAAGAGGGCTTTGCGGTTACCCGGTTAACCGTTGGAGTACCAAACGAACTCCAAATGGCACGAAACTTGACAGGCGGTCTACCGGTGCTATACCAAGGCCGCTTGGCAAACCTCGTGACATTCCGAGAAAGTTTAACACCCGCTCACAACGAGAGACAAAAAGGGGACGCCGGAGGACATAGGAGTGCCGGATTGCAAAACGGACAACGGGGAAAAAGCTCGGATGCATGAGATGAACACATATGCAAAATGAGATGCACATGATGACATGATATGAAATGCAGATGATGACATGGAAAAATGCAACACGCAAGCAGCTGACAAGGCAACGACGGCGAATAACTGGCAGACACCTGGCGCGTCGAAACCGGGGCGTTACAGTAGCTGGCTTTGCAAGTCTCCTTGGTGTCAATCACCTTTGCCTCCATGGGAATGATTTCTCATGCATCCTCGTGCTGGTTAAGGTTGAAGCCCTTCAGCACATTTCACACCACCTCGCCTTCCACCGCATCGATGGGGCTGGCATTTACGCTGACGTCCTCATCAACGAGATATGGGACGTGGCCCGCACTCTAGGCTCCCCCTCCTCACCGCCCCTACCACCTAGCTCCTTCCCACCCTCGGAGGACGGCTATGCCCTGCCCCGCGGCTTCCGCCGTGGGCATGCTAATCCGCGGGCCACGCGTGCTACGAACGAGAGCATGTCAGACCGTGCCTTCCGAGCTTTCCAATACCCACACTTCACCACCTTTGGCGACTCCATAGCCATGCTCAAAATCTCTGCAAAACCCATGCTCCGCAAGCCCACCACCTTTACCATCCCCACCATCCAAGAGATCGCGCATGAGGATGAGGACCGCCTTTTCCTTAAGCCGGTGCTGCTTGCTGCGGAGATAAGGCGTCCCCATGCTCTGGCAGCCTTCGATGCCGACACCCTAACCTACACCTTCTCAGTTCGCCTGAGCAATTACCGAACCACGTCTGGGGTTGTTATGGTTGGGCAGGCCACCACTAACCAAGGACACTTTCCTTGCTTCGACCTCAACCTTGAGCGCACCGAGTATCACAGCTGCCGCTCCATCCTCTTCAAGCTTTGGCCTAAAACCATCACGGGAGAGTTCTGCTCCCGCACCCTGCCCTTACTGCCCTCCGTCGAGTGCAAACACCCGTCAAAATCCTTCGTCCCACACTCCTTGGTGCCAGATGTCGGGCCACTACTCTCCCTCGCTTCTACACAAGCGTTCCCAACACTCAATATGCCTTTGGCCCAGATTAGGGTCCAAGCCCACCAGGTTCTCATCTCTCGGCCTATATGCACTAGGCCCATCCAGCCCGTCCCTGGGCCCTTTGTCGGTCTGCTACCCACCAACTTCTTATCCCCTGTTTCCTGCACTGACATGGAGCATGGGGCTTGCGCTATCCTGCCGCCGCAAATCGCCGCCAGATTCTGCCACTGCCGCACGCCGCCACCTGAACCTACTGCTGCCGAAAGGCGCTCCTCCCCAGCCACCATACAGCTCCTGGAGCCAGCAGTAATCTCCGTCTCCGGCGATTTGCCCGTGCCGGCTGCTGAGCATGAGGGGGCTGCGTAGGAAGCCACCGATCCAGAACCTGCTGCCGCCACGGAGGGGGGTGGGGAGGGGGGCACGGCTGAGGCTGGACAAGCCACGGCCGCCTCCCCACGCTGCAGCTCGCGCATCCAGAAGCTCTATGACGGGGCACGGATGGGCTCTGGGGAGCGCGCCTCCAAGCGCAAGGCCAGCTCTAGCGCATCTGACAGTGCCACCCCCCGTCGCCGCCCGACGAATCAGAGGAAGAGCAAGATACTGAGGGCGGCGGACATCGTCGAGCTGCCGCTCCAAGACACCCCCCGGCCGCTCACCAGGGGCAAGGCCAAGCTCCTCGCGCGATGCTGCGACCTCAATGCAGATCTTGTCCTCTCTGACGCGTACCACTCCGACGACATGGGTGGCGCCTCTGCTTCCTCCGAGTCCAGCAGGTCCACACATGACTAGGCTCCCCGTCGTTGTCGTTCGTTCGAAGGTTCCTAGTGACAACATGCTAGCTAAGTTTGCAGCCCTGTGTACCGCCTATGCTTTAGTTCAGCATCAACATGTATGGCCCATTGAGGCTTTGTATCTGCATTGTAGTGCATGTTTCCCTTTTAATCAGAACCTTTCCCTCTTCTTAGCTCATGTAAGCTCCTATGAGCACCACAACTGCTATGTCATTGCTATGAGATGTATTTCTTTCCCATATGCGTATTTCTAGCTGGAATGTTAGAGGACTTGGTGATTCTGACAAATGTTCACTCGTCAAAGATGCTCTCTTGGCTAGTAGATCGAGTGTAGTTTGCTTGCAGGAGTCCAAGCTGCAAGAGGTGGACAGAAGAAAGGCTGCGACCTTTCTTCCACAATGCCTGCAGAGTGTTGTTTATATGCCAGCGTCAGGCTCTTCGGGTGGTAATATTGTGGCCTGGAATGATGATGATCTACAAGGGGCTGAGATTGCCAAAAACAGGTTTTGCATCACCATACAACTCCAGTCCAGGAGCAACAATGACTGTTTTTCTCTGTCGGCCATCTACGCTCCCTGTGACGATAGAGAAAGACCTCTTTTTTAAGCTATGAATGAGATGGCTGCTGCAATCACTAGACCCTGGATATTGCTAGGGGATTTCAACATGTACAGATTCAAACATGAAAAATCATGGGGCAGGAGAAACTGGGCACTCATGGAGACTTTCAACTCCTGGATAAGAGAACATGCATTGGATGATGTGGATATTGCTAACCACAACTTCACCTGGTCTAACAAAAGGGAAGAACCAACTCTCATCAAGTTGGACAGAATTCTTGTCAATGCAGATTGGAACTTGGGCTTTGCGGACACCACAACCACGGCCCTTCCAACTATTACATCAGATCATATACTTTTAGCTGTGGATTGCAGCAGAGCGGCACCTAAGTGCCCGTTCTTCAGGTTCGAAAATCACTGGCTGCACATGCAGGAGACACGTGAGCTGATTAGCACATGTTGGCAAAAGGCAGTAGAGTGTTCGCTTCAGCGTCTTCTCTTTTTAACTTCAAGTTAAGGAGACTTAGGGCTACAGTAAAGAAGTGGAAAAGGACCAAGAAGCCAATGCAGCTCACTCTTGACAACTGTAAACATGTTATCCAATTTCTGGATGCAGTTGAGGAGAGAAGACAACTATCCAAGCTGGAGTGCACACTGAGGAATCATGCGCGTGAGAAAGCACAACAGATTATACTTTGGCAGACTATGGCATGGAGGCATCGTGCAAAAATTATAGGATGCACCCTGAGTGATGAAAATACAAGGTTCGTCCACGCCGCGGCCAACCAACATCACAAGAAGAGTAAAGTGCGGCTGCTGATCAAGGATGGGATCCAGTTCTTTGGTGAACAGGACAAGTTGCGCATTGCAACAGAGTATTACCAGGAACTGCTTGGGCAGCCATCCCCATCCATGCCAACGATTGACCTATCCGAGCTCTATGTTTCTTCTGATTTAAGGGCACTGGAAGAACTTTTTTCTTGGGCTGAAATTACTGCTGCAATACAGAAAAGCCCTAACAACAGGAGCCCAGGACCTGATGGTTTTAATAACGAGTTTTACAAATGTTTCAAAGAGCTTTTGAGGGAGGAACTGATGAGTTTCTTCCAGGAGTTTTATGAGCTCGGCAGCAACCTGAGTGGTATTAATATTGCCAACATTGTACTTATCCCCAAGAAGGACAGCCCAACAGATATTAAGGATTTTCGGCCAATCTCATTGGTGCATAGCCTGCCCAAGCTGCTTACCAAAGTGCTCGCTACACGGCTGCAACGACTCATTCCGGCCATGATTCATCTGTTACAGTCAGGCTTCTTGCCAGGAAGATGCATTATCGAAAACTTCGCACTAGCAGCAGAGTTGGTGCAGCAAGCATCCAAGAGAAAGAAGCCTATGATCGTGCTGAAACTTGATTTTCAAAAGGCTTTTGATAGTGTCAGTTGGGAAGCTCTACAGCAGGTTTTTACAGCAAGAGGATTCGGAAGTCGTTGGACTAAGCGGCTAACTCTGATCAATGCAGTTTTAGCAACGATACCCAGCTACTTCATGGGCTGCTTACTATGGCCAAAACAGTCTATACAGCAGCTTGAGCGGATCATAAGGGGTTTCCTTTGGCAAGGAAAGAACCAGACAAAGGGGGGACAGTGTCTTGTGGCATGGGACTATGTGATTATGCCGCAGCAGAACGGAGGCTTGGGGGTACGGGATCTCGGAGCACACGACGGGGCAATGATATGCAAAGCAATGACGAAGATACTACAATCCAGCAACGTACCGTGCTATCAGTGGTTTGCCTCAACATATTGTCACACAGAACTACCACTTACAGCACATAGTACAGATACTGCGATATGGCGATGCTTCAAATCTTCTCTGCAGCTAGTTATTCAGACAACCAAGTGTGAGCTCGGGGATGGCAAGACGATATCCTTCTGGTTTGATCATTGATGGAAACCGGACGACTCTCACTGTCCTTTCTGACCCTTTTCACGTTCTCCAAAGCCAGGTACTGCACTGTCGCTTCACAATATGATAACGGCGTTTGGATGATACAGTTGCATCCCAACCTGTCCTACACTGCGTCGCGGGAGCTGGAAACGTTGATGGACCTCCTGATTGCCATCTCACCAACCCCTAGTACACCGGACGTCAAGAAGCCAGTGTCGCTGGATAACAAGCTATCAACAGCCTATTTTTATCGGCTACTCACCTTCAGAGGCATAGATTGCCCCTCGGCTCCATATACCTAGGATCGTATTATCCCCAAACGACATCGGGTCTTTCTATGGTTGGCCATCAGGGACAGGTAAAACACTAGGGATAACATGGTCAGGAAGCAATGGACAAGTATTGCAAACCACAACGGATGTGAAATGTGCCCAGCAGCCGAGACCATGCACCACATTCTGCTCAGATGCAAACTAGCGCAAGCTGTTTGGGCCAAGACTGGACTCCTGGACTCGGCCACATCTGCTCAAACTTCTGCATCCTTCATGACCTCGGAGGCAGCAAGGGAAACATACGGAACACTTTGGCATGTTCTCTTTGCTGCAGGTGCAGTGTCACTTTGGGATGCCAGGAACGCACGAGTCTTCCATAGCGTTTATTGGACAACTACAAAGGTTACCACGGAAATTGCTCAGCTACTTATGCTATAGAGATTGAGAGCACCAGAAGGAAATGCAAGGGAGGTCATAAGCTCATGGGCTAATGTCATGATGCAACAGTAGATATATAGCCCCTGTCTCTTCTTCCTACTTCCCTTCTTCTTTTTTGCTTTCATCTCCAGGCTTGGCAACGGCCTGCTGCACATTGTGTGCAGCGCTTACGTCGCCTTCATGTAAAACGACTCCGGTCTATCGGGCTACGGCCTGTTTTGAATGCATAAGGTAGAACAATATCTACCTTTTCTTTCAAAAAAAAGGCCCACTAGAAGGGCATGCTCAACTTAGGGACTGGCCCATAATTTAGCCGAGGTGTCACGTGATGCGACCTTGGAGTCCTCGCCGGGGAGGTTTAACACCTGAGCCGGTGAGGTGACCCTCGGAGCCGAGCTCGAGGCCAGATCCGAGGTATAGATTGTTTCGTGGGCTGGCTCCGAGATTGAATATGGTGCGCGGGCAGGAACGTCCATTGAGATCTCGGGCTGATCTGAAACCCAACCCGAGAAGGAGAGCTCACGATGTGAATTTGCGGCATACTCCAGATTGTCAAACCGGATGGCTTGGCCAGGGAAGAAACTCTCTACTTGGCCGTGATGGCCAGTTGTGTCGGCATGCAGCACAATGCTGCCGAAGGCGAAAAGCTAGCCGGGGATGAAGATATCTCCGCGGCCAATTGAAAGATCGTGGATGTCGCCTAGAGGAGGGGGGGGGGGTGAATAGGCGTTTTAAAATAATCACGGTAGAGGCTTGAACAAATGCGGAATAAACCTAACGGTTAATTTGTCAAGCACAAAACCTACAACAACTAGGCTCACCTATGTGCACCAACAACTTATGCTAAGCAAGATAAGAAACTATGTGATAGCAAGATATACGACAAAGAACAATATGGCTATCACAAAGTAAAGTGCATAAGTAAAGGGTTCGGGTAAGAGATAACCGAGGCACTTGGAGACGACGATGTATCCCGAAGTTCACACCCTTGCGGATGCTAATCTCCGTTTGGAGAGGTGTGGAGGCACAATGCTCCCTAAGAAGCCACTAGGGCCACCGTAATATCATCACGCCCTCGCACAATGCAAGATGCCGTGATTCCACTAAGGGACCCTTGAGGGCGATCACCGAACCCGTACAAATGGCAACCCTTGGGGGCGGTCACCTAACCCGTACACTTTGGCAACCCTTGGGGGCGGTCACCGGTACCCGTCAAATTGCTCGGGATGATCTCCACAACCTAATTGGAGACTCTGACGCTTGCCCGGAGCTCTACACCACAATGATTGAGCTCCGAACAACACCAACCATCTAGGGCACCAAGGCACCCCAGAGGAACAAGCTCTAGGGTGTCCAAACACCCAAGAGTAACAAGCTCAAGGGTACCAAGCACCCAAGAGTAATAAGCTTCTCAACTTGTAACTTCCACGTATCACGTGGAGAACTCAAATCGATGCACCAAATGCAATGGCAAGGGCACACGGAGTGCCCAAGTCATACATCCCAAATCCCACCAAAGCAACTAATGCTAGGGAGGAAAATGAGAGGAAGAACGAAAGAAGAACACGAAGAACTCCAAGATCTAGATCCAAGGGGTTCCCCTCACTTAGAGGAGAAAGTGATTGGTGGAAACCTGGATCTAGATCTCCTCTTTTTTTCCCTCAAGAACTAGCAAGAACCATTGGAGGGATTGAGAGTTAGCAAGCTTGAAGAAGGTCAACAATGGGGGAAGAACACGAGCTTAAGAGATAAGGTTAAATGGGGAAGAAGACCCTCTTTTATAGGTGGGGAAAAGTCCAACTGTTATGCTCACAGCCCGCACAGAGCGGTACTACCGCTAGGGCGGACGCGGTAGTACCCCTTTGAAAAACAACAACGAGGAGGCAAAAGGCCATTAGAACCGCCGGAGCGGTACTAACGCTCGTCCTCACGGTACTACTACTCGACCTCACGGTACTACCGCAAATGGTAGCGGTACTACTGCTTGCGAGCGGTACTAGAAAGATACTTTCGTGCCTACCTCCACTGAGCAAAACATGAGATTTTGGTCCGGAGCGGTACTACCGCTCAGGAGCCACAGTAGTACCACTCCAGAGTGGTACTACCGCGGCTCCTGAGCGGTAGTACCACTCCAGATCTGTACTACCGTGGCTCCTGAGCGGTAGTACCACTCCAGAGTGGTAGTCAAAATTTACATCCGCTCTAGTCGCGGTAGTACCGCTGCAGTCTTTACCAAAATAGCCACAACTTTTGCGAACACACTCTGAATTCAATGAAACCAAGTTTATTTGAAAGCTAACGACATGGGATAACACAATCTTGATAGAAATATTAATAATAAGCAAATGAGAAAAGGCCCATAAGAAAATGGTGAGAACCCTTCCTCAGATAAGACCGGTAAAACCCCCAACACCGAAAACATCATAGAAGACGCATGCGAACTCCGTTTTCGATGAACTCAAGCTTGTCATCAAGATGACCATAAGCTCTAAGAGTCACAAAGAGAACCAAACAAGAACCAAGAAACATGATGCAAGGATGCAATGGTTTGAGCTCTCTACTAACGATACGATCAAGCTACCAACTTGAGAGCCCCCCTTGATAGTACGGCAAACGATCCTATAACCCGGTCTCCCAACTACCACCACGGGACCGGTAAAATACAAAACCTATCAAGGGCAAACCTTTGCCTTGCACATGGTCCACTTGAGCTAGATGATGACGATCTTGACTCCCTCAAGTTGGACCACCTTTCTTGATTGCGTTGGCTCAATGAAGACTAGATGATTGCTCCCCCATAGTCCACTATGGGTGAGCCACTCTTCGGCACATCTTCACAAGTCCATTGACACCACAATGGATGGCAAGATTCAAGCACTTGATCTCTTCATGATGCTCCACTTGAACTTGCACACGGCAATCTCGATGACGATCACCACTTGATGTCATCCTTTCCATGGGTTGTATGATATCTTCCTCTTGACGCAAGCCCATGAACACGTACCTAAACCCACATAGAACTCTCACATAGACCATGGGTTAGTACACAAAGTGCGATGGAGAATGCTTACCATACCATGGGGTCACTTGATACCTCTCGGTACATCTTCTACGCTTTGTGAGTTGATCAACTTGATTCACTCTTGACTTAGTCTTGATAAACCTTGAATCTTTCCAACTCTCTTCTTTTGGATGATGTCTTGAAGGTAAACATGAATGATCACACAATATTCTTCTTCAAGACATGCTTGCAATAAGCTCAACACTCACATGACCAATCTTTGGATAATTCCTTAATAGCACCTTGGTCAACTCATAAACTCCTTGAAACCAACACATGGACTTCAAGAAAAGCCTATGGAAAAATCCTTCAAATATAACTCAAGACAACCATTAGTCCATAGAGATTGTCATCAATTACCAAAACCAAACATGGGGGCACCGCATGTTCTTTCACCAATGTTGTCATTAATCCGAAGATTCGCCATCGACCTCTTGCGATCACACAGCGGGACCTGTATGGGCCACCAATCTCGGTACTAAAACCGACAGATCTCGGATAGGCGGTCCCAAGTTTGGTGATCTGAGCTAGATGGTAACAAGAGAAATAGGGACACGATGTTTACCCAGGTTCGGGCCCTCTTGATGAGATAAAACCCCACGTCCTGCTTCTGATATATTGGTTGTGATGGGGTACATAGTACAATATGATCTATCTCGAGATCGTATAAAGAAGTTCTAAGCTCTGAAACCTTGTGGTCGTGCCTCTACATATTAAACCCCACGGCTTCTATAGACATCGGGGATACCTAGGATGTACACATGGCCGGTTACAATCTAGGGATAAGCATGCCGGTCATTCAAATATTCTTGAAGCGTACGCCAAGCCTTTAGGAGACCTTTATCTTGATTACGTTGAGGGCCAGGGCCAGCATGGCCCATCCATCAGTCTTCGGTGGGTCCTCGCCCCGGCCCATAACCGGCGGGTCAACATGGCAAGCACCCCCTAATTCAGGACACCAACACTCAATTGAATACACGATCATGCATAGGAAAATGTTTAGTATGCTACTTATATTGATAAATATTTTACACTATACAATCAGCATATTAGCATGGTATTATTATTTCAAATTTTGTGCTTCATACAACCACTCTCACTATAATATATTGCAATCAATTCTCGCGGCAACACACGAAGTATCATGTAGTATTTGATCAATAAGGCATCCCTATTCATGACAAACTTCATTTCAGGAGTTTACATATATGTGGTGTTGTTTCAGTTCCAAGTACCTCATCTGCCTAACCCCAGACGTGTTGCTGCGTGAGTTGATGGCTTTATGCCTCTCAAGTCGATGATGCTCGCCAACTCCAAATGGTTGGAACTGAACGGTTGGAGCATACTGACTTTGGAGGTCTTGATGATCCATTGGTGTTGTCGATGTATACAACTGACTCTGGTAGTGTGATTGCGACATACTAACCTATTAACCAAGGGAGGCCTTAGTAATAGTCTGGTCAATAGTCCAATCCAGCACGAGTTGCCTTTAGTCTTGAGTGGTTATAAATCCCAATGCTTCCAAATCCTAGGATGTATGTGGATACAAAATAGCATCGCAAAAGTAATATCATCTGAGTCTGATAGTTGAGTCTGTTAATGTATGTGATGTACTCCGATTTGCATATACAAACGGTTAAGCTCCACCCCTTGGTCGGCCTTAGGTATGAACTAATTTATTTGTGAAATTTGGATCCTATTCCATCTCGCTTCTCACCCTTAAATAGGGGCACCATTATGCTGACATCTCATACCACCATGTGATGCAACAACCATGTGATGGATGCTTTAATGTCGTTCAATACTGGCAGAAGAAGCGCATGGCCATTCACGTATGGTCGTGAGCATCCCACACCCCTTAATGAAGTAGATCCATGGTAGAGGTTTAATGATACCAATTCAGGTTCAGTGTCTAGTTTACTATAATAGGGAGTACAAGCTACGTAAAAGTAAGTTCACTGAAACCTATCAAACTTGAGATATAATTTAAAAGGTGTATGAAATGGTATGTAATTTAGACACTCGGTTCATAAGACATTTCAATCTAAAAAAGCATGTACCAACTTTCCCATCCTTCCCGCATGGGTAGGGAAATCTGATGATGACAAAGGCACACATGTGCTACGACTTGTATCACCAAAGAAGTTTGTGAATAATCTTTTGCAAAGGGTACCTCTTAAGTAGTTATTTTGTTTCAATATACAATTCAAATAAGATTTGCTTGTGATTATATAAAAAAAAGCTTACATTATTTTAATTTCTAGAGAATGTGCCCCCACTTGAAATAAATTCTAAGTCCACCCCACAATAGGCTGCTTATTTTTGTGTTGTACATTTCTTATTGCTTTTTGGTTTATTTCAATTATGTTTTATTTTATTTGACTTTGCACTCATTTTGAAGGAAACATGTAACCACCTTAAAATATGCGAACATCTATTCTGACGCACATGAATAGCTTTTCTTGAATGAATGAACTTTTAAAAAATGCAATATATTTTGGCGTATATGGTGCACTGTTTTTAACTAAAATAAATACTCTGAAAATATATGAAAAATAATATTTGGGTACATGAACATTTTTGTATTATTATCGACTTTTTCACCATCAAATTAATCATTTGGCAATGTTTCTAAAAAATTACCGAATTAAAAATAATTGAATTATTTAATAGGTCATGCAGGACCTATCCCATTGTGGTTCTTAGTAGTGTGTCGCTCTCATAGCCGCCCCTAGGAGCGGCATGGAGGAGGTCCAGGTATAATTTGAGACAGTTTACGAATTTGAGAAAACTTCATGAATTCTAAAAAGTCCATGAAGTTTGCAAAAATGAAAACATGTGCACAAATTTTTACAAAGTTCGTGGATTCATAATTTTGACAAAAAATCACAAATTTAAAAAGTTCATGAATTTGAAAAGGTTAAGAAAAATTGGGAAAAGTTCACGAATTTGGGAAAAAGTTTAGGGATTCAAAAAGTTTCATAAATTTGAAATATATCATAAAATTTTAAAGAAGTCACAAATTTGAAAAAAAATCATGATTTTTCAAAATTTCACTCATTTGAAAGAAAGGAAAAGATAAAAAAAATGGAAAAATAAAAGGAAAAGGGTGCAAACCAAGCAAAACCAAGCTGGGAAAAAAGACCTCCTAAAAACCAACAGAACATATAAATCTGACAAAAAAACTTGCTGTACCTGCCCGTTTCGTACCGGTGTTCTAGAGGGGTGGTCGCCTGTTAGCAAAATAGCCTATCAATGGTGCTTAAGGCGCCAAATCGGAAGCTCCTATGTGGCGCTTGAGACCTTAGAGCATCTCCAACCGTTCGGCCCCCCAGGACGCCGAAAATGAGCCGCCTGGGGCTGAACCGGCGCTGGCTTGGCGCGTGGGGGCGACTGCGGTCCTAGTTGACGCCCCTAGGTCGCCGCCAAAGTTGCGTGTATTCGGTGATATTTCATCCAAATTTCTACAAAACTCGGCGCTACTTCATCGAAACTTGTACAAAAACAGATGAACATGCAAACTATGCCTACAACTATGCGAAACTACGCTTATCCCTGCTACACCGCGGCCACCGCTCGCCATCTACATGCCGAGAAGCGCGTAGAAACGGGTGTAGTCGCCGTCGTCGTCGTCGTCGTCGTTGCGCGCCCCGCCGAAGCCGTCCCCGTCTCTACTGCACCCCTGGCCAGGGTCGTCAATGCGCGGTGGTGGGTTGGACGGGTCGGCCTCGTTCTCCTCGTAGCTGTTGAGGATGATGACACCACCCTCCTCGCGTCCGGGGTGCCGGGCCTCGCGGTGACGCCGGGCCTAGAGCTCCTTGTACGCTCGGCGCTGGCGAAGCACCTCCTCGCGGACGTAGTCCTCCCTCGCCCACTTGAGGACGGCCTCGTCATCGGGGGCCATGGCCACGTGCTCCGGCTTCACGGGGAGCAGCTTCGGCTCAGGCTTCGGCCGGACCAGGCGTAGGGAGCGTGGAGAGCGGCTACGGCCCTCGTTGATGACGAGGGCGTCGCTGCGGGTGCGGCATCGGAGTGACGTCTCTTCCGGCTCCGGCTTGACGGGGTGGAGCGTCGGCGAGCCCGGGGAGAGTGAGCCGGAGCACGACAAGGAGGACCCTCCCCCCCCCGACTCCATGCTTCGCAGCATCCAGGAGCTGGCACGATGGCGAGAGAAGGACGGCCGTGGCGCATACTCGAGACACGATGTGTTGCCGGTCTCGATGTGGTCGAGGACGGCCTCGAGGGTGCGGCCGGGCACGCCCACCACTCGCGCCGCCCGTCAGCGTTGTGGCGTCCGCGGGGGATGATGCTGTTGGCGAAGGCGATCTGTTCTTCGCGGCGGCGCTCGAGAACATTGTCCACAACGTGTGGCTGTCAGCGGCGTACCTCGGCTCATTCCGCTGCGCCTCCGTTAGCGACGAGCGGATACGGGCGTCTCAGCCTGCCGTGCAGCCCCTTCGGGCACCGGTGGCACCGGCACTCAACTTCCATGACCCCGGCACATGCATGTCCGGGGGCGCCAGATATTCGGCCTCGTAGAGGAGGCGAGCCTCCGGCTCTTGGAGATGGCGGCGGCCGAAGCCGTTCGCCGCCGCGCCGTCGCCTGGGTACCTCTCAGCCATTGCTCGTCGGCGTGAAGGGGGAGTGTGTTGCTTTTTGTGGCGATGCGAGGCGATGTGTGGCTACCCGGCGGGGAGGTCGGCTTTTATAGCCGCAACGGGGCGGCGAGAGCCTACATGCCGGGCGACGCGTGGTGGGAGCTGGCGGAACGCGTGTCGGTGGCGCCTTCACTTCGCCGCCCGTGAGGCATCAATGGAGGCTGACCGGCGGCAGCGCGACAGCCTTGGCATTGATTCCCATGGGAACCGAGGCGATGAGGACGACGAAGCGGCGTCTCGCTGACTCGGTGGCCCCATCCCCTTTCGCGCCAAAAACGCGTCCTCCGGCGCCTCTAGGCGCTCCAGCGCGCCGGGTTCGGCCTAGGCCCGCCAGCGCCAGTTTCGGCCCAAACCGGTGAAAAACGGGCTCCTGGGACGTGACTGGGCCGATTTTCAGCCGCCGACGCCCAAAAAACGCCTGGGGAGAAACCACTTAAGCGCGCACACCCCACTGCCCCGTGTGCCCTCATGAGCCGGCCCATGTGAGGGACGGGAAGACCCTTGTTTTGATTTTCTATTTTTTTTAATAATTCAGGATTTCGAAAAGCAGCGAATTCAAACAATTTTCATGATTTTCAAAAAATTTGGGAAATAATAAATGCTCATGGATTCAAAAGGTGTTCGTGATATCAAATACAATGTTCGTCGATTAAACAGGGTTCACAATTCCGAAAAAGGTTCACGCATGTTTAGAAAATTTTCATAGTATCTACAAAAATCAATGATTGAAAACACATTCGTGAAATCAAGAAATGTTCCACAAAAAAAAATATATGTTTATAAATTTTAAAAGTGTTGCCAAATTTCAAAAAACCATCGCCCGTTCAAAAGATTTTTCGCGAGTTCCAAAAACTGTATGCAATTTGAAAACCTATTCATGAATGTTAAAATGTGCATGATTTAAAACAAATTTTCACGAATTTGTAAGAAATGTTGGTGTACTCAAAATGTTAAAAATTTAAAAATGTTCACAATTTAAAGTTATATTCACAATTTTGTAAAATCTTCACAATTTCAAAAATGTTTAGGATCATTAAATATGTTCGTATAATGAAAATAAAAAAATTGACACAAATTCTTTTTCAAAAAATGAAATAAAAAACCAAAAATAGAAAATAAAAATAATGAAAAATGAACGGAAGAGACATAAAAACCGGTTTAAAACCTGTGGGAATGAAACCAAAAATGGGTCAGGCCTTATAGGGCGTGTTTGGTTCAAGTTTTAAACAGTAGTCGCATTGCATACATTTCTCAACCCAGCCTGGGTGAGAAAAACAACCCCAAATGTGTCATCTGCAAGTTGTTTGGTTGCCTGCATCGAGGGTCGCTGCATGAGGTAATACCCAAGTGCACTTTGTTTGGTTGCCTGCATTAGCCCAAGTGGCACATGAACATGGTGTTTGGTTGCCTGCATGGGGTGTGATTAAGAGCTAGCACTTGCACTTAGCACACAGGGTTAAGAGCTAGCAGAGGGAGGGGAAGAAGATATGCAGTGTGCGCCGGACCATGGCGACTGCGGTGGATAGTGACTGTGGCACCGTGTCCGACATGACGAGCATGGAGTCGTCGACGAGCACCCCGTCGGCGGCACGGCGAGCGACACCGTCGACGAACTAGTTGCGGTGCTCGCGCAAAGACAGTCGACAGAGGAGGAGAATGCAGTGCTCGCGCCATCCCGGACCGGAGCACAGCGTCGACGAGAGAGACAAATGGGGGCGGGGACCAGGCCGTCTGCGCCAGGCGGCGGCTCTGCTCGCCGTCGCCGCCTGCTGTGCGGCGCTCCTCGTCGAGGCCGCACCACCGCAGCACCACTAGCCGCAGTAGCAGCACAAGCACGCCAGGATCGTCAGTGTAGTAGTCTGCTGTCCAAAGAAAGATGAAGCTATGATCGTCGAAACCAAAAACTTACAACACGAATGTTGTGAGGAACTGCGAGATTAGGCTGCTGGTCAAAGGAAAACTCAAACGATCGATCTTGCGCGATGAATCTGACAAAATTCGTCAAGAACAACTTCAAACGGGAAGACAAAATTAAGAACTTACAACCGACGAAACTACGAACCGATCGCCTGAATGGAACCGTAGCATTGAGGTGTATCTTTTTTGTGTAGAGCTTACCTCGAATCGAAGCACTGTTGTATAGATCAGAAGGGGCTAGGAAGAACAGAATTAGAGGGAAGGTTACTTGAGGTAGGAAAAGATAAGCATGCACACGCTACATACCAGCTCGTATCCCTCCCATCTCCCCTCGTGCAAGTGGCCCACCTTGTGCGCTCGCCTCAGCCTGGCTCGAGAGAAACCGTCGATTCCTGAATTCCCAGCGAGCAGGCCAGAGGTGCTTTAAGTTTCGTGCTATGCAGGTCCAATAGTAAAACCAGGCAACGAAACAGCCCGTTCACTTCCCGCGCGGGTCTGGTTGGGCCTCACACAGACAACCAAACACACCCATAAATAACAGCGTGTGAGCGGGGATTGGTTGATAATCGACGAGCTATGTGCCAAATATGAGTGGTCATTGTGCCTTAAGCACCGCTTGGAGAAACACGCACACCCCCTTCATGGAAAAAACAGAAAGAAAACCCCTGAAAACCAGCGGAACCTATAAGTCCGAAAAAAATCTTACATGTGTCGGCCCGGGGTTGTCGCCTGTTAGCAAAATAGCCTATAAATTGCTCTTAAGGTGCCAAATGGGAAGCTCCAACATGGTGCCAGACACCTCCTATATGGCGACCTAAGCACCAGAAACCATTGAAGCGTGCACCCGCACACTGTCCCACGCGCCCTTAGGGCATGTACAATGGTGCTATCTTAGTAGTGCGACGTAGGATAAATGATGAGGTGGAGAAGAGAGAACTCATAAGAAAATGCTTGTCTTCTCTTATTTAAAAGAAGACAACAGATGATCTCTTAGCACAATATGTCTCACCACGTTTTATGAATTACTAGTTATTAAAGATAAGGCTAAGAGATGACCCATTGTAGACTCTTTTTTTGTCATTTCTAGATTACATGCAAGACTTAAGATAAGACTATCTTATCAATCATTGTACATGCCCTTACGGGCCAGCACGTCTGTGGGACACGAAGCCCCTAGTTTCCCCCCCCCCTTTTTTTTAAATATAGTTAGGGATTTTAAAAAGACGTGATTTGTGAAAGGAAATTGTGACTGCAAACAATGTTCATGATTTGATTTTTTTGGGAAAAGATAAATGCTCACGGATTCAAAAACTGTTTGTGATTTCAAAAACAATGTTTGTCTATTAAAGCACAACTTTAAAAAGTTCACGAATTGATAAATGAAGCTCATAAATATTACGAAATTTTCAAAATATTTAAAAAATGTTCAAACGTTGAAACAGTATTCACGAATATGAAAAAAAGTTAAAAACAAAAGTGTTTATATATTTTCAAAAATTGTTCACAAATTTCATTAAAAAACTTGTCTGTTCAGATAACTGCTCAAGAGTTCCCAAAAATGTATGCAATTTCAATATACATTTGTGAATTTTAAAAATATTTATGATTTAATAAAATTTGTAGGAAATTATAAACTAAAAATAAAAATAAGTAAAAGTTAAAAATGAAATCCAAAAATGGGCCAGGCAATGTAAATACCAGTGCGTGAGCAGGGTACGCGCTAGGTTGATAATCAACGACCTGCACACTAAAAAGGAGTGGTCGTGGTGCCTTAATAGCCGCTTGGAGGAACTGGCGCCCACCCGTGTCCCCTTCGTGTGAAAAAACAGAATGAAAAACCTTCCAAAAACCAGCGGAACCTAAAATACGGACGAAAATAAAAACTTACATGTGCTGGCCCGCTTCCTACCTAGTGTTTGTAGCAGGGTTGTCACCTGTTAGCAAAATAACCTATAAATGGCGCTTAAGTGCCAAATGGGAAGCTCTAAGTGGCGCATGAGACCTCCTATATGGCGACCTACGCGCACCCCCAACTTTCCCGCACACCCTCATGGTTGGCCCATCTGCGGCCCAAGAAGCCACTTGATTTTTTCTATTTCTTGTTTGATTGTTTTTTTTATGTTTTTGGGATTTTTTATGTTTTTTGTTTTTAAACATAATCAGGGATTTCAAAAAGTTGAGAAATGTGAAAAAAATCATGGTTTCAAACAATGTTCATGATTTCAGTTTTTTGGGGAAATGACAAATGCTCATGGATTCAGAAAATGTTTGTGATTTCAAAAACAATATTCGTTTATTAAAGAAATGTTCACAATTCCAAAAATGTTCGTGAATTTTTGTAAAACGCTCATGAAAATTATGCAAAATTTGACAATATTGAAAAGATATTAAATGATCAAACATATTTGTGATCTCCAAAATGTTCGTCAAAAAAAATATTTTTTAAATTTGAATAAAATGTCACAAATTTCAAGTAAAAAGCTAGCTCAAAAAACTATTCATGAGTCCAGAAAATGTTTGCAATTTCAAAACATATTTGTAAATTTCTAAAATGTTCACGATTTTAATAAATATATTAATGAGTTTCTAAAATGTTCTTGAATTTTAAAATGTACATGAAATTAAGAAATGTTCATAATTTCTTAAAATGTTCAAGATTTCAAGCAATGTTCATGATTTTAATTTTGTTCATAAATTGAGAAAGAAAAATAAATTAAAACGAAATTTTAAAGTAAATAAATTAAAAATAAAAAGCAAAAAGGAAAGAAAAAAGAAAAGAAAAATGAAAAGAAAAAAGAGAAAAGGAAAGGAAAAATAAAAAATGGGTTCAAAATCGACGAAGATGAAATCTAAAACTGGGTCGGGCCATATAAGTACAATCGCGACAGCGGGGTAGGCGCTAGGTTGGTAGTCAGGAACACATCAAATAGGAGTGGCGCCCGCTGTGTCGCTAGCATGGGCCTGGCCCAGCAGCGCACGCTCGTTCCCTCGATCGCTGGCTGCCGCCGCTCGCTCCGTCGCTGGCTGCCGCTGCTCGCTCCATCGCTGGCTGCCGCTGCTCGCTGCATCGCTAACTCCCGCTTGATCGTTTTTTTTTTCATTCTAAAAACTGCTACAGTATAGATTGCGTTTCTTAGAAAAAAAACCCGGCTTACAACAATATATACTCTTGTTCTTAGAAAAAAATTCATCAAACTTGAAAATAAGTTCATTGAATTTGAAAAAAAGTTCATCCATTTTGAAAAAAGTTCATCGAATTTGAAAATAAGTTCATCAAATTTGAAAAAAGTTCATCGGCATTGAAAAAAGTTCAACGAATTTGAAAGAAGTTCATCAAATTTGAAAAAATGTTCACCAAATTTGAAAATGGTTCATCAAATTTGAAAATAGGTTCACCGAATTTGAAAAAATGTTCACCGAATTTCTCAAAAAAGTTTATCGAATCCGAGAAAAAAGTTCATCGATTTGCAGAAAAAAATCATGAAGAAAACAAGTTTCATGAATTTGGAAAAGAAAGGAAAAAAAGGGAAAGAAAAATGGAAAAGCAGAAGAAAAAGAAGTCGGAAAACATGTATGTAATCAAACTCACCGAAGTTATCGATTGGTTGTGTCGCTCTAGTCTAAACTCGCGGTCGCGGGTTCGAAACCCATCTCTACCATATTTTTTGGAGTTTGGAAAAAAGTAAAAACTGGGCCGGCCCAACATGACAAGGGGGGTATGCGCCCGTTAGCAGGAATGCCTGTAACGGGCGCTTAAGGCGCTGAATAGGAACCAGCGAGTGGTCGTGGCACCTTAAGCGGTACTTGGAGGAATTGACGCCCACACGCTCCCCCTTCGTGGGCTGGCCCAGAAAGGACGAGGGTGTGTCGGTTAGGCTGGTCACAGGTTGACAGGTCCCGCATTTTGGTGATTAACTGTTGACTTTGTGATAAGGAACATATTTCCTAAAAAAAATTCAAAAAAGTTCGCATAAAAATCAGATAAGTTCACAGAATTAGAAGCAATTTCATCAATGTTGGAAAAAAGTTCACATGTTTGAAAAAACTTCATCAGTTTTGGAAAAAGAGTAAGATTTGCAAACACTTCGTCAATTTTAAAAAAAAACACACATATCTTTTGGGGAAAAGATTCATCGATTATTTAAAAAAACACCAATTTTGAAAAAAAATAGAGAAGGAAGTGCAAAAAAGGAAACAACAACAACAACAAAAGACTTTTGTCCCAAACAAGTTGGGGTAGGGTAGAGGTGAAACCCATAAGATCTCGTGACCAACTCATGGCTCTGGCACATGGATAACAAGATTCCGCGCACCCTTGTCCATAACTAGTTCTCTCGTGATACTCCAATCATTTAGGTCTCTCTTAACGGACTCCTCCCATGTCAAATTCGGTCTACCCCGGCCTCTCTTGACATTCTTCGCCTGCTTTAGCCGCCCGCTAAGCACTGGAGCTTCTGGGGGTCTGCGCTGAATATGCCAAAACCATCTCAGACGATGTTGGACAAGCTTCTTGTTGTAGGGTGGAACCCTAGATGGAGATCTTTCATGAATTGGAGGGGAAATCCCCAAGAACACGAAGAACACAAGATAGGGAAAACACTCAAATTGACTAGATCCAATCACACATATGCTAGATCCAAGAACACACAAGAGATCACAATGATTCAATGACAACAAAGGAAAGACACAAGGTACTAGTTCATCCCAATCCGATGAGGAGAGAGGTCTTGATAATCCTATGATGGGGATCCTTCTCCAAGAGGAGGCCTTGATATCCACAAGTGGATCTTCTCCCTTAGGAGGTCATGATCTCCATGAGGAGGAAGATGAGCAAAGCTCTCGCTTTGTCTATCAAATACTTTGATATCCTCTAAATGAGCGAGGGGAGGTGTTTATATAGTCTAGGGACCAAATAAGAGGAGGAGGGGGGATACATGGGTAAAAACCCAAAGAGGCTTGCAGGCCCTCGGAGTGGACCGGGCACCCGGGGGCAAACCGACCGGGCACCCCGACCGGTCAGGAGAGCCAGCTGTAGGAGGATCGGGCACCCGGGGGTCCTAGGCAGGGCACCGGGGTGGTTGGTGGTGGTCAGGGAGGAGGCCGGCACCGGGGTCCAAGGCCAGGCACCTGGTGGCACCAAAGGGCGGCGAAGGGGGCGGGCACCGGTGTTGGTGGTCGGGCACCCGGGTTGAGTGGTCGGCACCCAAGGGCTGGTCCGCTCCTAGCAGCAGGGCCGGGCACCCGGGGTGAAAGGATCGATATGGTTGACTAGAGGGGGGGGGGGGTGAATAGGCAACTAACATATTTTAAGCTTTTCTTTACCAAATTAAACTTTGCAACAAATAGGTTGTCTAGATATGCAACTAAGTGAGCAACCTATATGATGCAATAACAATTAGCAAGCAAGCAAGCAAGAGATGAACAATAAGTAAGCTTGCGAAAGTAAAGGCACGAAATAACCAAGAGTGGAGACGGTGGAGACGAGGATGTGTTACCGAGTTCCTTCCTTTTAAGGGAAGTGCGTCTCCGTTAGAGCGGTGTGGAGGCACAATGCTCCCCAAGAAGCCACTAGGGCCATCAGATTCTCCTCACGCCTCACACGATGCGAGATGCCGTGATTCCACTATTGGTGCCCTTGAAGGCGGCGATCGAACCTTTACAAGCAAGGTTGGGGCAATCTCCACAACAATCGGAGGCTCCCAACAACAACACCACCACGAAGCTTCACCACAATGGAGTATGGCTTCGAGGTGACCTCAACCGCCTAGGGTGCTCAACAGCCAAGAGTAACAAGATCCGCAAGGGATAAGTGGGGAATCAAATATCCTTTGGTGGAAGTGTAGATCGGGCCCTTGTCACCCAATCCCGAGCAAATCAACAAGTTTGATTGGCTGGGGAGTGAGATCGAGCTAAAATGGAGCTTGGAGCAACAATGGAGCTTAGAGGTGGAAGAGGTAGTCAACTAGAGGTAGAAGACATCCCTTATATAGTCGTGGAAAAATCCAACCGTTATCCACTAGATCTGCTCGCGACTCACGGTACTACCGCTCCAAGGACGCAGTACTACATGCTGAGCATGGCAGTACTACCGTGGACCATCACGGTACTACCGCGGTAAATCTGCACAGCCGGAACAAGCACGAGGAAGGAGCAAGATTACTACGGCGCGGTATTACTACCATTGCGCTGGCATTATCGCTCCCTTGCGGTACTACCGCAAGGCGAGGGGTCACGGCTTGGGAAGAGGCGCGGATGAAATAAATTTCATCCGCGCCTACTTCGCAGAAAACTAGGGTGGTGCAAAACCCGACGGTACTACCGCTGCGGGCGTGGTACTACCGTGGTCGGCGCGATGTAAAAATTACATCGCGCCTACTACGCGACGACGCCGCGGTACTAGGCGAAGGGCCACGGTACTACAACTCCAAGGGCGGTACTACCGTGGGCCCCAGGTACTACCGTTTCGACGAGCGGTACTACCGTGGGGGCGCGGATGTAAAAATTACATCCGCCTTACTACCGACCGAGCGGCTCTAGGCAGGTGCCGCGGTACTACCGCACCAAAGGGGCGGTATTACAGGTGGGCGCGGATGTAAAAATTACATCCGCCCTACTACCGCACCGAGCGGCACTAGGCGTGCAGCCGCGGTACTATCGCGCCAAAGGGGCGGTACTACCGTGACGCTTCATGGTATTACCGCTTGTACTGCGGTACTACCGCAAGTACAGCGATAGTCGTCGATTTTCACACAACCAAGATAACGACGGGTAGCTCCAAGGTGCAAGGAAAGGAGGGCAAGTGTACGTGTGATTCCATCCTACCTTTCCGACGCGGACCCCCTCTTAATAGTACGGCTCTCCTATGACTCAACTCCACCAAAGAGAAACGTAGAACAACGCCGGCTTCAGCAGTCTCGAGGGGCACCGAATCGCCTTGTGCCTAATGATGACGATCTCAAGGACTCAAGGCACACGATTAGTCCAAGACAGTATTGTCATCAATCACCAAAACACTTAGGGATAAATATGCCCTTACAATCTCCCCCTTTTTGGTGTATTGATGACAACACGGGATTTGCACATAGATAAGATATTTGTTAAAGTAGTGGCAAACCCCACTTCTCTAAAATATAGACGGGGCTCCCCCTAGATGTGTGCACTTTAGATGAATGCTTTGGACTGCATGGCACACAAACTAGGATCAACACTCCCCCTATATTTTAGAGACCAAGACATGATAATAAGCATAGCATAGCATGAAAGTAGCACAATATAACACAAGCTAGCTAGGATAGATAGAGTGCATATGTCTTACACCATACGAGGTAAGATAACCAAGGTACAAACGATAAAAACAGCAAAGAGTTCAACTAAAAGCAGCAAACACACGACACATAAACTCGCATATCCTCGCAAATCCCTACACTCTCTCCCCCTTTGGCATCGAGACGCCAAAAAGGCAGAGAGGACACCTAAACACACAAGAGGTGGCTCAAGCAGAGAAGTGGTCCCACGCCCCTTCGCCAGACTCCTCTGCAGCTGGAATGGACTCCTCGACCTCCTCCTCGAGAATCAGTCCACCAGATCCTTGCTTCTCCATCCACTCGGTCTCGGAGTGATCGCTCCTCGATCCACAGACACATCCTCGCCATAGAGCTGCAAGACCTTGTTGTGCCGGGCGACGACTCTCCTTGACTGCACGTGAGCCTGTCTTGTCCCTTGGCTTGCATGCGAGAATAGAGACTTCATCTTATCCTTCAACTTCTTGGCCCAAGATGGCCTAGAGTCACTCGAGAGGCCCTAGCAGAACGGCCCCAAGAACATCCTCGCCAAAGAACATCCTCATCAACAAAGCAGCCCTAGCAGCAGACGCCAAAGACGAGTAGCGGTGTTAGCCCAGTTGGGTTTGACCCTCGAGACAAATGGGCTCATGGCGAATCCATCCGAGCCAAGAACTCCTCCTCAGGTACATCTTCTCCCAAGTCTTCAAATCAGCAGAAAATGTAGGGCCCATAAATAGGCACCTTGCGGTTGAACACAACAAACCGAAGCTCACACCACATGATGTGAGAGACATCAAGTGGCTGAGTCTCGAGACGAGCGAGCCTCCTCGCACAGAAGCATCATGTCCACCATATAGGCATGAACCTTGTCTTTGTCACCGATGCGTGGGAACAGAGAGTTGCGGAAGATGCGGTACATGATATCCAGAAAGGGGTTGAGAACCAAGATTGTCTTGCCAGTGGCGAGCGTCTTCTCAACCATGAACGGGGTGAGCTTGTCCTTGTCAGCAGAGTCGCCGTGAGGGCGAACACCAACGGGAGTGTCAAGTCCATCATCAGCAACGTGAAGCAAATCCATGAACTCCTTCCGGTAGCGAGGCAATTTGGCGGCCATTGGTCATCCAAGTCATCCTCCTCTCATCATTGGTGTGAAAGAACACTGAGGCAAAGAACTGACAGATGATCTCAGGGTCATAGTCCTTGTGGAAAGAGATCACATGCTCAATCCCAAACTGCTCCACCAAGTCTAGAGCCTCCCCAAAGTAGTCACGAAACTTGTCCTTCCTCATGTGGTGCATATCAATCCACTTCACCTCCACATAGGTATTCTGCTTGTTCTTGATGACATCCAAGTAGATCTGGGTTTGGGTCTTGTTCCAGAACAGTTCACACCCTCTGACAGTGGAGCGTGGGGTCACATAGGGGTGAAGCTGCCTGAGACGGACATACTCTTGAGCGCCTATCTCATCCATACCCCTGGCGGGCTCCTTGTGCTTGCTAGCGGTGGTCTTGACATTGCGCTTCGATGCAGATGACCCCTCGGGAACTTCTCCTGGGTTGCGCAGACGCTTGGAGCCAGTGTCACGAACGGGATTGGCCCGGCGAGAGCCACCACCTAAGACACACACGCAAAGCACCAAAACAAGGCGAAAAGAATCAATGCAAAGGCTATAAGACAACACATCAAACCCATAGAAGATAAACGAGAAAGTTGGCATGCGATAGATGTGAGCCACGGTAGATCTGCCATGGGTTGCGATACTAAAGGCTTAGTACAGCTCCAGACGCGGTAGTACCGTGAGGGGTCACGGTAGTACCATGGCTGGGGCAGTAGTAAGGCTTTAGTACCGCACGGCGCGCCATAGTACCGCGCCCTAGGGGCGGTAGTACCGTGAGAGCGGTAATACCACTCCCTACGGGCGGTAGTACCGCGTCGCGTCGGATCGAGCAGGATTTGAATCTGAAAAAGAACCACGAAGCCATGGCGGTGCTACGGTGATCAGATCTAGTGCAAGACAACAATACAAGTGTAAATCCTATGCAATACCACACTCCTTCATCCTACTCTTGCAGAGATCTAGTCTAGGAATCTCAAGAACATGCAAGCCTCCCCCAAAACCTAGAAGAACCAAATACAATCAAAAAGGAGAAGGATTTGGGGAAAAACCTTGGTCCATAGCAAGAGCATGGGGTGGGGAACAATCCCACCGGACGGAATCACGGGAGGGCAGCCGGTGGAGGAGATCCGGCGACGAACGCCGGCTCCGTTCGTGAGCACGAGAGAGGAAGAGGCAACGTGGAGAGGAGAGGACGAATGGGTATGGGGAAATTAGAACTCCCCCTGCCCGACCTTATCCCCACGCGCTTCGAACCGGCGCGATAGTACCGCGGGTCATCGTGGTAGTACCGCCCGGGCGGAAGTATCGCGCCGAGGCGGTAGTACCGCTCAACCAGGCGGCAGTAAAAAATTACGGCCGCTTGGGGACGGTAGTACCGTGCTCCCATCAGCGGTAGTACCGTGGTTGGCCGCGGTAGTACCGTGACCGACCGCGGTAGTACCGTGAGCTCACGCCACCGAAGGTTTCGAACAAGGGAGAAAAGCACCTTTGCACCGAAAAAGAGACACAACCCAAAACTGCACAAAAACAAGCACATACCAAGGGAACAACAGGAAATCCCAACGTGACAAAACCTCTCGAGGAGAGAGGGCGGTGGCCGAAGCCACCTATGTTTGAGTTGGATGGTATGGCACCGCGAAGAATTATCCTTGGGCCCATGACCAAAAATCGTCTTTGAAGCACAAGTACCATCCAAAAATGGTTAAAGTGAAAGACTAGATCAATTTATGCATAATGGGGGGAGGGAGAGTTCATTGAGAGAACAACACTCCCCCTATGTCCATGCCTACACCTAAACTAGACAACAAGTTGAGTGTGGTGGGGGGTGCACGGGTTCAAGTCACATTGCTCAAATCAATGATATTTAGCTCATGCCTTAACTCGCGAAATCTTGCTTCATCCAAGGGCTTCGTGAAAATATCTGCAAGGTTACCATGAGTGTTGACATACTTGAGCTCGATCTCCCCTCGCCTAATGTGATCCCGAATGAAGTGATACCGGATCTCAATGTGCTTCGTCTTGAAGTGTTGCACCGGGTTGAGAGAAATCTTGATGGCACTTTCATTATCACACCAAAGAGGCACTTTGTCACAAATGACACCGTACTCCTTTAAAGTTTGCCTCATCCATAGGAGTTGAGCACAACAACTACCGCCGCCACATACTCCGCTTGGTGGACGAGAGAGACACACAACTTTGCTTCTTGGAAGACCAACTTACCAAAGAGCAACCAAGAAATTGGCACCTCCTAAGTGGACTTCCTATCCACTTTGTCTCCCCCAATCGAATCTGTGAAACCTTCAAGCTTGAAGTTTGCTCCTCTTGGGTACCATGAGCCAAAGTTTGGGGTATGAGCCAAATATCGAAAGATTCGCTTGACCGCCACAAAGTGACTTTCCTTTGGTGCGGCTTGAAAACGTGCACACATCCCCACACTCAACATGATATCCGGTCTAGATGCACAAAGGTAAAGCAAGGAGCCAATCATGGAGCAATATACCTTTTGATCCACCGCTTTACCATTGGGATCGATGTCAAGTTGGCACTTGGTAGGCATCGGAGTAGTAGCCGGCTTGACACCACTTAGCTTGAATCTTTTAAGCATGTCTTGAGTGTATTTGGCTTGGTTGATGAAGGTTCCTTCTCTTCTTTGTTTGATGTCGAAACCAAGGAAGAACTTCAACTCTCCCATCGAAGACATCTTAAACTTGGAGGTCATGAGTGCAGCAAATTCTTCATTGAAAGCTTTGTTAGGGGAACCAAAGATAATATCATCAACATATAGTTGGCATACAAACAACTCCCCTTTGACCTTCTTAGTAAAAAGAGTGGGGTCGATTAGCCCTACTTCAAATCCACGATCTTGTAACAACTCGGTAAGGTGGTCATACCACACACGTGGGGCTTGTTTAAGGCCATAGAGTGCCTTATCGAGTTGATACACATGATCCGGAAAGTAGGGATCCTCGAACCCGGGGGGTTGCTTGACATAGACCAACTCATTAATAGGACCATTAAGAAAAGCACTTTTCACATCCATTTGTTGCAACTTAAAGTTGTGATGGGAAGCATAAGCAATCAACAAACGAATGGATTCAAGACGAGCAACGGGAGCAAAGGTTTCACCGTAGTCGATACCCTCGACTTGGGAGTAGCCTTGTGCTACCAATCTTGCCTTGTTGCGAATGATGTTCCCATGGGCATCTTGCTTGTTCTTGAAGATCCACTTGGTTCCAATGACGTTGTGGTTCCCGGATGGTCTTGGCACCAATCTCCACACCTTGTTGTACTCGAAGTTGTTGAGTTCTTCATGCATGGCATTGAGCAAATCCGAGTCTTGGCGCCTCATAGACCTTTTGGGGTTCGATACAAGAGACAAACGTGATGTTCACAATAGTTTGCCAATTGTCTCGAGTGCTTACCCCCTTCGTAGGCTTCCAACCACATTTTCCATGAGATGACCTTGGGTGGTGAGCTTGGAAGCAATCTTGCGGCACGACGCTCTAATTACTCCTCGGGTGTGGAAGGAGGAGGGTTGACTTGATGATCTTGGCGCTGTCTTGAGCTTGTTCTTGATCTCAAGGTTGCTCTTGATCTTGAACTTCGCTCGAGGGGAGAACTTGACCTTGGGCATCATTTAGTGGTTCATCACCGTCTTGAGGTAGATCTTTCCCTTGGTCTTGTTCACGAGGTTGAGGGCCTTCACTTTGTTCTTGAGCGTGTGGGTCTTGATGAGGTGATGGCTCTACTTGAGTAGAGCATTGTCCTTCTCCTTCGGCCACAAGGGGTTCCTCAATGGGTAGGATTTGACCAATACCCATTCTTCTTATGGCTTGGGGAGGAATTTCATCACCTATATCACAAGTACCACTTTGCTCCACTTGGGAGCCGTTATTTTCATCAAACTCCACGTTACACGTCTCCTCAATGAGTCCGGTGGACTTGTTGAGGACACGGTAAGCATGAGAGTTTGTAGCATAACCAACAAATATGCCCTCATGAGCTCTAGCCTCAAATTTAGACAACCGAACACCTTTCTTGAGAATGAAACACTTACAACCGAACACGGAAGTACTTGAGGTTGGGCTTGTTGCCGGTGAGGATCTCATAAGGAGTCTTGTTCAAGCCTTTGCGAAGATAGAGCCGATTGGATGCATGCCATGCGGTGTTGATGGCTTCGGCCCAAAAGTTGTACGGAGACTTGAACTCCGCCATCATGGTCCTTGCCGCATCCATCAACGTCCGGTTCTTCCTCTCCGCAACACCATTTTTTTGAGGGGTATACGGTGCCGCATATTGATGCTTGTTCCCCTCATCACTAAGAAACTCATCCAAGGTGTAGTTCTTGAACTCGGTGCCATTGTCGCTTCTTATTGTCAAGATCTTTGCATCATGTTGACGTTGAGCTTCATTTGCAAAGTTGATGATGGTTTGTTGGGTCTCACTCTTCCTCTTGAAGAAGTATACCCAAGTGTATCTTGAATAATCATCCACAATCACCAAGCAATACTTTCTTCCTCCAAGACTATCAAAAGATGGAGGCCCGAAGAGATCCATGTGAAGGAGCTCCAAGGGTCTCTTCGAGTAGATGATGGTTGAGGGAGGGTGAGCCTTTTCATGAAGCTTTCCTTCGATACAAGCACTGCAAGCACGATCTTTGGCAAAACTAACATTTGTTAGTCCACGAACATGGTCCCCCTTGAGAAGACTTTGCAAAGATCTCATATTGGCGTGGGCTAAACGGCGATGCCAAAGCTATCCCCGTCAACTTTAGCCATTAGGCATGTCGCGGTCTTAGTGGGTTGCTCCGAAAAGTTAACCACATAGAGACCGTTCTCGACATGCCCAACGAAGGCTACTTTAAGAGTCTTGCTCCACAAGAGGGCCACGGTATCAATATCAAAGAATGTGGCAAAGCCCATGAGTGCAAGTTGACGAACAGAAAGTAAATTGAATGCAAGGGACTCAACAAGCATGACTTTCTCGATCGTTAGATCATGAGAAATGACAACCTTGCCGAGACCCAATACCTTAGAATGTGATGCATCACCCCACTCGACATTGGTGGGCATAGATGGAATCTCTTGCACGTCCACCACCAAGTCCTTGCTCCCGGTCATATGATTTGTTGCTCCACTATCGAGCAACCATGATCCTGAAGGAAATATGCCCTAGAGGCAATAATAAAGTTATTATTTATTTCCTTATTTCATGATAAATGTTTATCATTCATGCTAGAATTGTGTTAACCGGAAACATGATACATGTGTGAATGCATAGACAAACAATATGTCACTAGTATGCCTCTACTAGACTAGCTTGTTAATCAAAGATGGTTATGTTTCCTAACCATGAACAAAGAGTTGTTATTTGATTAACAAGGTCACATCATTAGTAGAATGATCTGATTGACATGACCCATTCCATTAGCTTAGCACACGATCGTTTAGTATGTTGCTCTGCTTTTATCCATGACATAACATGTTCTGTAACTATGAGATTATGCAACTCCGTTTACGGAGGAACACTTTGGTGCTACCAAGCGTCAGCAACGAATCGGGTGATTATAAAGGAGTACTACAGGTGTCTCCAAAGGCAGATGTTGGGTTGGCGTATTTGAGATTAGGTTTTGTCACTCCGATTGTCGGAGAGGTATCTCTGGGCCCTCTCGGTAATACACATCACTTTGAAGCCTTGCAAGCATTACAACTAATGAGTTAGCTGTGAGATGATGTATTACGGAACGAGTAAAGAGACTTGCGTGCGAGATTGAACTAGGTATTGGATACCGACGATCGAATCTCGGGCAAGTAACATACCGATGACAAAGGGAACAACGTATGTTGTTATGCGGTCGACCGATAAAGATCTTCGTAGAATATGTAGGAACCAATATGGGCATCCAGGTCCGCTATTGGTTATTGACCGGAGGCGTGTCTCGGTCATGTCTACATTGTTCTCGAACCGTAGGGTCCATGCACGCTTAAGGTTTCGATGGCGGTTATATTATGAGTTTATGTATTTTGATGTACCGAAGAAGTTCGGAGTCCCGGATGTGATCACGGACATGACGAGGAGTCTTGAAATGGTTGAGACATAAAGATTGATATATTGGAAGCCTATATTTGGAGTTCAGAATGGTTCCGAGTGAAATCGGGAATTTACCGGAGTACTGGGAGGTTACCGGAACCCCCCGGGAACTACATGGGCCATAGTGGGCCTTAGTGGAAAAGGAGAAAGGGCCAGCCCTAGGTGGCGCGGCCCCCTTCCCTAGTCCTACTAGGACTAGGAAAGGTGGGCCGCCCCCCTCTCTCTTTCCCCTCCGTGAATCCTATTCCAACTAGGATTGGAGGGGAATCCTACTCCGGAGGAGTAGGACTCCTGGCAGCGCCTCCTCTTGGCGGCCGGCCCCTCCCCTTGATCCTTTATATACTGGGGCGGGGGCACCCTAGAACACACAAGTTTGATCTACGGATCGTTCCTTAGCCGTGTGCGGTGCCCCCTCCACCATATTCCACCTCGGTCATATCGTCATGAAGCTTAGGCGAAGCCCGCGCCGATAGAACATCAAGATCGCCACCACGCCGTCGTCTTGTGGAACTCTCCTCGACACTCGGCTGGATCGGAGTTCGAGGGGCGTCATCGAGCTGTACGTGTGTCAAGAACTCGGGGCGCCGAGTATGTGGCGCGGGATCGGTCGGATCGCGAGGAGAACGTCGACTACTTCCTCTACATTGTGATCGCTTCGCTTCGGTCTCACGAGTGCGTAGACAACACTCTCCCTCTCGTTGCTATGCATCACCATGATCTTGCGTGTGCGTAGGAAATTTTTGAAATTACTCGTTCCCCAACAGTGGCATCCGAGCCTAGGTTTTATGGTTTGATGTTTTGCACGAGTAGAACACAAGTGAGTTGTGGGCGATACAAGTCATACTACCTACCAGCATGTCATACTTTGGTTCAGCGGTATTGTGAGATGAAGCGGCCGGACCGACATTACGCCAGACGCTTACGCGAGACTGGTTTCACCGCCTCGAGCACTCGTTGCTTAAAGGTGATTGGCGGGTGTCTGTCTCTCTCACTTTAGTTGAACCGAGTGTGGCTCGCCCGGTCCTTGAGAAGGTTAAACGGAGTCTATTTGACGAAATATCGTTGTGGTTTTGATGCGAGGTGAGACTGGTTCTTGCTTAAGCCCGTAGCAGCCACGTAAAATTTGCAACAACAAAGTAGAGGGCGTCTAACTTGTTTTTGCAGGGCATGTTGTGATGTGATATGGTCAAGGCGTGATGCTATATTTTATTGTATGAGATGATCATGTTTTGTAACCAAAGTTATCGGCAATCGGCAGGAGCCATATGGTTGTCGCTTTATTGTATGAAATGCAATCGCTCTGTAATGCTTTACTTTATCACTAAGCGGTAGCGATAGTCGAGAAGCATAAGATTGGCGAGGCGACAACGATGCTACGATGGAGATCAAGGTGTCGCGCGGTGGCGATGGTGATCATGGTGATGCTGCAGAGATGGAGATCATGAAGCACAAGATGATGATGACCATATCATATCACTTATATTGATTTGCCTGTGATGTTTATCCTTTATGCATCTTATCTTGCTTTGATTGACGGTAGCATTATAAGATGATCTCTCACTAAATTATCAAGAAGTGTTCTCCCGAGTATGCACCGTTGCCAAAGTTAAATCGTGCCCGGACACCACGTGATGATCGGGTGTGATAAGCTCTCGTCCATCTACAACGGGTGCAAGCCAGTTTTGCACACGAGAATACTCGGGTTATACTTGACGAGCCTAGCATATGCGAGATATGGCCTCGAACACGGAGACCGAAAGGTCGGCGTGAATCATATAGTAGATATGATCAACATAAGATGTTCACCATTGAAAACTACTCCATTTCACGTGATGATCGGTTATGGTTTAGTTGATTTGGATCACGTGATCACTTAGATGACTAGAGAGATGTCTTTCTAAGTGGGAGTTCTTAAGTAATATGATTAATTGAACTTAAATTTATCATGAACTTAGTACCGATAGTATCTTGCTTGTTTATGTTTGTTTGTAGATAGATGGCTCGTCTTTGTTGTTCCGTTGAATTTTAATGCGTTCCTTGAGAAAGCAAAGTTGAAAGATGATGGTAGCAATTACGGATTGGGTCCGTAACACGAGGATTATCCTCATTGCTGCCTGTAAGAGTTACGTCTGGATGCACCGCTGGGTGCCAAGCCTCTTCTTTGGAGCAACACCGGATGTTATGAGCGTCTGGCGAGCAAAGCTGATGACTACTCTATAGTTCGATGTGCCATGCTTTACGGCTTAGAACCGGGACTTCAACGACATTTTGAGCGTCATGGAGCATATGAGATGTTCCAGAGTTGAAGTTGATATTCAAAGAATGCCCGGATTGAGAGATATGAAGTCTCCAATAAGTTCTATAGCTGCAAGATGGAGGAGAATAGTTACATTAGTGAGCACATACTCGAGAATGTCGGGTACTACAATCACTTGACACAATTGGGAGTTAATCTTCCGGATGATTGTGTCATTGATGAATTCTTCAATCACGCCACCAAGCTACAAAGGCTTCGTGATGAACTATAATATGCAAGGGTTAGTAAAGACTATACAGAGCTCTTCGCAATGCTAAAGGCTGCGGAGGTAGAAATCAAGAAGGAGCATCAAGTGTTGATGGTCAATAAGACCACTAGTTTCAAGAAGAAAGGCAAAGGGAAGAAGAAGGGAACTTCAAGAAGAACAGCAAGCAAGTTCTTTGCTCAGAGAAGAAACCCAAGTCGGACCTAAGCCTGAAATCGAGTGCTTCTCTTGCAAGCGGTAGTCACGGAAGCGGAACTGCCCCAAGTATTTAGCGGATAAGAAGGATGGCAAGGTGAACAAAGGTATATGTGATATACATGTTATTGATGTGTACCTTACTAGAGCTCATGATAGCACTGGTATTTGATCTGGTTCGTTGCTAATATTTGCAACTCGAAGCAGGACTACGGATTAGCGAACACCGGCAAAGGACGAGGTGACGGGCGTGGGAAATGGTTCCAAAGTCGATGTGATCGCGGTCGGCACGCTACCTCTACATCTACCTTCGGATTAGTTTTAGACCTAAATAATTGTTATTTGGTGCTGCGTTGAGCATGAACATTATATCTGGATCTTGTTTGATGCGAGGCGGTTATTCATTTAAATCGAGAGAATAATGGTTGTTCTATTTATATGAGTAATATCTTTTATGGTCATGCACCCTTGAAGAGTGGTCTATTTTAATGAATCTCGATAGTAGTGATACACATATTCATAATGTTGAAACCAAAAGATGCAGAGTTGATAATGATAGTGCAACTTATTTGTGGCCTTGCCGTTTAGGTCATATCGTGTAAAGCGCATGAAGAAACTCCATCTTGATGGACTTTTGGAGTCACTTGATTATGAATCACTTGGCACTTGCGAACCGTGCCTCATGGGCAAGATGACTAAAACCCGTTCTCGGTACTATGGAGAGAGCAACAGATTTGTTGGAAATCATACATACTGAGATGTATGTGGTCCGATGAATGTTGAGGCTCGTGGCGGATATCGTTATTTTCTCACCTTCACAGATGACTTAAGCAGATATGGGTATATCTACTTAATGAAACATAAGTCTGAAACATTTGAAAAGTTCAAAGAATTTCAGAGTGAAGTTGAAAATCATCGTAACAAGAAAATTAAGTTTCTACGATCGATCGTGGAGGTGAATATTTGAGTTCGAGTTTGGTCTACATTTGAAACAATGCGGAATAGTTTCAGCAACTCACGCCACCCGAACACCACAGCGTAATGGTGTGTCGAGCGTCGTGTCGTGCTTTACTAGATATGGTGCGATCTATGATGTCTCTTACAGATTTACCGCTATCGTTTTGGGGTTATGCTCTAGAGGCGGCGCATTCACACTGAATAGAACACCGTCAAAATCCGTTGAGGCGACACCTTATGAACTGTGGTTTAGCAAGAAACCAAAGTTGTCGTTTCTTAAAGTTTGGGGATGCGATGCTTATGTGAAAAAGCTTCAACACGATAAGCTCGAACCCAAATCGAAATGTGTCTTCATAGGATACCCAAAGGAAGCAGTTGGGTACACCTTCTATCACAGATCCGAAGGCAAGACATTCGTTGCTAAGAATGGATCCTTTCTAGAGAAGGAGTTTCTCTCGAAAGAAGTGAGTGGGAGGAAAGTGGAACTTGATGAGGTAATAGTACCTTCTCCCTTACTTGAAAGTAGTTCGTCGCAGAAACCGGTTTCGAGAACCTACACCAAGTAGTGAGGAAGTTAATGATGTTGATCATGAAACTTGAGATCAAGTTACTACGAGAACCTCGTAGATCAACGAGTAAGATCCGCACTGAGTGGTACGGTAATCCTGTTCGGAAATCATGCTACTAGATCATGATGAACCTACGAACTATGAAGAAGCGATGGTGAGCCCAGATTCGCAAAATGGCTTGAGGCCATGAAATCTGAGATGGGATCCATGTATGAAAACAAAGTATGGACTTTGGTTGACTTGCCGAGGGTAGGCAAGCAATAGAAAACAAGTGGATCTTCAAGAAGAAGACCGACGCGACGGTAATATTATCGTCTACAAAGCTCGACTTGTGCAAAGGGTTTTCGACAAGTTCAAGGGATTGACTACGATGAGACCTTCTCACCGTAGCGATGCTTAAGTCTGTCCGAATCATGTTAGCAATTGCCGCATTTTATGATTATGAAATTTGGCAAATGGATGTAAAGAGCGCATTCTGAATGGATTTACGGAAGAAGAGTTGTATATGATGCAACCGAAGGTTTTATCGATCCAAAGGAGCTAACAAAGTGTGCAAGCTCCAGCGATCCATTTATGGACTGGTGCAAGCATCTCGGAGTTGGAATAAGCGCTTTGATAGTGTGATCAAAGCATTTGGGTTCATCTGAGACTTTTGGAGAAGCTGTATTTACAAGAAAGTGAGTGGGAGCTCTGTAGCATTTACGATATTATATGTAGATGACATATTGCTGATCGGAAATGATATAGAATTCTGGATAGCATAAAGGGATACTTGAATAAGAGTTTTTCAATGAAAGACCTCGGTGAAGCTGCTTACATATTGGGCATTAAGATCTATAGAGATAGATCAAGGCGCTTAATTGGACTTTCACAAAGCACATACCTTGACAAAATTTTGAAGAAGTTCAAAATGGATCAAGCAAAGAAAGGGTTCTTGCACGTGTTACAAGGTGTGAAGTTGAGTAAGACTCAATGCCCGAACACTGCAGAAGATAGAGAGAAAATGAAAGATGTTCCTATGCTTCAGCCATAGGCTCTATCATGTATGCAATCTTGTGTACCGGACTGATGTGTGCCTTGCTATAAGCCTAGCAGGAGGTACCAAAGTAATCCAGAGTGGATCATGGACAGCGGTCAAGAACATCCTAAAATACGAAAAGGACTAAGGATATGTTTCTCGTATATGGAGGTGACAAAGAGCTCATAAATGGCAGTTACGTTGATGCAAGCTTTGACACCGATCCGACGATTCTAAATCGCAGACCGGATCGATTTACACTAAGCGGAGGAGCTGTCGGTTGGTGCAGTTCTAAACAAAGCGTCGTGGCGGGATCTACATGTGAAGCGGAATACATAGCAGCCGGAAGCAGCTAATGAAGGAGTGCGGATGAAGGAGTTCATATCCGATCTAGGTGTCATACCTAGTGCATCGGGTCAATGAAAATCTTTCGTGACAATCTTTGGAGCAATTGCCTTAGCAAAGGAATCCAGATTTCACAAGAGGACCAAGCACATCAAGAGGCGCTTCAATTCCATCAGGGACTTAGTCGGTGGGAGACATAGAGATTTGCAAGATACATACGGATCTGAATGTAGCAGACCGTTGACTAAGCCTCTTCCACGAGCAAAACATGATCAACACCAAGACTCCATGGGTGTTAGAATCATTACTATGTAATCTAGATTATTGACTCTAGTGCAAGTGGGAGGCTGAAGGAAATATGCCCTAGAGGCAATAATAAAGTTATTATTTATTTCCTTATTTCATGATAAATGTTTATCATTCATGCTAGAATTGTATTAACAGGAAACATGATACATGTGTGAATGCATAGACAAACAATATGTCACTAGTATGCCTCTACTAGACTAGCTTGTTAATCAAAGATGGTTATGTTTCTAACCATGAACAAAGAGTTGTTATTTGATTAACAAGGTCACATCATTAGTAGAATGATCGATTGACATGACCCATTCCATTAGCTTAGCACACGATCGTTTAGTATGTTGCTCTGCTTTTATCCATGACATATACATGTTCTGTTACTATGAGATTATGCAACTCCGTTTACGGAGGAACACTTTGGGTGCTACCAAACGCCACTGGCGTAATCTGGGTGATTATAAAGGAGTACTACAGGTGTCTCCAAAGGCAGATGTTGGGTTGGCGTATTTGAGATTAGGTTTTGTCACTCCGATTGTCGGAGAGGTATCTCTGGGCCCTCTCGGTAATACACATCACTGAAGCCTTGCAAGCATTACAACTAATGAGTTAGCTGTGAGATGATGTATTACGGAAGCGAGTAAAGAGACTTGCCGTAGCGAGATTGAACTAGGTATTGGATACCGATGATCGAATCTCGGGCAAGTAACATACCGATGACAAAGGAACAACGTATGTTGTTATGCGGTCGACCGATAAAGATCTTCGTAGAATATGTAGGAGCCAATATGGGCATCCAGGTCTCGCTATTGGTTATTGACCGGAGGCGTGTCTCGGTCATGTCTACATTGTTCTCGAACCGTAGGGTCCGCACGCTTAAGGTTTCGATGGCGGTTATATTATGAGTTTATGTATTTTGATGTACGAAGAAGTTGAGTCCCGGATGTGATCACGGACATGACAAGGAGTCTCGAAATGGTCGAGACATAAAGATTGATATATTGGAAGCCTATATTTGGAGTTCGAATGGTTCGAGTGAAATCGAATTTTCGAGTGCAGGGAGGTTACGGAACCCCGGGAACTACATGGGCCATAGTGGGCCTTAGTGGAAAAGGAAAGGGCCAGCCCTAGGTGGCTGGCCGCCCCCTTCCCTAGTCCTACTAGGACTAGGAAAGGTGGGCCGCCCCTCTCTCTCTTTCCCCTCCGGTGAATCCTATTCCAACTAGGATTGGAGGGGAATCCTACTCCGGAGGAGTAGGACTCCTGCCGCGCCTCCTCTTGGCCGGCCGCCCCTCCCCCTGCTCCTTTATATACGGGGCAGGGGGCACCCTAGAACACACAAGTTTGATCTACGGATCGTTCCTTAGCCGTGTCGGTGCCCCCTCCACCATATTCCACCTCGGTCATATCGTCGAAGCTTAGGCGAAGCCTGCGCCGATAGAACATCAAGATCGTCCTGCGCCGTCGTCGACGGAACTCTCCCTCGACACTCGGCTGGATCGGAGTTCGAGGGGCGTCATCGAGCTGTCGTGTGTCAAGAACTCGGGGCGCGGAATGGCGCCGGATCGGTCGGATCGCGAGGAGAACGTCGACTACTTCCTCTACATTGTGATCGCTTCGCCGGGTCTCACGAGGTGCGTAGACAACACTCTCCCTCTCGTTGCTATGCATCACCATGATCTTGCGTGTGCGTAGGAATTTTTTGAAATTACTACGTTCCCCAACAGTGGCATCCGAGCCTAGGTTTTTATGGTTTGATGTTTTGCACGAGTAGAACACAAGTGAGTTGTGGGCGATACAAGTCATACTACCTACCAGCTGAAGGAAATATGCCCTAGAGGCAATAATAAAGTTATTATTTATTTCCATATTTCATGATAAATGTTTATCATTCATGCTAGAATTGTATTAACCGGAAACATGATACATGTGTGAATGCATAGACAAAACAATATGTCACTAGTATGCCTCTACTAGACTAGCTTGTTAATCAAAGATGGTTATGTTTCCTGACCATGAACAAAGAGTTGTTATTTGATTAACAAGGTCACATCATTAGTAGAATGATCTGATTGACATGACCCATTCCACTAGCTTAGCACACGATCGTTTAGTATGTTGCTACTGCTTTTATCCATGACTTATACATGTTCCTGTAACTATGAGATTATGCAACTCCGTTTACGGAGGAACACTTTGGGTGTTACCAAGCGTCACAGCATGCTGGGTGATTATAAAGGAGTACTACAGGTGTCTCCAAAGGTAGATGTTGGGTTGGCGTATTTCGAGATTAGGTTTTGTCACTCCGATTGTCGGAGAGGTATCTCTGGGCCCTCTCGGTAATGCACATCACTAAGCCTTGCAAGCACTACAACTAATGAGTTGGTTGTGAGATGATGTATTACGGAACGAGTAAAGAGACTTGCCAGTAACGAGATTGAACTAGGTATTGGATACCGACGATCGAATCTCGGGCAAGTAAACATACCGATGACAAAGGGAACAACGTATGTTGTTATGCGGTCTGACCGACAAAGATCTTCGTAGAATATGTAGGAACCAATATGGGCATCCAGGTCCCGCTATTGGTTATTGACCGTGAATAGTTCTAGGTCATGTCTACATTGTTCTCGAACCGTAGGGTCCGCACGCTTAAGGTTTCGATGGCGGTTATTATGAGTTTATGTATTTTGATGTACGAAGAAGTTGAGTCCGGATGTGATCACGGACATGACGAGGAGTCTCGAAATGGTCGAGACATAAAGATTGATATATTGGAAGCCTATGTTTGGAGTTGGAATGGTTCGTGAAAACAGAATTTCGAGTACCGGAGGTTACGGAACCCCGGGGGTAAATGGGCCTTAGTGGGCCTCGAGGGAGAAGAGGAGGGCCGCCAGGGGGGTGGCGGCCCTCTCCCCCAGTCCGAATAGGACAAGGAGGGCGGCCCCTCCTCTCCCCTCCCCCAAACCTAATCCAACTAGGAAAGGGGAGTCCTACTCCAGAGGAGTAGGACTCCTCGGCCAGCGCCTCTCTAGGCCGGCCGGCCTCCCCCTCCCTCCTTTATATCTGAGGGGGGGGCACCCTAGAACACACAAGTTTGATCTTTAGATCGTTCCTTAGCCGCAGCGGTGCCCCTCCACCATATTCCACCTCGGTTATACCGTCATGAAGCTTAAGCGAAGCCCTGCGCGGTGAAACATCAAGATCGCCACCACGCCATCGTCTTGTGAAACTCTCCTCGACACTCGGCTGGATCGAGTCGAGGGCGTCATCGAGCTGACGTGTGTCAAGAACTCGGGGCGTCAGATAACGGCGCGGGATCGGTCGGATCGCGAGGAGAACGTCGACTACTTCCTCTACGTTGTGATCGCTTCGCTTCGGGTCTACAAGGGTATGTAGACAACACTCTCCCCTCTCGTTGCTATACATCACCATGATCTTGCGTGTGCGTAGGAAATTTTTGAAATTACTCGTTCCCCAACGATGGCATCGAGCCTAGGTTTTTCTATGGTTTGATGTTTTGCACGAGTAGAACACAAGTGAGTTGTGGGCGATACAAGTCATACTACCTACCAGCATGTCATACTTTGGTTCAGCGGTATTGTGAGATGAAGCGGCCCTGACCGACATTACGCCAGACGCTTCTGCGAGACTGGTTTCACCGCTGCGAGCACTCGTTGCTTAAAGGTGACTAGTGGGTGCTGTCTCTCTCACTTTAGTTGAACTGAGTGTGGCTCGCCCGGTCCTTGAGAAGGTTAAAGCGAGTCTATTTGTGAAATATCGTTGTGGTTTTGATGCGTAGGTGAGACTGGTTCTTGCTTAAGCCCGTAGCAGCCACGTAAAATTTGCAACAACAAAGTAGAGGGCGTCTAACTTGTTTTTGAAGGGCATGTTGTGATGTGATATGGTCAAGGCGTGATGCTATATTTTATTGTATGAGATGATCATGTTTTGTAACGAAGTTATCGGCAAGCTGGCAGGAGCCATATGGTTGTCGCTTTATTGTATGCAATGCAATCGCCTGTAATGCTTTACTTTATCACTAAGCGGTAGCGATAGTCGTAATAGCATAAGTTTGGCAAGGCGACAACGATGCTACGATGGAGATCAAGGTGTCGCGCGGTGGCGATGGTGATCATGGTGGTGCTGCAAGATGGAGATCATGAAGCACAAGATGATGATGACCATATCATATCACTTATATTGATTTGCATGTGATGTTTATCCTTTTATGCATCTTATCTTGCTTTGATTGGCGGTAGCATTATAAGATGATCTCTCACTAAATTATCAAGAAGTGTTCTCCCAGTATGCACCGTTGCCAAAGTTCGTCGTGCCCGGACACCACGTGATGATCGGGTGTGATAAGCTCTCGTCCATCTACAACGGGTGCAAGCCAGTTTTGCACACGAGAATACTCGGGTTATACTTGGCGAGCCTAGCATATGCAGATATGGCCCGGAACACGGAGACCGAAAGGTCGGCGTGAATCATATAGTAGATATGATCAACATAAGATGTTCACCATTGAAAACTACTCCATTTCACGTGATGATCGGTTATGGTTTAGTTGATTTGGATCACGTGATCACTTAGATGACTAGAGATGTTTTTCTAAGTGGGAGTTCTTAAGTAATATGATTAATTGAACTTAAATTTATCATGAACTTAGTACTGATAGTATCTTGCTTGTTTATGTTTGATTGTAGATAGATGGCTCGTCTTTGTTGTTCCGTTGAATTTTAATGCGTTCCTTGAGAAAGCAAAGTTGAAAGATGATGGTAGCAATTACGGATTGGGTCCGTAATTTGAGGATCATCCTCATTGCTGCCTGAAGAGTTACGTCTGGATGCACCGCTAGGTGACAGGTTCGATCAGATGCAACCGACGGCGTTAAGAACGTCTGGCGAGCAAAGTCGATGACTACTCTATAGTTCGATGTGCCATGCTACGGCTTAGAACCGGGACTTCAACGGCGTTTTGAGCGTCATGGAGCATATGAGATGTTCCAGGAGTTGAAGTTGATATTCAACAGAATGCCCGGATTGAGAGATATGAAGTCTCCAATAAGTTCTATAGCTGCAAGATGGAGGAGAATAGTTACATTAGTGAGCATATACTCAAGAATGTCGGGTACTACAATCACTTGACACAATTGGGAGTTAATCTTCCGAATGATTGTGTCATTGATGAATTCTTCAATCACTGCCACCAAGCTACAAAGGCTTCGTGATGAACTATAATATGCAAGGGTTAGTAAAGACTATGCACGAGCTCTTCGCAATGCTAAAGGCTGCGGAGGTAGAAATCAGAAGGAGCATCAAGTGTTGATGGTCAATAAGACCACTAGTTTCAAGAAGAAAGGCAAAGGGAAGAAGAAGGGAACTTCAAGAAGAACAACAAGCAAGTTGCTGCTCAGAGAAGAAACCCAAGTCGGACCTAAGCACTGGCGAGTGCTTCTCGCAGCGCGGTGGTCACTAGAAGCGGAACTGCCCCAAGTATTTGGCGGATAAGAAGGATGGCAAGGTGAACAAAGGTATATGTGATATACATGTTATTGATGTGTACCTTACTAGAGCTCGCAGAGCACACTGGTATTTGATCTTGGTTACATTGCTAATATTTGCAACTCGAAGCAGGGACTACGGATTGCGAACACGGCAAAGGGCGAGGTGACGATGCGCGTGGAAATGGTTCCAAAGTCGATGTGATCGCGATCGGCACGCTACCTCTACATCTACCTTGGGATTAGTTTTAGACCTAAATAATTGTTATTTGGTGCTGCGTTGAGCATGAACATTATATCTGGATCTTGTTTGATGCGAGGCGGTTATTCATTTAAATCGAGAGAATAATGGTTGTTCTATTTATATGAGTAATATCTTTTATGGTCATGCACCCTTGAGGAGTGGTCTATTTTGATGAATCTCGATAGTAGTGATACACATATTCATAATGTTGAAGCCAAAAGATGCAGAGTTGATAATGATAGTGCAACTTATTTGTGGTACTTGCCGTTTAGGTCATATCGATTGTAAAGCGCATGAAGAAACTCCATCTTGATGGACTTTTGGAGTCACTTGATTATGAATCACTTGGCACTTGCGAACCGTGCCTCATGGGCAAGATGACTAGAACACCGTTCTCGGTACTATGGAGAGAGCAACAGATTTGTTGGAAATCATACATACAGATGTATGTGGTCCGATGAATGTTGAGGCTCGTGGCGGATATCGTTATTTTCTCACCTTCACAGATGACTTAAGCGGATATGGGTATATCTACTTAATGAAACATAAGTCTGAAACATTTGAAAAGTTCAAAGAATTTCAGAGTGAAGTTGAAAATCATCGTAACAAGAAAATTAAGTTTCTACGATCGATCGTGGAGGTGAATATTTGAGTTCTGAGTTTGGTCTACATTTGAAACAATGCGGAATAGTTTAGCAACTCACGCCACCGGAACACCACGGCGTAATGGTGTGTCGAGCGTCGAATCGTACTTTACTAGATATGGTGCGATCTATGATGTCTCTTACAGATTTACCGCTATCGTTTTGGGGTTATGCTCTAGAGGCGGCCGCATTCACACTGAATAGAACACCGTCAAAATCCGTTGAGGCGACACCTTATGAACTGTGGTTTAGCAAGAAACCAAAGTTGTCGTTTCTTAAAGTTTGGGGATGCGATGCTTATGTGAAAAAGCTTCAACTGATAAGCTCGAACCCAAATCGAATGTGTCTTCATAGGATACCCAAAGGAAGCAGTTGGGTACACCTTCTATCACAGATCCGAAGGCAAGACATTCGTTGCTAAGAATGGATCCTTTCTAGAGAAGGAGTTTCTCTCGAAAGAAGTGAGTGGGAGGAAAGTGGAACTTGATGAGGTAATAGTACCTTCTCCCTTACTTGAAAGTAGTTAAATCGCAGAAACCGGTTTACGAGAACCTACACCAAGTAGTGAGGAAGTTAATGATGTTGATCATGAAACTTGAGATCAAGTTACTACTGAGAACCTCGTAGATCAACGAGTAAGATCCGCACTGAGTGGTGCGGTAATCCTGTTACGGAAATCATGCTACTAGATCATGATGAACCCACGAACTATGAAGAAGCGATGGTGAGCCCAGATTCATAAAATGGCTTGAGGCCATGAAATCGAGATGGGATCCATGTATGAAAACAAAGTATGGACTTTGGTTGACTTGCCCGAGGGTAGGCAAGCAATAGAAAACAAGTGGATCTTCAAGAAGAAGATGACGACGACGGTAATATTCTTGTCTATAAAGCTCGACTTATGCAAAGGGTTTCGACAAGTTCAAGGGGTTGACTACGATGAGACCTTCTCACCCGTAGCGATGCTTAAGTCCGTCCGAATCATGTTAGCGATTGCCGCATTTTATGATTATGAAATTTGGCAAATGGATGTAAAGACGCATTCTGAATGGATTTACGGAAGAAGAGTTGTATATGATGCAACGAGAAGGTTTTATCGATCCAAAGGAGCTAACAAAGTATGCAAGCTCCGGCGATCCATCTATGGACTGGTGCAAGCATCTCGGAGTTGGAATAAGCGCTTTGATAGTGTGATCAAAGCATTTGGGTTTGTCTGAGACTTTTGGAGAAGCTTGTATTTACAAGAAAGTGAGTGGGAGCTCTGTAGCATTTACGATATTATATGTAGATGACATATTGCTGATCGGAAATGATATAGAATTCTGGATAGCATAAAGGGATACTTGAATAAGAGTTTTTCAATGAAAGACCTCGGTGAAGCTGCTTACATATTGGGCATTAAGATCTATAGAGATAGATCAAGGCGCTTGATTGGACTTTCACAAAGCACATACCTTGACAAAATTTTGAAGAAGTTCAAAATGGATCAAGCAAAGAAAGGGTTCTTGCACGTGTTACAAGGTGTGAAGTTGAGTAAGACTCAATGCCCGACCACTGCAGAAGATAGAGAGAAAATGAAAGATGTTCCTATGCTTCAGCCATAGGCTCTATCATGTATGCAATCTTGTGTACGGACTGATGTGTGCCTTGCTATAAGCCTAGCGAGGAGGTACCAAAGTAATCGAGTGGATCATGGACAGCGGTCAAGAACATCTGAAATACGAAAAGGACTAAGGATATGTTTTCGTATATGGAGGTGACAAAGAGCTCATAAATGGCAGTTACGTTGATGCAAGCTTTGACACCGATCCAGACGATTCTAAATCGCAGACCGGATCGTATTTACACTAAGCGGAGGAGCTGTCGGTTGGTGCAGTTCTAAACAAAGCGTCGTGGCGGGATCTACATGTGAAGCGGAGTACATAGCAGCCGGAAGCAGCTAATGAAGGAGTGCGGATGAAGGAGTTCATATCCGATCTAGGTGTCATACCTAGTGCATCGGGTCCAATGAAAATCTTACGTGACAATCTTTGGAGCAATTGCCTTAGCGAAGGAATCCAGATTTCACAAGAGGACCAAGCACATCAAGAGGCGCTTCAATTCCATCCGGGACTTAGTCCGGTTGGGAGACATAGAGATTTGCAAGATACATACGGATCTGAATGTTGCGAACCGTTGACTAAGCCTCTTCCATGAGCAAAACATGATCAGCACCAAGACTCCATGGGTGTTAGAATCATTACTATGTAATCTAGATTATTGACTCTAGTGCAAGTGGGAGGCTGAAGGAAATATGCCCTAGAGGCAATAATAAAGTTATTATTTATTTCCATATTTCATGATAAATGTTTATCATTCATGCTAGAATTGTATTAACAGGAAACATGATACATGTGTGAATGCATAGACAAAACAATATGTCACTAGTATGCCTCTACTAGACTAGCTTGTTAATCAAAGATGGTTATGTTTCCGACCATGAACAAAGAGTTGTTATTTGATTAACAAGGTCACATCATTAGTAGAATGATCGATTGACATGACCCATTCCACTAGCTTAGCACACGATCGTTTAGTATGTTGCTCTGCTTTTATCCATGACTTATACATGTTCTGTAACTATGAGATTATGCAACTCCGTTTACGGAGGAACACTTTGGGTGCTACCAAGCGTCACAGCGTAATCGGGTGATTATAAAGGAGTACTACTGGTGTCTCCAAAGGTAGATGTTGGGTTGGCGTATTTGAGATTAGGTTTTGTCACTCCGATTGTCGGAGAGGTATCTCTGGGCCCTCTCGGTAATGCACATCACTAAGCCTTGCAAGCACTACAACTAATGAGTTGGTTGTGAGATGATGTATTACGGACGAGTAAAGAGACTTGCGATGCGAGATTGAACTAGGTATTGGATACCGACGATCGAATCTCGGGCAAGTAAACATACCGATGACAAAGGGAACAACGTATGTTGTTATGCGGTCCGACCGACAAAGATCTTCGTAGAATATGTAGGAACCAATATGGGCATCCAGGTCCGCTATTGGTTATTGACCGTGAATAGTTCTAGGTCATGTCTACATTGTTCTCGAACCGTAGGGTCCATGCACGCTTAAGGTTTCGATGGCGGTTATTATGAGTTTATGTATTTTGATGTACGAAGAAGTTGAGTCCGGATGTGATCACGGACATGACGAGGAGTCTCGAAATGGTCGTAAAGATTGATATATTGGAAGCCTATGTTTGGAGTTGGAATGGTTCGGCGAAAACAGGAATTTACTGAGTACCGGAGGTTACGGAACCCCGGGGTAAATGGGCCTTAGTGGGCCTCGAGGAGAAGAGGAGGGCCGGCCGGGGGTGGCGGCGCCCTCTCCCCCAGTCCGAATAGGACAAGGAGGCGCCCCTCTCTCTTCCCTCCCCCAAACCTAATCCAACTAGGAAAGGGGAGTCCTACTCGGGAGGAGTAGGACTCCTCGGCAGCGCCTCTCTAGGCCGGCCGGCCTCCCCCTCCCTCCTTTATATCTGGGGCAGGGGCACCCTAGAACACACAAGTTTGATCTTTAGATCGTTCCTTAGCCGTGTCGGTGCCCCTCCACCATATTCCACCTCGGTTATACTGTGTCATGAAGCTTAAGCGAAGCCCTGCGCCGGTGAAACATCAAGATCGTCCTGCCGTCGTCTTGTGAAACTCTCCTCGACACTCGGCTGGATCGAGTACGAGGGGCGTCATCGAGCTGTCGTGTGTCAAGAACTCGGGCGTCAGATAACGGCGCGGGATCGGTCGGATCGCGAGGAGAACGTACGACTACTTCCTCTACGTTGTGATCGCTTCCGCTTCGGGTCTACAAGGGTATGTAGACAACACTCTCCCCTCTCGTTGCTATACATCACCATGATCTTGCGTGTGCGTAGGAAAATTTTTGAAATTACTACGTTCCCCAACACCAGCATGTCATACTTTCATCACTAGCACGGCACAACACATATGAAGGGTTAAAGTCGCCGGCTTTGTTTGAGGAAATGCTCTTGCCCTCTTGGACATCAACTTCCTTCACTTTCTCCTTCTTCTTCTTAGAAGCACCCTCTCCCTCTTTCACGAACGTTTGTTTGAGGGGAGGAGGATGATTGGCCTTGTTGTTCTTCTTCTTCTTGCTCTTGGACTTGGGTGCAAACCCAATTCCTTCCTTGCCCACAACTTCCTTTTGATTGCTCAAAAGGTCGTTGAGGTTTTTCTCACCTTGAATGCAAGTCACAAGGCCCTTCTCAAGTTGATCCTTCAACTTGGCATTTTCCTCCACAAGATGCACATGCTCACAACAAGGGTTAGTAGCACATGCATTATCAATTAATACCATATGAGGAAAGGTGGCCTTTTCCTTGATTAGCTTAACTTGGAGTTGAGCATGAGACTCCTTGAGGCTAGCATGAGTACCCTTCAAGACCTTGTGGGCCTTGTCAAGTATCTGAAACTCCTCTTTGAGTCTAGCATGATCAACCCCAAGTTTAGCCTTCTCGGAGGTTAGCACACGAGACATGACAAGAGCATGATCAAGATCTTTCTTTAACTTAGCATGGTCATCATTGTGTGACTCCTCAAGAGTCAAACGATGCACATGCTCTTCCTCAAGAGCATTAGAGAGATCCGATATCTCATCGGCATAGTCACGACTACGACCTTCCATCTTGGAGATGGTTTCTTCGTGAGCCTCGATCATGTCATTGGCCTCACCAAGTTGTTCCAAGAGAGCAACAAAGTGCTTCTTGGACTTTCCCTTGAGCTTACTCATAAAAGACTCAAATTCATTCACTTCCTCATTAGACTCAACATGTCCATCAATGCAATCCTCCACGGAGGGATTAGTAATGATGGTGGTTGTGATGTTGGGGGTTACCTTGTTTGAAGCCTTAGCCATGAGGCATCTAGCGGTGATGTTTTCGTTGGGTGATTCGAAGAGAGACACCCGGGGAGTAGCAATGGCAATGGTGGCCGTTGCTTCTTCATTCTCATCATCATCATCATCCTCTTGGTATTCTTCTTGAACCACCAACCCACGCGTGGGAGTCTTCTTGGCGAAGTTGTTTCTTGTTGGGGAAGGACTTGGCTTTGTCTTTCCGAATGAACTTGCCACCATTGTCCTCCCGCTTCTCGTCAGGACAATCCGCAACGAAATGGCTCACATTGCCACAGTTGAAGCAAGTTCTAACTCGTTGCTTGCCCTTGGTGCCACTTGAGTTGTTCTTGTTGAAGTTGGGTCTTGAGCTCATCTTGCTCCAAAATTGTCTTGAAGCAAGGGCCATGTGCTCATGGTAGTCAAACTTGGTGTCTTCGGGGTTGCTTTCCTCATCTTCCACTTCTTCCTCTTCTTCCGCAATAACCTTGGCCTTCAAAGCAAGGTTGGGCTTCTTTACTCTTTGAGAATGGAGCACCGCATTGTCGGCGGTCTTGTCCAAGATGCTCATTGCCACGAACTCATCCAACACTTCACTTGAGGTCATGGTGTGGAAGTCCGGTCGTTGACGAATGACGGAGGACATGGCTTTGTTGTAGGGCATCATGGCCTTGAGGAATTTCTACCATCAGTTCTGTCTTATCTATGTGCCTCCTCTAGCCATTTCCGTGTCCTTGCTTCCATGATCTCGAAGTGCCACCGCGAGTTTGGTTACTCTTCGAAAGAGCTCACGAGGTTCTTCATTTCTTTCATTGCAAACTCATCGGCTTCATCTTGCACCACTTCATAGTTGGACCGTTGAATGCTAGCACTTCCACGATAGAGACCCTCGACACATTTCCATGCTTCTTTAGCCACGACGTGGGGTCTAAGGTGAGGGAGATCTTCGGGAAGGATTGCATCTTGGATGATGAAGAGAGCACTATCATTGAATTGATTGTCCACGGCTTCTCGAGGAGTGAAGTTGCTTGGGTCATGAGGATAAAAACCTTCTTCAATGACTCTCCAAAGGTTAGTGTTCACATGTTTCAAATGACGCTTAAAGCGGTAGACCCAATTATCAAAATATTCATGTTTCTCATATTTAGGAGGTGGACCGGCATGATTCAAATGAGTGGAGGGGATAGGTCCTCCATAACCCGGGGGTTCCACATGGGCAAAGATGCCGGTGCCATTTCTACCACTAGTAGGAGGACTCTTTTCATTGTTAGCTTCCCCCTTGTCGGAGAAAGCATCCGTCACCTTGTTAGTAGGATCACCCACTTTCATAGGCGCGGTAGATAGTTTAAGTCCCTCTAGGAAATCATTAAACATGCTTTTAACCTCGGCCGTCATGGAGGTTTTCAATGTGTCTAAAGCCACATTGAACTCCTCACGAGACCGAGGTTCCCCTTCGACGAAGATGAGATGGGATTCACCGGAGTGTTCCTCCGCACCATCGTTGGTGTCAACCATACTCTTCGGACGGCAAAGTCCTTAATAAAGAGACGAGGCTCTGATACCAATTGAAAGGATCGATATGGTTGACTAGAGGGGGGGGATGAATAGGCAACTAACAATTTTTAAGATTTTCTTTACCAAATTAAACTTTGCAACAAATAGGTTGTCTAGATATGCAACTAAGTGAGCAACCTATATGATGCAATAACAATTAGCAGGCAAGCAAGCAAGAGATGAACAATAAGTAAGCTTGCGAAAGTAAAGGCACGAAATAACCAAGAGTGGAGACGGTGGAGACGAGGATGTGTTACCGGAGTTCCTTCCTTTTAAGGGGAAGTACGTCTCCGTTAGAGCGGTGTGGAGGCACAATGCTCCCCAAGAAGCCACTAGGGCCACCGTATTCTCCTCACGCCCTCACACGATGCGAGATGCCGCGATTCCACTATTGGTGCCCTTTAAGGCGGCGACCGAACCTTTACAAGCAAGGTTGGGGCAATCTCCACAACAATCGGAGGCTCCCAACAACAACACCACCACGAAGCTTCACCACAATGGAGTATGGCTTCGAGGTGACCTCAACCGTCTAGGGTGCTCAACACCCAAGAGTAACAAGATCCGCAAGGGATAAGTGGGGGGAATCAAATATCCTTTGGTGGAAGTGTAGATCGGGCCCTTGTCACCCAATCCCAAGCAAATCAACAAGTTTGATTGGCTAGGGAGTGAGATCGAGCGAAAATGGAGCTTGGAGCAACAATGGAGCTTAGAGGTGGAAGAGGTAGTCAACTAGAGGTAGAAGACATCCCTTATATAGTCGTGGAAAAAATCCAACCGTTATCCACTAGATCTGCCCGCGACTCACGGTACTACCGCTCCAAGGACGCGGTACTACCGCGGAACCGTGCGGTACTACCGTGGCAATCTGCATGCTGCAGCGGAACAAGCTCGAGGAAGGAGCGATACTACATTTGGCTGGCATACTACCGCTCCCCTTGCGGTACTACCGCAAGGCAGGAGAATCACGGCCTGGGAAGGGCGCGGATGAAATAAATTTCATCCGTGCCTACTTCCGCAGAAACTAGGGTGGTGCAAAAACCCGACGCGGTACTACCGCTTGCAGGGCGCGGTACTACCGTGGTCGGCGTGGATGTAAAAAATTACATCGCGCCTACTACATGACGACGCTGCGGTACTAGGCGAAGGGCCGCGGTACTACAACTCCAAGGGGCGGTACTACCGTGGGCCCCAGCGTACTACCGTTCGACGAGCGGTACTACCATGGGGGGCGCGGATGTAAAAAATTACATCCGCCCTACTACCGCACCGGGCGGCTCTAGGCAGTGCCGCGATACTACCGCACCAAAGGGCGGTACTACCGTGGGGCGGATGTAAAAATTACATCCGCCCTACTACCGCACTGGCGGCACTAGGCGAGCAGCAGCGGTACTACCGCGCCAAAGGGGCGGTACTACCGTGACGCCCCGCGGTACTACCGCTTGTACCTGCGGTACTACCGCAAGTACAGCAGTAGTCGTCAGTTTTTCACACAACCAAGATAACGACGGGTAGCTCCAAGGTGCAAGGAAAGGAGGGACAAGTGTACGTGTGATTCCACCCTACCTTTCCGACGCGGACCCCCTCTTAATAGTACGGCTCTCCTATGACTCAACTCCACCAAAAGAAACGTAGAACAACGCTGGCTTCAACAGTCTCCGAGGGGCACCGAATCGTCTTGTGCCTAATGATGACGTATCTGAAGGACTCAAGGCACACGATTAGTCCGCACGAGTATTGTCATCAATCACCAAAACACTTAGGGATAAATATGTCCTTACATGGGGCCATTTGGCCGGGCACCCGGGCGGCCAGCGCCAGCGCCAGCAAGGGGCCGGGCACCCGGGGCCTTCCTGGCCGGGCACCCGGGGTGCACAGGGCTTCTCCCTCATCATGTATCCTTCTTCCTTCTTCTCCTTCCCGAGAGGCTTCGCGTGTGCTTTGATTCTTTGGGTGAACTTGGTGATCCCTCCATGCTTCCTCGCGATCATCTCCGAAGTACCTAAGAAAACACAATGCGTCTCTTTGAGGTAGAATCCCATTCTCAAGTGAATCCAGAGGAAACTCGGAAAGAAAGAAGTGACCTCGGTTTTGATGGTGCGTGCACATGCTCTTGTCATTGGTCCTCTAGGTGCTTGACGAGTTGTAGTAGAGTCCATGGGGATGAGCGGGGGATGCTCCGCATCATCGACCCTCCCTTGGGAGAGATCCGTCCATGGATCGTGATCTTCATCACCATGGGAAAGAGAGGGCGTCGCCCTGTAGAAGTGGACAACCACCAAGTACTCATCATCGTCAAGCTTGAAATGGGCACTCTCGAATGTTGCACCGTCTCGTGATTCCTTCAAAAGGAGCAAGTAGAACAAACACTTGTAAAAACATATGGGGTTAGCATTAGAGCAACACCAAGCATTCAAGAGGTGATTCACCAAACAAGTGTCGTCATCAAGCATATCATATGGTTTGACAAAGAAGTGTGTCATGGCATTTAAGCACATAAATTGGGCACATGGAAAAGCATCATAGAGACAATCATGCAAAGGTGAGGTAAAGATGCTAATATGTGTTACAAGTAAACAAGCATCTACCTCAATGTTATAGCAAGCATGCATAAGACTCTCAATGAACGGTCTATGGTAGGCATAAGAGTCATTCACGACACCCAAGAATATGATATGTCACATCCCTATCTTTACCCTGGCCTTGGACTAGCTTGGTTGCTGCATCATGTTTAAATTCAAATGAAATTTGAATTGAGGAATTTTCAAAGCCTCAGAATCCTTTAAAAAAATGATCAAGATAAAAATTGCTTCAAATAAGTCCAAGAAAATGTTCTTGTTATCCTCTGGAAATATTGGCAAGAGGTAAAATCCAAACCAATATTTTCGGTATCTCAGAAACATTTATTTTGGGTATTTGAATTAAATCAATAGCTATTTGAATTGGACTTATATCTACTGTTAAATAAATATAGGTCCAATAATTCTGAAATATTTTGTGGAGCATTGTTTTAATTCTTTTAGCTCCTAAAAATATTGTCAAAAGCAAAATAAATTGAATTGGTTTCAAAACCAAATTCAAAACAAACCTGCAAAATAGAAAACAGAATTAAAACAGAAAGAGAGAGAGAGAGTTTTACCTGGCCCCTTACCTGGCCGGCCCAGTGGACAGCCCAGCCCACTAGCCTGGTGCCAGTCGTCCTCTACCTCTTCCAGTAGGCAGAGGAGGGAGACAGCGCACGCGCGCCCGCGGCGCCACGCACCTCCCTGCTTGCCTGTGTCATCAAGGCCACCGCGACGCCTCGGGCCTTCCCTTCGGCGCCGCCCCGAACCCCTGGACACCACTCTCCCCCCCTACGCTCTCTGTCTCGTCTCTCTCCCTCTCTCTCCCAAAGCCGAACGCCGTCGTAGTCACCGACGCCGTTCGCCGTAGCCACCGTGCTCCTCACTGCCACCCGAAGTGCCCAGGAGATCCGCCTCGACCACCTCTTCCTCCTCGCCGAGAAGCGCACGCTGAGAGCCCTCGCAGCGTTGCCACCGCCGTCGCCGTCTTCAACCTCCGCGCCCGAGCTCGCCTCCGGTCGATTCAGCGCCGCTAGGACCTCCCCGAGCTCGCTGACCTCCTCTTCGGCATCGCGGTGAGCCCCGTCGTGTTTCCCCTCCCTCCATTCGCTCGCCCCCATGCTGTACCCGCCGTCTCACTGCAACCGGAGCTCGCTGCCGCCGGCCATGTTGCCGTCGCGGCCATGGCTTGTTTCGGTCGCGTCCGAGCACGGCTTTGAGCTCGTGGGGCTCACAGGAAGCCCATGCGTAGCTCAGCTTGTCCAAAACCCCACCAGGGCCTCGCGCCCGTTACCACCGAACTCCGGCGCCGCCGCGAGCTCCGTTCCGGCGAGCCCCGGCGTTCCCGCAGCCTCCCACCTACCCCATCAGATGCGGGAGAGCCCGGGCTACGCCCCGGTGCCCTCAGCCGCCGCCTCCGTCGCCTTTTGCGCAAGTCCGGCGCGTTGCCTCCGCCATTTTGGTCGCCAACGTCCAACTCCGGTGGCTGGTGACGTGGCGATGTCATTAAACGCTAATGACGCACTAACTAACCCCCTCTCTCATTGACTACTGGGCCCCACGCCTTAACTAACCGTAGTTTAGTTTATGATTAGTTTTAACTAATCACAGTGGCCCCACAAGTCAAAGTTGACCGTGCTGACGTGTCTGTTGACCGGACCCACCTGTCATTGACCCTAGGCTGCACTGGGTCACTGACCAGTGGACCCCACTGGTCAGGTTTGATCCAGACCAGCCCCGTTGACTTGCTGACGTCACACTTACGCCAGGCTGACGCAATAAACCCTTATCTGGATTTATTCTTAAATAGGAAATTCCAGAAAATGTTGCAAACTTCTAAAATTCATATAAATTCAACCGTAGCTCAGATTGAAAAGATTTATATATGAAAAATGATCAGAAAAATGCAATCTATCCATATGTACCATTTTCATGCATGACAAACTAAGTTATACCTGCTATATAACTGAAAACATGTTAATGGCATTTAAATAACCACATGTGGAGTTTGAATTTGAATCTTGGATTCAAACCAACTCCATTTAACTTGCTGCTAGTTGCATTAGCTCAAATCACATCATATTGCCATGTCACATTCATGCATCATATTGTCGCATTGCATTGATTGTGTTCTTCCTTGTTTGCCGGTAATTGTCCCCTCTCGATAGACGTGGTTCCGGCGATGTGATCGATGAGACCGATGAAGATCTATACTATCTTCAGAAGTGCCAGGCAAGCAAAATCCCCTTGTTCATTCCGATACAATCCCACTCTCTCGCTCCTGCTCTCTTTTACTGCATTAGGACAACAATGATTCAACTGTTACATGCTGCGGTAGTTGAACCCCTTTCCTCTGCATGACCTGTCATTGCCACAGTAAATAGATGAAACCCACTAGCACGAGTAGGAGTTGTTTGAGCCCTGATGTGCCTACTCATTCATGCTTGTTGTCATGCCTGCTATTGCTTAGAGTTGAGTCAGGTCTGATTCATCGGGGATGAATTGGAATGTGGTGAACATGTCCTACGATTGAGAGCTAAGTGTGTGAACACGATTTGGTAAAGGTAGCGGTGAGAGGCCATGTAGGAGTACATGGTGGATTGTCTCATTGCAACCGTCCTCAGGAACTGAGTTCTGTGTTTGAGATCCATAGCTACTACCACACATTGGAATGCTTAAGTGCCCCTCTCGACTTATTAATCAACCTGATCTCTGTCCAGGAGTTGCAACTAGTTTCTGGTGTTTGTAGGTAGTGTTAGTAGTCTACCAAGTGGCACCGATGCATGTGGGCTTGGGACAGACTAAACCTGATGGCTGAGTGTACCAAGTGGCACCGGATGGTGGACTTGGGAACCTTGCACACATCGTTTGGGGCCGTGGCGACACCCGGCCGGATCTCCTTGCGGACGGAACCCGAATAGGCGATAAACACGGACGAGAGACTTGTGTGGTTAGTCGGTCGTGGCCGACTCCTCGCCCGGCTTCCGCTTGAAGGTTGCCGAGGTACATGGCGTGTCTGAGGCGATAAGTGGCGAGAGTGTGAAGAAGTACACCCTGCGGGGTTATCATTATCTATTGAATAGCGGATTCCTCGGATATGGAAACTTGGACCCTTGCATAGTTCATAGACAAGTGAAAGTGGATACTCTAAAATACGCAAGATAAGCGTGAGTGCTATGGATGGCGTTCTCGTGAGGGAGGCGGAGCGGATCCATAGTGGAGTATTGATATGGTGAATATGTGGACTCGTAGCGCCACCTCAAAGAGTTACTTGCGATCGTAGTTCAAGGTTAGCCATCGAGTCAAAGCTGGCTTGCTGCAGTTAAACCCCACCATCCCTTTGTTGATAATGATGCATATGTAGATAGTTTCGATGTAAGTCTTCTTTGGGTACATTTGTACTCACGTTTGCCTATTTTATGTTTTTGCAGAGAGACTTCAGTCTCGCTAGTAGTTCCGCTTGGACTTTGACGTTTAGCTTGTTACCTCAGCTACGATCTTGTGCCCTCGGCAGGATCTGGTAGATAGTCAGGCTTTTCAGCCTTTTTCATTTATAGTTGTCTGTACTCAGACAAGTTAAGCTTCCGCTTGTGCTTTAACTTGTATGCTCTGAATGTTGGGTCATGAGACCCATGTTTGTAATATCTCGCTCCTCGGAGCCTATTGAATAAAATACTTGAGTTGTAGAGTCATGTTGTGATGCCATGTTGTATTTGCACATATCGAGCATATTGTGTGTATGTTGTTGAAATGCTTGGTATGTGTGGGATCTGACTATCTAGTTGTTTATCCTTAGTAGCCTCTCTTACCGGGAAATGTCTCCTCTGCTTCCATCGAGCCATGGTAGCTTGCTACTGCTCCGGAACACTTAGGCTGGCGGCATGTGTCCTTCTTCGTTCTGTATCTGTCCCTTCGGGAAATTTCACGCGATGAATACCGGAGTCCTGTTAGCCGCTACAGCCCGGTTCACCGAGTCTGCTAGCCCAGTGCTACAGCTTGGATTCACTCGCGATGACCGACACGTTCGATCTTTGGGTCATGGATGCTGTCCTCGTAAGTTTGTGCCACTTTGGGTTTACGACTAGCCATGTCAGCCGGGCTCCTTATCATATGGATGCTAGCGACACTATCATATACGTGTGCCAAAAGGCATAAGCGGTCCCGGCAAAGGTAAGGCGACACCGTGGGAATACCGTGCGTGAGGCCGCAAAGTGATATGAGGTGTTACATGCTAGATCGATGTGGCATTGAGTCGGGTCTGATAGATTTTGTATCGAGCTTATTTGCTGTGAGGATTATCAAGCCAAACTGGTCGAAGTTGAGTCTAGAAATGCTTTAGTTATATGTAGGGGAATTGATTGTGGGATGGAACGTAAGGCTCTTTTTACTCCTTATACCTTATGCCCTTCTGATCCGAGTCATCTTATCTTTCCTACGGGGTTAAGGAACTAGGCTTTCTCTTCTGTCTATTAGGATCACGTGTTACTAATCAGTAGACTCATAAGATTGTTGGATTTAAGCCTCAGTTCAGCTTCTACCTCCGTATGTTAACTGTTGATCTCGAAACCTTGATATTGTGCTTCTGAGTGGCTATGCCACCATTTTTGCAGTATGTCTCAAATCTTTTTGAGCATTTACAGCCGTTATGCTGTCCGAGTCATCCCAGGTTTCTAAATAGTCTGATGCATTTGCAAATCCCTTCTTACCGTTCTGATGTTCCTTTGGCCAGATTAACCACACCAACTAGTGTGTTGAGGTACTTCATTGCTTTGGTTTATATGTTGGAGCTAGTATTATGACCCTAGGTGTCTTAGAGGATCACCAGGTAATCTAGCCATGTTTTGTGTTTCCAGTGTGATGATTCTGGCCATCATTCTCAAAAACATCCCGTGATGCAATTTAGTAGTAGGTATTCTACTCCTTGGGTTTCGAACCCGAGATTCACCCTACTTACCTCGTGTTGATAGTGTTTGCTAGTTCCTTTAGGATATTAGTAACCTTTGCGATAGTCCTCGAGATCCGTGGTATTTCCTTCTTCCAATACCATGAACTGCTTATGGCAGAAGTTCCTCGCTGAACCGAAAGATTACAATAAGAGTGATCTTGACGAGTTCTCGACTCTATGTTGTGACTCTGCCAGTCCAACCTTTCTGCATGGGTTATCCGGAAGAAATATGTTGAACTCGTTCGACATGCTAGTCCATGCATCCACAACTCAGAAAGACATATGTTCCTTTGAGTTGTCCCTCTGTAGTTGTATTCCGATCCTTGTCTATCAGTTGATAGCCAAGTTTATGGCATGCATTCGTGTTATCGATGCCTATTATTCTTGTGGTCCATCGAGCCATTCTATTCCGGAATGACTAGGAGAAACAAACTCCAGTACCTTGTCCATTTCCAGGATTGGGTCAAAGCAGTTGTATTCCGCAGATCGAAATGCAATCAAGCTTTTGGTCTGTTCTACCCTGAAGTATTACCATCTTTATATCAAGAATGTCATGGGAATTGCACACCATCCTATGAACTCTTGACACAGTGATACTTCTCTCCATCATTATTCATTTCTCGGTTTCCATGTTGTTGCAACCGGAACGCCGACAAGTGAATTGTGATGTATGAAATCAAAACTCCTGGCAACTAGTTGCTTTGGTAGTAAATGGACAATATTCTCATTCTTAGCGTGTTGGTTATTGAATCATCATTCTAAGATAGATTGTGCTACCTAGTCCTTATTTCTGGTGCACTCTTCGATCAATGAGTTAGGGTTGTGTCAATTCCTCACTCTTTTGATCACATCGTCTTGACCTGTAAAGCAACGTTGTTCTCGAGCTTAGTAACATATCGGTGGTTCATGATTTTCCGAATATCTTCCCGGAAGTATCACCAGGTTGTCCCCTGACCGTTATGTTGAGCTCGTGATCAAGTTGGTTTCTTTTAAACCATTCTTCTCCAAGAATCTGTGTTGGATACCCTAAACTAGTTGGCTAAGCTAAACAACAATTTGGAGAGTTGGAAGATAAAAGCTTGTCCTACTTAGTTCATTTTAGGGGATATCTTGTATGTGTGTTGAAGAAAGTTGATATTTTCATCGACTGATCCTCGTGATCAGTTAATGGACCTATCATTTTATCCAACCTTTGATTTGAGTATGGGTTATCATCAAATCAGACCAGAACCAACGATATTTGTAATGTTGTCTTACTCTTGGTTGATCCCTCGAGCATACACCATTATATCTTTTGGGTCTGACCAATGCTATCACTTGTTCACATAATTATGGAACTCCGTCTTCATGGAAACCTGGATGAGTTGTTGTTGAGCCCATCGACAACATCCTTATCTTCTCCATGATTCTGTTGGACATTAAGCTAGTGTTGGAAACTTTGTAAACAATGCCTTCGAGTTCCGTCTCTGAGGTATATGTTTGGATGAAAGAAGTGACTTCCTTTGATTCACGTGCATTTGATGTAAGTTGCCGCCGTGAATTCGAGAAAGCATGTTTTTACCTCCTCTGGAACCATCCCAAGTCAGTTATGCACGTGCGAAGTATTATGTGGTTTGATAGACTGATCATCTTCATTCCATATGTGTATCCTAGCACACCAAGCCACTGACTGATTTGTTCAAGGAGAAGGAGTATCTTCATAAGAGCTAATCCGGACTTATGAAAGAACTTCGATATCCTCGCTGATGGTTCTCGACCAGAACCCGGTAGTGTTTTATTGTAAGACTACCATGTGGGCATGCTTGTCTGGGACAACGTGTTCACATGTTTGTAGCAGAACCAGCTCATGTTTTGGAGCTTACTACCGTAGTCCATTTCCCGAGAATCTTGCAACGTCGTCTCGTCGATTTGTGTTGCAAACTTTCATTCTTCTTTCTAGACTTGATGAGTCTAGAATATTCTGACACCGACCGGATCTGAATCTCAGGCAGATATGATGGTTGGAACATTTCCCAAGAACTATTATATTGGTCTCTCTGTAACCCGGTAAAGTGGATGTCGTGGCCAACACACCCAGCCGGAAGACCTATTATTGTATTATCTTGTTTGAGGAAGTTGGCCACCTCCCCATAAGGATTTCGTAGGATTTACTTCCGTAGTTATTCCTTATGGATTCTTGTGCTCCCGAAGTCCGACCTTTTACTTGATGTTCTAGATATCAAACCATATCTATGAATGGGTTGCGCTAGCATATCAAGGAGAACATTAGAAGCGGAGTGCTAAATGTTTCTCGGTCGATCATCCAGATTTTGTCCCCTTGGCCTCGCTAAGGTGAAATCTGAGAAAGTGTTATCTTTCCTTTGCATCTGCATCTTCCACCGGTATTCATCATGGTAGTGTGTTGTGTGGCCAGGATCCTTGACACGGATGTTGGTAAAACCTTGATGAATATGGGAATGGTCAAGTTCTTGAGAGCACGCACAAGCACTAGGTGTTATCACCGGCACTAACTGGGGTTGCTCTCAGTTCCCTCGGTTATGCTATAACTTTTCTAGCAGTGGAACTACTCTCTACTGTTGAGCTTCTTCCCAGTTACTAAAATCATCCCCTGTGTTGTTTTCAACAAGGTAATCCACATCATCCATTCTAGTCCGGTTATGCCATCTTTTTTTTCCCTGCCAAATGATCGATTGTGTTTTGCCTTGGGCTGGTATAAAGAGTTTCAATGATCTTTGAATCAAAGGTAATTCTTTTTGCCACTTAAGGGATGATTCTACGAGTCACCTCCTCTAAGATGTCTCGTTATGGTATCATGGCAACCCAACTCCTCGCTACGTTGTCACCTGTTCACCACCTTTTAAAGTGTGAAATTGTTGTCTACCTAGTGAACCTTCCTCATCTGTTTCACCCCATCCCTTTGGATGTTTGCGTCGTGTCTCAGCCCGCGAGATGTATTAATGTCTCGTTCCGTGAGTTGATACCGAGTTGCTCGATCTTCGAGAAGATCGATTCCTATAGAATTTCTTTCTGTCGTCATCGTGTTGGACAAAGACCTCGAAGGCAAAGGTACCAAGATCAACATCTACCAGAAGGGCAATCGGATCATGAAGATCGTGTTAGCTTGTGTCCCTCTGTTTTCTTACCTCACGACTTGAATCTCGGGACGAGATTCTTATTTAGTAGGGGTGAGTTGTCACATCCCTAGCTTTACCCTGGCCTTGGACTAGCTTGGTTGCTGCATCATGTTTAAATTCAAATGAAATTTGAATTGAGGAATTTTCAAAGCCTCAGAATCCTTTAAAAAAAATGATCAAGATAAAAATTGCTTCAAATAAGTCCAATAAAATGTTCTTGTTATCCTCTGGAAATATTGGCAAGAGGTAAAATCCAAACCAATATTTTCGGTATCTCAGAAACATTTATTTTGGGTATTTGAATTAAATCAATAGCTATTTGAATTGGACTTATATCTACTGTTAAATAAATATAGGTCCAATAATTCTGAAATATTTTGTGGAGCATTGTTTTAATTCTTTTAGCTCCTAAAAATATTGTCAAAAGCAAAATAAATTGAATTGGTTTCAAAACCAAATTCAAAACAAACCTGCAAAATAGAAAACAGAATTAAAATAGAAAAGAGAGAGAGAGTTTTACCTGGCCCCTTACCTGGCCGGCCCAGTGGACAGCCCAGCCCACTGGCCTGGTGCCAGTCGTCCTCTACCTCTGCCAGTAGGCAGAGGAGGGAGACAGCGCACGCGCGCCCGCGGCGCCACGCACCTCCCTACTTGCTTGTGTCATCAAGGCCACCGCGACGCCTCGGGCCTTCCCTTCGGCGCCGCCCCGAACCCCTGGACACCACTCTCCCCCCCTACGCTCTCTGCCTTGTCTCTCTCCCTCTCTCTCCCAAAGCCGAACGCCGTCGTAGTCACCGACGCCGTTCGCCGTAGCCACCGTGCTCCTCACTGCCACCCGAAGTGCCCAGGAGATCCGCCTCGACCACCTCTTCCTCCTCGCCGAGAAGCGCACCGCGGGAGCCCCTGCAACGTCGCCACCGCCGTCGTCTTCAACCTCCAGCGCCCGAGCTCGCCTCCGGTCGATTCAGCGCCGCTAGGACCTCCCCGAGCTCGCTGACCTCCTCTTCGGCATCGCGGTGAGCCCCGTCGTGTTTCCCCTCTCTCCATTCGCTCGCCCCCATGCTGTACCCGCCTTCTCACCGCAACCGGAGCTCGCTGCCGCCGGCCATGTTGCCGTCGTGGCCATGGCTTGTTTTGGTCGCGTCCGAGCACGGCTTTGAGCTCGTGGGGCTCACAGGAAGCCCATGCGCAGCTCAGCTTGTCCAAAACCCCACCAGGGCCTCGCGCCCGATACCACCCGAACTCCGGCGCCGCCGCGAGCTCCGTTCCGACGAGCCCCGGCGTTCCCGCAGCCTCCCACCTACCCCATCAGATGCGGGAGAGCCCGGGCTACGCCCCGGTGCCCTCAGCCGCCGCCTCCATCACCTTTAGCGCAAGTCCGGTGCGTTGCCGCCGCCATTTTGGTCGCCGGCGTCCAACTCCGGTGGCTGGTGACGTGGCGATGTCATTAAACGCTAATGACGCACTAACTAACCCCCTCTCTCACTGACTACTGGGCCCCACGCCTTAACTAACCGTAGTTTAGTTTATGATTAGTTTTAACTAATCACAGTGGCCCCACAAGTCAAAGTTGACCGTCTTGGCGTAATGCATTGACCGGACCCACCTGTCATTGACCCTAGGCTGCACTGGGTCACTAACCAGTGGACCCCACTGGTCAGGCTTGATCCAGACCAGCCCCGTTGACTTGCTGACGTCACACTTACGCCAGGCTGACGCAATAAACCCTTTTCTGGATTTATTCTTAAATAGGAAATTCCAGAAAATGTTGCAAACTTCTAAAATTCATATAAATTCAACCGCAGCTCAGATTGAAAAGATTTATATATGAAAAATGATCAGAAAAGTGCAATCTATCCATCTGTACCATTTTCATGCATGACAAACTAAGTTATACCTGCTGTATAACTGAAAACATGTTAATGGCATTTAAATAACCACATGTGGAGTTTGAATTTGAATCTTGGATTCAAACCAACTCCATTTAACTTGCTGCTAGTTGCATTAGCTCAAATCACATCATATTGCCATGTCACATTCATGCATCATATTGTCGCATTGCATTGATTGTGTTCTTCCTTGTTTGCCGGTAATTGTCCCCTCTCGATAGACGTGGTTCCGGCGATGTGATCGATGACATCGATGAAGATCTATACTATCTTCAGAAGTGCCAGGCAAGCAAAACCCCCTTGTTCATTCCGATACAATCCCACTCTCTCGCTCCTGCTCTCTTTTACTGCATTAGGACAACAACGATTCAACTGTTACATGCTGCGGTAGTTGAACCCCTTTCCTCTTCATGACCTGTCATTGCCACAGTAAATAGATGAAACCCACTAGCACGAGTAGGAGTTGTTTGAGCCCTGATGTGCCTACTCATTCATGCTTGTTGTCATGCCTGCTATTGCTTAGAGTTGAGTCAGGTCTGATTCATCGGGGATGAATTGGAATGTGGTGAACATGTCCTACGATTGAGAGCTAAGTGTGTGAACACGATTTGGTAAAGGTAGCGGTGAGAGGCCATGTAGGAGTACATGGTGGGTTGTCTCATTGCAGCCGTCCTCAGGAACTGAGTTCTGTGTTTGTGATCCATGAACAGCTACTACCACGCATTGGAATGCTTAAGTGCCCCTCTCGACTTATTAATCAACCTGATCTCTGTCCAGGAGTTGCAACTAGTTTTTGGTGTTTGTAGTCTACCAAGTGGCACCCGGTACAGGTGGGCTTGGGACAGACTAAACCTGATGGCCGGTGTACCAAGTGGAACCGGATGGTGGACTTGGGAACCTGCACACATCGTCTGGGGCCGTGGCGACACCCAGCCGGATCTCCTTGCGGATGGAACCCGAATAGGCGATAAACACGGACGAGAGACTTGTGTGGTTAGTCGGTCGTGGCCGACTCCCTCGCCCGGCTTCCGCTTGAAGGTTGCCAAGGTACATGACGCGTGTCAGGCGATAAGTGGCGAGCGTGTGTGAAGAAGTACACCCCTGCAGGGTTATCATTATCTATTCGAATAGCCGGATTCCTCGGATATGGAAACTTGGACCCCTTGCATAGTTCATAGACAAGTGAAAGTGGATACTCTAAAATACGCAAGATAAGCGTGAGTGCTATGGATGGCGTTCTCGTAGGGAGACGGGAGCGGATCCATAGTGGAGTATTGATATGGTGAATATGTGGACTCGTGTGCGCCACCTCAAAGAGTTACTTGCAGTCGTAGTTCAGGTTAGCCACTGAGTCAAAGCTGGCTTGCTGCAGTTAAACCCCACCATCCCCTTTGTTGATAATGATGCATATGTAGATAGTTCTGATGTAAGTCTTGCTGGGTACATTTGTACTCACGTTTGCCTATTTTATGTTTTTGCAGAGAGACTTGATCTTGCTAGTAGTTCCGCTTGGACTTGACGTTTAGCTTGTTACCTCAGCTACGATCTTATGCCCTCGGCAGATCTTGGTAGATAGTCAGGCTTTTCAGCCTTTTTCATTTATAGTTGTCTGTACTCAGACAAGTTAAGCTTCCGCTTGTGCTTTGACTTGTATGCTCTGAATGTTGGGTCATGAGACCCATGTTTGTAATATCTCGCTCCTCGGAGCCTATTGAATAAAATACTTGAGTTGTAGAGTCATGTTGTGATGCCATGTTGTATTTGCACATATCGAGCATATTGTGTGTATGTTGTTGAAATGCTTAGTATGTGTGGGATCGACTATCTAGTTGTTTATCCTTAGTAGCCTCTCTTACGGAAATGTCTCCTAGTGCTTCCTTCGAGCCATGGTAGCTTACTCTTGCTCGGAACACTTAGGCTGGCCGGCATGTGTCCTTCTTCGTTCGTGTGCATCCCTTCGGAAATGTCACGCGATGAATACCGGAGTCTGTTAGCCGCTACAGCCCGGTTCACGAGTCTGCTAGCCCAGTGCTACAGACTGGATTCACTCGTGATGACCGACATGTTCGATCTTTGGGTCATGGATGCTGTCCTGTAAGTTTGTGCCACTTTGGGTTTACGACTAGCCATGTCAGCCCGGGCTCCTTATCATATGGATGCTAGCGACACTATCATATATGTGTGTCAAAAGGCGCAAACGGTCCCGGGCAAAGGTAAGGCGACACCCGTGGGAATACCGTGCGTGAGGCCGCAAAGTGATATAAGGTGTTACATGCTAGATCGATGTGGCATTGAGTCGGGGTCCTGACATGATATGACTAAACACATGCGTCAAGTGCAAGACAATCCAAGCATGATGTGTATAGGGTGTAGTGAAAATCGATTGGCACTCAACACAATAGAAAGAGCAATTGTTCATCATGTGTGAGGCAATCAAGGTAAGCATGTAGAAATCAATGGGACATGGCATATGTGACGGAATGACATTGTTGCAACCAAACATGTGATAGGAGCAAGTAATCCAAGAATTGGATGCAACATGAGAAAGCATAGAAATCAAGTTGTGCAAACTAGTGGAGCTAAGATGCAACACACTAGAGGAGCTCATGGCAATCATGTCATGTGAGCAAATAATAAGCATAGGCAATGCACATGACATATCGCAAGCACGAACACAAAGGAAGATCAATGTATCATCATAAGCATGGGTCATAGGTAGAACATAGCAATAACAAGCAATATCTCCACCAAGCTTGCAAATACACATACACGTAGTAGAATCAACCATCATGTGTAATGCAAAGCATGGGTCACAATTGCATGGAAAAGGCATAGGAATGATCATATCGTGCAAAGTGAACATGGCAATATGGGCATAATAATATGTATTGGACAATAACCCATAGCCAAGTGAGTGCCATGTAGAAGAAATGCGTGAAGTCTTTGCGCGAAGAGAGCGGTGGGAAAGGAAATCCATGGGATCCCAAGTCATCATTGCTCTCTAGAGCTCGTTTTGTCAACTCGTGGGATTGCGAGGTTGACAAGTATTCATGTGTACCTACACAAAAGAGACACAAACCAAAGAAAGTGTGTGCATGGTAAATGCACACATCATCCATCATGATGTGTATGTGCATGTGAGTGTTAGCACAAGATAAGCATCACTCAAAGAAATTTGATGCATGGTATAAAAACATGTCATCCATCATGAAAGAATAGTTGTTATGTATAACATGATGGGGACACAAATTGAGAATGCAAGTATATGGCACATCACTAGCATGTTTATTCATGGAATGCATATGGGGCACACAATCAAGGGAATCATGCAAAATATGGAATGCATCCAAATCTCCTAAAATGTATGAGGAAACTATGTGGGTCTCCTCATGAGCAATATTGGAAACATCATATGGAGAAAATGGAGAACATCCAAAACAATGCATATCCGAAACTAGGTGGTCATGGCATGGCATATGAGATAAATGATGCAAAGGGAGCATATCAATATCATCACAAGAAAAACAAATGCCAATAACCATGGGCTTGTCATCTATGCAATATGTGCAAATTGGGTTTATGTTGATGGCATATGCATAGTCACTATGAAGAGATTGCAAATATGACATGTGGTTGATCTCATGCATAGCATATGACAAGTCAAGCGGATTGTCAAACATGATGTGACCAAGAGAATTATCACAAGAAATCCTATGTAACATGGCATCACAACTAATAGACTCCTCATCGCAATCATCAAACTCATCATAAATGGGTAAATCATCGCATGGGGAAGTCACACTAGCATGAAGCATGGTAATAGGTGGATCAACATCATGCAATCAATCAATACCAAGGATGTCCACTAGTGGGACTGGAGCATCACCTTCACCTATGTTACCATTCTCATTCCACTCATGTGGTGTAAGTGAGGTGGAAAAGACCAAATGGTGGTCATCATCATCAACTTGATGGAACCATGTGGGGGGTGCATCATATTCCACCATGGCCATCGTCTTGTCTAAAGGGAGGACGAAGTCGTCGAGGATTGGCACATCATCATATATGGGACCTAGCACCAAATGAGAAGACACAATAGAGGTAGAGGTTAAGTTGTTAGAAATCATAGTGGCCTCACATGCCTATCAACTACCTCACTCTCTATGTGGTGGTGGCTCACTCGCTCCCTCAAGGTAGGTGCACTCAATGTCACATATGGTGGAGTCACTCAAATCACTCAAGTGGTGGTGGTGGTGGCTCTCCTCACATGGGAATTGTGGCAACTCATCATATATGGCGCTAGTGGTGAAGTCACTCTCACTCTCAATATGGTGGCACAAGTCACTCAAGTCATCATACGTCGCTGTGGTCGAGGGAAAATCCCATGCTCAACCATCTCATCGTCGTCGCCATGGATGAAGGCCGAAGGTGGCACATCATCGCTCTCCTCCACGATCGAAGGGAAAGTCCCATGCTTGATCATCTCGTCACCATCATCGTGGATGAAGGCCGATGTAGGCGTACTCGTTGGAGGTAGGCGAAGATGTCGTACATCCAAAGGTGAAGATGCCTTGATAACACTTGGCGAAGATGCCGAAGTGGTGGTAGTAGCCGTAGCTTCCTCTATGTGGTGACGGTGTTGTTGTAGTCGATGGTGCTCGTCTCGCGGTCTTCTCTTGTGCTCATGAAGGTTTTCTTGACGGTGTCGCGTGGTACTTGCATCTTATGGCCATTCCGAATACTTGCGACTCGAGCGTCTCCGCCTTGAAGATGATGAAGAGGAAGAAGACTTGTAGTTGGCCCACACGTGCCGGATGTCATCCAATTGTGCGTCCAACTTGATGTCGATGTAGTCCCTTGTCCGTGCTTCGCTTTGGTGAACGTCAGCGATGAGTCGCTCAATGCCTCGCATTGCTCGTTGTAGTCCGAAGATGGGCGTTTTGGTGATGTAGTTGTTCGCGCCGTCATTGTCATGGAAGACCAGAGATGAAATGCCTTGCCTATCCATCACAAGACTCGAGCAAATGTAAGTGGAAGAAAGGAAAGAAGTAGACCAATGTACCTTATCCAATGTTGAAGATGGATCAATGATCACTCAATAATGTAACAAGGAAATATCACAATTGGTACCGGATCTTGTCAATTCTCACACCTACACAAGTAAGGCTTATGGTGGAGCTCGGTGAGGATAGTGGCACAAAAATTTGATGCAAAATGTTAGCAAGAGTCAATAATGTTGGAACAGATTCACAAATTTGCAAGTGAAACAAGTAGACCAATAGCAATATGTGGCACACGGAAACACACACACGGATAGATAAATGGGGTCGTGCAACCAAGGAATGAGCACAAAATGTGGAATCCACGGAAAATGCTCGTGTTGCACAACTCAAGAGAGACGCTAGCACGATTGCTCAATAGGCGGATACGACACTTGTGCACAACCTATAAGTTGCAAAATGTATGAGCTTTCGATCCCAAGTATGCTATGTGTATGATGTTCCCTATGTTCTTCTTAAGATGATCCAAGATGATCGGATATGACAATCTTATGTGCGATGTGGTATGATGCTAAGGCTCTTGCTCACAAGCTCTTTGCTCTCTTTTTGCTTAAAAGCTTATTCTTTTTTGTGATATGGCCACTTATGCGAAATGCACAAACCAAGATAGCAATTGTGTATATGCGAGAAAAATCTTGTGATACAAGGGATGATATGAAATGGCCAAAATGGTGAATGGTGGTGGGCTGATTCGGGGGGAGGGGGGTGCGGGCACCCAGGGGTGAGAGGTGCGGGTGCCCGGGGTGGTCAGGGGAGTTGGGCGGAAGAAGAGGCCCGGGGGTCCGGGTGCCCGGGGGTATGGGGTGCGGGCACCCGGGGTGGTCAGCAGAGGTGGGCGGGGGTCCGGGTGCCCGAGGGTGTTGGATTTGGGCGAAAATTTGTGGCAAAATGGAAGAAATTGGTGGATTTCGTGGAGGGAAAGGTGGAGATGGATGGGGGGAATGCTAGATCCACTTGAAACCAAGCAAATCCATGGATCAAATCCAACAAAATCTCATCAAACCAACAAATCACAAAAAAAATTGGGGCTATTTTTGGTGGGGAATTTTCGAAATTGGGGAAGAACACACAAAATTAGGCTAGAAAACAAAGAGGGGAGGCTCCAATTTCATGATCAACGTGGCTCATGATACCAAGATGTTGTAGGGTGGAACCCTAGATGGAGATCTTTCATGAATTGGAGGGGAAATCCCCAAGAACATGAAGAACATAAGAGAGGGAAAACATTCAAATTGACTAGATCCAATCACACATATGCTAGATCCAAGAACACACAAGAGATCAGAATGATTCAATGACAACAAAGGAAAGACATAAGGTACTAGTTCATACTAATCCTATGAGGAGAGAGGTCTTGATAATCCTATGATGGGGATCCTTCTCCAAGAGGAGGCCTTGATATCCACAAGTGGATCTTCTCCCTTAGGAGGTCATGATCTCCATGAGGAGGAAGATGAGCAAAGCTCTCTCTTTGTCTATCAAATACTTTGCTATCCTCTAAATGAGCCAGGGGAGGTGTTTATATAGTCTAAGGACCAAATAAGAGGAGGAGGGGGATACATGGGTAAAAACCCAAAGAGGCTCGCAGGCCCTCAGAGTGGACCGGGCACCCGGGGGTAAATCGGCCGGGCACTCGGACCGGTTAGGAGCGCCGGCTGTAGGAGGACCGGCCACCCCGGGGTCCTAGGCCCGGGCACCCAGGGTGGCCGCTGGTGGCTGTAGGGAGGAGGCCGGGCACCCGAGGGTCCAAGGCCCGGGCACCCGGGTGGCACCAGGCGGGCGGCGAAGGGGGGCCGGGCACCCGGGGTTGGTGGCCCGGGCACCCGGGCGGGCTGGGCTGCTCGAAGAGTGGACGGGCACCCGGGGCCATTTGGCCGGGCACCCGGGCGGCCACCGCCAGCGCTAGCAAGGGGCCGGGCACCCGGGGTGCACAGGGCTTCTCCCTCATCATGTTTCCTTCTTCCTTCTTCTCCTTCCCGAGAGACTTCGCGCGTGCTTTGAATCTTCGGGTGAAATTGGTGATCCCTCAATGCTTCCTCGCGATCATCTCCGAAGTACCTAAGAAAACACAATGCGTCTCTTTGAGGTAGAATCCCATTCTCAAGTGAATCCGGAGGAAACTCGGAGAGGAAAGAAGTGACCTCGGTTTCGACGGTGCGTGCACATGCTCTTGTCATTGGTCCTCTAGGTGCTTGACGAGTTGTAGTAGAGTCCATGGGGATGAGCGGGGGGTGCTCCACATCACTTCTCTTCAATCGGTGCTACCCCAACTCTATCTCGTGTATCATCATTCCGGACTCTATCCTTCCTCGCGTGGCCACACATCCATCTAAACATACGCATCTCTGCCACACCTAACTATTGAACATGTCACCTTTTAGTCGGCCAACACTCAGCGCCATGCAACATTGTGGGTCGAACAACCGTCCTGTAGAACTTGCCTTTTAGCTTTTGTGGCACTTCCTTGTCACAGAGAATGCCAGAAGCCTGGCGCCACTTCATCCATCCGGCTTTGATTCGATCGCTCACATCTTCATAAATACCCCATCCTCCTGTAGCATTGACCCCAAATATTGAAAGGTGTCCTTTTGAGGTACCACCTGCCCCTCAAGGCTAACCTCCTCCTCCTCCTCACACCTAGTAGTACTGAAACCGCACATCATGTACTCGGTTTTAGTTCTACTAAGCCTAAACTCTTTCGATTCCATGGTTCGTCTCCGTAACTCTAACTTCCTATTTACCCCCGTCTGACTACCGTCAACTAGCACCACATCATCCGCAAAGAGGATACACCATGGGATATCTCCTTGTATATCCCTTGTGACCTCATCCATCACCAAGGCAAAAAGATAAGGGCTTAAAGCTGACCCCTGATGTAGTCCTATTTTAATCGGGAAGTCATCAGTGTCGACATCACTTGTTCGAACACTTGTCACAACATTATCATACATGCCCTTGATGAGGGTAATGTACTTTTCTGGGACCTTGTGTTTCTCTTAGGCCCACCACATGACATTTCTCGGTATCTTATCATAGCCCTTCTCCAAGTCAATGAACACCATATGCAAGTCCTTCTTTTGCTCCCTGTATCTCTCCATAAGTTGTCGTACCAAGAAAATGGCTTTCATGGTCGACCTCCCAGGCATGAAACAAGGAAAAAAAGAAAATTAAAAAGAAAAAACCTAGAAGTAAAATAGTACGATACACCGTTTTATAGAAAAAAAAACAGAAAAAAGGAAAAAAAACGGACCGGTAAGCCGACCCACTTTAGATCTTAGGAAGGGAAGGCGGTTTGTGTTGTTTGCACAAAACCCTTTAATAGACGCTTAAGGCGCCAAATAGGTGCCAGACGCATCAGTATCGAGTTGATGATATTGCCTTTCTTTTTAGTACAAAATTCTGTTGGGGTTTGGCGACTCCTCACTTGCATGCGGTGCCACATCACGTGTTGGTGCTTGGCCCTCTCACCTCACACGTGCGCGTCACCGCTATCCGCTTGCACTAGCACAAGTACATCCTACAGATTCACACAATAGTAAGTTTGAGATGACCACATTTGCATAGAGCGAGCAATCGGTGCGGTGGGCTTTAGATTGCATGCTCCTGGAAAAGGTTGATGCGGTCGTCGTATGCCCCCACATCCACCTTGGTTTGCTTATCTAGCTCCAAGGCAGTTATAATCATTTACAGAACCAGGGTTTGCACCTACTGAGGAGGAGAAAGGGCCGATGACCCACACTAGAACTCCAAGATGAGATCTTTCAGTCGATCAGACGGCCGAGGCCGCGCATGAAAGACCTCTCTTCCCATGCTTATCTTTACCAACTTTGCCTTGACGCCAGCATTCTTCCTCATCCTTGCCTGCTCTCGTCTCACCCTTAGCGCCCTCTCGTCCGGAGCTACCGCCGCTCTGTACCCCCGCCTAAGGATATGCAACAAATATTTCAACAACAGTGGAGCTATGTAGGTTTCTAGGGGGTTTGTGCCCCCCCCCCCCATCCACAGAACTAACTTGGGAAAGATTTTTTTGTAAGGGCTTAGATGAAAACTTTTGAAGCTTTTGGCCCCACTCCCAAACACTTATGTTTTGTCTTTCACCCCCAGCTAATTTTTTCTAGATCTATCACACCATTTCAACCAACTCAACCTCAACCCAAAACCTGCCCACCCCGAGGAATCTAGATACATGGATGCAAAAACGAGGAACCAAATCGAGCGCACGCAATAGCCCATTCGCGAAGGTGAACAGGCCAGGAGGAGGGGAAATTTGGCGAACTAGAAGTGCTTACCACAAGACCGTTGGGGGAAGTTGGCCTCGTGGTGGACGGCGACGTCTACGTCGCGAAGGAGATGGAGCCCATGGCCATCTTAATCGAGCGGGCATCCTCCTCTGGAAGCGTCTCGAGCTCTTGGGGTTTTCCGCGACACGCTTGGATTGGGAGGCGAGGTGAGGGGCGGTACCGGAGAGGTGTAGAATGTGGGTGGGTATATAGAGGCGGCTTTGCGAGGGGGGGGGGAGGGAGGAGTGATGACATGGTGGGTCAACAGTCTGGGTCTTCCCTGTCCACGGGGTTTTCGGGCGACATTTATTCTGACACAAATGAATAGCTTTTCTGGAATGCATGAACTTTCAAAAAATGCATGACTTTTTGCCGTATATAATGTACCGTCTTTAACTATAATAAATATTTTCAAAATATATGAAAATTAATATTTGGGTATATGAACATCTTTGTATTATCTTTATTTTAAATGGCGCCTAAGGCGCAATATAGGAATTAGGACTAGGATGTGTTTCGTTTGTGTTGAAGGACGGGATGGTACTAAAATGAAGTAAGCTGCCCGGATCGAACTAAATTGAAGTAGCCATGCTGCCAGGCCAATCCATTATGCAACGACTATTTAGTGCATTAAGCGATCGTTTTGGAATGTCTCGATGAAGCAGTCATGCTGGGCATTGTTAGTTGGCGTGCCAGGTCAATCCATTATGCAGCGACTATTTAGTGCCTTAAGCGATCGCTGCGGAATGTCTCGATGAAGCGTTTCGGGTAATCGGGCTGGCATATGTTCGCACAAAAAGGGAAAAATAATATAATGGAGAAGCGGGATTCAATCCCTCCTCCTTGGGGAGAGCTAGCTCTGCCAGTCACTCAGCCAAAGTCTCACTTGTGATAAGTATGAGACGCGTTTTGTAGTTAGGCGAGTGAAGGCGGTTTTCCATTTGTTTTCATGTTTCTTTTTCTGTTTTTTCTTCTCCAATTTTTGTTTAGTTTTCCTTTTACAGTTTTTTATTTTGTTTTTTTTCTTCTTCGGGTTTTTGTTTCGTTTTTGGTTTTTCCTTCAACTGCTTGTTCAACATTTTTTAAATGCTCGTTCAACATTTTATAAATACTTGTTCAACATTTTTATGTACATGATCAACATATTTTCAAATACTTGTACAACATTTTTTCAAATACGTGGTCAGCATTTTTCAAATGCTTGTTCAAAATTTATCAAATGCTTGTTCAACATTATTCAAATATTTGTTCAACATTTTTATATACATGATCAACATTTTTTCAAATACTTTTTCAACACTTTTTTCTCATATACATGTTCAACATTTTTAAATAGTTATTCAACATTTTTCAAATACTTGTTCAACAATTTTATAAACATGATCAATATTTTTCTAATACTTGTACAACCTTTCTTTTCAAATACGTGTTTAACGTTTTTCAAATACTTGTTCAACATTTTTATATAAAGGGTCAATATTTTTCAAATACTTGTCAACATTTTTTTCAAATATCTATTCAACATTTTTCAAATGCTTGTTCAACATTTTCAAATACTTGTTCAACATTTTTAGATACTTGTTCAACATTTTATATTCATGATCAACATTTTTATAATACTTGCACATTTTTTTCAAATATGTGTTTAAATTTTCAAATACATGTTTAACATTTGTTTAAATAATTGTTGAACATTTTCTTAAATTCTTGTTCAACATTTTATTAAATACTTGTTCAACATTTTCTTAAATACTTGTCCAACATTTTTAAATACTTGTTCAATATTTTTATATACACGATCAACATTTTTTCAAATACTTGTACACCATTTTTTCAAATAAGTGTTCAACATTTTTCGAATGCTTGTTCATTTTTTTTAAATGCTTGTTCAACATTTTTTAAATACTTGTTCAACATTTTTATATACATGAACAACATTTTTAATATATTTGTTAACATTTTTAAATACTTGATCAAAAAATTTCAAATACTTGTTCGACATTTTTATATACATGAGAACATTTTTTCTAATACTTGGACAACTTTTGTTTTCTCAAATACGTGTGCAGCATTTTTTAAATAATGGTTCAACATTTTTAAATTACTAGTTCAACATTTTTTAAATACTTGTTCAATATTTTTATATACATGATCAACTTTTTCAATATAGTTGTCAATTTTGTTTTTCAAATACCTGTTCAGCATTTTTCAAATGTTGTTTAACATTTTCAAATAATTATTCAACATTTTTCAAATACTTTTTCAACATTTTTTATATTTGTACAACTTTTTTCAAATACATTTTTAACTTTTTTCAAATACTTGTTAAACATTTTTTAAATACTCGTTCAACATTTTTCAAATACTTTTTCAATATTTTTTTATACTTGTACAACTTTTTGCAAATACTTGTTCAACATTTTTTAAGTACTCGTTCAACATTTTTCAAATACTTGTTCATTTTTTTAAAATTCTCGCTAAATATTTTTCATATCATTTAGTGTTTTTTGTAATATATATTTAAAATATTTTAAAGTATAAGCAAGGCTTCAAAAGTAAAAACAAAAAAAAACATAAAAAAAACTTTGAATGTGCACTCCAGTGAACCTGGGCTGGCCTATGTGCAGCTGCCTTGTCGACGCGAACCCACCCAGGTCTCGCTGAACGCGAGGAATAGACGCGCCCAATCCGTTAGGCCGGGCCCTATTATAAAGGCCTACATGGGTCGTGGCGTGCCAGGCCTTTATATATGGCTGGGCTGGGCCGGGCCGGTCCGGGCCACGGTGAGGGCTACCCTGGAGTCCATCGATCTGACCCTTACACGTGTCCGATCTAATAATGGCTGGCGAGCCGACTGGCGCCGCATAAAAAAGCTAGGCAGCGGCGACGGCGTCCCCGGTCGTATCTGGGAGGCAGCGGCGGCTGTGCTGCAGGCTCATCGTCGAGCGATCAGCGGCGGGCTGAACCCATCCATCCCAGGCTCCCGCCGGCGCATAAGCAGAGCAAGCGCATCCATCGTCCTCGACTAGGATGCTAGCACTAGCTCAGGTTCGTCTTCCTTCCTTCCTTCATGCCCACTCTTCGGCCAGCAGCAGTAAATTTTTGTTTTCTGAGGGAACCCGTGGAGTGATTTGATTCCCTTGTCTCGCCGCTGTTCGAATCACGTGAGCTCCAGCCTCCAGGGTAATGGTTGGTAGTAACACTCACGCATCAGTGGATCAACACATAGAGCACACACTTTTCAGATTACTATTCACTCAGAACGACACAAGAGCACACACTTTTCAGATTACAACTCTGGGGCTGCCATGCCAATAGTAATTTAGTCCTGCTTTCTTCAACACATAGCAACTTTATTCTGTAAACAAATTTGTCCTTGCTAATCCATGGCGTTTCTATGCCTATAACCAGCGTCACTGGAACCATATGTGTGCGCTATCATGTTTCTTAATTAGCACTGATTCCATTTTAATTCTTACTGTAGCATCCACTTCATATTCTTCTAGTACTAATATTTTTCTCTGAATTCATAATTTATCGCAGAGAAGCTGCAACCTGCAAAACCAAGAGAGGGCTGTTGTGTGTTGTGTCCTCGCCATGTCTGGACATCAAGGTTGGGCAGACCTACCTGATGTCTTGCTTCATTCGATTGTTGCTCTGCTGGGCTCCTTCTCTGACCTTCTTGCCTTCGCTGCCACCTGCCGCTCATGGTGTGATGCCCTCTCCTCGTGTCCATCGAAATCTGCCTTCTCGACGCTCTTCCCACCTCTCCTCCTTCAACCTGATGTCCTGGTGCGCTCTCCCCGTATACCGCCAAAGTTTGGTGGCAAATATCCATGTTGTGTCCTTGATCTAGCCAGCCAACAGTCGCGCCTTTGCTCTCAGATTCCCCTAATTAATCTTTCTCATCTAAGTAATGATCCCGAGAGTCCTCTGGATAGTTTCTGCTTCGTGGGTGCTTCTTATGGCCATCTCATCTTCTCCAGCAACAGATCATGTCTCATTGTTGATGCGTTTACAGGTGTTAGTATTTCACTGCCACAGCTACCGGGCGACGAATACACCGAGGTCTACTACAGTGCCCTCACGGCTCCCCTATGGTCACCCAACTCACATCTCCTTGTCACCAACGGATCCCACAGTTTCTTCTGGCGTGTTGCTAGTCATTCTTGGTTGAGGCCTTGTCCTTGCGATGGAACGGTCAAGCAGATCGTGACCTTCAGAGGCCAGATCTTTGGGATGGACTCTGGTGGCATGCTCTTTGCCGTGCATTTGGCACCTCAGATCTGCATACAAAAAATGATAGTAAGTTGGGAGGAAATAATGTCCACCATACGACATCTTGCCAACGTATGCTTGGTGGCGTGTGGGGATATGCTTCTCATGGTCGGGTGTCGGGGATCATTTCCGGCGAGAGGGGATACCTTTGAAGCCTTCCGCCTCGACCAGTCAACTGGGCGTCCAAAGTGGGTGCAGGTGGAGGAGTTGGGAAATTGGGCGATCTTCATCAGCACGGACAAAAGAAGCCAGCCATTATCTTTCATGAACCCAGAGAGGTGGGGAGGAAAGAGCAACCGAGTATACTGCTATTCCCATGATTCTCAACATTGGGCTGCATTTGAGCTGGGCAAGCCCGCCTCCGATCCAGACAACTTTGTTTCAATGAGCCAAGGCAGCATGGTGCAGCCTATGTGGGTTGTCCCCAGCATGTTCTCTCTGCGTCTGTGATGGTTGTGCATCCTTTTTTATGCATGACTATTACTCCATCCGTAAGAAAATATAAGAGGTAGTGATCTAAACGCTCTTACATTTCTTTACGGAGGGAGTATTTGCTAGCTGGAGCAGCTTCATCTAGAAGAATGTATGAGAATGTTTAAAATATGTCCATATCAAAATCATGTGATCGTCGATAGGAAATTTGCCGTCATTATTTTGGTACGTGTTATTGGAGTATGGTATCTTGTACTCAGTTTCAGATTTTATGGCAGTGATGTGTCGGACTATGATCTGATGCATGCCATCTGTTTCTCTGTCCCAAACCTGAACCGATTACTGGAACCATTAATTCCAGTTTCTGGGTATTAGTGTTGGTTATAACATTTTCATTTTTGTATTTCACATGTGCTTACATACAGAGGGCTTCATTCTTTAGATTGCATTGAAAGGTAACGTATATAAGGACGCGGAGTGTCTGCTCAAATGAGCTCGGATGAACAGTAAAAAAAATCAAAAAAATCTGATTTTTTTTTTTTTGGTAAACTTTGATAAATGTTTTAAGTGCTTGCAAATTTTCATCATGAGATCACATTTGTGGAAAACTTGCAAAAATAAAATAAAATCAATGCTCTAAAAATGCTACTTTCAAAAGCATTTTGGAGCACTGATTTTGTTTCTTTTTTTTTGCCATGCCTTACAAGAATGTGATCTCATGATGAAAATTAGCAAACACTTACTCCCTCCGTTCCTAAATATAAGTCTTTTTAGAGATTCCACTACAAACTACATAGGATATATATAGACATATTTTAGAGTGTGGATTCAATCATTTTGCTCCGTATGTAGTCTATAGTGTAAGATCTAAAAATACTTGTATTTATGAACTAAGGGAGTAGGACATTTGTCAAAGTTTACCAAAAAAAAACAATTCAGATTTTTTGATATTTTTTCAATGTTATTGTTCACCCGAGTTGATTTGAGCTCTAGTTCAGATGGGTACTTTCACATATATAAGGTTATATTCTTTATGATATCATACTTAGTAGTACATGGCTGAAACTAAGTAAACATATGTGCTGATTAATACTACTAAAGCGAGATCCCGTTGTTACCCAGAGTAAATATGTACATTCAAAAAGTCATGTGAGGCCGAGACGACACCACAACACATGTGATGCATCCGAGACTGCACAACGCTGTGACACCACCTGTCGCAAGGAGAAGACGAAGGTCATGCAAGGCCGAGATGGTTCCATGACACCTATGTGATCTCATGGCATCTCATGGCTGCCATTTGCATGCCAAGGAACCACCGACCTGTGCAACCACAGCAGTCCGACAGACAGGAGAAGAGGTGACCAACAGCATTGCCCCACACCACACCACGAAGGCCCCGACCACCACCAAGCTCCATAGAGAGTGCCACCCATGCCGTTTGCACCAAAGCAAATGGGGGAGCCCGATCTACAACAGTGGTGCAGGAACGGCGCAGCCCCAACGGATCCGAGATGGACCGGCCGGATCCAGCCTCGCACCCTAGGCGAAATCGGGGGCGAGCCCGACTTTTTCTCCAAAAACTATGAAAACTTCGGAGTGCCTGTAGAGATGAGGCGAGAACCAGCTATCTTAACTGTAACTGTCTTTTGTGAACTTTTTTTGCATTTATTTATGTGATACTGGAATCACACAAGGCCAAAAGCAAGCTACAAAGTCTTCCACAATAAATTCAAAAATACTATTTACTTCTACACGTTGCATTTCCCAGGACGCACCATGGAAATCGCAAAGAATTTGCATCTCCTTGCACTTGCACAAATATATGTGATACTCCTGAGGCGATCTAGTATCTCCTCAACCCACTAGCATCAGTATATCCCTGAAAGGAAAAAGAATGTCCCAGAAGTCTATAAATACATGTCGCTGTAAAGATGGTAATACCTTGGAAACAATGTACTTTTTTTTTGAAGGAAAACAACATTCTAGCACCACAATAATAAATATATGGGCGTTCTTCCCAAGCAAACTTACATGATCAGATAATTTCTGTTCTACCAGTGAAACTCATGGATATCTACGGACTCTATTCGCCTGATATGACCCTGAAAATGAGTTGCAGAAGGTAAGCCTTAAGCGTCTGTAGCTTTTGCTTAAATTTATTTCACTAATATGCTCAAATTTGATCTAGTTTGTGAATGGCAGATCCCCCCTAACCACCACCTAACTGTCATGTTACTCCATCAGTGATGGCTATGCATGATAGGTGCTCATGTACAACTGAGAAGGGCTTACCAAAGAAATTGCAAACTCTTACTCTCTTAGTATCTTAAATTTCTCCTATGTTACAAATGACGTGGTGTTACAACTTACAAATACAATTATGTTGTGTTAAAGACCGCAAATTCACAATGATGCTGTCAAGTGTCAGCTTGAAACATCACTAGTCAAGTAGTAATCCAACTGCATGGTTCTGCTAGGTGTTCTACCAAAAGAAGTGGATACATAATTATTTCAAGAAAAAATATAGATAATCATTGTAACTTATTAAAAGTTTAGGGTAATAACCGTACCATAAGGTCGATAATTAGAGCTTGGGCTTCGGCGTTGCTGTTCAGGGAGGTACCAACATGCTGGAATTAAGGAAAAACCGTAGGCATGAATTATCAGAACAGGACAGAGTGTTGCTGGAAACAAAAACGAAATAGCTAATTTTATTTAGGAAAACATTTAGGTGTCCAAATAAATATTTTTTTAAAGTCTACATATGCATACAAATAATGCAACAACAACGACACAAAGCCTTTCAGTCCCAAACAAGTTGGGGTAGGCTATAGTTGAAACTCATAAGATCAAAGTCAAGTCATGGTTCTGGCACATGACTTGGTTTCTATGTTGAGTGACTCCATTTCTACTAAGTTTCTAGCTATCCTGTGCTTGAAGAATTTTGGTACTGCAGAAAAAACAGTAGGCATGTACTTAAAGTTGCGTATATATATTAAATATGCCTGGATATTACCACAGGAAACTATAAAAAAATCTGAACAAAAAATAAATCTTAAATATCTGAAAGCACCCATCAAATCCCCCTCAGCAGTTCATCTACTGATTTTTTTTTTGGCGAGAAGTTCATCTACTGATTCAAAAAGGACATGCCACAAAACACCATTTCAACTGGATGTTTTTTGTTAATTAAGCAACTGAATTTAGATACTACCCTCATACTTTCAAGTGCTTACACTTACACATTAGAGCTGCCACCCACTTTAATATTCCAATATACCAACTCCTCCAAAATGGTAATCCAAAGCTTTCACAGATTGTTCATCAGACAACTTGGTTGGAGTTGGAAACCAACAAGAATAAATATCTGCTTAATTTAGCCAACGAAGGTGCTCTTGACCAAGATGAAAGGGACAATCTAGCCAAGTCGTGCAGATGGTGATAAGGAAGCGATATGTCAAAAGTAGCAACAAGTGACCAGTAAGAAGGCGAAGGACAATGTCAGGTCACAGAAAAGGCTACAGAAAGGATTGAGAGGGCAAAGTCACATTCAACAATAATGATAGGGGCACCAAGCTCAATTCAATTGAAAAGACCATGGGAAACCCCCCAAAAAGCGACTAAATGATTTACGGTGAAATGGATGAATTCCCCACCATGTAGACAGATTCAAAATGAGATGACTTGGATGGAGTCAGATGGATGATGGACACGATGGCAATGGACACAGATGCAGCAACAGTGATTACGGACGAACATGCAGCACAACAGAGGGGAAGAGCAGGCAGAACTGAAGCAGCACACCAGCACACATATAACCAGCCCTACAAACCATCGAGCAAACATGACAGTAGAACCATGGCAAAAATGACCCAGTGCAGAAGAACCTCACCCAGCATCAACATCGCAGCAAGGCCCGACACCCAGTACAAGTGATAGCGCCGCAACTTGCAGTCAGCTCTTCCTCTGGTGTGTGGCAGCGACTGCGACACACCAGCATCAGCAGGACGGTTACGGGAGCTGGTGATGATATTGATATGCATGGGCTGGCGATGACGCTGGATAAAGAGCAGCAACAAGCTCTGATCTGGGGAAGCTGCCGACGACGGGAAGGGCTACCGCTGCAATGGGCCAAGCCTGCAGGGTAGCTTCTACCACCCAAGGGCGTGCTAATGTAGCCCAGCGACAAGTGGCAGTAGAAGAAGATGAGCCGCCTGTTACCTAGAGGATACCGGGCAGCGCGGTCCAGACGAGTTAGAAAGTCACAACCTGGCATCAACAGATCCGGCCAGAACGGTGATGCAGATGGCCAAACCATGCCTCCAAGTCGACCAGATCAGACGACGATGGAGATTGACAGCGATAATGAGCTCAAGTCCGAACAAAATCAATGCCAGAAATGAGGAGAGGACAAAGGATACACTCATACACACCCGGACAGTTTGGCCCGCGAAGACGACCTTGCTGTCGAGGAAGACGAAGACAAGCTGCTGCTACCATAGGGATACGAGAGAAGCTCGCCAAAGGAACACATGGCCACATGAGACAAGAAGGAACGAGCTACCACTACATCTAGATAAAGATCGATGCCGCCACCAGGAGTGGAGATTGCTCCTCCCTGGACCAATGCAGCAGCGACGGAGAGTGGCGGCGCCAGGAGGGAGCCTGGCACAAGGATACTACCTCATAAGGAAGCAATAGTTACCTCTAATATTTTGCATATTCCTTCTTCAAAAGCCAACTTAACATCGACAGGATCAAGATCGCCACTTTCATAATCAACAATAAGATCTTCCATGCATTCGAATAACCTGTACATAGTAAACAATTGTCAAAAATGCTTGGATATAATGTCGATTTATAGCAGCATATCTACAGCATTGTTAGCACTTGGTACATAATTCCTTAGTGAGCCAGAATTTATTTAGTTCATGGCTGCTACATACTATAGATTCTGATTGCAATGATTTGATCATTGTGACTTTACACATTCTACTAGTGGAATACGCCATTGACCTTCGATGTTTCACAAGAAACAGATACGAGCAACTTTTGGTAGAAGTGTCAAAGAACTTTACTTGTTACCACCACTCTGTTCCTTCAGTGCTACCTCAAACTTCCCAAACCAAGGGAAGATAACATATTTGATGTACTCCAAACATGGGTTGCATACTGCGACCTTTGGAGGACAGACAGCCCTGCTTATTTTTCCATTCAAAGCGAACTGCAACATACCAAAGTGCAATTTCAGACAACCTTATTGTACAAAACTGTAGACAGGAGAGCAATGATTGACCACTAGAAAATGTAGAAGAAGCAATGTCTCTATGTACGACGTTTTACATGGCAAGATTATCCAAAAAAAAAAAGCCCATGCAAAACTGAACTACTCAAACCATATTTAGAAGGACCAAAATTCAGAAGTTGAGACACAACTCCTGTACTGTAAAGAGTTGACATAAAATTGTCAACCTCATGATACTGACCTCCAACTGAAACAGTCTAGGCAAATTTAGCTTGGAATGCAAAAGGTGCGCCAATATATATAGATAAAACCAGAGTTACCAATAAAGGCTAACTTCTCTATTGCTGAATGACTATAACACATACCTCCTTATCATGCATGAAGATGTTCCATTTTGGTTCCCTCATGTTATAAGGGTCCTTTAGTACAATATAAGGATTATCTACTAAATTAGGTAGTGTATCTGTACTTCAAGTTAAGGATCTATCTCATGAAATAAACATCATCATCCAAGCTCCAAACAACAAAGTACAAACACGAAGATGCATCATAAACAATCTGGACTGCAAAGAAAAGAAAAAAGTCAGAATCAAGATACTGTGCAACATAATAGTTGGTTTGCTTTCCCTTTTTATGTCTTCACAGTACTCTCTGGTTAGGATGACAATTTCTTGCTGATCCATGCTGAAGAGCCATATATCCGCCTGCAACTACAAAAACATAAGGATTTGAGTAGTTAATGCAGGATCAAGATTATATACACATAAACAGGCTGCTCATAAACACAAGTCGTTTATATCAGGTGCAAATTATTATTTTATTCAATAAAATTCTCTATAATGGGATACTGAGATGATCACAAAAAAACTATGGTAACCTACACATTTTTACAAGATCTAAACTAGAACTTAACGACATCAACTCGAAAGAAAAAATTGTGATACATTGCCGGTGGTACAGAAAGGATACTTCATACCGAAGTGCTAGCTTACATCGAATATGCCAAGCCTACCTTTTTGCTACAAACTCTGTTCAGGTTACTCCATAGTTTATATCAAAGTACTAGCTTACAGTGACTATGTCAAGGAGTGAAATCCTGCCCTGTTTGCTACCAACTCTGTTCAGGTTACTCCATAGTTTATATCAAAGTACTAGCTTACAGTGACTGTCAAGGAGTGAAATCCTGTCCTGTTTGCTACCAACTCTGTTCAGGTTCATTTCAGTTCAGAAGAAGACAAAAACTTGGTCTCCTTTCCAGAGTTCTTCGAACAAACGAACAAGATGACTTAATAAGGTTCAAAAGTATGGTATTTGTGTTGTGTAATTATGTTCACTAACTTTCCTGAACAAACAAGAACTGGTCTAGCTTTTAAAATCTCTACTGTTAAAGTAGCCGCACCAGTAGAGGTGTCCATGAAGGGTGCTCAGTCTCATGTCTGTCCTATTCATGTAACATAATAATATACTCCCTCTGTCCCAAAATAAATGTCTCAACCTTAGTCCTTAATACAACTTTGTACTAAAGTTAGTAGAGAGTTGAGACACTTATTTTGGGACGGTGGGAGTAATATGTAGTCCCCTACAGTATATTACAACTAGTGTATGTTTGTCTTGCTTCAGTTATGATGGGACCTTTGTTTCCCTCAGTTGACTGCAAAATTCAGTTTTTGTATAAGCCATGACTTTACTTAGAGCCAACAAAAGCAACAAAGGCAGAAAACACAAAAGGTGCCTAGCAAAAATGGAAGCTAACGATGTAAAGTAATCTTTGCTTGAAAGGATACGGTGAATTTATTACTAAAGAAACCAACCTTCTGACATAATATAGCAGCAACTTGCATGCATGGGTAAAATATCTCAGCGACAGGCAGACGCGGTTCATATGGGGCTGTTTCTGTGCAACAGCTGCTCATTAAACAATAAATTAGCTTGCTTCTTACAAAAATGGCGATACAATGTTCAAGGGTTTGCAAGTGAAAAGGACCTAAAATAGCATAAAAGGAGGATGATACCTGGCCATTCTTTTTAGAGTGCATTTTCGGGAGACATCCAAGGCAAGTGACCAGTAATCGGCTGCATGCCTTTCCAACACATCTGAGAACCATACAAGCTCTACTCTGTCAAGATCCATGCCAGCTGCTTTCCACATCTCAATATTGTAGCAGCCAATTTTCCTTATTACATATTTATTGCTGCAAATCCTATGGTTCCGTTGGGCAAACCAATCTGCTATCAATATTTTAACTATGTAACCAGCTTTGACCATCTTGTTGACATAAATTGTCTTCAGAAGCCCCTGAAAGATAGAGCAGATAACAGGCTAAATCAAGCTGGACAGTGAGAATGAACATGGGCAGACAAGAGAAGAGAGGTGTGTGGTGTCTGACGCCTTAACAAGATAATAAGATGACAAAGTTCAGTATAACTCAAACCGGGACCATACTTGTTTGTCGATAACAAGCATCCAATAATGTAAAAGCGGATTTTATTTTTTTTGTAGCTATACCTGGGTTATGTCTATCCAGGGGGTTGGCTCAAACCAAACATAGCAAATGGGAGCATTCTTCTTCTGGAGCAGGAGCCGGAATTCATCCGCATAGACGCACTGATCCCCGATGCTCCTCAGGGCCGCAATCCTCTCATAGCAACACGGCTCCATTGAGTCCCTACAAAAGCACATGATAAATTCACATGTGACATTCCCACAGCTTATGAAAGAAACATTGCAAATTGCAATCCATGTCAACTCCAACCTGTCGATGTTGGCAGCCACATCAGTCCAGCTATCCATGGTGGGAGTCTCGAGTTGGTCTGTAGAGTTTGTCTCCAACATACGTTGTTGCCTAGACCGACATCAGAAAAGGTGACGATAAATCAACAGGTTAGCACAGCTTTCATATTTGGACAGGAGCTGTTGCAGGATTTGTAAAGAGGGCTTGAGATTCTAAGGGGACATGAACCGGATTGAAGTAGATTATACCTCGCCATTCTTGTGGCGAAACCGACGCGGAGACGGGGCCGCGAGTTGGGAGGCATCGCTGGGGACATGGAGGAGCCGGGAAGGGGCGGCGGCACGCTGCTGCTTTAAGTTCAGCAGCCGCCGGCGACCGCCGATGGGCCGGTAGAGGATGTGGAGGAGGTGGCAGCGGTGCAGGTGCTCCGGCGAGAGGAAGACGAGGGACGGTCGGGACGGAGGGCGGCGGTAGCAGAGCTAAGCGGCAGCGGCGACGCCAAGGGAGTTGTTGGAGAAGAGAACCAGAGGGCATTTGCGGGCTAGCAGCAGGGCCGGCCCGATTTGGACCTGGCCAGCCCGGCCCAATGATCTGGCCCAAACAATCGGTGGTCGAGCTGTTGTTCTTCTTTTTTCTCTTTGGTTTTTTAGACGTTCTTTTTTCAATAAAAACAGCCCGATAAATTATAGGGGCTCGATATTAAAAACCATATTGAAAATATATTCATATATTTTAGAAAATTGCTCAGTACGTGTTTATGAAAAAAATTCAGTGTATATAAAGAAAAGTTCACCATGTATTAAAAAACTGTTCAATGTTCGATGTATACAACAAAAAGTTCCTCGTATAATAAAATGTGTTCGATGTACACAACAAAAATGATCATCTTATATAATTTAAAAAGTTCAGTGCATATTAGGAAAGTTCTATGTGTATTAAAAAACTGTTCAATGTGTATTACTCCCTCCGTTCCCAAATATAAGTCTTTCTAGAGATTCCAACAAGTGACTATATGCGGAGCAAAATAAGTGAATCTATAATCTAAAATATGTCTACATACATCCGTATGTTGCAGTCCATTTGAAATGTCTAAAAAGACTTATATTTAGGAACGGAGGGAGTACAAATATTAGATTTATACAACAAAAATGTTCACCTTATTTCATAAAAGAACTTCAGTGTGTACATGTAAAAGGTTCACCGTATACTAAAAGAAGTTAATTGTATGTTTAAAAAATTCAGCATATATTATAAATAATGTTCACCATATATTGCAAAACGTTTTTAATATACGATGAACATTTTTTATAAATAGATCCTCCTTTTCTATTTCTTTCCTTGCCCAGTCAACCCTGCTAACTTCTTCCTCTCCCCTTTTAAGATTTATCTTTTGCCATCAATTTACTAACCACAAATTTATCTTTTGCATGTTGTTGTTAAATGGTCATGTGATGGTTAAAAAAATATGTGAACTTCATATGCTATTCTAAGTTGTATTGAATTATAGTCACACGTTGCTATATAATCATCCAATTATAGTCACACATTATACAAATTTTTGATTTGATGCATATAGAACAAATCACTTTCAATTCTGTAGTTTGCCACCCAAACATTATTTGGTATTGAAACTTCATTGAGATTCCATGAGCCAATTCATGAGCAACCAAACAAGCGATTTTGTATTCATGTCCATTACAATTTCCTCACTGAATTGGAATCAAAATCAATTCAATACATAGCCTCCAATACAGACATCCAAACGCAACATACGTTCAGTCTTACATGCTAGGGTGCCCACTACATTTGTACAACAAAAGTTGATGCAAGTAGTCCAGTGAAAATGAGCCTTTCCTTTGTATTCTTGCTGCGCACTGCCCACCAACCTTTCCACACCAGGAGCTCCTCCATCATAAAAGCTAAATCTCTCCTATTGTGAGTCGTACATCGAACTCGCCTATAGACGCGAGGGTCATGACCCTGGCCAGTTCATAGTTCTTTTTTTCTGATTTTTCTGTAGTTGGTTCTCCAATCAGTTTTGTTCTACAAGTTTACTTCTGATTATTATTTCATTTGGTTTTTTTCCAGTTTCTTTCTTTCCCTTCTCTTTTCATGTTTCTGTTTTTTTCTTCCTATTCTGTTTATTTCCTTTTCCCTATTCTTGATTTGTTTAGTGTTTCTTTTCTCCTTCCACTTTATGTTTTAGAAATACACTGTCATTTTTATAAATGTGTTATCACTTCTTCAAAATACATGGTTTTTGGCAAAAAAAATATGTGAGAATACTTTTAGCATGAGTTTTTTTTCAAAATGTGTGAATATTTTCACAAAATTATATGGATTTTCAGAAACACACTAACAATTTCTGTAATTACAAGAACAGATTACATGTTAAATAATTTTCTATACACAATAAAAAATAGTTGCATTATGAACATTTTCCACAGAGGGGATGAAAATTTTGAATATCTTAATATGTAACAGGTGTTTTTTAAATACCTGAAAAGACAGTTTCAAATAGAATGCGGTCGAATAAGTTTTTTAATACACGACGGACATCTTCCACCCACACGATGAACATTTTTTTGAATATGTGATGAATAATTTTACAATACGCGATGTACATTTTTTAAATACCCATTTTTTTTACAAATAGGTAATGACTAATTTTTGAATGCGTGATGAATAATTTTCCAATACAGAAAGAATATTTTCTACATACCCGACGAAAAGTTTTCAAATATGCAGTGATCCTTTTCAAATACAGAGTGATTGTTTTCAAATACTTCATGACCATTTTTCATAAAACCATGAAATAAAATGAATATGAAGATTTATTTCTATATATGCAATGAACATGTCTTTGAACACATGGTGACAATTTTATACCATGACATGTTTGAAATATGTATTAAACAATTTCTATATGTGTGGTTAAAAAATTCAAATACACCACTAATTTTTTTACTTTCTTTTTTGCGGGGCACAAATATTTTTACTCTGTTATTCTAAAATAGGTTCATTTTGAAATAAAGAAATAAAAATACGAAACCAGCAAATGTTTCGAAGTGTAATATAATCTTACGCTCTAAACTAAAGATAGAAAAAAGAACTAGCTATAGATTTCTGTGAGCTGGCTTATCAGACGTGGACGTGTGCAAAAAAAAAAAAAAAAGACGCGGACGCGGACAACTGTGTGTTGCGGCTCGCTACAAACGCTGTAGGACGTGTTTGGTTACATTCTGAATGGAGCTTGGCCCAGTGAAGCCAGTTTAAGGGTCTATAGGCTCTGAGTCATGTTCCGCAGGTTGTTTGGTCGTCTGCATTTATCTGAGCTCACATCCTCCCCGTAGTGTAAATTGCACTAGTTCGAGTCTGCATCTGGAGAAACGGTCAATTTAAGTGTTCCTGGTGGGCCTGGGCGAGAGCGCTTTAAGTTTTGTGCGAGCCATTTTTCACGTTTGTTTTGAGACAAGCCAGTTTCTACGTGCAAGTTAGGCAACCAAGACTTAGCCCGCCAGAGCCTGGTCGGGCTTGATGTAGCCTATCAAACACGTCAATATCACCTCCAAGTCGCTCCTAGCGGTGGCTACAACAGTGACACCCGAGTGAGAACCATAAATAATTCAAAAACAAAATTATTTGATTTTATTAACATTGTCAAATGTCTATGCTCCTAAATATAAGCGTTCATATATTTTATAAATATTTATTTCATTTGAAAACGGTTCCTTTGGTGCCAAAAATATTCATACATTTTAAATCGTTCATACATTAGTGAAAAGCTATTCATGTGTGTCAGAATATATTTTCACATATTTGAAGGTGTTTGCAAGCTTCATGGAAAAAAAGATGTTTACATGCTTCCTGACAAAAATGAGTGCATAGTAAAAATAAAAAAGAAAATAGAAACATAAATGAGACAAGCCAAAAAAATACAACACAAAAAAAAGCAGACTACTGTAGGGCGGATTTCAAATATATTTTGAGTGCGGGTACATCGTATAGACATTAAAATAATTTAAGCATTTCTCTAAAATCACAAGCAAAACTTATTAGAGTTGCAAATTTGGGGAGAAATCGCTTAACCTTACAAAAAAATCCCCAAACTTCTTGCTGATGACAAGTGACAGAACACATGTACTCCCCACAATCTTTGTTCCAAGACCACACACGCGCGCGCGCACACACACATGAGTATAGAACAACAGTTGTATTTGGAAATTAGCAACACACATTTGATGCATTATACGTCTTACTACAGTAGGAGGATTGCACGATTCACACTTCGTGGATGCCTAGGGTGTTGTTTGTAATTTACTGAAAACTGCCTTCACATATTATTTTTTTACCAGAAGATGGAAATCTTCCTCTTTGCAGTTTTCCAACGTGGATGACATTTGCATTCACCAATCAATTAGATTCATGTGGAAAATACAAGTTCACGTCCCTATGCACTCAAACATGTTCATTCAATGGTTCTGAAATGTTGATTCATGGAACAGTAGAAGATACACTTGTTCCTGATCTCGGAATGTCTTTTACTAATATATGTGGCACACGCTAGTCAACTCTTACATGAAAACATGAATAAGACGCTAGTCAACTCTTACATGAAAACATGAATAAGTCCAATATGGAATGTGGGTGTTATAGCTTTGATATTGCCCTGCTATTAATTTACATGCAAGATAAATGACAGATGTAGTGGTTGGTGAGGCCTATTAGTCCTATGCACATGTACACCAGTCATCCATACATATAGCAGACTTGGCCTCGGCTCCTACTCAATAGTAAGACAGAGCTGTAGTGCAAAATTGCTTGCTAGCTTTAACTAGTTAGGAGAACTAGAACGATGGAGGAGTATGACGAGGACACTGAGATGCACCTAATGTCGAGGATGTGTCTATTGGAATGGGATGCACCAAGAATTTAAGCATCAGATCCGGACTACACCCTGGTTCTTGTTTAGGGTGTACCAAAGAGAGATTCACCAATCTCTGTTTCTCTCACATGCTTTTGTTTCATATTTATCATTTCATCTTTGCGTTGGACAAAGATGAATGATAGATATGGGACATAAGAAGCCGGGAGTTGTGGTTAGTGGTGATGGTACATGTTGCTGTTTTGGGATTTGTAAAAGTGAAGTTTGCTAGCCTTCTGTGTCTCCTTCCATCGCCGAGGATTATTGGTTCAGACGCTGGATTGCTGGTTCGTTGTGTGATCTAGGATGCTATAGACATTGTTAGCCTACGACGTGGATGATAAACTGTAATATTAGGAACTTTGGTTTAACTTGAAATGAAATCAGGAGCAGGAGCTCTTCAGTTTGAAAAATAAGTTCTTTTTCATCAAATCAACGGTTAATTAGTAATTTTGATGAGTAATTCAGGACCCATTGTCGTATTCTCTTGGCTCTAGCAATGGCTTCACTTACGACTCATTGTCGCCATCGTCGTCGGGTTGCAGTTCATCCTGCCATTGTGAGGATATACCAGCCAGTTGCACCTGCTTTGGCTCCGTCCTTGACGGAACTGCTGTGCAGAGACTATGACTGACGGTGCAGTTCGATGTGCAGAAAATGCTGCGGCCCGCTGGAGTGCAAACTCTGTAGGTCGACGATACTGCAGAATTGCCCAACCGGCTGCAACAACGACTACGGTAGATCATGTGACAGCAAATGCGACCGCGCCTACTTTTGTGCTGACGTCTATGCTGATGCTGCCGAGAACAAGTAGGCTCCAGGACAGTTGGTTGTTGGGCCAAATAGGGCACCTTGACCTCCTGTCCTTCCAGACATAGGTTCGGATCCCTTATGACTCAAGGCACTGGTTCAATCGGTGATTCTATCTTAGGTTCGCTCGGTTCTTTCCAGTCTAATTGTTGGGCAGTCTATATAGTTTAGAAAACCACCAGAGCGGGTTTTTTCGATCGGACCGGCGGTCCGCTTTGGTCTTTAAGCTTCCACGTCACTTGAAAGCACAACTGTCCTTCCCCATAATTGAAGCACAGCTAGTGGAGTTTTGAAGCACGAGTTAGTACGGTTCTGGAAAAATTTTCTTTTGCCAAAAGAAGTATGTCGAAACCTATCAACACATGATCTAGTTTGCAAGAACATAAGAGTGAAAACGGTTCATGACTTGTACACATGTTTCAAGATATAAATCTTAAAAAAAACTGGATCTACGAAAAAGAACTCAAATAAACCCACCCATCTCTTGAAGGCGCCGACTTGGGCATGGGGATGCTGGGTGTGCATGGCGAGCTTGTCTGGTTCTTGGTGGCGGCCCGCCTGATCTGCTGCGTCGCAGCTCCGGACAGTGTCTCGGGGCTGCGGTGCTTCTCTTCCAGCCGTGTCTCCGATGGGGACCTCACCCTTCCTCACCCCGTACATGCCGTGGTGGAGCGGTACTTCATCTCACTCATTGATGGCGGAGAAGATCGGCGGCATGGCGCTGTGGAGGCTCGCCGCCCGATGCGTGGAGATGGACTCGCGCAGGAGGAGGTTGCTGTCTGGCGTCATGGTGACGTCGATGGCAGAGTGGCCAGACAAGGTAGAAGCCTCAATATGATCTGAAGACGGACCTGTGGAAGATGATGGCGACGACACACGAGTGCGTCTGACCGGATTGTGCCCCAGACCCGGTATGTGGCTCGGCTGGGGCTTCCGAATAGGTTTCGGTTTCCGGCTTTTTGATGTTAGGCTTAGGTGAGTGGTTTGGGTAGTGGCCTAGCTAGCACCCCTTCGTCATTTTGGATAGGAGTAGCGGCATGTGTTGCCAAGATGGTGGATTCAGACTCATTGTTGTAATACTTTGTAAGGTCCTCGAGAATAATCAATAAAGTGGCCGTATGCATCTCCCAGATGCAGAGGCCGGGGGTCATCCTCCTTTTCTAAAAAAAACCCACCCATCTCTTTTTTTTTGCGAATAAAACCAACACCCATCTCTTCATGTGGGAAGAAATCCGACCAAAACTCTCTAATTGCAAGCGGAGGCGCGAGTGACATTTACAAGAGATACTCTTTGACTAGTGATTTCGCTATATAATTTGTATTTCCTCGCCATTCTTATTTGGATGGAAAGGAATTGGCTTTGGTTTGGACTAGCTTCAGCCTGTAATTTGAATTAATGTGAGGGAGGTTGGAAGGAATACTACACATACATCATTTCCATCCAAATCATGAGAGTGAAGCATCTAAGTTCCTCATAGACCGTATTCAGAGCTGTTGTCCTGGAGCTTGAAGCATCTACAGCACACCAAGTTCAAGGATCGATGTGAGAGCAAGCGATGGAAGAGCTCACACCGAAGTGCACGCGATCCAACCTCCTCAAGGCGGCATCACTGACACCATTGATCGCCACCTCAAGGAGCAGCACAATGACATGATCAAGGCCGTGCGAAAGATGCTCGAGGAAACATCTACCACGCTGAAATCTGTCATCACCAAGCGTCGTGGACCATTGGAGAGGATTTGGGCAACGATATGGTGCAGGTTCGTTTCAAATTGGACAAGGGGTTGGGTGCGATGTCGGTCGGCCAGGCGACACTGTGGCGGCTCTTCCCCAGTAGCGCGGTTCAACGGGTTGATGACCAGGGCGCATACAAGGAACACAGGGGAAAGAACATAATATCTACTCCCTCCGTTTCTAAATATAAGTATTTGTAGATATTTCACTATGGACCACATATGGATGTATGTAGATGCATTTTAGAGTGTAGATTCATTCATTTTGCTCCGTATGTAATCCATAGTGAAATCTCTATAAGGACTTATATTTAGGAACGGAGGAAGTATGTACCTTCTCCGGTCAGGGGTGCATTTACTCCGAAACCCCACCTTCCTCATCTCAAGAACGTGAAATTGCTTGACCTGAATTTTTTGACTCGAATGGAATTGATTTTCGTATGGAACTTCCTCGATTTGATGGAACCAACCTAGGAATTAGTTTCGTCCAGACTGGCTTTGACTTGTAATTTGAATTGCTGTGAAGGAGTATGTGAGTGAATCATCTGGGTTCCTCACACCACACCAGGCCTCTGCCTTTTGCCTCTGTTTCTGGTGCATCATACTACCTGTCCATAGGTTCAGAGAAGAAGAGGCTCAATGCATAGAACCAAAACCAAGCTGGTGTTAGCGAGATATTACAATTTACACACTACATGCATAACTCGACACCGACCCAACTATTTAGCCCTGCACTGGCTGCTGCTCCTCCACAAACTTGAGCAGTACTTCACGACTGCCTCTGGTCGTCCAGGATACCGGTTTGCTCTTCTTGGGTTGGCAACTATTTTATGGTTCGTTTGGTTGTTTGGGAGATAAGGGCAACCCTAACAACCGTTCACGGACGGCAATAAATGTCCACGAATATGCCTGGATGTGTATGCAAACAGCGGGTTAGGCGGTGGTCATCCAATTTTGCACATCCAATTTGAATAGTGGCCTGTGACTGACAGTAGGTAAGAAGAGATAAAAAAAATGAGCGAGACACATAGGTTGTGGGGAGGTGTGATCCAACTAACAGCAAACCAGGCAGATGTCTGGACTCTTCCAAACATCCTCAAGTTTGATGTCAAATGGAAGAAACGGGCTAGTGGATCAGGAGCCCTTAGTAAAGCAACGGGCTCGCGCGTCTGCCACCGGATGAAAAGGTGCACGCTCGTCTCCTACCCAATTTGATCTGGTGCAATGGGTAATTACACTCTGGCTCGTGCATCTCCACAATGCCATGGAGGAAATTAACTACCCTGGACCAGCTCCATCTCACGCAGTACCTCCTCTCGAAGTATAGCTTCAACGAACATTCCCAATGCGTCTCATCCCCTCACTGGTTCTCGCTGTAGAACTCCTATACATGCCACCGGAACGGTTCACATGCATGATGCACTTCCTATTAAGTTTCTGCCATTGTTGCTTGAGTGTTGGTTCCACTACATGTACAATGTTGTTACTTATGGATGTGCTATATATAATGGCTATGAGCATCTCTTGGAGCATGTAGAGGACAGGAGAGAAATGGAATATTTCTTACGAAAAAATAGATACATTTTTCCTAATAAAAATATATAAAATAGATACATTGTATGTGGGCTTTCATCAATCAAATATATCATACACGCAGATCTGCTACTGCGGATACTAAATGCTAATCCCAGCTAAAAGTAATAGCAGTGCATTCTAAAAGCTGCCTCCTCCTCCCAACCCTAGCCGCCCCTCCTCCTCACACCCTCCCCTCCTCCCTCCCTCGCCGCCTGAGGCAGCCGCCGGGCAAGCCCGGGGCGCCAAGGATGGTGGCGGTGGGGCCTCGCTTGCCCTTCTCCTGTGTGGGGAACCCCAGATCTGGAGCGGCGGCTCCATTGGCAAGGCACGGCCAGCTAACCGCCGTGCGGGTGGTGGATCCGGTGTCCCGCCCGCGCGGGTGGCGGGATCCGGTGGTCCTTCGAGGCCGGCGGCGGTTTCTGCGGCGGTCGGTGTGCGCGATCTGGCGCCTCCCTTCCTCCCTTGTTCGGCGTGCCGGCTAGCCTAGTCGGGCCGCGCTTCCTCTTGGTCATTGGTTCTGTACAGGAGGTGCTGCTGGTAGCGGAGATCTAGTTTGGGCGAAATCCTTGGCCGGCCATGACCGGCCGCGCCGACGGCGACGCCTGAGGGCGCCGTTTCCCTCCTTGGAGGCGTCGGTATGGACTGATCTCCTCACTTCACCTTTCCCTAGGTTTTCCGGGCCAAAGCCCTAACACTGTTGGGTGGCGGCGGCGCTCACGGCGTCGTTCCCTTCTTGAAGGCGCCGCTTTGGGAACCATGGGGTGGGGTGGCACTTGTGGGTGGTGGGCGACGACCCTTTCCTAGCATGAATTTATGTCGCTTTCTTGGAGATGGAGTCGCGTAGGTGGAGGTCGTCGGCTGGCGTCGTGGTGGCGTCAATGGCGGAGGACCCAAGGCTCGCGTAGGTGGAGGTTGTCGTTTGGCGTCGTGGTGGCGTCGATGGCGGAGGACCCGCCAAGGTTGTCACCTCAATTTGCTCTGAAGATGGACTAGTGGAAGATGTCGGCGACGACACATGTGAGTGCGTCAGACCGATTTGAGCCCTGACCTGGCAGATGGCTCGGTCGGGGCCTCCGACTTTAGATGTTAGACTTAGGTGAGAGGTATGGGTATGTGGCCCAGCTTGCACCCCTTCATCATTTGGATAGGAGTAGCGGCAGATGCTGTCAAGATAATGGATTTAGGCATATTGTTGTTATATTTTGTAAGGTCCTCAAGAATAATCAATAAAATAACCGTATGCATCTCCCAGATGCAAAGGCCGAGGTCATCCTCCTTTTCAAAAGAAATATGCACACATTTTGTTTAATGGAGACAAATACTTGCCTCATCGATTAATTAAACATTTAAGAATTGTCCACTATAAATGTTCCGGCATCGATCTTTGTCTAGATGTAGTGGTAGCTGTTTCCTTCTTGTCCCGTGTGGGGTGTGGCCATGTGTCCCTTTGGCGAGCTTCTCTTATATCCCCATGGCAATAGCAGCTTGTCTTCGTCTTCCTCAGCAGCAAGGCCGTTTTCCCCTGCCTACGGGCATGTACAATGGTTGATAAGATAGTCTTATCTTAAGTTTTTTTATGTAAATTAGAGATAAAAAAACATGTTTACAATGGGTCATTTCTTAGCCTTATCTTCAATAATTAGTTGTTCCTAAAAATATGGTGAGACAAATTGTGCTAAGAGATAATCTCTTGTCTTCTCTTAAATAAGAGAAGACAAACCTTGTCTTATGATTTCTCTCCTCCACCTCATTATTTATCCTATATGGCACTCTTAAGATAGAACCATTGTACATGCCCTAATCTATCCAGGTGTGCATCCTTCGTCCTCTTCTCTTTGTTTCTAGCGTCGATTTCGTTTGGATTTGAGCTCTTCATTGCTGTCAATTTCCATACTTTTCTAGTTTGATCGACTTCGAGTTCATCCTACGTCGTGATCTGGTTTGGCCTTGTGCATCACTGTGTTGCCCACATCCGTTGACGCCAGATTGTGGTGTCCTCCCTTGTCCGTGTTGGCCGGTATACTCTAGGTAAGAAGGGACTCGTCTTCTTCTACTGCCACTCGCCGTTGGCCTACAGGGTGGTAGAAGCCCGTACCCATGCAGTCTTGGCCCATTGCAGCGGTGGCCCTTCCCGTTGTCGGCGGCTTCCCCAGATCAGAGTTCGTCGCTTGTCTTCACAATTATAAGTAGTACCTTATGTGGATGGACAAGGAGAACACTTTTCAGAACAACTAGTGATGTTTTCCTGACCTGACTAGATATTGTTTCTGCTATTATTTATGCATGACTAGACTTTAAAATATATTCATTTGGACACCTAGACATTTTCCTAAATAAAATTAGCTATATTGTCTTATTTATTTTTGAATAGTGCAAACATAGACGCTCATATATACGCGCATACACTCAACCCTATAAACACATGCACGCACATACTACCCCCGTGAGCACCTCCGAGAGACCGAGCCAAACATATCATCTTGAGATTGACGAAGTTGCCAAAGGCGCCTCATAGTCGACGAGAACGTCTCTCCCACTGAACTTGCTGTCGGGGAACGTACTAATTTCAAAAAATTTCCTACGCACACGCAAGATCATGGTGATGGCATAGCAACGAGAGAGGAGAGTGTATGTCCACGTACCTCGTAGACCGTAAGCGGAAGCGTTAGCACAACGCGTTGATGTAGTCGTACGTCTTCACGATCCGACCGATCCAAGCACCGAACGTACGGGGCCTCCGAGTTCAGCACACGTTCAGCTCGATGACGATCTCCGGCCTCCGATCTAGCCGAGCTCCGGAGATGAGTTCCGTCGGCCGACGGCGTGGCAGGACGATGATGATGTTCTACCGGCGCAGGGCTTCGCCTAAACTCCGCGACGATATGACCGAGGTGGAATATGGTGGAGGGGGCACCGCACATGGCTAAGGAACGATCCGTAGATCAACTTGTGTGTCATGGGGTGCCCCCTGCCCCCGTATATAAAGGAGCAAGGGGGAGGGGGCCGGCCAAGGAGAGGAGGCGCGCCCTAGGGGGGCAATCATACTCCAAGTAGGATTCCCCCCTCTTTCCAAGTCCTACTAGGAGAAGGGAAGGAAGGGGAGGAGAAGGAGAAGGAAGGAGAGGGAGGAGAAGAAGGAAGGGGCGGCCCCTAGTCCAGTCGGTTTGGGCTAGGGGCCGCGCCTTCCTCCTCTCTTCCACCACTTGGCCCATGAGGCCCAATGCTTCTTCCTCGTATTCTCGTAACTCCCCGGTAACCCCGAAAATACCCGAATCACTCGGAACCTTTCCGAACTCCGAATATAGTCGTCCAATATATCGATCTTTACGTCTCGACCATTTTGAGACTCCTCGTCATGTCCCCGATCTCATCCGGGACTCCGAACTTCTTCGGTACGTCAAAACTCATAAACTCATAATATAACTGTCATCGAAACCTTAAGCGTGGGAACCCTACGGGTTCGAGAACTATGTAGACATGACCTAGAACTATTATCGGTCAATAACCAATAGCGGAACCTGGATGCCCATATTGGTTCCTACATATTCTATGAAGATCTTTATCGGTCAAGCCGCATAACAACATACGTTGTACTCTTTGTCATCGGTATGTTACTTGCCCGAGATTCGTTCGTCGGTATCCAATACCTAGTTCAATCTCGTTACCAGCAAGTCTCTTTACTCGTTACGTAATGTATCATTCCGTAACTAACTCATTAGCTACATTGCCTGCAAGGCTTATAGTGATGTGCATTACCGAGAGGGCCCAGAGATACCTCTCCGACAATCGGAGTGACAAAACCTAATCTCGAAATACGCCACCCCAACATGTACCTTTGGAGACACCTGTAGTACTCCTTTATAATCACTCAGTTACGTTGTGACGTTTGGTAGTACCCAAAGTGTTCCTCCGGTAAACGGGAGTTGCATAATCTCATAGTTACAGGAACATGTGTAAGTCATGAAGAAAGCAATAGCAACATAACAAACGATCAAGTGCTAGGCTAACGGAATGGGTCATGTCAATCACATCATTCTCCTAATGATGTGATCCCATTAATCAAATGACAACACATGTCTATGGTTAGGAAACATAACCATCTTTGATCAACAAGCTAGTCAAGTAGAGGCATACTAGTGACACTATGTTTGTCTATGTATTCACACATGTATTATGTTTCCGGTTAATACAATTCTAGCATGAATAATAAACATTTATCATGAAATAAGGAAATAAATAATAACTTTATTATTGCCTCTAGGGCATATTTCCTTCACTTGCATCGCTGGAAATTCTGAAATACATACATGGCCCAGGACTAGTTACCACCTGATCCAGCCCCGCCCCCGCATCGCTCCTCTGGGGCGACTCGGGCGGCTCCAACCCTAGAGGGCCGCCGGCCCCCTTCCCCCTTCCTCCAGATCTCGTCACCGCCAGAGATAGCCACCATCAAGCCCGTGCAGCGTCAAGGAAGGTGGTGGCGGGGTTGGCTGCTGCAGCCTCGCGCGGAGAGCTTGATGTGCCGGGCTGGCGGCCCCGGTCATGGTGGGCGGTGCCTTCCCTGATGGAGGGTGGCTGCAGGGGTGTGGCCGGTCTTCCTCGGCTTGCGTGGGCGGGGAGGACCAGGTGGTGGGATCTCATGGCGGCGTGATTTCCGCCGGCCGGCCGCCAGACCTGGATCGACCTGCCAGCTTCATCTCCTTCACCATATCCCGCTCGATCTGGGCTTCGGTGTGGCCTTGCTCACCGGATTCGGGCGGTGGGCGGTGATACGTCTCCAATGTATCTTTAATTTTTGATTGTTCCATGCTATTATATTACCCGTTTTGGATATTTATGGGCTTTACTATACACTTTTATATCATTTTTGGGACTAACCTATTAACCGGAGGCCCAGCCCAAATTGTTTTTTTTGCCTATTTCAGTGTTTCAAAGAAAAGGAATATTAAACGGAGTCCAAACGGAATGAAACCTTCGGGGGAGTTATTTTTGGAACAAACACAATCCAGGAGACTTGGAGTAGACGTCACGGAAGCTTCGAGGAAGCCACGATGGTCCAGGCGCGCCCTACCCCCTGGGCGCGCCCCCACCCTCGTGGGCCCCTCGTGGCCCCCCTGACCGACTTATTTCACCATATATATCCATATACCCCGAAAACATCCAGGGGCACCATAGATCGGGAGTTCCGCCGCCGCAAGCCTCTGTAGCCACCAAAAACCAATCGGGACCCTGATCCGGCACCTTGCCAGAGGGGGGATCCCTCACCGGTGGCCATCTTCATCATCCCAGCTCTCTCCATGACGAGGAGGGAGTAGTTCATCCTCGGGGTTGAGGGTATGTACCAGTAGCTATGTGTTTGATCTCTCTCTCTCTCTCTCTCTCTCTCTCTCTCTCTCGTGTTCTTGATTCGGCACAATCTTGATGTATCGCGAGCTTTGCTATTATAGTTGGATCTTATGATGTTTCTCCCCCTCTACTCTCTTGTGATGGATTGAGTTTTCCCTTTGAAGTTATCTTATCGGATTGAGTCTTTAAGGATTTGAGAACACTTGATGTATGTCTTGCATGTGCTTATCTGTGGTGACAATGGGATATCACGTGATCCACTTGATGTATGTTTTGATGATCAACTTGCGAGTTCCGTAACCTCGTGAACTTATGCATAGGGGTTGGCACACGTTTTCGTCTTGACTTTCCCGTAGAAACTTTGGGGCAATCTTTGAAGTACTTTGTGTTGGTTGAATAGATGAATCTGAGATTGTGTGATGCATATCGTATTATCATATCCACGGATACTTGAGGTGACATTGGAGTATCTAGGTGACATTAGGGTTTTGGTTGATTTTTGTCTTAAGGTGTTATTCTAGTACGAACTCTATGATAGATTGAACGGAAAGAATAGCTTCATGTTATTTTACTACGGACTCTTGAATAGATCGATCAGAAAGGATAACTTTGAGGTGGTTTCGTACCCTACAATAATCTCTTCGTTTGTTCTTTGCTATTAATGACTTTGGAGTGACTCTTTGTTGCATGTTGAGGGATAGTTATAAGAACCAATTATGTTATTATTGTTGTGAGAACTTGCACTAGTGAAAGTATGAACCCTAGGCCTTGTTTCCTATCATTGCAATACCGTTTATGCTCACTTTTACCACTTGTTACCTTGCTGTTTTTATATTTTCAGATTACAAAAACCTATATCTATCATCCACATATTGCACTTGTATCACCGTATCTTCGCCGAACTAGTGCACCTATACAATTTACCGTTGTATTGGGTGTGATGGGGACACAAGAGACTCTTTGTTATTTGGTTGCAGGGTTGTTTGAGAGAGACCATCTTCATCCTACGCCTCCCACGGATTGATAAACCTTAGGTCATCCACTTGAGGGAAATTTGCTACTGTCCTACAAACCTCTGCACTTGGAGATCCAACAACGTCTACAAGAAGAAGGTTGTGTAGTAGACATGAAGCTCTTTTCTGGCGCCGTTGCCGGGGAGGTGAGTGCTTGAAGGCATATCTTTAGATGTTGCAATCGAATCTTTTAGTTTCTTGTTTTTATCACTAGTTTAATCTATAAAAGAAAACTACAAAAAATGGAATTGAGGTTGCCTCATATGCTTCATCTTTTTAATGTCTTCCGTGAAAATAAGGATTCCGATAGTTGTGCTCAATTGCTAGAGGAAGAATGCATTAAAATGTTTGGCACTAAATCTTTGAATGATGAGGATGATTGCAATGTTGTTAGTATGAATTCTTTGAATACCCATGATGCTAATGATATGCAAAGCTACAAGCTTGGGGAAGCTATGTTTGATAAAGATGATATTTTTTGACCCCCAAGTTTTGATGAGCAAATGTATTATGATGAAAGCATGCCTCCTATTTATGATGATTATTGTGATGACATGTATGCTATAAATAGTAAATATAGCCATGAAACTTGTCATCATGATTTTAATTTTCAATTGGATTATGCTTCACATGATAGTTATTCTGTTGAGTTTGCTCCCACTACTATTGATGAGAATAAATTTGCTTATGTGGAGAGTAGTAAAATTTCTATGCAAGTAGATCATGAAAAGAATGCTTTATGTGCTGATTATATGGTTGAATTCATTCATGATGCTACTGAAAATTATTATGAGAGAGGATCATATGCTTCTACATATTGCAATAATATCAAGTTTCCTCTCTATGTGTTGAAAATCTTGAAGATTTGCATGTTTTACCTTCCTATTCTAGTTGTTTCATGTTCCCTTAAATGTGCTAGTCATATTCTTTATGATGCTCTCTTTATGTTTCAATTCTTATCTTTTATGAGAGCATCATTGAAATCATCATGCTGTTGGGAGGCAACCCAATTTTATTTTGGCTCTTTGCTTTTGCTCCTGTTTAGTAATAAATAATTCATCTAGCCTCTTGTTAGATGTGGTTTTATGTTTTAATTAGTGTTTGTGCCAGTTAGAACCTTTGGGAAGACTTGGGTAAAGTCTTTATGATCTTGCTGTAAAAAATAGAAACTTTAGCGCTCACGAGATTAGCTGCCATTTTTTGCTGGAGAGTGATTTTAGGTTGATTATTTTTGCAGATGATTAATAGACAAATTCCTCAGGTCCACTAGTTTGTTTCAGAATTTTTGGAGTTCCATAAGTATACGTTTGATACAGATTACTACAGACCATTCTGTTTTTGACAGATTCGGTTTTCATTGTGTTGTTTGCTTATTTTGACGAATCTATGAGTAGTATCGGAGGGTATGAACCATAGAGAAGTTGGAATACAGTAGATATTGCACCAATATAAATTTAGAATGAGTTAACAACAGTACCTAAGTGGTGGTTTTATTTTCTTATACTAACGGAGCTTACAAGTTTTCTGTTGAGTTTTGTGTTGTGAAGTTTTCAAGTTTTGGGTAAAGATTCGATGGGCTATGGAATAAGGAGTGGCAAGAGCCTAAGCTTGGGGATGCCCAAGGCACCCCAAGTTAATATTCTAGGACAACCAAGAGCCTTAGCTTGGGGATGTCCCGGATGGCATCCCCTCTTTCGTCTTCGTTCATCGGTAACTTTACTTGGAGCTATATTTTTATTCACCACATGATATGTGTTTTGCTTGGAGCGTCATTTTATTTTATTTTGTTTTGCTTGATGTTTGAATAATATCCCAAGATTTGAAATTCTTAAATGTTAGAGAAGTCTTCACATAGTTGCATAATTATTCGACAACTCATTGATCTTCACTTATATCTTTTGGAGTAGTTTGTTATTTGCTCTAGTGCTTCACTTATATCTCTTTAGAGCACGGTGGTGGTTATATTTTATAGAAATTGTTGATCTTTCATGCTTCACTTATATTCTTTTGAGAGTCTTTTAGAACAGCATGGTATTTTCTTTGGTTATAAAATTAGTCCTAATATGATTGGTGTTGGTGTCAAAACCGGCGGATCTCGGGTAGGGGGTCCCGAACTGTGCGTCTAGGCGGATGGTAATAAGAGACGAGGGACACAATGTTTTTACCCAGGTTCGGGCCCTCTCGATGGAGGTAAAACCCTACGTCCTGCTTGATTAATATTGATGATATGGGTAGTACAAGAGTAGATCTACCACGAGATCAAGGAGGCTAAACCCTAGAAGCTAGCCTATGGTATGATTGTTGAGATGTAATGTTCGTCCTATGGACTAAGGCCCTCCGGTTTATATAGACACCGGAGAGGCTAGGGTTACACAGAGTCGGTTACAATGGTAGGAGATCTACATATCCGTATTGCCAAGCTTGCCTTCCACGCCAAGGAAACTACCTTCCGGACACGAGCCGGAGTCTTCAATCTTCTATATTCGTAGTCTGGGAGTCCGGCGGATATGGACAGTCCGGCTATCCGGACATCCCCTAGTCCAGGACTCCCTCAGTAGCCCCTGAACCAGTCTTCAATGACGATAAGTCCGGCGTGCATAATGTTCGGCATTGCAAGGCGGGTTCCTCCCTTGAATAATCCGGAGAAGAAAAGGAACACCAGGATAGTGTCCGGCTCTGCAAAATAAATTCCACATTCCAAACGTAGAGAGAATAAAACATATACACTGATTCAATCTGCTGACGTATTAGGCGGCGTGACATCACACCGCCACCAAGCCCTTGTTTGAATTACTATACCACCTCAGCACGTTTAGCGAAGCAGTTTCCTTGGCACATCCTGTCGAAGCAGAGATTGTGTTCCCCTTATTCCGGGATTCTCATCAATACGTGCGTGGGTAACCCAACCGCGCCATTGATGGTGGCGCTCGGGAGATAAGCGAGTTTTACCAGGCCGGTGGGGGACGCGTAGTTTTGTCCGCCTATATATAAGGGATAAGGATTCACCTTCTCACCTACGCCTTCTTCCTCCTTTGCTTATCCGTCTCCGCGCACTCAAGCTCCAACGCCCAAGCTTGCGCATCTCGCCTCGACCTTTCTCCGAATATGTCCAGAGCGGGAGGTAAATGGTTAGCCTCCACCGCCAAGGAGGAGGACATCACCAAGCTGCGCGACGCCGGATACCTTTCCAGCAATGTCGCGCATCGGCTGCCCGACGCGGGGCAGCTCATCCCTACCCCAGGGTCTCATGAGAGGGTCGTCTTCCTTCCCCACTTCCTCCGCGGACTGGGGGCTCATGTTTTATTACGGCCTGGATTTCCACGATCTGGCGCCGAACTTCGTCCTCAACATCCCGGCGTTTATTGTCGTGTGCGAGGCCTTTCTCTGCATCCGGCCCCACTTCGGCCTGTGGCTCAAGACCTTCAACGTTAAGCCGAAGGTTGTGAAGGGGACGCAAGCGGAATGCGGAGGCGCCATGTTGGGCAAGCTGCCCAACGTCCCTTGGCTAGAAGGGACCTTCGTGGACACCGTCAAGGGGTGGCAATCGGGGTGGTTCTACATCACCGAGCCGCGCGAGCCTACATGGGCGGCGGCCCCCGAATTTAGATCTGGAATCCCCACGCAGCTCACCTCCTGGAAAGAGAAGGGCTTGCAGTGGGGTAATCCGGTGGAGGTGACGGGACTTCGAGCCTTCATCAAGAAGATGGTGAGCGAGAGGCTCCGGCTTGTCGATGTGGTCCAGGTCATGCTCCTCCGGCGGATTCTCCCATGCCAAGAACGGGCATTTAATCTGTGGGAGTTTAATCCGGAACAACACCAGACGTTGAGCGGGCTCTTCGATACAACGTATGAAGGCGCCTGGAGGGTGCTGTTCAAGGGCGCCGAAGCCCCCGCATCCGCGATCAAGACCATGATTCAGCTCGCGATCTCCGGCCGACGAGGTAAGTGATTCGACCCCATTACAGGACACTTGTAGTAATTAGATTGACTCTAGCGAGGTTTTTAATCTACCTCTTCCTTTGACAGGAATGGATGGAGAAGGCCCGGCTGCTCATCAGCCCGGCTCCCATGCCAGAAGAACTAGTGGATGCCCGCTTAGCAAGGCTGCTGGTTCCGGCACCGTACGTGGTGCCGGAGAAGAAGGCCAAGAAGGTGGCCACGGGGACTCGAAAGAGTTCCCGTAATCAAGCGTCTGACGACGACGAGGACTCCTCCAAGACGAGGAGGAGGAGGAGTACTCTCTCCCGGAGGAGGGAGAGAAGAAGAGGAAGGCCTCCCCAATCGGGGCGGCCGAAGGGTCCAAGAGGGGGAGAACTATCCCCCCGGACAGTTTCGCCAACATCAATGTTGGCGAGGAAGAGTGGCCTCCAAGGGCCAGGCGTCCGGCAGGATCGTAAGTATTCAGATCATTTATATGCCGCACATCGTATGCCATGTAGTGTCCTTCTAACGCCGCATTCTGCCCGTAGTCCGGCCGTTGACGATCTTCCCGACTCGATGAGCGGGTCTTTGGCGCCGTCGGATGTAAATTCCATCCCGACTGCCTCTACCCCACGCGTCGACGAGGACGACGAGGCGGAATCCCACAGGGGGACCCGCTAGGAGGAGGCTCCGGAGGCGCCATCAGGCGACCTCCCGGACTTTGTGCCGGACTCTACCTCGGAACCCGTAGCGGTTCCAGAGTCTGGCAAGCGGCCCCTTCGAAAGAAGGACATGACCGTGACGCCGGCGGCCTCCGTCCAACCGGAGGCGCCGGATAACCTGCTGGAGGCGCTTAAAGGTGCTTCCATCGAGGAAGAACACCGCACTCTCATGAGTGCGGTGATTGAGAAGGTCTAGCTCGCCAAGGGCGGGCTGACCGAAGCCTGCAACAGCCTTCTAACAGGCTTTGAGGTAAGAAGTTTAAAATAATGCAATGTAATACCGCATAGACAGTAGCCCCTGATGCTTAGTTCGGTGTTCGGAAAGAAAAGCCGGACTAAGGATCTAACAAGATATACGCAGGGTTGCTAAAAAATATGTCAATATGGGTTTGCAGGCTGCGCTGTTGACCTCTGCCGCACTAACGGCGGAGGTTGAGGCGCTGAAGAAGGACCTTGAGCGGTCGGAGCAGGAGCTCGGCCATGCCAAAAGGCAGCTCAAGGAAAAAGAAGGTGAATAACACCACTTTAAATAAGTACCTTACAGAAAAGGGTTTTGGTTGCAAACAAAATTAATAAGGATAATATGTGTAATGCAGGGGCCACGAACGAGGTGGCAGCCCTGAAGGATGCCGTGTCCGTGGCCGAACGCAATGCGGCCACAGAATGGGCTGAGCGAGAAAAGCAAGCGGCGCTGGTGGCGGAAGTTCGGCAAGAGCTCCAGGCTCTCATGGAAAAGCATGAGATTTTGGAGCGTGACTCCAAGACTCGAGAGTCCGAGCTAGCCTCGGCTCTCGAAAGTGCCAAGTCCGCCAAGGCTGAGGCCCAGAAGGCCCTTCAGGAGGTAGAGGACATAAAGAAGATAGCGGCGGGTAAGGCCTTTTTCATGCAGAGCAAGCATGTTAATGTAAATTACCGGATACTTACCCAAATTCGGAGCCCTCCAGGGGCATTTGATCTGCCGCCTAGTGCGTCTGATGCCGCCGCATTCTATCGTGGCGAGGAGGGGAGCTCAACGGAGAAGGTCTTCTGGTCTCAGTATGCTGAGGCCGGCCATCCGGTGCCCCAAGCGACCAGCTGAAGCAGCTGGTCGAACTCCACAAGGTAGCTGAGGAGGCCATGAAGGGCCTCATAGTCCGCTATGGCTCGACAGGCCATGCCGGCAGCTACTTTGGCCTAGTGCGGCGGCTGGTGGATCGTGCCCAGTGGAGGTGATCAAGCGCTCGCTTTGTATTGAAGGCGCTCGTCGGGCCCTTGCCCGCATAAAGATGCAATGGGGCAAACTGGATGCGGAGAAGTTTCTCACGGATCCGCCTTCGCCGGGCAAGGAGCATCGCACGCCGGAGCGATATTATAAAGTTGTCCTGAAGGGAGCCTGCGATATTGCAGATGAGTGCCCCCGAAATGTAATCTTTGAGTGAACTCGCGGTGTTTTTATCCTGTGCGCTAAAAACTTCGTTTATATGCGCTATGAGCAATGCTTGTTTAATTTAAAATATTACCTTCTGTGCGGCCGTTTGTAAAATCTGAGAGATGGCAAGTCGTTGGCTTCAGCCCCCAAGCTACAAGGGCTGGGGTGTTCGGTGATAAACTTGAGCACTCTTGTTCCCATTATTGGGTCTATCTAGGGAGGCGCTCAACACGACGAACAAGGCGACCGGACTTATAATGCTTGAACACTCTCACTTAGCCATAGAATTCTATAATTTTAAATTTTGGCAAAGCCCCTGGTATTCGGAATACCGAATCCGGGGCGCTATCTACGCCTTCGTCGGACATCATCCGGAACTTCGCTCGAAGCGGCATGAGTCTTTAGGGACCCGAAAGAACCTCTCGAACAGCGCCAGTCTCTCGCCTTATCATGCCAGTCAGTTTTAGCTTTCTCCACTAAGGCGTTAACCCGGCTCAGCCGGGGCGCAATCGCAGTGGTTCTCCCAGTGCTACCTTAGCCGACGGAACGGAACGTAAGGTACCAAAACATGGGAGCCGGGCAAACCCAACTATTGACCCAAGACATGATTCGGAGCTGATTCATATAATGCTATAAGTTCGGGGTGCCGCACTTGTGAAAGTGTTCGGACTTAATTACACCATAATCAGGGGAACAGAAGCCCCTGGCGTATTCGGCCGTACCAAAGTATACGGGTGCAAGATGTCATATAATGAACATATATAAGAGGTAACGCAATTCCAATAAAAAGGTAATGTACTTGCAAAAAGGAAGTGCTGCATTATTAATGAAAGAAGGTCTGCTAATAAAGCGGACTGATACAAATAGTGCGGTAAGCAAGGGATTTGGACTAAATTAACATGTCCCCCTCCCGGGATGAGCTGCAGACTTAGTGTATGTAATCGAATTTAATGCTCGTAATGGAGACCACCTGAGTGTTCGTCACAGCCTTCTTTAATCCCTGACTGTTGCATCGTGAGTTCGGCAAGTGCGCCGTCGGACAGGGCTTCTGGTTAATGGAGTCCTGTATACGCAAAAGAAGAAAAGATATAAAATAAAGCCAAGGGGGCGTCGATGAGCCCTGGTGTGGTCGAGCCGCACTCTTTGGTCCTTGTGGTTAAGCCCCTCCCCTGCGCCCATGGTATCTCTAAAGCGTAATGATGTACGCGGAGTGTTATTCTTGTGATCATGCGCGGGCGAGGGTTGGGGCCGCATTGCTACGCGTGCTCTGATCGCGCCAGGTGGTCTTGGTTAGTGTTGCTCCGGGCGCGCTTTGATGTATCCGGCTTTTTAATTGCCGGACTAGAGAATTGCCGTAGGAGGCTGCTCTGTACTTCTGCCGCGAGAGCCGCTGTATGTTCCTCCGTTCGGAGGGAGCGTTCCGTATTCCCATTGACCGTAATGACTCCACGAGGGCCTGGCATCTTGAGCTTTAGGTATGCATAATGCGGCACCGCGTTGAATTTTGCAAACGCGGTTCATCCAAGCAGGGCATGATAGCCGCTAGGAACGGGACTATATCGAAGATTAACTCTTCGCTTCCGAAATTATCCGGGGATCCGAAGACCACTTCAAAGTCGACCGAGCCATGCATAGTTGGCTTCCACTCTGGGATGACACCTTTAAAGGTTGTCTTAGTAGGTTTGATCCTGGATGGGTCTATGCCCATTTTGCGACCGTGTGTCCCGATAAAGCAGGTTCAAAGCTCGCTGCCGCCGTCCATCAGGACTCTTGTGAGGTGAAATCCATCGACGATTGGGTCTAAGACTAATGCGGCGAATCCGCCATGGCGTATGCTGGTCGGATGGTGTCTGTTGGGGAACGTAGTAATTTCAAAAATTTTCCTACGCACACGCAAGATCATGGTGATGACATAGCAACGAGGGGAGAGTGTTGTCTACGTAGCCTTGTTAGACCGAAGCGAAGCGTTGACACAAACATAGGGAAGTAGTCGACGCCTTCCGGTTCAACCGATCCAGCACCGTTACTCCGGCACCTCCGAGTTCTTGACACACGACAGCTCGATGACGCACCCTCGTTCTCCAATCCAGAGAGGCCCGAGGGGAGTTCGTCAAGACGACGGCTTGGTGACGATCTTGATGTTCTCTGTCGCAGGCTTCGCCTAAGCACCGCTACAATATGACCGAGGTGTAATATCGTGGAGGGGGGCACCGCACACGGCTAAGGAACGATCAATGATCAACTTGTGTGTACTAGGGTGCCCCCCTACCCCCGTATATAAAGGAGGAAGGGAGGAGGAGGCCGACCCAAGGGGGGCGCGCCATAGAGGAGGGGGAAACCTACTCCAAGGAGGTTTCCCCCCCTTTTCCTTATCTTATTTGAAGGGGGAAGGAAAGAGTACTAGTATTAGGAATAAGTACTAGTAGTAGTAATAGGAAGAGGGGAAGGAGAAAGGGGGGCGGCCCCCTCCCCAATTCGGATTGGGCTGGGGGGGCGCGCGCCCCTCCCTTGTTCCTTCTCCCTTCTTCCTATATGGGCCCAATAAGGCCCATATACCTCCCGGGGGGTTCCGGTAACCTCCTGGTAGCTCCAAACTTCTCCGAACCTTTCCGGTGTCCAAATATATCCGTCCAATATATCAATCTTTATGTCTCGACCATTTGAGACTCCTCGTCATGTCCGTGATCACATCCGGGACTCGAACAAACTTCGTACATCAAAATACATAAACTCATAATATAACATCATCGAAACCTTAAGCGTGCGGACCCTACGGTTCGAGAACAATGTAGACATGACCGAGACACGTCTCGGTCAATAACCAATAGCGGACCTGGATGCCCATATTGGTTCCTACATACTCTACGAAGATCTTTATCGGTCAAACCGCATAACAACATCGTTATTCCCTTTGTCATCGGTATGTTACTTGCCCGAGATTTGATCGTCGGTATCCAATACCTAGTTCAATCTCGTTACGGCAAGTCTCTTTACTCGTTCCGAATACGTCATCTCATAACTAACTCATTAGTTACATGCTTGCAAGGCTTGGGTGATGAGTGTTACCGAGAGGGCCCAGAGATACCTCTCCGACAATCGGAGTGACAAAACCTAATCTCAAATTATGCTAACTCAACATGTACCTTCGAAACACCTGTAGTACTCCTTTATAATCACCCGATTCGTTGTGGACGTTTGGTAGTACCAAAAGTGTTCTTCCGTAAACGGAGTTACACAATCCTCATAGTTACAGGAACATGTATAAGTCATGAAGGAAGCAATAGCAGAATACTAAACGATCAAGTGCTAAGCTAACGGGATGGGTCATGTCAATCACATCATTCTCCTAATGATGTGACCTCATTAAACAAATGACAACACATGTCTATGGTTAGGAAACATAACCATCTTTGATTAATGAGCTAGTCAAGTAGAGGCATACTAGTGACTATATGTTTGTCTATGTATTCACACATGTATCATGTTTCCGGTTAATACAATTCTAGCATGAATAATAAACATTTATCATGATATGAGGAAATAAATAATAACTTTATTATTGCCTCTAGGGCATATTTCCTTGATCTCCCACTTGCACTAGAGTCAATAATCTAGATTACATAGTAATGATTCTAACACCCATGGAGTCTTGGTGCTGATCATGTTTTGCTCGTGAGAGAGGCTTAGTCAATGGGTCTGCAACATTCAGATCCGTATGTATCTTGCAAATCTCTATGTCTCCCACTTGGACTTGGTCCCGAATGGAATTGAAGCGTCTCTTGATGTGCTTGGTCCTCTTGTGAAATCTGGATTCCTTTGCCAGGGCAATTGCACCAGTATTGTCACAGAAGATCTTCATTGGTCCCGATGCACTAGGTATGACACCTAGATCGGAAATGAACTCCTTCATCCAGACTCCTTCATTCGCCGCTTCAGAAGTAGCTATGTACTCCGCTTCACATGTAGATCCTGCTACGACGCTTTGTTTTGAACTGCACCAACTTACAGGTCCACCGTTTAATATAAACACGTATCCGGTTTGCGATTTAGAATCGTCCGGATTAGTGTCAAAGCTTGCATCGACGTAACCATTTACGACTAGCTCTTTGTCACCTCCATATACGAGAAACATATCCTTAGTCCTTTTCAGGTATTTCATAATGTTCTTGACCGCTGTCCGATGATCCACTCTGGATTACTTTGGTACCTACCGCCAAGCTTATTGCTAAGCATACGTCGGTCTGGTACACAACATTGCATACATGATAGAGCCTATGGCTGAAGCATAGGAACATCTTTTATTTCTCTCCTTCTTCTCATTGTGGTCGGGCATTGAGTTCGACTCAACTTCACACCTTGTAGCACAGGCAAGAATCCTTTCTTTGCCTGATCCATTTTGAACTTTTTCAAAATTTTGTCAAGGTATGTGCTTTGTGAAAGTCCTATTAAGCGTCTTGATCTATCTCTATAGATCTTGATGCCCAATATGTAAGCAGCTTCACCGAGGTCTTTCATCGAAAAACTTTTATTCAAGTATCCCTTTATGCTATCCAGAAATTCTATATCATTTCCAATTGATAATATGTCATCAACATATAAAACTAGAAATGCTACAGAGCTCCCACTCACTTTCTTGTAAATACAGGCTTCTCCAAAAGTCTGTATAAAACCATATGCTTTGATCACACTGTCAAAGCATTTATTCCAACTCCGAGATGCTTGCACCAGTCCATAAATGGAACGCTGGAGTTTGCATACTTTGTCAGCACCTTTTGGATCAACAAAACCTTCAGGCTGCATCATATACAACTCTTCTTCTAGAAATCCATTCAAGAATGCAGTCTTGACATCCATTTGCCAAATTTCATAATCATGAAACGCAGCAATAGCCAACATGATTCGGACAGACTTAAGCATCGCTACGGGTGAGAAAGTCTCATCGTAGTCAACCCCTTGAACTTGTCGAAAACCTTTCGCAACAAGTCGAGCTTTGTAGACAGTAACATTACCATCAGCGTCAGTCTTCTTCTTAAAGATCCATTTATTCTCAATGGCTTGCCGATCATCGGGCAAGTCAACCAAAGTCGATACTTTGTTTTCATACATGGATCCTATCTCAGATTTCATGGCCTCTAGCCATTTTGCGGAATCTGGGCTCATCATCGCTTCCTCATAGTTCGTAGGTTCATCATGGTCAAGTAACATGACTTCCAGAATAGGATTTCCATACCACTCAGTGCGGATCTTACTCTGGTAGACCCACGAGGTTCAAGAGAAACTTGATCTCAAGTTTCATGATCAATATCATTAGCTTCCTCACTAATTGGTGTAGTCGTCACAGGAACCGGTTCTTGTGATGAACTACTTTCCAATAAGGGAGTAGATATAGTTATCTCATCAAGTTCTACTTTCCTCCCACTCACTTCTTTCGAGAGAAACTCCTTCTCTAGAAAGGATCCGAATTTAGCAACGAAAATCTTGCCCTCAGATCTATGATAGAAGGTGTACCCAATAGTCTCCTTTGGGTATCCTATGAAGACACATTTCTCGATTTGGGTTCGAGCTTATCGGTTGAAGTTTCTTCACATAAGCATCGCAGCCCCAAACTTTGAGAAACGACAACTTTGGTTTCTTGCCAAACCATAGTTCATAAGGCGTCGTCTCAACGGATTTTGATGGTGCCCTATTTAACGTGAATGCGGCTGTCTCTAAAGCATAACCCCAAAACGATAGCGGTAAATCGGTAAGAGACATCATAGATCGTACCATATCAAGTAAAGTACGATTACGACGTTCGGACACACCATTTCGTTGTGGTGTTCCAGGTGGCGTGAGTTGCGAAACTATTCCACATTGTTTCAAATGTAAACCAAACTCATAACTCAAATATTCTCCTCCACGATCAGATCGTAGAAACTTTATTTTCTTGTTACGATGATTTTCTACTTCACTCTGAAATTCTTTGAACTTTTCAAATGTTTCAGACTTGTGCTTCATCAAGTAGATATACCCATATCTGCTCAAATCATCTGTGAAGGTGAGAAAATAACGATATCCACCATGAGCCTCAACATTCATCGGGCCACATACATCTGTATGTATGATTTCCAATAAATCTGTTGCTCTCTCCATAGATCCGGAGAACGGTGTTTTGGTCATCTTGCCCATGAGGCACGGTTCATAAGTACCAAGTGATTCATAATCAAGTGATTCCGAAGTCCATCAAGATGGAGTTTCTTCATGCGTTTTACACCAATATGACCTAAACGGCGAAGTACCACAAATATGTTGCACTATCATTATCAACTCTGCATCTTTTGGCTTCAACATTATGAATATGTGTATCACTACTATCGAGATTCAATAAAATAGACCACTCTTCAAGGGTGCATGACCATAAAAGATATTACTCATATAAATAGAACAACCATTATTCTCTCGATTTAAATGAATAACCGTCTCACATCAAACAAGATCCAGATATAATGTTCATGCTCAACGCGGCACCAAATAACAATTATTCAGGTCTAAAACTAATCCCGATGGTAGATGTAGAGGTAGCGTGTCGACCGCTATCACATCGACTTTGGAACCATTTCCACGCAAGATCGTCACCTCGTCCTTAGCTAATCTTCGCTAATCCGTAGTCCCTGTTTGAGTTGCAAATGTTAGCAAGAACCAGTATCAAATACCCAGTGCTCTGCGAGCATTAGTAAGGTACACATCAATAACATGTATATCACATATACCTTTGTTCACTTTGCCATCCTTCTTATCCGCCAAATACTTGGGGCAGTTCCGCTTCAAAGTGTCGATCGCTTGCGGAGAAGCACTCGGTTTCAGTGCTTAGGTCCAGACTTGGGTTTCTTCTCTTGAGCAGCAACTTGTTTGCTGTTCTTTTGAAGTTCCTTCTTCTTCCCTTTGGCCCTTTTCTTGAAACCGGTGGTCTTGTTGACCATCAACACTTGATGCTCCTTTTGATTTCTACCTCCGCTGCTTTCAAAGCATTGCGAAGAGCTCGAATAGTCTTGTTCATCCCTTGCATATTATAGTTCATCACAAAGCTCTTGTAGCTTGGTGGCAGTGATTGGAGAATTCTGTCAATGACGCTATCATCCGGAAGATTATCTCCCAGTTGAATCAAGTGATTATTATACCCAGACATTTTGAGTATATGCTCAACTGTTCTCCTCCATCTTGCAGCTGTAGAACTTATTGGAGACTTCATATCTCTCAATCCGGGCATTTGCTTGAAATATTAACTTCAACTCCTGGAACATCTCATATGCTCCATGACGTTCAAAACGTCGTTGAAGACCCGGTTCTAAGCTGTAAAGCATGGCACCTGAACTATAGAGTAGTCATCGCTTTGCTCGCCAAACCTTCTTAACGTCGTCGGTTGCATCAGAAGAGGCTGGCACCTAGCGGTGCTTCCGGGGCGTAACTCTTACGTGCAGCAATGAGGATAATCCTCGATTACGGACCCAATCCGTGTAATTGCTACCATCACCTTTCAACTTTGCTTTCTCAAGGAACGCATTAAAATTCAACGGAACAACAGCACGAGCCATCTATCTACAAACAAACATAGACAAGCAAAATACTATCAGGTACAAAGTTCATGATAAATTTAAGTTCAATTAATCATATTACTTAAGAACTCCCACTTAGACCGACATCTCTCTAGTCATCTAAGTGATCACGTGATCCAAATCAACTAAACCATGTCCGATCATCACGTGAGATGGAGTAGTTTTAATGGTGAACATCTCTATGTTGATCATATCTATTATATGATTCACGCTCGACCTTTCGGTCTCCGTGTTCCGAGGCCATATCTGTATATGCTAGGCTCGTCAAGTATAACCTGAGTATTCGCGTGTGCAACTGTTTTGAACCCGTTGTATTTGAGCGTAGAGCCTATCACACCCGATCATCATGTGGTGTCTCAAAGACGAAGAACTTTCATAACGGTGCATACTCGGGAGAACACTTCTTGATAATTAGTGAGAGATCATCTTAAAATGCTACCGTCAATCAAAGCAAGATAAGATGCATAAAGGATAAACATCACATGCAATCAATATAAGTGATATGATATGGCCATCATCATCTTGTGCTTGTGATCTCCATCTTCGGCACCGTCATGATCACCATCGTCACCGGCGCGACACCTTGATCTTCATCGTAGCATCGTTGTCGTTTCGCCATCTATTGCTTCTCGACTATCGCTACCGCTTAGTGATAAAGTAAAGCAATTATGTATGCGTTGCATTTCATACAATAAAGCGACAACCATATGGCTCCTGCCGATTGCCGATAACCGGTTACAAAACTTGATCATCTCATACAATAAAATATAGCATCACATCTGGGCCATATCACATCACAACATGCCCTGCAAAAACAAGTTAGACGTCCTCTACTTTGTTGTTGCAAATTTTACGTGGCTGCTACGGGCTTAAGCAAGAACCAATCTCACCTACGCATCAAAACCACAACGATAGTTTGTCAAATAGACTCCGTTTTAACCTTCACAAGGACCGGGCGTAGCCACACTAGGTTCAACTAAAGTTGGAGAAACTGACACCCGCTAGTCACCTGTGTGCAAAGCACGGCGGTAAAACCAGTCTCGCGTAAGCGTACGCGTAATGTTGGTCCGGGCCGCTTCATCCAACAATACCGCTGAACCAAAGTATGACATGCTGGTAGGCAGTATGACTTATATCGTCCACAACTCACTTGTGTTCTACTCGTGCATATAACATCAAACCATAAAAACCTAGGCTCTGATACCACTGTTGGGGAACGTAGTAATTTCAAAAAATTTCCTACGCACACGCAAGATCATGGTGATGACATAGCAATGAGGGGAGAGTGTTGTCTACGTACCCTTGTAGACCGAAGCGGAAGCGTTGACACAGCGTAGGGGAAGTAGTCGTACGTCTTCCCGGTTCAACCGATCCAGGCACCGTTACTCCGGCACCTCCGAGTTCTTGACACACGTACAGCTCGATGACGCACCCTCGTTCTCCAATCCAGTAGAGGCTCCGAGGGGAGTTCCGTCAGCACGACGGCGTGGTGACGATCTTGATGTTCTCCTGTCGCAGGGCTTCGCCTAAGCACCGCTACAATATGACCGAGGTGTAATATCGTGGAGGGGCACCGACACTGCTAAGGGCGATCAATGATCAACTTGTGTGTACTAGGGTGCCCCTACCCCGTGATATAAAGGAGGCGGGAGGAGGAGGCCGCCCAAGGGGGCGCCATAGAGGAGGAGGAAACCTACTCCAAGTAGGTTTCCCCCTTTCCTTATCTTATTTGAAGGGGAAGGAAAGAGTACTAGTATTAGGAATAAGTACTAGTAGTAGTAATAGGAAGAGGGGAAGGAGAAAGGAAGGGGGGCCCCCTCCCCCGGATTGGGCTGGGGCGCGCCTCCCTTGTTCCTTCTCCTTCTTCCTATATGGGCCCAATAAGGCCCATATACCTCCCGGGGTTCCAGTAACCTCCGGTAGCTCCAAACTTCTCCGGAACCTTTCCGTGTCCAAATATATCCGTCCAATATATCAATCTTTATGTCTCGACCATTTCAAGACTCCTCGTCATGTCCGTGATCACATCCGGGACTCGAACAAACTTGGTACATCAAAATACATAAACTCATAATATAAGCATCATCGAAACCTTAAGCGTGCGGACCCTACGGTTCGAGAACAATGTAGACATGACCAAGACACGTCTCTGGTCAATAACCAATAGCGGGACCTGGATGCCCATATTGGTTCCTACATATTCTACGAAGATCTTTATCGGTCAAACCGCATAACAACATACGTTATTCCCTTTGTCATCGGTATGTTACTTGCCCGAGATTTGATCGTCGGTATCCAATACCTAGTTTAATCTCGTTACCGGCAAGTCACTTTACTAGTTCCATAATACGTCATCTCATAACTAACTCATTAGTTACATGCTTGCAAGGCTTGGGTGATGAGTGTTACCGAGAGGGCCCAGAGATACCTCTCCGACAATCGGAGTGACAAAACCTAATCTCGAATTATGCTAACTCAACATGTACCTTCGGAAACACCTGTAGTACTCCTTTATAATCACCCAATTACGTTGTGACGTTTGGTAGTACCCAAAGTGTTCTTCCGGTAAACGGGAGTTACACAATCCTCATAGTTACAGGAACATGTATAAGTCATGAAGGAAGCAATAGCAGAATACTAAACGATCAAGTGCTAAGCTAACGGGATGGGTCATGTCAATCACATCATTCTCCTAATGATGTGACCTCATTAAACAAATGACAACACATGTCTATGGTTAGGAAACATAACCATCTTTGATTAATGAGCTAGTCAAGTAGAGGCATACTAGTGACTATATGTTTGTCTATGTATTCAGACATGTATCATGTTTCCGGTTAATACAATTCTAGCATGAATAATAAACATTTATCATGATATGAGGAAATAAATAATAACTTTATTATTGCCTCTAGGGCATATTTCCTTCAGTCTCGTCGATCGAAAGTGATCGGACAAGAGGACCATGGATTGAACTTCGAGGCGACTGGCTCCATCGCATAGACGTCCCGTAGTGCACGCTTCCTCTCCCTCTTGGGTATATGGGTCGCGTAAATCATATTCACCGTCCGCACTTGTGGGGGGAAACCCTTCTGTCCTCTATTGTTCGGCGGCCGGGTCTCCTCCTCGTCGTCGCTATTTAGCCCCTTGTCATTGTGTTCGGCAATTAACTTGCCAGCCTGCTTGAACACCCAAAAATCTCTATTGGTGTGATTAGCTGGCCTTTCGGGGGTGCCGTGTATCTGGCATGAGCGGTCGAGTATTCGGTCCAGATTGGACGGACCCGGAGTTGTTCTTTTAAATGGCTTCTTCCGTTGACCGGGTTTGGAGCCTCGGAATCCGGCATTGACTGTCGTATCCTCTTTGTCGTCGCCGTTAGTGCGGCGTTTGTTTTTGATTCGATGTGACCTGCCGTTGTTGTCCTTAGTGTCCGGACTGCCAGAATTTTTGCGGAGATTATTGCTGCGGGCTAGCCAGCTGTCCTCTCCCGCACAAAAGCGGGTCATTAACGATGTGAGGGCTGCCATGGATTTCGGCTTCTCCTGCCCCAAGTGTCGGGCTAGCCATTCGTCCCGGATGTTATGTTTGAAGGCTGCAAGGGCCTCCGCATCCGGACAGTCGACGATTTGATTTTTCTTCGTCAAGAACCGTGTCCAGAATTGTCTGGCCGATTCATCTGGCTGCTGAATAATGTGGCTTAGGTCATCGGCGTCTGGTGGTCTTACATATGTACCTTGGAAGTTATCCAGGAACGCGGCCTCCAGGTCTTCCCAACACCCAATTGACTCTGCCGGCAGGCTGTTAAGCCAATGCCGAGCTGGTCCTTTAAGCTTGAGTGGGAGATATTTGATGGCATGGAGATCGTCGCCGCGAGCCATATGGATGTGGAGAAGATAATCTTCGATCCACACCGCGGGGTCTGTTGTACCATCATAAGATTCGATATTTACGGGTTTAAACCCTTCGGGGATCTGATGATCCATTACTTCATCGGTGAAGCATAACGGGTGTGCGGCGCCCCTGTATTGAGCGATATCGCGACGCAACTCGAGGGAGCGCTGTCTGCTATGTTCGGCCCGGCCGGCGTTATGTCCGGCGCGACGGTATTTGTTGTGGGTCGTAGGGCGCCCACGTGATCCATAGATGGATCTGGATTGTCTTGCTTTGTCCTCCAATATGTCTCGCAAGTCCGGCGCGTTCCCTTTTGGCTTCGTACTCTTGGATCGATGCCGGGGTACGGTCTTGGCTGGGGGCCTGAATGCCTCTCTGTCGCGGCCACGGGGTGGTCGGTCAGCCATGTCGTGCGCTGGTGATGAAGGTATGTATGCTTCCTCCTCTAATCGGGGGAGCAGCTTGCGTCTTGGGTAACTTTTGGAGGGGAGTTCGAGTTTATACTCTTCGGCCGCGAGGACCTCAGTCCATCGATCGGCTAGCAGATCTTGATCAGCTTGGAGCTGTTGCTGCTTTTTCTTTAGGCTATTTGCCGTGGCTATGAGCCTGCGCTTGAAGCGCTCTTGTTCGACGGGATCCTTGGGTACGACGAATTCATCATCGTTGAGGCTTGCTTCGTCTTCGGAGGGAGGCATATAGTTATCATCCTCAACCCCTTCGTCTGCCGCCCTGTCGTGAGGGCTTGCTTCTGCGTCCTCTTGCGCTGAGTCTTGCAGGAGGGGATCATCGTCGGCACTCTCCGGAGTGTTATTATCTCCCGTGCCGGAATCTCCATTCTTGTTGTGGCGGGATTTAGAGCGGCGCCGCTGACGCCGGCGTTTGGGCTGCTTCTTTAGAGAATCTTCCTCCGCTGCTTTTTCGCCATCCCCTTCTTTTGGGGTATCCACCATGTATACGTTGTATGACGAGGTGGCCTTCCAGTGCCCTGTGGGCGCTGGGTCCTGTTCGTTTCCGGCATCGTCGTCCATAGCGTCGATGTCATCGGAGTCGAAGTCTAGCATGTCGGTTAAATCTTCGATAGTGGCTATAAAGTGGGTGGTGGGTGGGCTCTGAATTTCTTCGTCGTCCGAACTCCAACCGTCCTGGCCATAGTCCGGCCAGGATTCTCCGGATAGCGAGAGATGCTTCAGAGAATTCAGGATATCGCTAAAAGGCGAGTGCTGGAAGATGTCCGCGGCGGTGAATTCCATAACCGGCGCCCAATCTGGTTTAATTGGTAGGGGCGCGGGAGGCTCGGAGTCCGGCGAGGAGTCCGCGCCGGGATCACGAAGTTTCGCAGGGACAAGATTGGTATTCGGCTCCATCGCCGTGGATGTTGAAGCCCCTAGGGCGGCGTCTATCCACCAGCCCTCGACATGGGCAACCGGCTCCGGGCTAGTGGCCGGAGCGGATCTGAGTGCGGCCACCAAAGCACTGTCCGGCGGCAGAGCTAGATCATGCCCATCGCCACAAGGTCTTGGCGCTTGGTTGTGGCTCGAGTCCGTCAAGATCAAGTCTCCGCGGTCATCGGCCGTGAAGTTCAAGCTTCCGAATCTGACCTGACGGCCAGGGGCGTAGCTTTCAATCTGCTCCAGATGGCCAAGAGAATTGGCCCGCAGTGCAAAGCCGCCGAATACAAAGATCTGTCCGGGGAGAAAAGTCTCACCCTGGACAGCGTTGATGGTTGAAGATGCCATCGAGCCTATCGGTGACGACACAAAGGAACTCTCAATGAAAGCACCAATGTCGGTGTCAAAACCGGCGGATCTCGGGTAGGGGGTCCCGAACTGTGTGTCTAGGCGGATGGTAACAAGAGATGAGGGACACAATGTTTTTACCCAGGTTTGGGCCCTCTCGATGGAGGTAAAACCCTACGTCCTGCTTGATTAATATTGATGATATGGGTAGTACAAGAGTAGATCTACCACGAGATCAAGGAGGCTAAACCCTAGAAGCTAGCCTATGGTATGATTGTTGAGATGTAATGTTCGTCCTATGGACTAAGGCCCTCCGGTTTATATAGACACCGGAGAGGCTAGGGTTACACAGAGTCGGTTACAATGGTAGGAGATCTACATATCCGTATTGCCAAGCTTGCCTTCCACGCCAAGGAAAGTACCTTCCGGACACGAGCCGGAGTCTTCAATCTTCTATCTTCGTAGTCTGGGAGTCCGGCGGATATTGACAGTCCGGCTATCCGGACACCCCCTAGTCCAGGACTCCCTCAATGGGCATCCTAGTTGGGTATAATAAAAACTATCATATAGAGTGCATTGAATACCATGATCAATTTGATACTTGATAACTGTTTTGAGATTTAAAGCTGGTAATGTTAAAGTCATGCTAGTTGGGTAATTATGAAATTGAGAAATACTTGTGTTAAAGTTGGCAAGTCCCGTAGCATGCTCGTATGGTAAACGTCGTGTGAAAAATTTGTTGCATGGGGTGTTCTTTTGATTGCCTTCCTTATGTGTGGAGGTCGGGATCGCGCGATGGTTAACTCCTACCAACCCTTCCCCTTGGAGCATGCGTAGTAGTACTTTGCTTCGAGGGCTAATAAACTTTTGCAATAAGTATATGAGTTCTTTATGACTAATGTGAGTCCATGGATATACGCACTCTTACCCTTCCATCATTGCTAGCGTCTACGGTACCGTGCACTGCCCTTTCTCACCTTGAGAGTTGGTGCAAACTTCGCCGGTGCATCCAAACCCCGTGATACGATACACTCTATCACACATAAACCTCCTTATATCTTCCTCAAAACAGCCACCATACCTACCTATGATGGCATTTTCATAGCCATTCCGAGATATATTGCCATGCAACTTTCCACCGTTCTGTTTATTATGACACGCTCCATCATTGTCATATTGCTTTTGTATGATCATGTAGTTGACATCGTATTTGTGGCAAAGCCACCTTTATAATTCTTTCATACATGTCGCTCTTGATTCATTACATATCCCGGTACACCACCGGAGGCATTCACATAGAGTCATATTTTGTTTTAGTATCGAGTTGTAATCCATGAGTTGTAAGTAAATAGAAGTGTGATGATCATCATTATTAGAGCATTGTCCCTTGAAAAGAAAGGCCAAAAAAAGAGAAAGGCCAAATAAAAAAAGAAAGGCCAAATAAAAAAGGGAAGGCCCAAAAAAAGCGCGCGCGGGGGGGGGGGGGGGACAATGTTACTATCCTTTTCCACACTTGTGCTTCAAAGTAGCACCATGACCTTTATGATAGAGAGTCTATTATTTTGTCGCTTTCATATACTAGTGGAAATTTTTCATTATAGAACTTGGCTTGTATATTCCGACGATGGGCTTCCTCAAAATGCCCTAGGTCTTCATGAGCAAGCAAGTTGGATGCACACCCACTTAGTTTTTTTGTTGAGCTTTCATACATTTATAGCTCTAGTGCATCCGTTGCATGGCAATCCCTACTCATGTTGACATAATTTATGGGCATCTCCATAGCCCGTTGATTAGCCTCGTCAATGTAAGACTTTCCCCTTTTTTTGTCTTCTCCACACAACCTCCATCATCATATTCTATTCCACCCATAGTGCTATATCCATGGCTTACACTCACGTATTGCGTGAGAGTTGAAAAAAGCTGAAGCGGGTTAAAAAGTATGAACCAATTGTTTGGCTGAAATCGGGGTTGTGCATGATGGGAGTATTTTGTGTGACCAAAATGAAACATACCCTAACTATATAATTTTGTAGGGATAAGCTTTCTTTGGCAATGTTATTTTGATATGACATGATTACTTGTTAGTATGCTTGAAGTATTGCTATTTTTATGTTAATATGATTTTTTATCTTGAATCATTTGGATTTGAACATTCATGCCACAATAAAGAAATTTACATTGAGAAATATGCTAGGTAGCATTCCACATCAAAAATTCTGTTTTTATCATTTACCTACTCGAGGACGAGCAGGAATTAAGCTTGGGGATGCTTGATACGTCTCCAACGTCTATAATTTTTTATTGTTCCATCCTATTATATTACCCGTTTTGGATGTTTATGGGCTTTACCATACACTTTTATATCATTTTTGGGACTAACCTATTAACCGGAGGCCAAACCCAAATTGCTGTTTTTTGCCTATTTCAGTGTTTCAAAGAAAAGGAATATCAAACAGAGTCCAAACGGAATGAAACCTTTGGGGAAGTTATTTTTGGAACAAATGCAATCCAGGAGACTTGGTGTAGATGTCAGGGAAGCTTCGAGGAAGCCATGAGGGTCCAGGGCGCGCCCTACCCCCCTGGGCGTGCCCCCCCACCCTCGTGGGCCCCTCGTGGCTCCCCTGACCGACTTCTTTCACCCATATATATCCATACCCGAAAACATCCAGGGGCGCCGTAGATTGGGAGTTCCGCCGCCGCAAGCCTCTGTAGCCACCAAAAACGAATCGGGACCCTGATCCGGCACCTTGCCGGAGGGGGGATCCCTCACCGGTGGCCATATTCATCATCCCAGCGCTCTCCATGATGAGGAGGGAGTAGTTCATCCTCGGGGCTGAGGGTATGTACCAGTAGCTATGTGTTTGATCTCTCTCTCTCTCTCTTGATGTATCGCAAGCTTTGCTATTTTAGTTGGATCTTATGATGTTTCTCCCCCTCTACTCTCTTGTGATGGATTGAGTTCTCCCTTTGAAGTTATCTTATGGGATTGAGTCTTTAAGGATTTGAGAACACTTGATGTATGTCTTGCATGTGCTTATCTGTGGTGACAATGGGATATCATGTGATCCACTTGATGTATGTTTTGGTGATCAACTTGCGAGTTCCGTAACCTCGTGAACTTATGCATAGGGGTTGGTACACATTTTCGTCTTGACTTTTCCATAGAAACTTTGGGGCAATCTTTGAAGTACTTTGTGTTGGTTGAATAGATGAATCTGAGATTGTGTGATGCATATCGTATAATCATACCCACGGATACTTGAGGTGACATTGGAGTATCTAGATGACATTAGGGTTTTGGTTGATTTGTGTCTTAAGGTGTTATTCTAGTACGAACCCTATGATATATTGAACCGAAAGTATAGCTTCATGTTACTTTACTATGGACTCTTTAATAGATCGATCAGAAAGGATAACTTTGAGGTGGTTTCGTACCCTACAATAATCTCTTCGTTTATTCTCCGCTATTAGTGACTTTGGAGTGACTGTTTGTTGCATGTTGCGGGATAGTTATATGATCCAATTATGTTATTATTGTTGAGAGAACTTGCACTAGTGAAAGTATGAACCCTAGGCCTTGTTCCTAGCATTGCAATACCGTTTACGCTCACTTTTACCACTTGTTACCTTGCTGTTTTTATATTTTCAAATTATAAAACCTATATCTATCATCCATATTGCACTTGTATCACCATCTCTTCGCCGAACTAGTGCACCTATACAATTTACCATTGTATTGGGTGTGTTGGGGACACACGAGACTCTTTGTTATTTGGTTGCAGGGTTGTTTGAGAGAGACCATCTTCATCCTACGCCTCCCACGGATTGATAAATCTTAGGTCATCCACTTGAGGGAAATTTGCTACTGTCCTACAAACTTCTACACTTGGAGGCCCAACAACGTATACAAGAAGAAGGTTGTGTAGTAGACATCAACTCACACACATCATTTTGGTTGAGCCTATTCTTAAGTTGCCTCTTTTACATGTTGCTCAACCATGTGCTTGTTGCAAGTGCTAGGCTTTTTTTCCTATGTGCTCACTTGCACTAGTTGTGAGTATCTATTGATTTTGGGGGAGCTATGATCCTATTTTGTGCACTTTGTATCCAATACAAATATTCTTATTTGTGCACAAATCATGGGGAGCTTCTCTAGTTTCTTTAGAATACTCCTCTGCTCATATCATAATATCATTTATTCTTGTGGCTCATAGGATCCTTGGTCTAGTTGGTTCAGTTGGCATCCTTTGATTGCTTGCTTCAATTGGTATATTTTTACTGCTTCATTGCTTATGTCTCTCTTTGTTATGTCTTTGTGGCATATCATTCTTTAGCAATCTTTGTGCCTCAATATAGTTTGTGTTCCCCCAAGTATTTACCTTTGGGTATGTGTACTGCATTCCACTCTCTTGTTGAGAAATACACAATTTATGGAGGACCACAATTTATATTGGCCTTCTTAGATTTTCGCCCATTTTGGCAATCGATGCCAATGGGGAGAAGTTTCAGAGAGTTTTGTGGAGAAGTTTAGAGAGTTATCTCCTCTTGCTTTGGTTTTGTTTCTTAGCATTTGCATCTCATTCGCATGCACTATTGGTTGTTGCATTGCATGGTGATGCATAATTCCTTATATAAACTCTCTTGAAAGTGATTGTCATCAATTACCAAAATGGGGGAGATTGAAATAACATGCGGTGCCCCCATGTTTGGTTTTGGTAATTGATGACAATCTCTATGGACTAATGGTTGTCTTGAGTTATATTTGAAGGATTTGTCCATAGGCTTTTCTTGAAGTCCATGTGTTGGTTTCAAGGAGTTAATGAGTTGACCAAGGTGCTATTAAGGAATTATCCAAAGATTGGTCATGTGAGTGCTGAGCTTATTGCAAGCATGTCTTGAAGAAGAAGATTGTGTGATCATTCATGTTTACCTTCAAGACATCATCCAAATGAAGAGAGTTGGAAAGATTCAAGGTTGATCAAGACTAAGTCAAGACTGAATCAAGTTGATCAACTCACAAAGCATAGAAGATGTACCAAGAGGGATCAATTGATCCCATGGTATGGTAAGCATTGTCCATTGCACTTTGTGTACTAACCCATGGTCTATGTGAGAGTTCTATGTGGGGTTAGGTACGTGTCCATGAGCTTGCGTCAAGAGTAAGATATCATACAACCCATGGAAAGGATGACATCAAGTGGTGATCGTCATCAAGATTGCCGTGTGCAAGTTCAAGTGGAGCATCACGAAGAGATCAAGTGCTTGAATCTTGCCATCCATTGTGGTGTCCATGGACTTGTGAAGATGTGTCGAAGAGTGGCTCACCCACAGTGTACTATGGGGGAGCAATCATCCAGTCTTCATCGAGCCAACGCAATCAAGAAAGGTGGTCCAACTTGAGGGAGTCAAGATCGTCATCATCTAGCTCAAGTGGACCATGTGCAAGGCAAATGTTTGCCCTTGATAGGTTTTCTATTTTACCGGTCTCGTGGTGGTAGTTGGGAGACCGGGTTATAGGATCGTTTGCCGTACTATCAAGGGGGGCTATCAAGTTGGTAGCTTGATCGTATCGTTAGTAGAGAGCTCACCATTGCATCCTTGCATCATGTTTCTTGGTTCTTGTTTGGTTCTCTTTGTGAGTCTTAGAGCTTATGGTCATCTTGATGACAATCTTGAGTTCATCGAAAACGGAGTTCGCATGCGTCTTCTATGATGTTTTCGGTGTTGGAGGTTTTACCGGTCTTATCCGAGGAAGGGTTCTCACCATTTTTTATGGGCCTTTTCTCATTTGCTTCTTATTGATATTTCTATCAAGATTGTGTTAGCCCATGTCGTTAGCTTTCCAACAAACTTGGTTTCGTTGAATTCGGAGTCCGCTTGCAAAAGTTGTGGCTGTTTTGGTAAAGGTTGCAGCGGTACTACCGCGACTAGAGCGGATGTAAATTTTTACTACCGCTCGAGAGCGGAACTACCGCGACCAGAGCGGATGTAAATTTTTACTACCGCTCCAGAGCAGTACTACCGCGGCTCCTGAGCGGTAGTACCGCTCCAGACCAAAATCTCGTGTTTTGCTCTGCGGAGGTAGGCACGGAAGTATTTTTTTAGTACCACTCGCAAGCAGTAGTACCGCTACCATTTGCGGTAGTACCGTGAGGTCGAGCGGTAGTACCATGAGGACGAGCGGTAGTACTGCTCCGGCGGTTCTACTGGCCTTTTGCCTCCTCGCTGTTGTTTTTCAAAGGGGTACTATGGCCCTAGCGGTAGTACCGCTCTGTGCGGGCTGTGAGCATAACGGTTAGATTTTTCCCCACCTATAAAAGGGGTCTTCTTCCCCATTCAACCTCATCTCTTAAGCTCGTGTTCTTCCCCCATTGTTGACCTTCTTCGAGCTTGCTAACTCTCACTCCCTCCAATGATTCTTGCTAGTTCTTGAGGGAAAAGAGAGAGGAGATCTAGATCCACATTTCCATCAATCACTTTCTCCTCTAAGTGAGGGGAACCCCTTGGATCTAGATCTTGGAGTTCTTCGTGTTCTTCTTTCGTTCTGCCTCTCATTTTCCTCCCTAGCATTAGTTGCATTGGTGGGATCTGGGAGAGAAGGACTTGGGCACTCCGTGTGCCCTTGCCATTGCATTTGGTGCATCGGTTTGAGTTCTCCACGTGATATGTGGAGGTTACAAGTTGAGAAGCTTATTACTCTTGGGTGTTTGGACACCCTAGAGCTTGTTCCTCTTGGGTGCCTTGTCGCCCTAGATGGTTGGTGTTTTTCGGAGCTCAATCATTGTGGTGTAAAGCTCCGGGCAAGCGTCGAGGTCTCCAATTAGGTTGTGGAGATCGCCCTGAGCAATTTGACGGGTACCGGTGACCGCCCCCAAGGGTTGCCAAAGTGTACAAGTTAGGTGACTGCCCCCAAGGGTTGCCATTTGTACGGGTTTGGTGACCGCCCTCAAGGGTCCCTTAGTGAAATCACGGCATCTTGCATTGTGCCAGGGCGTGAGGAGATTACGATGGCCCTAGTGGCTTCTTGGGGAGCATTGTGCCTCCACACCGCTCCAAACGGAGATTAGTATCCGCAAGGGTGTGAACTTTGGGATACATCATCGTCTCAGCGTGCCTCGGTTATCTCTTACCCGAGCCCTTTACTTATGCACTTTACTTTGTGATAGCCATACTGTTCCTTGTCATATATCTTGCTATCTCTTTGTTGTTTATCTTGCTTAGTATAAGTTGTTGGTGCACATAGGTGAGCCTAGTTGGTGTAGGTTTTGTGATTGACAAATTAACTGCTAGGTTTATTCCACATTTGTTCAAGGCTAAACCGTAATTATTTTAAGGCGCCTATTCACCCCCTCCCCTCTAGGCAACATCCACGATCTTTCACCAAGGCCCGACCTTCATTGATTGTACCTGGAAATGGCCTTGCCGAAGGCATTGTTTTGGAACTCGGACGTTTTCCAGGGTCAAAATCCAAGATCTTTGATTGGGCAACACCAACGCTTGTGCTTTCTTTCCTTCTTGAGGTGTTGCTTTTGGAGAATCTCGTTTGTAGTACAGGTGTTGTCTTCAGCGGTGGTTAGAGTGCTACTATTGCGAGTGGTTCAACACAACCATGATGGGATCTTTGTTTTCTTTTTTCTCTTTCTTTATTTTATTTCTTGGCTGTGTGCACCCCTGATGTCTTGGCCATCTTGTTGGTGCAGAGGTTGGGTGTATTTTATATCATCACGGTATTAATATATTCCCTTGGTACCATGAACTTCCTGTGCAAGTGCAAGGAGATGCAAATTATTTGTCTTGTGGCGATTTTCATGGTGCATTATGGGAAATACAACATGTAGAAGTAGTAATAGTATTTTTTTGAACCAACCTATGGTTGGATGGTTAGAGGGATAGTGATATCCCAGCCCATTAGGGTTCAATTACTGGTGCTCGCATTATTCCTGTATTTATTTCACAATTTCTGGCGATGCACTTTCAATGGGAGAAGATGTTTCCGTCAACGACGAGGCGCCTACGGGCTACGGTTCTGGCCTTGTGTGATTCCGGTATCACATACATGAAAAATAGTTCAAAAGACATTTACATTTACGAGAAAGCTATTCTCCTGCCGACCGGAATTCTGCTTCAGATCCGAATGATCCGTGCGGCACACGATCTGCATCGGACGGGTCCGCTTCTCCCGCAGACCCCGCCCGCTCTTTCCTTCTAATTTCGCTACGACATCCGCTTTCTCCCTTTAATCCCGCTGACCCCATCCGATCTTTTCCTCTTAATCCCGCTGATCCCATATCCGATCCTTCCTTCTAATCTCTTTCCTTATCCCGTTGACCCATTCTTTCCTTCGAAACCGTTTTTTCGTTAATGATCCCGCTCATGCCGCTCTTTCGTTCTACAATTTTTAACGTGTAAAGGGTTAAACAATCGCGTGAGGAGATACTTGAACCTGCGATCATCAAGTTGAGGTCATAATCCTACTACCAACTAGGCTAGCTGACCCAATCATACATAAACACTAAATTAGAATGTTTATGCTTGACCATGCGTGCATCTGAATGACCACGCATCAAGCATGTGCCTCAACAACCAAGTATACTAAAAAAAATTATGTATGATTATTAACCGAGACCAATTACACACCTCAATAACTTTTGTGTAAATAGTGTGATAATATACGCACGGATATCTGATAACTTACGTACAAATAATGCGGTAACTTTGACCCAGGGGAATGTTGATTGAAACATCCCTGATAACTTCTATGTAAATTGCATGATAACTTATGTACCACATACCTGATAAATTACATACAAACACCTTGATAACTTTGACCGATGGATTTTTTTTTCAAACATACTTCTCGATAAAACTTCTCCATGAACAACATGATAATAGATGCACCACAAATTTGATAACTTACGTACACCACGATAACTTTGGACGAGTGGATTATTTTGTTGAACGAGAAAGCTAACTTCCAGTCGATAGGAAGTTAGCGACAGATCCGCATGATTCTGGAGCCGCTCGCTTCTCCTCTCGCGCGTAAAAAGAGCTCAACAAAAGAAATGGGACCACTATACTAGGATTCTAACATACAACCTGTTGGTCCTGGCCATGACGCGCTACCAGCTGTGATGATAATCTGTTATGCTTCATGTACAGATTAATTGGTACTTATACATTAGTAAATGACAACGAGAAAGGAAGATGACAGTGCTTTTGACGAGAGGACGAAACCATTTGCTTCAAGTTTTTTAAAGGACTGATGCAACATGTTTTTACTCCACTTGTCTTTTTGTAGTGATGAATATTTTTCTAGAGAAATAAATTTTTAGCTCCTATATAATTCGAACATCAGTCTTTTTCTCGTGTGTCATCCCTCGGTAAATTCTTTTTAACGAGCCCGATAATTATACGCACCACAAACATGATAGTTTATGTGCAAATATCGTGGTAGCGTTTCTCACCCCAAAGAAAACTAGTGTAAATGCACCCACAATATCTTTTTGTATGGATAGCACGGTAACTCACACATCGCATACCTGATAACTTATGCACCCAAGTCCTGCTAACTTTAGCGACCGGGGTGGGGGGGTGGGGGTGGGGAGTTGATGAAATATACTCCGGTAACTTTTTTTGTGTGAATAGCATGATAACTCACACATTGCAGACTTATAACTTCTGTACCCCAGTTTTGCTAACTTTCGCGACGAAAGGGAGTGGGGCAGTTGATGAACTTTTGTGTCAATAGCATTCTATCTCACACATTGAAAACCTTATAACGAGGGTGCGGGGTGGGGAGAGTTGATCAAATAGTCCCTCCGTAGCTTTTGTGTCAATAGCATGGTAACTCTACTACGTATACCTGATAACTTATGTACCCCAGCCTTGTAACTTTGGCAACGGGGGTAGGGGTGAGGGTTGATGAAATATCCCCTCCGTAGGTTTTGTGTCAATAGTATGGTAACTCAGACATCGTAGACCTGCTAACTTGTTTACCCCGGTCCTGGTAACTTTGGGGACGGGGTGGGGGGGGGGAGTTTTGATGAATATCCTCTCGGTAACTTTTATCTGAATAGCATGGTAACTCACACACCGCAGACCTAATAACTTAGGTACCCTGGCCCTAGAAACTTTGGCGACCGCGGACATGATATTTATGTACACCCCTTGGTATCTTTCTAGGACCATGGTAACTTTTGACATGATATTTATGCACCGCTGACCTCAGAATTTACGTTCAACCACCATGTTAATTTTGACTTCAAGGAAAAAATGGTGAAACATAACTCCTCTGGTAACTTCTATGTAAGTTTATGACAATTTTATGCATGAAAGACCTAATATGTTACGTTTAAACACCATAGTATCTTTCATCCAAGGGAAAAAGTTTTTGAAACATTCACCGGTAATTTCTGTGTTAAATTATCATACTTCCCCATGCTAAAGTTATCATGCTTTAACATTCTCGTACTGCAGTTACCAACCCTATCATGATATAGTTATCATGTTGCTCATATCATAGTTATCACGTTGGTCATGTCTAAGTTACCAAGCCAAAGTTTATTATTTTTCTGATATGACGGGAGTAAGAAAGGTTCAAATAACACTGTTTATCTACAATAAACAACAACTAAAGGTGGCTTAGTTGGTTATTAGGCTCAATAGCTATTGCATAGACCTGGGTTCGAATCCTCTTTCAAGCACTTTTATTTTCTTCTCATATTATGCAGTGAACCAGAAAAAGTCACTAGCGATTTATGTTAGAATAAATCCGAGGCCATCGTTGATCATCCGAGGACCAAGCAATCACACGAGCACGACACTGAGATTTGTTAATGAGGTTCACCGATATGGCTACATCCTCGGGGCTTGACTATGGGCGCTCCTCCCCACGACACCGTTACAATACCACACGAGGTCGCCCTGGACACCGGCACATGCCGTCGGCTTCCCCTGCGTTCCGATGCTATTATGTTGGCACAGATTACATCGTGTGTCTACCCCCGCTATATAAAAGAGGCCTAGGATACAAGTGTCCTACTAGGACACGACTTCATATCCTATCTAAACACAATACTACTACAAGTTCAACTGTAACCTACCTTGTACACTATATTCGACACAACTCCAACAAACTCCACCTTGGCGAATATTCTCCACCACCTTGTATTCGTCAATGCGTCAAACTTCCATGTACATTGGACTTGAGCTTATCCCATGAGCACCGCTGCTACTCCAAAGACTCCATATGACTGCACCTGCAACTTCTAGTCCCTTCTTTTCTTGACCAGGGTCAACACTTGAGCAAAATTAAGTTCCTTGTTACTCTAGCTTGTGCTCCCAACTTCCAGAGTACCCGTCCAATGTCATCACACACTGATCATTGACCTGCGTGAAAGTGAACAACTCACATATTGGGTGTCACCCATAAGAGTTACCTGAACTCAACATCACCGCTCCTTTCTTGACTGCCTGTCTGAAACTTGAAGAAATTTCACCGTTGCTTATAGTCATCCTGAGTCAAATTCGCAGTTGTCTCACCACATGTATGACCACCAGAGCCCTGGCCCGTCTCCATGTCCCGTGCATACCGCACGCCTCGCCGCTATTACCGCGTCGAGTCTCCGCTGTCCTGGTCGAGTCTCAAGGGTCGTGAACCCACACCACTCAACCTCCACTGCAGAGTACCATCGATCATCGCCGACCGATGACGAGTTTCACGCTTCCATCAGACCACTGGGCTCCAGTCCGAATTACATGTCCCTCGCTTTTCCCCGCTGAAATAGGCTTCGATTCTGTGGATCCTTACACCGTAGCCCTTCAATCCAGCTCCACCTTCAACATGACTCCATGGTAGATGATCAGTCCACCCTCGCGCCTTAGTCTTGTCGAAGCCACACATGCCCTCTGGACCTGCGCCACGTGTTTCCACGCCCAGAAGTCGGTCACCATCGGCATCACGCTCCTATGTCGTCGTCGCCGATTCCATCACGTCTTCTGTATCAACCGACATCTAAGTCGATCCGTCAGACTGTCCAAGTCTTGACCCAGCCGAAGTTATCCGACTGCATGACACACTCGAGACTCCCAAATCCTCTTCCGCGAATCTCCATCCATCACCTGATAATTCGATCTTAGCTGACATGACTTCCTGCAACGCCTTCAAGCATCTCCATTGCGCCAACAAATCTTTCATCTTTGTCTGCCATAACCCAAGGTTTTCAGTTCCGTGAACTTGTCCACCTCAAACCCGGTACCCGTTGGCGTCATAGTTCTTTGTACGGCTGACCCTGCGAAAAATTATCCCAGCTTTGCACGTGATGCCCAAGTACACAAACAGAACCGAACGTGGTATGCTTCCATGTACTAGTTGCAATTCAACCAGGCCTTCACGTGACGTGCTATTGGCTCAATCCCAATGCTACTGTTGCTTTGCCTTGTCAATGCCTCCTACTAAATCGAATGGATGCCAACGTGATGAATATTTCCATCGCCAAATTGATCTGCCTATCTTCGTGTCACGTGGAGACTTGGTCTCCCTTTTGTCTTCTTTTGTTTCCAAAACAAAATCTCCTGGAGTATCAATCGAAACATGCATCGGATCGGACACCTCTCACGCAGAGCTTGCCAGCTCCTTCCGTGCCTGGTCCACCAGCACAAGACGCGTACGGACCAGCTAGTCCCGTTGGGCCAGCCCAGACCGCGCGCACTTCTGTTTCAGCTGCGTTGCCTGCCACGCGTGTCTACACCCACGCCGCCGCCCGCGCCTGTACGCTCGCCACATGTCCCTTGCTGCCGCAACGCGCATGCGAGCCTTCCGCATCCGACGCCTGCTGCAACCGCTGCGTTCCAATCCCGTCATGAACTCCGCCAGCTTACTACTGCTTCGTTAACAATCCGTAGCCTTCGAACAGCCTAGCTCATGATACCACTTGTTAGAATAAATCCGAGGCCTAGAGTCGTCCAACCAACGCCTCCAACGTAGCCAGCCGCCGCCTCCCCAAAACTAGGGTTCTTTGCCTCCCACCGGCGCCGGCGCCGGTCTGTCCCGTCTTCGGTGGCCTTAGGGCCATGGAGGCTGATTGGATCTCGGCCCTTGCTGGTAGGAGGGCTCCGCTTTCATATCTTTTTTCGAGCTTTCTTAGGGTTTGTGTCCTGCTCAGGAAGGCGAGACGGTGGCGGCTCCCTGAAGATGGAATAAAGGTCTCCCTGTCTAGTCCCCGTTCCGGTGATGTGTGCAAGTGTGGAGGTGTGTCTCCGACGGATCTGTCTTTGGTGGATTTGCTTCGATCTGTTCGTCGTTCGTCTTCGTTTGTGTGTCTTCAGGTTGGATCCTTTTGATCTACACTCTTCATCTGCGGCGGTTGCTGTTCTGGTGCGTTGGTTCCATGGGGCCTTAGCACGACGACTTCCCAACTGTCTACTACAACAATGTTTGCCCGGCTCTGGCGAGGGAGGGGCGATGACAGCGGCGCGCCTTCGGCTCGGTTCAGTGCTTGTAGTCGTCGTTAGGTGGTCTACGGTTCTGGATGTAATTTTTATTATCTCTAGTGTCCGTTGTATTACCATGATTGAAGATGAATAGATTGAAAGTTTTTCCGCAAAAAAAAGAATAAATCCAAGGCCATCATTGATCATCCGAGGACCAAGCAATCACATGAGCACGAAACCGAGATTTGTTAACGAGGTTCACCGGTATGGCTACATCCCCGGGGCCTGACTATGGGCGCTCCTCCCCATGACACCATCACAATACCGCACCCGGTCGCCCTGGACACCGGCACATGCCGCCGGCTTCCCCTGCGTTCCGGTGCTATTATGTTGGCATAGGTAAAATCGTGTGTCTACCCCCGCTATATAAGAGAGGCCTAGGATACAAGTGTCCTACTAGGACACGACTCCATATCCTATCTAAACACAATACTACTACAAGTCCAACTGTAACCTACCTTGTACACTATATTCGACACAACTCCAACAATTTATTGTTTCCATCTACGGTTTTTGAGAGAAGGAAAAAAATCAGTGAAAGCTAGCGTGGGATGATAACGATCGAACTAGTCGTGCGGATCTGTCGCTAACGACCAGTCGACTGGTCGTTAGCACAGTCCTTACATTTAAGAGAGCTCGTTCTAAAGAAGAACATTCGGACACACTCGAGCTCTCTCCACCACTGATCCAATCCCCTAAAAAAGGCTATCTCCTCCACTGTTCAAGATTCAACCAAAATTTGCCGGTCAAGATAGTAATACACGAAGTCAACTGGTAACATGCATGGCGCAGATCTCGACTTGCAAGTTGCAACTTGTACTGCAATTACATAGATAATCCATCCACGATGTATCGATCTCGAGTGTCTCCTTGGGCGCCTACAAATAGCATCGATGTGTATCAGCGAGTCATCACATATTTTCTATCCTGCATCTTCTTCTCTTGCTGACCCACACAGATCTTCCTCCTAGCTAGCTAACAAGCTTGCCCGGCCTTGCTGTGTCCGCAGCAATGGCTTCACATGGCGCCACTCTTGTTCTCAAGGCGGCCGTCTTCGCCGTCGTTCTCTCCATGCTGGTCCTGCCTTCCTCGGGGCGTTGTACATCGCTGGGATCGGCGCCGCCGCCACCACCGCAGGCGCCGGTTTCAGCAACTCCAGAGCCGCCACCACCGTCGGGGCCAAAGATAACTTGCGCGGATTGTATGCAGTGCCGGGACTCGTGCAGCAGCGACTGCGCCGCTCTCAGCTGCCTCCGGGAATAAATACTAGCGAGATAGCTAGCTCGCTAGGATGTGTTGCGTGCATGGTCGGTGGTGTCTTGTACTCAGGTTGTGCACGATTCGATGTATGCATCGAGGAATGAAGATGAATGCAATGTAGCTTTGAATAAATCTATTTTGTGGAGTATTTCAGTTCAATTGTACTGAACCTCTTCCTTCATTAGAGTTCGACTAGATAAACGCTAATATCAATTGGTAAGCATAATCATTGGGTGCCATGAATGCCATTAGACCACCAGCATATCCGCCATTCGTTGTGTCTTTCCATCCGACCGCCAGTATTTTCCAATTGCTTAAGATGACAAATCATTGTGCACGGACATTTTCAGGACAGATACAAGTTTTCGTACGTTGCAAAAACCGTGTGTTTTATGTTGGAGTTAAACACGAATAGTATGTCACGTGTCCGGTTCCGTGTACGTTACACGAGTCCGTGTTGGCTTCAAAGTCATTGCCGAGTAGGATTGCTAGTAGACATAGGTTAGCTACTAGTATATATACTTGACTAGCCCTGTAAACTTTGTACCACCGTGAATCGAAGCAATAAAGAAAAGCAGGCTCGACACGAGCCTGCGAGGCTATCCAAGCAATCAACAAGCTAGTTCTTCGTGTGCGTGCGTTCTTGTGTTTCCGGCCGGCTGGCCGTTGTGTACGTACGTATACGTTGGTGTTGTTGCTGCAGCTTCACGCTGTGTATGCCGGTGTTGTTTGGTGGTCAGATCGATCAAGTAGTACACGTACGTGTGTCTCCAGCCTTAAGCAATTGGCTGTTGTGTACGTGCATATATAGCTAGCTTGGGGCAGCAATCCAAGACTGTCAGCGTTGCTTCGGTTTGTTGTCGTTCGTCGTCGGTCATCGCCGTCGCCGGAAAGTACTCGGTGTCGGGTCTGGGCCAACAATTGGTATCTAGAGCAAGGTTAATCTCCTAGTAACGGGAGGTCATGTCGGATGACGAGAAGACCAAGCAGCTGGCGGAGTACTCCGGTATGGCTAAAGTAATTGCTGCTCCAGTGAGATCGGAGTATCCACGATTCGACCGTGGGAACTTCGTGGTGTGGGCGACCATGATGGAGTGGGCGCTCGAGGCCAATGTGCTCTGAGAAGCCGTCGACCCCGGCGGTGAGGAGTACCTGAAGGGTGGTGCCTTGTATCGGAAGGATCGCCAGGCTATCACGGCCATCTGCTCGGTGATGCCGGTGGACGTGCAGCAGCATCTAATCTCGAAGACATCAGCGAAGGAGGCGTGAGACACGCTCAAGACATTGCATCTAGGGCACTCGCGTGTGCGCGAGGCTAACTTGCAAACTTTGCTGAAAAGTTACGAGAATCTGAGGATGGGAGAAGATGAGACGGTGGACGCCTTCGCCGCAAGGGTGGCAACGACGGTAAACGGGATTCGCGGTCTCGGAGAGAAGTTAGAGGACATCTCCGTGGTTCGGCGTTTCCTACGTGCCGCTCCATCGCGCTACATGCCAATTGTGTCAGCGATCGAGCAGTGTGTTGATCTCAAGACTCTCACCTTGGATGATCTGGTTGGTCGCTTCAAGGCCCATGACGAGCGGATGAAACTGAGTTACGGTGACGCAAATCAGGATGAGTACCTGATGCTTACACGTGCTCAGTGGATGGCAATGGTTTCCAAAGAGAACAATTTCGACAAGGCGTCCGGTAGCGGCGGAAAGTACCGTCCCGCAAAGGACACCGACGAACAGTCGGAGAAGCCAAGGAAGAAAAAGTTCGACAAGAGGAAGATCCGTTTTCACAATTGTAATCTGCTCGGACACTTCAAGTCGGAGTGTAAGAATCCCCCGAAGGAGAGGGCGCTCATGGCCCAGCAAGGTGATGAAGGTGACATGATGTTGATGTGCGAACTCGTGGATAAGGTGGATCCAGTTCTTCAAGTGTCGGCTAAAGAAATTGTCGCGCTCCGTGAAGAAAAAGTTCGCTCTCAAGATCATGGTTCGGAAACTCGTGTCGATGCTACAGACGCGGGCGGTGATTCTGAAACTTACGTCGATGTTACGGGTATAAGTGCTAACTTCGCTGGAGCGGACGCAGCAATTGCCGCGTGTGCTCGACCATGGAGAAGCAGTCTTCTTACGATGCGTCCAGAAAAAATAAAGGTGTACATGGCGCCGGAAGTCCACGAAGAAACAAAAGCTGGTGCTAGTACTGGTGCAAAGACAGAGACATATGTTGCAAGAGAAAATGCAGACATGGGTGTCATGACTGTTGGGGCTGGTGCATCAAGTACAAGTGCAGCTATGGTACAAAGACATGGAGTTGGTGGCCAAGGCGTGGCACTCCATGGCTTAGTGAACGGACAACCAGGGAAGTCCAAAGGCAGCAGTTCTTGCAACCTAGCAAGCAGGATGGGATGCAACCCAGAAACAGAAAGCGGCAGCGCGGAAGGAGTCTCATGCGGAGGCGTGCCTGAAGGCCATGGAGGTGATGGGCTTGGCTCATTGGTTGTCGTAGGCGCTGGCAATCTGGGCAGCAAAAGCCTAAGCAGGCTACGAGACCCACCAAAGGGCATGCATGCATGCCCACGTGCTAAGGATGAGCATGCATTAGGAGCCCCGTCGTGTGCATGCTTGTACGCAGGAAAGGCAGCCATGTTGGCACCTGCATCATCTCCGAAAATAAAGGAGGAAAGGATACTGTCATCTACATCCGTACTCCTACAGCCGGTGTTACACCCATATTCGGAGAAGTCTCTTCGGACGATTGACCCGGTAAAGGTGAAAAGGAGTGGGCGACGGTGTCTAGCAAGCGCCGAGGAACCGGCGAAATTTGTGGACGCAAATACGAAGGATTGTTGGCGTCAGGCTATGGTAAAGGAGTTGAGGTCGATCCACGACAATAATGCATGGGAGCTCGTGGATCTTCCCAACAATGGAAAAGTCATGGATCTCAAGTGGGAATTTACGATCAAGAGAGATGTCGAAGGTTCCGTGAAGCACAAAGCAAGGCTAGTGTCCAAAGAGTACGTGCAAGAGGAAAGTGTGGATTTCGAAGAAGTGTTCGTTCCCAGTGCAAAGATGGAGTCGGTGAGATTACTCATCGCTCTCGCGGCTCAAGAATCATGGAAAGTACATCACATGGATGTAAACTCCGCGTTTTTGAATGGCGAGATAGAAGGAGATGTGTATGTGAATCAACCACTGGGATTCATCAAAGAGGGAGAGGAACACAAGGTACTAAAGCTACACAAAGTCGTGTACGGGCTAGGGCAAGGCTCTCGGGCGTGGAACATCAAACTTGATCAGACGATGATTTCTCTTGGATTTGAGAAAGCCATATTGGAGCATGCGATGTACAAGAGAGGTGAAGGAAGGGATCGTCTACTAGTTGGCATCTACGTCGACGACCTGTTGATAACTGGAGCAGATGAAGAGGTGATTGCAAAGTTCAAGCTACAATTGAAGGAGTTTTTCAAGATAGATGATCTTGGTATTTTGAGTTACTACCTCGGGATGGAGGAACATCAAAAGCCGGAGGGGATCACACTATGCCAGGAGGCACATGCAAGGAAGGTACTTGAAAGCCGTGGCATGAAAGATTGCAATCGCATTGTCGCTTCAATGGAACCTCGTCTTGAACTGAGCAAGAAAGAGATGGTGAAACTACTCGTCTATAGTGGTAGTGACAAGGAAAGGATTGTTGACGACCGTAAGAGTACTTCGGACGTGACATATTTTCTTGGAGGAAGCATAGTAAGCTGGCTATCACGAAGACAGAAAGTGGTGACATCGACTTCAAGTGAAGCAGAGTGTCAAGGTGTGTGGCTAGGGAGCCTACACAGTGATCTCATGGATCGAGATCCAGAACAAGTGGTGCTCAATGTTGACAGTGAGTCTACGTTTTTTCTACGCAAGGATCCAGTGCGGCATGACAGGAGCAAGCACATTGATACGATGTATCACTACATGAAGGATGGTGTAGAAGAAGGTAAGGCGAAGGTCAACCACATTCGCACCGATGATCAGCTAGCGGACATCCAGACCAAGGCTTTGGACCGAGAGAAGTTCTTGGAGATGAAAAGAAGGATCAGCGTCCGAGCTGTAACGTAACGGCGTCGTGTTTAGGGGGGTGATTGTTGGAGTTAAACACGAATAGTATGTCACGTGTCCGGTTCCGTGTACGTTACACGAGTCCGTGTTGGCTTCAAAGTCATTGCCGAGTAGGATTGCTAGTAGACATAGGTTAGCTACTAGTATATATACTTGACTAGCCCTGTAAACTTTGTACCACCGTGAATCGAAGCAATAAAGAAAAGCAGGCTCGACACGAGCCTGCGAGGCTATCCAAGCAATCAACAAGCTAGTTCTTCGTGTGCGTGCGTTCTTGTGTTTCCGGCCGGCTGGCCGTTGTGTACGTACGTATACATTGGTGTTGTTGCTGCAGCTTCACGCTGTGTATGCCGGTGTTGTTTGATGGTCAGATCGATCAAGTAGTACACGTACGTGTGTCTCCAGCCTTAAGCAATTGGCTGTTGTGTACGTGCATATATAGCTAGCTTGGGGCAGCAATCCAAGACTGTCAGCGTTGCTTCGGTTTGTTGTCATTCGTCGTCGGTCATCGCCGTCGCCGAAAAGTACTCGGTGTCGGGTCTGGGCCAACATTTTATTCATATTACACGGTTACAATCCGGTAATTGCCTTTGGCTCTTAGGTGCATATGCATCCATTGTCGAAATACACATTTCGAAAAGTTAAAAAATTCGGAACAAAAATCCCGCGTGTATATCCGGACATTTTATGTGCGTGCAAAAGGTTTCAGTGAAAAACGATGTATTTTGTGGCTTGTGTAAAAAGACAAATTCTGATGCTTCATTCTAACTATTCACGAGGCATTTCTTTATCTTTTTTACACAAGCCACAAAAAACGTCATTTTTCACCGAAACCTTGTGAACACACATAAAATGTCCAGATATACACGTGGGATTTTTGTTTCGAATTTTTCAACTTTTCGAAATGTGTATTTCGACAATAGGTGCATATGCACCTAGGAGCCAAAACGCCGCTCTCCTTACAATCAACTGGCACTAGCAGCTCGATACATGGAGGATTTTGGCTTAGCCAACAAGCTATCCTAACCTCCGTTCTTCCATGGATAGTCAGACACTCGGCAACCCCTATTCTGTTCACGATTAATCTTACATAGCGAAAGCCCACACAGTTCTAGACGGCATTTAATCTCAGACATGAGATGACCATAAAGCGATTTATCTAGAGAGCTTCCTTGCAGTGGCATTGTCAGCACTTTAATGAATTTCAAGGAGATATTCGATACAATGTTCTACCTCCCTCATTTTCTTCTATCAAGAGCTTCCTGGCCGAATGTCACCTGCTACCCCACCAAGATGCATAGTTCCCCCACCATACGATTTGCATCCGGCGGTCAAGAGTGTGGGGGCACTACACCCGGCAAGTACTAGATCATGTGTTGATTGGTAATTGAAACTCGTGCTCATGGAAGTTGTTGAGGAAGTACCAAGAAATACGCAAACACATCTACTTTGATTTACACGATCTCACTTGGGTACGCAGGGAGGAGGATGAGCTGGACAATGGTACATGACGGAGCGGACAAGGTGTTCGCTCCGCGACAATAATGTACATTCATGACATCCTCGCTTAATTAGTCCAGTCCTAATATCTATGCGTGGAATCAGTCAAGATGATTGTGCTAGTTATGAGTCAACATGTAATTAACAACAATCGTTGCACAGATTTTGACTTTCGACATGGTGTACTTAGCATAAATATATCCATCTATATTTTTTTGTGAAAATGATCAAGATCTATTATCAAAGTTCACAAGATGTACATGAAGGAAATATGCCCTAGAGGCAATAATCACTAGTGCAGAACCGGGCAATAGCACCGGTTCGTAAGGCCCTTTAGTGCCGGTTACATAACCGACACTAAATTGTGGTCACTAAAGGCCCCCCCCCTTTAGTACAGGTTCAGCACGAACCGGTGCTAAAGGGCAACCACGTGGCACGAGCCAGCTCCGGGGGCCTAGAGCCCTTTAGTACCGGTTGGTAACACCAACTGGTACTATAAGGTTTGGTGGGTTTTTAGTTTTATGATTTCTTTTTCATTTAATTTTGTGTTTCCATTTTAATTCTTTTTCGTTTGCTGGTATTTTACGATACTACACATTGTACACGTTATGCATATATATATAAATAGAATTTCTATAGTAGAACTAATCATCGAGTTCAACATGATTGTCATGATATTATAAGCGTTCATATATAACACCACAAAAGCAAATCACTTAAGTTCAGAACGAAGAACACAGACATGAAATGACAAGTACTAATTAAGAGCAGCATGAAGAACTAGCTGAATCACTCCTGCTAGCTACTCTCTCTCTGGTAAAATAGCATAAAACAATATAGACCCTGACTCTCCATTATGAAGAATGGCGATCATCCTGTCTCCAATTCTTGCCCTTCGCTGCTTATTGCTTCCAACAAGCTCCTTTTAGAAACCCGGTATGGACAGTTGAGATTCGTAGGACGACCTGGTCGTATGTTCAAAACATGAAGGCTACCATGCGTATACATCAGATGAGGCACACAATCATTCGGGATTATCTGTTGAAAAACATAGTAATAACTTCGTAGTTAGCAATGATGTACTAGTTTTAGAAGTGTGCAAAAAGATGCACGGATGTTGTAATAGTAAAAAATAATCTTACCAAGGTATCTCCATGGTAGTTACCGTAGTTTAACATGTGCACTAGTGGCACGTATTGACCATAATGTTGAGGAGTTTGATTGTAGATATTGTAATTCTCAAGATCAGTACAAAATCCGACCAGATGATTTTTCTCCTGATAAGTTAATTCGGAGCCTTCGATGTAGTACGTTCTGTCTACCATCTTCCGCACATTCTTTGAAGAATGAAAATAAGCTGTCAATGGAGATAAGTTGTCAACTATATATTTTGAAATAAACAATATAAATTACTTAATAACTATGTTTAGCTCACATGAGGGAAGAACTGGAGGTGTATCCACAAGGACCCAAATCGAAGGTGTCTCTTGCTCGATTGTAGGATCACCAAGATCCATGGTGACAAGCATACCCTCATCAAGACCATACATCTTGCAAAATGCATCCCAATTTTTGCAACCAAAATGGGTTACACTCTGAGCATTGTACAACTTTACTTGAAAATCCACACCATGATGGGTACTTAGGATAATTTTTTTGGTTTCAAAATTTTCATGGTCTTCAAAACCCATCCTCTCCAAGACATAGCGTCTTGCAAAGCATGGGATAAGCTAGTCGAATTGGAAAAGATGAAAAATACACGTTAAAATAGTTGAAGTCATGCTTAATTACGCAAAAAACTATTGTAAATCGTTGCTATGCCGTATGAACATCGCAGGTCTCCTCGAGCTTAATGCTGAAGCGCCGATCTTCGCCCAGCTCAATGAACTGTCGCAGATACCTCGGTCGTCGTGGCACCAATCGCACTTCGGCGGTTTTCGTCGTCCGATGAGTACGACATTTCGCCTACGCTCATAATTTAAATATTAAACTAGATCATTATTATTAATCACGGGTTGACTATCGATGATCGATGTACGTACGTAGCTCCTCTTTCATTCCCGAATGCATTATTATACCAAATTGTCTAGCACACGGGAATGAAGGAGAACTTATCCAATATGAGCATTCAATAAGCAAAACCAAATCATAAAATAAAGTATAGTATTCAAATTAGCATGCATTCAATAATTATAAGCAAAAGTACATCATCTCTTGGTGTCCGTACATCGTCGAATATTATCACTAATACAACTAGAACCGTAGCGCCCGACGGGTATCGACGCGGGCGGTGGACACACAAAGATAAGGAACCATCACAGGATCATAGCTCCAGTGAGATCCCTGAAGAACAAATAAATAAGTAGTACTTACTAAAAACAAACTACTTCATTATATAGTAAAATAAATTAGTTTATTAAATCAACTAGCTAGTTCAACTATATATAAACTACTTCTTCTTTTTTTTCCTTTTTCTAAATACTATGAACAAAAAAAATCATTAAAATTCTATGAACAAAATTCATTACACAATCTAAATATCACCAAAAAAAATATATTAACAATAATATCACCAAACATGCATATTCAATAATAATATCACCAAAAAAATCTATTAATAGAAAAAAATCTATTAACAGAAAAATCTATTAATTCAACTAGTTCAACTAAGCATTTACTAAAAATAAACTAGTTATATTGATTCAACTAGTTCAACTAATTAAGCATTTACTAAAAATAAACTAGTTCTATATATTAATTCAACAAGTTCAACTAAGCATCTTCTAAAAATAAACTAGTTCTATATATTAATTCAACTAGTTAAACTAAGCATTATATTTACTAAAATAAACAAGTTATTATATTAATTCAACTAGTTCAACTAAGCATTTACTAAAAACAAACTAGTTATATATATTAATTCAACTAGTTCAACTAAGCATTTACTAAAAATAAACTAGTTATATATATATTAATTCAATTAGTTCAACTAAGCATTTACTAAAAATAAACTAGTTCGTTCTATATATTAATTCACTAGTTCAAACTAAACATTAACATATTTCTAATTCATCGATGATAACATTTCTAACATTCTAAAAATAAACTAGATAGTTCTAATTCATCTAAACATTATATATAGAAAACAGAAAATAAGTAAAACAATATGTGTGTGTGTGTATATACGTGTGTGTGTGTATGTGTGTGTGTGTACGTGTAGTGTGTGTGTGTGTTTTGTGTGTACGTGTCTGTGTGTACGTGTGTGTGTATGCGTGTGTGTGTGTAGTGTGTGTGTATGCGCGTGTGTGTGTGTGTCTGTGTGTGTAGTGCGTCTGTGTGTATGTGTGTATTCGTGTGTACGTATATCTATGGAGTGGGCCACCGGCGCGACGGGTGGCAGCGGCGACGACGGCGGCGGCTGTGGACGGCGACGAGACGGCGGCGGCGGGACGGCGACGAGTCCGGCGGCGGCAGCGGATCGATGGTGACGTGGCGTGGCGGCGGGGCGGCGACGACGACGGCGGCGGCGGGGCGGCGACGACGACGGCGGCGGGGCGGCGAGGGCGACGGCACGGCGGCGCGGCGGCGGCGCCGGAGACCACGATAGATCGAGAGGCCGCGAGAAGTGGAACGAAGTGCAACGAGATAACTGAATTTTTGTAAGTGCCATATATATAGGAGGGGCCTTTAGTACCGGTTGGAGCCACGAACCGGTACTAAAGGCCAATTTTGACCAGCCCAAGCGGCGGGAAACAAGGGCCTTTAGTACCGGTTGGTGGCTCCAACCGGTACTAAAGGGCAACACATTAGTACCGGTTGGAGCCACCAACCGGTACTAAAGACCGTGTGCTGCCACCGCAGTGCGCTATGTTTAGTCCCACCTCGCCGAGCGAAGGGCAGCTGCACTGGTTTATAAACCCAGCCGCGGCTGCCCTTTCGAACTCCTCTATTTAGCAGGCTTCTGGGCCTAACTAGGGCGCGCTGCCCTGTGAGTCTGCTGGCCCTACTGGGCATGTATTCGCACACCCAAGGTCTGGCAGGCCCACAGGGCAGCGCCCCAACAATTTTTTTCTTTTCTGCATTATTTATTTTCTTCTATTTATTTTTGAGTAATTTTTTATATAGTTATTTCTTTTCTGCTTTATTTTTTTCTTCTATTTATTTATGAGTAGTTTTTTGCCGTATTTAGTTTCTTTGTGAATATTTTTGCTTTATATAATTGTTTTACTTTTCTGCATTATTTATTTTCTTCTATTTATTTTTGAGTAATTTTTTTATATAGTTATTTCTTTTCTGCTTTATTTTTTTCTTCTATTTATTTCCGAGTAGTTTTTTTTTGCCGTATTTAGTTTCTTTGTGAATATTTTTGCTTTATATTAGTTTTTTTCTCTTCTGCATTATTTATTTTCTTCTATTTATTTTTGAGTAATTTTTTATATAGTTATTTCTTTTCTGCTTTATTTTTTTCTTCCTCTTCTTCTTCTTCTTCTTCCTCTTCCTCTTCTTATTCTTCTTCTCCTTCTCCTTCTCCTTCTACTTCTTCTTCTTCTCTTCTTCTTCTTCTTCTTCTTCTTCTTCTTCTTCTTCTTCTTCCTCTTCTTATTCTTCTTCTCCTTCTTCTTCCTCTTCTCCTTCTTCTCCTTCTTCCTCCTCCTCCTCCTCTTCTTCTTCTTCTTCTTCTTCTTCTTCTTCTTCTCCTCCTCCTCCTCCTCCTCCTCCTCTTCTTCTTCTTCTTCTTCTTCTTCTTCTTCTTCTTCTTCTTCTTCTTCTTCTTCTTCTTCTTCTTCTTCTTCTTCTTCTTCTTCTTCTTCTTCTTCTTCTTCTTCTTCTTCTTCTTCTTCTTCTTCTTCTTCTTCTTCTTCTTCTTCTTCTTCTTCTTCTTCTTCTTCTTCTTCTTCTTCTTCTTCTTCTTCTTCTTCTTCTTCTTCTTCTTCTTCTTCTTCTTCTTCTTCTTCTTCTTCTTCTTCTTCTCCTTCTTCTCCTTCTTCTTCTCCTTCTTCTTCCTCTTCTTCTTCATCTTCCTCTTCTTCTTCTTCCTCTTCTTCTCCTTCGTCTTCTTCTTCTTCTTCTTCTTCTTCTTCTTCTTCTTCTTCTTCTTCTTCTTCTTCTTCTTCTTCTTCTTCTTCTTCTTCTTCTTCTTCTTCTTCTTCTTCTTCTTCTTCTTCTTCTTCTTCTTCTTCTTCTTCTTCTTCTTCTTCTTCTTCTTCTTCTTCTTCTCCTCCTCCTCCTCCTCCTCCTTCCTTTTGCCATAACAGAAGAAGTCCGGAGTTGTAATAAGTTATTAAAAATAAAAAAGAGGTGCAATGCTCGTTAATTTGCTTCAAGCCTTTTGGAATAGTGTAAGCGCCTTTGCTGGCGTAGCTCGTGCAATCTACCATATTCCTAAAGGCTTGAAGTTAACAACCTGAGCATTGAGCCTCTTCTTCATCGTCTCTGCACTCAGGGCTTATAAACCGCTCCTACTCCCTCTCTCTTGGCGAGGTGGGACTAAAAAACAGCTTACCCTTTAGTACCGGTTTGAGCCACCAACCGGTACTAAAGGTGGTGCGCTGCCTGCACAAAATTTAATTAGTGTCATTTAGCTCAAAAGAGATTGTCCAGTTTGTAAACGAAGTGCATCCAGTTTTTGCCGTAACCCTCTCTACTTTTTTGAACAATCTATGTGGGTGAAATGATGATACCATGCCAAGTTTCAACTTTTTCAGAGTTCATTTGTAGTGCTTTTCAATTTCCAGGTCATTTAGTTCTCAAAACAAATCATTGAATGCATGAAAAATAGCAAATAAAGGCAGAATGGTTGAAAGTTGATGGTGTTGCTTTGAATGATGCATACTGAATGCACAAAAAGTCTAGAGTTGTAATAAGTTTTAAAAAATGAAATGCCTTTTTAACAGATGAGTTTAATTTCGTCAGAAACCTGAATACTTCGAAAGAGATTCTCCGGTTTGTAAACGAAGTGCATCCAGTTTTTGCCGTAACCCTCTCTACTTTTTTGAACAATCTATGTGGGTGAAATGATGATACCATGCCAAGTTTCAACTTTTTCAGAGTTCATTTGTAGTGCTTTTCAATTTCCAGGTCATTTAGGTCTCAAAACAAATCATTAAATGCATGAAAAATATCAAATGAAGGCAGAAATGGTTGAAAGTTGATGGCGTCGCTTTGAATGATGCATACTGAATGCACAAAAGTCTGGAGTTGTAATAAGTTTAAAAATGAAATGCCTTTGTTACGAGATGAGTTTAATTTAAATCGAACCTGAATACTTGAAAGAGATTGTCGGTTTGTAAACAAAGTGCATCCAGTTTTTGCCATAACCCTCTCTACTTTTTTGAACAATCTATGTGGGTGAAATGATGATACCATGCCAAGTTTCAACTTTTTCAGAGTTCATTTGTAGTGCTTTTCAATTTCCAGGTCATTTAGTTCTCAAAACAAATCATTGAATGAATGAAAAATAGCAAATAAAGGCAGAATGGTTGAAAGTTGATGGTGTTGCTTTGAATGATGCATACTGAATGCACAAAAAGTCTAGAGTTGTAATAAGTTTTAAAAAATGAAATGCCTTTTTAACAGATGAGTTTAATTTCGTCAGAAACCTGAATACTTCGAAAGAGATTGTCCCGTTTGTAAACGAAGTGCATCCAGTTTTTGCCGTAACCCTCTCTACTTTTTTGAACAATCTATGTGGGTGAAATGATGATACCATGCCAAGTTTCAACTTTTTCAGAGTTCATTTGTAGTGCTTTTCAATTTCCAGGTCATTTAGTTATCAAAACAAATCATTGAATGCATGAAAAATAGCAAATGAAGGCAGAAATGGTTGAAAGTTGATGGCGTCGCGTTGAATGGTGCATACTGAACGCAAAAAATATAAGAGCATTTACATCATGATCTTATATTTATTCACAGTCTAAACTGTCAATATGATCTTATAACATCAAAAATACTTTGATCATCAATGATCTTTCACTACTAGGGAAAATGCTATACACAGAATCTTAGCGTAGAGCGAGGTTAAAACCTCGCTATCGCTATTTACTAGCAGCGCAGGTTTTTAAACCTCGCTACTACTAAGTTGATAGCAGCAGCGCGGGTTTGTAACCCTTGCTACTACTAAGCGGTCTCTACCGTGCCCCCCGGGATATGCCATAGTAGTAGCGAGGGTTTTTAACCCTCGCTGCTGCTAAGTTGATAGCAGAGCGGGTTTTAACCTCGCTATTACTAACCCGCCATCGCTATCAACTTAGTAGTAGCGAGGTTAAAACCCGCCATCGCTAATCGTCTCATAGTCATAGCGAGAGCGCGGGTATGGCCTATTTGTCAAAATCTACCCCCGTGGACCGCCTTTTCAGTTTTAAAAAAAATAAAAGAAAATGATAAAAATGTCAAAAAAATAAAAGAAAATAAGTTTTCCATGTGATATGTGGTCTAGTTGTTGGGAAAATTTACAAATATGAATTTCGACTTTATTTGCAAAATCTCTCTGAAAAATTGTAAAATGGCCATAACTTTTGCATACAAACTCGGATGAAAAAGTTTTTTATATGAAAAAGCATCTACTCGAAAAGTTTAACGTTAGCTGTAGCGCGGGTTGCACCCGCGCTACTGCTATAAGTTAGCTGTAGCGCCTTATTAGTAGCGCGGGTACCCGCGCTACTAATAGGCCCAAAACCCGCGCTGCTGCTAGGCTTTTCCCTAGTAGTGTTTGTCTGTACAATCTGAATTGTCAATATGAGTCATCAACGATTTATAAACTGATGAAGACTCATATTGCAGCCACAAATTCTACACATAGAGTTCAATGAAGACCAAGTGCTTGTGATAGTTTGAGAAATAACATATTTAAGGTTGTAAAAGGCTTGTTAGGGGAGCGAGGTGGGACTAAAAACAGCTTGCCATTACCTCATTAGTACCGGTTCGTGGTACGAACCGGCACTAAATGGTGATGGTGGGGCCATAGCCTGACCACAGGCTGACACATCCCCTTTAGTACCGGTTCGTGGCATGAACCGGTACTAAAAGTTCGCCACGAACCGTTGCTATTGATCGCCGCCACGAACCGGTGCTATTGGCCACATTAGTGCCGGCTGAAATTCAAACCGGCACTATTGGGCTTCACGTTTGACCCTTTTTCTACTAGTGAATAAAGTTATTATTTATTTCCTCATATCATGATAAATGTTTATTATTCATGCTAGAATTGTATTAACCGGAAACATGATACATGTGTGAATACATAGTCAAACATAGTGTCACTAGTATGCCTCTACTTGACTAGCTCATTGATCAAAGATGGTTATGTTTCCTAACCATAGGCATGTGTTGTCATTTGATCAATGGGATCACATCATTAGGAGAATGATGTGATTGACTTGACCCATTCCGTTAGCTTAGCACTTGATCGTTTCGTATGTTGCTATTGCTTTCTTCATGACTTATACAAAGTTCCAGCAACTATGAGATTGTGCAACTCCTGTTTACCGGAGGAACAATTTGTGTGCTACCAAACGTCACAACGTAACTGGGTGATTATAAAGGTGCTCTACAGGTGTCTCCAAAGGTACATGTTGAGTTGGCATAATTCGAGATTAGGTTTTGTCACTCCGATTGTCGGAGAGGTATCTCTGGGCCTTCTCGGTAATACTCATCACCTAAGCCTTGCAAGCATTGTAACTAATGAGTTAGTTATGAAATGATGTATTACGAAACGAGTAAAGAGACTTGCCGGTAACGAGATTGAACTAGGTATTGGATACCGACGATCGAATCTCGGGCAAGTAACATACCGATGACAAAGGGAACAACGTATGTTGTTATGCGGTTTGACCGATAAAGATCTTTGTAGAATATGTAGGAACCAATATGAACATCCAGGTTCCACTATTGGTTATTGACCGAGAATAGTTCTAGGTCATGTCTACATAGTTCTCGAACCCGTAGGGTCCGCACGCTTAACGTTACGATGACAGTTTTATTATGAGTTTATAAGATTTGATGTACCGAAGTTTGTTCGGAGTCCCGGATGTGATCATGGACATGACGAGGAGTCTCGAAATGGTCGAGACATAAAGATTGATATATTGGACGACTATATTTGTGTTGGAAATATGCCCTAGAGGCAATAATAAATTAGTTATTATTATATTTCCTTGTTCATGATAATCGTTTATTATCCATGCTATAATTGTATTGATAGGAAACTCAGATACATGTGTGGATACATAGACAACACCATGTCCCTAGTAAGCCTCTAGTTGACTAGCTCGTTGATCAATAGATGGTTACGGTTTCCTGACCATGGACATTGGATGTCGTTGATAACGGGATCACATCATTAGGAGAATGATGTGATGGACAAGACCCAATCCTAAGCCTAGCACAAAGATCGTAGTTCGTATGCTAAAGCTTTTCTAATGTCAAGTATCTTTTCCTTAGACCATGAGATTGTGCAACTCCCGGATACCGTAGGAATGCTTTGGTGTACCAAACGTCACAACGTAACTGGGTGGCTATAAAGGTGCACTACAGGTATCTCCGAAAGTGTCTGTTGGGTTGGCACGAATCGAGACTGGGATTGGTCACTCCGTGTAAACGGAGAGGTATCTCTGGGCCCACTTGGTAGGACATCATCATAATGTGCACAATGTGACCAAGGGGTTGATCACGGGATGATGTGTTACGGAACTTGTAAAGAGACTTGCCGGTATCGAGATTGAACAAGGTATCGGTATACCGATGATCGAATCTCGGGCAAGTACAATACCGTTAGACAAAGGGAATTGTATACGGGATCGATTGAGTCCTTGACATCGTGGTTCATCCGATGAGATTATCGTGGAACATGTGAGAGCCAACATGGGTATCCACATCCCGCTGTTGGTTATTGACCGGAGAACGTCTCGGTCATGTCTACATGTGTCCCAAACCGTAGGGTCTACACACTTAAGGTTCGATGATGCTAGGGTTGTAAAGGAAGTTTGTATGTGGTTACCGAGTGTTGTTAGGAGTCCCGGATGAGATCCCGGACGTCACGAGGAGTTCCGGAATAGTCCGGAGGTAAAGATTTATATATGGGAAGTCCTGTTTTGGTCACCGGAAAAGTTTCGAATTTTATCGGTAACGTACCGGGACCACCGGGAGGGTCCCGGGGGTCCACCAAGTGGGGCCACCAACCCTGGAGGGCTACATGGGCCAAGTGTGGGAGGGCACCAGCCCCAGGTGGGCTGGTGCGCCCCCCACAAGGGCCCAAGGCGCCTAGGGTTTGGGGAGGCGGTGCTTCCACCTAAACTTGGGGGGCAAGTTTCCCCTCTCCCCTCCCTTGGCCGCCACCCTAGATGGGTTTGGGCTGGCCACTGTCCCTAGGGGTGGAACCCTAGGTGGGGGCGCAGCCCCTCCCCTCTTCCCCTATATATACTTGAGGGTCTAGGGGCTGCCAACACATGAGTTTTGACCTCTCCCTGGCGCAACCCTACCTCTCTCCCTTCTCCTCTCTTGCGGTGCTTGGCGAAGCCCTGCAGGATTGCCACGCTCCTCCACCACCACCACGCCGTTGTGCTGCTGCTGGACGGAGTCTTCCTCAACCTCTCCCTCTCTCCTTGCTGGATCAAGGCGTGGGAGACGTCACCGGGCTGTACGTGTGTTGAACGCGGAGGTGCCGTCCGTTCGGCACTAGGATCTCCGGTGATTTGGATCACGACAATCACGACTCCTTCAACCCCGTTCTCTTGAACGCTTCCGCTTAGCGATCTACAAGGGTATGTAGATGCACTCTCCTTCCCCTCGTTGCTGGTTTCTCCATAGATAGATCTTGGTGACACGTAGGAAAATTTTGAATTTCTGCTACGTTCCCCAACAATTTGGACACCGAAATTGTTCCGGGTGATTTCGGAGAAAACCGGAATGCCGGGGGGTTACCGAAACCCCTCGGGAGAGTTAATGGGCCACATGGGCCTTGGTGGGAAGAGAGAGGGGTGGCTAGGGTGGGCCGCGTGCCCCCTCTCCCTCTGGTCCGAATTGGACTAGGAGGGGGGGCGGCGCCCCCTTTCCTTCCCCCTTCTCCCCCTTCCTTCCCCCTCCTAGTAGGAGTAGGAAAGGAGGAGTCCTACTCCTACTAGGAGGAGGATTCCTCCTCCTTGGCGCGTCCCAAGGGGCCGGCCAGCCTCCCCCCTTGCTCCTTTATATACGGGGGCGGGGGGGGGGGCACCCCATAGACACATAAGTTGATCTACGGATCGTTCCTTAGCCGTGTGCGGTGCCCCCCTCCACCATATTCCACCTCATTCATATCGTCGAGGAGTTTAGGCGAAGCCCTGCGCCGGTAGAACATCATCATCGTCACCATGCCGTCGTGCTGATGGAACTCATCCCCGACGCTTCACTGGATTGGAGCCCGGGGGACGTCATCGAGCTGGACGTGTGCTGAACACGGAGGTGCCGTACGTTCGGTGCTTGGATCGGTCGAATCGTGAGGACGTACGACTACATCAACCGCATTGTCATAACGCTTCCGCTTGACGGTCTACGAGGGTACGTAGACAACACTCTCCCCTCTCGTTGCTATGCCATCACCATGATCTTGCGTGTGCATAGGAAATTTTGTGAAATTACTATGTTCCCCAACAGTGGCATCCGAGCCAGGTTTTATGCGTTGATGTTATATGCACGAGTAGAACACAAGTGAGTTGTGGGCGATACAAGTCGTACTGCTTACCAGCATGTCATACTTTGGTTCGGCGGTATTGTTGGATGAAGCGGCCCGGACCGACATTATGCGTACGCTTACGCGAGACTGGTTTTACCGCCGTGCTTTGCACACAGGTGACTAGCGGGTGTCAGTTTCTCCAACTTTAGTTGAACCGAGTGTGACTACGCCCGGTCCTTGCAAAGGTTAAAACAACACCAACTTGACGAACTATCGTTGTGGTTTTGATGCGTAGGTAAGAACGGTTCTTGCTCAGCCCGTAGCAGCCACGTAAAACTTGCAACAACAAAGTAGAGGACGTCTAACTTGTTTTTGTAGGGCGTATTGTGATGTGATATGGCCAAGACGTGATGCTATATTTTATTGTATGAGATGATCATGTTTTGTAACCGGTTATCGGCAATCGGCAGGAGCCATATGGTTGTCGCTTTATTGTATGAAATGCAATGCCTCTGTAATTGCTTTACTTTATCACTAAGCGGTAGCGATAGTCGTAGAAGCAATAGATGGCGTAAACGACAACGATGCTACGATGGATATCAAGGTGTCGCGCCGGTGACGATGGTGATCACGACGGTGCTTCGGAGATGGAGATCACAAGCACAAGATGATGATGGCCATATCATATCACTTATATTGATTGCATGTGATGTTTATCCTTTATGCATCTTATCTTGCTTTGATTGACGGTAGCATTTTAAGATGATCTCTCACTAAAATTATCAAGAAGTGTTCTCCCTGAGTATGCACCGTCGCCAAAGTTCGTCGTGCCCAGACACCACGTGATGACCGGGTGTGATAAGCTCTACGTCCATCTACAACGGGTGCAAGCCAGTTTTGCACACGCATAATACTCAGGTTAAACTTGACGAGCCTAGCATATGCAGATATGGCCTCGGAACACGAAGACCGAAAGGTCGAGCATGAATCATATAGTAGATATGATCAACATAGAGATGTTCACCATTGAAAACTACTCCATCTCACGTGATGATCGGTTATGGTTTAGTTGATTTGGATCACGTGATCACTTAGATGACTAGAGGGATGTCTGTCTAAGTGGGAGTTCTTAAGTAATATGATTAATTGAACTTAAATTTATCATGAACTTAGTACCTGATAGTATTTTGCTTGTCTATGTTTGTTGTAGATAGATTCCGTTGAATTTTAATGCGTTCCTTGAGAAAGCAAAGTTGAAAGATGATGGTAGCAATTACACGGACTGGGTCCGTAACTTGAGGATTATCCTCATTGCTGCATAGAAGAATTACGTCCTGGAAGCACCGTTGGGTGCCAGGACTGCTGCAGGAGCAACACCAGATGTTGTGAACGTCTGGCAGAGCAAAGCTGATGACTACTCTATAGTTCAGTGTGCCATGCTTTACGGCTTAGAACCGGGTCTTCAACGACGTTTTGAACGTCATGGAGCATATGAGATGTTCCAGTAGTTGAAGTTAATATTTCAAGCAAATGCCCGGATTGAGAGATATGAAGTCTCCAATAAGTTCTACAGCTGCAAGATGGAGGAGAATAGTTCTATCAGTGAGCATATACTCAAAATGTCTGGGTATAATAATCACTTGATTCAACTGGGAGTTAATCTTCTGGATGATAGCATCATTGACAGAATTCTCCAATCACTGCCACCAAGCGACACGAGCTTTGTGATGAACTATAATATACAAGGGATGAACAAGACAATTCCCGAGCTCTTCGCAATGCTAAAGGCTGCGGAGGTAGAAATCAAGAAGGAGCATCAAGTGTTGATGGTCAACAAGACCACTAGTTTCAAGAAAAAGGGCAAAGGGAAGAAGAAGGGGAACTTCAAGAAGAACAGCAAGCAAGTTGCTTCTCAAGAGAAGAAGCCCAAGTCTGGACCTAAGCCTAAAACTGAGTGCCTCTACTGCAAGCAGACTGGTCACTGGAAGCGGAACTGCCCCAAGTATTTGGCGGATAAGAAGGATGGAAAAGTGAACAAAGGTATATGTGATATACATGTTATTGATGTGTACCTAACTAGAGCTCGTAGTAGCACACTGGTATTTGATCTGGTTTCATTGCTAATATTTGCAACTCGAAACAGGGACTACGGAATAAGCGAGCACTGGCCAAGGACGAGGTGACGATGTGCATGGGAAACGGTTCCAAAGTCGATGTGATCGTGGTCGGCACGCTACCTCTACATCTACCTTCGGGATTAGTTTTAGACCTAAATAATTGTTATTTGGAGCCAGCGTTGAGCATGAACATTATATCTGGATCTTGTTTGATGCGAGACGGTTATTCATTTAAATCAGAGAATAATGGTTGTTCTATTTATATGAGTAATATCTTTTATGGTCATGCACCCTTGAAGAGTGGTTTATTTTTATTGTATCTCGATAGTAGTGATACACATATTCATAATGTTGAAGCCAAAAGATGCAGAGTTGATAATGATAGTGCAACTTATTTGTGGCACTGCCGTTTAGGTCATATCGGTGTAAAACGCATGAAGAAACTCCATACTGATGGACTTTTGGAATCATTTGATTATGAATCACTTGGTACTTGCGAACCGTGCCTCATGGGCAAGATGACTAAAACACCGTTCTCCGGTACTATGGAGAGAGCAACAGATTTGTTGGAAATCATACATACAAATGTATGTGGTCCGATGAATGTTGAAGCTCGTGGCGGATATCGTTATTTTCTCACCTTCACAGATGATTTGAGAAGATATGGGTATATCTACTTAATGAAACACAAGTCTGAAACATTTGAAAAGTTCAAAGAATTTCAGAGTGAAGTGGAAAATCATCGTAACAAGAAAATAAAGTTTCTACGATCTGATCATGGAGGAGAATATTTGAGTTACGAGTTTGGTTTACATTTGAAACAATGCGGAATAGTTTCGCAACTCACGCCACCTGGAACACCACAAAGAAATGGTGTGTCCTAATGTCGTAATCGTACTTTACTAGATATAGTGCGATCTATGATGTCTCTTACTGATTTACCGCTATCGTTTTGGGGTTATGCTTTAGAGACGGCTGCATTCACATTAAATAGGGCACCATCTAAATCCGTTGAGACGACGCCTTATGAACTGTGGTTTGGTAAGAAACCAAAGTTGTCGTTTCTTAAAGTTTGGGGCTGCGATGCTTATGTGAAGAAACTTCAACCAGATAAGCTCGATCCCAAATCGGAGAAATGTGTCTTCATAGGATACCCAAAAGAGACTGTTGGGTACACCTTCTATCACAGATCCGAAGGCAAGACATTTGTTGCTAAGAATGGATCCTTTCTAGAGAAGGAGTTTCTCTCGAAAGAAGTGAGTGGGAGGAAAGTAGAACTTGATGAGGTAGCGTACTGCTCCCTTATTGAGAGTAGTTCATCACGTAAATCAGTTCTGTGACAAATACACCAATTAGTGAGGAAGCTAATGATATTGATCATGAAACTTCAGATCAAGCATCTACTGAACCTCGTAGGTCTACCAGAGTAAGATCCGCACTGAGTGGTATGGTAATCCTATTCGGATGTCATGTTACTTGACCATGATGAACCTACAAACTATGAGGAAGCGATGATGAGCCCAGATTCGCAAAATGGCTAGAGGCCATGAAATCGAGATGGGATCCATGTATGAGAACAAAGTATGGACTTTGGTTGACTTGCCGATGATTGGCAAGGCATTGAGAATAAATGGATCTTTAAGAAGAAGACCGACGCGACGGTAATGTAGCTGTCTATAAAGCTCGACTTGTTGCGAAAGGTTTTCGACAAGTTCAAGGGGTTGACTACGATGAGACTTTCTCACCCGCAGCGATGCTTAAGTCTGTCCGAATCATGTTAGCGATGGCGCATTTTATGATTATGAAATTTGGCGATGGATGTCAAAACTGCATTCTGAATGGATTTACGGAAGAAGAGTTGTATATGATGCAACCGGAAGGTTTTGTCGATCCTAAGGGAGCTAACAAAGTGTGCAAGCTCCAGCGATCAATCTATGGTCTGGTGCAAGCCTCTCGTAGTTGGAATAAACGCTTTGATAGTGTGATCAAAGCATATGGTTTTATATGAGACTTTTGGAGAAGCTTTGTATTTACAAGAAAGTGAGTGGGAGCTCAGAGAATTTCTAATATTATATGTGGATGACATATTGTTGATTGGAAATGATATAGAATTTCTAGATAGCATAAAAGGATACTTGAATAAAAGTTTTTCAATGAAAGACCTCGGTGAAGCTGCTTACATATTGGGCATTAAGATCTATAGAGATAGATCAAGACGCTTGATTGGACTTTCACAAAGCACGTACCTTGATAAAGTATTGAAAAGGTTCAATATGGAACATGCAAAGAAAGGGTTCTTGCCTGTATTACAAGGTATAAAGTTGAGTCAGACACAATGCCCGACCACTGCAGAAGATAGAGAGAAAATGAAAGGAGTTCCCTATGCTTCAGCCATAGGCTCTATCATGTATGCAATGCTGTGTACCAGACCTGATGTGTGCCTTGCTATAAGTTTGGCAGGGAGGTATCAAAGTAATCCAGGAGTGGGTCACTGGACAGCAGTCAAGAACATCCTGAAATACCTGAAAAGGACTAAGGATATGTTTCTCGTATATGGAGGTGACAAAGAGCTAGTCGTAAATGGTTACGTCGACGCAAGCTTTGACACTGATCCGGACGATTCTAAATCGCAAACCGGATACGTATTTTTATTAAACGGTGGAGCTGTAAGTTGGTGCAGTTCTAAACAAAGCGTCGTGGCGGGATCTACATGTGAAGCGGGGTACATAGCTGCTTCGGAAGCAGCAAATGAAGGAGTTTGGATGAAGGAGTTCATTTCCGATCTAGGTGTTGTACCTAGTGCATCGGGACCAATGAAGATCTTCTGTGACATACTGGTGCAATTGCCTTGGCAAAGGAATCCAGATTTCACAAGAGGACCAAGCACATCAAGAGACACTTCAATTCCATTCAGGACCAAGTCCAAGTGGGAGACATAGAGATTTGCAAGATACATACGGATCTGAATGTTGCAGACCCGTTGACTAAGCCTCTCTCACGAGCAAAACATGATCAGCACCAAGACTCCATGGGTGTTAGAATCATTACTATGTAATCTAGATTATTGACTCTAGTGCAAGTGGGAGACTGAAGGAAATATGCCCTAGAGGCAATAATAAAGTTATTATTTATTTCCTCATATCATGATAAATGTTTATTATTCATGCTAGAATTATATTAACCGGAAACATGATACATGTGTGAATACATAGACAAACATAGTGTCACTAGTATGCCTCTACTTGACTAGCTCATTGATCAAAGATGGTTATGTTTCCTAACCATAGACATGTGTTTTCATTTGATCAATGGGATCACATCATTAGGAGAATGATGTGATTGACTTGACCCATTCCGTTAGCTTAGCACTTGATCGTTTAGTATGTTGCTATTGCTTTCTTCATGACTTATACAAAGTTCCTGCAACTATGAGATTGTGCAACTCCCGTTTACTGGAGGAACACTTTGTGTGCTACCAAACATCACAACGTAACTGGGTGATTATAAAGGTGCTCTATAGGTGTCTCCAAAGGTACATGTTGAGTTGGCATAATTCGAGATTAGGTTTTGTCACTCCGATTGTCGGAGAGGTATCTCTGGGCCTTCTCGGTAATACTCATCACCTAAGCCTTTCAAGCATTGTAACTAATGAGTTAGTTATGAAATGATGTATTATGGAACGAGTAAAGAGACTTGCCGGTAACGAGATTGAACTAGGTATTGGATACTGACGATCGAATCTCGGGCAAGTAACATACCGATGACAAAGGGAACAACTTATGTTGTTATGCGGTTTGACCGATAAAGATCTTCGTAGAATATGTAGGAACCAATATGAACATCCAGGTTCCACTATTGGTTATTGACCGAGAATAGTTCTAGGTCATGTCTACATAGTTCTCGAACCCATAGGGTTCGCACGCTTAATGTTACGATGACAGTTTTATTATGACCTAATAAGTTTTGATGTACCAAAGTTTGTTCGGAGTCCCGGATGTGATCACGGACATGACGAGGAGTCTCGAAATGGTCGAGACATAAAGATTGATATATTGGACGACTATATTCGGACACCGGAATTGTTCCGGTGATTTGGAGAAAACCGAGTGTTGGGGGGTTACGGAACCCCGAGAGAGTTAATGGGCCACATGGGCCTTGGTGGGAAAAGAGAGGGGCGGCCAGGGTGGGCCGCGCGCCCCCTCTCCCTATGGTCCGAATTGGACTAGGAGGGGGCGACGCCCCCCTTTCCTTCCCCTTCTCCCCCTTCCTTCCCCCTCCTAGTAGGAGTAGGAAAGGAGGAGTCCTAATCCTACTAGGAGGAGGATTCCTCCTCCTTGGCGTGCCCCAAGGGGCCGGCCGGCCTCCCCCCTTGCTCCTTTATATACGGGGGTGGGGGGGGGCACCCCATAGACACAGAAGTTGATCTACGGATCGTTCCTTAGCCGTGTGCGGTGCCCCCCTCCACCATATTCCACCTCGGTCATATCGTCGCGGAGTTTAGGCGAAGCCCTGCGCTGGTAGAACATCATCATCGTCACCACGCCGTCGTGCTGACGGAACTCATCCCCGATGCTTCACTGGATTGGAGCCCGGGGGACGTCATCGAGCTGGACGTGTGCTGAACACGGAGGTGCCGTACGTTCGGTGCTTGGATCGGTCGAATCGTGAAGACGTACGACTACATCAACCTAGTTGTCATAACGCTTCTGCTTGACGGTCTACGAGGGTACGTAGACAACACTCTCCCCTCTCGTTGCTATGCCATCACCATGATCTTGCGTGTGCGTAGGAATTTTTTTGAAATTACTACGTTCCCCAACAGTACAAGGCATCTCAAACGTAATAAAAATTACATTGACTTAGCATAAATATATCCATCTATATTTTTTTGTGAAAATGATCAAGATCTATTATCAAAGTTCACAGGACGTACAAGGCATCTCGAACGTAATAAAAATTACACTGAGTTTCAAGACCTCCAAACAACCACTATTGCCGCCGGAATGAGCCGCCGCCGCGCCGCTGTGGCCGCTCCTCTACCGGATCTGGCTTGACCTTGTCAATGAATATTTTTGAGCGTTAGTTAGTACATAAGTGAAGCTAGCTACCTAGCTAGAATTCTTGTGTGTAATAACCCATCAATTGGCAAGTCTGTTTAAAGCCCTGGATATAAATGAGAACTCTCCCTGTCTGGATTTATTGGGCCAGCCGACCAAATTGCTAAGACCAAGAAGCCCCATGTGAAGAGATTGCACTCGACTGTAAGACTAGTAATTATCGGTCATTAGAATATAAGTAAGAAGCAAGTTGCTTAAGTGTCGAGGATTGTACAACTTATTACTAAATTTGAATTCTCTATATCTCCGTTATACTGGTAACTCCACTAAAACTTGTAAAAACTTCACGAAATATCCACATGCTTAAAATCATCACAAAAGTTTTGATGAACATATTGTGTAGTCTGGTAAATTATTTCTAATGCCCAAACTGCCTTTATTGAAGGAAGATATATCATAGAAAGGGTTATGGTTCCACATGAAGCCTTGAACTCTATCCACCACAAGATATATAACATTTTTTTGTTTAAGGTGGATTTCAAGAAGGCATATGATAAAATAAAATGACCCTTTGTCCATCATATGCTTGAGTTGAAGGGGTTCTCTGGTAAGTGGTGTGATTGGATTTCGTATATTATGAGGGGAGGACATGTGGGAATGAAGTTAATGACAAGATAGAAACTTAAGATCCTAAAGGGCGGAGACAAGGAGATGCTTTATGTCCCCTTCGGTTTGATGACCTGGCTGCTGATGCTTTGGCCATTATTATAAACAAAGCTAAGTTGAATGGATTGTGAAAGGAGTACTGGAGGGATTTTGAATCATGGAGTTAATATGCTCTAGTATGCCGATGATACATTTTTTCTGCAATATGATGAATATAGTGTTACAAACGTAAATTTCTTTCTGTATGCATGTGGAAAAATGTCTGGCTAACTATGAAATTTCAGAAAAGTGAACTTTTCTTATTTGGAGATGCCATTAATAAATCTAACATGTACCAAGAGATATTTACTTGTACTATTGATATTCTAATTTTGAAATATTTGCGCATCCCAGTTTCGAATTTAAGAATAAAAGTAGATGCTGGAAGGGGGGGAACATAAAATAGAAAAAATAAGGTGTGGATGCTGGCGGGGAAACTACTTAATATTGCTGTCAGAATCAATCTAGTTTGGGCTTGTCGGACTAATATGCCATTGTATTTGATGTCCTTTTACTCCATTCTAGTTGGGGCTAGAAAATAATCACTAGTAGAAAAGGGGCCAATGGTCCAGGCCGGTCCAGCCCATTAGTCCCGGTTCAATCCAGAACCGGGACCAATGGGGGCATCGGACCCGGTTCGTGAGCCCCGGGGGCCGGCCGGGCCACGTGGGCCATTGGTCCCGGTTCATCTGGACCTATTGGTCCCGGTTGGTGGGACGAACCGGGACCAATGGTCCTCGCTCCTGGCCCAAACCCATTGGTCCCGGTTGGTGGCTTGAACCGGGACCAAAGGCTGCCCATTAGTCCCGGTTCGAGCCATCAACCGGGACTAAATGGTTGGTACCCGTTGCGACCAGAGTTTAGTCCCACCTCGCCAACCGAAGGGGAACGGACTGGTTTATAAGCCCTCCTCTCTACTTTATTGAGCTTCTCCGATAATGAAAATAGATGCGCTTATATAGGTAATTTAGCATAAATTCATACGGATTTCTCTTGAAATTGTTATGAATTTAAGTTGAATTCCTCTATAAGCGATCTGCATCTCATTTCGAGTAGTCTTTTTTTCTTTTCTGCTATATTTATTTTTTCTTTTTATTTCGAGTTGTAATAAGCCATTAAAAATAAGCATATATGCTCCTTTTTTAGTACAGTTAATCACAACTATTTTTTGCTTCTATTCATTTCTGAGTAGTTTTTATATAGTATTTTTCTTTTTCTGCTATATTATTTTTCTTTTTATTTCTGTGTTGTAATAAGCCATTAAAATAAGCATATATGCTCCTTTTTTAGTACAGTTAATCACAACTATTTTTTGCTTCAATTCATTTCGAGTAGTTTTTATATAGTTTTTTTCTTTTTCTGCTATATTATTTTTCTTTTTATTTCTGTGTTGTAATAAGCCATTAAAAATAAGCATATATGCTCCTTTTTAGTAAAGTTAATCACAACTATTTTTTGCTTCAATTCATTTCTGAGTTGTAATAAGCCATTAAAATAAGCATATATGCTCCTTTTTAGTTTAGTTAATCACAACTATTTTTGGCTTCTATTTATTTCTGAGTAGTTTTTATATAATTTTTTTTCTTTTTTGCTATATTATTTTTTCTTTTTATTTCTGTGTTGTAATAAGCCATTAAAAATAAGCATATATGCTCCTTTTTTAGTTCAGTTAATCACAACTATTTTTTGCTTCAATTCATTTCTGAGTAGTTTTCTATATATTTTTTCTTTTCTGTTATATTTTTTCTTCTATTTATTTCTGAGTGGTTTTTTTATATATTTGTTTCTTTTCTGCTACATTTCTTTTTTTCTTTTTTTCGAGTTGTAATAAGTCATTAAAAATAAAAAAGAGTCGCAATGCTCGTTAATCTGCTTCAAGCCTTTCGGGATAGTGTCAACTGCACTGCACATAGCTCTGTGCAGTCTACCGTATCTCGCAAGGCTTGAAGCTAACCAACGTCTTGAGCATTGAGCCTCTTCGTCATTGTATCGCCCTCGGGGCTTATAAACAGCATGAAAGTGCCTCTCGCTTGGCAGGTGGGACTAAAACGAAAGCTGCTGGAAGAATCAACAAAAAACAGCTGCATAGATAAAAAGTAGTTAGGCGGGTCCATTGGTCCCGGTTGGCACCAACCGGTACCAATGCACCTCTTTGTCCCGGTTCGCGGCTCCAACGGGACCAATGCCCTCTTTGTCGGTTGGAGCCACCAACGGGACCAAAGGTCTTCGCTTCCGCCCTTTGGGCTGCTGAAAAGAGGCCTTTGGTCCCGGTTGGAGGCATCAACCGAGGAGGAGGCATTGGTCCCGGTTGGTGCCTTTAACCGACCAATGCGGTTATATATACAGACTTAGCATCTTTTTCGATCTCTCGGCCTCTACTCCCCGACGCCGACGCCGCCCGCCCGACGCCGTCCGCCTCGCCTCTGCCTCGCTTCGCGCCGTCGTCGCCCGCCCGCCCGACGCCGTCGCCACCCCCCGCCCGCCCGCCCGACGCCGTCGCCGCCCGTCACCGCCCGGCCGCCCTTGTGTGATCGCCGCCCGCCCTTGACCTGACGCCGAGCCTGCCCGCCTCGGCCATCGCCTGCCGCCCACACAAGACCTCGCCGTCGCCGTCGCCGCAAATGAGCCTTTTTTTAATTTTGTTAGATTTGTTTTAGATTTTTTGTAGTTCATAGATTTTTTGTTAGATTAGATTGTGTAATTTAGATATGTAGTTAATGTAGATTGTGTAATTAATTTGTTCAAATTATGTTAGATTTGATTTTTCCTGTAAAAAGATTTTTATGTTAGTTTTTTATGTTAGATTTTTTTCTGTAAAATTTGTTCATATTGTGTAATTTAGATCTTTATGTAGGATTAGATGTGTAGTAATTTAGATATGTATTATATTATGTTAGTTTTTTATGTTAGATTTTTTCTGTAAAATTTGTTCATATTGTGTAATTTGGATCTTTATGTAGGATTAGATGTGTAGTAATTTAGATATGTATTATATTATGTTAGATTTTTTTCTGTAAAAGATTTTTATGTTAGTTTTTTATGTTAGATTTTTTTCTGTCAAATTTGTTCATATTGTGTAATTTAGATCTTTATGTAGGATTAGATGTGTAGTAATTTAGATATGTATTATATTATGTTAGATTTTTTTTCTGTAAAAAGATTTTTTATGTTAGTTTTTTATGTTAGATTTTTTCTGTAAAATTTGTTCATATTGTGTAATTTAGATCTTTATGTAGGATTAGATGTGTAGTAATTTAGATATGTATTATATTATGTTAGATTTTTTTCTGTAAAAAGATTTTTTATGTTAGTTTTTTATGTTAGATTTTTTCTGTAAAATTTGTTCATATTGTGTAATTTAGATCTTTATGTAGGATTAGATGTGTAGTAATTTAGATATGTATTATATTATGTTAGATTTTTTTCTGTAATTTAGAAGAAGTAATTTAGATCTTTATGTAGGATTAGATGTGTAGTAATTTAGAAAAGGAAAAAAGAAGAAGTAGTTTATAAATGAAGTAGTTTGTTTTAGTAAGTACTACTTATTTATTTATAGTAAGTGTTTAGTAGTTGAACTAGATAGATTTAATTAATAAGACTACTTTTATTTAACTATATATAGAAGTAGTTCAGCGTCGACGTCGGCGATGCCTATCCCGCATCCTCGCTGTAAATCGACTCGGCGATGGAGGCCTGCTTGATCACGGTCATGTTGGACTGGGCTCCGCCGGGTTGGTATTGGGAGGTGCTACTTTTGGGGACGAGGTTGGTGAGGAGGCAGCCCGTTGTTGACCCGATCCTTGTTTGGTGGCGGTCGCGTGGGCGATGGCGGTGGTGAGGCATCCGGACACCGCGGAGGTGGTACGTCATCGTGTCAGCGAGGAGGACGAGCACGTCCGTCGCTACATGGTTGCATTGGAGGGGAGGTTCGACAATACCGGCAGGTTCTTGAGGATCTCACCGAGCTATGATCTGTGATGGTTCCTTATCTTTGGTGTCCACCGCCTGCGTCGATACCGTCGGGCGCCACGGTTCTAGTTTTATTAGTGATAATATTCGATGATGTACGGACACCAAGAGATGATGTACTTTTGCTTATAATTATTGAATGCATGCTAATTTGAATACTATACTTTATTTTGTGATTTGGTTTTGCTTATTGAATGCTCATATTGGATAAGTTCTCCTTCATTCCCGTATGCTAGACAATTTGGTATAATATTCAACCCGTATGTACATCGATCATCGATAGTCAACCCGTGATTTATAATAATGATCTAGTTTAATATTTGAATTATGAACGAGGTCGAAATGTCGTACTCATCTCGACGCACTAAAATCGCCTGGGAGTGCGATTGGTGCCACGATGACCGAGGTATGTGCGATGATTCATTGAGCTGGAGGAAGATCGGCGCTTCAGCATTAAGCTCGAGGAGACTTGCGATGTTCATACTGATGCATAGCAGCGACAATAGTTTTTTCGTAATTAAGCACGACTTCAACTATTTTAACGTGTATTTTTCATCTTTTCCAATTCGACTAGCTTATCCCATGCTTTGCAAGACGCTATGTCTTGGGGAGGATGGATTTTGAAGACCATGAAAATTTCGAAACCAAAAAAATTGTCCTAAGTACCGAACATGATGTGGATTTTCAAGTAAAGCTGTACAATGCTCAGAGTGTAACCCATTTTGGTTGCAAAAATTGGGATGCATTTTGCAAGATGTATGGTCTTGATGAGGGTATGATTGTCACCATGGATCTTGGTGATCCTACAATCGAGCAAGAGACACCTACGATTTGGGTCTTTGTGCATACACCTCCAGTTCTTCCCTCATGTGAGCTAAACATAGTTATTAAGTAATTTATATTGTTTATTTCAAAATATATAGTTGACAACTTATCTCCATTGACAGCTTATTTTCATTCTTCAAAGAATGTGCGGAAGATGGTAGACAGAACGTACTACACCGAAGGCTGCGAATTAACTTATCAGGAGAAACGACATCTGGTCGGATTTTGTAGAGATCTTGAGAATTACAATATCTACAATCAAACTCCTCAACATTATGGTCAATACGTGCCACTAGTGCACGTGTTGAACTACGGTAACTACCATGGAGATACCTTGGTAAGATTATTTTTTACTATTACAACATCCGTGTGTCTTTTTGCACACTTCTAAAACTAGTACATTATTGCTAACTACGAAGTTATTACTATGTTTTTCAACAGATAATCCCGAATGAGTGTGTGCCTCATCTGATGTATACGCGTGGTAGCCTTCATGTTTTGAACATACTACCAGGTCGTCCTACGAATCTCAACTGTCCATACCGGGTTTCTAAAAGAAGTGGAGACATAACAATCAAAGAATGGAAAAATGTATGGACAGTCGTAAGGAGCTTCTTGGAAGCAATAAGCAGCGAAAGGCAAGAATTGGAGACAGGATGATCGCCATTCTTCATAATGGAGAGTCGGGGTCTATATTGTTTTATGCTATTTTACCTTAAGGGTGTTTAGGTCCTATACCTGTAATTGATGATCATGTGCTAAGAACAATTATGTAGGGTTGAGTTCGATGACTATATATGAGGATGATGATCGTATGACTTATTATTAATAACGAGTAGAAGTAGTATGATGATGCATGATTAGTAGGACTTTATTATATACATATATATGATGATGTATGATGCAAAGCATGCATGAGCCAAGTCATATCTGCGGGTGCAATGAACATATAGCAGCAGCGTTGATAAACCAAGGACGAAGATAAGAGAGGACACTTCTCTCTATTAGCTAGCTATAATAACAACCTAAAAATAAACCCCAAAACCCCTAAAGCAGCCACTTTCTTTAAAAAAATGACTTTTGGTCCCGGTTGGAGCCACCAACCGGGACCAAAGGCCCTCTGACTGGGCTCGGTGCACAGGGCCACGTGGAGCCATATTGGTCCCGGTTCGTGTTTGAACCGGGACTAATGGGTGGTGGCATTAGTAACGACCCATTAGCCCCGGTTCATGAACCGGGACTAAAGGCCCTTACGAACCGGGACTAATGGGTGGTTTTCTACTAGTGAATTGATTTCTTCGTAGCCAGATTAGTCTGTCTAGGTGATGAAGGTAACAAAAGTAATATCATTTAGTCAATCGGAAATCTTGTTGTAAACTAAATATCAAGGGGTTTTAGGTATTCTACATTTAGAGTGCATGAATAAAGCTCTGCTAGCCAAGTGATTTTGGAATGTAGAAACCGAGTTTGGATTATGGTAAGATGTGTTTCTAAATAAATATGTGAAAAATAATTGTATTTCTAGGATAAATCCTAGAGTTGGTGACTCTCATTTCTGGACTAGCTTATTAAAAGTTAAAGATCCCTTTTATCAACATTGCAAGAAAGTAATTAGGGATGGAAAGAATACAAGATGGTTGGTTGGATATACCTACTTAAAATCACTTATGCCAGATTATGCAATCTTTGCTTTGATCATAAAATCTCTAAGGCTGAGGTTCTTGAGAAAGGATAGGGTGGTTTTTCTTTTAGGAGAGCTCTACTTGGTGATACTTTGGATCTATGGAGTAGTCTTAACGATAGATGTGAAGAATTAAGATACTAGGGGGCAAGGATAATATAAAGTGGATGCTTATTGCTGACAAAAAGTTTACTGTTAGATCCCTATATAAAAATTTGATTGAAAATGAAGTGAGATTTCGTGAAAAAAATGTGGAAAACTAAAATACCTTCTAAAATTTGGGGTTTTCTCTGGCTGGTGGTCAGGAATAGTATTCTTACCAAGGACAACCTACTTAAGAGGGGTTGGAATGGGAGTAAGATGTGTGTGTTCAGTGGTCAAGATGAGTGTTTTTTAAATGCTCAGTAGCTAGTCTCACCTAGAGCCTATTGAAGATTATGATTCGATCTCTACTCATGTTAATTTGCATGGATGCTTTGGAAGTTGGATAGTAAGCTTCCCTAAAGAGAACAAGAAACTTGTGATCGTTGAGATTTGTGCTATTCTCTGGACTATATGTAGAAGTAGGAGTGATATAATATTTGAAAAGAAAACTATCAATGATCCAGTGACTGTGATCAAACTAATGTGCCATTGGATTACCAGGTGGTCCATTTTGCAGATAAAGGAGGCTGTTCAGAACGTGCTGACGCAGGCAAAGCTCGTCGTACAATAATATCTACCATTCCATCAAATATAGGACTACAATATCTTTGATGATTATTAATTAGATGACTTCCATGCTTTCACAAATGAAAGACGAACTAAAAGTTATCTGGATTGTAGTCCATGGACTCGATGAATTTAGCAATGGAAGGGGTTTAATGGAGAAAACTCCATGTCCAACCAAGGATAAAAGAGGTTTTCATCATAATTATTAAGGACAACCATTTTTATTTCAAATTACACAAAAATATTAAACACAACCGAAAAGCATAAGCACGCGCAAACAAGTGGTTATTCAGGAACTATACTAAAACTTATTTTAGCTGCAAAGAAAAATACATACCATATATTCGTTTTTGTATCAAAATAAGGTGGAACAGATCGCATGGTCCTGATGTTGATTAACATTATTCCCATCACAGTAACCTTGGCAGCCACAACCACAGTTTTTTGGGCATCTAATTAACCTTTCTCTCTTTTGGAATGTTTCACCAGTAAAGTTTAGTTCTTCCTACTAATCAAAGTAAAGTGTCCAAAATCTACATTATCTTCCAAAACAAGGCAGTTGCCAGGACTCTCGTATAATTCAGTTTTCTCACCTCTACTTAGACTATCGAACCCAAAATGCCCGGTCAAGATGAGTAACTAATAATACTAATATGTGAAGTCAAACTTGTAACATGCATGGCGCAGATCTCAACTTGCAACTTGGTACAGTTAACCTAGTTGCAATTTTTTTATCTCTACTAATTTGCTACACCTAAGATTCCAATCTTGGGTGCCTACTAGGCTATAAATGGCATCGTGTGTGCACCAGCAAGTCTTCACATCTATTCTAATCCTGCATCTCCATCTCCCTTGTTAGTCTTGGTTGCTGTGTCCACAACACAATGGCTCCGCGTTCAGTTGCTCTTGCTCTCAAGGCAGCCGCCGTTGCTGCCGTTCTTGCCATGCTGGTCGTGCCTTCATTGGGGCGCTGTCGTGGCTCTCCGTCGCCAGCACCGCCACCGTCAACCCCCGCATCACCACCTCCGGTGACGTTGCCACCACCTCCGGCGCCGTTGCCACCAACTCCGGCGCCGTCGCCGGGACCGATGTCATGCAACGACTGTTATTCGCAGTGCTACTTGTCCTGCGGCGCCTCCATTCCCTCGGAGTGCAGCAGATACTGTGACGTCCCAGGTTCCTGCAACCCTTGCAAGACCGCGGCCATCGAGGAATGCAGGACCAGCAAAAACTGCACCGGCAGCTGCGATGAGTGCAACGACGCTCCAAACTTTTCATGTGCCTTTGCCTGCACCACCCGACACTGCAACGGGTGTCATTATGCGGGGACCCAGATGTGCAAGGAAACATGCAGCAAGGAGTGCTCCGCGCCCAAATGCGTACCCTAGAGGCCTGGAAACTAGCTATAGCATGTGCGTCGCATGGTCAACGCGTCTTTTTGTGATGCATCTATGTGCACATTGTGTATGAGATGCTATGACATCGAATAATATGGAAAGTTGTACGTTTTTATCTGAAAGGAGTATCGTATCATGAATACTTAGCTATGTACTGCACGCTTTCCTCTTGTATTCCACTCTAGAATAAATTTCACTTATCTAAGGGCATTCACCACATCTGTATCAATATTCAATAGCACTGCATAGTGTGTGCTAATAACTTTTATGTCTGGCTGTTGGATGAAGCCGATCTGGCTGTAGAGATATGTCAAATTCTAGCGCTACATGGCCATTATTCGATCAACTCTCTACTACACCTGATCCTGCCAAGTGTAACATCTAGAAGATTCTATGGTTGGACTGAAGGCCAATATAATGGATACTATGCACAAACCACGAAACATAATTATCTTATATTCTAGACTCTTCTATACTTACACCCTCCCAAGTTCCTCTTTTCTAACAACTGCCATTGATTATTTTTTTTTACTTTTGGGATTTTTTTTCTTTCTGTTCAAGGCTATGGACGTCAAGATAAATCACATTTATCTTGGCAATGCATCATTAGGTATTCATGTTTTTTCTATAAAATATTTCACTACGAAGTACACAAAAGAGAGAATTTGTAGACAAAATGTAATCCATAATGGTCTGTAGACTCGAATCTACTGTGCGAACGGTCCTTCCTTGCCTGATATGTGCATGATGCTAAATCGAATGCACTGCTGCACTTTCATCACATGCGTCAACCGCTGGATTTTGCATGTCGGGCAAAAATCGGCCGGCAAGTGTCGTTTGTATAGTGGGACTCTTATAGACTTGCTGGTGCCCATACCATTGATGGTTGAGGGCCCAGAATGGTTTTTAGGGGAGGGGGATTTGAGGACTATGGTTGGAGTCGCTCTTACTTTTTTTAATCCGTATAATACCAATATCTAGCATCCAAATTTCTCACATTTACCGGGTTATTTAGCATCCAAACCAGTCATGCTTTTGCCGCACATGTTGATGTAACATAGTGCTCTAAGGAAACCTGTTACATCATCTGATTTTGGAGATTGTGAGTACAAATGTGCACAGTATTTTCATCTGAGACTCTTCCCACCAGACCAAACTTACCCTCCCTCTCTCTCATGTGTGTGTGTGTGTGTGTGTGTGAGAGAGAGAGAGAGAGAGAGAGAGAGAGTACCTAAATGTTTGCATTATTTCTTTTAAATAGAGGTAAGAGAGATCTAGCATTCCATTAACTATAAGGAGTACTATACATTTCTACTGCTAACTAGATGATTACAATGATTGCACAAGGTAGAGAAAAGAGTTGGGAAGTTCATGGACTTGGACAATAGAACAATAGAAGAGACCACGCTAGAGACGCCATGTATGTCGAAGAAAAAAATCATCTGTATTAAGTGCACTCGTTTTAATTTTGTAATAACACATGCAATTTCGACACAACCAAAATCATAAACAAGCGCACATAAGTGGTTATATATTCAAGAACAGATGAAATGAAAATTATACTATATTTTATATGCAAGTTCTTCTGTCAAAATTGCTACAGGTGCCAATAAGATTTTTTTTTACTTCCTTATGGCCGATTGGGGATCAGTTAGGTGTGCGTTAGAGAAGTAAAACCGACTTTTTACTCCTCTAACGCCGGATAGGGGATCAGTTAGAAATGCCCTTATGGTATGGTTATACGCAAAAGTTTTAAATAAGTACAATGATGGGAAACTTTTGTTTTTGCCACTCTAGTTTTTGCCAATTCCCCTTATGCCACTATTAAACTTGGCATCTCAGTTTTGCCACTCTTAACTTTGACAATGTATCACAATTGCTGTTTTGTGCCAAAAGGAAAAAAAAGTTGTTTCAGTTTTGCCACTCTTAACTTTTGACAATGTATCACAATTGTCAACATTGTCAAAAGTTAGGAGTGGCAAAAGTGAAATGTCAAAATTTAGAGTGCATAAGAAAAATTGGAAAAATCTAGAGTGGCAGAAACGAATTTTTCCCTAAATAAATATATCCATTTTTTTGGGTAGAACACCTATCCGAACTATGCAGTTGGATTAGTTAGTATAGTACTTTACTAGTGACGCTTCAAGTTGACACTTGACATCATCATCGTGAATTTAAGGTCTTTTTAACCCAACATAGTAGTATTTTTAAGTTGTAACACCATGTCATTTGTAACATAGGAGAGATTTAAGATTTTAATGAGAGACTAAGAGCTTGCAATTTCTTTGGCAATCTGCAATATGTGAAACCATTTCAATAATTCAAACTCTAGGATCTGCAGTACATGAAAAACTAGATTAGAAAAGATAGACCTTTGTGTAAAGTAGTGAAATGAATTAAAAAATTGTATGGAGTGTGAAGTAGTGAAATAATCACCCCTTCTCAGTTCTACATAAATAGCTATCAGTCATAGCCGTCAATGATGATGGAATACCATGACAGGGGATCCGCCTGTAATAAAGAAGAAGAAAGTTTTGCATATTATTGAAGTTAAAGCCAAAGGCATGGAGATGCTTACCATGTGCAACTCATTTTCAGGGTCAAATCAGGCCGTTGGAGTCTGCAGATATTCAGGTTTCATTAGTAGCTAGAACCGAGATTATCTGATCCTGTAAGTTTGCTTGTCAAGAAGGTGTATATGCAGAGCACGGTGCAGTTTCCAGATTATTATTATCGTGGTGCTAGAATGTTGGGTGTTTGAAGGTTCATGTTGAACTAAGTACATTGTTCCCGAGGTATCACCATCTTTACTGCGGCATATATTTATAGAATCCTACGACATCATCTTCTTGTTTCTGGGATACTAATGCCAGTGGGTAGAGGAGATATTGGATTGCCTCAGGAGTCAGGAGGAGTATCATAAACTTACATGTGCAAGCGCAAAGAGATGCAAATTATGTGGTGATTTCCGTGGCGCCTCCTGGGAAATTGAACGTGTAGAAGTAAATAGTAGTATATATCTATTTATGGATTTATTATGGAAGACATTGCAGCTTGGCTCTGGCCTTGTGTGATTCCAGTATCACATAAGTGGAAAGTAGTTCAGAAAAGACATTTACATATACGCAGGAGAACATAAGAACATATTGTATGATGTCTATATTTTAGGCGAGAGAGAAAAAGTTTGAAGGACTGGTTTGATGGTCCGTTTACTGTGTCATTCAGGTCGCATGCATGTATGTTGCGTTACCTCCACCAGACCACCACTGATCCAATCCCCTAAAAAAGGCTCTCTTCTACTACACTGTTCAAGATTCAACCAAAATTGCCTGGTCAAGATGAGTAGTACACGAAGTCAACTGGTAAACATGCATGGCGAAGATCTCGACTTGCAAGTTGCAACTTGTACTGCATATTACATAGACAATCCATCCGCGATGTATCGATTTCGAGTGTCTCCTTGGGTGCCTACAAATAGCATCGATGTGTATCAGCGAGTCATCACACATTTTATCCTATGCATCCTTCTCTTGCTGACCCCACACAGATCTTCCTCCTAGCTAGCAAGCTTTCCCGGCCCTGCTGTGTCCCCAACAATGGCTTCACGTGCAGCCGCTCTTGTTCTCAAGGTGGCCGTCTTAGCGGCCGTTCTCTCCATGCTGGTCTTGACTTCCTCGGGGCGTTGTCCGTCGCTGGGACCGGCGCCGCTGCCACCACCGACGTCGGTTTCAGCAGCTCCAGTGCCGCCACCGCCGTCGGGGCCAAAGATATCATGTGCGGATTGTATGCAGTGCCGGGACTCGTGCAGCAGCGACTGCGCTGCTCTCAGCTGCCTCCGGGAATAAACATTGGCGGGATAGCTAGCTCGCTAGGATGTGTTGCATTCATTGTCAATCGTGTCTGTTACTCAGGTTGTGCACGATTCTATGTATGCATCGATGAATAAAGATGAATGTTATGTAGCTTTGGATAAATATATTCTCTCTAAATATATTTTCTGCAATATTTCAGTTCAATCGTACTGAACCTCCTCCTTCGATTCGAGTTGGACTAGATAAACGCTAATATCGATTGGTGAGTATAATCATTCGGTGCCATGAATGCCATTAGACCACCAACATATCCACCATTTGTTGTATCGCTCCATCCTACGGCCAGTATTTTACGATTGCTTAAGATTGCAAATTATTCGCACGGACATTGGCATGACAGACACCAGTTTTCGTACGTTGCATTGTCAGGACTTTATTTTTGTGTGTGTGCAGAAACCATGTGTTTCATTCACTACAAGGTTACAATCAGCTGGCACTAGCAGCTTGATACATGGAGGATTTTGGCGTAGCCAACAAGGTACCTTAACCTCCGTTCTTCCATGGATAGTCAGACAGTCGGCAACCCCTATTCTGTTTACAATTAAGGTATCTTAACATCCGTTTTTCCATGGAGCCCCCTTTCAGTAACATTGTCAGGAATTTAATAGCGTACAAATTTCAAGGAGAATTTCGATACAGTTTTCTTCTATCCCCATCATTTCCTTCTATCAATTTTCAAGGGGAACTTTAATTTTCAATGAAAATTATAAGAGCTTCCTGGCTGAATGTCGCCCGCTACCCCACCAAGATGCATAGTTACTCCCCCACCATACGATTTGCATTCCGCGGTCAAGAGTGTGGGGGCACCGCACCCTGCAGCTACTAAGATCATGTGTCGATTGGTAATCAAAACTTGGGCTCATGGAAGTTGTTGAGAAAGAAGTACCAAGAAATATGCAACACATCTTCTTTGATTTACATGATCTCACATGGGTACGCAGGGTGGAGGATGAGCTGGACAACGCGGTACACTCGGGAAGAAGATGAGGGAGCCGACAAGGTGTTTGCTCTGCGACAATAATGTACATTCATGACATAGTCGCTTAATTAGTCCAGTCCTAATATCTATGCATGGAATCAGTCAAGATGATTATGTTAGTTATGAGTCAACGTGTAATTAACAACTATCGTTGCACAAATTTCGGACTTTCGACATGGTTCTCTAGTAAGTGGTGTGATTGGATTTCGAATACCATGAGGGGAGGACATGTGGGAATGAAGTTAATGACAAGATAGGAACTTACATGAAAAATCCTAAAGGGCGGAGACAAGGAGATGCTTTATGTCCCCTTTTGTTTGACCTGGCTGTTGATGCTTTGGCCATGGAATTGTGAAAGGAGTTCTAGGAGGGATTTTGAATCATGGAGTTAATATACTCTAGTATGCAAATGCTACATTTTTTTATGCAATATGATGAATATAGTGTTACAAACGCAAATTTCTTTCTGTGTGCATGTGGACAAATGTCTGGCTAACTATGAAATTTCAGAAAAGTGAACTTTTCTTATTTGGAGAAGCTATTAATAAACCTAACATGTACCAAGAGATATTTACTTTTACTTTGCATATTCTACTTTTGAAATAGTTGTGCATCCTTGTTTCTAATGTCAGAATTAAAAGTAGATGCTGGAAGGGGGTGGAAGATAAAATAGAAAGAAAGGTGTGGATGCTGGCAGGGGAAACTACTCAATATTGCTATTAGAATCAGTCTAGTTTGGGCTTGTCGGACTAATATGCCCTTGTATTTGATGTCCTTCTACTCCATTCTAGTTGGGGTTAGAAAATAATTGATTTCTTCGTAGCCAGATTAGTCCGTGTAGCTGATGAAGGTAACAAAGATAATATCATTTAGTCAATTTGAAAACTTGTTGTAAACATAAGGATCAAGAGGGTTTAGGCATTCTACATTTAGAGTGCGTAAATAAAGCTCTGCTAGCCAAGTGATTTTGGGATGTAGAAACCAAGTTTGGATTATGGCAAGATGTGTTGCTAAATAAATATGTGAAAAATAAATGTATTTCTAGGATAAAAATTAGGGTTGGAGACTCTCATTTCTGGACTAGCTTATTAAAAGTTAAAGATCCCTTTTATCAACATTGCAAGAAAGTGATCTGTGCGAGTCCATTAACTGCATCGGACGTCAAGACTCCACTACACCACGCCACTGAGATCCGCCATCATCGATGCGGAGGATGAAACCCCGCTCTGCGTCTGGCCCTTCCAGTCAGCACCTGCTCCAAAACAATGCCCCCAGAAGGGACAACACCATCGAAGATGCCATCATCGTCCGACTCAGGAAGACCCGGATCTAGGGTTTCCCCCGGACCACCTCTAGGGAGATGAATTTAACGGCAACGACGATGCCCTAACAAGGAATCGAGGTCAATGGCGTCGTCATCATCCGTCCGATGCGATTTTCATCGGGAGTCGCGCCATCCCGACCCAGTAACTGTCTGGAACCGTGCGGTGCCTCACCGAGGAGACGCACGCAACCACCAGAACTCCAAGGACCGCCACGGTGCCGTCACCGCGGCCCAAGCACAGCTCCTGACCACCATCACCGCCGGCCACCACAGCCCCGAGGATAGTACCAGCCGCCGGTCCATGCCGTACCCAGCCCGCGCCCCCAAATGCCACAAGACATCGGATCTAGGCCAGATCTCTGGCACCGCCAACACCCACCGCGCCGCACAGACCGCTACTAGACGGAACCGCCAGGATCAGAGTTGCGCAACCGCCACCCTCGTGCAGCCATCCACGTGCCGCTGCGCCCCCCCTAGGCCGGACAGATCGCCCCGTGTCATTCCTGCCGCAGGTGGGGGGGGGGAGCACCCCGCTGCCGCCCACGACATGTAGGCTTTGCCCGTCGGCGTGCCTGGGAGACGATGAGGGGAGGGGAGGAAGAGGAGGGCCGTGGCCCGGTGGCGGCGGGAGGCCTCCCCTGTCGCTCGCGGGAGCGGTAGAGGAGAGTGATCCACTTTTTTCGGAGAGGAAGCGTCGATCCTAAACTCTGCCAACCTCACGCGCACACAAGTGGTTATTTTAGCTGCAACGAAAAATACATACGATATTAGCTTTTGTATCAAAATTGCTAGCGTGTGCAAATAAGGAGGAACAAGTTGCCATGGTCCTCAAGTCGATTTACCCTATTTGCATCACAGTAACCTGGCGGCCACAACCACAGTTTTTTTGGGCATCTAATTAGCGTTTCTCTCTTTCGGAATGTTTCACCAGTAAAGTCTAGTTCTTCCTACTAATCAATGTAAACTGTCCAAAATCTACATTTCAATATCTACCAAAACAAGGCAGTTGTCCGGACTCTCGTATAATTCAGTTTTCTCTCCTCCACTTACACTATAGAACCCAAATTGCCCGGTCAAGATGAGTAACTAATAATACTAATATGTGAAGTCAACCTTGTAACATGCATGGCGCTGATCTCAACGGTTCAACTTGCAACTTGGTATAATTTACCAAGCTGGAAACATAACGCATCTGTGATGTAGTTTAATAATAACATAATAGCACTAATCAGCACTCCCTAATTAAATTTCAAATCCTAAGTGCCTATAAATAGCCTCGATGGTATGTCCAGAAGCAAGTCTTCACATCTCACCCTGCATCTCCATCTCCCTTGTTAGTCTTGGTTGCTGTGTCCACGATACAATGGCTCCGCGTTCAGGTGCTCTTGCTCTCAAGGCGGCCGCCGTTGTTGCCGTTCTCGCCATGCTGGTCGTGCCTTCCTTGGGGCGCTGTCATGGCTCTCCATCATCAGCACCGCCACCGATAACCTCCGCACCACCACCTCCGGCGCCGTTGCCACCAACTCCGGCGCCGGCGCCAGGACCGATATCATGCAATGACTGTTATTCGCAGTGCTACTTGTCCTGCGACGCCTCCATTCCCTCTAAGTGCAGCCTATACTGCGACCGGGAAGATTCCTGCAACTCCTGCAAGACCGGGGCCATCGAGGAATGCAGGACCAGCAAAAACTGCACCGGCAGCTGCGACGAGTGCAACGACGCACCCAACTTTTCATGCGCCTTCGCCTGCACCACCCGAAACTGCAACAGGTGTCATTATGGGGCGGGGCAGATGTGCAATAAAGTGTGCAGAGAGGAGTGCTCCGCACCCAAATGCGTACCCTAGAGGCCTGGAAACTAGCTATAGCATGTGCGTCGCACGGTCAACGCGTCTTCTTGTGATGCTTCTATGTGCACACTTTGTATGAGATGCTACGACATCCAATAATATGGGAAGTTCTATGTTTTTATAGGGAAGAAAAATCGTTGAGTATCATGAATACTTAGCTATGTATACTGGACGCTTTCCTCTTGTATTCCACTCTAGAATAAATTTCACTTATCTAAGGGCATTCACCACATCTGTATCAATATCATTATCAATGGCACTGCATAGTGTGTGTTCGAATAACTTTGATGTCGGCTGTTGGATGAAACCTGTCCGGCAGTAGAGATATGGCAAATTCTAGCTCTACATGGCCATTCGATCAACTCTCTACTTCACCTGATCCCGCTAAGTGTATTGTCTAAAAGATTCTATGGCTGGACTGAAGGCCAATGGATACCATGCTCAAACCACGAAACATAATTATACTTTATTCTAAACTCTTCAATAATTAAACCCTCCCAAGTTGCTCTTCTCTAACAACTGCCATTGATTATTTTTTTACTTTTGGGATTTATCTTTGTGTTCAAGGCTATGGACGTCATGATAAATCACATTTATCTTGGCGATGCATTATTTGGTATTCATATTTTTCTATAAGATATTTTTACTACGAAGTACAAAAAAGAGACAATTTGTAGACAAAATGTACTCCATAATGGTTTGTAGACTTGAAACTACTGTGTGAACACCCTTCCTCGCCCGATAAGTGCACGATGCTAAATTGAATGCACCACTGCACTTTCATCCCATGCATCAACGGCTGGATTTGGCATGTCGGCCAAAAATCGGCCGTAAAGTGTTATTTGTATAGTGGGACTCTTGCAGACTTGCTGGCGCCCATACCATAGATGGTTGAAGTCCCAAGTAAAGGTATGGGGTGTTGGAAGTTGAGAGAGCCCAGAATGGTTTTAGGGAAGGTGGGATTTGAGGACTATGGTTGGAGTTGCTCTTACTTTTTTTTAATCCATATAATACCAATATCTACCATCCAAATTTCTCACATTCACCGGGTTTATTTAGCATCAAAACCAGTCCCGCTTTTGCCGCACATGTTGATGTGACATAGTGCTCTGAAGAAACTTGTAACGTCATATGATTTTGGAGATTGTGAGTACAAGTGTGCACATTATTTTCATCTGAGACTCTTCCAACCAGACCAAACGTACCCCCTCTCTCTCATGTGTGTGTGTGTGTGTGTGTGTGTGTGTGTGTGTGTGTGAGAGAGAGAGAGAGAGAGAGTGAGGTAGGGCCGCAGGGGGGGGGGTACCTAAATGTTTGCACTATTTCTTTTAAATAGAGGTAAGAGAGATCTAGCATTCCATTAACTATAAGGAGCACTATACATTTCTACTGGTAATTAGATGATTACAATGATTGTACAAGGTAGAGAAAAGATTTGGGAAGTTCATGGACTTGGTCTAGACTCTAGACTCCATATGTCCAAGCAGGTGCAAATAAGGAGGAACCAATCGCAATGACCTAAAGATGTTTGTCCTGTAGTAGCCCCCTTGTCGGCCACGACAGAAGTGCTTCGGAAAGATTTACCTTTCTCTCTTTTCTGAATGTCTCACATGATGTCTCTGCAGGGTGAGTACATAAAAATCAGCTCTTGTTACTGATTAATAGGAAGTTTCAAACTTAAATCTACATTTCAGTATCTTCCAAAACAAGGCAGCTGCCAAGACTCAAAGACAATCTCGAGCGATTCAATTTTGTCACTCCACCGAGATCCAACCCAAAGTGCCGGGTCAAGATGAGTAATATATAAGAAGCCAATCTTTGTTTTTTAAGGCCGGAAGTGGGCGCAGATCCAAACTTGGAATTTGGTGCAATGTATACCTAGATAGTACGTACGTACTAGCTAGTTCTCCTCCACTGAGATTATCCACCCAAATTGCCTGGTCAAGGTGAGTAACATGTGAAAAGTCAAATTTGTAACATGCATGGTGCAGATCTCAACATGCAACTTGGTACAGTTTACCAAGCTACGAATACAATTCATCTATACAGTCATGGAGTAGTACATGACAATACTAATTAGCTATACCTAAGGTTCCAATCTTGGGTGCCTGTATATAAATAGTATCGTATGTGCACCAGTAAGTCTTTCACATCTCAAATCTCATCCTGCGTCTCCCTTCTCCTTGTCTCTTAGCCTTGCATTGCTTGCTGGCTCCGTAACACAATGGCTCCAGGTTCAGCTGCTCTCGCTCTCAAGGTGGCCGCCATTGTTGTTGTTCTCGCCATGCTAGTCGTGCCTTCCTTGGGGCGCTGTCGTTCACCCGCACTGCCGCCACCAACTCCAACTCCCACACCACCACTACCACCGCCAGCTCTCACACCACCACCTCCGGCAGTGCTGCTGCCACCAACCCCTGCACCCGCGCCAGCGCCGGGGCCGGGGCGGGTGATATCCTGCCCCGAGTGCTCTTATCAGTGCTGCTACGCCTTCGTTACCTCGAAATGCAGCGGTACTTGCAACGCAGTTGAACGTTCCTGCAACTCCTGCAGGACCCAGGTGTCCGCGCTCTGCAGGGCCGATAGAAACTGCACCAGCAGCTGCGATGTGTGCAACGATCCCATCAATAATTCATGCATTAGCGCCTGCACTACACGATATTGTGACGCCTGCACGAGGGGGCGGAGCGGGGAGTGCCGAGATAACTGCAGCGAGCAGTGCTCCCTGCCCAATTGCATACCCTGGAGTCCTCAGAACTAGCTTAGATAGCCACTATAGCTAGCATGTGTTGCATTGTATGGTCAACGTGCCTGCTTGTGCATGCATCCATGAGTGTCATGAGTCATGTGTATGATAAGCTGTGAGCATAAGCGAACAATATGGAAGTTGTCGTTCGGTCTGATCTTGGCACAATATAATGGTTTGATGCTACAATCCGCGAAATGTGCTTTGGGTCCAAATCTGTGAAGCAATCAGCGGTTGTTATGGAACATCTGTGTGCCCGAGTTGGAAAAATATGGCATGTCCATAGCATCTCTCTTCTCTTTTACGAAAATCTTATCTACGACGCATTTCCCTTGAAATTTAATCTAGAATAAGTTGCACTTTTGTTTGTGCATTCGTTGCATGATCTTACTTTCTCCCACAGCCGATATACCATATTTGTCACTCTAACTAAGCCTGTAAAGTCATTTGATTTTGCAAGTGGCTAGTACGTACTAATCATGGACGAGTACCTTTAGGGTACCTGCATGTGATGATATTTTCTCTCACAGGCAGCTCGGACGAGGACAGAACTTTGTGTTGCAATTCCGCAAGGAACTGCCTACAAGCTAATAAATGAAGCCATCTATGACACTATTATTATGTTATTTTACACTAAGTTAGTAAGTTAGACTAGTGTCATATGCATGACACTAGTATAAATTACTCCCCACTATGACCAGCCTAAGGAAAAAAGTCCCAGCATCCCATGCCACACTGTCATAGCAATCCCTGGCTCCTTGCTGATTCCGAGGAGCATTCCTATTTCCTCCCGAATGCCTTTGCAACTGTTGCCACACAAATTTTCTCTCCATGGGATCAATCTTAAGTCTAAGGGAATGGTCTCTTGAAGATCGATGAAATCTTGATGCTCTTTGTGAATGTACTCTAAGTTTTATAGGCGGCGCCCAGAGTGGCCAAAGCCCCTAAAATTCCATATAATGAATACCTCATTTGATGGAGGGAAGATGGGGTGACAGCTGGAACTATATAAATAACTGACGCTATGGTTGGTGAATCATAGGAGTCCTAGTTATGGTTTACACGTACATGTGGCACCCATATATGTTGGACGTGGCCTTGGCTTCTACTGTATACTTCATAGCATCTGAACAGAGCTGCCGTACGAACTTTCTCCAATTAATGCACGAACTTGGCCTTGGCCTAGTTATAGTTGGTGGAGTATTAGATAGTTTTTAGTTACAAAGAGGGAGTAGTGCGATGAAGAAGTTGAGAGACACCTAATGTCACAGTGATTTGCCTTTGGGAATGAGAAGCACCGAGAATTTAAGTGCCTCTCAACTTAGCACGCGCAGAAGCAACGACGACTTCACCTACTTCCACCGCAGTCTAAGATAGACGTTTATTGGGCTCATAACTCACCGGAGTAGTTGATCACTTCTAGCATGAGTAAGAAACATCTGCACAGCCGGCGGCGAGCAATCGAGTCTTCCGGTATCTCTTCGTGTGGAATCACCAGGTCGTGACAAAGTGATAAGACATGCCGGCCATCCCAATCGATTTCGTGTGTGTTCCTTCTGGGCTTCAAGATAGATTCGTTCAAGCTAGTCGGTTAGTTAATTAGCAGCTTCGGCCATCGACAAGTAATGATCCGCCTGTTGAAAAATCTCGTAGTAAAGCATCTCTACGTGAGCGCTGAAGAAGCAAAGCATATAGGTGCCTGGCTTGCTGCCCTGCGCCAACATTGGGTATGGCCTTGCCCCAGATTCATCGGTACCTCGGTTGCATGTGACATGATTGGCCTGCAACTGCAATTTAGTAATGAGGGCTCGGTACGTGTAGTTTGTTCGCGTTAGCATCATCGGGGGCAATGCCGCCGCCATGGCTGTGCATGACGCGCTCGATGACGCGCACCCCTAACCCTCCTTTTGTGGAGAGCCGCGCCACATTTTTCTCAAGCACTACCACTTCCATTGCCGCCTTCTTCTCCAACTCCTTCGTTTTCTCGTCATCGCTACCAGTCATCTCTCCGACATATCAGACTCCGCCAGCACCCATGATGGATCGAACACCACCAAGGTTCTGATGCCACTTTTTCTTGCCGAAGCTAGCAACCTCGGCGACAGAGATTGTGTGAGAGAAAGGAGGAAATGGTCGCCCACGACGAAGCTAGCAACCACTTGATCTGCAGCTTTTTTGTTATTAAGCTAGCCCCAAAACAAGCTGCGGAAAACAAGGAGGAAATGGTCGCCCACGACGAGCTTACTGATCGTGCCATCCCACCATGCTTGCCACGATTGAACCCTACAAGTCCGCCACGAGACGCGTGATGCCATCCCATGGCGCTTCCTCAGACGGGCGAAAAATGCCGCTAACTTCCTAACTAAAAACTACTGCACCTGTACGTGCACAAGCATACGCTGACATATTGAATTTTATTCAGTGACACTAAACTAACTGAATGAATAAGTTGTAGAACTAGTGCAGCTGATTGTCTAACATGTATGTGTTCCAGCGGAAAGCACTCATTGCGAGCGACGTAGCAATTCCCAGTCCACCCAAAACTTTAGGAATTCCTTGATAGTTGGTATAAATTCGTAAGCCGGGTCGGCTGATACACTTAAAAAAGGTTCTTGTTCTATATATTCCTTTTCTAGTCTTTCTCTTTTGATGTCACAAAGTTGAAACCAAGAAATATCAGTTATGTTCCTGATGTTTCCGAACAATTTCAATAAAACCCTCTCGTAGAAGTATTTTAACAATGTTTTCGGTAATACTTGTAGATACTACTAGAACTGTTCCTTTTTTATTCATGTCCGCATTTCCATGTCGGGCCTGCGGTCAACACACCTCTCATCGGCTTCAACCAAAGTTCCCAATGCCTCTCACTCTCATCGCCTCATGAGTTCTCACTGTGTAATAGTCTATGCCACTCGATGGCTTCACATGCACGATGCACACATGATATCTAGCTTCTACCATTGGTGATTGAGTTCGGTTCCACAAAAATGTACACGGTTGTATTATTTATGGACACACTACATATGTTGGCGGGCAAGCATGGGTCTGAGGAGCTCATGTAGAGGCCAGGAGAGTAATGTGATGTTCCTTGGGAATAATAGATGTGTTGTATATGCACATGCATCTAATGCTGCAAATACTAAATGCTAGTTCCAGCTCAAGGTAATAGCATGATCTTCTAGAAAGTTCGGTAAAATCAGATGTAAGTCATATGCTTTTCTTCTCACTAAAAGGATCAGGCGCTCTCCGCACTGAGCCAGTGACAAGCTAACATGCATGAGCAATCAACTAATGAGCAAAATAAAAGATGTATACACTGTATAGAAAGGTGCGGTAGCTTCTGAGTGCCCCTACACCATAGTGAACAGCAAATTCAAAAAATTGGAAAAAACCATAAGAAAAAAGTCGAAATTTGTTGCATGCTCAAATATTGTAGTTGCTTGCAAATTTTCATGGAGAAATATCATCCCGTGAGCTCTACAAATGAGAAACAAAAATCAGTGCTCAAAAGTACTCAAAACTTTGACTAGTGAAATCTTTTTCTTCCGTAGAGCTCCTCAAATGGTGTTTTGGTGTGAAATCTTGCAAGCACCTACAAAGTTTGAGCATAGTTGATGTCATGAAGTTTCAGAATTTTTTTATTTTATTTTCAATTGTTTTTAGTTTACATTAATCGAGGGTGTAGGGACATGGAGTTCAAAAACCACTCTCATTTATATATTTTTTTGGAAAAAAAAGATGACCCCTGGCCTCTTCATCGAACGATGCACACAACTATTTTATTAATTATTCATCAAGGCCTTACAAAGTAATATATCAATAAGTTTGAAGCCACCTTCCTGGCAAGATCTGTCGCTACTCATATCAACTTGATGAAGGAGTTGTTCATTGTCGGGGCCGTCTGCCCAAATCTCACACCAAAGCACAACATCAAAACCAGAGGCCTCAACCAAGCCGCCCAACGGAGGGTCAGGGGCACAAACTGGTCCAACGGACTCTCAGCTGGCACCGCATGTGCACGTTGCAGAGGATTTATGGCACGCAAGTGCGGTGTCACGCATGTCCCTAGTGCTTGCCTTTTCTTTTGGCTTGAAATTATATCTCTGAAACTGGTTGAAACTTATCAGTTTTAGATGTAAAAACCGTTAATTTTATCGTTGAAACTTAAAACTTTTTGAGGGATTTTCGTTTTTACTTTGCCCTAGTGTGGGATTGAACTACTGTGCGAATTGCAAGGCAAAACGAGCGGTCCGCCGTACTTGGCAGGTGAGTACCCCGCATCTGCGTGCCCCTGCGCATTTCCTTATAGTCTCCTACTTTTTTGGGGCATTGTGAACTCTTTCTTACTAAATGCAACTGCTTCTCTAAATCTAAATCAACCAATTTTTTTTGTTTTGTCCAACTCAAGTCAATAAAGTGCAGCTTCAGAATAAAAATATGCTAATCTCCAAACATGCTTTCGCCCCACTATATTAATATAGCAAACACCGGATACAACCAAAAGCAATCTCGAAAGGAAATAAATGTTCGGGCAGCAGCAAACACACACCCCAAAAAAAATGGAGACAGCGGCGGATAGACTACGACTACGCTACAGTGACCCAAAACCTTTGCGCGCTCCAAAAAAGTACCAAGCAGCACCTTCAAGAAGAAAAGTGAATGCTGCTGCCCAAACCAGCGCACTGGTCCTAGGGTTTCCCCAAGAACACAGAGGAAAGGGGATGAAGGGTAGCCACGACGGCCTCCGGGAAGGAATGGTGCCACCCGAAGGCGGCACTGCGTTGGTGTCGGGTGTGCTGACTAGGATTTCTTCTGAAAGAATCCTATCCACAACCCTCAACCCCTAGGCGACCCGTCGCACAGAGCCTCGCGATGACGAGCTAGGCCTGGACATCACCAGACTTGCCATCGTTGTCTCACCGAAGCTACCATCACGAGGTCTGCAAGACGGAGGCGAGGAGTAGCTTCAATCGAGGTCAGCAGTACCGCTACCGCATAGGAGGGAACAACCTCCACCACCAAAGGCAGTAGTCGGCCTGACATGGCCACATGCATACCAGTCCCAATTAGGCCCGGCCGGGCCCAACGGGCCTATAAAGCTCCCCATGCAGGCAAACCAGTCCCAAGAGGATCCGACCGGGCCTAGATCGATCCCGTAAAGCCCGCCGGCACGCTGCAACAGGCCGGACACCGTCGCTGCTGCACCCCTGCATGAGCTATACCACCGTCATTTACAGAACGCGCCGTGCAGGGCAGGCCCACTCGCCCCCGACCCGAAGAGCCCAGATCTAGGCCGAGGTGCGCAGCCGGCACCACCCGGCTACAACCTAGCATGTCTTCTTTTGCAACAATTATTTTTATTTCAGCCGCGCCACCAATTGTAATGTTCGCACTAATTTTTATTCAAATACAAGTAGTACTCTAATAGTAGAATATTATTTTAGTTTTCTAGAATGGCAAAGTAGTAATGTTAGTGCTGATGGGCTGAAAGTTTCTGCATTAATGGTATATGTATATAGTGCGGCTATAAATAACATGGGCTTGTACATGTAACGAAACCAACACTCGCGTGTCAACGGGCGAAGCTATGGCACACATCATTCATGTCCACCAAGTGGCATGGGACATTGCATGCAGCAAGATCTTTTTTGGGGATGAGATGCATCCGGAATCTTAGTTGAAGGCGGCAATTTGGATAGCAAGGTAGCTCATTCAGGGATCGGCCTACCAACGTCGCAGGTGGAGCCCGAGGTAGTTGATTCTGCGCTGCAAGAAGGAGCAGCCTGTGTCGCTGGGTGCACGAAAGTTGCTGCGACTGAGATTACAGAGACAAGTTGAGCGAGGTGACTGTTGTGTGCCTCATGTTGTACACAGCGAGGTGGACCTGGTTGCCAGATTCTCTGCCCAAGTGCTTTGGCGGTTCGGCGCGTACGTATGCTTGTCACTGATGGACGTATTGGCTTTGAGAAAGAAAGAACCAGGACCCATCCGGCATCTGCCGCGGTATCAATGTGCCAGCATCACATACGTTGGGATCCTCAAAAAAAAAAAAAAAGCATCACGTACGCTGGTACTCCGTCCGTCCAAAAAAGCTTGTCCGAATGTGTCTAGTATCAAGTTAGTGCTCGATACATCCATTTGAAGGGACAAGTTTTTTCGAATGAAGGGAGTACGCATGGAAGCAAAGAAAGATTTATATGGAAATTGGCACACATATTTTATACACTGTACGGTTTACAACACTATGATGATAGTACAATCGAATGAAGGGTAGCCCCGACGCCAACCCTCCCCTCGTCCGGCGCCTTCCTGGCCCCCCTTCGCCCCCGGCATCCGGCTCCCCCCGCCACCCGCGTCCCACGCTCCCCTGCCGCAGCCTCCCATGTCGCGGGAGTGGGGGGATGGGGCTGCTCGCTCCAAGCGACGGGCTGGGGATCACCGGGACGGTTCGCGCCCATCCCTGGACTCCCTGCGTCGCGAGGAGGAGCTCCGTAGGGAGCTCAGGGAGTTGAGGGAGGGCCGCCGCTCCCCTTCCCGCCGCGAGGGTCGGGGCCGCTCTCGCTCCCCCCACCCGGCCGCCTCGGGCGACTGGAGGCCCGCCGTCGCTCCCCCTCCCCGCTGCCGCGTCGCGGACGCTCGCCATTTGCATCCCGGCCTGCTCGGCCGGCCTCCCCCCGCTCTCAGGGCCCTCTGCCCTCCGATGCGCCCCGCCGCTATGTGGCCCCCCATGCGGCTGCGGCCGCACCCTCGGCCCCGGCCACGGGCGGTGGTGCTGCTCGCGGACGTACGGGTCCGGCCAAGAAAAAGAAGCGCCGGGGTGCCCGCGGCGCTTCCCCCGTGCCCCCCTCGGCGGCCCCGGGTTCCTCCACTATCCCCGGGCCCGTCTCCGGCCTCCCTAGCCCTCCCAGCTTCAACTGTGGAGTGGGGGGCCACTCGCAGGTCAACTGTGTCAATCCCCAATGCTGCTACCTCTGCAAGGATCCGGGCCACCCTGCTCTCTTGTGCCCGTATAGACCGGTGGTGTCGGAGGTCATGATGTACGGCCACGGCATCGAGGGGCTGGGCTTCTTCCACCTCGAGGTCCCTGATGTTCCGCCTCCCTCGCCGACCCTCCAGGCGGTCGTCACCGTGGTGGACGGGGTGGCCTCCCCGGAGATGATCGAGGCCGAGCTGAACCACCTCTACCGCCACCAGTGGGACTGGGCGGTCACCCCCACCGCTGGCCACATCTTCACAGTTGTCTTCCCCGATTCCGTCAGCTACGGCTACATGATGCGCAGTGGCCAGATCACGCTCGCTCTCAACCAGCTGGCTGTCGACATATCCGATCCTTGACGCTCAGGCGGTGGCCGTTCTTGACACCGCTTGGATCCTTGTCGCCGGCCTCCATGATGCGCGGTCTGAGCTCGTCATCCGCCAGATGTCCCGTCTCCTGGGCAAGGTGGTGGTGGTCGATGAGCTCTCGCTGCGCAAAGAGGAGGAGGTCCGGGTCAAGGTCAAGTGCCTCGACTCCTCCAAGCTCCGCACCATCGTCCGAGTTTTCTTCAACGACCAGGGCTTCGACCTCAGGATCTCCCCCGAGCCTCCCAACCATGTCGGCCGCCCCCGCTCCTTTGACGCCGGCCCCCCTGGTGGCAACCCAGGGGCCGACGGAGACTACCGCGGTCGTCACCATGCTCGCTCGCACCACTCCGATGTCGAGGGAGGGTCGGAGGACTCCCGCTCCCCTTCCCCATCGCCCCCCCTCTGGAGTCCCCCCCCCCACGCGGCCGCTCAGCCTCCTCCCCCCGAGGCGACCCCATCCCTGCTACTCCCGCCCACGGCTCCGACCCCAGCCCCGATCCTCCTCAGCTGCGCCGGGTCCGCTCCTCTGGCCTCACCCGCAGGGGCCCTGACCACAGATGGCGAGGCCAGGGTGACCACCGCCATGGCCGCCCAGCCACCCCCTCCACGGTCAGCTGCCTACTCTCGCCGCGGTCGGTCGACCTCCTCCCCCGTGACTGCGTCTCATCGAAGTGCTCATCTGGATGCTGCTCACCCCGAGGGTAGTCTGGTTCTGCCCATCTCTGAGCAGGCAGAGATCCGGGCTACTGCGCAGAACCTAGAGCTAGGTACGCCCGCTGTCCCCCCCCTCGACCTCGTCTTGCTCCTTCTCTGCTCTCGAGTCGATCCCTCTTGGCAACCTTGCAAAGGTAGCCTCCGACTCTGCGATCATCTTTCGGGGGGAATCTGGTCCCCCCTTAGTCCAGATTGCGGCGATCCGTGCCCGCGAGATTCTGGATGGGAGGCTTGCGGAGGCCCGTGCGGCTCTCCTCTTGCCCCCTGTCCCCCCTCTGCCGGTGAGACCCCCCTTCCGGCTGCACTGCGGCAGTTAACTGCCCCTTCCCCGGTGGGTGGGGTCGAAATCCGTTGCCGCACTCGCTCTCGCACAGCGGCTCTCCGTGCTCAAAGTGCCTCTCGCGTTCTAGGGTCAAGCAGCCCCCAATGGCACCTTAATGCGTGCCCTGTTCTGGAACATCCGCGGATTTGGCCATGATGGCCGACGCCGCCAACTCATAGAGTACATGCGTGAGGAACACATTGACATTGTTGCCATCCAGGAAATCATGCGTCTTGAATTCTCGCTCCCTGAGCTTGACCGTTTGAGCTCCCACCTCTTTGCGTGGCATTGGCTCCCTTCTAGTGGGAGCGCCGACCACTCGGGTGGCATCCTTTTAGGCGTAAAGGATGCCACCTTTGAGGTGGGAAGCATGGACCGGGGGGAATTCTTTGTGAGCATGGAGCTCTTCGAGAGGGCTCTCAACTTCAAGTGGGAGGTCATCATCGTCTACGGGCCCGCAGACCATAGTCGATCTGCCGCCTTCCTCGAGGAGCTCCACCGGAAGATCTCCTCGGCTCCCCTTCCGGTGGTGGTTGGTGGCGATTTTAACCTCCTTCACGTGGCGGAGGACAAGAGCAATGCCAGTGTCTGCTTTAACCGGATGCAGATGTTCAATGACTTCATTGCTGACCTTGGCCTCCGCGAGATTGACCGGATTGGTGCCAGGTTCACCTGGACCAACCGGCAAGCCTCCCCGACCCAGTCCGTCCTGGACCGGGTCCTAGTTTCCCCGGATTGTGACCTCCGTTGCCACTTAGCCTCCCTCCGCGCCATCACCAGGATTGGCTCAGACCATGTTCCCCTTCTCCTCTCTTCTGCTGACGAGCGCCCACCAATCACCCTTGATTCCGGTTCGAGACCTTCTGGCTCTCCCAAACTGGGTTCGTTGAGGCGGTTGGCACTCGGTGGATCGAGGCTCGCACCCACTCTCACCCCCGCCCCCCTCGACCATTGACTCATGGCACTTCTGCACGAAGCGGGAAATTCAGCTCATGAAGGGGTGGGGCGCTAATCTGGGTCGTGACCTTCGTGAGCGCAAGAAGACGTTGTTATCTGCGATCCAGGCCCTGGACCTACGCGCGAATTCGTTTGGGCTTTCTCCGGACGAGTGGCTTTCCCGGTACGACCTGGAAGACCAGCTCTCCGTGATCTACACCAATGAGGAGGCCTATTGGCGCCTCCGTGGTGCCCAGAAGTGGGTCTTGAAGGGTGACGCCAATACGGCATACTTCCAGGCCATTGCCAACGGCCGCTGTAGACGCAACACCATCCCTCTCTTGTGGGATGGAGAGACTCTTCTTCATGCCCCCCGCGACATCCGGTCCCACGTCGACGGATTCTATAGATCCTTGTTCTCTGTCGCTCCTAGGAGCGGCCTCTCTCTTGCCCCCGATTGTTGGGCCGGTTCTCAGTTCGTGTCTGAGGTGGAGAACGCGGCCCTTACGGCCCCCTTCTCCGAGAAGGAGGTCTGGGATGCCATCAAGGGCATGAAAGCCTCCTCTGCACCTGGACCGGATGGCCTCCCTGTGAAATTCTTCCAGTCCTTCTGGAACGTGATTAAACCGGAGGTCATGGCTATCTTCGATGAGATCTATGTTGGCTCCATTGATCTCGGGCGACTCAACTACGGGATCATCTCGCTCATCCCGAAGGTTCCGGGGGCGTCCGACATCCGCCAATTTCGTCCGATCACGGTCATTAACGTCATCTTCCGGATCCTGGCTAAAGGGTACGCCAATAGGGTGACCCTGCTAGCCGATCGTGTCACGCACCCCAACCAGTCGGCTTTCATTAAGGGCCGGTACATTCTGGATGGGGTCCTAGTCCTTCATGAAGTCCTCCACGAGGTCCGCTCCAAAAACCTCAAGGCGGTTTTTCTGAAGATTGACTTCCATAAAGCTTACGACACGGTTAGCTGGCCCTTCCTTAGGGAAGTTCTTCTTTGGAAGGGTTTTGACGACCGGTGGATAACTCTTGTCATGCAAATGGTTACTTGCGGTCGTACGGCCGTGACCATAAACGGTGAGATCGGCCCCTTCTTCCCCACCCTATGTGGGGTCATACAAGGCGATCCTTTTTCCCCGTTCTTGTTCAATATGGTCGTGGACGCGCTGGCATCCATCCTTGATAAGGCGAAAGCCGCGGGCCATATTCGTGGGATCACTCCCCACCTCGCCGGTGGCACCGGGATATCCATTCTCCAGTACGCTGACGACACTATCATTATGGTTGAAGGCTCGGTGAATGATATCGCCAACCTCAAGTTCCTCCTCCTATGCTTCCAACAGATGTCGGGCCTCAAGATCAACTTCGACAAGAGCGATGTGATGGTGATGGGATACCCCCCCCCCCCCCGCGCCGAGTCTTTGGCCATCGCCAACAGGCTTAATTGCCGCATGGGCTCTTTCCCCACTACTTACTTGGGGACGCCCATTAGTGACTCTAGGCTTACCGTCGCGGACTTGCACCCCTCCGTGGACAAGCTCCAAACGCGCGTCGAGCACTGGCAGGGGCGGTGGCTGTCCAAAGCGGCCCGGACTATCCTCATCAATTCTTCCCTATCTAGCCTCCTCTTATTCCTTATGAGCTTCTACAGCCTCCACGAGACCCTTCACAAGGAGATTGCCAAGATCCAGTCTTGCTTTTACTGGGCGGGCAACAAGGAGAAGCAGAAGTATCATAAGGTTAGTTGGCCTGACATTTGCCAGCCCCGGGAGTAGGGGGGCCTTGGCATCATGTGCTCTAAATGGATGAACATTGCCCTCCTCTCCCGATGGCTTTGGCGAATCTCGCAAGGGCACGGTGGCCTTTGGCTTGACATCATCCGGAACAAATACCTACGCGGACAGCCCCTCGCCTTCTGCCAGAAGTCCGGCGGCTCTCAGTTCTAGCAGTCGATCGTCCAGCTTCTTCCGGTTCTCCGTATCGGGACCTCCATCTCGGTGGGATCTGGAACCTCGACGCTGTTCTGGTTTGATCGTTGGGCCGGGGACACCCCCTTCGCGTCTCTCTTCCCTGGCCTCTTTGCCATCTCCGTCGACCCTGCAATCTCTGTTGATAGGGCCCTTCTTGACTTAGGGCGCCTTGCTTTCCGGCGGGCCTTTGGCCCCATGAAATCCTCCGTCTGGCGTGAGTTACTTGGCTGTGTTGCTCTCCACGAACCCTTGGTCGATGGTGGTCCTGACCTAGTGCGGTGGCGCCTTGAGCCGTCGGGCCAATTCTCCACCAAGTCTCTCTACCTGGCCATCGCACCTTCTGCCGCCCCCCGTCCCTCTTTCGATGGTTTGGTCCATCCGCTTGCCTCTGAAGATCCGCATCTTCATGTGGCAATGGATTTGTGGGCAGATCCCGTCCGGGGTGGAGGTGCGCAAGCGCAATGGCCCGGGCTCTGGCCTATGCACGCTCTGTGGGGTTCCCGAAGACTCGAACCACATTTTCTTCTCCTGCGTTTCCGCCCAGTTCCTTTGGAGCTGTTTTCGCGAAGTGGTAGGTGGAGATTGGTGCCACACCAATTTCCCGGACTTATTTGCCGAACTCCAGTCGTCCCCCGCGACTTCTCGCCACATTAGGTGGCTTGAGATTGGGGTCCTCGCCTGGACCCTCTGGACTGTTCGCAACAAACTCGTGATTCAGCGCACTCCTCTTCGTCGGTCTACTGACGCTCTCTTCAAACTCTCGGGTTTCTTGCAGCTTTGGCGGCCGCTTAGCCGTCCCCCGCACCGCGACGCCATCTCAGCCTTCATCGCCGACCTCCGATCGATGGTCGTCCGCCTGTCGCCGCCGCCCCCACCGCCTCCGCCGGAGCCTGACTAGTCGTCTTCTTCGTCCGGCGTGTTTTGTCTTTTTATTTGTTTTGGCTTGTTGAGCTGTGCCCTCAGCAGAACCTGTGTACTTGATCATGTGACTTGGGTTTGTGCGTGTTTGTGGACTTGACTCTGTATGTGTGATCTTGGCGGTTTGCTTTATCTATAAAGCGGGGCGAAAGCCTTTTTCGGTATTGTATACAAGCTGTAGGCGCTTCATGAGATGCCATCCCGATGCAAGCATGGGCCACAACCTACAGCGGAGTTTTGGGTGCTGACTAAGTAACCACCCCCCGGGGCCGGAGTCATTGTCTCCGCGAGTGTGGCACACGAGCGTGGCGTTGTTGGGCGGCAGTCATGCTACGTGGACCTAAAGGAATTGGTTCGAGGTTCGGGAGGATTCATGCGCGACGGCCAACAAGTGCATGATCTGAGTGCCTGTAGCCAATGGGATATCCAAATTTTGTATGAGTGCGGAATGTGATGGTTTGCTTGTTCGATGGGGTGCCACCCCGCGTAACAGACTGTGCAAATGCTGATTGTATGATTGTTGGTGATTAATATATGGTGAGGATTGAAATACTAGAACCTCTCTTTGGCCGCCAAATGCCGATTGTCGCATTAATCAAGGGAGAAAAGGTTAATATATGCACATAATCCATTTTAGTAGTTGGGTTTGATTCTAAAGACGAAGGTCAATAGATTATGAGACTATCCATGCCCTGTCTCTTTTTTCTAGTCGTGCCTGGCCTTTTCTAGAGAGGCATATGCTATTGCTAGAACAATTGGTTGTAGAATTTGTTTTACAAATGCAAGTACTCAGGCATGTACATGCAATTTTATTGAATTTTATACAATGCCAAGCTACTACGTACTTTGAGCAGGGACCAACATTTAGTTATCGCAGCAGTAGGTGCATGAGATATTTGATTGATGGAAGGTCACAGACACCAGATCTATTTTTTCTTAAGGAATACTATTACATTACGTCCCGGCCTCAGTGTGTGCCAATAAGATGCTCGCCGCTACTAGTAGCACATCTATAAATAACAGCCTTGTACACAGGTGGTAGAACCAACACTCGAGCAACAATGGTACAAGTTAGATAGCATGCGGCATCGATCATGCATGTGAATCAACCGAGTGTCATATGCTATTTCCACAGCAAGATCTTTTTCTGAGGGAATGAGATACATTGGGAATTTTAGCAGATGTTGGTAACTGGGAGGATGTACGTAGTGCATGAACTGCTCTCTCCACACCCTTCTGGAGTTGTGCGAACATGAATTCCCAATCCACCCCCTGCAAGGACACACACAAGCGCGGCCAAGTACAGAGCCACGACATACAACCGGTTGCTCGTCTGTCACACCCATGCCAGAAGTACACACTGTCTAACATCGAGGCAGAGCTTGCCGCCCTCGATCGCAGATTTGCAACCGTGCTCATCGAGCTGCACGAGACTTACAATGTTCGTCTGGAGTTACGGGACGTAGTAGACTTCCGAGAGCGTGCGGTGCTCGCCGGTCTTGCACGAAAACATGACAACCCCGCGCCTGCAGATCCGCACCACGGAACCGTCGCCAAAATACAGCATCCCGCACACGGATTCGTCCACTTGCGTTCATGTAACGATGGAACGGGCGCCGTTCGTGCCCATTGTTATGGCAATTGACACGCGCCTTGTTGAGGAAGATCTCCTGTGGCATCGGTTGTATCGCTGCCGGGGTGACTACGTTCGTGAGCTCTGCCACCTAGCAGGCACCGAGCACAACCCCAAGTTATTCGACGCCGACCTGCAACTTCTTGTGGTACTCTTTCTCCCAATGCCTTGGGATGCCGTACCTCCGGTTGCTGCGACCACCGGCTTGGCCGCGACCTCCGCTGGCTTGGAAGCCCATGCCGCTCTCCTCCTGCAGACGAGCTGCCGCCTTGGTCAGGCTGCCTGTGGCGTGCAAACCACTCCTCTTCAGTGAGGAGAAGGCGTCCCCCAGACGCTGGTGCCTCGTCACGCTCACATTCTTTGACAACAAGAAGGCGCCCACAGAGCTCTTCCAAGGAGAGCTGTTTGGTGACGACAAGTGACTCGATCACCACTGCCATGTGATGGTACGGCCAGGGGTACTATCCATAGTACCTTGAGGACAACTTTGTGCTCATCGAGGACCTCAAGCTTGTCGATGATGGCCCTAAGCCGCATAATTTATGACTCGATCGCTTCGCCATCCTTGCACGGGAATCCCTTGTACTCAGAGTGGCGCGTTCGTGCCCAGCGTCCGCATCAACTCTGGTGGCACACCCCTTATCAGGGCAACCATGGTGCGCCGGTCTTCGCAGTACGTACCTTCACTGATTTCAACCACAAGCCATAGCTCATCGCCCTACAACTGCAATTTAATCATGAGGGCCCAGTAGGTGTAGTTCGTTCACATTAGCATCATCAGGGGCATGCCGCCGCCACAGCTGCGTACGATGTGCATCCCTAACCCTCCTTCTGTGAAGAGCCGCGCCAGGGTTTTCTGCAGCGCCGCCATTTCCGCTGCCTTCTTCTTCTCCACCAACTTTCTTTGTCGTCTCGTCATCGTTGCCAGTCATCTCGGATCAGACACTGTCGGCGCCTAGTATGGATCGAACACCAACAAGACTATGATGCCACTTGTTGTTGCTGAAGCTGTCAACCTCGATGATAGAGATTTGTGAGAGAAACAGAGTGCCAGAAATGGAAGACAATAGGTTTCCATTGCGAACTGCCCGTGCAGTTTTTCTGTTATTAAGCTAGCGCGAAAACGAGCTGCTGAAAACAAGAAGGAAATGGTCGCCCAGGAAGCTTACTGATCGTGCCATCCTAGAATGCTTGCCACGATTAAACCCTACACGCCTGCCACGAGACGCGTGATCCATGCCAACGCATGGTGCTTCCTCGGACGGGTGAAAATGCTGCTAACTTCTGTTGGCGCAGCTCTCTCTCTCTCACTCAGGACTAAAGGCAGAAGAAGGAGGAGCACAATACACTGGAGTTTCACCCGGCTGCACGTAACCCCATTACTGTTCCCAGAGCACAAAACTCTTCTCCAAACACACTCGTGGCCATGGCTTTGTAGTGGCACAACAACGTAGCGCCCACGTTTTCTTGTGTGCACGTACGCACGCAACCTAGCTAGCTACCTTGCATGCAATCCATCAGCCCAGCCATGCGCACTACGCACGCGCTACGCGCACGTCACTGCTAACAACCAGCTAACTAAGTCACACACATCAAGCAAACTTGGCCGGCACACTTGCCAACGCCCTGCTCTACGTGCCAGACTCAAGTGTACACACACGACACGCACACATACGCCACGCCGCCACTGCGTCCGGCACGTCCCGCGCGTATCCGGGGCGTCCGACGAGTCAGACCGCACCAGTGCGTCCCGCACATCCCGCGCGCATTCGACGCGCCCGACGAGGCCGACCGCACCAAGCCGTGGATTATTCCAACACACATCCCCTAAGCCACGGCCTAGAGGAGTCTATCGTCATCGACGTTGGCGTCGACCAGGAGAGCTTTTTCCGCCGCCGGTCCTTTCCACAGCTGCGGGCAGTCGCGCCTGAAGTACCCGTGCTCCCCGCACTTGTAACAGCGCCTGTGCCTGTAGCCGCCGCTCCCTGACGCCACGATGCGCCCGTCGTCGTCGTCCCGTGCTCCGCCTTGCTGCCTCTCCCGCGCCCGCCACTGCGCTGCTGTGAGCAGGAGCTGTCCATCCGCCCGCTCGCTGCTGTCCTGCCATCGACGCCGAACTCGCTAGTCGAACGCGCGCAGCTGCCCATGTGCTTCGTGGAACGCCATCGTCGTCACGTCGCGGAACTGCTCGATGCCGGCGACGACGGGGAAGAGCCGATCCGGCACCGTATCCAGCAGCTTCTTGACCCGTGTCGCCCAGCGTCTCCACGAGGTCGGCGTACCTTGCCGCCATCGCCGCGAGCCTCCCACCATACACGTCGAGCTCCTCGCCGTCCGCCATCTTCAGGCAGTCGAACTCGCCGCGCTGCGTCGCCAGCCTTGCCGCGCGTACCAGATCGGCGCCAACGAACCTCACCTTAAAGGAGTCCCATACCTCCCTGGCGGTGAGCTTCGTCGCCACCTGCAGCAGCACGTCATCCGGCAACGCCCCGATTAGCAACGCGCGCGCCGTCTTGTCCTTCCGCGCGTTCACCGCCGGGTCGCCCAGCGCCACCGCGTCCCACACGGTGTGGACGTCGAGGATCGCCTGAGCCTTGATGGCCCAGACAACTTCCTCACTGAAAACTATTGCATCTCAACGTGCACAAGTACACGCTGACGGGTGCTGACAGACTGAATTTTATTCAGTGACACTGAATTAACTGAATGTGTTCCAGCGGAAAGCATTCGCTGCAAGCGACGTCCGGCGAACAAGTCAGGCCTATGGCCAACATCCTTCTCATCGGCTTCAACTAAAGTTCCCAATGCCTGTCACTCTCATCGCCTCAAGAGTTTTTTTTTAGAGAAAAGACTGAAGCCGAGTCCGAGATAGGGCTCGAGCCTAGCCCGACTTTGAATTAACAAAGCCAACAACCGGCCAAGATTACATCGAAACCGAACCATACAACCAAAGAAATAAAAGAACCGGGGATGCAACCCCATGACGGCTGATACAAGGAGTTGAAGGTAAGCTAAGACGCTACGGACAGAAATGAAAAAGACTACAGCTTGAAGACCAAGAGGACACAAGCTACCGCCCAAACAATGAAGCTCGCCGAAGAGACTAGCTATAAAACAAAAGCATCCCAAGAAGACACGAATGAGAGAGCAACGAAGCCACCAGGAGGAACCATAACTCGCCAATGCCACCAGCTCACATCTGTGCGTCCAAGTCGCCGAAGAGGGGACCACTATCCCCTCTTGCCCAAACTCATGGGCGAGGATCCGCCGGACAAACAGGACCTCAAGTAGGAGAACACGGCGACCATAGGCGAGGATCGGACTTCCGCAGTGAAGTGTCGCCACTTGAAGAAGAGACCACCGCCACCAGGAGTGCCCCAAGCAAGCAGCCACCTACACACTTCCCCACCCAAAACGTCGCCTTGAAGAAGGTAATGGCGCCGCCGCCGCCCAAGCTGAGGTTGCGGGTTTTCACCCAGGTGTAGGGGAAGTAGGAGGAGGTGGAGATGGACCTCAAAGTCACCTTCAAGAAGCGGAGGCGTCGACGTAGAGGCCGCCACCGCCGGCCAAGGGGTTACCCCGATCCAGAGCTCCCCACCCCGTAGCCACGCAGCTAGCAGACGGATCCGACCGCAAAGACGTGGAGGAGCGGCCGCATGCGTCGGGGGCGCCGTCTTCAGATGTAGTGCAGGGGGTCGTGGGGGACCCGCCGCATGACGCCCATGTCCACCATCACCTCGCTACCCAGGCAACCGAGGGGGAACGACCAACAACTCTTCTCGCTCCTCTTCTCGTTCCTCTAGCCCCATTACCCTTTCGTGCAGCACCGGCAGTTGGTCCTACTCCAGTTTCTTCCTCCTCTCGTGGGTTTTGTAACCCCCTGCGTCTGGAAAACCAACCTTCCACGGAATGGAGCCTGGCGTGCCTCGTGTCCGTCCAGGGTGCTCAGGATTCCCAAGGGCCATTGTGAGCTCGTACTTCTCCCTGTTTGGAAGGAACGTCCCTCGCTGCGCTGCATCGATATAGTGTCGAAGGTTCTTGACTGGTATTTGCAGTTGCTCATCCGTCCACTGGCACTTCCCTGTTACAAGGTCCAAGGTTCCGCCAGCCCCGAAGAACCAAGTCCGGCAACGGTCTGGCTAGTACATTGTCTCTGGTTCGATCCCTTTTTCAAGCAGATCATGCTCAGCCTTGGACCACTTAGGGCGGGCTTTGAGGTAGCTACCTGACCCCGTGCGATGGTGAAGCTTCTTCTTCGCAGCATTTTGCTTGTTTGTCGCTGACATCTTCTTACTCTTTTCCGATGTCTTGTGGGCCACAAATGCGGGCCAGTGATCTTTGATCTTCTCATATTTGCCGATGAATTCTGGTGTCTTTTCTTTCTCGACAAACTGGTTCAGATCTTTCCTCCACCTCCTCATTAGGGTTGCCATCTTCTTAAGAGCACAAGACTTGATCAATTGCTCTTTAACTGGCTTCTCCGGATCCTCCTCTGGCGGTAGGGTGAAATTTGCCTTCAGCTCAGTCCAAAGATCTTCTTTCTGCATATCATTGACATAAGACACCTCAGGGTCTTCCTCCTTAAGCTTATACCATTGTTGGATGCTGATCGGGATCTTGTCCCTAACAAGAACCCCAAGACCGAAAGCGATAAATCGCGCTTTGTCCGGATGGGTTCAATCGGTTCGCCGTCGGCGCGATTTCTATGATCTCAAACTTTTCATCCGAGCTCAACTTTTCTTGGGCCTCGTCTCCTTACGAAGTTGTGCTCGATCCGGAGGGCTAGAAATTATAAGGAAGAAAGACGAGAGTAATTAATATGTGTACATATACCAAAACAATGGATGCATCAATTAACTAGTCAGCACGGGCTTAACTAATATATATATACCTGGCGGACTCGGTTCGGTCACGGAGCATCAAGACGGTCTCCTTCTTGTACCTCCATTGTGTCACCAGAGCCATCATGAACATAGTCCTCTTCTTGTACCGGCATTAATGGGTCGAAGCCATCATGAACATAGCCCTCTTCTTCACCCAGTCCTTCCTGACCATCGGTGTCGCTGAGAAATGACGCAACTTCATCACTTCCTTGTGCGATTATGTGCCCCAACATCGCTTCTGTTTCTTCGTCTCGGGAGTGCTCCATAGTTTCTGCAAATATTTACAACATGTCAATTATTATTCAAACATGGCAAACGTAGAACTAGCTAGCTAATCACAATAAGGAATCATGTTAGTGGCCTCGACGTTGCTTCTCTAGGGTTTGGGGTCGCCTCGACACAACGCTTCAAGGGTTTGGGGTGGCCTCGACGACAACGCTCTTTTAACTTGGTAAATTTGGGTGGCCTCGAGAGAGTTAATTTGTCGGGCAGGGGCGCGGCGGGAGGGGGTAGGTGACCAACATCGTTTTCTCTCTAGGGTTTGGGTGTCCTCGAGAGTTTTGGTCGAGCGAGAGGGCCGAGGGGGGTGCTGCCGTTGTATAATTTATCACGGTCGAGAGGGGGTATATATATCGACCGCCCCTCATGTCGAAGTTATCTCGAGGGGGTTATATCGACAACGACGCGTCATACATATACATGGGAAAATAATGTTATCAGGGAGGGGGTATCGGTACCCCCCCTCGTGTTGAAGTTTCTTCTTTCTCCTCTATTCCTTTCTTCTTCTTCTACTCTTCTTTTTCTTCTTCTCCCTCGAGAAAGGAAAATAAGGAAAAGGAAGAAAAGATGAAGAAGGAAGAAGAAAAAAAAGAAGAAAAAAAGAGGAGAAGAAGAAAGGAATAGAGGAGAAGAAGAAAAATATAAAATTTCTATTTTCTATTTTTCTTCTTCTCCTCTATTCCTTTCTTCTTCTCCTCTTCTTTTTCTTCTTTTTTCCTCTTCTTATTTATTTCTCCTCTTCTTCCTCTCCTCTTCTTCTCCTTTCTTCCTCTTCTTATTTTCCTTTTCCCTCTCATTCTTTTAGTATTGCTTGTTTTAAAAAAATGTTCAAACAGAAAATTTCGAAAAAAACAAAGGTTTAGCCTAATGCATTGTTCATATGAATATACAAACATTTGCATATTCTACAATAATTAATATCACCAAAAAATCTATGAACAGAAAAAAACCTAACTTTTCTAAAAATCTATCTTTTGCATATATGAAAACATTAATACACATATGAACAAAAATACATATATGAACAAAAACATGCTCTGAACAATTTTGAACATCTACATACACATAGCCACATACATACACATATACATTATATATAGATATGAACAAAAAACTAAACTAATAAAATGAAAAAAACAGAGCCGCATATATATATAGCCACATACATACACATATACATTGAACAAAAAAATTAAACTAATAAAAATGAAAAAAACAGAGCCAGTGCGGCGCGGCGGCTCATAGCGGGGGCGGCTAGATGACGATGGCGACGGTGGGGGCGGCGAGGGCGTCGGCGCGTGGGGGCGGGACGAGGCGGGGCTCGGGCGGCGCTGGGGGCGGACGGGCGCTGGCTCGGGAGGCCGCGGCGACAGGCGGGCTTGAGCTCGGGAGGCCGGCGACGAGGACGGCGCGAGCTCGGGAAGGCGACGGCCTTGGCGACGACGACGGAGATGGCGAGGTGGAGCAGCCTGGCGGCGTCGAGGAGGGTCGGCGTCGTCGGGGGCAACTGGCGATGAGATTCTGAATTTTTGCAAAGTGTTTGCTTATATAGCAAAGCCATTGGTCCCGGTTCGTGAAACCAACCGGGACTAATGCACCCTTTAGTCCCGGTTGGTGCTACCAACCGGGACCAAAGGCCTCTTTTTCGGCAGCCCAAAGGGCGGGAAGCGGCGGCCTTTGGTACCGGTTGGTGCCACGAACCGGTACCAATGCCCCCCCTTAGTCCTGGTTGGTGCCACCAATCGGGACCAAAGGCCCCTGTGCTGCCCGCGTCGGGGCCAAAGTTTAGTCCCACCTCGCTAGTTGAGAGGGGCGTGCAGTGGTTTATAAGCCCCACTGCCGCACCCCTCTCGAGCTCCTCTCCACCACAGGCTTTCGGGCCTACTTGCTAAACTTTGCCTGATGGGCCTTCTGGGCCTACTACGGGTCTGAATCCTGGCCCATAGTAGGGTTTCATCTCGTATTCAGGCCGTGGGGGCCCAGTAGGAGGCATTTTTTTTGTTTTTTTGTTTCCTTTACTTACTGTTGCTATTTTTATTTTTTTCCAGTTTTTTTGTTTTGTTTTCTGCATTATTTATTTTCTTTTAGTTTTTGCTTTATTTTTTAGTTCCTTTTGCTTTTAGTTTTAGGAAAATTATAAACTTTCTGTTAGTGCCATTACTTTTCAAATTTGAAAACACTTTTTTTTGTTTTTTTGTTTTCTTTCTTGCTTTATTTATCTTATTTTGTTTCTACTTACAACAAAACTTATTGTTGTTTTTTGTTTTGTTTTATGTATTATTTATTTTCTTTTTTGTTTTTGCTTTATTTTTCAATTCTTTTTGCTTTTAGTTTTAGGAAAATTATAAACTTTCTGTTAGTGCCATTAGTTTTCAAATTTGAAAACACTTTTTTGTTTTTTGGTTTTCTTTCTTGCTTTATTTATTTTATTTTGTTTCTATTTACAACAAAATATTTATTTTTGTTTTTTTACTTTGTTTTCTGCATTATTTATTTTCTTTTGTTTTTGCTTTATTTTTCAATTCTTTTTGCTTTTAGTTTTAGGAAAATTATAAACTTACTGTTAGTGCCATTAGTTTTCAAATTTGAAAACACTTTTTTGTTTTTTGTTTCCTTTCTTGCTTTATTTATTTTATTTTGTTTCTACTTACAACAAAATACTTATTGTTGCTATTTTTAATTATTACGAGGGCGAACCATAAGACATTAAAGCATTTTAAATGAACTCTGAAAAAGTTGAAAGTTGGCATGGTATCATAAATTGACCCACATAGCACGTGCATGTACAAAAGCGGACAATGGTATCATACTAAATCGATTACAAAGTTGGCATGGTATCATCATAATAGTTGCGGAGAAAGTCTTCACTTTTTCTTCGCTTGTGTCATTTGCTTATTGCGCCAGTAACCATGGATAATCTTCATCGTTTATCGGGATGTGGGGTCAGCCTTGACTTTGAAGGAGGAATTTCATGAAACTTTTCATAATCTTGAGACATGTACATCTTGTCCTCCACTCCCACGATGTCCCTTTTTCCTGAAAGAACTATGTGGCGCTTTGGCTCATCGTATGATGTATTCGCTTCTCTATCTTTTTTTTCTCGGTCTGGTAGACATGTCCTTCACATAGATAACCTGTGCCACATCATTGGCTAGGACGAACGGTTCGTCAGTGTACCCAAGATTTTTCAGATCCACTGTTGTCATTCCGTACTGTGGGTCTACCTGTACCCCGCCTCCTGACAGATTGACCCATTTGCACTTAAACAAAGGGACCTTAAAATCATGTCCGTAGTCAAGTTCCCATATGTCCACTATGTAACCATAATATGTGTCCTTTCCCCTCTCGGTTGTTGCATCAAAGCAGACACCGTTGTTTTGGTTGGTGCTCTTTTGATCTTGGTTAATCGTGTAAAATGTATTCCCATTTATCTCGTATCCTTTCAAAATCAATACAGTCAAAGATGGTCCCCTGGACAAAAAGTTCAACTCATCACAAACAGTGTTGTCACCTCTGATACGTGCTTCCAACGAACTGCTGAAAGTCCTGATGTGTTCACATGTAATCCAATCGTCACACTGCTCCGGGTGTTTGGAGCGCAGACTGTTCTTGTGTTCATCGACATACGGGGTTACCAAGGTAGAGTTCTGTAGAATTGTGTAGTGTGCTTGAGACCAAGAATATCCATCCCTGCATATTATTAAGTCCCTTCCAAGCGTGCCTTTTCCAGTCGGTCTCCCCTCATACCGCGATTTAGGGAGACCTATCTTCTTAAGGCCAGGAATGAAGTCAACACAAAATCCGATGACATCCTCTGTTTGATGGCCCATGGAGATGCTTCCTTCTGGCCTAGCGTGGTTACGGACATATTTCTTTAGGACTCCCATGAACCTCTCAAAGGGGTACATATTGTGTAGAAATACGGGGCCCAGAATGACAATCTCGTCAACTAGATGAACTAGGACGTGTGTCATGATATTGAAGAAGGATGGTGAGAACACCAGCTCGAAACTGATAATACATTGCACCACATCACTCCATAGACTTGGTATGATTTCTGGATCGATCACCTTCTGAGAGATTGCATTGAGGAATGCACATAGCTTCACAATGGCTAATCGGACGTTTTCCGGTAGAAGCCCCCTCAATGCAACCGGAAGCAGTTGCGTCATAATCACATGGCAGTCATGAGACTTTAGGTTCTGAAACTTTTTCTCTTCCATATTTATTATTCCTTTTATATTCGAGGAGAAGCCAGTCGGGACCTTCATACTAAGCAGGCATTCAAACAAGATTTCCTTCTCTTCTTTGGTAAGAGCATAGCTGGCAGGACCTTCATACTGCTTTGGAGGCATGCCGTCTTTTTCGTGCAAACGTTGTAGGTCCTCCCGTGCCTCAGCTGTATCTTTTGTCTTCCCATACACGCCCAAGAAGCCTAGCAGGTTCACGCAAAGGTTCTTCGTCACGTGCATCACGTCGATCGAAGAGCGGACCTCTAGGTCTTTCCAGAGGGTAGGTCCCAAAATATAGATTTCTTCTTCCACATGGGTGCGTGTCCCCAGCGTACTCGGAACAGCTAGTCCGCGGGACTCTTTCCAAGGATTACGTGTAAATCATTGACCATAGCAAGTACGTGATCACCGGTACGCATGGCGGGCTTCTTCCGGTGATCTGCCTCGCCTTTGAAATGCTTGCCTTTCTTTCGACATTGATGGTTGGTCGGAAGAAATCGACGATGGCCCAGATACACATTCTTCCTGCAGCTTGCCAGGTATATACTATCGGTGTCAAGTAAACAGTGCGTGCATGCGTGGTATCCCTTGTTTGTCATCCGAGCAGTTCTTGAGAGCGGGCCAATCGTTGTTGGTCACGAACAGCAACGCCTTTAGGTTAAATTCCTCCTGTTTGTGCTCATCCCACGTACGTACACCGTTTCCATTCCACAGCTGTAAAAGTTCTTCAACTAATGGCCTTAGGTACACATCAATGTCGTTTTCGGGTTGCTTAGGGCCTTGGATGAGAACTGGCATCATAATGAACTTCCGCTTCATGGACATCCAAGTAGGAAGGTTATACATACATAGAGTCACGGGCCAGGTGCTGTGATTGCTGCTCTGCTCCCCAAAAGGATTAATGCCATCCGCGCTTAAAGCAAACCATACGTTCCTTGGATCACTTGCAAACTCATCCCAGTACTTTCTCTCGATTTTTCTCCAATGCGACCCATCAGCGGGTGCTCTCAACTTCCCGTCTTTCTTATGGTCCTCACTGTGCCATCGCATCAACTTGGCATGCTCTCCGTTTCTGAAAAGACGTTTCAACCGTGGTATTATAGGAGCATACCACATCACCTTCGCAGGAACCCTCTTCCTGGGGGGCTCGTCGTCAACATCACCAGGGTCATCTCGTCTGATCTTATACTGTAATGCACCGCATACCGGGCATGCATTCAGATCCTTGTACGCACTACGGTAGAGGATGCAGTCATTAGGGCATGCATGTATCTTCTGCACCTCCAATCCTAGAGGGCATACGACCTTCTTTGCTGCGTATGTCTTTGTCGGGCAATTCGTTATCCTTTGGAAGCTTCTTCTTCAATATTTTGATAGCTTCTCAAATCCTTTGTCGAGCACAACATTCTCGCCTTCCATTGCAGCAATTCGATCTGATGCCGAGCTTTGTGTTGCCATCTTCGCAATTGGGGTACAACCCTTTTTGTGGTCCTCTAACATGCGATCGAACTTCAGCTTCTCCTTTTGACTTTCGCATTGCGTCCTTGCATCGACAATGACCGGCGGAGATCATCATCATCGGGCACATCGTCTGGTTCCTCTTGATCTTCAGCAGCTTCACCCGCAAAGCATCATCGTGCACATCGTCTGGTTCCTCTTGATGTTGGTAGCATCACCGTATTCAAGGGCACATAGTTGTCATCGTATCTTCTTCTTCGCCGTCTTCCATCATAACCCCTATTTCTCCGTGCCTCGTCCAAACATTATAGTGTGGCATGAAACCCTTGTAAAGCAGATGGGTGTGGAGGATTTTCCGGTCAGAGTAAGACTTCGTATTCCCACATATAGGGCATGGACAACACATAAAACCATTCTGCTTGTTTGCCTCAGCCACTTCGAGAAAATCATGCACGCCCTTAATGTACTCGGAGGTGTGTCTTGAACCGTACATCCATTGCCGGTTCATCTGCGTGCATTATATATAATTAAGTGTGTCAAAAATCATTACAGAACATCATGAATAGATAATTAAGTGACCAAATTAATAGAAGTTCATCATCATATTAAAACAAAAGTACATACATAGTTCTCATCTAACAACATAAAGCTCTGCAGAGCATCTAAATTAATTAAACCATACACTGAAACTATGTAAAACATTTCAATGTGAAAACAAATGCGATCATAATCACAACCAATGTAACAACTGATCCAATGGCATAATGATACCAAGCCTCGGTATGAATGGCATATTTTCTAATCTTTCTAATCTTCAAGCGCATTGCATCCACCTTGATCTTGTGATGATCGAAGACATTCGCAACATGCAACTCCAATATCATCTTCTCCTCCTCAATTTTTCTAATTTTTTCCTTCAACAAATTGTTTTATTCTTCAACTAAATTTAACCTCTCGACAATAGGGTCGGTTGGAATTTCCGGTTCAACAACCTCCTAGATAAATAAAATCTATGTCACGTTGGTCGGCATAATTGTCATAAACAATAAATGAACCAATAGTTATGAAAAGATAATATATACCACATCCGAATCATAGGCGGGGACGAGGGCCGACGGGCGGATACCAAAACCATCGCACTATATAACATGCAATAATAAAAGTAAGAAAATTATACAAGTATCTATATAAACATACAAGTAAGAATTTTTTTTCCTTTCAGAAAGAAGATAAGAACAAGAGGCTCACCACGGTGGTGCCGGCGACGAGATCGGCACGGGCGATCGACGGCAGTGAAGACGGGGACGGGACGTGATGGACCGCTAAACCTAGACAAATATTGAGGAAAATAGAGCTTGGAGGTCGAGCTTGGAGAGGAGAAAGCTTAAGTAGTGTGGCTCAGTCATTCCATCGAACACCTCGTGTGCATAGGAGGTGAGCTAGAGCACCACAAAGCTCTCCCCTCGCCGGCCACGAAAAACAAAGCACTGAGAGTGCTCTGCTCGCGGGCGAGGTGTATATATAGGCAACTAATTGGTCCAGGTTGGTGGCTTGAACCGGGACGAAAGGGCGGCCTTTCGTCCCGGTTCATGCCACCAACCGGGACCAATGGTGGTGGGCCAGGAGCGAGGCCCATTGGTCCCGGTTTGTCCCACCAACCGGGACCAAAAGGTCCAGACAAACCTGTAACGCCCGGATAATCGTGCTACAGTAATCCCACGCTAAACGTTCCATGACACCTCGGTTATTGTTTCTATGCTCGCAATAATTCGAAACCGTTCGAAATTCAAATTAAAATTAATGATAACAATAAAAGTTTTCAAAAATTTAAAACTAAAATGTTCGGTGGTTGCCAAATATTACAAAGGTAATTGTGGTGAAGTAAACACATTTTTAGAAAATGTCTAAATAATTTAAACTGATTTAAAACAGAAAAGAAAATAAATAAAAACAAAACAGAAAAGCTAAAACCTAAAACTAACAGAAAAGGAAGAAGTAGAAGAAGACAAACCCCGGGCCCGCCCCGGTGACCACAGCCCAACTGGCCACCACCAGCCCCGCCGCCACCACGCCCCATCCTTATCCCTCCCACTCCCCCACGCCGACGACTTCCCCCTCTCCCCAAAATATCTCCCCCTCTCCCATTGGATCGGGATCGAGGAGGAGGCCTCGCCGCCGCCCGAACGAACCCGTCGCCCCCTGCGCCCCACGCCGCTTTGGGCAGCGCCGCAAGACGACCCGCCGCCTCGTCAACGACGCCGCTAGGAGCCCTCTCCGCCGGCCTGCCTCCTCCTCACTGACGCCGCTCAACGCCGCCCCCCGCCAGGACGCCACCACCTCGCCAGACTCCTCCTGCTACATCGACGTCGTCCCCGTCCTCCTCCACAACGGACCTCCCCGACCTTCGTCGAGCCCGCTGCCATTCCCCTTACGGCCCCAGTGAGCCCCTCCTCGCTCCCTCCCTCTCCCTCGCGCGCTCGCGCTCGTCGTCGCGGTCCCCGCCGATCTCGCCCGCGGTTGACGCGCTCTGGCCCCGCCCATTGCGCGCCATCACAAGACCTTCTCCCGTCGCTCACGCGACGCAGCCTCGCCAGCCCACAGTCGCAGCCACGGCGCTTCGACCGCCTGCTCGTGACCCGTGGCGCGCCACCATCGCCGCCTCCTCATGCGCTCCCCCCGCTGCGTCACGGCCTTCGCACAGGCGCCGCCCCTCGCTGCCGATTCCCGGCGCCCGCACGCGTGCCGGCCGCCTCGGTCGCACCCGGTAGCCTCACCCCCACACCGCCGCCCCGCAATGCCCGGTCGGGTGCGCCCCTGTTCGGGCTGTGCCCCGACGCCCGCGCCCTCTAGGCCCCTATGGGCCACAGACATGTGGGGCCCGGCCCCAGAACGTTTAAAAAAAAGAAAAGAAAAAGGAAATGAAATAAAAATGAATTAATAAAATTAATAAATAAATAATCAATTAATTAGTGAATTAATTAACTTAATTAATCTTGTTTAGTTAACCTAATTAACTATTGTGAGTTAATTAAACTGTGATTAGATTAGTTAAATCCTAATTAGAGTAAACAGAGTATGACATGCGGGACCCACACGTCAGATTGACCCAGTCAACTCCCTGTTGACTGCTGACGTCATGCTGACGTCATGATGACGTCAGCGTGCACTATTCTGGATAATGTTAGAATTAAATAGTTAAATAAATTCTAAAAATGATTAAAACTTTAGAAAATCATATAAAATAAACCGTAGCTTAGATGAAAATACTTTCTACATGAAAGTTGCTCAGAACGACGAGATGAACCCCGATACGCAGCCCGTTCGTTCGCCACGCACCCCTAACATATCAAACTCGCAACTTCCCCCTCCGGCTCCTCTGCCCGAAAACACGAAACACCTGGGATACTTTCCCGGATGTTTCCCCATTTTGCCGGTACCACCTACTGCCGCGTTAGGGCACACCTAGCACAGCGTATTGCCATGTTACGCTTTGTGATGCTTTGATTGCTCTGTTATTTATTGTGTTCCCCCTCCGTTACTTCTTTACGGTAGACCCGTGGCGATCTTTGATGGCCTGTGGTCGACTACGTCACCGACGACCTCAACTTCTTGTCTCGAGCAACCAGCAAGCCCCCCTTGATCACGGATATCGCCTATTCTCCTCTATCTGCTTGCATTAGAGTAGTGTAGTATGTTCTTGCTTTCGTTAATCCTATTACGATGCATAGCGACATTGTTGCTACATCTGTTGATACCTTACGCAATCCTAAATACTTAGTATAGGATGCTAGTTTATCATCATTGGCCCTACATTCTTGTCGATCGCCTTGCTATACTATCGGGCCGTGATCACTTGGGAGGTGATCACGGGTATATACTATACATACATACATACTATACAGATGGTGACTAAAGTCGGTCACTCATTGAGTACCATATCGATTTCGATGAGGGGCTGAAAGGACGGTGGGTCCATCCCGGTAGAGGTGGGCTGGGTTCCCGACGGCCCCCATTGTTACTTTGTGGCGGAGCGGCAGGGCAGGTTGAGACCACCTAGGAGGCAGTGGGCTGGCCTGCTCGGCGTTCGCGGATACTTAACACGCTTAACGAGATCTTGGTATTTGATCTGAGTCTGGCCATTTGGTCTATACGCACTAACCATCTACGTGGAAGTAGTTATGGGTATCCCGGCGTCGTGGTATCAGCCGAAGCCTTCTTGACGTCAGCGACGGAGCGGCGCGCCGGATTGGACCGCGTTAACGCAACTTCCTTTGTAATGGAGGTTGCTAGGTCTGTTTCCGGCCGCCCTCGCAACGTGCAGGTGTGCAATGGGCGATGGGCCCGGACCCCTGCGTGCATAGGATTTAGACCGCGGGCTGACCTCTCTGTTGTGCCTAGGTGGGGCTGCGGCGTGTTGATCTTCCGAGGCGGGCATGACCCAAATAAAGTGTGTCCGGCCAAATGGGATCAAGCGTGTTGGTTTATGTGGTGCACCCCTACAGGGAAGTTTATCTATTGAATAGCCGTGTCCCTCGGTAAAGGACGACCGGGGTTGTACCTTGACCTTATGACAACTAGAACCGGATACTTAATAAAACACACCCTTCCAAGTGCGGATACAACCCGGTGATCGCTCTCTAACAGGCGACGAGGAGAGGATCGCCGGGTAGGATTATGCTATGCGATGCTCTTGGAGATGCTACTTGGTGATGCTACTTGGAGATGCTACTTGGAGGACTTCAATCTACTCTCTTCTACATCTTTGCGAGACGGAGGCTGCGAAGCGTAGTCTTGACAGATTAGCTATCCCCTCTTATTTTGGCATTCTGCGATTCGGTCCTTGATATGGCCCTTTACACATATACCCATGCATATGTAGTGTAGCTCCTTGCTTGCAGTACTTTGGATGAGTACTCACGGTTGCTTTCTCCCCCTTTTCCCCTTTCCTTTCTTTACGGTTATCGCAACCAGATCTCGGAGTCGAAGTTGACGCCACCGTCGATGGCGACTACTACACTTGGAGGTGCCTACTACTACGTGCAGCCGGCGGCGGCGACCGGGGAGTAGTTAGGAGGATCCCATGCGGGAGACCTGCGCCTCTTCGATCTGTATCCCAGTTTGTGCTAGCCTTCTTAAGGCAAACTTGTTTAACTTATGTCTGTACTCAGATATTGTTGCTTCCGCTGACTCGTCTATGATCGAGCACTTGTATTCGAGCCCTCGAGGCCCCTGGCTTGTATTATGATGCTTGTATGACTTATTTATGTTTTAGAGTTGTGTTGTGATCTCTTCCCGTGAGTCCCTGATCTTGATCGTACACATTTGCATGCATGATTAGTGTACGATTGAATCGGGGGCGTCACAAAACCGGCCTTTGGTCCCGGTTCATGCCACCAACCGGGACCAATGGTGGTGGGCCAGGAGCGAGGCCCATTGGTTCCGGTTCGTCCCACCAACTGGGACCAAAAGGTCCAGACGAACCGAGACCAATGGCCCACGTGACCCAGCCAGCCCCCGGGGCTCACGACCCGGGTCCAATACCCCCATTGGTCCCGGTTCTGGATTGAACCGGGACTAATGGGCTGGCCGGTCCTGGACCATTGCCCCCTTTTCTACTAGTGTCTCCTCCCAAATTAGGTAGCTAGGTAGATGTAGGATTTAGTTAAGTGACCTATATGCCCCCTAACTAGATCTATCTTTGTCAAGAAGAGCTTTGTGCACTTTTGATCTCCCTACAACATCATCTCCACCGTGTGCTCGATCTCGAGATAGAGGTGATGAAAATTTCATGCTTTTGCAAAATGGAAATATGTTTATGTGTGTGTGATATGTTTGTGGAAATTGTGTGTGTGGCATGAGTTGGCGCCAAATTGTGCTTTTGAGTTGCCTATGTTTTGCCGAAATGTCGATTTATTTCCGTTTTGGCGAATTCCGGGCAAACTCTAGATCCATATATGTCCTATTTTTAGGGAAGGTCATGCCGAATTTTTGTATGACTTTGTTGCATGCATGCATTTTTATAATCAATTTGTTTATTATTACCGTGCAGAGTTGACGATGGTCAGTGGAACGATGGTGGACAGGTGGTTGCGGTCGGCGGTGCAGGACATGAAAGAAAATAACCGGACAGAGGTTCTATGTCCATGTCGAAAATGCAAAGGAATAGTTTGGCTCGACCCCCATGACGATGGTCGTGTTGAAGCGCACCTGCTCATGATTGGTTTCTTGGATGGCGATACTTGGTGGATAATTGAAGATGAGGATGACGATGTTGAGGATGCCGACGGGGCAGGCAATGATGACACGGGGCAAGACGAAGAGATGATCGATAATGGCGGCGGGGAAGAGGTCGGACATGGCGGCGGAGAAGGGGCCGGACATGGCGGCGGAGAGAACGACATGGACTCCATGCAGCAGAGTTCGTCGATACTAAGTTAAATCATGCAGGACCCTCATGTTCAAGCATTGCTTCGCAAGGAGACGAGTTCTGAGAGAGCTGCTTCTAGAGAGGAGGCTAAGCTGGCGCAACTGGTGGTAGACTCGAACACTCCATTGTATGATGGTTGCAATCCTGAGGTGACCCGCTTGAGTTTCATGCTCCAACTCTTGAAGACGAAGGATAAAAACAAATGGACCGACACTAGCCTCGATGAGCATCTCAAGTACCTAAAGGATGTTCTTCCCGCGGGTAATCTATGTCCTACTAGTGTTGATGAGGCCAAGAAGATCATGTGCCCTCTTAATCTGCCACACGTTAGATACCATGCATGCATCAACGATTGCATAATTTATCGGAAGGATCACACGGAAAAAACAAGCTGTCCGGTGTGCAATGCTTCTTGATACAAGAAGCCGAGAAGAAATGTCCCCAAAAAGTTGTATGGTACTTACCGATCACTCCTTGTCTCCAGAGGTATTTTGTAGATCGCAAGGAAGCAAAGCTAATGCGCTGGCACGCGGAGAGGAAGAAGCCCGACGATGGAGATGATCCGAAGCTGAGACACGTGAAGGATGGAAGCCAGTGGAGAGCGTTGAACAGATTCTATCGGTATTTTAAATGTGATGCAAGGAACATCTTGCTTGGCGCGTGTACTGATGGCATGAATCCGTTTGGCAACTAGAACACCAATCATAGCATATGGCCCGTGTTTGTATGGATGTACAACCTCCCCCCTTGTAGTGCATGAAATCGAAGTACATTCACATGAGCATGCTTATTCAAGGGCCGAAACAACCAAGAAATAATATCAATTTGTATCTGGGGCTACTTCAAGAGGAGTTAGACATGTTATGGAAAACACCGGCCAAGACATGGGACGCCAGCAAAGGCGAGTATTTCAACATGAGAGCCGCGCTGATCACGACAGTGCAGGACTATCTCGGTTACGGATATGTGGCAGGCCAGGTGTGCCATGGATATTGCGGATGCACGCGGTGCATGGATGATAAGACGTCTCAGCAGCTAACGTCAAGGAAAGATGGCGGGTCTGGGAATATCGTGTACATGGGGCATCGAAGATGGCTTGAACAGGACGACATGTGGGGAAATCGTGGAGATCTATTCAATGGTCACGCTGAGCATCGAGGACCTCCACGTAAGCGGAGCGGTGCCAAAATCGATGAGCTGTTGAAAAACTGGAAGGAGTGCCCCGCGCCGGGAAAGACGATGAGAAAGGCGTCGGAGCCGCTGCTGAAGGTATGGAAGACGAGGTCTGTGTTCTGGCACAAACTCGATACACCTCATTGCCTTGATCAAATGCATATCTGTAAGAATGTCCTTGAGAGCTTGCTCGCAACACCGATGAACATGCCGGAGAAGACCAAGGATGGGCCGATGGCAAGAAAAGACTTGCAAGATTTGTAAATCAGGGAAGATCTGCACATGCCGCCCCGTAAAATGTCGGGCGAGGCAGAGACGGAGCAGATGCGGGAGAAGAAGGGCAAGAAAATAAAGAAAGAGGATTATTGCCCCCTTCTTGCTTCACCTTAAGTCGGCTGAGCTCAATCAATTCTTTAAGTGCCTTACGAGTCAAAGTTAGTTCCGTTCTTGTGGCAAGATAAGCGAGATATCTGGACACGGACAAGAAAAGGTTCAGAGGGATGAAGTCTCATGAATGTCATGTGATGATGACGCAGATACTACCTGTTGCCCTTAGAGGGATAATGGACAAGCACGTCCGTGACACGCTTATTGGTCTCTGCAACTTTTTCGACATCATCTCTCGAAAGTCGATCAGTGTGAAGCAGCACCGAAGGCTACAGGAAGAGATCATTGTTATACTGAATGAGCTTGAGATGTACTTCCCGCCCACGTTCTTTGACGTGATGGTGCATCTGTGTGTCCATATTGTGGATGACATAATAGACCTGGGGCCGTCATTCCTGCACAACATGATGCCGTTTGAGAGGATGAATGGGATCATCAAAGGATTCATTCGTAACATGTCCCGTCCGGATGGAAGCATCGTCCAGGGCTATTTGGCACAAGAGTGCATCTCTTTCTGTGAGAATTTTCTATATGGCGCAGACCAACCGCCTGGTGTTAGTGTTGGTTTGCCCGTTAACAAGCACGACGGGAGGCTCGAAGGAGATGGTCACTACAGCGGTCGCGAGGAACTGCACGTGGCATACTCGGATCGACGCGGCGACTTTGTGAGCAAACTTGGTAGTGCTACAACACCTAGGCGAGGTAGATCCTTTCTTGGCACTGCACAAAGAAATTATCGCAAAGAAATATCGTGACGGGGGTATGCGGGATGACGCTGAAGTTACTAGAGAGCACAACTCCACTTTCCTACATTGGTTCAAAGAGCATATTATTGCTAATCCCACGGAGGAGGGCTCTAGGGACGGATTGCTCATATCGCCTTAGCACATGGCCCCTCGCCCAACCTCGTAACCTATCAGGCATATGATATCAATGGATACACGTTCTACACGGAGGCCAAAGATATGGACAGTGATGATCAGAACTCAGGGGTGACGATTGAATGCATCACCGGCAGGGACAACGGCGCAACTGAACGATTTTATGGAAGGGTCGAGGAGATCTAGGAGATTGACTACTCTGGACTGCACAACACGACGATGTTCCGTGTCAGATGGGCAAAGAATGTCGAAAGAGAAAACCGGATTTTCAGTACCATGAGTATACCCGACGCCAAGAGCGCTAACGTGGACGCTATCGCAAAAAACGAGCCATGGGTACACGCTAAGCACGTGACACAATGCTTCTTCATAACCGACCCATGCAATCCCAGTCGTGTTGTCGTGAGGAGAGACAAAAGGAACATCATTGGAATGGATGGAGTCACCAACGAGGAGTGACAAAAGGAACATCATTGAAAAGGCAAAGTCACAATGAGGGGCTCAATTATTCTTCGACTAACGAGAAGGGAAAGAAGCTGACTCAAAAACGAAAACGTCAGCACTGAGGAACCGTTTGTTATCGGTCAAATGATATATATATATGTTCCTATTTTGTATACACACTTAGCCATTATTATGCATGGGTCCAATGATGTAATATATATGTTCCTATTTTGCATACATATTTAACCGTCAAATGATTCAATATATATCGCCCTCCCTTCGTTCACTGCTCTCGGGAAATAAAAGTGGGAGAAAATAAAGGAAAAGAAAAAGGAAAACTGGCAGTAGTAGTAGCAGCGCATTTCGTATAAACCGCTACAGCTACTGAAGGTAGTAGTAGCGCATTTCATATAAACCGCTACAGCTACTGAAGGTAGTAGCAGCGTGTTTTGTCCATACGCGCTGCTGCTACGTCCATTTAACCCATAATTCTCACTACCCTGCTTCATCCCGCCTTTTCCCCCTAAATCCCCACTCTCTCTTCCCCGTCGCTCGCCCCGACACGGCGCTCGCCCCGACCCGCCCTCGCCCCGACCCGACCCGGCGCTCGCCCCGATCCGGCCTCGCCCCGACCCGGCGCCGGCGCTCGCCCCCGACACAGGCACTCGCCCCGACCCCGGCGCGCTCGCCCCCGACCCGTCGCCCCTCGCCTCCCTCCTCTGCTTCCTCCCCTCCCAACCTCGGCCGTTGTCGGGCCTGCCTCCTCGCCCCTGCACCCTCTGTAAACCCCCCTCTCTCTGCTAGGGTTCTTCAGTTAATTTACTTAGGTTTTTGTTAGGGCAGTCTGTTAATTATGTTATCTATTTAGTTATGAATTTAGCTAGGTTTCAAAATTAGCTGAATTTATATGCAAATTTGAACTGGACATGTGATATGTGGATATGTCATGTTTTGGACATGTCATGTTTGGAAAATGATCCGAGTGGCCTATGTTACGCTGGAATGTTGATTTATTTCCGTTCCGGTGAATTTTAGGCGCTCGATATGTCCATTTTTTAGCAAAGGTCATGCCGAAATTTCCCGTGAATAAAGGCATGATTTGTGCTACATAGTTGGCATATCGAGTGCTGGCACATAGATTTCTTTTGATGTCATTTCTCATTTATTCATACTTTTAGAAATAAATGAGGACACTTAATCATAGGAAACATGTCGAACAACGAAGAAAGCTGGGCCTTGACCAAGATCTGAGCGAGATGGATTATGAGGGTGAACAAGAGTACCTCGACTATTTAAGCGCTAAGCAAGGTTTGCGGTCGGCCTCGAAGATGGTGCGGCGTCGACATCGACACACCGGCGCCCGCCAACGATGGCGGCGCCGAGACCGGTGGGGAAGTTACCGGCCTAATGCCGCTACAAAAGAGGAAGCATAAGAAGCGGAGGATACGAAAACCTAAAAACTAGGGATTGGACGACTTGTGATCACAAAGATGGCACTGGCAAGTTTGAGCCGTTAGAGCGGAAGAACCTCGCAAGTGCTATGGGAACCAAGTAGGATGCATCCTCACGGAATCTTGTGAGCATCAGCGGCGATGAGTTAAGGAGTAAAGAACATTTGACACAGTTGCTCCTAACGAAGTTGCACAAGAGATTCAAGTTCCCCAACCGGGATGATAACATAGAACAACCGTGGGATGATCCGAAGATGAAAAAGATTAACAATCACGCCATGGGCATGTTCAGCAATGATTTGGCCTCCTGGAAAGGGAGGGTGAAATGAGCTATTGAGGCTGATGAACCCCTGTCCAAGATTCTGGAGGAAAATCCGACACTTACGGAAGAGGAGTTCGAAAAATTCAAGGACACTTGCGCTACCGAGGCAGCCAAGGCTAAGGCTGCAAAATTCAAGATCCTTCATCAAAGGAACACGGGGAAGCATCGCCTCGGAAGCCGTGGCTACCTCGGTAAAAGGCCCATATGGGATAAGGAGGACGCGGAACGTGAAGCCGCGGGTCTCCTGCACCCCTTCACGAAGTTCACCAACCCCTTGGGCGTGACTTCATCGGGGCTGCTACAAGTGGGACAAGGAGAAAAAGGTTTTTTACACGGACAAGATCACGAGGAAAATGATTAGACTACTGGAGAAGCAACACCAGCTTGCAGCCGAAAGCCCTACTTCTCCGATGAGGCCCAAGTGGAACACCCCTCTCAACTGGGCCTTGAACGAACTTAAGGGACTCCCTTTAGGCCAGCGGCCACAATATGGCCGTGTGCACGGCGCTGGAGACGGCGCCACGTGGAAGATGTTTTACAACGAGGGCCCAGAGGCCAAGAAGCAGAAAAATAAGTTTAGTCAGGCGGACATCAACGCGAAGGTGAAGCTTGCGGTCGAGAAAAAAGAAGCTGAGGATGCGAAAAAAGCAGCCGAGGACAAATATGAGTTACTACTGAGGCGGTCAATGTAAGCAGAACTGCTGCAGAAATGATTTTGCTACTAACTTGGTTCTAGTTATCATCAATGGACGAAGGAAAATCCGAGACAAGATGGTACATGATTTCCGTTGCCCGGCCGTCGGGAGCAACTCCATGAACAACAACACCATCGCACCATCACTTGCTCACGCAAGCGGGCCTCCTCTCGCAGCCGCTCCGCTCATAGCAGCCGTCCTCGGTCTCAGTGCGCTAGGTGTGCCTTCATCTTTAGCTGAGCTCGCGCCGTCCACGGTAATTACATGTCGCACCAACATATATATATATATATATATATATATATATATATAAACACTAATACGATCACGGGATCGAATAATATTCGATCACAACTGAATCGCACTCGAGTAACGCGCTGAACTTCCTCTGTCATCTGGGTTGAACTTCAGCTAAAAAGTGTCCAAATGGGGCTTGCGATATACCGTTGGAAAGCTATGGACACCAATATCCTGATCCAAGTTAAATTTTTGGCAAAATGTAAGCGGTTTAAGAGCAGTTTTGAAAACCGTTTTTTCTTCATACAAAAAACGTGAATCGTAATTTTTATCGCATTTCTAAACCGTTTATCGGAATGAGGTAAATAATATGGCGTTGGAAAGCTGCTGCAAAAGCGCTCCTTCGACATGTTGAAAGTTTTCTCTAATTCCCTATGGATAAAGAGTAATTTTGAAAATCTTGCCTTTTCCAGTCGGTCTCCCCTCATACTGCGATTTAGGGAGACCTATCTTCTTAAGGCCAGGAATGAAGTCAACACAAAATCCGATGACATCCTCTGTTTGATGGCCCATGGAGATGCTTCCTTCTAGCCTAGCGTGGTTACGGACATATTTCTTTAGGACTCCCATGAACCTCTCAAAGGGGTACATATTGTGTAGAAATACGGGGCCCAGAATGACAATCTCGTCAACTAGATGAACTAGGGCGTGTGTCATGATATTGAAGAAGGATGGTGAGAACACCAGCTCGAAACCGATAATACATTGCACCACATCACTCCATAGACTTGGTATGATTTCGGATCGATCACCTTACGAGAGATTGCATTGAGGAATGCACATAGCTTCACAATGGCTAATCGGGCGTTTTCGGTGAAGCCCCTCAATGCAACCGGAGCGATTGCGTCATAATCACGTGGCGATCATGAGACTTTAGGTTCGAAACTTTTTCTCTGCCATATTTATTATTCCTTTTATATTCGACGAGAAGCCGTCGGGACCTTCATAGTAGCAGGCATTCAAAGAAGATTTCCTTATCTTCTTTGGTAAAACATAAATGGCGGGACCTTCATCTTGCTTTGGAGGCATGCCGTCTTTTTTCGTGCAAACGTTGTAGGTCCTCCGTGCCTCGGTGTATCTTTTGTCTTCCCATACACGCCCAAGAAGCCTAGCAGGTTCACGCAAAGGTTCTTCGCCACGTGCATCACGTCGATCGAAGAAGCGGACCTCTAGGTCTTTCCAAAGAGGGTAGGTCCCAAAATATAGATTTCTTCTTCCACATGGGTGCGTGTCCCCAGCAATACTCGGAACAGCTAGTCCGCGGGACCCTTTCCAAAGATTACGTGTAAATCATTGACCATAGCAAATGCGTGATCACCGATGCGCATGGCGGGCTTCTTTCGGTGATCTGCCTCGCCTTTGAAATCGTGGTATCCCTTGTTTGTCATCTGAGCAGTTCTTGAGGCGGGCCAATCGTTGTTGGTCACGAACAACAACGCCTTTAGGTTAAATTCCTCTGTTTGTGCTCATCCCACGTACGTACACCGTTTCCATTCCACAGCTGTAAAAGTTCTTCAACTAATGGCCTTAGGTACACATCAATGTCGTTTCCGGGTTGCTTAGGGCCTTGGATGAGAACTGGCATCATAATGAACTCCCGCTTCATGCACATCCAAGGAGGAAGGTTATACATACATAGAGTCACGGGCCAGGTGCTGTGATTGCTGCTCTGCTCCCCAAAAGGATTAATGCCATCCGCGCTTAAAGCAAACCATACGTTCCTTGGATCACTTGCAAACTCATCCTAGTACTTTCTCTCGATTTTTCTCCAATGCAACCCGTCAGCGGGTGCTCTCAACTTCCCGTCTTTCTTATGGTCCTCACTGTGCCATCGCATCAACTTGGCATGCTCTCCGTTTTGGAACAGACGTTTCAACCGTGGTATTATAGGAGCATACCACATCACCTTCGCAGGAACCCTCTTCCTGGGGGGCTCGTCGTCAACATCACCAGGGTCATCTCGTCTGATCTAATACCGTAATGCACCACATACTGGGCATGCATTCAGATCCTTATGCGCCTTTGCGCGTAGAGGATGCGATCATTAGGGCATGCATGTATCTTCCGCACCTCCAATCCTAGAGGGCATCGACCTTCTTTGCTCCGTATGTCTTGTCGGGCAATTTGTTATCCTTTGGAAGCTTCTTCTTCAATATTTTCAGTAGCTTCTCAAATCCTTTGTCGAGCACAAGCATTCTCGCCTTCCTTTGCAGCAATTCAATCTGTAACGAGCTTTATGTTGCCATCTTCGCAATTGGGGTACAACCCTTTTTGTGGTCCTCTAACATGCGATCGAACTTCAGCTTCTCCTTTTGACTTTTGCATTGCGTCCTTGCATCGACAATGACCCGGCGGAGATCATCATCATCGGGCACATCGTCTGGTTCCTCTTGATCTTCAGCAGCTTCGCCCGTTGCAGCATCATCGTGCACATCGTCTGGTTCCTCTTGATGTTCAATAGCATCATCGTATTCAACGGGCACATAGTTGTCATCGTACTCTTCTTCTTCGCCGTCTTCCATCATAACCCCTATTTCTCCGTGCCTCGTCCAAACATTATAGTGTGGCATGAAACCCTTGTAAAGCAGATGGGTGTGGAGGATTTTCCGGTCAGAGTAAGTCTTCGTATTCCCACATATAGGGCATGGACAACACATAAAACCATTCTGCTTGTTTGCCTCAGCCACTTCGAGAAAATCATGCACGCCCTTAATGTACTCGGAGGTGTGTCTTGAACCGTACATCCATTGCCGGTTCATCTGCGTGCATTATATATAATTAAGTGTGTCAAAAATCATTACAGAACATCATGAATAGATAATTAAGTGACCAAATTAATAGAAGTTCATCATCACATTAAAACAAAAGTACATACATAGTTCTCATCTAACAACATAAAGCTCTACAGAGCATCTAAATTAATTAAACCATACACTGAAACTATGCAAAACATTTCAATGCGAAAACAAATGCGATCATAATCACAACCAATGTAACAACTGATCCAATGGCATAATGATACCAAGCCTCGGTATGAATGGCATATTTTCTAATCTTTCTAATCTTCAAGCGCATTGCATCCACCTTGATCTTGTGATGATCGACGACATTCACAACATGCAACTCCAATATCATCTTCTCCTCCTCAATTTTTCTAATTTTTTCCTTCAACAAATTGTTTTCTTCTTCAACTAAATTTAACCTCTTGACAATAGGGTTGGTTGGAATTTCCGGTTCAACAACCTCCTAGATAAATAAAATCTATGTCACGTTGGTCGGCATAATTGTCATAAACAATAAATGAACCAATAGTTATGAAAAGATAATATATATACCACATCCGAATCATAGACAGGACGAGGGCCGACGGGGGTGGATACCAAAACCATCGCACTATATAACATGCAATAATAAAAGTAAGAAAATTATACAAGTATCTATATAAACATACAAGTAAGAATTTTTTTCCTTTCAGAAAGAAGATAAGAACAAGAGGCTCACCACGGTGGTGCCGGCGACGAGATCGGCACGGGCGATCGACGGCAGTGAAGACGGGGACGGGACGTGACGGAAAATGGAGCTTGGAGGTCGAGCTTGGAGAGGAGAAAGGTTAAGTAGTGTGGCTCAGTCATTCCACCGAACACCTCGTGTGCATAGGAGGTGAGCTAGAGCATTGGGAGTGCTCTGCTCGTGGGCGAGGTGTATATATAGGCAACTAATTGGTCCAGGTTGGTGGCTTGAACCGGGACTAAAGGGCGGCCTTTGGTCCCGGTTCATGCCACCAACCGGGACCAATGGTGGTGGGCCAGGAGCGAGGCCCATTGGTCCCGGTTCGTCCCACCAACCGGGACCAAAAGGTCCAGACAAACCTGTAACTCCCGAATAATCGTGCTAAGTAATCCCACGCTAAACGTGCCATGACACCTCGGTTATTGTTTCTATGCTCGCAATAATTCGAAACCGTTCGAAATTCAAATTAAAATTAATGATAACAATAAAAGTTTTCAAAAATTTAAAACTAAAATGTTTGGTGGTTGCCAAATATTACAAAGGTAATTGTGGTGAAGTAAACACATTTTTAGAAAATGTCTAAATAATTTAAACTGATTTAAAACAGAAAAGAAAATAAATAAAAACAAAAGCAGAAAAGCTAAAACCTAAAACTAATGAGAAAAGGAAGAAGTAGAAGAAGACAAACCCCCACAGGCTTGGCCCGGTGACCCTGAGCCCATTGGGCCACCACGAACCACGGCCGCCACCCGCTGCCCCATCCTTATCCACTCCCCACGCCACCGACACTTCCCCCTCTCCCCAAAAATATCTCCCCTCTCCCCGACTGGATCGGGATCGAGGGAGGAGGCCCTCGCCGCCGCCCGGAACGAACCCCGTCGCCCCCCTGCGCCCCACGCCGCCTGGGCAGCGCAAGACGACCCGCCGCCTCGTCAGCGACGCCGCTAGGTGCCCTCTCCGCCGGCCTGCCTCCTCCTCACCGACGTCGCTCAACGCCGCCCCGCCGCCAGGATGCCGCCACCTTGCCAGACTCCTCCTGCTACATCGACGTCGTCCCCGTCCTCCTCCACAACGGACCTCCCCGACCTTCGTCGAGCCCGCTGCCATTCCCCGTACGGCCCCAGTGAGCCCCTCCTCGCACCCTCCCTCTCCCTCGCGCGCTCGCGCTCGTCGCCGCGGTCCCCGCCGATCTCGCCCGCGGTTGACGCGCTCTGACCCCGCCCATTGCGCGCTCATCGCGCACCTCTCCCGTCGCTCCGCAAGCGGCCTCGGCCACCACGGCGCTGCCCGGCGCTTGAGCGCCTGCTCGTGACCCGTGGCGCGCCACCATCGCCGCCTCCTCATCGCCCCCACCCCCACTGCGTCGCGGCCTTCGCTCGCGCCGCCCCGCTGCCGATTCGGCGCCCGCCGCGTCTTGGCTGCCTCGTCGCACCTGTAGCCTCACCCCACACCGCCGCCCATAGCGCCCGGTCGGGTGCGCCTGTTCGGGTTGTGCCCGATGCCCGCGCCCTCTAGGCCCCTATGGGCCCACAGACATGTGGGGCCGGCCCGTAACGTTTAAAAAAGAAAAGAAAAAGGAAATGAAATAAAATGAATTAATAAAATTAATAAATAAATAATCAATTAATTAGTGAATTAATTAACTTAATTAATCTTGTTTAGTTAACCTAATTAACTATTGTGAGTTAATTAAACTGTGATTAGATTAGTTAAATCCTAATTAGAGTAAACAGAGTATGACATGCGGGACCCACACGTCAGATTGACCCAGTCAACTCCCTGTTGACTGCTGACGTCATGCTGACGTCATGATGACGTCAGCATGCACTATTCTAGATAATGTTAGAATTAAATAGTTAAATAAATTCTAAAAATGATTAAAACTTTAGAAAATCATATAAAATAAACCGTAGCTCAGATGAAAATACTTTCTACATGAAAGTTGCTCAGAACGACGAGACGAACCCGGATACGCAGCCCGTTCGTCCGCCACGCACCCCTAACATATCAAACTCGCAACTTCCCCCTTCGGCTCCTCTACCCGAAAACACGAAACACCGGGGATACTTTCCCGGATGTTTCCCCCTTTCGCTGGTACCACCTACTGTCGCGTTAGGGTACACCTAGCACCGTGTATTGCCATGTTACGCTTTGTGATGCTTTGATTGCTCTGTTATTTATTGTGTTCCCCCTCCGTTACTTCTTTCTGGTAGACCCCGTGACGATGCTGATGCCCCTGTGGTCGACTACGTCACCGACGACCTCTCCTTCTTGTCTGAGCAACCAGGAAAGCCCTCCCCCCTTGATCACCAGATATCGCCTATTCTCCTCTATACTGCTTGCATTAGAGTAGTGTAGCATGTTACTGCTTTCCGTTAATCCTATTCTGATGCATAGCCTGACATTGTTGCTACATCTGTTGATACCTTACGCAATCCTAAATACTTAGTATAGGATGCTAGTTTATCATCATTGGCCCTACATTCTTGTCGACCGCCTTGCTATACTATCGGGCCGTGATCACTTGGGAGGTGATCACGGTATATACTATACATACATACATACTATCAGATGGTGACTAAAGTCGGGTCACTCATTGAGTACCCATAAGTGATTCTCGATGAAATTTGAAAGGACGGTGGGTCCATCCGGTAGAGGTGGGCTGGGTTCCCGACGGCCCCGATTGTTACTTTGTGGGGAAGCGACAGGCAGGTTGAGACCACCTAGGAGGCAGGTGGGCTGGCCTGCTCGGGCGCTCAGCGGATACTTAACATGCTTGAGATCTTGGTATTTGATCCGAGTCGGCCATTTGGTCTATACACACTAACCATCTCGTGGAAGTAGTTATGGGTATCCGGCGTCGTGGTATCGGCGAAGCCTTCTTGACATTAGCGGCGGGCGCGGCGCGGATTGGACGCGTTAACGCAACTTCCTTTGTAATGGAGGTTGCTAGGTGCATTTCGGCCGCCCGCTTAGCGTCTTGGTGTGCAATGGGCGATGGGCGGACCCTGCGGCGCATAGGATTTAGACCGCGGGCTGACCTCTCTGTTGTGCCTAGGTGGGGCTGCGGCGTGTTGATCTTCCGAGGCGGGCATGACCCGATAAAGTGTGTCCGCCAAATGGGATCAAGCGTGTTGGGTTATGTGGTGCACCCTGCAGGAAGTTTATCTATTGAATAGCTGTGTCCCTCGGTAAAGGGCGACCGGAGTTGTACCTTGACCTTATGACAACTAGAACCGGATACTTAATAAAACACACCCTTCCAAGTGCGGATACAACCCGGTGATCGCTCTCTAACGAGGCGACGAGGAGAGGATCGCGGGTAGGATTATGCTATGCGATGCTCTGGAGATGCTACTTGGTGATGCTACTTGGAGATTCTACTTGGAGGACTTCAATCTACTCTCTTCTACATGTTGCGACATGGAGGCTGCGAAGCGTAGTCTTGACGAGATTAGCTATCCCCTCTTATTACGGCATTCTGATTCAGTCCATCGATATGGCCCTTTACACATATACCCATGCATATGTAGTGTAGCTCCTTGCTTATGAGTACTTTGGATGAGTACTCACGGTTGCTTTCTCCCCCTTTTCCCCTTTCCTTTCTTTACGGTTGTCATGCAACCAGATCTTTGGAATCCGAGGAAGCGACGCCACCGTCGGCATTTACTACTACTGGAGGTGCCTACTACTACGTGCAGCCCGCCGGCGGCGACCGGGAGTAGTCGGGAGGATCCCATCACGGGAGACCTGCGCCTCTTCGATCTGTATCGGTTTGTGCTAGCCTTCTTAAGGCAAACTTGTTTAACTTATATCGTACTCTTATATTGTTGCTTCCGTGACTCGTCTATGATCGAGCACTTGTATTCGAGCCCTCGAGGCCCCTGGCTTGTATTATGATGCTTGTATGACTTATTTATGTTTTAGAGTTGTGTTGTGATATCTTCCGTGAGTCCACGATCTTGATCGTACACATTTGCGTGCATGATTAGTGTACGATTGAATCGGGGGCGTCCAAAACCAACCTTTGGTCCGGTTCATGCCACCAACGGGACCAATGGTGGTGGGCCAGGCGAGGCCCATTGGTTCGGTTCGTCCCCTAACCGGGACCAAAAGGTCAGACGAACGAGACCAATGGCCCACGTGACCCGGCCAGCCCCCGGGGCTCACGACCCGGGTCCAATACCCCCATTGGTCCCGGTTCTGGATTGAACCGGGACTAATGGGCTGGCCGGTCCTGGACCATTGCCCCCTTTTCTACTAGTGTCTCCTCCCAAATTAGGTAGCTAGGTGGATGTAGGATTTAGTTAAGTGACCTATATGCCCCCTAACTAGATCTATCTTTGTCAAGAAGAGCTTTGTGCACTTTTGATCTCCCTACAACATCATCTCCACCGTGTGCTCGATCTCGAGATAGAGGTGATGAAAATTTCATGCTTTTGCAAAATGGAAATATGTTTATGTGTGTGTGATATGTTTGTGGAAATTGTGTGTGTGGCATGAGTTGGCGCCAAATTGTGCTTTTGAGTTGCCTATGTTTTGCCGAAATGTCGATTTATTTCCGTTTTGGAGAATTCCGGGCAAACTCTAGATCCATATATCTCCTATTTTTAGGGAAGGTCATGCCGAATTTTTGTATGACTTTGTTGCATGCATGCATTTTTATAATCAATTTGTTTATTATTACCGTGCAGAGTTGATGATTGTCAGTGGAACGATGGTGGACAGGTGGTTGCGGTCGGCGGTGCAGGACATGAAAGAAAATAACCGGACAGAGGTTCTATGTCCATGTCGAAAATGCAAAGGAATAGTTTGGCTCGACCCCCATGACGATGATCGTGTTGAAGCGCACCTGCTCATGATTGGTTTCATGGATGGCTATACTCGGTGGATAATTGAAGATGAGGATGACGATGTTGAGGATGCCGACGGGCGAGCAATGATGACACGGGCAAGACGAAGAGATGATCGATAATGGCGGGGGAAGAGGCGGACATGGCGGCGGAGAAGGGCGGACATGGCGGAGGAGAAGGGCCGGACATGGCGGCGGAGAGAACGACATGGACTCCATGCAGCGAGTTCGTCGATACTAAGTTCAATCATGCATGACCCTCATGTTCAAGCATTGCTTCGCAAGGAGGCAATCTTGAGAGAGTTGCTTCTAGAGAGGAGGCTAAGCTGGAGCAAGCGGTGGTAGACTCGAACACTCCATTGTATGATGGTTGCAATCTGAGGTGACCCGCTTGAGTTTCACGCTCCAACTCCACGAAGGCGAAGGCTAAAAACAAATGGACCGACACTAGCCTCGATGAGCATCTCAAGTACCTAAAGGATGTTCTTCCCGGGTAATCTATGTCCTACTAGTGTTGATGAGGCCAAGAAGATCATGTGCCCTCTTAATCTGCCACACGTTAGATACCATGCATGCATCAGCGATTGCATAATTTATCGAAAGGATCACACGGAAAAAACAAGCTGTCCGGTGTGCAATGCTTCTTGATACAAGAAGCCGAGAAGAAATGTCCCCAAAAAGTTGTATGGTACTTACCGATCCTCCTTGTCTCGAGGTATTTTGTAGATCGCAAGGAAGCAAAGCTAATCTTGTTGCACGCGGAGAGGAAGAAGCCCGACGATGGAGATGATCGAAGTCGAGACACGTGAAGGATGGAAGCCGGTGGAGAGCGTTGAACAGATTCTATCGGTATTTTAAATGTGATGCAAGGAACATCTTGCTTGGCGCATGTACTGATGGCATGAATCCGTTTGGCAACTAGAACACCAATCATAGCATATGGCCCGTGTTTGTATGGATGTACAACCTCCCCCCTTGTAGTGCATGAAATCGAAGTACATTCACATGAGCATGCTTATTCAAGGGCCGAAACAACCAAGAAATAATATCAATTTGTATCTGGGGCTACTTCAAGAGGAGTTAGACATGTTATGGAAAACACCGGCCAAGACATGGGGCGCTTGACAAAAGCGAGTATTTCAACATGAGAGCAGCTGATCACGACAAAGGCAGGACTATCTCGGTTACGGATATGTGGCAGGCCAGGTGTGCCATGGATATTGCGGATGCACGCGGTGCATGGATGATAAGACGTCTCAGCAGCTAACGTCAAGGAAAGATGGCGGGTCTGGGAATATCGTGTACATGGGGCATCGAAGATGGCTTGAACAGGACGACCTGTGGAGAAATCGTGGAGGTCTATTCAATGGTCACGCTGAGCATCGAGGACCTCCACGTAAGCGGAGCGGTGCCGAAATCGATGAGCCGTTGAAAAACTGGAAGGAGTGCCCCGCACCGGGAAAGACGATGAGAAAGGCGTCGGAGCCGCTGCTGAAGGTATGGAAGGCGAGTGCGTGTTACGCACAAACTCGATACACCTCATTGCCTTGATCAAATGCATATCTGTAAGAATGTCCTTGAGAGCTTGCTCGCAACAGCGATGAACATCTTGGAGAAGACCAAGGATGGGCGATGGCAGAAAAGACTTGCAAGATTTGAAAATCAGGGAAGATCTGCACATGCCGCCCGTAAAATGTCGACGAGACAGAGAGGAGAGCAGAGGCACGGGAGAAGAAGGGCAAGAAAATAAAGAAAGAGGATTATTGCCCCCTTCTTGCTTCACCTTAAGTCGGGCTAAGCTCAATCAATTCTTTAAGTGCCTTACCGAGTCAAAGTTAGTTCGATTCATTGTGGCAAGATAAGCGAGATATCTAGACACGGACAAGAAAAGGTTCAGAGGATGAAGTCTCATGAATGTCATGTGATGATGACGCAGATACTACTGTTGCCCTTAGAGGGATAATGGACAAGCACGTCCGTGACACGCTTATTGGTCTCTGCAACTTTTTCGACGTCATCTCTCGAAAGTCGATCGGTGTGAAGCAGCTCACGAAGGCTACGGGAAGAGATCATTGTTATCTTGAATGAGCTTGAGATGTACTTCCTTCGCGTTCTTTGGCGTGATGGTGCATATGTGTGTCCATATTGTGGATGACATAATAGACACAGGGCCGTCATTCTGCACAACATGATGCCGTTTGAGAGGATGAATGGGATCATCAAAGGATTCATTCAGTAACATGTCCCGTCCGGATGGAAGCATCGTCGAGGCTATTTGGCACAAGAGTGCATCTCTTTCGTGAGAATTTTCTATATGGCGCAGACCAGCCGCTGGTGTTAGTGTTGGTTTGCCCGTTAACAAGCACGATGGGAGGCTCGAAGGAGATGGTCACTACAGCGGTCGCAGGAACTGCACGTGGCATACTCAGATCGACGTGGCGACTTTGTGAGAGCAAACTTGGTAGTGCTACAACACCTAGACGAGGTAGATCCTTCACGTGGCAATTGCACAAAGAAATTATCGCAAAGAAGTATCGTGACGGGGGTATGCGGATTTGACGCCGAAGTTACTAGAGAGCACAACTCCACTTTCCTGCATTGGTTCAAAGAGCATATTATTGCTAATCCCCTGGAGGAGGGCTCTAAGGACAGATTGCTCATATACGCCTTAGAACATGGCCCCTCGCCCAACCTCGTAACCTCTCAGGCATATGATATCAACGGATACACGTTCTACACGGAGGCCAAAGATATGGACAGTGATGATCAGAACTCAGGGGTGATGATGGAATGCATGACCGGCAGCGACAACGGCGCAACTGAATGATTTTATGGAAGGGTCGAGGAGATCTGGGAGATTGACTACTCTGGACTGCACAACACGACGATGTTCCGTGTCAGATGGGCAAAGAATGTTGAAAGAGAAAACCGGATTTTCACTACCATGAGTATACCCGACGCCAAGAGCGCTACCGTGGATGCTATCGCAAAAAACGAGCCATGGGTACACGCTAAGCACGTGACACAATGCTTCTTCATAACCGACCCATGCAATCCCAGTCGTGTTGTCGTGAGGAGAGACAAAAGGAATATCATTGGAATGGATGGAGTCACCAACGAGGAAGACTATGATCAGTACGGCAACCCAATGAGGAAAGATGACGATGATGATGAAGTATACGTCAAAAGAAGAAACAATACTACATTACCTAAGAAAAATCGTACTCCATGGAAAAGGCAAAGTCACAATGAGGGGCTCAATTATTCTTCGACTAACAAGAAGGGAAAGAAGCTGACTCAAAAACGAAAACGTCAGCGCTGAGGAACCGTTTGCTATCAGTCAAATGACATATATATATATATATATATATATATATATATATATATATATATATATATATATATATATATATATGTTCCTATTTTGTATACACACTTAGCCATTATTATGCATGGGTCCAATGATGTAATATATATGTTCCTATTTTGCATACATATTTAACCGTCAAATGATGCAATATATATCGCCCTTCCTTCGTTCACTGCTCTCGGGAAATAAAAGTGGGAGAAAATAAAGGAAAAGAAAAAGGAAAACTGGCAGTAGTAGTAGCAGCGCATTTCGTATAAACCGCTACAGCTACTGAAGGTAGTAGTAGCGCATTTCATATAAACCGCTACAGCTACTGAAGGTAGTAGCAGCGTTTTGTCCTCTACGCGCTGCTGCTACGTCCATTTAACCCATAATTCTCACTACCCTGCTTCATCCCGCCTTTTCCCCCCAAATCCCCACTCTCTCTTCCCCCGTCGCTCGCCCTCGACCCCGGCGCTCGCCCGACCAGCCCTCGCCCGACCCGACCCGGTGCTGCGCCCGATCCGGCCTCGCCCCGACCACGGCGCGGCACTCGCCTCGACACTGCACTCGCCTGCCCGACCCAGCGCTCGCCCCGACCGTCGCCCCTCGCCTCCTCCTCTGCTTCCTCCTCCCAACCTCGGCCGTCGTCGGGCCTGCCTCCTCGCCCCTGCACCCTCTGTAAACCCCCCTCTCTCTGCTAGGGTTCTTCAGTTAATTTACTTAGGTTTTTGTTAGGGCAGTCTGTTAATTATGTTATCTATTTAGTTATGAATTTAGCTAGGTTTCAAAATTAGCTGAATTTATATGCAAATTTGAACTGGACATGTGATATGTGGATATGTCATGTTTTGGACATGTCATGTTTGGAAAATGATCCGAGTGGCCTATGTTGCGCCGGAATGTTGATTTATTTCCGTTCCGGTGAATTTTAGGCGCTCGATATGTCCATTTTTTAGCAAAGGTCATGCCGAAATTTCCCGTGAATAAAGGCATGATTTGTGCTACATAGTTGGCATATCAGTCTTTGGCACATAGATTTCTTTTGATGTCATTTCTCATTTATTCATACTTTTAGAAATAAATGAGGACACTTAATCATAGGAAACATGTCGAACAACGAAGAAAGCGGGCCTTGACCAAGATGCGAGGCGAGATGGATTATGAGGGTGAACAAGAGTACCTCGACTATTTGTTGCTAAGCAAGGTTTGCGTGTCGGCCTCGAAGATGGTCTTGACGCCGACATCGACATCGACGGGCGCCGGCACCGATGGCGGCGCCGAGACGGTGGGAAGGTACCGCCCCGATGCCGCTACCGAAAAGAGGAAGCATAAGAAGCGGAGGATCGAAAACCTAAAAACTAGGGATTGGACGACTTGTGATCACAAAGATGGCACAGGCAAGTTTGAGCCGTTAGAGCTGGAAGAACCTCGCAAGTGCTATGGGAACCAAGTAGGATGCATCCTACGGAATGCGGAATCATTAACGATTGCGATGACTTAAGGAGTAAAGAACATTTGACACAGTTGCTCCTAACGAAGTTGCACAAGAGATTCAAGTTCCCCGACCGGGATGATAACATAGAACAACCGTGGGATGATCCGAAGATGAAAAAGATTAACAATCACGCCATAGGCATGTTCAGCAATGATTTGGCCTCCTGGAAAGGGAGGGTGAAAGGAGCTATTGAGGCTGATGAACCCCTGTCCAAGATTTTGGAGGAAAATCCGACACTTACGGAAGAGGAGTTCGAAAAATTCAAGGAAACTTGCGCTACCGAGGCAGCCAAGGCTAAGGCTGCAAAATTCAAGAGCCTTCATCAAATGAACACGGGGAAGCATCGCCTTGGAAGCCGTGGCTACCTCGGTAAAAGGCCCATATGGGATAAGGAGGACGCGGAACGTGAAGCCGCGGGTCTCCCAGACCCCTTCACGAAGTTCACCAACCCCTTGGAGCGTGACTTCATCAGGGCCTGCTACAAGTGGGACAAGGAGAAAAAGGTTTTTTACACGGACAAGATCACGAGGAAATTGATTAGACTACTGGAGAAGCAACACCAGCTTGCAGCCGAAAGCCCTACTTCTCCGATGAGGCCCAAGTGGAACACCCCTCTCAATCGGGCCTTGAACGAACTTAAGGGACTCCCTTTAGGCCAGCGGCCACAATATGGCCGTGTGCACGGCGCTGGAGACGGCGCCACGTGGAAGGTGTTTTACAACGAGGGCCCGGAGGCCAAGAAGCAGAAAAATAAGTTTATTCAGGCGGACATCAACGCGAAGGTGAAGCTTGCGGTCGAGAAAAAAGAAGCTGAGGACGCGAAAAAAGCAGCCGAGGACAAATATGAGTTGCTATAGCAGGCAGTCAATGCAGCAGTATCGCACTGCGAAATGATTTTGCTACTAACTTGGTTCCGATTATCATCAAGCGGACGAAGGAAAATCGCACAAGGCGGTACATGATTTCCGTTGCCCGGTTTAAATCGGGAGCAACTCCATGAACAACAACACCATCGCACCATCACTTGCTCACGCAACCGGGCCTCCTCTCGCAGCCGCTCTCGCTCATAGCAGCCCGTCCTCGGTCTCAAAGCGCTAGGTGTGCCTTCATCTTTAGCTGAGCTCGAGGCCGTCACAGTAATTACATGTCGCACCAACATATATATATATATATATATATATATATATATATATATATATATATATATATATATATATATATATATATATATATATATATATACATAAACACTAATTCGATCACGGATCGAATAATATTCGATCACAACTCGAATCGCTCGAGTAACGCTACTGAACTTCCCTCACATCTTCGGGTTGAACTTCAGCTAAAAAGTGTCCAAATGGGGCTTGCAATATACCGTTGGAAAGCTATGGACACCAATATCATGATCCAAGTTAAATTTTTGGCAAAATGTAAGCGGTTTAAGAGCAGTTTTGAAAACTGTTTTTTCTTCATACAAAAAACGTGAATCGTATTTTTTAACGCATTTCTAAACCGTTTATCGGAATGAGGTAAATAATATGGCGTTGGAAAGCTGCTGCAAAAGCGCTCCTTCGACATGTTGAACGTTTTCTCTAATTCCCTATGGATAAAGAGTAATTTTGATAATCGTAAAATTTTGCAAACCGAACAGCTGAGTTCATTTTTTTGATGTCATTTATAAACGGCTAATCCAATAGAGGCATATGATATGGCGTTGGAAAGCTTATGAAAATGCGCAACTTTTTCATCTTGAATGTTTCTCCTAATTTTGAATGATTTAAGAGTAATTTAGGAAATGGTCCAAGTCCTTCCGAGTTCGTATTTTCGAGCTAATTTTTTACCCGTGAGTCCGAATGCTGCAATTGATATGGTGTTGGAAAGCTTGAACAAGTGCGAAACTTTTTGGTATGTATTGTTTCTCCCAATTTTTTACAGTTTTAAGTCAGTTTCGAAAATGGCAAAAAACGTATTTTCACCGTAATTTCTACGAACTTTATCGGAATTGGGCAAATAATATATCATTGGAAAGCTACGGAAAATGCGAAACTTTTTCATGTTGATGGTTTTCTCTGATTCCTAGCTGTTTTCAGGTAATTCCGAAAACGGCAGGTTCATTCGTTCTGCCTTTATCGCGAAACAAATTCTTCGAAAATGCACGGCGTGAAGAACCTGAACTTCTCGGCATGTGTACTTGAACTTCACTCTGTTTTTCACGTGCTTTTTTTTCCTCGTATATCTCTATCCACTGCTCCTAGCTCTCCATCCACTCACCGGAATTGAGCAAGTGATATACCGACGGAAAGCTGCTGTAAACACGCAACTTTCCGTGTTGATCGCTTTTTCATACTGCAACGATTTTAAAAGTTTTTCATCTGAAATTCATTCAGTGTAGTAGTTGAACTTCATGTTGTTTTCACGTTGAACTTCTGTGACGTATTTTTTTTTGTACGCGCGCCTGAACTTCTCTCTGTACGAACCCAACCTTCAGGCTATCTTCGCAACCGTGCCTTCTACCGCGAGTTTTTCTGGTTAGTCGTGTTCCATGTGATGTAAGTGTAATCTTCAAACAATTTTTAGCAACTAAATACTCGTTTTAGTTAGGAATCTCACTCATAGGCGGATTTTGCACTCGGGTCGTGAATACTCGCGTTTTTTGCGATTTTACTACCTGAGTTGTTCGACCTGAACTTCCCCCTATGCTAGGTTGAACTTCCCGCAACATTGCCCAAATAGGGCTTGCTATATACCGTTGGAAATCTATGGACACGAGTATCATGACCCAAGTTAAATTTTTCGCAAAATGTAAGCGGTTTAAGAGCAGTTTTGAAAACCGTTTTTTCTTCACACAAAAAACGTGAATCGTAATTTCGATCGCATTTCTAAACCGTTTATCAGAATGAGGCAAGTAATATGGCTTTCGAAAGCTGCTGCAAAACCGCTCCTTCCACATGTTGAAAGTTTTCTCTAATTCCCTACGGTTAAAGAGTAATTTAGAACATCGTAAAATTTCACAAACCGAATAGCCGAGTTCGTATTTTCGATGTCATTTCTAAACGGCTAAACCAATTGACGCACATGATATGGCGTTGGAAAGCTTATGAAAATGCGCTACTTTTTCATGTAGAAAGTTTTTTCTAATTTTCAACGGCTTAAAAGTGATTTAGAAAACAGTACAAGTTTCACCGAGTTCGTATTTTTGATATATTTTTTTAACCCTATGTCTGAATGCAATAAATGATATGGCGTTGGAAAGCTTGAGGAAATGCGAAACTTTTTGGTATATGTTATTTCTCCCAATTCCATACTGTTTTATGTCAGTTTTCAAAATCGCTAAAAACGTATTTTCCCTGTAATTTCCACAAACTTTATTGGAATGGGGCAAATAATATACCGTTGAAAAGCTAAGGAAAATGCAAAACTTTTTCATGTTGATTGTTTTCTGTGATTCCCTGCCGTTTTGAAGTAATTTGGAAAATGGCGAGATCATTCGTTTTGCCTTTATCGCGAAACAGATTCGTGGAAAATGCATCGCGTGAAGTACCTGAACTTCTCGGTATGAAACCTTGAACTTCACTCTGTTGTTCACGTGCTTTTTTTGCCCATGGCTCTCCATCCACGCACCAGAACACTCACCGGAATTGAGCAAGTGATATACCGATGGAAAGCTGCTGTAGACACGCAACTTTCCCGTGTTGATCACTTTTTCATACTCGCAACGGTTTTAAAAGTTTTTCATTTGAAATTCATTCCGTGTAGTAGTTGAACTTCCAGCTGTTTTTACGTTGAACTTTCGTGACGTATTTTCAGTTTGTAATTTTCTCATACATTCGTCAATGTCACACAAATGATATTCCTTTTGTACAAATCTCTCTCACAATATTTTTTTGAACTTTCTCCGACGAAGGACTTGAACTTACACAAATGATTTCCTACTGTTTTGAAGTAAATTAGAAAATGACGAGATCATGATTTCTGCCTTCATCGCGAATGGAAATACACTGCGTGAAGTAGTTGAACTTCTCGTGCATGTCTGTTCGAACTTCACACTGTTTTTAACGTGTTGTTTTTTGCTCTGCGTGAAGTAGTTGAACTTCTAGGGCGGTCTGCATTCAACTTCACTCTGTTTTTGACGTGTTGATTTTTTTACGTGGTGTTTTTTGCACTACGTGAAGTAATTTAACTTCTGGGGCATCTCTGTTTGAACTTTATCCTGTTTCACTTTTTTGTATTTTTTCTTATATGAAATACACACCATGTAGTACGTGAACTTCCGGTTGTTATCACTTTGAACTTCTCTCTGGTTTGAGAGAATTATTTTCAAACACAAAAAATAACATATTTTTATGTATTTTGGACATCTAAATACACGGTGAACCTCTCAGAAGAATTTTTCAACTTTTCCTCGCCGAGCACTCGAACTTCTAGCAACCATTTTTTCGTTTATGAGTTGCTTTTAAAAGTGTAAAAAAATGGTGTTGTGTTTTTATTTTTTGAACAGGTAAATCCTAGGTTTTAGTAAACTCCAAAACTTCGCTGTTATTTCAATTTGAACTTAACCTTTTTATTTTTTGAGTAAAGAATTGTATTCGATTTTTAGATGGAAAAAATCTTAGTTTTGTAATAAACATTATACAACTTCTTCGTATACATTGAACTGCTCCATTTTTTGAAATTGAACTTCTTGGTTTATTATTTAGTATCGAGGAAATCTGAGTTTTTCATATATATTGAACTATTGTATTTTTTAAAATTGAACTTCTTGGTTTTTTCAATTTGGACTTCTTGGTGTTATTCATTTTGTATTCTATTACTTTTTTGGTGCTATTCATTGTACTATTCTATTTTTCTATTATATTGAGCTGCTTTTTTTTCTAGCAAACCGTTGGTAAACAACTTTTTGGATTGTTGTAATACACATAGAAAACTAAATACTTTTCAGACACTAAAACCAAAAAAATCAGAGAATGTAAACTTTTTATTTCTTTTAGAACCAAGGAAATGTTAGTTTTGTTTTTATAACTAACGACTTCTCTATTTTTAAATTTGGACTTATTGCTTTTATTTCTTTAATAACGAAAAAAGTTCCAGTTTTTTTAATAAACATCAAGCCACTTAGTTTTTTATATTTGAACTTCTAGATTTTTTAAAATGGAAAAAACCCTTTTTTATATAAATTGTTTTGAGATGCTTTGTTTTTTTTCATTTGACCTTCTTTGGGTTTTGTAACAAATATTGAACTTCTTCGTATTTTAAATTTGAACCTCTAGGTTTTTTTTCTAGAAATGGGGAAATCCTTTTTTTTGTAATTTTTGAAATGCAATTGTTGAGTTTGAACTTCAGTGTACTGGTATCGCACAAAAGAATGAACATGTATCTCTCAACTCAATAAATGATTCGAATAAATGTTTATAGTGTGATATATCTAGAACAATAACACCAGGAACTAGTGCTCCAGCACATTAAGCCATACTAATATAACAAATGGTGGGCACTTTACCAGAAATCCTACCTACTACGAGGTTTCTTCCAGATAATCTGCAACTACAAGCTAAAATGGCTGCGAGCATGTAACACGTATTTGTCAGACCATCACAAAGTGACCTTCCAGCGTACATGGAGAAGGGACCCTCCCTTGGCAGCGTTGCACACTTCAACACTATATTTGGTAGCATATAATGAACTCAGCAAGTTTAGACATGAAGACTGAAGAAAATATAATATAGGTTTAGAGAATTCCAAACTTCAAATTTCACTCTCACCTAAATGTTTTCACAAAATACTTGAGAACTTAAACTACATATACAGGCGAATCTGGACTGAAATACTACAACATAGGCTAGCAAATAACAACAGCTTCACCCAGCAAAAGGGCACAACACACAACAACAGTAGTAGTGTAGCGGCCAGATTGGTCTTCATCTAGCAGCAGATTTACATGGAGGAGCAACAAGAATTCAGACGTTCAAGCAAGAGACGATGGGAAGGTCGATCAGATGCGCCAAAGAAGGTCACCTGCGATGGATGCTTAGGCAGGGCAGGAGGCCCTACCGACAACGCAATGCCCCTGAGGCAATATCTTTCGGGAGAAGGGGCGCTGGAGCAGGGGCCCGATGGATCATGGGCAACAGGGCGACGGAGCTCGAGAGGTGGCTGACAAAGCTTGCAGGGAGCCGAGGCAGTCAGGCGGTGATGGGATCCGTGGAATCATGCACGGGGTGGTGGTGGGCGGTGGCGGTCGATCCGTGCCGGCGCGCCACAGGGTGTCGGGTTCGGCTCGCTCCGTTCGAGGGAGAAGGGAGGAGGTGGCTGGCTGAGGCGCGCCGAGCTGCTCCTGGTGCCGGCGCCCCTGTTCTGCTCCTCCTGGCGCCGGTGCCTCTTCCTTGTGTTCCTCCGTCTCGGGGGAGCTCGGCAAGACCGGTTCCACACACAGAGGGGATATCCCGGTGGTGGTGAACGGCGGCGCGACAGGGATATCCCGGTGGCGCTGGGATTCGGTAGGAGGCGGCGGCGCCCGGAACGGGTGGAGGAACTTGGTCGTGCGGGATACCGGGTTGGATTGGAATCCAGGCAACGTGGTGGACCGCGTTGGCCGGCGAGGTTGAACTGAGCGACAGGAGAGTGGGTGGCGGTCCTGCGGAGTGCGGTGGTGGTGCGGCAGCGGACGGGCCTCGCGCGGCGGCGGGAAGATGTCGCCCAACGGCGACGGTATCTCGCGCGGCGGCGAGAAGATGTCGCCCAACGGCGTGATCCCGCGCGGCAGCGGGGTGGTGGTAGGTGGCCGGAGCTAGGCGGAGGGAGGAAGCACGCCGGAGGAGTGGGGCAGCGACGGGAGGCGCGCCGGAGCCAGGTAGGCGGCGGCGGGAGGTTGGTCGCGGAAGATCGTGGGAGGATGCGTGGGAGTGGATAAGATGGGCGTGGAGGGATTTTTTTCTTTTACTGGAAGTTCGGGTGGGCTGCATTTTACAGATCCAGCAACATCTCCGCGCGCGCCCTTATAGGGCCGACCGTGATCCGAATAACTATTCTATTCCATTTTTGTTGCCTTTCGGTTGTTTTACGCCACAGACATATGTGTTTGCAGGCGAAAGAAACCCCGTGCACCATACTCTACTTGATCAAAGGCTAGAAGGTGGACGTGGGAAAGGGGATGAGAATGGACCCCTCGCAAGCCATGTTCCACAACCAGCCGATCCCCGCTGGGCACTTCAGGGTTAGCTTGACCAGTGTGAAATCGGGGCACGAGGATTTGCCTCCTCCAGTACAGCATGTGGGAGCAGACAACGAGACCCCGCCGCGGATTGGAAGCTGCAAGGGTTGGGTGCTGCTATGGCCAAAGAATCTTATTCGTCTGGAGCAGGCCGACAACACACTAATAACCACACATCAACAAGCATGTGCGGAGACCACCACCCCGCCTACGCAATTACCAGCTCCTGTAGTGCCGGGTAAGAGCGGCGGACGACATGATGAAGGGGGTGCAATAGTACTGGTTGATGTAATTTCTCCTGTAGAACAGAGAATGGATGATGAGACGGAGGTCGACCCTGTGGATTTCCTTAATACAAACGCGTATAACTGTGACATAGATATGATGAGTCAACCATATGACGAATCAGGCTATCAGCATGCTAATGAGGATATGGATGATATGCCCGGGCAGGGTCTTCATGAAATCCTCACAGGACACGCCTGAAGATGCCGCCTCAACACAGGCTCAACTAGCCGGGCGCGAGGGTCGTACAGTACTTAGCCCGGGAACACTGGGGCAGGGGTTAAGGAAGGGTCTGGAAGGTGTGCCCAAGAAAAAGGAGAGGAAGAGATCGGGGAAGATAACCGCCTCCAAACAAGCCAGAGCACATAGCAGCCAAACGATCCATTCTGAAGAGCGTATACCCATGAAAGGTGCGGTCATGTTCCATCTCACGGGTGAGCCGATGCTACCGCCAAAACCGCTGGAGGCACTATCAGGGGATCTCAGGAGACTGCACGACCATGTGTTGTCGACTGAGAAAAGCCTACTAGACTCAAAGGATCCAGGATATCCGACATACACAGCTCGTGTGCCTGAGGGTAAGTGCTACGTCGACACACGGCCCGCGGAGGTGTTCTTCCTGCGGTTTGACCATATCTTTGAGATGTTTCTAACAAGGCGGCTCAATTTTACAATCGTCCGCCTTTTTGCGCTACATATGAGCTCCGTCATGAAGAGTGAAGGAGTCTCGCAAATCTGTGTGGCGGATCCGTACTACATGCACGAGTCTTTCTTGAGTCTCGGCGACTTTGAGCGTGAAACTGCTAGGGAGTACCTCCAAAACTTCATGGTACAGAATAAGGACCGGGAAATTGTCCTCGTGCCTTATCATCCAAAGTAAGTCAGTTCCGGACAACCCTTTCGTACATTTCAATCATTCCTTCTCTCTCATATGGGGAATAATTTGAGGCGTCTTTTCCCCGCAGCAACGGGCGCGCCGTCCTTATCGTTCTTTACCGCAAGTCTCCCACGCCTTGTATTTTGACCCTTCGAGAGACTACGAGAAAAAAGACTACACCCACATAATGAATATTCTAGATGATGCTCTCCAAGGCTTCAGCTTTAGAGGTGGCCACGTGCATATCAAGAAACAAAGGACCAAGAAGATGGGTTTCGCGCATAAAACTAACTTCTCCTGGATCCATGTCCCAAAACCAAGCAAGAAGGATGGATTCTACATCGTCCATCTCATGATTCAGTTCAACAGGGATCACCAAAGCTTCAGATTAACAGCAGAAATGATGATCATATCCACAAGTGGCTAGAATCTCATGGAGAAGCGGATTATAAACTTAGAGATGACTTCTTTCGCATCCAAAGCGACATTGCGGCGATCATCATGAAAGAAGTCGCCGATGAGAAGGGATGTTCCACCACGGCCCTATATCGCGGTGACGTCCGAACTCGCATAGGCATGCAACGTCTAGACCTCACGCCGTTCAAGAAGCTAGGGTTCATCCTCGATGATATGGAAGGATGGAACTTCTAGTGATTTATGATGCCGATGATGATGATATGTGTCGGTTGAACTTGTATACTTTTGTAGCGATGAAACTTTGTGATGTCCACGGTCCTGCCGAACTTGCGTAACGCTACTTTGTTAGTTTGCATACGATGGCGACGCATACCTCTAGTTAATTAATTTGCGTCTTGTATGTTGCATCTAGTTGCTAACCCTTTCTTTTTCGGTGTTGCTCTAGTATATTTTGTTGCATATATATGATTGTACATTCTCTTCATGAACATGCATCTCTAACAGGTACCTAGTTTCTTGATGGCGAGATGGAATTGCTATGCCGTGTACAAAGGGAAGGTTCCGGGGGTGTACAACGAGTGGCATGAGTGTCAGGTGCAAGTGAATGGGTTCACGGGCGCCAGCCATAAAGGCTTCAAAAGCAGACAAGAAGGAGAAGCTAGTTACTTGAGGTTCACGCTAGCGCGAGAGAGGACTCATAACCGCCACCTCATGTACTGCATAGTTCCGCTCTCACTCATAGTGATAGCTCTTCTTGCGTATACCTTTGTTTAGATGGATGACGTTGTTGTAGTTGCAAGTATTCGAGACTTGCATTTATCGCTATTTTCGAGATGATGACAAGATACCACTGTGTTGGATGATGATTATGATGAGACTATTTGTATGTACATGCTATGATTACATTTGTGGTCTCGCAGGCATTTGTATGTGTATCATGATGACATTTCTATGTGCTAAAGATTCTTTTATAAAGCCTGTTCAAATACAAAACAAATATGCCAAAAAAAACAAAAAACTACTTAAATTAGCAGTAGCGAGTGTATAAAAGTTAGCAGCAGCGCCGCGATAGCAGTAGCGCGTCCAAGCAAAGCACGCTAGAGCTACTAGCAGTAGCGAGCTTCCGCTAACAGCGCTGCACTTGTGTAGCAGTAGCGCCGGTGAGCACGCGCTACTGCTATGTGTTAGCTGTAGCGCCTTATTAGTAGCGCCTATCCCCGCGCTACTGATACATCTAAAACCCGCGCTGCTGCTAGCCTTTTCCCTAGTAGTAGGTCTAGACTATCAGCACCCCTTCATCAATTGGATAGGAGTAGCGACAGTTGTTGATTAGATGGTGGCTTTGGTCTTACTATCGTACGAATTTGTATATAAGGTCTTGTGTTAATAATTAATAATATGGCCGTACGCATCGTCCAGATGCAGAGGCCGGCGGTATTCCTCCTTTTCTAAAAAAATTAACTATAAGGAGTACTATACATTTCTACTAGCAATTAGATGATTACGATCATTGTACAAGGTAGAGAAAAGATTTGGGAAGTTCATGGACTTGTCAATAGAACCGTAGAAGAGAACACGGTCGAGACGCGATGTATGTCCAGAAAAAAAATCATCTTTACTAAGCGCACTCATTTTAATTTTGGAATTAAACCCATTAACAGTCGCGTAAGGGGCGAGCGGGGAGCTATGGCATGTGGGCGTTAGGGGCGGGCGAGGGAGAAAAACAGATAGCCGGGAGAAAAAGAAGATCGGACAGATAACACCTCCCCTGTCTTCTCTTCCCAACGAAGCAACCTCTGCCCCTCTCCTCGTTTATCTCCTCCGCCTCTTCCTCCAGGGGCGGGTGCAGAGGGATGGGAGTCAAGGGGGCAAGCAGGATGGGTGGCCGGCTGATTTCTTCGCGGATCTCCCAGCTAGGGTTGCCGCTTGGCCGAGCCTTCCGCCTATGTGTTCCGCTGGCCTCCATGGTGGTTGCAGTGGAGAGGGAGAAAGGGGATGACATCGAGGAGCTCCGCCCACTTCTTCGTGCACGGCGGCTGATGCAGCAACGCCTCCATCCCCACGATTGCACCGTCGGTGCTCCACAGTGCGATCACCGTCTTCCTTGTTGGATTAAACCCAACGTCCTGTCCGTGTCCGTGTCCGTGTCTGCTACGTATACATGTGTGTATCGTGTCCGTGTAGAATTGATGTTGGACATCGAATAGGATTAGTACTAGTATAGAGCTAGCTATGATTAGTATATATACAAGTACCTACCCCTTGTAATCCTTGTACCGTGGAATCAATAGAAAAGATAACAGGCTCGACACGAGCCTGTGGCTATCAATCCGGCAATTTGTGTGTGTGCGTAACGTGTGATTCCGGCCGGATCGATCGGATCCTTGGCTATTGTGTACGAGCGTGTACAACAAATCGGAAGCTAGATCTACGGTGCGTTGCATCTCGACGTAAAGGAACTTCGTCGAGTTTGGTAGAAGCGTTGGTTGTTTCATCGTCGTTCGTCGTCGCTGTCGCCGGAAAGTACTCGGCGTCGGGTCTGGCCCAACAATTGGTATCAGAGCAAGGTTGATCTTCTAGTAACGGGAGATCATGTCGGACGACGAGGACAAGTCCAAGCAGCTGGCGGAGTACTCCGGTGTGGCTAAAGTAATTGCTGCTCCGGTGAGATCGGAGTATCCACGATTCGACCGTGGGAATTTCGTGGTGTGGGCGACCATGATGGAGTGGGCGCTCGAGGCCAATGAGCTCTGGGAAGCCGTCGACCCCGGCGGTGACAAGTACCTGAAGGGTGGTCCCTTGTATCGGAAGGATCGCCAGGCTATCACGGCCATCTGCCCGGTGATGCCGGTGGACGTGCAACAGCATCTAATCTCGAAGACATCAGCGAAGGAGGCGTGGGACACGCTCAAGACATTGCATCTAGGGCACTCGCGTGTGCGTGAGGCGAACTTGCAAAGTTTGCTGAAGAGTTACGAGAATCTGAGGATGGGAGAAGATGAGACGGTGGACGCCTTCGCCGCAAGGGTGGCAACGATGGTAAACGGGATTCGCGGTCTCGGAGAGAAGTTGGAGGACATCTCCGTGGTCAGGCGTTTCCTACGTGGCGCTCCACCGCGCTACATGCCGATTGTTTCAGCGATCGAGCAATGTGTTGATCTTAAGACTCTCACTTTGGATGATCTGGTTGGTCGCTTCAAGGCCCATGACGAGCGGATGAAGCTGAGTTACGGTGATGCAAACCAGGATGAGTACCTGATGCTTACGCGTGCTCAGTGGGAGGCAATGGTTTCCAAGGAGAACAATTTCGACAAGGCGTCCAATAGCGGCGGAAAGTACTGTCCTGCAAAGGACACGGACGAACAGTCGGAGAAGCCAAGGAAGAAAAAGTTCAACAAGAGGAAGATCCGCTGCCACAACTGTAATCTGCTCGGATACTTCAAGTCGGAGTGTAAGAATCCCCCGAAGGAGAAGGCGCTCATGGCCAAGTTAGGTGATGAAAGTGTCATGATGTTGATGTGTGAACTCGTGGACGAGGAGGATCCAGTTCTTCAATCTTCGGCTAAAGAAATTGTCGTGCTCCATGAAGAAAAAGTTCACTCTCAAGATTATGGTTCGGAAACTCATGTCGACGCTACAGATATAAGAGGTGATTCCGAAGCTCGTGTCGATGCTACCGACATAGATGCCATTTTTTCTAAAGAAGATGACATGGCGTACATGGCGCCTGAAGTCCACGAGTATGCTGGTGCTAGAGCGGATGCATGTGCATGGAAAGAACACCAAGGCGAGGGCACATCTGCGGCAGAAAGTGTCCGAGGCGCCCTAGAAACAGGAGCGCTCGGTTCCCTAGCAAGGCAAGCTGGAAGGGATACGCCTGGTAGCACACACACGCACAACTCAAGTTGGGAAGAAGGCTGGCTGAAGAGTATCAACAGCAGCCAAGCCAAAGCCAACATAGGGAAGCTCATAGGCAACAGCGGGCCAGCTCATGTGGGAGCTGGTGGTCCTTCTTCATGTGCTTCAATTGTGAGCAGAGAAGCCACACGTGGTGCACTTGGTGGTGCAGCAATAGGTGCTGCACTTGGAGATGGATCAACAAAATTGTACGCAGAGGATGAATCTTCTTCATCATCTGCGTTCCTTCCAAAAGTAATGGAGGAAAGGACACTGTCACCTACACCCATGCTACTAAAGCCGGTATTACACCCGTATCCGAAGAAAACTCTTCGGACGATTGACCTGGTAAAAGTGAAAGGAGTGGGCGATGGTGTCTAGCAAGCGCCAAGGAACCGGCAAAATTTGTGGACGCAAATACGAAGGAGTGTTGGCGTCAGGCAATGGAAGAGGAGTTGAGGTCGAGAAAGATGCCGGATGGTCCGTGAAGCACAAAGCAAGGCTAGTAGCCAAAGAGTACGTGCAAGAGGAAGGTGCGGACTTTGAAGAAGTGTTCGTTCCCATTGCAAAAATGGAATCGGTGAGACTACTCATCGCTCTCGCGGTTCAGGAATCATGGAAGATACATCACATGGATGTACAACCCGTGTTTTTGAATGGCGAGTTAGAAGGAGATGTGTATGTGAATCAGCCACCGGGATTCATCAAAGAGGGAGAGGAACACAAGGTATTAAAGCTACACAAAGTCTTGTACGGGCTACGGCAAGGCTCTCGGGCATGGAGCATCAAACTTGATCAGACGATGATTTCTCTTGGATTTGAGAAAGCCCCACTAGAGCATGCGATGTACAAGAGAGGTGAAGGAAGGGATCGTCTACTAGTTGGCATCTACGTCGACGACTTATTGATTACTGGAGCAGATGAAGAGGTGATTGCAAAGTTCAAGCTACAAATGAAGGAGCTTTTCAAGATGGATGATCTTGGTATTTTGAGTTACTACCTCGGGATCGAGGTACATCAAAAGCTGAAGGGGATCATAGTATGCCACGAGGCATGTGCAAAGAAGGTACTTGAAAGCCGTGACATGAAAGATTGCAATCACATTGTCGCTTCAATGGAACCTCGTCTTGAGCTGAGCAAGAAGGAGATGGTGAAACTACTTGGCTATAGTGGTAGTGACAAGGAAGGAATTGTCGACGGTCGTAAGAGTAATTCGGGCATGGCATATTTCCTTGGAGGAAGCATAGTAAGCTGGCTATCACCAAAGTATAAAGTGGTGACATCGACTTCAAGTGAAGCAGAGTATCAAGGTGTGTGGCTAGGAAGGCTACACGGTGATTTCATGGATCGAGATCCGGAACCGATGGTGCTCAATGTTGACAGTGAGTCTACGGATTTTCTATGCAAGGATCCAGTGCGGCGTGAAAGGAGCAAGCACATTGATACGATGTATCATTACATAAAGGACTGCATGGAAGAAGGTAGGACGGAGGTCAACTACAATCGCACCGATGATCAGCTGGCGGACATCCTAACCAAGGCTTTGGATCAAGAGAAGCTCTTGGAGACGCGAAGAAGGATCGGCGTCGGAACTATGATGTAACGACGTCGTGTTTAGGGGGTGATTGTTGGATTAAACCCAACGTCCTGTCCGTGTCCGTGTCTGCTACGTATACATGTGTGTATCGTGTCCGTGTAGAATTGATGTTGGACATCGAATAGGATTAGTATTAGTATAGAGCTAGCTATGATTAGTATATATACAAGTACCTACCCCTTGTAATCCTTGTACCGTGGAATCAATAGAAAAGATAACAGGCTCGACACGAGCCTGTGGCTATCAATCCGGCGATTTGTGTGTGTGCGTAACGTGTGATTCCGGCCGGATCGATCGGATCCTTGGCTATTGTGTACGAGCGTGTACAACAAATCGGAAGCTAGCTCTACGGTGCGTTGCATCTCGGCGTAAAGGAACTTCGTCGAGTTTGGTAGAAGCGTTGGTTGTTTCATCGTCGTTCGTCGTCGCTGTCGCCGGAAAGTACTCGGCGTTGGGTCTGGCCCAATATTCCTCGGCCATAGCAGCGCACCCGTTGTTGCCGTCAAGCGCTGCTTCGCCTCTACCGTCCCTAACTCAGCCATCGCCGGAGGCCTGCACTTCCCTAGCCCTCTTCTTCCTAGAAGGTTCATACCACTGGTTAGTTCCTGTACTTGCGGATTTCTTTATTCCAAATCAGTTGCAGGTACTGCATCCGGCCGTGGATGCATAGCATGGTTTGTTGGTTGTATAGCTTGTATATAAGCAAATAAATAAACGCCAATGACTTGTTCTTTGTGTTAGATTCATTGGATATTTTTCCCAAGGAGGTTATTGCCGGAGGAAACTACTAGCAAATGTGCAAGCTTCCTAATTGGAGAGTGGATACAGGTTGAAATATTTCTACACTAACTGATGCAACTACTAGCAGATAGCAATTTAAGAAAACAGACAAAAGATAGCAATTTCAGGAAACAGAGCAAAGCCGATTAAATTTTAGCGGCAAAAGAAGATAGCTCGTGTCACTGCTTCTCTGACTATCCATGTTTATATTTAAATGTCAATAAGATCATTATGGATATGGAGGCATGCTTATGCTCACTACCGACAATATGTAGGAGATTGAGAAGTGGCAGCAGCATGGTTTGTCATTATCACCTGAAGCTAATGCACTCTTGCTATGTTTTATTGGAATATGTTTCTGTCATTACGCTTTGAAACTAATGCACTTTTTCCTTAATCATGTTCTTGTTGTGGACGGCAATACCTTACATTTTTAATGACTTCCTGCTATCTATTCATGCCTCCAGAATGTGGAAAGTATATGTTGGAACCATCAAAGGTCAAAACTGAAACAGAAGAATGTGATACCTATGAGGAAACCGGTGAGGAGCCTGTAGCTATGATAGAAGAATCTCCACCTGATATTGGACAAGATGGTCAGTCCAATTGAATATCTTTTATAAATTACTCCATAATAACTGACAGTCAGGTTTAGAAAATTGAACACACATACACACAGAATTTTGATCGGAAGGGCTAAGGACCATGGTCAAGTGGGTGGTTTAGTACCTCATCTGGTTGATGGAGGTGTATTCATCCTTCAATACGCTGATGATACAATCATCTTCATAGAGCATGATTTGGCAAAGGCGAGAAATATGAAGTTGTTGTTATGCCTCTTTGAACAATTATCGGGGTTAAAGATTAATTTTCATAAGAGCGGATTGTTCTGCTTTGGTAGGGCCAAAGATGAACAGGACTCCTATAGGCAATTGTTTGGGTGCGAGTTGGGAAGTTTGCCCTTCTCCTACCTTGGCATTCCGATTCATCATCGTAAGCTAACAAACAGAGAGTGGAAGTGTATCGAGGATCGATTTGAAAAGAAACTGAGCTGCTGGAGGTAAGCTCATGTCATATGGAGGCCGGTTAATCTTGATAAACTCGGTGCTCATGAGTATGCCTATGTTCCTCTTATCGTTCTTTGAGGTTCCAGTGGGAGTGAGGAAAAGACTGGACTTCTATCGATCACGCTTCTTTTGGCAGGGTGATGAGCTTAAAAGAAAATACCGGCTTGCTAAGTGGGATATTATCTGTCGACCCAAAGACCAAGGCGGGCTTGGCATTGAGAATCTTGAAGTTAAGAACAGATGCCTTCTTAGTAAGTGGTTGTGGAAGCTCGCTAGCGGTTCGGAAGCTATGTGGGCGCAAATCATTCGCAGCAAGTACCTCCAGACTAGGACGTTGTCCCAGGTAACAGTTAGGCCGATGGACTCGCCTTTCTGGAAAGGGCTCATGAAAGTCAAACAATTAATGTTCAATAGGACAAAAGTGGTCATTGGCAATGGGGCCACTACACGTTTCTGGGAGGACGCTTGGCTGGGCGACTCACCCCTGGCCATTCAATATCCGTCTTTATATCATATTGCTCAACGACGTGAGGTGTTCGTGGCAACGGTATTTCAATCTATCCCCCTTAATATTCAGTTTAGACGGTCATTAGCGGGCAATCGTTGGGAGGTTTGGCTCCAGTTAGTTAGGAGACTAATGGGGGTTCAACTTTTTGACCAACCGGATAAATTACGCTGGAAGTTGACTACGTCTGGAGTATTTACAGTGCGGTCAATGTACATTGATGTTATTAATACAAGCTCCATTCCGACTTCCAAGAGTGTCTGGGATGTCAAAGTTCCTTTGAAAATAAAAGTGTTTATGTGGTTTGTTCATAAACAAGTTATTCTAACAAAGGACAACTTAATAAAGCGTAATTGGACAGGGCCTACTAGGTGTAGTTTCTGTGATCGAGATGAGACAATTAAACATCTCTTTTTTGATTGCCCGCTGGCCAAGGTTCTTTGGCAGACGGTCCACATTGCTTTTAATATTACTCCACCAAATACTGTTAATGCTTTATTTGGGAATTGGCTTTATGGGATTGACTCTACAATAGCAAGACATATTCGGATTGGAGTCTGTGCTTTAATGTGGACCATCTGGCTGTGCAGAAATGATTTGGTTTTTAATAGAACATCACGAATTCATTTTTTGCAGGTTATCTTCCGAGCTACGGCGTTGATCCGTTCATGGTCATTACTCACTCCGATGGAGGCCAGGGAGCATTTGGTTACTGGGTCTATCCGGTGGGAGATGGTTGCTCGGGATATCTTCAACCGGTTTGGATGGCGGTCATGTAATAGGATAGGCAATTAGTATTCCTATCTCTTTAGCCAGCCGGTTGTAGCTCTTTTATTGGCTAGTTAGTGTTTCTAGCCTTCTGCGCTCTGTGTGGGCTGCTTTTTATTGTTTTCAGTTTGAGACTATGGAACTTTATACGCACATTTATTGCTTAGTTAATAAGATGGCTGTATGCATCACTCTTGATGCAGAGGCCGGGGAGTCCCCCCTTTTCAAAAAGAAATACACACAGAATTCAGTGCGCCGATGCCAAATAATTAACATGAGTTTTGGATATCCGTTAGGTTTAGCAACCATTGGTACTTGTCATATGTGATTTTAGAGTTAATTGGTGGCATGATGTAGCAGAGCGAGTAACTCATTCCTTCGTATTGAAACTGTGGAGACATGTTATTACTGACGGTGAACCCTTTCTTCCAGCCGTTCCTTGACAATTACAATATTTTGTGCGCATGCAGTAATCCGTTTAAATGCCTCACTTTACTGTTGATTGGTCGAGGTTTATATGAGCTTCATTACCTGTTTCTTGCGACCCCGCCTAAATAGCTAGGAACAATTGGGTTATGTTGGATGGATTATTCTTCTGCGAGATATAATTCTAAGATATATAATTCTTAAGTAGTGTGCAATTGTTATCCTTGTGGGCGAACTAACTTTAAATTTATAAGTTACTAGATCTCTGACGTTTGTGCACCATGCATGCAGTAACTGATAACTCATATGATTCAATAAAAGATGTGAATATTGTGCTCCAACTATCTAAAGAATTAATGGTGCTGTTGTGCACCATTTTGTTCCTTAATAATATGTGGCATTTTGCTGCCTGCTTTGCATATCGGACATCATCAAGTCCAAGGTACTATTACGCTCTTTTTATTGTAGTACCCTAGCAGAATGGACAACAAACTAGATAAGCTGACAAAGATGTGGCACATGAGATTTGCTCCAATAATGTTAACATGTTGTCGAAAACTCTGGAATGTTACTACTTTTTGAACTGAGTGTCAAACCCAATTGAGTCAAGCCTCCCTCGTAGGAAGGTGCGGCGCTGTTCCTCTCTACGGCCCCGTCGGTAAGGCGGCGACAAGAGCGAGCAGGGGGCGGCGCCGCGAGCTCTTGTCCCGAGGAAGCCGCATGAGGACGAGGTCGATGTGGTCGTCCGTGCCTCCTCCATCTCGGGCGGCCATGATTGAGAGGAAGGACGTCAGCTACGTGCCCAAGCTCGCCACGAACGTCGGCGAGGACAGCCTTCCCTTCATCTCTTCTGACATCCTTCCCAAAGGTGCCTTCTCTTCTGACATCCTTGTATGTTATTAGATTTGGTCAGGTTTGTATGAAATGTTGACTTCAAATTTTGAAGGACGTCCTATATACTTCAGTGCTTGTTTGTTTGTCTTAGATTCTTATGGTCTGATCTCTGCCCGTAGGAATTTGACTGTTGGCATTTGTTGTTACCAAATAGTTCACTTTCAGCCATTTAGAAATGAGAAGTTGACTTCTCATAAATCCAATTTGTTGAACATGATTTGACAACTAAAAATAGTGTTATATGATGAATGAATGATGTTTTTAACAACCAAAGTGATGTTTGACATTGAGCTTTCTTATTCTTGCAGCACACTGTTACCGAGTTTTTGATGGCTGAGGTTGGCATCTATGTAACAAACAAATTACCTACTTGTGGATAACAGCTTGTTAACATAGCATTGTAGTAAACAGTTGACATAAGATTTCTGTAGAAAATTCTATCTGTCGTCTATGGAATTATGTTGAATGGTTGCCAACAGAATGTTTGAAGAATTTCCCAATAAAAAACCTCCTCGGTGTCTATTATCTTAAGCACTTTCAGTTAGGTTGTTACTGTCATAGTATCATACTTATCCCTTTTCTGTTTATTCTATTAGACAAAGGCAAAGCTTTATTCATTATTGTGTTAAGAGAAACTTCTTTACTAACGGTTTGCTCAGTCCTAGGCTTTCAACAATTATAAACAACCTCAAATATCACTTCTACTCCTATCACATAATTACACTTATCATTTATTTCGGCGATACATGTCTGCTATGTTGCACTCACCTGCTTCTTAATCTGCCTACAAATACTTATGGAAGTTATGGATTTCTTTTTCCTTTTGTCAACTGGAGGCAAGGGTGTAAAGCATCTTGGGATCATAATAATGTGTAAAATTCAGAGTTTATTGAGAATGATCACCACCGAAAAGTAGAAATGCATTTGACAAATGCCATCAAATAATTTGAAACATTGGATTTCTGATTCACGTGGTATCAAATGGTATCCTGCTCTTTTGAGATTTCTGATTCACATCAATTTCTGATTTGAAACATTGGATTTCTGATTACCATGGATTTTTGAGAAGTAGAAATGCATTTCACAAATGGCATGCTGCTCTTTTGTTTGTTTGATCCGATTGGCACTGCCGGGTCACAAGGCAGTGAACTGCATGCTGTGGCTGCCAACCAAGAAGCATGTACTCCAAACCTCCTTTCTACACCTATGTCTCTCTTAATTCTCTTTCTGTTGCATCTGAACATCTGAACTGAAATGATTAGCTAGAATAATCACGCTGAAACAAAATCATGTCTTGTACGGTTTCTGATGCGCTGAGCTACATTTTGAAGCAAGAATTAGAGTATCATCCTGAGACGATTGTCTTAATGAATAATTGGTGGGACTCGAGAGGAGGTATCTATAGATACATAGCACCAGTATACATCAAGCAAAAGAAGGTTTTATATATATACACATGTGTTTAATGGTTTCATCTATGCTTTTGGTTTTATTATTTTTACCGAATAGTGGGGTTATAGTTATTCCCGAGGTCCTTGTGGAGAGTATTCTTAATTGTATTTGTTGCTTTTGGTACCTGTTTATATGTCTTATGAGTATTCACCTACAGGTTGATATATTACAAGATATTTATACATGTTTCTCAAGTATTTTTACTAAAACTATGCATGCTGCCATACAGAGACGCTAACAAATACGACATCATGATTAGTGCGCACAATTCCGCCTCAAGAGACGCGCCCGGGGCACGTCCCAGCCCCTAGTAAGACATGCAATTAGGACACAACCAAAAGCATAAACAAGCACACATAAGTGGTTATATATCCAAGAACAAATGAAATGAAAATTATACTATATTTTATATTGGAGTTTTTCTGGAGTGCGGTGTTTCGGTGACCAGGCTCATCTGCACCCGGTTAGGAAAAAATCACAAAAAAATTCAAAACAAATCATAAAATTCCAATTTTTTTGCATGGTAGACAATTTATCACGTGAGGTCCGCTCCAAATTTTAGATCATTTGGACTTCTGAGCAGCTCTCAGCTAAAAAGACAAATCGGGTCAGGACAGTGCAGGAACAGTACACATTTTTAGAGACCCCGAATATGTCTTTTTGGCAGAGAGCTGCTTAGATGTCCAAATGATTTGGAAATTGAAGCGGACCTCATGCATCAAATTATCTACCATACAAAAAAGAATCTGGATTTTATTGAATTTTTCTACTATTTGTTTTGATTTTTTCCGTCAGGGCGGGTGCAGCTGAGCCTGGGCTCACAAGTGGATTACCGGTTTTTCTGTCAAAATTGTTACCAGGTGCAAATAAGGAGGAACAAATCGCTGTGACCTGAAGATGTTTGTCCCGTAGTAGCCCCCTTTGTTGTGCGGAAGAATTCTTGTATTACTCAATCAAATCATAGGTACAGTCACGCTTAACAGCGTCCAAAACGAACTCCGGTCCAGACCCAAGCCATACAGCAGTTCGGCCTTGAGTCCTCTTAAAGTTTGCCAAAACATGACTAGAATTATTACAAATTCGTCGAATATGAGTAATACAAGAACCACGCTCAGTCATACTATCTTTAATCTCTCTAACAAGAAAGGCGTATTTTGATCTATTTGTATCTCCACTTTTCACCATGTTGAGTGCCTCCAAACTGTCGCTTTCAACATCAATTGGTAGATTGCTCCACAGTAGAGCTAGCAATATCCTTCACGGATCGCTAAGATCTCACTCAGCCTCCCATACATCATTGCATGATAAAAGATGCCTGCAAGAACTGAATATGATTGCGCCGGTATGGTCACAGAGCAGCATGCATGCCCATTCCTACCACACCGTCCAAACTGGATCCATCTGTGTTCAGTTTTACATGCCTAGTGGCCGGAGGAGTCCAAGGGACTAGTTCAGTGGTGGTGTTATTGCATGTGTGAGCTTCTAGAGGGAAACAGAATTGAAGCGGTGCTTTTCCTTTCACATGATCATCATCAGGACTAGATGCAATGGATTGTAAGGAGGATATATACCTTGACAAAAATCCGACGGAGACATCAACAGGGGGGCGGGCTTATAATGTACGAGCTCGTTTCTAACATACCAGATCCTCCAGAAGAGCATCGGCAAGCGAACTCGTGTAGGCTCGTCAATCTCACAAATATACTGAATGAACCAATCAGACCCCATCGGCTTGATCGGAGAAACATCCGGCAGAAACCATTCAGCAGCCATAAACTTCCACAGGACTCTTGCGTTTGTGCGTGTACAAAAGGTATGAAATGTGTCCTTTTCATCAACGCCACAAATAGGGCATAGGGCACTAGTCTCCAGATTACGTGTCAACTTATTGCACCATGTAGCAAGGGAATTATTTGCAAGGCGCGATGCAAAGCTCGACACTTTCGGTGGAACTGGACAAGACCATAGGGCCCTCCTGCCCTCACGGCGTCCATCCAGCCGGTTACTTGAAGTGACCGCTCGCTCGTTATGAAGTTCATCCGAGGCCAAACGGTAAGCACTCCTCACGGTAAAAACACCCGACTTTTCTGGAGCCCAGGCTATGAAATCCGTAGTAGCCCTTTGTCGGCAAACCGAAAAAGGGTTTCCCCCTGCTTTGTGTTACAAAGCAACCAACACCAATAACATCGCAAATGCTGGGGGGAGCAGCACAACAAGCCCCCTAGTCGGCCAAGACCGAAGTGCTTCGGAAAGACTTGCCTTTCTCTCTTTTCTGAATGTCTGACATGATGTCTGCTGGGTGAGTACATAAAAATCAGCCCTTGTTACTGATTAATCAAAAGTTTCAAACTTTTCTCTACATTTCAGTATCTTCCAAAACAAGGAAGCCGCCAAGACTCAAAAACAATCTCGAGCTATTCAGTTTTGTCTCTCCACTGAGATCCAACCCAAAGTGCCGGGTCAGGATAAGTACCATATATGAAGCCAATCATTTTTTTAAGGCCGGAAGTCGGTGCAGATCCAAACTTGGAATTTGGTGCAATGTATAGCTAGATAGAACGTACGTACTTGTTTAGTTCTCCAACCCAAATTGCCTGGTCAAGATGAGTAACATGTGAAAAGTCAAACTTGTAACATGCATGGTGCAGATCTCAACATGCAACTTGGTACAGTTTACCAAGCTATGAATCCAATTCATCTATAAAGTCATGGAGTAGTACATGACAATAATAATTAGCTATACCAAAGACTCCAATCTTGGGTGCCTGTATATAAATAGTATGTGCAGCAGCAAGTCTTCACATCTCAAATCTCATCCTGCGTCTCCCTTGTCCTTCTCTCTTAGCCTTGCATTTCAAGGTGGTTCCAGGTTCAGCTGCTCTCGCTCTCAAGGTGGCCGCCGTCGTTGCTGTTCTCGCCATGCTAGTCCTGCCTTCCTTGGGGCGCTGTCGTTCACCCGCACCGCCGCCACCGTCACCACCGCCACCAACTCCAACTCCCTCACCACCACCACCACCACCGCCAGCTCTCACACCACCACCTCCGGCGGTGCTGCTGCCACCAACCCCTGCGCCCGCTCCAGCGCCGGGGCCGGGGCCGGGACCGGTGATACCTTGCCACGAGTGTTCTTATCAGTGCTGCTATGCCTTCGTTACCTTGAAATGCAGTGGTGAGTGTAACGCCGTTGAACGTTCCTGCAACTCCTGCAGGACCCAGGTGTCCACGCTCTGCAAGGCCGACAGAAACTGCACCGGCAGCTGCGATGAGTGCAACGATCCCATCAACAATTCATGCATTAGCGCCTGCACTACCCGATATTGTGACGCCTGCATGAGGGGACGGAGCGGGGAGTGCCGAGATAACTGCAGCGAGCAGTGCTCCCCTCCCAACTGCATACCCTGGAGTCCTCAGAACTAGCTTAGATAGCTACCGTAGCTAGCATGTGTTGCATTCTATGGTCAACGTGTCTGCTTGTGGATGCATCCATGAGTGTCATGAGTCATGTGTATGATAAGGTGTGAGCATAAGCGAACAATATGGAAGTTGTTGTTCGGTCTGATCTTGGCACAATATAATGGTTTGATGCTACAATCCGCGAAATGTGCTTTGGGTCCAAATCTGTGAAGCAACCAGCGGTTGTTATGGAACATCTGTGTGCCCGAGTTGGAAAAATATGGCATGTCCATAGCATCTCTCTTCTCTTTTACGAAAATCTTATCTACGACGCATTTCTCTTGTAATTTAATCTAGAATAGGTTGCACTTTTGTTTGTGCATTCGTTGCATGATCTTACTTTCTCCCACAGCCCATATACCATATTTGTCACTCTAACTAAGCCTGTAAAGTCATTTGATTTTGCAAGTGGCCAAGACGTACTAATCATGGATTTAGTACCTTTAGGGTACCTGCATGTGATGATATTTTCTCTCACAGGCAGCTCGGACGAGGACAGAACTTTGTGTTGCAATTCCGCAAGGAACTGCCTACAAGCTAATAAATGAAGCCATCTATGACACTATTACTATGTTACTTTACACTAAGTTAGTAAGTTAGATTAGTGTCATATGCATGACACTAGTATAAATTACTCCCCACTATGACCAGCCTAAGGAAAAATGTCCCAGCATCCCATGCCACACTGTCATAGCAATCCCTGGCTCCTTGCTGATTCCGAGGAGCATTCCTATTTCCTCCCGAATGCCTTTGCAACTGTTGCCACACAAATTTTCTCTCCATGGGATCAATCTTAAGTCTAAGGGAATGGTCTCTTGAAGATCGATGAAATCTTGATGCTCTTTGTGAATGTACTCTAAGTTTTATAGGCGGCGCCCAGAGTGGCCAAAGCCCCTAAAATTCCATATAATGAATAACTCATTTGATGGAGGGAAGATGGGGTGACAGCTGGAACTATATAAATAACTGACGCTATGGTTGGTGAGTCATAGGAGTCCTAGTTGTGGTTTACACGTACATGTGGCACCCATATATATTGGACGTGGCCTTGTCTTCTACTGTATACTTCATAGCATCTGGACAGAGCTGCCGTACGAACTTTCTCCAATGTACGAACTTTACCTTGGCCTAGTTATGGTTTGTGGAGTATTAGATAGTTTTTAGTCACAAAGAGGGAGTAGTGCGATGAAGAAGTTGAGAGACACCTAATGTCACAGTGATTTGCCTTTGGGAATGAGAAGCACCAAGAATTTAAGCGCCTCTCAACTTAGCACGCGCAGAAGCAACGATGACTTAACGTACTTCCACCGTAGTCTAAGATAGACGAGACTTTACACAGATTGGCCTCATAACTCACCGGAGTAGTCGATCGGTTCTAGCATGAGTAAGAAACATCTGCACAGCCGGCAGGGATCCGAGTGTTCGGGCGTTTAGACTGCAGGTAGGGAGCTCAAGAGTGGTGGCATGGGGCCTCGAGGGCCCTTCCTTGGCTGATTCAACTAGGATCTTGCCGGAGGAGGGTTCCGGGGTTCTCCTAACTTCTACACATGTCCCTATAATCTCCGTTCTTGGTCCTTGCTATCTCTTAACTTGAGCAGCACTCCACGGCCGGATTGAGGGGGCTGTCTCAACGGTTGTCGGCCCTTTACCATGATAGCTCGATGTGTTCGGCGCTACGGTGGACGGTGATTTCGCAAGGAGGCGCGGATCCAGCCATGTTCAGTAGTCTTCGTGGTCTCTTGTTAGGTCCGACGTCTCCTGTTTCCACACTTGGGGTTGAGGTTGGTTGTACTTGTGCGACTGGCTCTGCTACCATTTTATTTTTCTCTTGACCTTCATGTATGAGTGTTCTCTCATCACTTTGTATCAATTTGACCATTTGGGATCAGGGTGAATGCTTGCTGAGAGGACGAGAGAGAGAGAGAGAGAGAGAGCCTTGACCATCACATTTTCTTATTATTTTTTAATCGCAAAGTTTGTGCATAGCGCGAGCTACACGGTACTGCTTATCTGGACCGTTGGTTTGCCTCCATGATTCGAGAAGAAAAAGGAGCTGCAGCTGCTCGCTGCAGAGTCATTAGCAGGTGTTGTCATTTCTAGGTAGGCTATAGGCCTGCCTACTAGCCCTTGTGGGCCCCTTTATTTCTGGCAAGCTGTTTGACTCGTCCAGTCAGTGACGCTTCCGCCCCCCACACATTTACTATGGCCACCCCGTTTCTGGTTTGGTAAAAAACAAAGTGTTTCACGGCCACACACAGGTTCACTGCTCCCATTGTGTGGCGGGCAGCCGCGTGAGCCATACACAACAAGCAGTGCTGACAAAGTTAGGTCCGTTCTCTGAAACTTTCTACCGATGACCTTGTCTACGAAGAATCAAAATTACCAAACGAATACATGCCTGACAGCTTGATTAGCGGTAAAACCATGTGGCGTTGCACTTTTCGATTGGAAGGAAAATAGGCATCATTGAGATTTGCGAGGAGCCCACATGGAAACAATAGTAGGCTGTCACCAAGCTTGCGTGTCGAGACCTCCATATGCGCAAGGTGCGCGCCTAAGGCTAGTAGGCTTTCACCCCTATATACAACAGTAGTAGTGATTTTGACTGATGAAGGGGCCCTCCTTTGGAGCCAGCATCCTATCACATCTCAGCTGCCGCTGCTCAGCAAAGCAGCCTAATGGACAAGCAGATGGGAACAAAGGAGAAAGAAGATGCTAGTGTATTACGCCTTGATTGTCCTGACAGAGCTGTTTTTTTTAAATCTGTGAACGTATCTCGATGTCACTTGACCCCTTCTGTACGGCCCGGATAGAGGGTACCAGGGAGCTCGGGCTACACAAAACCGTTCTCTTTTTTAATTGATTGACATGTGCTCCCGATTTCGTTTCAAGTGAAACCAAAGCATCCAGGATTACAATTCTTCACCTAGAAAGCAGGCTAGCAAACTCTATAGCATCCCAGTTCTCATACAACGAACGAACGTCAGAGCTGAACACATAGCAAAACAGACCTCTGCTATGGAAGAACACACAGCAGGCTAGCAAGCTTCACATTTACAAAGCACTAGGAAAAGAGAACGACTACCACTAGCTCTAGCTGTTGGGGTAGCTAGCTAGGTAGGTAGGTAGTCTAAAGGTATTCAGAGCAACTCTAACCGGATGACCCAAACGGACGCGCACTTTGTCCGCTTTTAATTCGTTTGGGTTGGCCAGACGGACGTGCGCGTCCGCGTTTTGATTTCAGTCAGCGCGTGCACCTAACGGGAGGCATATCCATTTTTGCCCCGTGATCGAATTAAACTTAATAAAAAAAATTAAACATAAATGTCCGGTCAACCCCCGGCCAAAGTCCACCTAAACATTAAGTAAACTTTAAAAAACGCTAAGCGTCCGCCTTGCCTTTGCCCTTGACGTCGTCGTTGCCACTAGTGATGTCGATGGTAACGGGAGGCGGCCCAGCCCAACCGAGCATGGCTTGATAGGCCGCCAGGACAGCCTCCTCCGGCATCTGCTATGGCGGCGGCATTGCGGTGATGCGGGCGTGCTCCTCCTGAAGGCGCAGCGTTTCCTTGTCGCGGCATAGCTGTTGCTCCCGGCGCATCTGCCGTTCACCGTCGGCCCCCTCCTCGGCGAGCCAATGCGCCTTCCACCGCTAAAGGTGGGCCGCCTCCTCTTCGGGTGTGGGGGTGTAGTAGCAGGGAGGCACGCTCACCCACTCGTGGAGCTCGCTGGTCCATGAATAGGAATCCTAGGGCCAAGTGGCCGGCGGCGGTTACCGCTTTCGCATGGGCGTGGGCTCATGCTCCGGATCCACCTCAGCCTTGGGCTCGACGAAGGGCGGTAGCGACGACAGAGGTGGCATGAACAACGGGGTCTGGACAGAGTCCCCCGCCGCCGACAAGGCAAGAGCATGCTCCCGCCCATCCCAATGGGCATCCTCCTCGAGCCGACTCTCCTCCAGTGTGCACTCCAGGGCCTCCTCGAGGGCGGCTTGGTACTCCGCCTCCTCATCCTGTGGCAATACCTGTAGGGGCGGCGGAGGAACTCGTGGTCGATGTGGAAGTCCGCGGCGGCGCTCTTCCTCATGCTCCAGCGCAAACCAACGCTCCCTGTTGGGGGAGTCCAGCGCGTAGGCACGCATCGCGCGCTGCTCCGGCGTAAGGAGCACGCGCCGCTGGCAAACCTCCTCGGCGTGCACCGGCGCCGAGCACGGAGCTGCTGGAATGGGGATGCCCTGTTTGTCCAGATGCCCGCCGTGCGGCAGGTTGAGATCCGGATACTCCAGGGGGCGATGGTACTCCCAGTTTCATAGTGCTTGGTGGACTGGTATGTACAGACGCACTCGATGCCAACCGCGTCTAACCGCTGGCGGCATAGGAGGAAGAGCTCGCGCCGGCGCTGAACCTCCCATCCCCTACCCCTTCCTGCCGAAGAAGCCCATGGGTTGCTACGGTTTCGAGCTGGCTGGTTGGCAAGGGTTTTCTAGTCGCTGGCGAGGAAGCAAAGGTGACCAGATGTGGACCGAAAGTGGATGAGGCCAGCCCCGTCGCACGCTCCCATTAAAAAGGACGGGCACACGACCCTTCCAGACACTGCCAGACAGGCCCTCGGTAGGTGGCCGTGTTAAATACGACCGCATGCGGTGGTTGGACGGCTGACATGTGAGGTCGCGGTGGACATCGAGGGACGCGTGATGCTTCATGCCCGCGCCGATGAATTTCATGCGCAAATTTGGGCCTAAAATACGTAGGCGCGGATACAAAGGGGACGGATTTTAAATTTGAGACGCCGTGTTGGGCCGGCATTTTTGTCCGCCGCGACCAAAATGAATATGGGCTGAACGAAATGGGTTGCCCGGTTAGAGTTGCTCTCACCGCTGCGCCCACTCGAATCAAAACAATTTGTATGCAAGCTGTAGTCGCTTCATGGAGTGCCACCCCGACGCGGGCCACAACCTACAGCCGAGTGGGTTTTTTTACGGGGTAAAGCAACTTTATTCATATCAAAGTCCACAGAGAGCGGGATAGATCTAGTATCATGGGGTTGGTCTAGCCAGATGTGGCGCCCCATGGCCTTGGTGACTGTGCTACACGTCCGTGGACCGTGGCGTCATTTGGGTTGGGTGGCGTCATTTAGGCCACACGGACTTAAAGGAATTGGTTAAGTTCGGGAGGATGCATGCGCGCGTGACCACCAACACGTGCATAGTCTGAGCGCATGTAGCCAATGGGATATCCAAACTTTGTTGGGTTTGACTTTTCTGGTCGTGCCTGATCTTTTTTGGAGAGGCATATGCTATGGCTACAACAATTGGTTTTAGAATTTGTTTTACAAATGCAAGTACTCAGGCATGTACATGCAGTTTTATTGAATTTTATACAATGCCAAGCTACTACGTACTCTGAGCAAGGAGCAACATTTAGTACTCGTACGTAGCAGTAGGTGCATGAGATATTTGATTGATGGAAGGTCACATACACCTGATCTCTTGTTTCTTAAGTAGTATTCCATTCCACGTCCCGGCCTCTGTGTGTGCCAATAAGATGCTCGCCGCTACTAACACAATCTATAAATAACAGCCTTGTACACAGGTGGTAGAACCAACACTCGAGCAACAATGGTACAAGTTAGATATCATGCGGCATCATGCATGTGTCATGGACTATTCCACGGCAAGATCTTTTTTCTGCGGGAATGAGATGCATTGGGAATTTTAGCTGATGCTCGTCAAATGCAGAACGTAGTGCATGAACTACTTCTTGCACACCCCTCTGGAGTTGTGCGAGCATGAGTTTACCCAGGCCGGCGACCGTCCCAAGAAGGGCCATGGCCCAAGGCTCCCCCAAAAATGATACGAACATACTCCTATTTGGTATTAGGACATCCTTCGTGTATACTACCTCGTGCACTCTGACTGAAACTGTAAAAATGAGCTACTCCGTGCACCGGAAGACCTAGTCAGTCTAGGGAGTCTAGGGACACAGGGATACCCTACCTTGATGATGGCCCAGCCAGAGACCGTTTCGAGTAAAAACAAGAGAAATACAATTATTCCGTGCACGGGGAGTCCTGTGCATGGGAGAGCCCTTTGAATTGCTCGGAAATTCAAAGCCATGCATGGTACTACTCATAGTTCATCAGCTTTTTTTTTCACCACAAGTAAGCACAGTGTTCCAGCCATGGTCCACTATCCCATGCTTTTTCATCATTAGCAAATTTAATTCTATTTTATCTTTTGAATCGAATGTCTACTTTATGATCCGTTTGCATATTTGTGTGTATGACGATGAGGACTTTAAAATGAGGCCACTTTTGAATATATTTCAACAAGTTTTAAAAATCAAATTATGAAATAAGGTGAAACACGATCGATTAGACACTATGAAAGTACACAAAACTATGAAGTGTTTCGTTAAACTCGCTAATGACCCGAACGCGATGGTACACTCTGGAACACAATGCCCCAAAATGAAACTGGATATAAAATATTTGTATCTAGCAACTTGCTAATCATTCTGAATCCACCCCTGCCTCTTCACGTAGCCCTTCGTGACTAGCCAAGCTTTGTGCTTCACAATGTTTCCAGCCGGACCACACTTGACGTTAAACACCCACTTCAGTCCAGTGGCGCGGTGTCCGCGGGGAGTGAGGTGCGGTCCCTTGTGTTGTGGCAGCGAATTGACTCCATCTTGGCCTCCATGGCGCTGCGCCACGCTGGCTTGTCCAGCGTCTCCACGACAAATGCAGGCTCCTCTGCAGCAGAGAGCTACACCGCACTGTAATCCGGCGTGCACGCCGGCTAGTGGCCGATGTGGTGCTCCACCGTTTTGTAATAAAGAGGCACCCCCTCACCGTCGTACGTCTCGCCGGTGGGCGGGGACATCCAGTCGTCATCTGGTTCGTCAGAAGTGGCCGGGGTGGGCGCGCTGGGTCCAGGCAATGCTGCCGTGCCCGACACACCTGGCGTGCCCAGTTCTGGTGTAATAGACACAGGCATGAGCGGAGCCTGGGGTGTTGCTAGTGTCTTGGGAATCGTTGCGTCAGGCGACACCGAGTACGTGGTCGTCACGGGCACCATGTACACCATCGTGAACTCGCCGGCGTGATCACGCACGTCGTCGGCGTGTGCGCTGCTCTAGTCCCGACAGCGGTCTTCTTCAAATCGTACATCGCATGTGCCATAGAGCCGTTTTCCAGCCTGGTTGTAGACCCTGTACTCCTTCGTGCTAGGATCATAGCCCAGAAACACACTGGCGACAGAGCGATCTAAGAGCTTGCTGACTTCAGGCGGGGCAACGAGCTTCACATGTGCTACGCAGCCAGAAGTACGGAAGTAGTCGACCGCCAACTTCCTCTTCCGCTACGCCTCCGCCAAGCCTCCTAGCGTGTGACACCCTCCAAACTACTCGTAGGTCAACGTTTAACGAATCGCTGTGCAAAACGCCACACCACAGAAGCCGCTCGTCACGCCCATGCTCTTCATCGATGCGGTGCACTCGAAATCCAACCTCGCTAGCCGAGAGGGGCTCGGAGTGGTTTATAAGCCCTCCCGAACCAACCACTTCGAGCTCCTCTCTACTGCAGGTTTACGGGCCTAAAATCACTTTTTGTGCTTGTGGGCCTATTGGGCCTATTGTGGGCCTGCATCCTGGCCCTAGTAATGAGTTTCTAGTCGTATTCAGGCCGTGGTGGCCCTGTAGGTGGCAATTTTTTTTAATTTTTCCCAGTTTTTTTTGCTTTTTTTGTTTCTAATTACTTATTTATTTTCTTTTACGATAATTCTTTTTGCTATAGGTGGCACTTTTTTTTAATTTTTCCCAGTTTTTTGCTTTCTTTTTTGTTTCTAATTACTTATTTATTTTCTTTTACGATAATTTTTTTGCTATTAAAGTTTGTAACAAAATTCTAATTACTTATTTATTTTCTTTTATGATAATTCTTTTTGCTTTTAATGTTTTGAACAAAATTCTAATTACTTATTTATTTTCTTTTATGATAATTCTTTTTGCTATTAAAGTTTGTAACAAAATTCTATATAATTTTAGTTTCAAAAATACTAGAGGTTTATAAAAGCTTTTTAGTTGATTCCTTTAGTACCAGTTCTAAGGCTGTTACAAAGGCATTTTATTTGATACAGGTTTTAAGGCTGGGGCCCCACGAGCACCTTTTAGTACCGGTTCGTGGCATGAACCGGTAAAAAAGTTTTTTAGTTGATTCTTTCTGCAGCTATTTTTTAGTCCCACCTCGCCAAGCGAGAGGCACTCGCAGCAGTTTATAAGCCCTGAGTGTAGAGACGATGAAGGGAGAAGCGCAGTGTTCACCTGCACGTTGGCCTGAAGCTAAGCAACGTGCAGGTGAGCATTGCGCCTCTCTTTCATTTTGGCATGGTATTATCATTTCATCCACATAGCATATGCAAGAAAGTCGAGAGGGTTACGGCAAAAACTGGATGCACTTCGTGTACAAAACGGACATGATTTCATACAGAAACTTGTCTGTTACAACATGCATTTCAAATGAACTACAAAAAGTTGAAAGTTGGCATGGTATCATCATAATAGTTGTGGAGAAAGTCTTCATTTTTTCTTCGTATTTATCTCGTATCCTTTCCAAATCGTAACAGTCGAAGATGGTCCCCTGGACAACGAGTACAGCTCATCACAAACAGTGTTTTCATCTCTGAGACGTGTTTCCAACCAACTGCTGAAAGTCCTGATGTGTTCACATGTAATCCAGTCGTCGCACAGCTCCGGGTGTTTGGAGCGCAGACTGTTCTTGTGTTCATCGACATAAGGGGTCACCAAGGTAGAGTTCTATAGAACTGTGCAGTGTGCTTGAGACCAAGAATATCCGTCCCTGCATATTATTGTCTTCCCTCCAAGCGTGTCTTTCTCAGTCAGTCTCCCCTCATACCGCGATTTAGGGAGACCTATCTTCTTAAGGTCAGGAATGAAGTCAACACAAACCAAATGGCATCTTCTGTTTGATGGCCCATGGAGATGCTTCCTTCTGGCCTAGCGCGGTTACGGACATATTTCTTTAGGACTCCCATGAACCTCTCAAAGGGGTACATATTGTGTAGAAATACGGGGCCCAGAATGGCAATCTCGTCAACTAGATGAACTAGGACGTGCGTCATGATATTGGAAAAGGATGGTGGGAACACCAGCTCGAAATTAACAAGACATTGCACCACATCACTCCTTAGCCTTGGTATGATTTTTCGGTCAGAGTAAGACATCGTATTCCCACATATAGGGCATGGACAACACATAAAACCATTCTGCTTGTTTGCCTCAGCCATTTCGAGAAAATCATGCACGCCCTTAATGTACTCGGAGGTGTGTCTGTCACCGTACATCCATTGCCGGTTCATCTGCGTGCATTATATATAATTAAGTGTGTCAAAAACCATTACAGAACATCATTAATAAATAATTAAGTGACCAAATTAATAGAAGTTCATCATCACATTAAAACCAAAGTACATACATAGTTCTCATCTAACAACATAAAGTTCTGCAGAGCATCTAAATTAATTAAACCATACATTGAAACTATGTAAAACATTTCAATGCGAAAACAAATGCGATCATAATCGCAACCAAGGTAACAACTGATCCAACGGCATAATGATATCAAGCCTCGGTATGAATGGCATATTTTCTAATCTTTCTAATCTTCAAGCGCATTACATCCATCTTGATCTTGTGATCATCGACCACATCCGCAACATGCAACTCCAATATCATCTTCTCCTCCTCAATTTTTCTTATTTTTTCCTTCAAGAAATTGTTTATTCTTCAACTAAATTTAACCTCTCGACAATAGGGTCGGTTGGAATTTCCGGTTCAACAACCTCCTAGATAAATAAAATCTTTGTCACGTTGGTCGGCATAATTGTCATAAACAATAAATGAACCAATAGTTATGAAAAGATAATATATACCACATCTGAATCATAGACAGGACGAGGGCCGACGGGGGCGGATACCAAAACCATCGCACTATATAAGATGCAATAATAAAAGTAAGAAAATAATACAAGTATCTATCTAAACATACAAGTAAGAATACTTTTCCTTTCAGAAAGAAGATAAGAACAAGAGGCTCACCACGGTGGTGCCGGCGATGATATCGGCGAGGGTGATCGAGGGCGGTGAAGACGGGGACGGGGCGTGACGGACCGCTAAATCTAGACAAATATTGAGGAAAATGGAGCTTGGAGAGGAGAAAGCTTAAGTAGTGTGGCTCGGGCATTCCATTGAACACCTTGTGTGCATAGGAGGTGAGCTAGAGCACCACCAAGCCCTCTCCCCCTCGGCGGCCAGAAAAAACAGAGCAGTGTGCTCTGCTCTTACGCGAGGGGGTATATATAGGCATATCATTGGTCCCGGTTGGTGGCATGAACCGGGACTAAAGGGCAACCTTTGGTCCCGGTTCAAGCCACCAACCGGGACCAATGGTGGTGGGCCAGAAGCGAGGCCCATTGGTCCCGGTTCGTCCCACCAACCAGGACCAAAAGGTCCACACAAACCGGGACCAATGGCCCACGTGGCCCGGCCGGCCCCCAGGGCTCACGAACCGGGTCCAATGCCCCCATGGGTCCCGGTTCTGGACTGAACCGGGACTAATGCGCTGACCCGGCCTGGACCTTTGCCCCCTTTTCTACTAGTGCTACCCCTTCCCGCCAAAGAAGCCCATCGGTTGCTACGGTTTCGAGCTGGCCGGTTGGCAAGGGGTTTCTAGTTGCCGGCGTGGAACCAAAGGTGACCAGATGTGGACCGAAAGTGGATGAGGCCAGCCCCGTCGCACACTCCCATTAAAAAGGACGGGCACATGACCCTTCCAAAGACTGCCAGACAGGCCCTCGGTAGGTGGCCGTGTTAAAGACGACCGCATGCGGTGGTTGGACGGCTGACATGTGAGGCCGCGGCGGACATCGAGGGACGCGCGACGCTTCGTGTCCGCGCTGATGTGTTTCATGCGCAAATTTCGTCCTAAAATGCGTAGGCGCGGATACAAAGCGGACGTATTTTGGATTTGGGTCGCCGCGTTGGGCCGTCATTTCTGTCCGTTGCGACCCAAACGAATATGGGTGGAACGAAATGGGTTGCCCGGTTAGAGTTGCTCTCACCGCTGCGCCCACTTGAATCAAAACAATTTGTATACAAGTTGTAGTCGCTTCATGGAGTGCCATCCCGATGCGGGCCACAACCTACAATCGAGTGGTTTTTTTACGGGGTAAATCAACTTTATTCATATCAAAGTCCACACATAGTGGGATATATCTAGTATCATGGGGTTCGTCTAGCCAGATGTGGCGCCCCATGGCCTTGGCGACTGTGCTACACGTCCGTGGGCCGTGGCGTCATTTGGGTGGCGTCGTTTAGGCACACGGACCTAAAGGAATTGGTTTCCCTAAAAAAAAACTAAAGGAATTGGTTAAGTTCGGGAGGATGCATGCGCGCGTGACCACCAACACGTGCATGGTCTGAGCGCATGTAGCCAATGGGATATCCAAATTTTGTTGGGTTTGACTTTTCTAGTCGTGCCTGATCCTTTTTGGAGAGGCATATATATGCTACTTTCTTGGAGAGGCATATGCTATGGCTACAACAATTGGTTTTAGAATTTCTTTTACAAATGCAAGTACTCAGGCATGTACATGCAGTTTTGTCGAATTTTATACAATGCCAACACTAGTGCAGAACCAGGCAATAGCATCGGTTCGTAAGGCCCTGTAGTGCCGGTTCCATAACCGGCACTAAATTATGGTCACTAAAGGCCCCCTCCCCTTTATTACCGGTTCAGCACGAACCGGTGCTAAAGGGCAACCACGTGGCACGAGCCAGCTCCGGGGGCCTGGAGCCCTTTAGTACCGGTTGGTAAGACCAACCGGTACTATAAGATTTGGGGTGTTTTTAGTTTTATGATTTCTTTTTCATTTAATTTCGTTTGCTGGTATTTTACGACACTACACATTGTACACGTAATGCATATATATATATATATATATATATATATATATATATATATATATATATATATATATATATATATATATATATATATATATATATATATAGAATTTCTAGTAGAACCAATCATGCATATATATATCATCAATGTCTCACAAACCACCATATTAACTAATTCACACATACACACATGTATAGCTATATACAATTTCTCCTACATGTGCTTGTTTGCCTCAGCCGCAAGCAGAAAAGTATGCACGCCCTCAACGAACTGGAGAGAGCATCGGTCATCGTACATCCATTGCCTGCTCATCTTCATTACACAACACCGAATAGACCAAATTAATACAAATTCATACATAAAGTTCATACAACACTTAAATGCAACAAACAAATAACTCTCTAGCTAAAGCATTTAAATGCAACAACAAATGCGATCAAGATCGCAACTAAGGTAACAATTGATCGAACAGCATAATGATACCAAGCCTCACTATCGATGGCATATTTTCTAATCTTTCTAATCTTCAAGTGCATTTTCTCCATCTTGATCTTGTGATCATCGACAACATCGGCAACATGCAACTCCAATTCCATCTTCTCCCCCTCAATTCTTTTCAATTTTTCTTTCAAGTACTCGTTTTCTCTTTCAACTAAATTTAACCTCTCGACAATAGGGTCGGTTGGAATTTCCGGTTCACATACCTCCTAGATAAAAATATCTATCTCAACTTGATGGGCATAATTTGTCATAAACACGAAATGCAACAAATAGTTTTAAAAGAGAATATACCATATCCGAATCATAACAAGGACGAGGGCCGACGGGGACGGATATCAAAACCATGGCACTATGCATAACAAACAACGTACGGTAAGATAATTATTACACGATTAACTATATATCCAAATCACACAAACATCAATTTTTTATATAAAATTTCATGAACAAGAGGCTCACCACAAGGTGGTGCCGGCGACGGGACGGTGCGGACGACCGACGGTGGTTACGACGGAGATTTAGAAGGCACTAAGTAAACCACACCTACATATGCAAACTAAGTGTTATTTTTGACCTCAAATTGCATATAAATCAAATAGTAGCACATATATATATTTCCTCCCAAATTACTAAACTCACAAATTAATAACTATATAAAGCATTGCAAGAGCTAATCTAGCAATGAGAGATGAAAGGACAAAGTTGCTAACCTTTGTGATCACTTGAATGGATGGAGGCCTTCAAATCTTGACAAATTTTGGGCAAAATGTGTGATGAGCTCGAGGGAAGAAGAGGAAGAACAGAGAGGAGAGGAGAGGGAAAGAGGGAAGAACAGAGCGAGCTGGACGAAGGGTTTATATGCAGGAGGACCTATAGTACCGGTTCGTGGCACGAACCGGTACTAAAGGTGCTGGAGGGGGCCCAGACTGACAACATCCTGCCACCACCCTCATTAGTACCGGTTCGTGGCACGAACCGGTGCTAAAGGTTAGCCACGAACCGGTACTAATGAGAGCGGCCCGGCTAGCCGTTGAAACCGGCACTAATGTATACATTTGTGCCGGCTCTAATACAAACCGGCACTAATGTGCTTCACGTTTGATCCTTTTTCTACTAGTGCAAGCCACTACGTACTCTGAACAAGGACCAACATTTAGTACTCGTACGTAGCAGTAGGTGCATGAGATATTTGATTGATGGAAGGTCACATACACCAGATCTATTGTTTCTTAAGTAGCAGTTTTCCATTCCACGTCCTGGCCTCTGTGTGTGCCAATAAGATGCTCGCCGCTACTAACACAATCTATAAATAAAAGCCTTGTACACAGGTGGTAGAACCAACACTCGAGCAACAATGGTACTCCCTTCGTTCCAAAATAGATGTCTCAACTTTGTATTAACTTCAGTGCAAATTATTTTGGAATGAAGGGAGTACAAGTTAGATAGTATGCGGCATCATGCATGTGAGTGTCATAGACTATTCCACGGCAAGATCTTTTTTCTGCGGGAATGAGATGCATTGGGAATTTTTAGCTGATGTTGGTCAATTGCAGAACGTAGTGCATGAACTACTTCTTGCACACCCCTCTGGAGTTGTGCGAGCATGAGTTTACCCAGGCCGGCGACCGTCCCAAGAAGGGCGATGGCCCAAGGCTCCCCCGAAAAAGATACGAACATATTTGGTATTAGGACATCCTTCGTGTATACTACTCCTGAACTCTGACTGAAACTGTAAAAATGAGCTACTCCATGCACCGGAAGATCTCGAAACTACTCTCGGACAACGGTACGACTAGACAGGGGATCGCCTCTAAATACTATGGCCCACAAACTGAGTCATCTATGGTTGTGTCTAATCGTACATGTTGAGTATATTGTGTGCGTGTATATTTGTGTGTAGGGCCCACATCCTTTTTCCTTTGTATAGTTGAGGTTGTGGCCCATCTTTGTACTTATATATACGTGCCTGGTGCACCGATCAATACATTGAGATTGCACAGCCTATATCTTGTCCTTCTACATGGTATCATCGCAGTACGATCCTAACCCTAATAGCCGCCCGCCCGCCCATCCGCCGCGCGCCGCCGCCCGGTACTCCCGCTGCCGTCACCAGCCGCCGCCGCCGCCGCCCTCCTTACGGTCGCCGCTGCCGCCGCTGGTCACCGCCGCCTCTCCCACCACCTCGCTCGCCGCCGCCGCCGCCGCCTCTCTCCAAGGTCGCCGCCGCCACTAGCTCCTGCTTCCGCTAACCCCACCCGTGCCGCAACCCCACCCACGCCGCACCCCTCCCCTACGCTCCCACCCGCGCCACCACCCTCCCCTTCCTTTCCACCTGCACCACCCTGTCTCTCTCCACCCGCGCCGAACCCTAGCCATGAGCTCCTCCTCGTCCACCGTTTCCAACCCGTTTGCTGGTCCCGATGTCACTCTCGTCCGCGACCTTAACATCCACGAGCGTGTTCCGGTCAAGCTTGATCACACCACCGCGTCCTACTCCGCTTGGAAGCGGTACTTTTCGCTTGCGTTCCATGAGTACCTCCTGCACGGCCACGCAGACGGCATCGCGGACTCGGCACTCATAATCAACGACGAGGAGTGGATGATCCTCGATGCCACCATCATCCGCTGGTTCTACCTCACCATCTCTAGCGACCTCTTCCACACCGTGGTGGACGACGAGGAAGACTCCTATGCGGTCTGGACCAAGCTCAATGGCCTCTTCACCGACAATCGGCTGCAGCACAAAGGTCCTGCTCTATGGTGAGTTTTACGGGTGCTAGCAACTTGATTCATCCATCGATGATTTTTGCATGCGCCTCAAGAAGCTTGCCGATGAGCTCTGTGATCTCGGGGAAAAGATCGGCGACGAGCTCCTCATCAGCACCCTCTCTGGCGGCCTCAACGAGGACTTCGGGAACGCCGCCTCCAACCTCACCCTCATCCTAGAGCCCACCTTTGCCAAGGTGGTTGCGTACCTCAAGTTGGAGGAGCGCCGGATGCGGGTGGCGCGGACTCGCGCGACCCACACCGCCCTCGTCGCAGGCACCCGCGGGGGTTCGGCCCCGCCAACGCCACGCCCGACGCCGCCACAGCCGGTGGCGCCCGCCTTCCCGCCAGGGTTCCCACCCGCACCGGCCGCAAGCAAGGGGGCGCCGGTGCTTAGGGAGGAGCGCCCCGCCCGCCGCAGCAGGCCTCTCAGCCCGCCCCGTGGTACGTCGGCAAGAACCCATGGACCGGCGTTGTACACGCCTACTCCATGCCGGTTCCTCTAGCCCCTGCCCCGGGCCTTCTTGGCACCCGACCTCAGCCACACCAGGCGTACTACGCCGCGCCGCAGCCCTACGCGGCGCCCTACGGTCAGCAGCCGCCGCCAGCTGGGCCGCCGCTGCTGCCCCTGACGGCCGCGCAGCCTCTCCCGCCGGCACCGTGGGACCCGGCCCTCCTGGCGGCTCTCCACAACGCTCCTTCCCCGTCCAGCTACACCGGCGGCGGCGATTGGTACATGGACAGCGGCGCCACCGCTCACATGGCGGCGTACCCCGGTAACCTCCACACCTCCCATCCTATCCACACCTCCAACCGCATCACCGTCGGTGACGGCTCTTCCCTTCTCATCACCCATATTGGTCATACATATTTTCTGTCTAACTCTACTCCTATATCCATGTCTAATATTGTAGTTTCTCCTGAACTCATTAAAAATCTTGTTTCTGTTCGTTCTCTTACACGTGAAAATCCGGTCACCGTTGAATTTGACGAGTGTGGTTTTTCTGTTAAGGACACTCGCACGCGGATGGTGCTCCACCGATGTGACATCCCCGACGAGCTCTACCCGGTTCACTCCGCCACCTTCACCACTTCCGCCGCCCCTGTCGCTCTCGCCACCGGAGTGGATATTTGGCATGCTCGCTTGGGTCATCCTAATCCTACCACCCTTCGCCACATACTTCGGAGTTTTTCTTTCACGTGTAATAAGAACGAGGATCACTCGTGTCATGCATGTCACCTCAGCAAACATGCTCGTCTTCCGTTTAGGGCTTCTTATTTTGTTGCATCGTACCCATTTGAGTTAATTCATAGTGATGTTTGGACATCTCCTGTTGCAAGTAATACAGGCTTTCTTTATTATCTTGTCATACTTGACGATTTTTCGCATTATGTATGGACCTTCCCGTTGCGCCGCAAGTCGGATGTTATATCCACTCTCGCGGCTTTCTATTCTTATGTTCTCACGCAGTTTGGTCATCCCATTCTTGCGTTGCAGACAGACAATGGGAAGGAGTTTGACAACATCACTGTTCGTAATCTTCTCACCACACATGGCACGATTTTTTGTCTTACTTGCCCGTACACCTCGCAGCAGAATGGTCGTGCTGAGCGCATCCTTCGCACTCTCAATGACTGCATTAGGACTCTTCTCTTTCATGCCAATGTGCCTCCGCGCGTTTGTCCTGACGCTCTCGCCACCGCTTCTCTCCTCATCAACATCCGTCCATGTCGTACTCGCGGGAACTTTACACCTCATCATCTTCATTTCGGTGCACCCCGCTCTTATGATGGGCTTCGCATCTTCGGCTGCCTTTGCTACCCTAGCATCGCCGCTACTGCGCCTCATAAGCTTGCACCCCGCTCCGTTGCCTGCATCTTTCTCGGCTACCCACCTAACACCAAGGGCTATCGCTTCTATGATCCCGTCTCACATTGTGTTTTCACCTCCCAACACGTTTACTTTGATGAGATGGTGTTTCCGTTTCAGCTGCAGGTACCCCTTGCCGTCTCGCCACCGCCGGCCACCGGCGGCCCTTCGACGACTTCGTCAGGTGGACGGTCCCGTCTGGCCCGTGGACCGCCTCCAGGCTTTGGCGGTCCCCGCGCCCTCATGCCGTCGCCCGCCCCCTCGGCCTCCTCGGCCGGCTCTGACGGTGCAGCCGGCGCCCCGCCTTCACCCGCCGCCCCGACTCGGGCGCCAAGGATCGGCGCTGCAGCTCGGCCGCCTCTTCGCGGCCTCGATGTTAGCCACCTCGCCCGGCCCGGACGCCCCCTCGCCCGGCCCGACGCCGTCTACCTCGCCCTGCCACGACGCGGCCGCTTCTCCGGCCCGACGCGGCCACCTCGCCGGTGGCTCCGGCGGCGCCGCCCGCCCAGTCACCAGCGCCAGATCGGCGTTCATCGTCCGAGCCTCCGATACTCGAGCGATGAGTACGTCATCGCCGCCTCCGCCGCGAAGCCGTCGCCCATTCCCGCATCCGCTCGTGCCGCCCTCCGTGATCCTCACTGGCTTGCGGCGATGCAGGAAGAGTTCGATGCTCTTCAACGGAACCGCACCTGGACCCTGGTTCCCCGGCCTCCTCGCGCCAACGTCATCACCGGCAAGTGGGTCTTTCGCCATAAGACCCGCTCGGATGGTACTCTCGAGCACTACAAGGCTCGTTGGGTGGTCCGCGGTTTCCGCCAGCGAGCTGCAGTGGACTTCACCGAGACGTTTGCCCCGGTTGTCAAACCGGGCACGATCCGCACCATCCTCTAGTTCGCCGTCTCCCGCGGCTGGCCTGTTCACCAGATGGATGTCTCCAATGCCTTTCTCCACGTCCATCTTGAGGAGCAAGTGTATTGTGAGCAACCCACCGGTTTCGTAGACGCCTCACTTCCCGGCCATGTTTGTCTGCTGTCCCGCTCTCTTTACGGGCTCAAGCAGGCACCCCGCGCTTGGTACCAGCGGATCGCCGGGTTTCTTCAGACACTGGGCTTCAGCGTTACTCGCTCGGACGCCTCACTGTTTGTCTATCGCCACGGTGACACGACTGCATATTTGCTACTTTACGTCGACGACATCATCCTGACAGCCTCCTCCGCAGCTGTTCTTCAGCAGATTACTCTTCGGCTGCGTGATGAGTTTGCTATAAAGGACCTGGGTGCTCTACATTATTTCCTTGGCATTGAGGTCGTTCGGCGTCCGGACGGTTTCTTTCTTCATCAGCAGAAGTATGCACATGAGCTTCTTGAGCGTGCTAGCATGCTCAACTGTCATCCTGTTGCTACTCCTATTGACACGAAGGCCAAGGTCTCTGCTCTTGAGGGCTCGCCTGTGTCGGATGCTCCTTTCTACCGGTCTATTGTCGGCGCTCTACAGTATTTGACTCTCACCAGACCGGATCTTCAGTATGCTGTACAGTAGGTGTGTCTCCACATGCACGCCCCTCGTGACTCTCATTGGACTCTCGTGAAGCGGATCCTTCGCTACATCCGCGGCACGATGACCCTCGGGTTGACACTCACGGCGTCTACTTCTCTGGAGATGGTGGCCTACTCTGATGCAGACTGGGCTGGCTGCCCAGATACTCCTCGGTCCACCTCTGGCTACTGCGTCTACATCGGTCCTTCACTCGTCTCGTGGTCGTCCAAGAGACAACCCACGGTTTCGCACTCTAGCGCGGAGGCTGAGTACCAAGTTGTGGCCAACGCTGTCGCCGAGTGCACCTGGCTACGACAGTTACTTCAGGAGCTGCATCACGACGTTTCCCAGGCTACGGTTGTCTACTGTGACAACGTTTCTGCGGTGTACCTCTCCGCCAACCCCGTTCATCATCGCCAGACTAAACACATCGAGCTGGACATTCACTTTGTGCGCGAGCAGGTGGCTCTTGGACGTATGCGGGTTCTCCATGTGCCGACCGCTCAGCAGTTCGCCGATGTGATGACGAAGGGACTGCCGACTTCTACCTTCGAGGACTTCCGTTCCAGTCTTTGCGTCACTGGCGCCGCTTCGACTGCGGGGGGGAGGGGGGGAGGTGTTGAGTATATTGTGTGCGTGTATATTTGTGTGTAGGACCCACCTCCTGTTTCCTTTGTATAGTTGAGGTTGTGGCCCACCTCTCTACTTATATATACGTGCCTGGTGCACTGATCAATACATTGAGATTGCACAGCCCATATCTTGTCCTTCTACAGTACAGAGTGTTGGACAGGAAATAATCGTACGTATAGCAAGGTTGGGAAGATCTAGTCAGTCGGTTAGTATCTTTAGGGACACAGGGATAGCTTACCTTGATGATGGCCCAGCCAGAGACTCTTTCGAGTAAAAATAAGAGAAATACAATTATTCCGTATACGGGGAGTCCTGTGCATGGGAGAGCCCTTTGAATTGCTCGGAAATTCGAAGCCATACATGGTACTGCTCATAGTTCATCAGCTTTTTCTTTCACCACAAGTAAGCACAATGTTCCAGCCATGGTCCACTATCCCATGCTTTTTCATCATTAGAAAATTTAATTCTATTTTATCTTTTGAATCGAATGTCTATTTTATGATCCGTTTGCATATTTGTGTGTATGAAGATGAGGACTTTAAAATGAGGCCACTTTGAATATATTTTAACAAGTTTTAAAAATCAAATTATGAAATAAGGTGAAACACGATCGATTAGACACTATGAAAGTACACAAAACTATGAAGTGTTTTGTTAAACTCGCTAATGACCCAAACGCGATGGTACACTCTGGAACACAATGCCCCAAAATGAAACTGGATATAAAATATTCTGAATCTACCCCTGCCGCTTCACGTAGCCCTTCGTGACTAGCCAAGCTTTGTGCTTCACAATGTTTCCAGCCGGACCACACTTGACGTTAAACATCCACTTCAGTCCAGTGGCGCGGCGGCCGCGGGGAGTGAGGTGCGATCCCTTGTGTTGTGGCAGCGAATTGACTCCATCTCGGCCTCCATGGCGCTGCGCCACGCTGGCTTGTCCAGCGTCTCCACGACAAATGCAGGCTCCTCTGCAGCAGAGAGCTACACCACACTGTAATCCGGCGTGCACGCCGGCTAGTGGCCGATGTGGTGCTCCACCGTTTTGTAATAAAGAGGCACCCCCTCACCGTCGTACGTCTTGCCGGTCGGCGGGGACGTCCAGCCGTCATCTGGTTCTCCAGAAGTGGCCGGGGTGGGCGCTGGGTCCAGGCAATGCTGACGTGCCCGACACACCTGGCGTGCCCAGTTCTGGTGTGATAGACACATGCATGAGCGGAGCCTGGGGTGTTGCTAGTGTCCTGGGAATCGTTGCGTCACGCAACACCGAGTACGTGGTCGTCACGGGCACCATGTACACCACCGTGAACTCGCCGGCGTGATCACGCACGTCATCGGCGTGTGCACTGCTCCAGTCCCGGCAGGGTCTTCTTCAAATCGTACATCACATGTGCCGTAGAGCCGTTTGCCAGCCTAGTTGTTGATCATGTACTCCTTCGTGCCAGGATCATAGCCCAGAAACACACTGGCGACAGAGCGATCTAAGAGCTTGCTGACTTCAGGCGGGGCCAACGAGCTTCACATGTGCTACGCAGCCAGAAGTACTAAAGTAGTCGACCGCCGACTTCCCCTTCCGCTACGCCTCCGCCAAGCCTCGTAGGGTGTGACACCCTGCAAACTACTCGTAGGCCAATGTTTAACGAATCACTGTGCAAAATGCCTCACCCCAGAAGGCGCTCGTCATGCCCATGCTCTTCATCAGGCTGCGGTCCATCTCGACCACCGACTGGTTTCGTCATTCAACAACACGGTTTTGCTATGGCGAGTATGGTGTCGTGTGTTAGATGAGAAGCGTTCCTTCTCCCTCGTGAGGGAGCCGCGTGTGTATATATTGATCTAAGGCAGGAAAGGCCCCTGCCGTGGCTTACAGGGAGTTTACCGATCTCTTGGGGATTTGGTTTGTTACAAAGGAGATAGGAGAAGCTACGAGAGAGGAAGAGATAGAATCAGTTTGAGATTACAGGAATATATCTCTAATTCTAACACCCTTCCTTAACCTCAACTATCCTACATTAAGATTCTTCTTGAATTCCTCGAAGGGTTTGACTGGCAAAGCTTTAGTGAATCCATCTGCAACTTGATCTCTGGAAGGAATGAACTGTATGTCTAACTTCTTTTCTGCAACCCTTTCTCTTACAAAATGAAAGTCAATTTCTATATGCTTGGTTCTGCCATGGAACACTGGGTTTGCAGAAAGATATGTGGCTCCCAAGTTGTCACACCACAAACATGACACACGATGCCGCTTAACTCCCAACTCATTGAGCAATGATTCAACCCAAATGATTTCAGCAGTAGCATTTGCTAGTCACTTGTATTCAGCTTCAGTACTTGACCTGGACACTGTAGCTTGTTTTCTGGCACTCCAAGAAATGAGATTTGAGCCAAAGAAAACTACAAAACCTCCAGTTGACTTTCTGTCATGACTGCATCCTGCCCAGTCAGCATCAGAGAAGCACTAACAAGAGATGAGTTAGTGTTGGGGAACATAGTAAAAATTCAAAATTTTGTATGCATCACCAAGATCAATCTATGGAGTAACTAGCAACGAGAGAGAGGGGAGTGCATCTTCATACCCTTGAAGATCGCGATGCGGAAGCGTTGCAAGAACGCGCTCGTTGGAGTCGTTCACAAAGCGATTTAGATCGCGGCCGAATCCGATCTAAGCACCGAACAACGGTGCCTCCGTGTTCGCTGGCCCCTACGAGGGGCGGTAAGCAAGGTAGAGACCCCTTGATCCAGCAAGGAGAGAGGAAGAGGTTGGGGAAGACTCCATCCAGCAGCAGCACAACGGCATGGTGGTGATGGAGGAGCGTGGCACTCCAGCAGGGCTTCGCCAATCACTGCGAGAGACGAGGAGGGAGAGGGGTAGGGCTGCGCCAAGAGAGAGGGAGACTCATGTTCTTGGCAGCCCCAAAACGCCCACTATATATAGGAGGAGGGGAGGAGGGTGCACCCCTCTAGGGTTCCCACCCCAAGGGGGGCGGAAGCCCTAGATGGCATGGAGGAAGGCGGCCAAGAGGGGGAGAGAGGGGGGCGCGCCCTTGGGTCGGCCTTAGGCCCAAGGTATCCCCTCTCTCCTCTTTGCTACGCCTTGGGCTTTGGTGGGAGGCGCACCAGCCCACTCAGGGCTGGTCCCTTCCCACTCTTGGCCCATGCAAGCCTCCGGGGCTTGTGCCCCCTCCCGGTGGACCCCGGAACCCTTCCGGTGGTCCCGGTACATTACCGGTGACACCCGCAATACTTCCGGTGACCAAAACCTCACTTCCTATATATTATTCTTTACCTCCGGACCATTTCGGAACTCCTAGTGACGTCCGGGATCTCATCCGGGACTCCGAACAACATTCGGTAACCACATACAAAACTTCCCTATAACCCTAGCGTCATCGAACCTTAAGTGTGTAGACCCTACGGGTTCGGGAATCATGCATACATGACCGAGACAGCTCTCGGGCCAATAACCAACAGCGGGATCTGGATACCCATGTTGGCTCCCACATGTGCCACGATGATCCCATCAGATGAACCACGATGTCGGGGATTTGATCAATCCCGTATACAATTCCCTTTGTCAATCGGTACGTTACTTGCCCGAGATTCGATCGTCGGTATCCCAATACCTCGTTCAATCTCGTTACCGGCAAGTCACTTTACTCGTTTTGTAATGCATGATCCCGTGACTAACTACTTAAGTCACATTGAGCTCATTATGATGATGCATTACCGACTGGGCCCAGAGATACCTCTCCGTCAGACGGAGTGACAAATCCCAGTCTCGATTCGTGCCAACCCAACAGACACTTTCGGAGATACCCGTAGTGCACCTTTATAGCCACCCAGTTACGTTGTGACGTTTGACACAGCCAAAGCATTCCTACGGTATCCGGGAGTTGCACAATCTCATGGTCTAAGGAAATGATACATGACATTAGAAAAGCTCTTAGCAAACGAACTACACGATCTTTTGCTATGCTTAGGATTGGGTCTTGTCCATCACATCATTCTCCTAATGATGTGATCCCGTTATCAATGACATCCAATGTCCATGGTCAGGAAACCATAACCATCTATTTATCAACGAGCTAGTCAACTAGAGGCTCACTAGGGACATGTTGTGGTCTATGTATTCACACATGTATTACGGTTCCCAGTTAATACAATTATAGCATGAACAATAGAAAATTATCATGAACAAGGAAATAAAATAATAACCATTTTATTATTGCCTCTAGGGCATATTTCCAACAGTCTCCCACTTGCACTAGAGTCAATAATCTAGTTCAAATCACTATGTGATTGTAATGAATCCAACACCCATGGGGTTTGATCATATCTCGCTTGTGAGAGTGGTTATTAGTCAATGGGTCTGAACTTTTTAGATCCGTGTGTGCTTTACAAATCTCTATGTCATCTTGTAGATGCAGCTACCATGCACTGCTTGGAGCTATTCCAAATAACTGCTCTACTATACGAATCCGGTTTACTACTCAGAGTCATCCGGATTAGTGTCAAAGTTTGCATCGACGTAACCCTTTACGATGAACTCTTTTACTACCTCCCTAATCGAGAAAACTCCTTAGTCCACTAGTTACTAAGGATAAGTTTGACCGCTGTCATGTGATCCATTCCTGGATCACTCTTGTACCCCTTGATTGACTTCATGGCAAGGCACACTTCAGGTGCGGTACACAACATAGCATACTGTAGAGCCTACATCTAAAGCATAGGGGACGACCTTCGCCCTTTCTCTCTCTTCTGCCGTGGTCAGATCTTGAGTCTTACTCAATGCTCACACCTTATGACACAGCCAAGAACTCCTTTGCTGATTTGTTTGAACTCCTTCAAAATCTTGTCACGGTATGTATTCATTTGAAAGTACTATTAAGCGTTTTTTATCTATCCTTATAGATCTTGATGCTCAACATTCAAGTAGCTTAATCCAGGTTTTCCATTGAAAAACACTTTTCAAATAACCCTATATGCTTTCCAGAAATTCTACAGCATTTCTGATCAACAATATGTTAACAACATATACTCATTAGAAATTCTATAGTGCTGCCACTCACTTCTTTGGGAATACAAGTTTCTCATAAACTTCGTATAAACCCAAAATCTTTGATCATCTCATCAAAGCGTATATTCCATCTCCAAGATGCTTACTCCTGTCCTTAGAAGGATTACTGGAGCTTTGCATACTTGTTAGCATCTTTCAGGATTGACAAATCCTTCTGGTTGTATCACATACAACCTTTCCTCAAGAAAATCATCGAAGAAACAATGTTTGGACAACCTATCTGCAAGATTTCATAAATAATGCAGTAACTGCTAATATAATTCCAACAGACTCTTAGCATCGCTACGAGTGAGAAAGTCTCATCATAATCAACTCCTTGAACTTGTCGGAAAACATCTTAGCGACAGGTCGAGCTTTCTTAATGGTGACACTTACCATCATTGTTCGTCTTCCTTTTAAAAATCCATCCATACTCAACAGCCTTACGACCATCGAGTAGTTCTTCCAAAGTCTATACTTTGTTTTCATACATGGATTCTCTCTCGGATTTTATGGCCTCAAGCCATTCGTCGGAATCCGGGCCCACCATCGCTTCTCCATAGCTCGTAGGTTCATTGTTGTCTAGCAACATGACCTCTAAGACAGGATTACGTACCACTCTAAAGTAGTACGCATCCTTGTCAACCTACGAGGTTTGGTAGTGACTTTATCTGAAGTTTCGTGATCACTATCTTCAGCTTCCACTTCAATTGGTGTAGGCGCCATAGGAACAACTTCCTGTGCCCTACTACACACTAGTTGAAGTGATGGTTCAATAACCTCATCAAGTCTCCACCATCCTCCCACTCAATTCTTTCAAGAGAAACTTTTCCTCGAGAAAGGACCCGTTTCTGGAAACAATCACTTTTGCTTCCGGATCTGGATTAGGAGGTATACCCAACTGTTTTTGGGTGTCCTATGAAGATGCATTTTATCATCTTTGGGTTCGAGCTCATCAGGCAAAACTTTTCACATAGGCGTCACAGCCCAAAATTTTTAAGAAATGACAGCTTAGGTTTCTCTAAACCATAGTTCATACTGTGTCATCTCAACGGAATTAAGTGGTGCCCTATTTAAAGTGAATGTGGTTGTCTCTAATGCCTAACCCATAAACGATAGTGGTAATTCAATAAGAGACATCATGGTATGCACGATATCCAATAGGGTGCATTTATGATGTTCGGACACACCATCACACTGGTGTTCCAGGCAGTATTAGTTATGAAACAATTTCCACAAGGTCTTAATTGTGTACCAAACTCATAACTCAGATATTCATCTCTATGATCATATCATAGACATTTTATCCTCTTGCCACGATGATCTTCAACTTTACTCTGGAATAGCTTGAACCTTTCAATAATTCAGACTCGTGTTTCATCAAGTAAATATACTCAGAATCTACTCAAATCATCGGTGAAGTAAGAGCATAATTAACAATATTCAGTGCGTGCCTCAGCACTCATTGAATTGCACACATCAAATGTATTACTTCCAACAAGTTGCTCTCTTGTTTCATCTCACTGAAAAACAAGGCCTTTCAGTCAGCTTGCCCATGTGGTATGATTTGCATGTCTCAAGTGATTCAAAATCAAGTGAGTCCAAACGATCCTTCTGTATGGAGTTTCTTCATGCATATATACCAATAGACATGGTTCGCATGTCTCAATCTTTTCAAAACGAGTGAGTCCAAAGATCCATCAACATGGAGCTTCTTCATGCTTTTATACCAAGATGACTCAAATGGCCAGTGCCACAAGTATGTGGTACTATCATTACTATCTTATATCTTTTGGTATGAACATGTGTATCACTACGATTGAGATTCAATAAACCATTCATTTTAGGTGCAAGACCGTTGAAGGTATTATTCAAATAAATAGAGTAACCATTATTCTCCTTAAATGAATAACCGTATTTTGATAAACATAATCCAATCATGTCTATGCTCAACGCAAACACCAAATAACAATTATTTAGGTTTAACACAAATCTCGATGGTAGAGGGAGCAGGCGATGCTTGATCACATCAACCATGGAAACACTTCCAACACACATCGTCATCTCACCTTTAGCTAGTCTCCATTTATTCCGTAGCTCTTTTATTTCGAGTTACTAACACTTAGCAACCGAACCGGTATATTAATACCCTGGTGCTACTAGGAGTACTAGTAAAGTACACATTTAATACAATGTATATCCAATATACTTCTGTCAATCTTGCCAGCCTTCTCATCTACCAAGTATCTAGGGTAGTTCTGCTTCAGTGACCGTTCCCTCATTACAAAAGCACTTAGTCTCGGGTTTGGGTTCAACCCTGGGTTTCTTCACTAGAGCAGCAACTGATTTGCCGTTTCATGAAGTGTCCCTTCTTGCCCTTGCCCTTCTTGAAACTAGTGGTTTTACTAACCATCAACAACTGATGCTCCTACTTGATTTCTACTTTCGCGGTGTCAAACATCGCGAATTGCTCAAGGATCATCATGTCTATCCCTGATATGTTATAGTTCATCACGAAGCTCTAATAGCTTGGTGGCAGTGACTACGGAGAACCATCACTATCTCATCTGGAAGATTAACTCCCACTCGATTCAAGTGATTGTAGTACTCAGACAATCTGAGCACATGCTCAATGATTGAGCTTTTCTCCCTTAGTTTGCAGGTTAAGAAACTTGTCGGAGGTCTCATACCTCTTGACGTGGGCACGAGCCTGAAATCCTAATTTCAGCTCTTGGAACATCTCATATGTTTTGCGACGTTTCAAAAATGTCTTCGGTGCCTCAATTATAAACCGTTTAACATTACGCACTGAACTATCACTTAGTCATCAAAACGTGTATGTCAGATGTTCGCAACATCCACAAACGACGTTCGAGCTTCAGCACACCGAGCGGTGCATTAAGAACATAAACATAATCCTTCTGTGCAGCAATGAGGACAACCCTCAGTATACGGACCCAGTCCGCATAATTGCTACTGTCAACTTTCAACTAAATTTTCTCTAGGAACATATCTTAAAACAGTAGAACTAAAGCTTAAGCTACAACATAATTTGCATAGACCTTTTGACTATGTTCATGATAATTAAGTTCATCCGATTATTTAATGAGCTCCCACTTAGATAGACATTCCTCTAGTCATCTAAGTGATACATGATCCGAGTCAACTAGGACGGGTTCGATCATCACATGAGACGGACTAGTCATCATCGGTGAACATCTTCATGTTGATCGCATCTGCTATACGACTCATGTTTGACCTTTCGGTCTCTTGTGTTCCGTGGACATGTCTGTACATACTAGGCTCGTCAAGTCAACCTAAGTGTTTTGCATGTGTAAATCTGGATTACACCCGTTGTATTCAAACGTTAGAATCTATCACACCCGATCATTACGTGGTGCTTCGAAACAACGAACCTTCGCAACGGTGCACAGTTAGGGGGAACACATTCTTGAAATTTTAGCGAGGGGTCATCTTATTTATGCTATTGTCGTTCTAAGAAAATAAGATGTAAAAACATGATAAACATCACATGCAATCAAATAGTGACATGATATGGCCAATATCATTTTGCTCCTTTTGATCTCCATCTTCGGGGCGCCATGATCATCATTGTCACCGGTCATGACACCATGATCTCCATCATCATGATCTCCATCATCGTGTCTTCATGAAGTTGTCTCGGCAACTATTACTTCTACTACTATGGCTAACGGTTTAGCAATAAAGTAAAGTAATTACATGGCGTTATTCAATGACACGCAGGTCATACAATAAATTAAGACAACACCTATGGCTCCTGCCGGTTGTCATACTCATCGACATGCAAGTCGTGATTCCTATTACAAGAACATCATCAATCTCATACATCACATATATATCATTCATCACATCCTTTTGGCCATATCACATCACACGGTATATGCTGCAAAAACAAGTTAGACGTCCTCTAATTGTTGTTGCAAGTTTTTACATGGCTGCTATAGGTTTTTAGCAAGAATGTTTCTTACCTATGTCAAAACCACAACATGATATGCCAATTGCTATTTACCCTTCATAAGGACCCTTTTCATCGAATCCGATCCGACTAAAGTGGGAGAGACAGACACCCGCTAGCCACCTTATGCAACTAGTGCACGTCAGTCGGTGGAACCTGTCTCCATGTAAGCGCACGTGTAAGGTCGGTCCGGGCCGCTTCATCCCACGATGCCGCCGAATCAAGATAAGACTAGTAGTGGCAAGTAAATTGACAAAATCGACGCCCACACCAACTTGTGTTCTACTCGTGCATAGAAACTATGCATAGACCTACCTCATGATGCCACACTGTTGGGGAACGTAGCAGAAATTCAAAATTTTCTATGCATCACCAAGATCAATCTATGGAGTAACTAGCAACGAGAGAGAGGGGAGTGCATCTTCATACCCTTGAAGATCACGATGCGGAAGCATTGCAATAACGCGGTCGTTGGAGTCGTTCACGAAGCGATTCAAATCACGGTCGAATCCGATCTAAGCACCGAACAACGGTGCCTCCGCGTTCAACACACGTGCAGCCCGGTGACGTCTCCCGTGCCTTGATCCAGCAAGGAGAGAGAGAGAGGTTGGGGAAGACTCCGTCCAGTAGCAGCACAACGGCATGATGGTGATGAAGGAGCGTGGCACTCTAGCAGGGCATCGCCAAGCACTGCGAGAGACGAGGAGGGAGAGGGGTAGGGCTGCGCCAAGAGAGAGGGAGACTCATGTTCTTGGCAGCCCCAAAACCCCCACTATATATAGGAGGAGGGGAGGAGGGTGCGCCCCCTCTAGGGTTCCCACCCCTAGGGGAGGCGGCAGCCCTAGATGGGATGGAGGGAGGCGGCCAAGAGGGGGAAGAGAGGGGGGCGCGCCCTAGGGTGGGCCTTAGGCCCATCTGCGCCTAGGGTCTCCCCTCTCTCCTCTTTGATGCGCCTTGGGCCTTGGTGGGAGATGCACCAGCCCACTCAGGGGCTGGTCCCTTCCAACTCTTGGCCCATGCAAGCCTCCGGGGCTTGTGGCCCCTCTCGGTGGAACCCGGAACCCTTCCGGTGGTCCCGGTACATTACCGGTGACACCCGTAATACTTCTGGTGACCAAAACCTCACTTCCTATATATTATTATTTACCTCCGGACCATTCTGGAACTCCTCGTGATGTCCGGGATCTCATCCGGGACTCCGAACAACATTTGGTAACCACATACAAAACTTCCCAATAACCCTAGCGTCATCGAACCTTAAGTGTGTAGACCCTACGGGTTCGGGAATCATGCAGACATGACCGAGACAGCTCTCTGGCCAATAACCAACAACAGGATCTGGATACCCATGTTGGCTCCCACATGTTCCAAAATGATCTCATCGGATGAACCACGATGTCGGGGATTCGATCAATCCCGTATACAATTCCCTTTGTCAATTGGTACGTTACTTGTCTGAGATTCGATCATCGGTATCCCAATACCTCGTTCAATCTCGTTACCGGCAAGTCACTTTACTCATTCCGTAATGCATGATCCCGTGACAAACTACTTAGTCACATTGAGCTCATTATGATGATGCATTATCGAGTGGGCCCAGAGATACCTCTCCGTCACAAGAGTGACAAATCCCAGTCTCGATTCGTGCCAACCCAACAGACACTTTCGGAGATACCCGTAGTGCACCTTTATAGCCACCCAGTTACGTTGTGACGTTTGACACACCCAAAGCATTCCTACGCTATCTTGGAGTTGCACAATCTCATGGTCTAAGGAAATGATACTTGACATTAGAAAAGCTCTTAGCAAACGAACTACACGATCTTGTGCTATGCTTAGGATTGGGTCTTGTCCATCACATCATTCTCCTAATGATGTGATCCCATTATCAATGACATCCAATCTCCATGGTCAGGAAACCATAACCATCTATTGATCAACGAGCTAGTCAACTAGAGGCTCACTAGGGACATGATGTGGTCTATGTATTCACACATGTATTACGGTTTCCAGTTAATACAATTATAGCATGAACAATAGACAATTATCATGAACAAGGAAATACAATAATAACCATTTTATTATTGCCTCTAGGGCATATTTCCAACAGTTAGAACGTTTGAACTAGAGACCTAAACTCATAGTGTGCTTTATATACCGTAAAATTCTCTTAATAGTTGTCCAGTGTACAGTGGTAGGTGCATGAAGATACTAACAAACCTTGTTAACAGCAAAGGATATATCTGGTCTTGTCAGTCTTAGATACTGCAAAGCTCCTACTGCACTCCTGTATCTCGTGCTCTGTTCTTCCTTAAGTGGCTCTCCTTCAAAAGCTGAAAGTTTTTCTGAGGAAGACAATGGTGTAGGTGAAGGCTTACAGTCCTTCATCCCCATACGAGCTAGGAGTTCAGTCGCATATTTTTCCTGGTTTAGTACTATGCCATCTTGAATCTTCTTAACTTCAATACCTAGAAAGAAGTGTAGATCACCAAGGTCCTTCAAGGCAAATTGTGAACTCGGATCACTCAAAAGAGCATTAGTGGCATTTTGAGAGGAGCTTGCGACTATGATATCATCAACATATATTAACACAAATATAGTTATACTTGCTTTGTTGTAGATGAACAGTGATGTATCAGCCTTGGATGCAACAAAACCAAGGTACTGCAACTGAGAGCTCAACCTTGAATACCATGCCCTTGGTGCCTGCTTCAAACCATATAGTGCCTTGTCAAGCTTACACACACACTACTAGGGAAAAGGCTAGCAACAGCGCGGGTTTTAGATGTATCAGTAGCGTGGGTACCCGCGCTACTAATAAGGCGCTACAGCTAACTCATAGCAGTAGCGGCGTGCACACGCCGCCATCGCTACACAAGTGTAGCAGCAGCGCTGTTAGAGGAAGCTCACATCGCTAGTAGCGCTTAGCGCTCTTGATTTGGACGCGCCATCGCTATTGAGGCGCTGCTGCTAACTTTTATACACTCGCCATCGCTAATTTAAGTAGTTTTTTTGCATATTTGTTTTTATTTGAACCGCTTTGTAGAAGAATCTTTAGCACATAGAAATGTCATCATGATACACATACAAATGCTGCGAGACCACAAATGTAATCATAGCATGTACATACAAATAGTCTCATCATAATCATCATCCAACACAAAGTGATATCTTGTCATCATCTCAAAATAGCAATACATGCAAGTCTCAATACTTGCAACTACAACAACGCTATCCATCTAAACAAAGGTATATGCAAGAAGTGCTATCACTATGAGTGAGAGCGAACTATGCAAGACATGAGGTGGCGGTTACGAGTCCTCTCTTGCGCTTAGCGTGAACCTCAAGTAACTAGCTTCTCCTTCTTTTCTGCTTTTGAAGCCTTTATGGCTGGCGCCCGTGAACCCATTCACTTGCGCCTGACACTCATGCCACTCGTTGTACACCCCCGGAACCTTCCCTTTGTACACGACATAGCATTTCCATCTCGCCATCAAGAAACTAGGTACCTGTTAGAGATGCATGTTCATGAAGAGGATGTACAATCATATATATGCAACAAAATATACTAGAGCAACACCAAAAAAGAAAGGTTAGCAACTAGATGCAACATATATAGTACGCAAATTAATTAACTAGAGGTACGTAGGTCATCGTACGCAAACTAACAAAGTAGCGTTACGCAAGTTCGGCAGGGACCGTGGACATCACAAAGTTTCATCGCTACAAAAAGTATACAAGTTCAACCGACACATATCATCATCATCGGCATCATAAATCACTAGAAGTTCCATCCTTCCATATCATCGAGGACGAACCCTAGCTTCTTGAACGGCGTGAGGTCTAGACGTTGCATGCCTATGCGAGTTCGGACATCAGTTCACGATATAGGGCCATTGTGGAACATCCCCTTCTCATCGACGACTTCTTTCATGATGATCGTCGCAATGTCCCTTTGGATGCGAAAGAAGTCATCTCTAAGTTTATAATTCGCTTCTCCATGAGATTCTAGCCACTTGTGGTTATGATCATCATTTCTGCTGTTAATGCGAAGCTTTTGGTGATCCGTGTTGAACTGAATCATGAGATGGACGATGTAGAATCCATCCTTCTTGCTTGGTTTTGGGACATGGATGCAGGAGAAGTTAGTTTTATGCGCGAAACCCATCTTCTTGTTCCTTTGTTTCTGGATATGCACGTGGCCACCTCTAAAGCTGAAGCCTTGGAGGGCATCATCTAGAATATTCATTATGTTGGTATAGTCCTTTTTCTAGTAGTCTCTGGAAGGGTCAAAATACACGGCGTGGGAGACTTGCGGGTAAAGAACGATAAGGACGGCGCGCCCGTTGCTGCGGGGAAAAGACACCTCAAATTATTCCCCATATGAGAAAGAAGGAATGATTGAAATGTACGAAAGGGTTGTCCGGAACTAACTTACTTTGGATGATAAGGCACGAGGACAATTTCCCAGTCCTTATTCTGTACCATGAAGTTTTGGAGGTACTCCCTAGCAGTTTCATGCTCAAAGTCGCCGAGACTCAAGAAAGACTCGTGCATGTAGTACGGATCCGCCACACAGATTTGCGAGACTTCTTCACTCTTCATGACAGAGCTCATATGTAGCGCAAAAAGGCGGACGATAGTAAAATCAAGTCGCCTTGTTAGAAACATCTCAAAGATATGGTCAAACTGCAGGAAGAACACCTCCACGGGCCGTGTGTCGATGTAGCACTTCCCCTCAGGCACACGAGCCGCGTATGTCAGATATCCTAGATCCTTTGAGGCTAGTAGGCTTTTCTCAGTCAACAGCACATGGTCGTGCAGTCTCTCGAGATCCTCGATAGTGCCTCCAGCGGTTTCGGCGGTAGCATCGGCTCGCCTGTGAGATGGAACATGACCGCACCTTTCACGAGTACACGCCTTCGTAATGCATCGTCTGCTGCTGTGTGCTCGCTTGTTTGGAGGCAGTTACCTTCCCGATCTCTTCCTCTCCTTTTTCTTGGGCACACCTTCCGACCCTTCCTTAACCCCTGCCCAAGTGTTCCCGGGCTAAAGCATCAGACGACCCTCGCGCCCGGCTAGTTGAGCCTGTGTGAGGCGGCATCTTCAGGCGTGTCCTGTGAGGATTTCATGAAGAGAGACTTTTTGCAATCCATGGTATGACCCTGCCCAGGCATATCATCCATATCCTCATTAGCAAGCTGATAGCCCGATTCATCATATGGTTGACTCATCATATCTATGTCACATTCATACGCATTTGTATTGAGGTAATCCATAGGGTCGACCTCTGCCTCATCATCCATTCTCTGTTCTACAGAGAAATTACATCAGCCAAGATTATTGCACCCCTTCATCATGTCGTCGCCGCCTCACCCGCACTACAGAGCTGGTAATTGCGTAGGCGGGGTGGTGGTATCCGCACATGCTTATTGATGTGTGGTAGTTATTGGTGTGCTCTCGGCCGGCTCCAGACGAATAAGATTCTTCGGCCATAGCAGCACCCAACCCTTGCAGCTTCCAATCCACGGTGGGGTCGCGTCGTCCGCTCCCACATGCTGTACTGGAGGAGGCAAATCCTCGTGCCCTGATTTCACACTGGTCAAGCTAACCCTGAAGTGCCCAGCGGGGATCAGCTGGTTGTGGAACGTGCGTTGATAGGGGTCCATTATCATCCCCTTTCCCACGTCCACCTTCTGGCCTTTGATCAAGTAGAGTATGGTGCACGGGGTTTCTTTCGCCTGCAAACACATATGTCTGTGGCGTAAAACAACCGAAAGGCAACAAAAATGGAATATTATCTATATATATATATATATGTTGGTGCGACATGTAATTACCGTGACGGCATCGAGCTCAGCCAAAGACGAAGGCCCACCTAGCGCGCCTGAGACTGAGGACAGGCTGCTATGAGCGGGAGCGGCTGCGAGAGGAGGCCCGGTTGCTTGAGCAAGTGATGGTGCGATGGTGTTGTTATTCATGGAGTTACTCGTGACGAATCTGGGCATCGGGAAATCATGTACCGTCTTGTCTGGATTTTCCTTCGCCCAGTTGATGATAACTGGAACCAAGTTAGTAGCAAAATCATTTCAGCAGCGATTCTGCTGCATTGATGCTCGCTGTAGCAACTCATATTTGTCCTCGGCTGCTTTTTTCGCATCCTCACCTGCTTTTTCTCGACCGCAAGCTTCACCTTTGCGCTGATGTCCGCCGACTAAACTTCTTTTTCGCTTCTTGGCCTCCGGCCGTCGTTGTAAAATACCTTCCACGTGGCGCCGTCTCAAAGGCCGCACACGACCATATTGCGGCCGCTGGTCCAACGGGAGTCCCTTAAGTTCGCTCAAGGCCGGTTGAGAGGGTGTCCCACTTGGGCCTCATCGAGAAGTAGGGCTTTCGGCTGCAAGCCGTGTGCTTCTCGAAGAGTCTAATCAATTACCTCGTGATATTGTCCGTGTAAAAAACCTTTTTCTCCTTGTCCCACTTGTAGCGGGCCCTGATGAAGTCATGCTCCAAGGGGTTGGTGAACTTCGCGAAGGGGTCTGGGAGACCCGCGGCTTCATGTTCCGCATCCTCCTTATCCCATATGGGCCTTTTACCGAGGTAGCCACGGCTTCCGAGGCGATGCTTCCTCGTGTTCCGGAGCTGAAGGCTTTTGAATTTCGCAGCCTTAGCCTTGGCTGCCTCGGTAGCGCAAGTGTCCTTGAACTTTTCGAACTCCTCTTCCGTAAGTGTCGGATTTTCCTCCAGAATCTTGGACAGGGGTTCATCAGCCTCAATAGCTTGTTTCACCCTCCCTTTCTAGGAGGCCAAATCATTGCTGAACATGCCCATGGCGTGATTGTTAATCTTTTTCATCTTCGGATCATCCCACGGTTGTTCTATGTTATCATCCCGGTCGGGGAACTTGAATCTCTTGTGCAACTTTGTTAGGAGCAATCGCACAAATGTTCTTTACTCCTTAAGTCATAAATCGTTGATGCTCACAAGATTCCAGAGGATGCATCCTACTTGGTTCCCATAGCACTTGCGAGGTTCTTCCGCTCTAACGGCTCAAACTTGCCAGTGCCATCTTTGTGATCACAAGTCGTCCAATCCCTAGTTTGTTAGGTTTTCGTATCCTCTCGCTTCTTATGCTTCCTCTTTTCAGTAGCGGCATCGGGCCGATACCTTCCTTCGCTGGTACCTTCCCGCGGTACCTTCCCCATCGGTCTCGGTGCCGCCATCGGTGCCGGGCGCCGTCGGTGTCGATGTCGGCGCCAAGACCATCATCGAGGCCGACCTGCAAACCTTGCTTAGCAGATCAAATAGTCGAGGTACTCTTGTTCACCCTCATAATCCATCTCGCCCGCATCTTGGTCAGAAGGCCCAGTTTCTTCGTTGTTCGACATGTTTCCTATGATTAAGTGGCCTCATTTATTTCTAAAAGTATGAATAAATGAGAAATGACATAAAAAGAAATCTATGTGCTAGCACTCGATATGCCAACTATGTAGCACAAATCATGCCTTTATTCACGGAAATTTCGCATGACCTTTGCTAAAAAATAGACATATCGAGCGCCTGAAATTCACCGAAACGGAAATGAATCAACATTCCGGCGTAACATAGGCCACTCGGATCATTTTCCAAACATGACATGTCCAAAACATGACATATGCACATATCACATGTCCAGTTCAAATTTGCATATAAATTCAGCTAATTTTGAAACCTAGCTAAATTCATAACTAAATAGATAACCTAATTAATTAACATGAAGAACCCTAGAAGAGAGGGGGGGTTTACAGAGAGTGCAGGGGCGAGGAGGCAGGCCCGACGACGGCCGGCAGGGGAGAGGAGGGAGGCGAGGGCCGATGGTCGGGGCGAGCGGCTGGGTCGGGGCGAGCGCCGGCCCGAGTCGGGCGAGCGGCTGGGTCGGGGCGAACGGCGTGGTCTTGGGCTAGCGCCGCGCCGGGTCGGGTCGAGGGCCGGGACGGGCGAAGGCTGGCTAGCGCCGGCGCCAATGGAGTCGGGGCGAGCGCCGGGCAGGTTGGGACGGCGGTGCGACGGGGGAGAGAGAGTGGGGATTTGGGGGGAAATTGCGGGATGAAGCAGGGCGAGTGAGAATTTTGGGTTAAGTGGAGATAGCAGTAGCGCGTTATGTCAAAATGCGCAGCTACTAAATTCAGTAGCTGCAGCGGTTTAGGAGAAACGTGCTACTACTAATTTCTGTAGCTGCGGCAGTTTAGGAAAAACGCGCTACTACTAAGTTCTGTAGCTAGAGCGGTTTATTAGAAACGCGCTGCTACTACCGTCGCCACTGCCAGTTTTCCCTTTTCTTTTCCTTTATTTTATCCCACTTTTATTTCCCGAGGGCAGTGAATGAAGGGAGGGCGATATATATTGCATCATTTGACGGTTAAATATGTATGCAAAATAGGAACATATATATTACACATCATTGGACCCATGCATAATAATGGCTAAGTGTGTATACAAAATAGGAACATATATATATTACACATCATTGGACCCATAACATATGTTTCCTCGGTCGACGTTTTGCTTTTTGAGTCAGCTTCTTTCCTTCTTGTTCGTCAAGAATAATTGATCCCCTCATTGTGACTTTGCCTTTTCCATGGAGTACGATTTTTCTTAGGTAATGTAGTATTGATTCTTCTTTGACGATACTTCATCATCATCGCCATCTTTCCTCATTGGGTTGTCGATCGATCATAGTCTTCCTCGTTGGCGACTCCATCCATTCCAATGATGTTCCTTTTGCCTCTCCTCACGACAACACGGCTGGGATTGCTGGTCAGTTATGAAGAAGCATTGTGTCACGTGCTTAGCGTGTACCCATGGCTCATTTTTTGCAATAGCGTTCACGGTAGCGCTCTTGGCGCCGGGTATAGTCATGGTAGTGAACATCCGCTTTCTTTCGACATTCTTAGCCCATCCGACACGGAACATCGCCGTGTTGTGCAGTCCGAGTAGTCAAGCTCCCTGATCTCCTCGACCTTCCATAAAATCGCTCGGTTGTGCCGTTGTCGCCGCCGGTCATGCATTCCATCGTCACCCCGAGTTACGATCATCAATGTCCATATCTTTTGCCTCCGTAGAACGTGTATCCGTTGATATCATATGCCCGATAGGTTACGAGGTTGGGCGAGGGCCATGTGCTAAGGCGATATGAGCAATCCGTCCTTAGAGCCCTCCTCCGGGATTAGCAATAATATGCTCTTTGAACCAATGCAGGAAAGTGGAGTTGTGCTCTCTAGTAACTTCGGCGTCCGTCCCGCATACCCCGGTCACGATACTTCTTTGCGATAATTTCTTTGTGCAGTGCCATGAAAGGATCTACCTCGCCTAGGTGTTGTAGCACTACCAAGTTTGCTCACAAATCATTGCGTCGATCCGAGTATGCCACGTGCAGTTCCTCGCGACCGCTGCAAATGACCATCTCCTTCGATCCTCCCATCGTGCTTGTTAACGGGCAAACCAACACTAACACCAAAGCGGCTGGTCTGCGCCATATAGAAAATTCTCACAAAAAGAGATGCACTCTTGTGCCAAATAGCCCCGGACGATGCTTCCATCCGGACGGGACATGTTACTTAACGAATCCTTTGATGATCCCATTCATCCTCTCAAACGGCATCATATTGTGAAGGAATGACGGCCCTGTGTCTATTATGTCATCCACAATATGGACACACAGATGCACCATCACGTCAAGAACGCGGGCGGAAGTACATCTCAAGCTCATTCAAGATCACAACGATCTCTTCCTGTAGCCTTTGGAGCTGCTTCACACCGATCGACTTTCGAGAGATGGCGTCGAAAAAGTTGCAGAGACCAATAAGCGTGTCACGGACGTGTTTGTCCATTATCCTCTAAGGGCAACAGTAGTATCTGCGTCATCATCACATGACAGTCATGAGACTTCATCCCGCTGAACCTTTTCTTGTCCGTGTCTAGATATCCGCTTATCTTGTCACAAGAATCGAACTAACTTTCACTCCGTAAGGCACTTAAAGAATTGATTGATCTCAGCCCGACTTTAGGTGAAGCAAGAAGGGGGCAATAATCCTCTTTCTTTATTTTCTTGCCCTTCTTCTCCGTGCCTCTGCTCTTCGTCTCTATCTCGCGTCGACATTTTACGGGCGGCATGTGCAGATCTTCCCTGATTTTCAAATCTTGCAAGTCTTTTCTTGCCTTCGCCCATCCTTGGTCTTATCCGCATGTTCATCGTTGTTGTGAGCAAGCTCTCAAGGACAATCTTACAGATATGCATTTGATCAAGGCAATGAGGTGTATCGAGTTTGTGCCAAGACTCCAAGTCCCGCAACACGCACTCGCCTTCCATACCTTCAGCAGCGGCTCGGCGCCTTTCTCATCGCTCTTCCCGGCGCAGGGCACTTCTTCCAGTTTTTCAATAGGTCATCGATTTCGGCACCGCTCCGCTTACGTGGAGGTCCTCGATGCTCAGCGTGACCATTGAATAGATCTCCACGGTTTCTCCACGGGTCATCCTGTTCAAGCCATCTTCGATGCCCCATGTACACAATTTTCCTGCACCGCCATCTTTCCTTGACGTTAGCTGCTGAGACGTTGTATCATCCATGCACCGCGTGCATCCGCAATATCCATGGCACACCTGGCCTGCCACATATCCATAACCGAGATAGTCCTGCACTGTCGTGATCAGCGCGGCTCTCATGTTGAAATACTCACCTTTGCTGGCGTCCCATGTCTTGGCCGGTGTTTTCCATAACGTGTCTAACTCCTCTTGAAGTAGCCCCAGATACAAATTAATATTATTTCCTGGTTGTTTCGGCCCTTGAATAAGCATGCTCATGTGAATGTACTTCGATTTCATGCACAACCAGGGGGGAGGTTGTACATCCATACAAACACGGGCCATGTACTATGGTTGGTGTTCTGGTTGCCAAACGGATTCATGCCATCGGTACACGAGCTGAGCACGATGTTCCTTGCATCACATTCAAAATACCGATAGAAGTTGTTCAACGCTCTCCATTGGCTTCCATCCCTGACGTGTCTCAGCTTCGGATCATCTCCACCGTCGGGCTTCTTCCTCTTCGCGTGCCAGCGCATTAGCTTTGCTTCCTTGGGATCTACAAAATACCTCTGGAGACGGGGAGTGATCGGTAAGTACCATACAACTTTCTGGGGACATTTCTTCCCGACCTTCTTGTATCGAGAAGCATCTGCACAATGGACAACTTGTTTTTTCCGCATGCTCCTTTCGATAAATTATGGAATCGTTGATGCATGCATGGTATCTAACGTGTGGCAAATCAAGAGGGCACACGATCTTCTTGGCCTCATCAACACTAGTAGGACATAGATTACCCGCGGGAAGAACATCCTTTAGGTACTTGAGATGCTCATCGAGGCTAGTGTCGGTCCATTTGTTTTAGCCTTCGCCTTCGTGGAGTTGGAGCGTGAAACTCAACCGGTCACCTCAGATTGCAACCATCATACAATGGAGTGTTTGAGTCTACCACCAGTTGCTCCATCTTAGCCTCCTCTCTAGAAGCAGCTCTCTCAAGATTGCCTCCTTATGAAGCAATGCTTGAACATGAGGGTCCCGCACAATTGAACTTAGTAATCGAACTCGCTGCGTGGAGTCCATGTCGTTCTCTCCGCCGCCATGTCCGCCCCTTCTCCTCCGCCATGTCCGCCCTTCTCTCGCCGCCATGTCCGCCTCTTCCCGCCGCCATTATCGATCATCTCTTCGCCTTGCCCGTGTCATCATTGCCTACCCGTCGGCATCCTCAACATCGTCATCCTCATCTTCAATTATCCACCGAGTATAGCCATCCATGAAACCAGTCATGAGCAAAAGCGCCGACACGACCATCGCCATGGGGGTCGAGCCAAACTATTCCTTTGCATTTTCGACACGGACATAAAACCTCTGTCCGGTTATTTTCTTTCATGTCCTGCACCGCCGACCGCAACCACCCGTCCACCATCGCTCCATCGACCATCGCCAACTCGCACAGTAATAATAAAAAATTGATTATAAAATGCATGCATGCATCAAAGTCAACAAAAATTTGGCATGACCTTCCCTAAAAATAGGACATATATGGATCTAGAGTTTGTTCGAATTACCAAACGGAAATAAATCGACATTTCGCAAAACATAGGCAACTCAAAAGCACAATTTACAAGGCCAACTCATGCCACACACACAATTTCCACAAACATATCACACACATAAACACATTTCCATTTTGCAAAAGCATGAAATTTTCATCACCTCTATCTCAATCGGGATCAAGCACACGGTGGAGATGATGTTGAAGGGAGATCAAAAGTGCACAAAGCTCTTCTTGACAAAGATAGATCTAGTTAGGGGGCAAATAGGTCACTTAACTAAATCCTACATCTACCTAGCTACCTAATTTGGGAGGAGACAACTTCAACTAGTGGAGGGGGAAGGAAAAAGTGAAAGGAGATGCATTAATGGAGGTGGTGTAGTTATGTAGGAGTAATGAAGAGAGAGAAAGGTGGATAGAAGAGAGAGAGTAATGGGGGAGAAGTATTGAGGACAAGAAGAAGAGTGAGAGTGGGAGCATGTGGTGGAGGTAGGGGGAAGGGAAGAGAGGAGGGGGAGGTAGGGGGAAGGGAAAAGAGGAGGGGAAGGGGAGGGACGGGTGGGGAAAGGTGTTGGGTTGGTGCGGGTTAGCAGTAGCGCGGGAGCGAAAACGCGTTGCTGCTAAGAATTTAGCAGCAGCGCGCTTTGCAGTACGGCGCTACTGCTAACTGGGACAACAAATTGTGGCAATTTGAAACTTACCAGCAGCAATCTCGAAAAAAGCGCGCTACTACTACATACTTAGCAGTAGCGCTGTTCTTGCGACCGCGCTACTACTACTTAGAGTTAGGTGAACACCGCCGGTCGATATTTGTAGCAGCGTGTTTCTAGCCGAGCGCGCTAGTGCTAAATCCTTATCAGCAGCGAGTTTACATAACACGCTCTACAACTAGTTAGCAGCAACGCCCCATTTTGAACCGCGCTGCTTCTAAGATTCTGTGTATAGGCTTTTCCCTAGTAGTGACATAATGAGGTGTTTTCTTACTTTCATACCTAGGTGGTTGTCTCATGTAAACCTCCTCTTCCAGAACACCATGCAAAAACGCGTTCTTAACATCTAGCTGTGTCAGGCTCCATCCTCTGGACACAACAATTGCTAGCACAAGCCTAATGGTTGCAGCTTTAACAACAGGACTAAAAGTGTCTTCATAGTCCAAACCATAACGTTGTTAAACCTTTTGCAACTAAGCGTGCTTTATACCTTTCGATGGTGCCATCTGCCTTTTTCTTGATTCTGTAAACCCACTTACAGTCAATGATATTTCTACCTTGTTTTTCAGGTACAAGATGCAAAGAATTGTTCCTCATGAGAGCTGAGTACTCCTCATCCATTGCATTTTTCCATCCCCTAAGGCATCTTCTAACCTTGCCGGTTCTCCTGCAATACACAGTATACCATATGGAATAGTGCCGTCAGTTCTAACTTTTGTATTTCGTATACCTTTCTGTAGCCGAGTCGTGACATGTGGAGCCGTAGCTAGAGGTGGCACAGGACCTGATGCAGCAGGACTAGCCGTAGAGGATCCTGGGGATGCCTCAGATTCGCTTTCCACGACAAATCCCGATCCGAGCCGTGTGGCCTGTGGTGTGGCCGACCCCCCAGAAGCAGCAGCTGCAGAAGATCTTGCACTGCTGGCCTGCACGTGCGCGTGGGTCAGGGATCCTGATGCTAACCCGGATCCGCCTATCGCTGTCGATGCGTTGGGCCCACGCGTGGGACACGGTGCGGGACGCGGAGTTTTGTCGCGATGCGGTGACGTGTCGCCCTCCAACTGGCGCTGCATGCTCCTGCATGGCGCGCGATCCAGGGCAAATATGCGCGCTTGATCCGAGGCGACCTGGCGCACAGGAGTTCCAGGAGACGGCGGATCTGCTTCGTGCTCCGCACCTGCTCCGTCTTCTTCTCGCACATGCAATATAAGCTCGTTTTCTTCAAAATTTCGATCATTTTCTGCACCAATTTCTGCACCGATTTCTGCTCCGATTCTGCTGCATGATCCTGCATACAAGGAGACATGGTTCCACTAGTAGGATCATCAATTGGGTTAGTACAATTGTGGCCCCATGATCAATGTTTTGGAGATGTGGTGGAAGAAGAAGTAATTCTTTCTTGAGAAGTGCTCCGGCATTGGGATGAAGGGATGCAAAAGGATAAACAGATTCATCAAACACAACATCTCAAGAGATACAAATGCTACCAGTGGAAACATCAAGACATTTGACTCCTTTGTGGATTGGACTATATCCAAGAAACACACACTTTTTGGAACGGAATGCAAGCTTACGTGTATTGTATGTACGAAGGTTAGGACAACAAGCACAACCGAATACACGAAGTGTTTTGTAGTCAGGAGTTGTACCAAAAAGACGTGTGATGGGAGTTTCAAATTTCATGACTTTACTAGGGAGTAAATTAATGAGGTATGTGGCAGTCAAGAATGCCTTATCCCAGAACTTTAGTGGCATGGATGCATTTGCTAGTAGAGCTAACCCTACTTCAACCACATGACGATGTTTCCTTTCGGCCGAGCCGTTCTGTTGATGTGCATGAGGGCATGATACATGGTGTGATATGCCAAGCTCTTGAAAAAAGAGATTGAGTTTATTGTATTCACCTAACCAGTCGGTTTGCATAGCAATAATCGTAGTGTTTAGTTTTCGCTCAACGAGGTTTTGAAAGTTCTTGAAAACTTGAAACACTTCGGATCATTTCTTAAGAAGATAGATCCATGTAAATTTGCTATAGTCATCGATTAAGCTAACATAATACGAGTCTACCAACAAAGGTGGGAGCTGGCCCCCAGACATCAGAAAAAACAAGTTGCAAAGGTGCAGTAGAAACACTAAATGAAATAGGATATGGCAACTGATGACTTTTAGCTTGTCGACATGGATCACAAATAGACTCAACACTAGACTTGTGAGAGTGGGGAAGTTTATTCTTGCTAAGAACGAGCTTGACAATAACTGATGAAGGATGACCTAATCTACTGTGCCACTTTGCTGAAGAAGGCTTGGTAGCAACAAAAGCTTGTTTATTCGATGATGATGATGACGAAGATATGAGTGGGTAGAGACCTCCCACACACTTGCCCCTAAGAAGCACTCTCCTCGTGTCCAAGTCCTTTACCAAAAAGAAATAAGGATAAAATTCAATAAGGACACGATTATCAAGAGTAAATCTATGAATTGGAAGGAGATTTTTTGATGTTGAAGGGACATATAGAACTCTTTTTGTAGCCGCGCCCGTGCCCCCTGTAGGCTAAGTTTGCTGAGGTTTTGAATCCTGCATCTCGACCGTCACCGAGCATCTCCACGCGCTGATCAAACGCTGCAATTTGGGTGAACAGATCATCTAGTGAAATCTGGTTTTTAACTGCGCCAATGGCTGCCACAACAGGGTCATAGTCCCTGTCAAGCCCAGCGAGGACGTAATCTACCATCTCAGGGTCCAAGACGGGGCGTCCCGCTACTGCAAGCTCATCTCCCAGGTTCTTCATCTTGGAGATGAAGGCACTACTAGACATAGAGCCTTTTTTGGTGTTGGTGACGGCGATCCGTAGATTGGTTATGCGCGATTGGGACTGCGAGGCAAATAAGGTGGTGATGGTAGTCCAGAGATCGAAGATCGTCTCCTTGCTCGCAACTTGGGCGAGAATCTACATTGACAGGGAGTTCAGGAGGTGATGAAGGACTTGCTGATCCTTCGATATCCACTTAGCGTACAGAGGATTGGGCTCGGTGGTGACGGTTTTGTCCGTCTGCTACTGCTGCACCGTCTTTGGTGGCACTACGTCTGATCTGTCCAGGAGGCCGGTGACCTGCGCTCCTCACAGGCCCGACATGACCTGTGCCTTCCATAGGATGAAATTGGTCTTGATGAGCTCCTCTGATGGGAGAGCGCCAAGGTTGAGGGAGACGGTTGATGACGCCGACATGGCGAGGGTGAGCGAGGAAGGATGGCGAGGGCGATTGAGGAAGGAGGTAGCTGGCTAGATCGATAGGAAGAGGATGGCTCTGTATACCATATTGAATTCATGCTCCAGCCAACTCATCCAAAAGTCCGAACTGATGGACGGAGGTGGGCAATATATTTCAGCAGAATTCATGCTCCAGCCAACTCATCCAAAAGTCCGAACTGATGGAGGAAGGTGGGCAATATATTTCAACACTCCCCCTCACATCTAGGCTATTTTAGTCCTCAGACGTGGGATCGATGTAGGCCGCAGAATCGTTTTATTTAATACTGCGTTAGCAGGGTCTTGAACTCAAGACCTCTTGGCTCGGATACCATATTAGATGGGAAGCGTTCCTACTCCCTCGTGAGGGAGCCGCGTGTGTATATATTGATCTGAGGCAGGAAAGGCCCCTTCCGTGGCTTACAAGGAGTTTACCGATCTCTTGGGGATTCGGTTTGTTACAAAGGAGATAGGAGAAGCTACGGGAGAGGAAGAGATAGAATCAGTTTGAGATTACAGGAATATATCTCTAATTCTAACATCGTGGTGTTCCTTTGGATGCCCAGCTCCTCACAGTATGCGTTGAACTTATTAGAATTAAATTCACCGCCACGATCCATGTGTAATGCTCTGAGTTTGGCGCCTCACAGATCAACTATGGGCTTGATCTTCCGAAGAAACGGAACACCTCGCCCTGCTCCCGAGAACCTCCAGCCACATTCACCTACCAACGATCACCAAAAATGAGAAGAAAATAGTTGTTCCTCTCATCGCCGCCAGAGGGATAAATAAATGGTCACCGTGGACGAGGTCTAGCACGTGCTCCGAATCATGGAGGAACGGCATGCAGTGCATGTTACCTATCGGGCAGCCTTCAAAGAACTAGTCAATGTGTTGGATTGCTGACATGCCACACACCACCCCTTTTGCGGCAAGATCGTGAAGGTCTTTGAATTGGAGGTGGCCCAAGCGTGTGTGCCAGCGCCAGGCCTCGTCGATGCCGCCCGCGAGGAGACAAACGGGCGCGGCCAAGTTCAGAGCCACAACATACAACTAGTCTCATCCATCGCACCTGCACTAGAAGTACGAGATGTCTGTCATAGAGGCACTTTTCCCCCGCCCCCCACGTCGCCCCCGCCTCGGGCGACTCGGGCGGGATCCCAACCCTAGCCGCCGGGGGCTCCCCGTCCTTCCATCTCTCCCTCCGCCGCCGCCGAAGGACGCCGCCGGCCTTTGCCCGGAGGCTGACGGCGGTGGCGGGGCCTTCTCTCTCCCGCGCCATGGGGACAAGCGGAGCTCGCGGCGGTGGCACGGCCGATCCGCCTCCGTGGCGTGGTGTGCTCAGGGGCGGCGGCCTCGTCCTAGGGCGCTGGTGGTGGCGGTTGCAGCGGCCGGCCCTGCGTCGGGCAGCGGCCTTGGCTGCGTTCGGCAGTGGCGGCCGGATCTGCAGCGACGGACCATCTGTCCTCGGATCGGCGGTGGCGGCATGGAGGGCCTGGTGGTTGGGTCGGCGCCATGCTTGGTTTGCCCTCCGGACAGATCCGATCTGCCCGGTGTGGCTTGCTCGATGTGCGTCGGCTCAGATCGGCGGCGACCCGTGTGCACAATACGTGATGGAGGTTCCTCGAGCGGATCCGGGTGAAAACCTTGTGCTCGGCTTGTTGCCAAGACCGGCGTTGGTGGCACCCTGTGGTGTCATTACCTTCTTGAAGGCATCGCCGTGGAGAAGCTCTAGACCTCTATCCGCTACCTCCGGGGGAAACCCTACATCAGTTGATCGGATGACGGCGACGCTGGTGTCGTTTCCTCCTTGGGGCGCCATTCTGGAGGCGACACGGATCGAGGGACCAGTGGGTGCCTTATTGGTGGAGCGGTACTTCATCCTTCACATTGATGACGCACGAATCTCGGCGGCGTGGTGCAAATGGAGACTCGGCGTCCGGCGCGCGGGATGGACTCGCGCAGTGGAGGTAGTTGTCAAGGCCAAGGTGGCATCGGCGATGAGTGGCCCGACAAGGTAGAAGCCTCAATATCCGCTGCTCAAGACGGACAGGAAAGATGGCGGCGACGACACATGTGAGTGCGTCAGACCAGTTTATGCCCTGCATCTGTATGTGGCTCGGTGGGCTTCGGCTTTGATGATAGGCTTAGATGAGTAGACCGGTATGTGGCCCAGGTAGCACCCCTTCATCATATGGATAGGAGTAGTGGCATATGTTGCCAAGATGGCGGATTCAGGCATATTGTTGTAATACTTTGTAAGGTCCTCGGGAATAATCAATAAAGTGGCCGTATGCATCTCCCAGATGCAGAGGCCGGGGGTCATCCTCCTTTTCTAAAAAAAACCGTGCTCATCGAATTAACTAAGACTTACAATATTCATTCGGAGCTGCGGGATATAGTAGACATTTGAGAGCGTGCGGTGCTCAGCGGTCTTGCACGAAAACATAACCACCCCAATCCCAGAGATCCGCACCACGGAGCCATCATCGAAGCGCACCGTCCCCCGCATGGATTTGTCCACCTAGGTGAGCGTGTAGCGGTGGCCCGTCATATGGCTGTTGGCGCCTGTGTCTAGATACCAACCGTCGTCGTTCGTGGCCATTGGCATGTCGCGCTCCTCCTTGAGGAAGATCTCCTGTGGTACCGGCTAAGTCGCTACAGGGGTGACTGCGTTCGTGACGTCTGCCACCTCGCAGGTAGTGAGCAGAAGCCTAGGCTGTTCGATGTCGACCTGCGCCATGTGAGCCTGCTGTTCTTGCTTCTCACGGTCCTTGGCCTTCTTGTGGCACTCTCTCACCCAGTGCCTTGGGATCCCGTAGTAGTTGCAATCGCCCTTGCGCTTGGGCGTCGTTAAACCTCCGTTGCTTCGACCACTGCCTTGGTCTAGACCTCCGCCGCTTAGGAAGCCCTTTGGCTTTCAGTTACCACGCCCATGCCGCCCTCTTCCAGATGAGTTGCTACCTTGGTCAGGCTGCCTATGGTGCACAAATCACTCCTCTTCAGTGAGGAGCAGGCGGCCCCCATATGTTGGTGCGCCTCACTCTTGCATTCTTCGACGAAAACAAGGCACCCGCAGAGCTCCTCCAAGGAGAGTTATTTGGTGTTGACAAGTGACTCGATCGCCACTGCCATGTCACGGTAAGCCCAAGGTACCATCCATAGTACCTTGACGAGAGCTTTATGCTCACCCACCGGATCACGGACGACATCGAGCTCGTCGATGATGGCCCAAATGCGCATAATTTACTACTCGATCACTTCATCGTCCTTGTACCGGAGTCCCTCGTACTCAGAGCAGCGCATTCGTGCCCAGCGTCCGCGTCCATGCATGGTCTTGAGGGTGTCACGTGCTTCCTTTGGCGTGGACTTAGTGCCCAGCGTCCGCGTTGACTCTGGTGGCACACCCCTTATCAGTGCAACCATGGCGCGCCAGTCTTCGCGGTCCCTACCTTCGTTGGTCTCAACCACAAGCCACAGCTCGTCAGCATTCAACTGCAATTTAGTCATGAGGGCCCAGTAGGTGTATTTCGTTCGCGTTAGCATCATCAGTGGCATGCTGCCACCATAGGTGTGCACGACGCGCACCCCTAACCCTCCTTGTGTGGAGAGCCGCACCAGGATTTCCTCCAGTGCTGCCATTTCCGCTGCCACCTTCTTCTCCTCCAACTCTTTCTTTGTCTTCTCGTCGTCGCTGTCAGTCATCTCGGATCAGACACGGCCAGCGCCTAGTACGGATCAAACACCAACAAGGCTCTGATGCCACTTGTTGTTGAAGCTGGCAACCTCAATGACAGAGATTTGTGAGAGAAAGAGAGAGTGCCAGAGGTGGAAGACAATAGGTTTACGTTGCGAGCTGCCAGTGCAGCTTTTCTGTTATTAAACTAGCCCCAAAACGAGCTGCCGGAAACAAGAAGGAAATGGTCGCCCACGACTAGTTTAATGATCGTGCCATCCCACAATGCTCGCCACAATTCAACCCTACATGCCGGCGATGAGACGTGTCATCCATGCCATCCAGTGGCGCTTCCTCGGACGTTTGAAAAGGCTGCTAACTTCCTCACCGAAAACTACTACATCTGTACGTGCACAAGCACACGCTGATAGACTGAATTTTATTCAGTGACACTGAACTAAAGGAATGTGTTCCAGCGGAAAGCCCTCGCCGCGGGCAACGTCCGACAAACAAATCAGGCATGTGGCCAACTTAACTCTCTTCGGCTTCAACTAAAGTTCCCAATGCCTCTCACTCTCATCGCCTCAAGAGTTCTCACTGTATAATAGTCTATGCCACTCGATGGCTTCACACGCACGATGCACACATGATATCTAGCTTTTACCATTGCTGATTGAGTTCGGTTCCACAAACACAAAGTTTCTTTGTAGCTACACAAACTTCCACAAAATGTACACGGTTGTTTTATTTATAGACACACAACATATGTTGGCGGGCGAGCATGGGTCTGAGGAGCTCATGTAGAGGCCAGGAGAGTAATTATGTGATGTTCCTTGAGAATAATAGATATGTTGTACTCCCTTTATTTCAAAATAAGTGTCCTAATCTTAATACAACTTTGTATTAAAGTTAATACGAAGTTGAGACACTTATTTTAGGACAGAGGGAGTATACGCACATGCATCTGGTGCTGCAAATACTAAATACTAGTTCCAGCTCAAGGTAAGAGCTTGACCTTCTAGAAAGTTCGGTAAAATCACATGCAAGTCATATCCTTTTATTCTCACTAAAGGGATCAGGCGCTCTCCGCACTGAGCCAGTGACAAGCTAACATGCATGAGCAATCAGCTAATGAGCAAAATAAAATATATATATATATATATATATATATATATATATATATATATATATATATATATATATATAGACACACACACTGTAGAGAAAGGTGCCGTAGCTTCCGGGTGCCCTTACACCATCATGAATAGTAAATTCAAAAAATTAAAAAATTTCAAAAGAATCAAAATTATGTGCACATGCTCAAATATTTTAGTTGCTTGCAAATTTTCATGGAGAAATATCTTCCGGTGAGCTCTACAAATGAGGAACAAAATCTATTACTCAAAACTTTGAATAGTGAAATTCTTTTCTTCCGTAGAGCTCAAATGGTTTTTTGGCATGAAATCTTGCAAGCATCTACAAAGTTTGAGCATATTTGATGTCATGAAGTTTCATATTTTTTTATTTACATTTTTTTGTTTACTGTTCATCGTGGGTGTAGGGACCGGGACTTGAAAAACCACTCTCATTTATATTTTTTTTAAAAGGACAATGACCCCTGCCTCTGCATCGAATGATGCACACAACGATTTTATTAATTATTCATTAGGACCTTACAAAGTAATATATCAATAAGTCCAAAGCCACCTTTCTGGCAACATCTGTCGCTACTCCTGTCAAATTGACAAAGGAGTTACTCATGGCCGGGGCCGCCTGCCCAGACCTCACACCAAAGCCCAACATCTAAATCGGAGGCCTCAACTAGGCCACTCAACGGAGGGTCGGGGGCACAAACTGATCCAACGAACTCTCAGTGGGCACCGCATGCGCACGCTGCAGAGTCCGCCACAAACGTCTTTCGCTGATCTATCTGCAGAGTCCTCTACTATATATACGCGTTGACCTTGACAAGCCTGCCGTTGATGCCACCATGACACCAGACAATGCCACTTTCCTGCGTACTTCCAGCCTGACACAACCGTCACAGAGACCCTATTGCACCACACCGCTGAGACTCCACGTTGTCGATGCGTCACGTGGAACGTCGCTCCATCAGAAAAATGTTCCACTGGTCCATTGAGCCGATGCACACCTCCAAAAATGACGTTCCCAAGGGGGGAACGACACAAGATCACTGCCATCATCCGATCGATTGATGAAGGGTTTCCCCCAAAAGTAGCAGGAGGAGTTGGGAGCCTCACCTCAATGATGCTTTCAAAAAGGAAAGGGTGCCAGTGCGTCACCATCACTGGCTTCGGCCATTGGCCGAAGACAAGATCTTCACCCAGATCCGTCGCCTGAGACTACATCCAACAACCGTGCACCTGCCAGACAACCTTCAAAATACTAGATTTAGCCGCCCAGATCCGGCGACCATCCACAACCTCACTACCACCGCGAGAGACCTAACAATCCGGCTAATGCCGGAGTGCGCCACCATTAGAGCTTGGAGGGAGTGCTGCCACCCCACCGTGCCATGCCGGATGACACTACTAGGAAAAGGCCTACTAATGCCGCACTGGTTTTGCCTACTAATGGCGCATTACCAGTGCGCCATTAGTAGCACACCACTAGTATTTTTTATTAATGGCGCACCACTGATGCATCATTAATATCTGGTATACTAATGGCGCACCAGGAAGTGCGCCATTAGTATGTAACACCATGCGCCATTAGTATGCCTCCCGGGGGGCCATACGTAAGCATGTGCTTTGTCATACTAATGGCGCATTCTGTGTTGATGCGCCATTAGTATCTTTTGGCATACTAATGGCGCACCTGGTGGTGATGCGCCATTAGTACGAATATTTGTTTTTTTACTTTTCTGATTTTTGCACAGGTTACAAAATATATTATTGGACAGAATATAGACAACAACACACAGCAACATCAGATTCATCGAATACAATAGAAGATTAGTCTCCGAATACAATTCATCATATTAGTCTCCGAATTCAAAAGACCGAACAAAGATAAAACATTACAAGTCTCAAGACCGCGAGTATCGAGTTTGTCTTTACATTACAAGTCTCAAGACCGTGAGTATCGAGTTTGTCTTCACATTACAAGTCGATATCGATCATCTAAACTACCATCACATAGAAGAGTGTTGTGGTCATCACGATGAGCATCATCGTGATCAAACTGGTCTTCATCCGGTTCCTCCAACGCTCCCTCCTCTCTCCCGCTAGATAGCGGGCGTATCTAGATTCGGCCTCCGCCCTAGTGGTGTACCCTTTGTAACTGTTACCGCTGAAACGGTGAACCTGTCTTCGACACTCCTCCTACTCGTCGTAGACTCCGGGAACCTTACCCTTGTACACGACATACGACGGCATCTCTATGCACAAGCCAAACAACAGACAATACATAAGCAATATGTAAGTATGCAACAAAAGGATCGGAAGAGAAAAGCAAGACATTAATAGCACGATTCATGGTCCTACTAATAAATAGCATCGATTACATCTCAGTTGAACGATTGTCCAAACCAACGAGACATACGAATTCATTAAAGTTTAATTACAACATGAGCCAATCAATGTTTCAGAACTACACATCACTACTTTCGACTCGACTCATCGGACAGGAGCGTGGATGAAGCCGCCGTCTGTCGTGATGGTCATGAAATCGCGGTCATTGTCACCCTGCATTTGTAGCATTCCATCTATCTCATTGTTGGATGGTTGATATCTGAGGAAGAACTGCCCCGAGGTATGAAGGACATCTTGATGGATGATGTCCGCAAACTCCGACTGGATGCGAAAGAATTCTTGTCTGAGGTCCGCGTCCTGGATTGCCGACAAGTTCGCGGCCCAACCTTTGAGATTATCTGGTAGAAGAAGTTGATGATGGTCCCTTACAATCGCCCGCATGTGATGGAGGGCGTAGGAGGCATCCTTCTGACCGCCAGGCGGCTGCTTGACGCAGGAGAACTTCGTATTGTGTGAGAACATGTGCTTGCCGTGACTTATTTAAATGCCCCGTGAAGGTGCCCCAGATTAGGCGAGCTGGGAGAACATCATCAAGAAATTTCTTGACATTTGTGTACTCTATCTTGGAGTTACGGTTCGGGTCGAAATACGTGGCCATGGAATATTTTAGGCTTAAGAGGATGAGTGTGCAATGTGTGTCACTGCACAGAACACGGGTTAGAAAAAAAGAACGATCAAAATCTATGAAATCATATGTTACGGGGCGGTTAAGGGATGACTTACTCGGGAAAGTAAGCCACAAGGAAGTTATCCTTATCTGGGTTTGACAGCATGATACCTTCGAGGTGTGAACTCGCAACTTGGCGGTCCCCAGCGTTGCTCAAGTGCTTGGCACGCATGTAGAAGGGGTCGACTATCACAATATCCGGGGTCTTGTCTCTAATGATCCGCATCTCCATACTCAGCGAAAACAGCCGAACGAAGGTGTAGTGCAGCGGATGAAGGTTAAACATAGCAAGGATGTCATCAAACCGCAGGACGATCGTACCCCCGATGTCGCCATCCACAAAGCGCTTGCCCTCTAGCACCTTGGCCACAAAAACCGGGTATGCCACATCCTTCTCTCTGAGACGCCGCTTCTCCAAAGAAAGAACACTGTCGTGCAGACTCCGTATAGCACCGGTTGCAACATTCAGCATATTTGGTGGTAGCATCACCCTACCCGCCACATGCACCCTCCTCGAGATATCCTTAGGTGAAGGTGGCTCGTCCTGAGCACGGATCGAACTCGGTGCCGGCTGGCTCGCTGCGGCACCCTTGTTAGTCTTTCGTTTCCGTCCCTTCTTCTCGATCTCCTGTAATGGGACCGAGTTCTGCTCACAGACCGCCTTCTTGAGCGTGTTGGGGCTGATAATATTTCGCACCTCAGCGATCTGAGACTCGGTGAAGGAGGGAGCTAGAGGAGTCTCCTGAGAACTAAACGCCAGACGATACCTGTTGCAATTGGATTTCTCCGCCGTACCAGCTAGATTGCGGTCGTCTTGGTTGGGTTCTTGAGAAAGAGGCTTGCAGAACTCGTCAGCGTACCCATGTTCGGCAAAGTACTTATCAACTTTGGTAAATGTACCGTCGTCGTTGTTGTCGTCGTCCGAATCCCGTGCCATAGGGCTGTCCGGATCCTGTGCCATGGGGATGTCCGACAGGTCCGGTAGCGTTGCGGTGTTCTTGCCATGGCTTGGCGCCGGCATGAATGGCGGTCTTGTCTGTGGGGTGGTGTCCCCCTCCCCCAAACGAATCTGGCTCTTCGGCCAAAGTAGGGGCCAGTTTATGCAGGCGCTGAGGATCATCTCATCTTCTTCGTTGGCCCCAGCGGGTCGAACCGGAGGTAACAGCTCGTCGCAGCCTGGCAGCACCCGAACCACTTCAACCCTATACACTATGGGTGGCATCGGATTACCGTGGAACATGGGGTTGCCCGGTTGAACGATTTTGCCCTTGGCGACATCGACCAACTCGGTGCCCACGGCGCGTAAGAGTGCAAGGAACGCTGGCGGTGCCCCGCGAAAACATGGATAGGGCGCCGTGGATGCCCATCAAAGGCAAGAAGATGAAGTCATCGGCCGAGAGGCTTAGTTACCGTGATGCCGCCGAGCTCGGTTATCGTCGAGGCACCGCTAAACGGGCGGCCGCGGTAACCGACGGAGGGGCGCTTGCTGGCGATGTGCCGGCCGGCGTACACCCGGGTGCATTAAGCTCCAATGCCCATGCCGGTGCCGGAGACACGAATACCGCCTCCGCCGAAGACACCAATGGCACCGCCGCCGGAGACACCAATGGCGCCGCCTGCACGCTGTGCGAGTTGCTGGCCATGAAGCTGGGAAAAGGGGGAGGCCCCTGTTGGCCGCCCGCAATCCACGTCGTTAGCCCATGAATCAACGTAGGCACCATGGCGTTGAGCTTCGTTCCTAGTTGTTGTTCCACTTGCTCTTGGAAAAGCTCCGGAATCCGCGCCACCGTGCCTTTGAGTGCTTCAACCTCGCGTCGGCTTTCCGAGCTGGCCTTTTTTCTCCTTCCGCACACCAAATGTATAGTATGACCCCCATTTTGTGGACAAGCCTTTGCCGGCCACACGACCAGCTAACGTCGGCTTAGTGAGCTTATCCTTGCTTTTCATTATGTTCAATGCCCTATTTAAAGGGGTGTCGAAAGGGGAGCTCTGAGACAACCCCGCGCTACTGCTTTCAGTGTCCTGCGAAAGGAACGTGAACCATTTAGAAATATTGGGGATTAATTAGAGTGCAACCATATGGAGCTAATTACGCGGGGGTGTATTGTTGGGAAACGTAGTAATTTCAAAAAATTTCCTATGCACACACAAGATCATGGTGATGTATAGCAACGAGAGGGGAGAGTGTTGTCTACATACCCTTGTAGACCCAGGCGAAGCGATCACAACGTAGAGGAAGTAGTCGACGTTCTCCTCGCGATCCGACCGATCCCGCGCCAAGCACTCGGCGCCCGAAGTTCTTGACACACGACAGCTCGATGACGCCCCTCGACTCCGATCCAGCCGAGTGTCGAGGGAGAGTTTCACAAGACGACGGCGTGGTGACGATCTTGATGTTTCACGGCGCAGGGCTTCGCCTAAGCTTCGCGACGCAGTATGACAGAGGTGGAATATCGTGGAGGGGGCACCGACACGGCTAAGGAACGATCCGTAGATCAATACTTGTGTGTTCTAGGGTGCCCCTGCCCCGTGATATAAAGGATGGAGGGGAGGCCGGCCGGCCTAGAGGAGGCGCACGGGAGGAGTCCTACTCCCACCGGAGTAGGACTCCCTTCCTAGTTGGAATAGGATTGGGGGGGGGAAGAGGAAGGGCCGCCCCCTCCTCGCCCTATTCGGACTGGGGGGGAGGCGGCCACCCCCGGCCGACCCTTCCTCTTCTCCCTCGAGGCCCACCGAGGCCCATTTACCTCGGGGTTCAGTAACCTCCCAGACTCGGTAGAATTCTGCTTTCACCCGAACCATTCCAACTCCAAACATAGGCTTCCAATATATCAATCTTTATGTCTCGACCATTTCGAGACTCCTCGTCATGTCCGTGATCACATCCGGGACTCCGAACTTCTTCGGTACATCAAAATACATAAACTCATAATAACTGTCATCGAAACCTTGCGTGCGCGGACCCTACGGTTCGAGAACAATGTAGACATGACCTAGAACTATTCTCGGTCAATAACCAACAGCGGGACCTGGATGCCCATATTGGTTCCTACATATTCTATGAAGATCTTTATCGGTCAGACCGCATAACAACATACGTTGTTCCCTTTGTCATCGGTATGTTACTTGCCCGAGATTCGATCGTCGGTATCCAATACCTAGTTCAATCTCGTTACCGGCAAGTCTCTTTACTCGTTCCGTAATACATCATCTCGCAACTAACTCATTAGTTACAATGCTTGCAAGGCTTAAGTGATGTGTATTACCGAGAGGGCCCAGAGATACCTCTCCGACAATCGGAGTGACAAAACCTAATCTCAAATACGCCAACCCAACATCTACCTTTGGAGACACTGTAGTACTCCTTTATAATCACCCGCCATTCGTTGTGACGCTTGGTAGCACCCAAAGTGTTCCTCCGTAAACGGAGTTGCATAATCTCATAGTTACAGGAACATGTATATGTCATGGATAAAAGCAGTAGCAACATACTAAACGATCGTGTGCTAAGCTAATGGAATGGGTCATGTCAATCAGATCATTCTACTAATGATGTGACCTTGTTAATCAAATAACAACTCCTTTGTTCATGGTTAGGAAACATAACCATCTTTGATTAACAAGCTAGTCTAGTAGAGGCATACTAGTGACATGTTGTTTTGTCTATGCATTCACACATGTATCATGTTTCCGGTTAATACAATTCTAGCATGAATGATAAACATTTATCATGAAATAAGGAAATAAATAATAAATTTATTATTGCCTCTAGGGCATATTTCCTTCAGTCTCCCACTTGCACTAGAGTCAATAATCTGGATTACATAGTAATGATTTTAACACCCATGGAGTCTTGGTGCTGATCATGTTTTGCTCGTGGAAGAGGCTTAGTCAACGGGTCTGCAACATTCAGATCCGTATGTATCTTGCAAATCTCTATGTCTCCCACCGACTAAGTCCGGATGGAATTGAAGCGCCTCTTGATGTGCTTGGTCCTCTTGTGAAATCTGGATTCCTTCGCTAAGGCAATTGCTCCAAGATTGTCACAGAAGATTTTCATTGACCCGATGCACTAGGTATGACACCTAGATCGGATATGAACTCCTTCATCCGCACTCCTTCATTAGCTGCTTCGAAGCTGCTATGTACTCCGCTTCACATGTAGATCCCGCCACGACGCTTTGTTTAGAACTGCACCAACCGACAGCTCCTCCGCTTAGTGTAAATACGATCCGGTCTGCGATTTAGAATCGTCTCGGATCGTGTCAAAGCTTGCATCAACGTAACTGCCATTTATGAGCTCTTTGTCACCTCCATATATGAGAAACATATCCTTAGTCCTTTCCTGTATTTCAGATGTTCTTGACCGCTGTCCAAAGGATCCACTCTGGATTATTTTGGTACCTCCTGCTAGGCTTATAGCAAGGCACACATCAGTCTGGTACACAAGATTGCATACATGATAGAGCCTATGGCTGAAGCATAGGAACATCTTTCATTTCTCTCTATCTTCTGCAGTTGGTCGGGCATTGAGTCTTACTCAACTTCACACCTTGTAACACGTGCAAGAACCCTTTCTTTGCTTGATCCATTTTGAACTTCTTCAAAATTTTGTCAAGGTATGTGCTTTGTGAAAGTCCAATTAAGCGCCTTGATCTATCTCTATAGATCTTAATGCCCAATATGTAGGCAGCTTCACCGAGGTCTTTCATTGAAAAACTCTTATTCAATTATCCCTTTATGCTATCCAGAATTCTATATCATTTCCGATCAGCAATATGTCATCTACATATAATATCGAAATGCTACTGAGCTCCCACTCACTTTCTTGTAAATACAAGCTTCTCCAAAAGTCTCAGATAAACCCAAATGCTTTGATCACACTATCAAAGCGCTTATTCCAACTCCGAGATGCTTGCACCAGTCCATAGATGGATCGCTGGAGCTTGCACACTTTGTTAGCTCCCTTTGGATCGATAAAACCTTCTCGTTGCATCATATACAACTCTTCTTCCGTAAATCCATTCAGAATGCGTCTTTACATCCATTTGCCAAATTTCATAATCATAAAATGCGGCAATTGCTAACATGATTCGGACGGACTTAAGCATCGCCACGGGTGAGAAGGTCTCATCGTAGTCAATCCCTTGAACTTGCCGAAAACCTTTTGCGCACAAGTCGAGCATTATAGACAAGAATATTACCGTCGCCGGTCTTCTTCTTGAAGATCCACTTGTTTTCTATTGCTTGCCTACCCTCGGGCAAGTCAACCAAAGTCCATACTTTGTTTTCATACATGGATCCCATCTCGATTTCATGGCCTCAAGCCATTTTATGGAATCTGGGCTCACCATCGCTTCTTCATAGTTCGTGAGGTTCATCATGATCTAGTAGCATAATTTCCGAACAGGATTGCCGTACCACTGTGCGGATCTTACTCGTTGATCTACGAGGTTCTCAGAGTAACTTGATCTCAAGTTTCATGATCAACATCATCAACTTCCTCACTACTTGGTGTAGGTGTCTCGTAAACCGTTTCTGCGATTTAACTACTTTCAAGTAAGGGAGAAGGTACTATTACCTCATCAAGTTCCACTTTCCTCCCACTCACTTCTTTCGAGAGAAACCTTTCTAGAAAGGATCCATTCTTAGCAACGAATGTCTTGCCTTCGGATCTGTGATAGAAGGTGTACCCAACTGTCTCCTTTGGGTATCCTATGAAGACACATTCGATTTGGGTTCGAGCTTATCAGGTTGAAGCTTTTTCACATAAGCATCGCATCCCCAAACTTTAAGAAACGACAACTTTGGTTTCTTGCTAAACCACAGTTCATAAGGTGTCGTCTCAACGGATTTCGACGGTGTTCTATTCAGTGTGAATGCGGCCGCCTCTAGAGCATAACCCCAAAACGATAGCGGTAAATCTGTAAGAGACATCATAGATCGCACCATATCTAGTAAAGTGCGACATGACGCTCGACACACCATTACGCTGTGGTGTTCCGGTGGCGTGAGTTGCGTAAACTATTCCGCATTGTTTCAAATGTAGACCAAACTCAGAACTCAAATATTCACCTCCACGATCGATCGTAGAAATTTAATTTTCTTGTTACGATGATTTTCAACTTCACTCTGAAATTCTTTGAACTTTTCAAACGTTTCAGACTTATGTTTCATTAAGTAGATATACCCATATCCGCTTAAGTCATCTGTGAAGGTGAGAAAATAACGATATCCGCCATGAGCCTCAACATTCATCGGACCACATACATCTCAGTATGTATGATTTCCAACAAATCTGTTGCTCTCTCCATAGTACCGAGAACGGTGTTCTAGTCATCTTGCCCATGAGGCACGGTTCATAAGTGCCAAGTGATTCATAATCAAGTGACTCCAAAAGTCCATCAAGATGGAGTTTCTTCATGCGCTTTATACCGATATGACCTAAACGGCAGTGCCACAAATAAGTTGCACTATCATTATCAACTCTGCATCTTTTGGCTTCAACATTATGAATATGTGTATCACTACTATCGAGATTCAACAAAAATAGACCACTCCTCAAGGGTGCATGACCATAAAAGATATTACTCATATAAATAGAACAACCATTATTCTCTCGATTTAAATGAATAACCGCCTCGCATCAAACAAGATCCAGATATAATGTTCATGCTCAACGCAGCACCAAATAACAATTATTTAGGTCTAAAACTAATCCCAAGGTAGATGTAGAGGTAGCGTGCCGACCGCGATCACATCGACTTTGGAACCATTTCCCACGCGCATCGTCACCTCGCCCTTTGCGGTGTTCGCTTAATCCGTAGTCCTGTTTCGAGTTGCAAATATTAGCAATGAACTAGTATCAAATACCCAAAGTGCATGCGAGCTCTAGTAAGGTACACATCAATAACATGTATATCACATATACCTTTGTTCACCTTGCCATCCTTCTTATCCACCAAATACTTGGGGCAGTTCCGCTTCCAAAGGACTACCGCTTGCAGTAGAAGCACTCGGGCCAGGCTTAGGTCCGGACTTGGGTTTCTTCTCCGAGCAAACAACTTGCTTGCTGTTCTTCTTGAAGTTCCTTCTTCTTCCCTTTGCCTTTCTTCTTGAAACTAGTGGTCTTATTGACCATCAACACTTGATGCTCCTTCTGATTTCTACCTCCGCAGCCTTTAGCATTGTAAGAGCTCTGCATAGTCTTTACTAACCCTTGCATATTATAGTTCATCACGAAGCCTTTGTAGCTTGGTGGCGTGATTGAAGAATTTCATCAATGACACAATCATCCGGAAGATTAACTCCCAATTGTGTCAAGTGATTGTAGTACCCGGACATTCGAGTATGTGCTCACTAATGTAACTATTCTCCTCCATCTTGCAGCTATAGAACTTATTGGAGACTTCATATCTCTCAATCCGGGCATTCTGTGGAATATCAACTTCAACTCCGAACATATCATATGCTCCATGACATTCAAAACGCCGTTGAAGTCCCGGTTCTAAGCCGTAAAGCATGGCACAATCGAACTATAGAGTAGTCATCAGCTTTGCTCGCCAGACGTTCTTAACGCCGCCGGTTACATCGAAGAGGCTCGCACCCAGCGGTGCATCCAGGCGTAACTCTTACATGCAGCAATGAGGATAATCCTCGAGTTACGGACCCGATCCGTGTAATTGCTACCATCATCTTTCAACTTTGTTTTCTCAAGGAACGCATTAAAATTCAACGAACAACAAAGACGAGCCATCTATCTACAATCAAACATAAACAAGCAAGATACTATCGGTACTAAGTTCATGATAAATTTAAGTTCAATTAATCATATTACTTAAGAACTCCCACTTAGAAAGACATCTCTAGTCATCCAAGTGATCACGTGATCCACATCAACTAAACCATAACCGATCATCACGTGAAATGGAGTAGTTTTCAATGGTGAACATCTTATGTTGATCATATCTACTATATGATTCACGCCGACCTTTCGGTCTCCGTGTTCCGAGGCCATATCTCGCATATGCTAGGCTCGTCAAGTATAACCCGAGTATTCTGCGGTGCAAAATTGGCTTGCACCCGTTGTAGATGGACGAGAGCTTATCACACCCGATCATCACGTGGTGTCCGGGCACGATTTAACTTTGGCAACGGTGCATACCGGGAGAACACTTCTTGATAATTTAGTGAGAGATCATCTTATAATGCTACCGTCAATCAAAGCAAGATAAGATGCATAAAAGGATAAACATCACATGCAAATCAATATAAGTGATATGATATGGTCATCATCATCTTGTGCTTCATGATCTCCATCTTGCAGCACCACCACTACAAGGATTCTGGTCTATTGCAACAAAATTTATTTCTACAACTATGTTTTGTTGCAATAAAACGCAATATTACCACAAATTCTCTGGTTGTGGTAATAGGTCGCACATATTGCCATAACTTAGTTTTGTCACAATAAATAGTAACTTTGTTGCAATTGAGGCCTCATATTGCAACAAATTGTATCAGTGTTGCAATATGGCAGCGGTATGGCGACAAACAAATTGCGTTGCCTGAGGGCAGTCATTTTGTTGTAATAGAGACTAGGTATTTCAACAAAATAACTATCCGTGGCAATATTCGGAAATATATTGCAACACAGGCGTGACATTGCATTAGTTACAGTTATTGTTGCAAAAAAGTGGCTAACTATTGCAACAAACTAAATCAGCGTTGCAATATGGTAGCAATATTGCGATAACAAAATTCCATTGCGCCAAGCAGTCATTTTGTTGCAATAGAGACTAGGTATTTCAACAAGATAACTATTTGTGGTAATATTCGAAAAGATATTGCAACATCGATATGACGTTGCATTAGTTACAGGTAAAACAGTGGAGAAATATATTATTCAAATTTATAGATATTAAGTTATTATTTTTGCAAGCTCTAAGGAGTAATTAGAATATTTTTAAATTACACCAATTTCAATTAACCAAAACTGTGGAAAAAGGTTATAAATGAATAGAATGCACTTTCTTGATAGGAATACATATTTAACACGTTAAATTTGGATTTGAAATGTCCAAGAAATGTTCGCCTATGTAAAAAAAACTTGTTGACGAGTTCCAGAAATTGGGGAACATTCCTTGAAATTGGGGAACATTCCTTGAAATTGTGTGTCTTTGTTTGAGCAGAATCTTTTTTAAATTCATGATTTTTAAATTCATGATTTCTATTCCCGATAACGATGGATAGGCGAACATTCCTTGAAATTGGGGAACAACTTTTGAAATTCAGAAAGATTTTTTTGAGCAGAATCTTTTTAAAATTCATGATTTTTATTGTGAATATGTGACTTTTTAAAAAAAATGAAATGATTTTTTAAAAATTTCGAAGCATTGTTTTGAATAAAAATCATGGACATTTTTTTTGTGGAGACGGACTTTATTTTTCTATCATGAATTTTTTTTGAAGCGATGAACATTTTTTTAAAAAACTCATGAACATTTTATAAATTTATGAATTTTTTAAAAGATAAGTATATCTATATAATAGACGACGCATCCCCATATTAAACATATAACGCATTTGGCCTGGTGGGAAGCGGTGAACGTTTTTGAAAAAACTCATGAACATTTTTAAAATTTACGAATTTTTTAAAAGACGGGATATCTATATAATAGAGGATGCATCCCCATATAAACATATCACGGATTTGGCCTGGTGACTTGCTTGCCCAGCAATGGGGCAAGAGCTTGCGCGTGCGAATCCCCTCGTCGTGTTTTTTCCTTTTAATTGTCGGCACACTTTTTTCTTTTATTACTCGGCCCACAGACAAATGGGCCCTTTAGCTATAAAAATACGAGATACTATGCAACGTGTAGAGTCAGGACTGCTGTTTCAACCTGAAAGACCGTATTGAGCATGTATTTTCTTGTGCCAGGGCTGTATTGAAGCACTTTGCAACCACCAGGACCAAGTTGGACCTCGCCAGCCAGCGATTACGAGGACGATAGATGCAATTATCTTGAGTATAAATCACAGAGAAAGATTTCTATTCTTGAGGATGCGGAACTTAATGAGGAGTAATAATCTACACTGCAGGAGAGTGAGGGTATCAAATAAAGATTTGTTACTTCAAAGCAGGGAAGTGACCAGGTGGCAACTCGCAAAATCAGAAGCCTCAACCCAATCAAATCATGAAGCACTACCACAACATATGGACCACTCGAAGATTCGGAAAAATCCTGCGGGAACGACACACAAAATACATGTCTAAGCTAGCTTGGGTTGTCGCTTCCTGGCGCTGATAGACGGGCCGGATCCACCACATGACCATAGCCCGGAGTGCTCTCAGCGCCCCAATTTGAGGGAGCTTAGAAACGTAGAAGATTTGCACACAATTTTCTTGCTGGCCGGATGAGAATTATTTTGTGTGTGAAATGCTAGGACTAAATTTAACTTCATTGCAAAGCAATATTTGTTCTCAAAGTTTGAATTTTTTCATGGCAACTAGGAAGTAAACAAAGACACACAATTGTAGATCCATGATGTAACAACACGTTCCTAATGCAAAAGATCTCATAACGAAATTGGTTATTAATTTACACAGTTGAATCTTTATGGTTTTTGTTGAAACAAAAATGAGATGATTATGTTGGACCTACTCTAGCGCGGAGGAACTCTCCACGGATTGTTCGGTAAGATGAAAGATGTTTAGACCGCCCCATCTCAAGATCAAAATGTGAGATCGAGAGTGACCCTCATCAACCCATCCCATCTTTACTTGTGTTTCAAGGCAAGAATATAACCTAGTAGTTTTAAAGTGAGGGTCACATGAGGTTTATGTGGGCTATAGTTCAAAATTGGCAAAGTTTTTGCTACTTTCTGAAATGATTTCTGAAATTGTAGTGCAAAGATGGTTGTACCTACAGCCGGATCGTCCGGCGACAATGCGCTAGCACCGGTCGCAACCCCTACTTCAGCGGGACGGCAAGCCTCGTCCGATGAGCCGCCCCTCTGACCTTGCACGTCGCTCTTGGTCGGCCATGTCTCCCGTCGCCCTCTTCCTCCATCCTCGGTGCTGACCAAGCAGTTCCTTCGTCCCTTTACCCGACCTTCGCCCGTGAGCTCGAGCCTCTCCACTGACCATGGATGCGAGCTTCCCACACGCCGATTGCCGCCGTACTTAGGGAAGATGATGGGCGTGAGACGATTTCATCGGGAATCTCCCGAACTAGTTCGGAAGGAAGAAGACAGTGGTGAGACGATTTATCGGGACTTGAAAACACTCAATGAAAACAACAGTGCAAAATATGGTATCCTCTAAACATATGATGTCATGGATTGGTCACGTTGAACTACTTATAGGTACCATACATGTATACTAAATAACCGGGAAACAATGTACAAATAATAAATATACAAATATCGACGGCGAGAATGTTAGAGGGGAGAACGCCGGATCGCACCTCAATTATTCTTGGATTTGGTGGTCTTTTCAACAAGAAATAACTTTTTACAAACATATTTAGTAACATTATTTTTTGCAGCGTATATATCTCATATTTCTTTGAAATATTTCTTCCAATTTCTTTAATTATTCTAAACATTCCATCCAAAATAATTACTTTCCCACCACCTAATTTCGGTTTACTGTAGTTTGCGCCAATATTTTGTGTTCCCACAAAAAAAATAGTCTATTTATCCTTGCGTTCCTAACTACCCACGATTACTATTCTAAACCAAATCACACGGCGTCTTCACGGGCGATTGGATCTGAGCTCTCGTTCTGGTTCCTCCGTCACGGCGTCCACACAGCGAACCACACCGGAGTCAACCGCACGACGAGGAGACGTCGTCCTCGATCTCACCCTCCTCCGCGCCCGCCGACGCGGGCCGCGTCACCGTGTCCTCGGCCATGCTGCCAGCGGCAGCGATGCGGTCTGGCGTCGGCGCCGACGGAGTTCCCGTCTTCTTCCCTGCATTGCGAGCGCAGTGCGGGCCTGCCTACGTCGGGGTTGCTCGCCACATGGCCGACCCGGAGGTGGAGACGCTGCGACCAGGTTCATCACCAAGCCGCATCCCTGAACCTCCCTAGCGAGTGCTGTAGATGCAGTACCGCCGTTGTATCCCGCCCCCATGATCCAGACGTGCAGGCCAGATCCGCCGCCGTCGGGAGTAGTGCAGAGTCGTGGTCGTGCGCTATCATACAGCCTCAATGCGTCAACCCCGGCCATCTCTACGTCGGACGTCCATGCCTCATCATGGATGACCTCCAACACTGTTCTGCTGCCCTGAAGGAACAAAACATCCGTCTCTCGGACAACATCCCCTGTCCCCGCTAAGATCGCCCCTTTTAAACAGTTGAGCGGCATCGCTCCTATGGTCTCCACCATCAGCTTCGTGTCTCCCCTTTGGTGACCTCAAAAGCGCATGCGTAGTATCAGTATCATAGTTGTAATTACTAATCATAGTTTTAAATAGCGCGCTAAGCATCTTAGCGGCAGACCTCTTCCAAATGCTATAGCGTGCTATAGCGAAGCTATAGCGCGTTATTTAAAATGTTTGTTCATTTGTTTGGACCAAAGTCTTTTAGCGCAAGACCTTTTGTAAACGCTATAGCGTGCTATAGCGGAGCTATATCGGGCTATTTAAAACAGTGTTACTAATCCATACAATTGTTATTATTTCGCTGTTATTTGCAGATCTGTTTTTGTGTGCTAAAGTTGGCTGGGTACTTTGGCCACTTTCACTTGAAATAACAAAGATAGAAAGGAGCATATATGGTTTCATCTTTCATGCCTCTCATGTTTCGGTACTGTACCTACAAATTTTTAGATACACACTGGACTACGGCATAGTATTAAAGTGCACCACATCGACTATATCATTGCCTCCAAATGGTTACTTGATCTCTGTATTATAGCTGATGGTGTAATCGATGTTTCAGCTGGATGTATATCTGATACAGTCACCGGTTATGATTCTTTTTATTTGCTTAGTAGCTTTTGTTGTAGATTCTAGGTTTGTTTTGTCAGCTAACAGGACCTTCCATACATTAACAAATATATCTTTAGCTGATTGTTACCTACTTGACTTCATTTGGCCACACCAGCAAGTTACATATATATGTTGACTCCTGCATATGAATGACAGCAATATATTGGCATCTACCTGCTGATCACGAGTTCACGACTGAGATTCGAGATGGATAAGGTATTCCCTTCTTAACACGAATATGTTTTGTTTTCCTGAAAGAAAAACTTGACAGTCCAAACATAGTTTTTATATTTGCAGTTATGCAAATTATGTTGGGATCTCCTTATTCTTATGCTTTGTTATTCAGGACACTACCGCTTTAGATCATCTTTTAATTTTCTTTATCATGAACATCTATTTCAATGTTGTTTCTCAGCGATTGGTGTAGGTCATTCAGAACCCACTCCAACATTTCGTCGGGTTTGTTAGGTCTTTGCCTCCATTTAGTTAGCCCCTTGAGTTTTCCAAGTTATCATGCATGTATTACTGGATAATTCATCGCACTTTTAATCTATAGTGGACTAAGGAGATTTATGCTGCTACCCCATAAGTAATACTTCAATAGTGAGCTACCTTCTGCATTGGAGAGTTCTCTTTTTAAGGTATACCATTCTAAATTATTTTTTGATTTTATATTAATAATCGTTTGTTCAGTCACTATTGTTGTGACCTCCATGATAATTATTGCCTCCTAATTCTAGCAAATATTCACCGGTTATGTATGGTTCTCTATTTGCGCATCACCAGTTGTAAAGGGTCCAATATAATCAATTTACTAAACTTTTCTTGGGATATTCTTACGTAAATTGCTATCAAATGTACACAATTTCCATTTTTCTGTCGGTGTAAACTTACCAGATTATTCAAGTTTTTCTTAATTTGCTTCAGGGAACAACCCAATGTCATCACGCCATGTTAATGCTAAGCCCCTTGATTGATTTTGTGTGCAGGAAGGAAAGGCTCTATTGTCTTAACAAGGGTGGAAAGTATAATAGCATACATAAACCAACATGGACAACCCAAATCTGGTAAATTGTTTATGTCACTTATGCTGTCTCTAGCATTTGCTATGGGGTAAATTGCTAAACCTTCAAGAGTGCTCATTAGAGTGAGGACGTTATCGGACATTCACCCTACCATCCATCGACTCATTGTTGTTGATATCATAGTGCATACAACCTTTTTCACATGTGTTATCGTATTTTACAATCGATAATGCACTGCTTATGTATATTCATTTCTTGTATGCTTTACAGAAGAGATGGGACCTGGAAGATAGAACAGAAACAGATGAAAAAGTTCTTAAAATTGCGAAAGAGCGATATAGAGGCTGGCGATCAACTCTAAGTTCTTAAAACAGATGATTGAGTATTTTGGCACTGATTCAAAATTTCAGGTTATCTCTAAGATCACTCTTTGTCTACTATGTGTTAAGATGAAGTTGCTTGTCTGACTGGTTATATTTGGTTTCAATGACTTGATAGGAACGCAGCCAAAAGAACATCGATACCCATAAGAAACTGATGACAAAAGACAGAATTGGATCAAAATCTTATTTGCAATGAAGTTTTGAGAAGGTATAAGTCTAACTAAATATGTATGCCTCGCTGCTAACTATGGTTTCATGTTTCAAGCATCTCATTGCTATATTACTTGCACAGAAACTTGGAAACTGGAGAAGAGTCAGATTGTATTGCTTCTGTGGGAACTCACCCACGCGAAGAATGAAACATGGTCTAACACAGAGTCCCAATATGTTTACGCGAGTACACTGACTTTTGGTTAATTATTCAATGATGTGCATTCGGCATGCTTCTTCATTAGCTGGGATTATTCATGTGTTGGATCATGTTATTCTTGTTTCAGAATTTATAGTGTCAATATTGGTGGATGTTTGCTATGAGAATTATGTATTTTATGAATCTACATATTGTATGTATGGTTTTGAATATTGTAATTGAATGCCTGTATTTTTTTTACGTTTGCAGTAGGCTATTACCACAACCCACTTTTGGTTGCCACATGTTAGCACCACGAAAAGTTTAAATTGTCGCAATAGTTTCTCGCTACAAACATTACACCCGCTGTGAAACCTATTTATCACCACCAAAACTAGTATGTTGCAATTTTATGTTACGACGACTGGAATATTTGTTGCCATAATTTAATGCCACAAGTGTAGTTGTTTGTGGTAAAATGCCTAATGCCACGAAAACAAGAATTGTTGCCATAGTCTATTGCCACAATTGATTGTTGCCACGGAAGAGTATGCACCACAAAACGAGCGTCGTTGGCATATGTTGTTGCCACAAATGTCTATTGCCACAAGCTATGAGTTGCCATGATTCGTTACATGTTGCATTAAAGCTATCTCCACAAAGCGAATTGTGGCATCAGGTGAGTGTTGCCACGGGAAAACATGTGGCAACTTCCCACATGATTGTTGCAATAGCACACTTTATTGCCACAGTTGCTTTTTTGTGGCAATAACCTATTACCATGTGTCCAGTCGCAACGGCTGCCAACGAATGATGTTTCGTGGCAATAGGTACTTATCGCCACAAGTCGGCATGTATTGCGACAAACGATTTTGTTGCAATAGACCCAGATCCTTGTAGTGCACCATGATCACCATCGTCACCGGCGCGACACCTTGATCTCCATCGTAGCATCGTTGTCGTCTCGCCAAACTTATGCTTCTACGACTATCGCTACCGCTTAGTGATAAAGTAAAGCATTACAGGGCGATTGCATTGCATACAATAAAGCGACAACCATATGGCTCCTGCCAGTTGCCGATAACTTCGGTTACAAAACATGATCATCTCATACAATAAAATATAGCATCACGTCTTGACCATATCACATCACAACATGCCCTGCAAAAACAAGTTAGACGTCCTCTACTTTGTTGTTGCAAATTTTACGTGGCTGCTACGGGCTTAAGCAAGATATAGTCTCACCTACGCATCAAAACCACAACGATACTTCGTCAAATAGACTCCGTTTTAACCTTCTCAAGGACCGGGCGTAGCCACACTCGGTTCAACTAAAGTGAGAGAGACAGGCACCCACCAGTCACCTTTAAGCAACGAGTGCTCGCAGCGGTGAAACCAGTCTCGCGTAAGCGTACGCGTAATGTCGGTCTGGGCCGCTTCATCTCACAATACCGCTGAACCAAAGTATGACATGCTGGTAGGTAGTATGACTTGTATCGCCCACAACTCACTTGTGTTCTACTCGTGCAAAACATCAAACCATAGAAAAACCTAGGCTCGGATGTCTTTGTTGGGAAACGTAGTAATTTCAAAAAATTTCCTAAGCACACACAAGATCATGGTGATGTATAGCAACGAGAGGGGAGAGTGTTGTCTACATACCCTTGTAGACCCGGCGGAAGCGATCACAACATAGAGGAAGTAGTCGACGTTCTCCTCGCGATCCGACCGATCGGCGCGTTACATTCGGCGCCCAGTTCTTGACACACGTACAGCTCGATGACGCCCTCGTACTCGATCCAGCCGAGTGTCGAGGGAGAGTTTCACAAGACGACGGCGTGGTGACGATCTTGATGTTTCACGGCGCAGGGCTTCGCCTAAGCTTCATGACAGTATGACCGAGGTGGAATATCGTGGAGGGGGCACCGACACGGCTAAGGAACGATCCGTAGATCAATACTTGTGTGTTCTAGGGTGCCCCCTGCCCCGGATATAAAGGAGGGAGGGGAGGCCGGCCGGCCTAGAGGAGGCGCTGAGGAGTCCTACTCCCACCGAGTAGGACTCCCCCTGTCCTAGTTGGAATAGGATTGGGGAGGGGAAGAGGAAAGGGCGCCGCCTCCTTGTCCTATTCGGACTGGGGGGGGAAGGCCACCCCCTGGCCGACCCTTCCTCTTCTCCCTTGAGGCCCACCGAGGCCCATTTACCCCGGGGTTCCGTAACCTCCCAGATACTCAGTAAATTCTGTTTTCACCCGAACCATTCAACTCCAAACATAGGCTTCCAATATATCAATCTTTATGTCTCGACCATTTCGAGACTCCTCGTCATGTCCGTGATCACATCGGGACTCAACTTCTTCGGTACATCAAAATACATAAACTCATAATAAGCATCATCGAAACCTTAAGCGTGCGGACCCTACGGTTCGAGAACAATGTAGACATGACCTAGAACTATTCTCGGTCAATAACCAACAGCGGGACCTGGATGCCCATATTGGTTCCTACATATTCTACGAAGATCTTTATCGGTCAGACCGCATAACAAATACGTTGTTCCCTTTGTCATCGGTATGTTACTTGCCCGAGATTCGATCGTCGGTATCCAATACCTAGTTCAATCTCGTTACCGGCAAGTCTCTTTACTCGTTCCGTAATACATCATCTCGCAACTAACTCATTAGTTACAATGCTTGCAAGGCTTAAGTGATGTGTATTACCGAGAGGGCCCAGAGATACCTCTCCGACAATCGGAGTGACAAAACCTAATCTCGAAATACGCCAACCCAACATCTACCTTTGGAGACACCTGTAGTACTCCTTTATAATCACCCAGTTACGTTGTGACGTTTGGTAGCACCCAAAGTGTTCCTCCGGTAAACGGGAGTTGCATAATCTCATAGTTACAGGAACATGTATATGTCATGGATAAAAGCAGTAGCAACATACTAAACGATCGTGTGCTAAGCTAATGGAATGGGTCATGTCAATCAGATCATTCTACTAATGATGTGACCTTGTTAATCAAATAACAACTCCTTTGTTCATGGTTAGGAAACATAACCATCTTTGATTAACAAGCTAGTCTAGTAGAGGCATACTAGTGACATGTTGTTTTGTCTATGCATTCACACATGTATCATGTTTCCGGTTAATACAATTCTAGCATGAATGATAAACATTTATCATGAAATAAGGAAATAAATAATAACTTTATTATTGCCTCTAGGGCATATTTCCTTCATGTATTCCTTACCAGAACAAGCTCAAGCGCCCTGGTCTTCGCATCCGTGGTAAGCTCCTTTGTTATCGGGTCCTCCTTGTACCGGGCCCTGACATAGTTCCTCGTCTGCTTGTCACCGCTGTATTTCTCGAAGCGGGGGGGTAGGCCTTGCTCGGCACGCTCCGTGTCCTCCTTGTCCCATATAGGCTCCGCCACTCTGTAACCGTCGGGACCGAGTTTGTGTTCCCCTAAGTTCAACTCCCGCATTTCTTTCCCCCACTGACTTGATTCGGAGGTTGCGCTGCTCTCGCACTTGATCTTGAACTCCTTGTACTCATCTTCGCTCATCAAAGGATATTTCGCCTTGATCTTCTCATAACTATCACCTTTATCAATCATTCTCTTCACCGCGCTTCTCCAAGTAGACAGGGCCATGCTCATCTTCATGAGGGCGGCACTGTTCACTTTATTCCCTGAGAGGCGTGTGTTTTCAAATTCGGCGGGGAACTTGTATCGTTCGTGCAGCTTCGTGAAGAGGAGGTTGCGCAAATTATCGTGGTCCTTATTCCTAAGGTTATCGGTGTTGATCGAGACGGTGCTCCGGAGAATGCACCCGAGCTGAAGCGCGTACCCCTTGACTATATGTTTGGGCTCCGTTGGATTCCCGTCGGAGTCCACTTGAGTGAATTCCTCCTTGAGGGTGCAGAGCGCATTCGGGCGCCGGTCCTTCCTTTGCTTCTTCGGTTGGCTGCCATCTGTGTGTGCGCCGCCATCACTAGTGGTGGCATCCTCGGCGGCACCATCAGTGGTGTTATCCCCGATGCCACTAGGGGTTGTGTAGTCAGGATCGGTGTCTTCCGCGGCGTCCTCATTGTTGGGGAACGTAGTAATTTCAAAAAAATTCCTACGCACACGCAAGATCATGGTGATGCATAGCAACGAGAGGGGAGAGTGTTGTCTACATACCCTTGTAGACCGAAGCGGAAGCGATCACAACGTAGAGGAAGTAGTCGTACGTTCTCCTCGCGATCCAACCGATCCCAGCGCCGTTACTCCGGCGCCTCCGAGTTCTTGACACACGTACAGCTCGGTGACGCTCCTCGGGCTCCGATCCAGCAAAGCTCGGGGAGAGAGTTCCGTCAGCACGACGGCGTGGTGACGATCTTGATGTTCTACCGACGCAGGGCTTCGCCTAAGCACTGCTACGATATGACCGAGGTGGATTATGGTGGAGGGGGGCACCGCACACGGCTAAGGAACGATCTCAAGGATCAACTTGTGTGTCTATGGGGTGCCCCCTGCCCCCGTATATAAAGGAGGGAGGGAGGAGGAGGCCGGCCTAGGGAGGAGGCGCGCCATAGGGGAGTCCTACTCCCACCGGGAGTAGGATTCCCCCTTTCCTAGTCAAACTAGGGATCCTTCCATGTATTAGGAGTAGGAGACTAGGAAGGGGAAGAGAGAAGGGAAGGAAGGAGGGGGTGCGGCCTCCCCTAGCCCAATTCGGACTAGGGCAGGGGGCGCGGCCTGCCTAGGGCAGCCCCTCTCTCTTTCCCGTATGGCCCATAAGGCCCAATACTTCTCCCCGGCGAATTCCCGTAACTCTCCGGTACTCCGATAAATACCCGAATGACTCGGAACCTTTCCGAACTCCGAATATAGTCGTCCAATATATCGATCTTTACGTCTCGACCATTTCGAGACTCCTCGTCATGTCCCCGATCTCATCCGGGACTCGAACTCCTTCGGTACATCAAAACTCATAAACTCATAATATAACCGCCTTGAAACCTTAAGCGTGCGGACCCTACGGTTCGAGAACAATGTAGACATGACCGAGACACGTCTCCGGTCAATAACCAATAGCGGGACCTGGATGCCCATATTGGTTCCTACATATTCTACGAAGATCTTTATCGGTCAGACCGCATAACAACATACGTTGTTCCCTTTGTCATCAGGATGTTACTTGCCCGAGATACCAGCAAGTCTCTTTACTCGTTCCGTAATACATCATCTCGCAACTAACTCATTAGTTGCAATGCTTGCAAGGCTTAAGTGATGTGCATTACCGAGAGGACCCAGAGATACCTCTCCGACATTCGGAGTGACAAATCCTAATATCGAAATATGCCAACCCAACATCTGCCTTTGGAGACACCTGTAGTACTCCTTTATAATCACCCAGTTACATTGTGACGTTTGGTAGTACCCAACGTGTTCCTCCGGTAAACGGGAGTTGCATAATCTCATAGTTATAGGAACATGTATAAGTCATGGCGAAAAGCAATAGCAACATACAAAACGATCGGGTGCTAAGCTAATGGAATGGGTCATGTCAATCAGATCATTCAACTAATGATGTGACCTTGTTAATCAAATGACAAGTCCTTTGTCTATGGTTAGGAAACTTAACCATCTTTGATTAACAAGCTAGTCTAGTAGAGGCATACTAGTGACACTCTGTTTGTCTATGTATTCACACATGTATTATGTTTCCGGTTAATACAATTCTAGCATGAATAATAAACATTTATCATGATATAAGGAAATAAATAATAACTTTATTATTGCCTCTAGGGCATATTTCCTTCAGTCTCCCACTTGCACTAGAGTCAATAATCTAGATCACATCACCATGTGATTAACATCGATAGTTCACATCATCATGTGATTGACACCCATAGTTCACATCGCCATGTGACCAACACCCAAAGGGTTTCCTAGATTCAGTAATCTAGTTCACATCGCTATGTGATTAACACCCAAAGAGTACTAAGGTGTGATCATGTTTTGCTTGTGAGAGAATCTTAGTCAACGGTTCTTTCACATTCAGATCTGTTATGTATTTTGCAAATTTCTATGTCAACAATACTCCGCACGTAGCTACTCTAGCTAATTGCTCCCACTTTCAATATGTATCTAGACCGAGACTTAGAGTCATCTAGATTGGTGTCAAAACTTGCATCGACATAACCCTTTTACGACGAACCTTTTGTCACCTCCATAATCGAGAAACATATCCTTATTCCACTAAGGATAATTTTTGTCCGCTGTCTGTGATCTACTCCTAGATCACCATTGTACTCCTTGCTTAACTCAAAGGTAGGGTATACAATAGATCTGGTACACAGCATAGCATACTTTATAGAACCTATGGCCAAGGCATAGGGAATGACTTTCATTCTCTTTCTATCTTCTGCCGTGGTCGGGTTTTGAGTCTTACTCAACTTCACACCTTGTAACACAGGCAAGAACTCTTTCTTTGACTGTTCCATTTTGAACTACTTCAAAAACTTGTCAAGGTATGTTCTCATTGAAAAACTTATCAAGCGCCTTGATCTATCTCTATAGATATTGATGCTCAATATGTAAGCAGCTTCACCGAGGTCTTCCTTTGAAAAACTCCTTTCAAACACTCCTTTGTGCTTTCTGAGAATAATTCTACATTATTTCTGATCCACAATATGTCATACATATACTTATCAGAAATGCTGTAGTGCTCCCACTCACTTTCTTGTAAATACAGGCTTCACCGCAAGTCTGTATAAAACTATATGCTTTGATCAACTTATCAAAGCGTGTATTCCAACTCCGAGATGCTTGCACCAGTCCATAGATGGATCGCTGGAGTCTACATATTTTGCTAGCACCTTTAGGATTGACAAAACCTTTTGGTTGCATCATATACAACTCTTCTTTAATAAATCCATTAAGGATTGCAGTTTTGTTATCCATTTGCCAGATTTCATAAAGTGTGGCAATTGCTAACATGATTCGGACAGACTTAAGCATAGATACGAGTGAGAAACTCTCATCGTAGTCAACACCTTGAACTTGTCGAAAACCCCTTTTGCGACAATTCTAGCTTTGTAGATAGTAACACTACTATCAGCGTCCGTCTTCCTCTTGAAAATCCATTTAATCTCAATGGCTTGCCGATCATCGGGCAAGTCAACCAAAGTCCATACTTTGTTCTCATATATGGATCCCATCTCAGATTTCATGGCCTCAAACCATTTCGCGGAATCTGGGCTCACCATCGCTTCTTCATAGTTCGCAAGTTCATCATGGTCTAGTAACATGACTTCCAGAACAGTATTACCGTACTACTCTGGTGCGGATCTCACTCTGGTTTACCTAAGAGATTCGGTAGTAACTTGATCTGAAGTTACATGATCATCATCATTAGCTTCCTCACTAATTGCTGTAGTAGTCACAAGAACAGATTTCTGTGATGAACTACTTTCCAATAAGGGAGAAGGTACAATTACCTTATCAAGTTTTCTACTTTCCTCCCACTCACTTCTTTCGAGAGAAACTCCTTCTCTGGAAAGGATCCATTCTCAGCAACAAATATCTTGCCTTCGGATCTGTGATAGAAGGTGTACCCAATAGTCTCCTTTGGGTATCCTATGAAGACGCACTTCTCCGATTTGGGTTCGAGCTTATCAGGATGAAACTTTTTCACATAAGCATCACAACTCCAAACTTTAAGAAACGACAACTTGGGTTTCTTGCTAAACCACAGTTCATATAGTGTCGTCTCAATGGATTTAGATGGTGCCCAATTTAACGTGAATGCAGCTGTCTCTAATGCATGATCCCAAAACGATATTGGTAAATCAGTAAGAAACATCATAGATTGCACTATATCCAATAAAGTGCGGTTACGATGTTTGGACACACCATAACATTGTGGTGTTCCAGGTGGCGTGAGCTGTGAAACTATTCCACATTGTTTTAATTGAAGACCAAACTCGTAACTCAAATATTCGTCTCCGCGATCAGATCGCAAAAACTTTATTTTCTTGTTACGATGATTTTTCCACCTCACTCTGAAATTCTTTGAACCTTTCAACTATTTCAGACTTATGGTTCATCAAGTAGATATACCCATATCTACTCAAATCATCTTGTGAAGGTCAGAAAATAACGATACTTGCCACGAGCATCAACACTCATTGGATCGCATACATCGGTATGTATTATTTCCAATAAGTCAGTAGCTTGTTCCATTGTTCCGGAGAACGGAGTTTTAGTCATCTTGCCCAAAAGGCACGGTTCGCAAGCATCAAGTGATTCATAATCAAGTGATTCCAAAATCCCATCAGCATGGAGTTTCTTCATGCGCTTTACACAATATATGACCTAGACGGCAGTGCCACAAATAAGTTGCACTATCATTATTAACTTTGCATCTTTTGGTTTCAATATTATGAATATGTGTATCACTACGATCGAGATCCAATGAACCATTTTCATTGGATGTGTAACCATATAAGGTTTTATTCATGTAAACAGAACAACAGTTTATTCTCTTACTTAACTGAATAACCGTATTGCAATAAACACGATCAAATCATATTCATGCTCAACGCAAACACCAAATAACATTTATTTAGGTTCAACACTAATCCCGAAAGTATAGGGAGTGTGCGATGATGATCATATCAATCTTGAAACTACTTTCAACACACATCGTCACTTCACCCTTAACTAGTTTCTGTTTATTCTGCAACTCCTGTTTCGAGTTACTACTCTTAGCAACTGAACTAGTACCAAATACCGAGGGGTTGCTATAAACACTAGTAAAGTACACATCAATAACATGTATATCAAATATATCTTTGTTTACTTTGCCATCCTTCTTATCCGCCAAATACTTGGGGTAGTTACGCTTCCAAAGAACCAGTCCCTTTGCAGTAGAAGCACTTAGTCTCAGGCTTAGGTCCAGACTTGGGCTTCTTCACTTGAGCAGCAACTTGCTTGCCGTTCTTCTTGAAGTTCCCTTCTATCCCTTTGCCCTTTTCTTGAAACTAGTGGTCTTGTTAACCATCAACGCTTGATGTTCTTTCTTGATTTCTACCTTCAACGATTTCATCATCATGAAAAACTCGGGAATCATTTTCATCATCCCTTGCATACTATAGTTCATCACGAAGTTCTACTAACTTGGTGATGGTGACTAGAGAATTCTGTCAATCACTATCTTATCTGGAAGATTAAGTCCCACTTGATTCAAGCAATTGAAGTACCCAGACAATCTGAGCACATGCTCACTAGTTGAGCGATTCTCCTCCATCTTTTAGCTATAGAACTTGTTGGAGACTTCATATCTCTCAACTCGGGTATTTGCTTGAAATATTAACTTCAACTCCTGGAACATCTCATATGGTCCATGATGTTCAAAACATCTTTGAAGTCCCGATTCTAAGCCATAAAGCATGGTGCACAAAACTATCAAGTAGTCATCATATTGACCTAGCCAAACGTTCATAACGTCTGCATCTGCTCCTGCAATATGTCTGTCACCTAGCGGTGCATCAAGGACATAATTCTTCTGTGCAGCAATGAGGATAAACCTCAGATCACGGATCCAATCCGCATCATTGCTACTAACATTTTTCAACACAATTTTCTCTAGGAACATATCAAAATAAACATATGAAAGTAACAATGCAAGCTATTGATCTTACAACATAATTTGCAAAATACTACCAGGACTAAGTTCATGATAAATTTAAGTTCAATTAATCATATTACTTAAGAACTCCCACTTAGACAGACATCTCTCTAGTCATCTAAGTGATCACGTGATCCAAATTAACTAAACCATAACCGATCATCCGTGAGATGGAGTAGTTTTCAATGGTGAACATCTTATGTTGATCATATCTACTATATGATTCACGTTCGACCTTTCGGTCTCCGTGTTCCGAGGCCATATCTGCATATGCTAGGCTCGTCAAGTTTAACTTGAGTATTCCGCGTGTGCAAAACTGGCTTGCACCCGTTGTAGATGGACGTAGAGCTTATCACACCCGATCATCACGTGGTGTCTCGGCACGACGAACTTTGGCAACGGTGCATACTCGTGGAGAACACTACTTGATAATTTTAGTGAGAGATCATCTTAAGATGCTACCGTCAATCAAAGCAAGATAAGATGCATAAAGGATAAACATCACATGCAATCAATATAAGTGATATGATATGGCCATCATCATCTTGTGCTTGTGATCTCCATCTTCGAAGCACCGTCATGATCACCATCGTCACCGGCGCGACACCTTGATCTCCATCGTAGCATCGTTGTCGTTTACGCCATCTATTGCTTCTACGACTATCGCTACCGCTTAGTGATAAAGTAAAGCAATTACAGGGCGTTTGCATTCCATACAATAAAGCAACAACCATATGGCTCCTGCCAGTTGCCGATAACTTCGGTTACAAAACATGATCATCTCATACAATAAAATATAGCATCACGTCTTGACCATATCACATCACAACATGCCCTACAAAAACAAGTTAGACGTTCTCTACTTTGTTGTTGCAAATTTTACGTGGCTGCTACGGGCTTAAGCAAGAACCAATCTCACCTACGCATCAAAACCACAACGATACTTTGTCAAATAGACTCCGTTTTAACCTTCTCAAGGACCGGGCGTAGCCACACTCGGTTCAACTAAAGTGAGAGAGACAGACACCCGCCAGCCACCTTTAAGCACGAGTGCTCGTAACGGTGAAACCAGTCTCGTGTAAGCGTACGCGTAATGTCGGTCCGGGCCGCTTCATCTCACAATACCGCTAAACCAAAGTATGACATGCTGGTAGGAAGTATGACTTGTATCGTCCACAACTCACTTGTGTTCTACTCGTGCAAAACATCAAACCATAAAAACCAAGGCTCGGATGCCACTGTTGGGGAACGTAGTAATTTCAAAAAAATTCCTACGCACACGCAAGATCATGGTGATGCATAGCAACGAGAGGGGAGAGTGTTGTCTACATACCCTTGTAGACCGAAGCGGAAGCGATCACAACGTAGAGGAAGTAGTTGTACGTTCTCCTCGCGATCCAACCGATCCCAGCGCCGTTACTCCGGCGCCTCCGAGTTCTTGACACACGTACAGCTCGGTGACGCTCCTCGGGCTCCGATCCAGCAAAGCTCCGGGGAGAGAGAGTTCCGTCAGCACGACGGCGTGGTGACGATCTTGATGTTCTACCGACGCAGGGCTTCGCCTAAGCACTGCTACGATATGACCGAGGTGGATTATGGTGGAGGGGGGCACCGCACACGGCTAAGGAACGATCTCAAGGATCAACTTGTGTGTCTATGGGGTGCCCCTGCCCCCGTATATAAAGGAGGGAGGGAGGAGGAGGCCGGCCTAGGGAGGAGGCGCGCCATAGGGGAGTCCTACTCCCACCGGGAGTAGGATTCTCCTTTCCTAGTCCAACTAGGATCCTTCCATGTATTAGGAGTAGGAGACTAGGAAGGGAAGAGAGAAGGGAAGGAAGGAGGGTGCGGCCCCTCCCTAGCCCATTCGGACTAGGGCAGGGGGCGCGGCCTGCCTAGGGCAGCCCTCTCTCTTTCCCGTATGGCCCATAAGGCCCAATACTTCTCCCGGCGAATTCCGTAACTCTCCGGTACTCCGATAAATACCCGAATGACTCGGAACCTTTCCGAACTCCGAATATAGTCGTCCAATATATTGATCTTTACGTCTCGACCATTTCGAGACTCCTCGTCATGTCCCCGATCTCATCCGGGACTCCGAACTCCTTCGGTACATCAAAACTCATAAACTCATAATATAACCTTCATCGAAACCTTAAGCGTGCGGACCCTACGGTTCGAGAACAATGTAGACATGACCGAGACACGTCTCCGGTCAATAACCAATAGCGGGACCTGGATGCCCATATTGGTTCCTACATATTCTACGAAGATCTTTATCGGTCAGACTGCATAACAACATACGTTGTTCCCTTTGTCATCGGTATGTTACTTGCCCGAGATTCGATCGTCGGTATCCAATACCTAGTTCAATCTCGCTATCGCAAGTCTCTTTACTCGTTCCGTAATACATCATCTCGCAACTAACTCATTAGTTGCAATGCTTGCAAGGCTTAAGTGATGTGCATTACCGAGAGGGCCCAGAGATACCTCTCCGACATTCGGAGTGACAAATCCTAATCTCGAAATATGCCAACCCAACATCTGCCTTTGGAGACACCTGTAGTACTCCTTTATAATTACCCAGTTACGTTGTGACGTTTGGTAGTACCCAAAGTGTTCCTCCGGTAAACGGGAGTTGCATAATCTCATAGTTATAGGAACATGTATAAGTCATGGATAAAAGCAATAGCAACATACTAAACGATCGGGTGCTAAGCTAATGGAATGGGTCATGTCAATCAGATCATTCAACTAATGATGTGACCTTGTTAATCAAATGACAAGTCCTTTGTCTATGGTTAGGAAACTTAACCATCTTTGATTAACAAGCTAGTCTAGTAGAGGCATACTAGTGACACTCTGTTTGTCTATGTATTCACACATGTATTATGTTTCCGGTTAATACAATTCTAGCATGAATAATAAACATTTATCATGATATAAGGAAATAAATAATAACTTTATTATTGCCTCTAGGGCATATTTCCTTCACTCATAGCGGTGAGGTTGTTCCTCCATCTCCTGGGACAGCTCCCAGAATTGCTTGCCGTCCGAACCACCGGCCTCTTCGTTGTGGGCCATGTTTTGCTCTAAATAGGAAATAAGTTTGGTCAAAAAGTTGGTTATTGTCAAGGAACAAGATCATGGTCTCATCATTTAGAGTTTGTCGACACCGAGGCATCCTAAAAGCTAAGCTTTTATCATTTAGGGTTTGTTGACGCCAAGGCACCCTAAAAGCCTAAGCGTACATCATTTAGGTTCTCATCGACACCGAGGCACCCTATAGAAGCCAAGGTCTCATCATTTAGGGTTTGTCGACGCCGAGGCACCCTAAATGCTAAGTTAATTTTTCATCATTTAGGGTTTATCAATGCCGAGGCACCCTAGGTTGGGCCACCTATGTTGGGTTTATCATCTAGGGTTTATCGATGCTAAGGAGAATTCTAAGTTGGGCCTAATCACTTGGCTCTATTGCCACCTATGGTTTAATGCAGCAAGAATGGCGGGGCAGTTGATCCTACTTAACTAAGTACTAAGATACCCCGGCCCATGCATTAGTCGCAAGTACCCCATATGTCCTATTTTTAGCAAAGTCATGCTAAAATTCAGGGAAAATTTCAGCATGACCTTTTCTGAAAATAGGACATATGGAGTACCCGAATTTGCCGGAACGGAAGTTAATCGACATTCCGGCAAACCCAAGGGCCTCTCGGGGTACCTGCAAAATCATTATCCCCGCGTAATGAAGTCGCCAATGGGTCATTTCAGAAGATCACAAGTAGCATCATCACAAGTACAACATCATCACAAGTACAGCAGCAGAGCAGAAGTGAATACAGCATAACAAAGAGCAAAACTGACTTGCTGTTAATGAACAGTGGCTAAAGATATATAAAACTACATTGCAAATGTGCCATCTCAATAAAACAACTCACGGAAGTAAACTACTAGCAGGCTCAAAAGTCAAGTAAACTGAAGATTATGACAGCTTGCAAACACAGGACCATGTCATTATCATGGAAGTCCGCTATATATTTTTATGACAAAATACATCATTATCAAGGCACATTATGGCCATTTTCTTACATGATGCTAACTGTACCTAACTGAATTTTTTGACAGTAGCTCAAGTTTTTCACAGTAGCTCCTCACTTTCTCTTGCATGCAACACTTTTTATTCTAGCAGCTCAAGTTTGTGCCATTGGAGCAAATAAGCAGGAACCAACATATGTAAGGTTTCAACAAGACTCATCATCAGTATATATAAGGAGGATCTTTGTAAACAAACGAACACTAACAGCAGAATGTTCTTGCAACAAACATTATTGTGTGACATCGAAAGGCATCACTCTGCTTAAAGGGAAGGATGACTTAAGTGGCAGATGTATATGATTGCACCACTTGATCTGCACTTCTCTATATTATATGATGTACTGAAGAACATGAGCAAAAAAAAGATAAATAGGAACATATTTCTCACCTTGGAGGTGTTGCTGCTGCTGCACTATCTGAACTTCACTTCCTTTACCTCCTCGGAAACCTGAAATATGAAGATGTTAGAAAGGTTCTAATTTGTATATGATTATTCTAATAAAAGGGAAAAGGAGTATCAAGAACAGATTCACATGTCTGGTTGTTAGCCATTACAAACTTAAATTTATCTATTTCTGTATCTCACAAACTATCGTAAATGAATAACAGTATTATAGTTCAGCTATTCCATGGAATAACGGGCTTAAGATTAATGAACCAACAGATGCCCTAATGGAAGTAATAACAACATGACAGCAAACAACCAACAAACATGATGGGCTTAAGATTAATGAACCAACGTCGACAAACCAGATGGACAGAGATGTACTGAGAGGAAAATTCTTTTCTGAATTTTTTATTTGTCTTTGAATCTGTTCCCAAAGTCAGCCAGAACAAACACAACATTATTATATATGATGCACTTTTCTCCTTGCTGCCTTGTACACTTAGGAGCTCACTGAAAAGCAATGACATATTCATGATCTAGTTTAGCAGCAGGTTGCAATATTCTCCCTAATTGCAAGATGCATCATTTCTAATTAATTAGGAGAACCTACCTAGCGAGTCTTTGATTCGTTTATACCGTCAATAAAAAAATTCTGCAAGAAAAAAAAGGTAGGCCAAATATTCATGTCACTTCCATTAGGGCATCATCTTCCTACAACTACTCATCTTCAGCAGCACATGATACTACTACTGTATCTAATACAACAACATGACACTTGTTACTGTTTCTAATGTTCCTACAACTACTGTATCTACAATAGTAGCACATGATACTGCTACTGTATCTACAACTACAACTACTACAACAACATAAAACTACTATGCATCATCTTCCTACTATAGTTGCTACTCATCTTTAGAACCAAACACCAGCAAAAACAGAACCAAACTACTATCCTTCCATCTAGCAAGCAACTAGCACAACTCATCCATCCATCCATCAAGCATCATATACCTAACTAACATCAACATACATACATCTATCTAACATCTATTGATCCGTGTAACAAGAGAGGAACAGGGAACAGTGACATGGACAAGAAGCATAGAGGCAAGGAAGAGAGGCTCACCCCAGGCCGCAGTCGAAGGAGAGCAGCCGCTGGCCACACGCAGGAAGAGACGGCGGGAGGTGGTGGCGAGGGTCACGGCACCGTCCTTAGCTCGCCGGCTGCTGCGGAGGCGACCGGTGGTGGAGGACGGCAGGGCAGGCGGGGTGGGCATGTCGGGGCCGCGCTCGCCGGCTGCTGCAGGGGCCGGCTACTGCTGGTGGGAGCGGCTGCTTGATGGGGGGAGGCGCTGCTGGGGTCCTGCACCGGAGGCGGGGCAGCGGAGGGTTCGGCCGGCTAAGCGCGCCGCGGTGGCGGGCCGGCAGCGGTGGCGACGGCTAGGAACCCTAGCTGTCGCGCTCGGGAGGGAGGTTGATGCAGGCGGGGCCGCGTGGGGAGGGGGACGGCGAGGGCACGGGCGTGGGCGGAGGGGGGACGGTGAGGGAGGTGGTCGGGTGCGGCGGGGGAAGCGAGCACGGCCGGGGACGGCGAGCACGGACAGCGAGCATGGTCGGTGCTGGTCAGGCGCGGGTGATATGAGGCAGGGGAGGGATTAGAGAGAAATGTGAGGGATTGGGGATTTCTAGTGTGGGGGAGGCTTAGCAATGGCGCACCACCCAGGGGTGCGCCATAAGTACATCCATAGCAATGGCGCACCACCGAGGGGTGCGCCATAAGTAATTTAATCTAGCCCCACTTGTCAGGTTATATACCACCTAACCCTCTATACAACAGAACCCGCCCACTAGCCCGACTGGTCAGTACGCAGCACACACACCAGGAGTTCATGGGTTTGATTCCCAGGCTCCCTAATATTTTTTTTATGCATTTTAAATCCTGTTTGATATTTATTTGTGTTTAAATATGTTCAAACTTGTTTAAATCATAACAATAATATTTTTTTATAAAAACAGTAATAATTTTTTTAAAAAATATGTTCAAATTTGTTACTTGAAAATATCATCGGCGGCGGTGGAACGGGGAGGTGAGGGGGGTGCCGTTGGCGGTGGAGCAGGGAGGTCTTGGGGCTGGGTGCTCGGCGGTGGCGGTGGAGTGGGGGAGGGTTGCGGTAGGTCGTCAGCGGCGGTGGAGCTAGCGGGGGAGGGTGCAGGTGGGATCGAGATCGAGATGGAGGGGGATCGAGATCAAGTGTCCTCATGAGCTCAAAAGGTGCCCATGAAATTTAAAAATATTCATGATATCAAAAAGTGCCCATGAAATACAATCGAGAAATGAAGACTACGATTTAAATACAATCGATCTTAGCTAGCTATCTGTTCACAATCTTCTTGCCCTTCTTTTTCGCAAATGGAGTTCTTCTGTGGAACGGACGTCCTTTAGGTAGGGTGGTCCTGCTTCTTCTTGTTGTGTGTGCTGCTACTTCATCGTCGTCGTCATGTTCGATCTTCGGGTCGCTGTAATTGTCGAAGTCTTGCTCATTGGCTACTCCATCCATTCCGATGATCTTCCTTTTGCCTCTCCTCATGACAACACGACTGGGCTTTGACGGGTCGGTAATGAAGAAGCATTGGTCCACTTGGGAAGCCAGTATCCATGGCTCATTTTTCGCGGTGATGTTTGCGCCCGCGGTCTTGGATTTGGCTTCGGGTATAACCATGGTGGTGAAATACCGGTCTTCTTTTAGGACGCTCTTGGCCCATCTGACACGGAACATCGGGACCTTCTCTCCAGCGTAGCTCAGCTCCCAGATCTCCTCGATCCTTCCGTAGTATATGTCCTTGTCGTTGCCGGTGTAGGATTCCATCGTTACCCCGGAGTTCTGATAACCATCGCTCTTTATGTCCTTGTTCTCGGTGTAGAATGTGTAGCCGTTGATATCGTACGCCTCATAGTTCATCAGGTTGTGCTCGACGCCCTATGACAAGGAGAATATGAGTTGTTCTTCCGCGGAAGAATCCTCATGTAAAGGGTATGACAGAGGCTTCTGCTTGAACCAACACGTGAAACATGAGTTGTGCTCTTTGATTATATCTCCGTCCGTCCTCTGTTGGCCTCGGTCATTGTACGTCTTCTCAATAAAGGTTTTGTGCTCTACCACCCAAGGATCGACCACGTCTATGTGTTGTAGCGCGACTAGGTTTGCTCTTTCAAAGTCGGCGAGTCGACCCTGGAAGTCGACATGCATTTCTCGGCGACCCTCACGGTGACCCCATCCAGCGAGCCTGCCGAGGTGCCTGTTGATGGGCAGACCAACGGGGTTCTCGATGCCTAGATAATTCGTGCAGTAGGAGATGCACTCTTCGGTCAGAAAGCCCCTGGCTATACTTCCCTCTAGACGTGACATGTTGCGAACGTATCCTTTGATGACACCATTCATCCTTTCGAACGGCATCATGCTATGCAGGAACGTTGGCCCGAGTTGGATGATATCCTCCACGATATGGACCAGCAGATGCACCATAACGTCGAAGAATGCGGGCGGGAAGTACATCTCAAGCTCGCATAGTATCACCACGATCTCTTCCTGTAGCCTTCTGAGTTGCCTCACGCCAATCGACTTTCGAGAGATGACGTCGAAAAAGTTGCATAGGCCAAATAGCGTGTCACGGACGTGCACGTCCATGATCCCACGGATTGCAACTAGAAGTATCTGCGTCATCAGCACGTGACAGTCGTGAGACTTCATCCCGCTGAACTTCTGCTTCGCTAGGTCTAGGTATCTGCTTATCTTCCCCGCGTAACCGTAAGGAAGTTTTACTCCTAGGAGGTAGGTGAAAAACTGCTCGATCTCCTCCTGACTTAGAGTGAAGCACGCGGGAGGGTAGTCATTTCCGGTCTTCTTGGCCTTTTTGCCTTTGCGACGACTTTCTGTGTCCTGCTTCGCCTCATCATCATCATCATCATCATTAGCGTGAAGCTCCTGCCTGATGCCCATTGATTTCAAGTCTGCCCTTGCTTTCGTCCCATATTTGGTCCACTCTGGCATGTTGAGCAGGGTACCAAGCAGACTCTCGCACACGTTCTTCGTGGTATGTATGACATCAAGGCTGTGAGGCACACGGTGGATCTTCCAGTACGGCAAGTCCCAGAAAACAGACCTCGTTTTCCATACCTTCAGCAGCGGCTTTGGCACCTTTCACTTCTTTCCCGGCTCTGGCGCCTTTTGCTTCTTTCCCGGCAGTGGGCAGTCTTTCCAATTTTTCAACAGCTCGTCTATTTCCTCGCCGCTCCTCGTACACTGGCGTTTTCGGGGTTCAGTTTCACCATCGAACAGATCCTTGCGTTTCCTCCGCAGTGGTACTTGTCTTGTTGCCCTTCCTCATTTCTTGCCCGGCCCCCATGGACGACTTCATAGTCATCTTCATCACCTTGCCACCGATAGCCATCCATGAAACCACGCAAGAGCAGGTGGTACCGCACCTGCCCGGAATCCGGGTCCGCAATAAGGCTCTTCAGCTTGCATCTTCGACACGGACATCTTATCTCCGTCTCGTTCTTTTGAAGCATCTCGGCCTTCGCGGAGCTCGAAAACCTATTCACAATGCCTTCAGTCATCGTGCGGACCATGGTCGCCTGCGGGGTAGAGCAAAACGATATTTTAGAACCAAGAAAAAATTTGGCATGACTTTCCCTAAAAATAGGACCAAAAAGAATGCATAGTGCCAAAATTCTTGCCGAAACGGAAATGAATCAACATTCCGGAAAAATATTGGCAACTATCGCATTTCAAATACCGGTACCTGCAAACACAAACATATATGCAACACCACAAACACATGCAACACCACAAACATACATAGATCTAGCTAGGCCACAAAAAGTGCATGTGCACGTTGTTGGAGCGAGCTAGGGAGAAAAAAAGTAGATCTACATCATGAAGATAGCTTTCCCCTTACTTACCTATCAAAAAAAGGTAATTTCACCACTTAATTTTGATGAATCTATGGTGGAAATGAGGTGAGGAGGAGGAGGCAGCCGAAAGCTTGGAGAAGGAGGTGGAGGGAATGAAGTGGGGAAAGTGAGTTTGTAGGTGTGGGGCTGTCCAAAATATCTTGTGGGGTCCCAGTATATATATATATATATATATATATATATATATATATATATATATATATATATATATATATATATATATATATATGCGCCATTACTAGTTAGAACTAGTAATGGCGCACTTCGACCTGATGCGCCATTAGTATGTATGGAAAAATGAAGAAAAAAAATTAATACTAGTGGCGCACCATGTTTCTGGTGCGCCATTAGTGTCTTCCACACTAACGGTGCATCACCAACTGGTGCGCCATTAGTATATAGTAGTGGTGCACTGCTTCCACGGTGCGCCATTCGTATAAATCCTATCTATAGCCCTTTTCCTAGTAGTGTGAGCCGTTACAAAGGATCCCAAACACTCTATTCACCGTCTCTGAACCGAGCAGGAACCAGAGTCGAAGCCACTGGACCGCCGGAGTAGCTCCGCCTTGGATATGGGCATCTCCACGCTGTGTGGGCATCACCACCCACTACTAGGGAAAAGCTTATACACAGAATCTTACCTGCAGCGCTCTTCAAAATACCACGCTACTGCTACTTAGCAGCAGCGCGTGTCCGCCAAATGCGCTACTGACTTGGAAGTAGCAGTAGCACGTGTGTAGCCTACAGCGCTACTGCTATAGTTGCCATGACCTTGGCCCCCCGCTAGCTATAGCAGTAGCGACTTTCATCAGAGAGCATTATGCTACTCGGGTTAGCTGTAGCGCGTTTTGTCAAACGCTACAACTATCCTACCTTATCCCCACGGAGGACGGGCCCTCTCACTCACACTCTCACTCTCCCGCGTCACACCGTCCGTCCGCCCGCCGCCGCCGCCTTCGTTCGTCGCCGCTGAGGTACCCCCTCCTTCCGTCCCTCCTCCATCCTCCTCACATCCTCCCTCCGCTGCTGCCGCCCTCCCTCCTCCTCCGCCGCCTCCTCCCTCCTCCTCTGCCGCCCCTCCTCCTCCCGCCGACAGCCCTCCTCCCACCGCCCTCGACCTCGCCGCCCCTAGCTACCTCTCCGTCGCCCCCCACCCCCTGCCACTAGTTAGTACTAGATTTAGTAGTAGTAGATGTTAATTTAGGGTTAGCTAGTACTAGATGTTAATTTAGTAGTAGTAGATGTTAATTTAGCTTAGTTAGTACTAGATTTTTAGTAGTAGTAGTGGTAGTTGAACTACTTTAGTTGTAGTTGAACTAGTTTAGTAAGTAAATTAATAAACTAGTTGAACTAGTTGAATTAACAGAACTAATCTATTTTTAGTAAGATAATTAATATAACTAGTTGAACTACTTTATTTTTAGAAAGAACTAGTTTTTTCTATTTATAGTAAGTTTATATTTAGTAAGAACTAGTTGAATTAATAAAACTAGTTGAACATGTTTTGTTGCTAGTGATAACTTATATGGTTTCGGTGACCTCCATCGTCCCGTCACCGACCCCTCCGACATCCCCGCCGTCATCCCAGTCACCGACGTACCCCCTCCGACATCGAGGTGAGACCAGCCAAATATCCTTGTATATCTTGTGTTGTTGCTCAAATAGGATATGTGGTTGCCCAAGTGGCCGTTCATGTTCAGTTTACATCTCCGAGTGGCCTATGTTTTGCCGGAGTGTTGATTAATTTCCGTTCCGGCAAATTTCAGGCGCTCGATATGTCCTTTTTTAGCAAAGGTCATGCCGCATTTTGTCGTGAATTCTGACATGACTTGTGCTAGAATATGTACAAGTTTAATCATTGAATTATGATTGTAGGAAATGTCATACTCGGACGACGACGGTCTCCCGGGGGAGTGTAGCTGGTGCCACGATGATCGAGGTATGTGCGACAGGTTCGTTCGGCTGGACGACGATCGGCGCTTCAGCATTAAGCTCGAGGAGACCTGCGATGTTCATACGGTACGCAACAACGACAATAGTTTTTTTCTCCATTAAGCATGACTTCAATTATTTCAACGTCTAATTTTCATATTTTATAATTCGACTAGCTTATCCCATGCCATGCAAGACGCTATGTCTTGGAGAGGATGGGTTTTGAAGACCATGAAAATTTCGAAACAAAGAAAATACTCCTAAGGACCCATCATGATATGGATTTTGAAGTAAAGCTGTACAATGCTCAGAGCGTAACCCATTTTGGTTGCCAAAATTGGGAAGCACATTGCAAAATGTATGGTTTTTATGAGGGTATGATTGTCACCATGGATCTTGGTGATCCTGACAGCGAGGAAGACAATATGGACATTTGGGTCCTTGTTGATACGCTTCCGATTGTACCGCTATGTGAGTTTCTCAAACATAGTTATTAACTAATTTATATTGTTTATTTCAAAATAGTTGATAGCTTATTTCCATTGACAGCTTATTTTGATTCTTCAAAGACTGTGCGGAAGATGGTAGTAAAAATAACTACACCGAAGGCACCCAATTAACGTATAAGGAGAAAAAGCATCTGATCGCATTTTGTACTCTTCTTGAGAATTACAATGCCTATTATCGAACTCCTCCAAATTATGGTGAATACGTGCCACTAGTGCATGTGTTGAACAACGATAACTTCTCTGGAGATACCCTGGTAAGATTTTTTACTATTACGACATTCGTGCATTTTTTGCATACTTCTAAAACTAGTACATCATTGCTAACTACGAAGTTATTATTATGTTTTTCAACAGAAACTCCCGATGGATTGTGTGCCTCATCTGATGTCTCTGCATGGTCGCCTCTCAGTTCTGAACATACTGCCAGGTAAATCTACGGAGCTCACCTGTGCATATCGGATTTCTAAAACCCGTGAACACATAATCATCAGAGAATGGAAGAAATGTATGGACATTCGCAAGGAGGTTCTTGGAAGTAACATTCAGCGAAAGGCAAGAATGGGAGACAGGCTAATCTCCATTCTCCAGAATGGAGAGTCAGGGGCTATCTTGTTTTTTGTTATTTTACCTTAGAAAATGTAGTAGGTCTTAATCGAATGCAATAGGTCCTATGAGGTACAATATGTTTATTATGTGGTAATGTGTTAGAGTTGATAATGATGATCTTGAGGAGGTGTTATGTGATGTCAATGATGAAAACGATGATATTGAGGTGTTATATGACAATGATGTATTATGATGCTAAGTTGTTAATGATATGATGATTATGATGATATTATTATATCATTGGGTGAAAGAACCGCGGATTAGTTTCAAGTGGATGGACATCCACTTGAAACTAGTCCACGGTTCTTTCACCCCATGATGTAATAACTCATTATGATGTAAAAACAATCACTAAATTCCTGTTGTATGAAAACTTGTGTAAAGGTGTATGAATACAACATGAAAAAGAAAAGAAATAAAATATTAAATAATAGTAGTAGCGCGGGTAAGGAGAAGCGCTACTACTAATTACCAGTAGCGATGTTCCAAAGAACCGCTGCTACTAAGTCAATTTAGCAGTAGCGTGGGTCAAGACGCGCTATTGCTAAGCATTAGCTGTAGCGTCTTATCAGTAGCGCTCCTCCCCGCGCTATTGATAGGCCCAAAACCCGCGCTGCTGCTAGGCTTTTCCCTAGTAGTGACCCGCCACCAGCCAGGGCCACAGCCCCGGGATCCAGACCAAGCATGGCCCCTACCACCGACCACGCCCAGCTGCACCGCCTTCCTCAATTCGTTGGTTTGCACCGGCACCACCGCTGGGATCTGGCTTCCGCGCCCTTGAACCAAATCAGGACCAACATCCCCACAAGTCAGGGCATCTCGCACCCCCCGAAGATCTCGATAGGGAGGAGAGTACCTCCGCCGCTGCTATCGCTCGCACGGGCATTACTCGGCACCGACCACTGGCGGAGGTGGAGGGGAGGATGGGAGTACCGACGGCTAGGGTTTGGGTCCACTCATGTCGCCTGCCAAATGATATCCCTATCATTTCACTCTCATTTATATACATTGTATAAATATAGTCAAAGCCGGATTATATGGAGAAACATGCATGCATGAAACATTAAGTTGCATAGTGCCCTAGTCATTGCACATCTAAGTGATTCAATCAAGCATAAAAAGAAAAAAGAAAAGGAAAAAGAAAAAACTCACATGAATCTTCATGTAAGATCAATGACAAACGGCTTAAGTGTGCAGTACTTATGGCACATATGGATATGCTTTAGCAAAATTGTAGGAATAAATATATAAGAAACCATCAGTGTATCAATGCACGGATGAAAATATGTCTGTCGGTGTGGCTAGGGGAAGGTACTTTGTTTGTTTTGAGCAAAAGCCAAGTAGGTAGATGGATTCTCTATCTCATGATTCCATAATTACATTGATTTAGGTTGTCACATTCTTAGCACTAGCATCGTGTGCTAGAGGCCCAAAAGGTAAATCACGTGTTAGTCTGAAGTTGAAGGAAAAGACAGCATGGACCTGTGAACAGATTCAAGCTTGATTATACTACTAAAGGTTTTGCCAGTAGAGCATTTAGATTTGAGGCCCAGAAATGCGGTGCAAAATGTTGTCATATATTTCCTCTCTCTGCCCAAACAAATTGCCAGGTAATCGTTTGTGACCATTTGGTTTATAGACATTTGTGCAAACATAGTTACATGCTTGGAACTATACGAGGGATATGATCATCACTGTAGCGCTCTGACTTCGATTCATTGAGCTGGTGCATCTGTTCAGAGAATTTACTTTACAAGCCCATTGCCTGCTCACACTGAATTGTGTTTTCATCCTGTTCCAAGCATTTTTTTTTGCGAGTGAGATGCAAGGCATAGTCTATTTTTGTAGTTTGGTGCTCCCTGGGTATACATAGATTTGTGTAGTCGTTTGCTTTGACTTGTGAACGTGGCACCCATATGATCTCGAAGGAAGGGTGCAAAGGAGTGAGAGGGTGCGGACGGGCGGGGGGGGGGGGTTATGCAAGTATATACAAGTAAAGTTTCCAACCAATGCAATGGTTGGTGAAGCAATGAAGTCATGGTTAGTATGCACATGTACACTCAATATGTAGAAAAATTGGCCTCGGCTTCTACTCCACGGTGACCAACCCAAAAAAGTTATAGTACATACACATATTTACATGTTCCGTTTTAGACAGGAGAAAAAGAGAGGCAAAAGGGTGTGACGAGGATGTTGAGAACCACCTACTGTTATTGTTGTGCCTATTGGACCCGAGCACGCCCAGAAGCTATGAAATATGTTTTTTTTTCTAATGCTAGTACAACCATATAGAATGTCAGAAATTACCTCACAGTCGGTAGGCAATGTAGCAGAAAAAAGGTTCCCTTCATACATCGCAAGTCCTCTTCATTGTAAGTATGGCTTACCCCCTTAAATTAAATATACATCTTCATTGAAAGTATATATATACCAGAAGACCCAGCTTAGTTTAGTTTCTGGTGCTCACAATTGTACACACGTGGGTACGGTCAATAAGAATAGAGTGAGATATGTCTCGGGTGTATCTACGGTCTAGTCAATTCTAGCGTGTGACTAGATGAAATAGCATGGGTCGATGATCCATGTCCTTTGAAATTGTCGGCAATAATCATTCAACTGTCATAAATAAAGCTCTCATGAGATTTTTTTTATATTCTCGTTCTTGATTCTTATAAGCGGTTTCTAACTCTGGTGGAATTGTTGCCTCCTCGTCTAGAAACGTATCTACTCTTCTGGGTCTTCCCTTCTTGATGACCTGGGAGGTGGATGTTCCAGAAGGGCAACTATAGCCGATACCCTATGCTATAACTCCTCAAATGCTCTCCTAAACGATAATTTCTTAAACTTTAAGGACTTAGGTAGTGGCCGGACCCAACTGAACCCCCTACACTTAACTCCCAAAACGAATTTCTTTCCTCTTTAGCTATCTTAGGTGCCACCCACTCTGTATCCAACGACTGGGGTGATGCTCAACTCTAACGTAGGTAAAAGCATGTAGCTGAACAATTTTCTATCAGGCCTATATCCAGCGGCTCGAGTCTAGCAGGATCAGGCTAGCTCAGATCGAACCAGAACTACACAGTGCAAGAGCACTGGTACTATTTTTGCGCAAGCAAACACTTCGATTAATTGCCAGAGGAATCAAAGCCGCAATCTCTCCTCATTTTCTTTCCAATCGGTATGCACATCGATGTGTGTATGTCTGTATAGGGAGTGCTCAAACCCAAGCACATTCAGTTAACAGTGTTTACACAAAAATGAACAATAAATTGGCAGAGGTAGTGATGTTCAACTTGGAGTAGGTCGGTGGCAGGAGGCATCACACACACTAGTGGAGAAGGAATCTTTTTTCCTGAGAGCTTGTGGCCGGCCCTCAAAACTAAGAGAGTTGGGCAGTTTTTGGAGATTAAGCCTCCAAATTTTTAGGACTTAACCGGATAGGAGTTCGGCTAGGGTGCAAATAACTCCCCAAAAGAGAATATTTTGAGGAGTTAATTATTTTTAAGGGATCGGCTGGAGTTGCCCTAAGCTCTCGGTTGCGGTCTTGCGGCGGCGTGAGGGTGTTATTTCCTCAGCATGTTCTAGTGCTCTCATGGTTATTTTGCAGCCGTTGTCGTCTTTGCATGTGGACTTTTTTGCTTTTGCATTTTGGGTGCTGTCAAATGTATTGTGATCTCTGCAATTTCTGCCATTGCTCACCTGGCCAATATGGTATGTTTATGTCTTACAAGTTGTGCTTCCCCCTTTTGCATTTTCTCCGGGTTGTTTGGGTCTTTGGTCATGGACTTGTGAGGAGGGTGGAGTTCTCTTGTCCGCGCTGGTGCCAAGCACCGTCTTAGATGTAGACGTGTAATAACAATATATAGGTTATTTTTTTGTCTATTGTCTCCTACTACCTCCGTCTTGGTTTATTGATCCCCATTGTATTTCGTGCCACAATTTAACCATAAATTTAACTAACAAAATGTCCATGCATGTCACTAAAAATTATATCATTCAAATACGAATACAAGATATATTTTTTGTTGACATGCATTAAAATTTCGTTAGTTAAATTTTTGGTCGAAATTTGATACAAATTACAAAGGCGAAAATTGCTTTTGGAGCTCGGTCTCAATGAAGGCCGGTTTTTGAAAAGTTCAAAATTCCAAAAATTTCATATTTTTACATTTAAAAAAATTCTGAAAAATACAGACATATATGGAGGCATAACACATAGTTGTGTAAATTTTCAGGACGAAATACATTGAAGTGAGGGCCGTGCAAAAAAGACAAATCTATGGCATTTTAACACATGGTACTATTCATCGCAAATGTCCATGAATTTGTTCTTTTGCAGAGATCGCATCTCAAGATATTTCATCCTGAAATTTTGTACACTACACATCACATCCTTCTATACTTGTACAAAAATTTTCAGAATTTTTTGAAACTGAAAAATATGAATTTTGAATTTTTTAAAAAAAAGGGGCCTCCATGGAGGCTGAGCTCCAAAATGCCTTTCTCTTACAAAGGGGACTAATAATCCAGGACGGAGGAAGTACTTTTTAGGAATTGTAAACTCTTTCTGACCTAACTGGTCTCTACATCTAAATCAACCAATTTTTTTTGTCCAAGTCAAGTCAGTGAAGTGCAGCTTCAGACTAAAAATATGCTAATATAGCAAGTCTTCTTTTGCAGCAATTGTTTTATTTTCTGTCGTGCCTCAAATTGTAATATACACATAAATTGCTTCAAATACAAGTAGTATTTTAATAGGACAATATTATTTTAATTTTCTAGAATGCCAAACTATTAATGGTAGAGATGGGCTCAAAGTTTCTATATTCATTGTAGATGTAGCTAGTGGGTGCGGCTATAAATAACATAGGCTTCTACATGTAGGAAAACCAACACTAGGATGTCAATGGGAGAAGTTGGCACAGATCTTGCATGTGCACCAAGTGGCAAGATCTTTTGAGGGAATGAGATGCATCGGGAATCTTAGTTGTAGACGGCAATTTGGTTAGCACAGTAGATCAGCCACCGACCGGGATCCCAACGTTATACGTAGAGCCTGAGGTAGTTGATTATGCGCTGCATGAGTCTCTGCGTGTCCTGCGACACACTAGCCAAAGGCGAGATGAGCGACGATGTGCCATGGTGGCGCGTGACTGTTGCGTGTATACTGAGGTACGTACACAGGAAGGTGTACACAACGAGGTGTCATCGTTTAAAGCTGCATGGCCCAGGGCGCTCCTCAATCAGCTAGCTGGTAGCCAGATGCATCTACCGCGGTAACAATGTGCAGGTAGCCACTAGCCAGTATCACACATGAAATCAAACAGAGGTACGCATGAAAATTAGCAACACAGATACCATACACTGTACTTTTAACAGTACTAGCAATTACAGCACTAGCAAATATGCCCGTGCGTGCAACAGAAGAAATAATTTCTTGCGCTAACTGTTTTGTATTCTCTAGAAGCAACCTCTAATTTTTTTTCCTACATCTGGGCTATCTGTTGATCACATGTGATTCATTGACTCGTCGACTCCACCATCTACATAGAATTACTGTTTGTTAGGAATAAGACATGGCGCCGTGATGATCAGTGTGTACACACGAACAGGACTTGCCAGGCCCGGGCGCTGTGACGAGTGTGCGTGTGTGCATGTGTAGCGTGCATGTGTGCACATGTGGCGTGGTGGTACGTACCACCGCGTGAGCGAGGCTGTTGGCAATGGATCCGGCTTGCCTGCTCCCTCCCCATGCTCCCATCCGTGCTCCCAGTTCATCCTACGGCTGTCTTTTTCTCTTTTTTCTTTCTAATTTAATCATCTCCCCCCCTGATTTTAAGGGGGTGGAGCCGAGTCTTATTTTGTTCCAATCAAATCAAGCCACGTACGCGGGAGCACGGATGGGCACACGGGCAGGGAGCAGGCAAGTCTCGTCCGTTGGCAATCGGTTGCGAGCGAACCACGGTGTGCGCGTCGTGGGTGCGTGAGGCCGGGCATGCAGATCGTGCGCATGCAGCAGGGCGGGGCGGGCTGAGACGTGTACGAGCACCAGCTGGGTATAAACTCCATAGAGAGCTCGTTGCTTGTTATTTTTTTGTTGGAGCTCGTTGGTTGTTAGTATGTAGGAGTAACCAGAGTTGGTGCTGATAGAAGTAAAAGGCTGTACATGCGGCGGGGGCGTTCGTCGCCCAAAATTCCATTGTGTTCTACTCTTTCTTCTACCTCTGTCCAGCTGCGAGAGAGAGAGCTAGTCTAGGGTTAGACCTAACACAGTTTTTCAATCCATGCAAATCAGGATCTACGTAAATTATTTAAGAGTCTGTCTAGGGCACATCTAGATGTGATCCTATCAGGGCACATGTAAGTGACATGTATAAACAGTGTGACCTAGTTTCCCCCTCACGCTGCTCTATTATGTTTTCTTTGTCGTTGTTTTGTTGTCCAAGGATTGGAACCAGATTGTGCAGTTGCAGGCAACCCAGCACAGGCAGCAGGCAGGCAAGACGATGTGCACGTCTCTGTCAAAGTCAGTCCATCCCAGAGGGTAGCAGTAGGACTGTAGGACCCGTCCCCATACTTTTACACTGAAGTGGCACATCTGGACATTTGAATTGGAATTTGTAAGCTTCTATCCATCCTTTTTATTTTGCGGGGGCTATCCATTCAAATCTGAAGTGGGCATTGGATGGCTACCGACATCAAGTAACAGAAACAAGTTGCAACAGCAGAACAGGCACAAGACAAGACAAACACAATTGATTATATGAAATAGAAACCTCATTCATCCAAACTCCCAAACAGACAAATGGGAAAATGCAATGCACTACACAAGGTTGTAAATAAAAGGATTTTATGACTATACTATAGCCCTTAAACACTACTAATTAAGGTTCGTGCATTTGAATAAATGCTCGCAAAATTGAAAAAAAAAACTTCATGAATTTGGAAAAATATCCAGTTTAAAAATTGTTCTCAATTTTAAGAAAAAGTTTAGGAATTAAACAAACATGGACAAAAAAAATCATTAACATTTAAAAAACATTGTGAGCATGTAACTGGTTGACAAACCTCTTCTCGTCCCCAATTGCAGTCTCATAGGGGGGCAAGCAGTTGTAGTGGAGTGACAACTCTTAAAGTATCAAGTCTAGTGCCAGATGTGCAACTGGCAACACCCACCCCCTAGCTACCGGCCCAGTTGCGGTCATGTTGAGGGCCATGCAGTTGCAATCGCCTTCCATTGCCCCCATGGCGAAATACACACCCCCTCACAACCGAGATGCCGCTCCCCCGCTCTCCACTCACGTGTGCCAAATCCCGTGGCGACCCATGAGGAGTTCAAGTATGGACGGTCGTCTCATACTCGTGCAGTTCAACCCCACACGGGTCCAGCGGCCATGCTCATGTTCCAACACCGGTCGTCCCAGTCGGCTCTTTCTCATCTGGGCATCCCATGCTGTTTTTGGATTTCTTGCAACGACCGTCCCCGTCGGCTCTTTCTCCTCTTGGCATCCCATGCTGCTTTTTTGGATTTCTTGCACCTCCATCATGTTTGATTATTCATGACCTTCACCCATATCTCACCCTATTTTCTTGGCATGTTGATTATCACAACTCCAAATGTATATAAGAGCATTTCCAGCCGCGCCCCCAACAAGGCCCCCAGGCGATTTTTCGGCCGCCGGTGCCAAAAAATCGGCCCAGTCGCGTCCTCAGGAGCCCATTTTTCGCCGGCTCTGGCCGAAATTGGCGCCGGCGGACCCAACCCGAACACGGCGCGCTGGGGGGCGCTCGGGGGCGCCGGGCGAATCATTTTTGGCGCGAAAGCGCCGTGGGCCAGCCGCGTCAGCGACACCGCCCACCTCGTCTTCTCCCGACGCCTCGGTTTCCCGCGGGGAATCAATGGCAAGGCTGCCGCCGGTCAGCTTTGCCATTGATTCCTCACGGGCGGCGCGTCACGGGGCGGCGCGCCGACGCGCGCCGATGCCTCCCCTCCCTCGGACGCGTACACACGGACGCGGCGCGGCTATATATGGCCTCGCTCGCCTGTGATGAGTGCCACCTCTCTACCTCTCCCGAGCGCCGCCGCCGAGCTCTTCTCTCCCGCCGATCTCTTCTCCCCAGCCAGTCCTCTCCCCGATGGCCGAGCATTTCCCCGGAGACGAGGCGGCGGCCAACGGCTTCGGCCACCGTTCGCTCCGTGAACAGGAGTCCTGGCTCCCGTTCCAGGCGAATATCCCGGCGCCACCGGACATGCGCGCCGGGCCGACGGGCTGGAGGCTCAACAAAGGGGGAGTGCCCGTTCCCCCATTGCCCGACGCTGTCGCCAAGCCATCCTACTTCGCCGACGAGGTCGAGATCGCGCGCGCCTCCCTCACCGACGCCGAGCTCTCCCTGCCCTAGTATGCCGCCGACAACCACGCGGCTTGGGCGGCGTACTTCGAGCGCCGACAGCAGCAGCGGCTGGCGTCCATCAACAGGGCGCCGGTGGTCGGCGGCATCAAGAACAGCGAGGGGCGCCACCTGTGGTGGGGCGTCCCCGACCGCACGCTTGAGGGCGTGCTGACGCACCTTGAGGGCGGCAACAACCCACCGTTGGCGTACCCCCCGGCGAGGGCAGCTGCCCCGGCGCACCGTCAACGCGACGGGCAATGGGCGCCAAGGAGGTTCGGCTCCTCCTCATCTTCTTTCCTCGTCGCGCTCTTCCTCCCAATCCTCCGGCACTCTGACGCTGCTCGGCGTCAAGGCCGAGCCCGCGTCGGAGACGCCGCTCGGCCGGCGCACTCGCAGCGCCAGCATCGTCATCAGCGAGGGAGGCCGGCGCGTCCACGTCGGCTCCTCCCCCGCGCTTCGTCAAGCCGAAGACGGAGCCGGGTCTCGCGCCGGTGAAGACGGAGCCGGGGCTGGCGCCGGTGAAGGGGGAGCACGATGAGGTCTAGCTCGACGACGACGCGGCCCTCGAATGGGCATGCCAGGACTCCCTGAAGATGGCGAGGGAGCGCCAGTGCGCCGCCCTGCGGCGCTTCGTGCAGCGCCGCCGAGGCCGCGACGAAGGAGGAGTTGTCATCATCAACGACAGCGATGACGACGACAACGCGCCACCGCCGCCGCCACCAGCCGGGGAGTGGTCCAGCAGGGGCGCCCGAGTCAAGGAGGAGAAGGCCGACAATGGCGGCGACGATGGAGACTTCTCGGCCTTCAGCAAATTTTTTTTGATTAGTTTTTACATGTAATGGTGACTACTCGACTTAAATCGGCGAATATAAGCCCAAGTTTGCCGAAATTTGGGCGTGTTTTAGCCGAACTTAGCCTAAATTTGCTACACAGTTTTTTCCCCGCGCCTGGGCCGGCCCTGGGGGCGGCGGCTGGGGGCTAACTCGCCCCCAGGCCCATTTTTTGCGCCGGGTCACCCCCAGGCGGCGATTTTAGGTGCCCCCTGGGGGGCCAACGGCTGGAGATGCTCTAAACTGCTATGATTTGATGTATAATGGCAAGATGGGACTATTAATAAGAATATTAAATTTTAACATAGGCATAAGCAAACCCTCTTTGTTGCAGCCGTCCGCGAGGGAAAGCGGTCATGAGGTCGAATTTTTATAGCGGTCCATAACAAAAGTTCTGGCCCATTAGAACTTAGGAAGCTTGCAACTATCATACCGGACGGAGGAAAAATATGGCAGCAAGAGGACACCGCACGAAATTATGGTGGTAAGAAGCATTTATCCCTTTGTGATGATAATAGAAACGAGATTTGGCATTTCACAGCCTAAGGCTTTGTTCGTTTGTGCAATATAGTTCACTTGTAATTTACTAATTTATTGGAAGATCAAAATCTTTCTTTTCGTAGTTCTCCGAGCATTAACCAGGCCAGTTTGATTTAGGAAGACAATATCAGTTGACGTGATCTCCCGACGCAAGGAAGGTTCTTTGTTTTGATTTGGGATGAAAGACAATAAATAATAAGTGAGAGTAAGAGAGAATTTGATATTTTTTTTGTATAAAGGGTGGATTTTATTGGCACAAAATGGAGCATCAAGAGAATCCAAATACAATGAGCACATATGTTGACGGAGGAAACCTCTTGGATGAGCATCCAAATAATTGGCTTGTGGGGAAGAAAAAGAGATCAATGACAATAGGGACTACGAGGTGGCAAGGGCGGCAATGGCAGCAGCGAAGCACATGGCAAAGATGCAGGGCGTGGTAGGTTGCAATGATTCGGGCCGACCAGGAGGGGCAGGACGCAAGGATGAGGAGCAGGCGGCAAGGATTCGGGCGGAGCAGAAGGGGCAGGACGCAAGGATGGCGGAGGGACAGGTGGCATGGATGGCATTCAGTGACTGGTTTGGCTAGCCAACAAGTGATCCATTACGCTCGGACATAGATTTCATTTTGGCATGTCCGGGTTGTCGAACTATGGTTTGGTTTGGTTTGTCAATTTCTTCCGAACTGATAAATTCAGATGATTTGTATCGTATGATCGACGTGCATGGATTGCGTGAATTTAAGGATCCGCATTTGAGATGTGTGGATATGCGGTAGTCGAAATGAGTGGCCGCCCGGCACTTTTTGTGAATTGTCCGCGGTCGTATATGGGGGCGGATTTGTCATGTCCGGCTGTAGATGCTCTAATGACGTACATACACATCGAGGTGGTCGTGGTTTTGAAGCGGTAGGCGAGCGGCGGGCATACGCGCGGATGACACGCGAGGCCGGCAGGCCGGGACTACCGACGGGCAGACGCGCGGACGACGCGCGAGGCCGCCGGGTCGGTGAAGAAGCCGGCCGATCGTGCCGGGGTTGGAGTAGAGGCGCACGGGGTCGACGACGGCGGTGGGCGACGCAAATCGATCAAGATTAGATCGGAAAACCAAAAAGAAACCGCCGATCAAGATGACCGGCGGGAGAGAAAATCCTGGAGTCAGGGTTCGGGGAAAGTTACTCCGGGTTCGGAGAAAAGACTTTCTAGGCCAACCGGTCAACATGATCGGCGGACGAACCCTAGGTACGGGCGGTGTGGCCCCCGGTGATGGTCATGGAGGCCGACCACCCCTGTGGGCGCAGATCCAAACTTGGAATTTGGTGCAATGTATACCTAGAAAGTACGTACGTACTAGCTAGTTCTCCACTGAGATTATCCACTCAAATTGCCTGGTCAAGGTGAGTAACATGTGAAAAGTCAAACTTGTAACATGCATGGCGCAGATCTCAACATGCAACTTGGTAGAGTTTACCAATCTACGAATACAATTCATCTATACAGTCATGGAGTAGTACATGACAATACTAATTAGGGACTGTGCTAACGACCGGACGGCAGGATTTTAGTTACAGGCACGAACGATCGTCGCAAATACGCATGCATGCAGGATGAGCGATGACGACTTTGCAAGCGCGCGTAGCTTGCAGCTGCATTGTTAAATATGCATGCATATAAAAACAAAAGTGCTGATGTCAACAAAGATTTCTTTGAAATTCAAACTTTGAAACGTTTTGTAGCACAAACCATAGCTCTTATTGAAAAACTGCTGATGTCGCGACGAGATCTTCGAATCTAGATCCCATGTTGGTATGTTTCGACGACTTTTTTTTGGGATCAAAAGTTATCAGGCCCAAGCTAAGTAAGTTATCACGTCTATGATACGTAAGTTACCATCCTATTTATACAGAAATTACCGGGGCATAAAAGTGGTCCTCAAATTCTCCCCACATGCAAATGAATTAGAATACCAAAAAGTTGATGTCATTCTTGATTCCCCTTTATTTTGAAACTTGAAAATGTTTTGTAGCTCAAACCGTTGGTCCGATTGAAAAGATTCTTGAAGAAAGCATCAAAACTTGATACTTTGTTGATTTGTTCAGACAACTTTTATTTTGGATCAAAAGTTACTACTTCTGGGCTAAGTAAGGTATCACGCCTGAGCTACATATGTTATTACCGGGGTATAAATTATCATGGTCTGCGATATGTAAGATACCATGCTATTCACACAAAAAGTTACTGAGGGGATATTTCATCAACCCCCCCCCACACACACACACGCACACATGCCAAAGTTATCTGGATCAAGGTACATAAGTTACCAAGTTCGCATATGTGAGTTACCATGCTATTCACACAAAACTTACCGAGGGATATTTCATCACCCCCCCCCCCCCCCGCCCCATGTCAAAGTTATCCGGACCGAGGTACATAAGTTATCAGGTCAGCGGTATGTGAGTTACCATGCTATCCACACAAAAGTTACCGAGGGGATATTTCATCCACCCCCTCCCCCCTCACCCCATGCCAAGTGATCAGGACCGAGGTACATAGGTTATCAGGTCTGCGACATGTGGGTTACCATGCTATTCACACAAAAGTTACCGAGGAGATATTTCATGAACCCCCTTCCCCTTCCCCCATGCCAAAGTTATTAGGATCGAGGTACATAAGTTATCATGTCTTCGATATGTGAGTTACCATGCTATTCACATAAAGGCAGTGCTAACTTCGACCATAGCTCACATCATTTTCTTTTTATGTGTGTGTTCACTGTCCACTAATAGTTAGTTTAATTAGTAGCAAATCACATGCATGCAGAAAAAATGATGATGCCAGCCTAATTTTTTTCAAAACTAAAAATTTAAAATGTTTTATAGCTCAAACCGTCCATGGGATTGAGAAACTGTCTTCACATAAAGATTCTTCACGACGAGACCTTTGAAACTAGATAACATGCCGATATGTTTTGATGATTTTTTTCCAGGTCAATACCAGGCATGTACTATATAATTATTACGCTACGACACATAAATTATCAAGCCGTTCCTCGGGCGCAGGACGTGCGACGCTGCATGGGTGACGTGGGGACCCGGGGACCCTGATTTTCTCGCGCGCGGGACGTGCAGAAGGAGTAGTTTACTCGCTCGATCGTGACCGTGAGATGCCAATAGGATGAATACCGAATCATTCAGATCTGTTAGCGAATTTCCAGTCGACTGGAAAATAGCTTTCTCGAGGTGACGTGGGGCATAAATTACCATGCTATTTACATAGTAGTTATCATAGGATGTTTTCAACAATTTTTTCCTTGGGTCATCGTTATCATGGTGTTGTACATAAGTTATCAGGTCAACGGTGCTTATGTTATCCTGTTATTTACACAAAAGTTATCAAGGGTTTTTTATATCTTTTTAACAACTTTTTTGCTCGATCAAAGTTAGCGCGGTGTTTTTGTGTAAAATATCAGGTGCATGGTGTATATGCTATTTACATAGAATTTATTGGGGTTTTGTTTTTAAGAATTTTTTTGCCGGATCCATAATTTTTTCAATCCGAAGACAAAATGAGCTTAGTTCACACAGAAAATCTACTTAGTTTGAGATGGTTAATGGACATTAACTTAGTTAGGTAGGGACCCCATGTACGAATCCTATGCACCATGCCATTTACACAGCGTTCCTTTTTGGCCAAACTCTTCAGTTATGGTACGAAGCCGGCATCGATCGGGGAGCTGTCTCTCCTCCTCCCCTGTTCTCTCTCTACAGGAAAAAAGGGCGAAGAGAAGTTTGACTCGCTTGCCGGCGGCGGCTTCGGTAGCTCCTCTCCTCCGCGGGCCTCTGGCTCGTCGGAGGGGTTTGAGCTGCCGGATCCGCCGTGCGGATTTGTACAGCTGTAGTCTAGGTATAAGGTATGTAGCTAGGTGTGGGCTGGCCGTTTGCTTGTCTCTGATGGCCATGGCAGCGGCGTTCAATAAGTGTGCTCCTAATCTGCTCACGTCTAGTCGGTTTCCGGTGTGGGTGGTGTCAGATCTGCGAGCTAGGTGTCCGAGCGGGGTCGCGGCAGCAGGGGCGGCGACTTCGGCGCGGTTTTTGTCCTCCAACTCCGCCCACGTGGTCGTGTTTGCTCCGATGCCACCACGGAGTTCGGGAGGAGCTGTACAGGAGTGTGGCCGGCGAGCGTCGCCGGCGTACTCCAGATGCTGGGGGTTTTGATGCTTGGTTCAAGGGTGCTGGTGGGCGGTGCTGCTCTTCTATGTCGACATGGTCGACTGGATCGAGCGGTGCGACGTCCCGGTCAAGCTCGGGGTCTTCCCCGGCCGACATTCCCCAAAGGAAGTGTTCTCGCCGCCCATGGCGGGATCCATGAGAGGTCCACAAAGCAGTTTATCTGCGAGGAAGCTTGCTGGGTCAAGGTTCTGTGGTGTTTCGTCTCCTTCTCCGACGGCGTCTTTGGCGGCGGCGGCTAGTGGAGACGAGCGTTGGCGTTTCTGTGGCGGGGTCTCCAAGGTCTTATTTGTAATTTTTCTTTTTATGGGGTCCTTTCTGCAAAGTGTTTAGACAGCTGGCGCTTCTGGAGCATTCTGGCTGGGTCTGCGTGTGGTGTGTGACCATGTATCCTGGTTGTTTTATTAAATGACACGCGGTTCCTTCTCAAAAAAATGTTCCTTTCTTTGTTATTTTTTGGGTGGATATGTGAAGGTACAAAAGAAAAGAAAGCTAGATTTTTCGTCAAAGCCGAGCGAGCCCAAGTGGTTATTGAGTTCATAACTAACCTATAGGGGTACGTGGTTCGACTCCAAGCTCCCCAGGCCGAAAAAAAAGGAAACTCCCTCGGAAACTGCCTCCCTAGACATGCGTGAGTAGAAAAAAAAGGTGCGAGATGGAACTTGCGTGGGCCGTTCGATGCGGATCCAACGTCGAACGAACCGTTCGGATCTGTTACAAACTGCCAGTCGGCAGCAATTTAGCATTCTCGATTAGCTATACCTAAGATTCCAATCGTGGGTGCCTGTATATAAATAATGTTGTATGTGCACCAGCAAGTCTTCACATCTCAAATCTTATCCTGCGTCTCCCTTCTCCTTCTCTCTTAGCCTTGCATTGCTTGCTGTCTCCGTAACACAATGGCTCCAGGATCAGCTGCTCTTGCACTCAAGGTGGCCGCCGTCGTTGCTGTTCTCGCCATGCTAGTCGTGCCTTCCTTGGGGCGCTGTCGTTCACCCGCACCGCCGCCACCGTCACCGCCGCCACCAACTCCAACTCCCACACCACCACCACCACCGCCAGCTCTCATACCACCACCTCCGGCAGTGCTGCTGCCACCAAACCCTGCACCTACGCCAGCACTGGGGCCGGGGCCGGTGATATCCTGCCCCGAGTGTTCTTATCAGTCCTGCTACGCCTTCGTTACCGCGAAATGCAGCAGTGCTTGTGACGCAGTTGAACCTTCCTGCAACTCCTGCAGGACCCAAGTGTCCGCGCTCTGCAGGGCCGACAAAAAGTGCACCGGCAGCTGTGATGAGTGCAACGACACCATCAACAATTCATGCATCAGCGCCTGCACCACACGATATTGTGACGCCTGCACGAGAGGGCGGAGCGGGGAGTGCCGAGATAACTGCAGCGAGCAGTGCTCCCCGCCAAACTGCATACCCTGGAGTTCTCAGAACTAGCTTAGATAGCTACTCTAGCTAGCATGTGTTGCATTGTATGGTCAACGTGTCTGCTTGTGCGTGCATCCATGAGTGTCATGAGTCATGTGTATGATAAGCTGTGAGCATAAGCGAACAATATGGAAGGGTAAAGTTCCTCTGTGTGCACAATGGTTTGATGCTGCAATCCGTGAAATGTTCTTTGGGTCCAAATCTGTGAAGCAATCGGCGGTTGTTATGGAACATCTGTGTGCCTGAGTTGGACAAAATATGTCATGTCCGTAGCATCTCTCTTCTCTATTACGAAAAACTTATCTACGACGCATTTCCCTTGTAGTTTAATCTAGAATAAGTTGCACTTTTGTTTGCGGCATTCGTTGCATGGTTTTACATTCTCCCCCGGCCCATATACCATATTTGTCACTCTGACTAAGCCTGTAAAGTCATCTGATTTTGCAAGTGGCTAGTGCATGCGTGCTCATCATCGACGAGTAATTTTAGAGTACCTGCATGTGATGAAACTTTCTATCACAGGTGGTTGCCTCACCTTCAAAAGGATGTAAAACAATGCAACATGGGGTTACTAACCAAGTTAAATCACCACCATGATGATAGGCAGCTTGGACAAGGACACAACTTTGTGTTGCAATTCCGCAAGGAACGACAGAGCGGCTACGATCAGAATGATCCTCAAGATCGTTTCGATGCATGGTGCACGACCTGAGCGCTAAGGAAAAAATGTGCCAACATCCCATGCCACAATGTCCTAACAATCCTTGGCTCGTTGCTAATTCCGAGGAGCATTCCCACCGAATGCCCTTGCAACTATTGCCACACAAATTTTTTCTCCATGGGATCAATCTTAAGTCTAAGTGAATGGTCTTTTCAAGACCTATGAAATCTTGATGCTCTTTGTGAATGTACTGTAAGTTTTATAGGCGGCGGCCAGAGTGGCCAAAGCCCCTAAAATTCCATATAATGAATACCTCATTTGATGGAGGGAAGATGGGGTGACAGCTGGAACTATATAAATAACTGACGCTATGGTTGGTGAGTCATAGGAGTCCTAGTTATGGTTTACACGTACATCTGGCACCCATATATATTGGACTTGGCCTTGGATTCTACTTTATACTTCATAGCATCTGGACAGAGCTGCCGTACGAACTTTCTCCAATGTACGAACTTGGCTTTGGCCTAGTTATGGTTGGTAGAGTATTAGATAGTTTTTAGTCACAAAGAGGGAGCACCGAGAATTTAAGCACCGAGAAAGTTCTAATGTCACAGTGATTTGCCTTTGGAAATGAGAAGCACAGGCAGAAGCAACGATGACTTAACCTACTTCCACCGCAGTCTAAGATAGACGCTTATTGGGCTCATAACTCACCGGAGTAGTTGATCACTTCTAGCATGAGTAAGAAACATCTGCACAGCCGGCAGCGAGCAACCGAGTCTTCCGGTATCTGTTCGTGTGGAATCACCATGGTCGTGACAAAGTGATAAGACAAACCGGCATCCCAATCGATTTCGTGTGTGTTCCTTCTGGGCTTCAAGATAGATTCCTTCAAGCTAGTCGGTTAGTTAATTAGCAGCTTCGGATCCAGGTGGAGGTTTGGGGGCTGGATCCAGGTGGGATCCGGTGCTCGTGGCCGGGGACGTCCTTTGCACGTGACCCGCCATCATTGTTGTCTGAACCTGACTAAGGTAGTACTTTGGGACGGCGGCTCTGATATTTTGTGGCGCGTGCCAAGCTGCCGGCGTTTTGGTTGCCGAATGTTCTGGCGGCGGTGGCATTTCCTTGTGTGGCTTGTTCTACAAAGAGCGTCAGAGCATTTCCAACAGGCGCCAAACACGCGGCGCACTAAATTCTGCTTTACGGCGCGCCCTTCGACAGATTTGGCGCGGCGCGCAGCGCTGGCTCCAGCGGCCGCGCTAAAATGCGCGGCCTGCCTAGGGCAGCCCCTCTCTCTTTCCCGTATGGCCCATAAGGCCCAATACTTCTCCCCGGCGAATTCCCGTAACTCTCCGGTACTCCGATAAATACCCGAATGACTCGGAACCTTTCCGAACTCCGAATATAGTCGTCCAATATATCGATCTTTACGTCTCGACCATTTCGAGACTCCTCGTCATGTCCCCGATCTCATCCGGGACTCCGAACTCCTTCGGTACATCAAAACTCATAAACTCATAATATAACTGTCCTTGAAACCTTAAGCGTGCGGACCCTACGGTTCGAGAACAATGTAGACATGACCGAGACACGTCTCCGGTCAATAACCAATAGCGGGACCTGGATGCCCATATTGGTTCCTACATATTCTACGAAGATCTTTATCGGTCAGACCGCATAACAACATACGTTGTTCCCTTTGTCATCAGTATGTTACTTGCCCGAGATACCAGCAAGTCTCTTTACTCGTTCCGTAATACATCATCTCGCAACTAACTCATTAGTTGCAATGCTTGCAAGGCTTAAGTGATGTGCATTACCGAGAGGACCCAGAGATACCTCTCCGACATTCGGAGTGACAAATCCTAATATCGAAATATGCCAACCCAACATCTGCCTTTGGAGACACCTGTAGTACTCCTTTATAATCACCCAGTTACATTGTGACGTTTGGTAGTACCCAACGTGTTCCTCCGGTAAACGGGAGTTGCATAATCTCATAGTTATAGGAACATGTATAAGTCATGGCGAAAAGCAATAGCAACATACAAAAGCGATCGGGTGCTAAGCTAATGGAATGGGTCATGTCAATCAGATCATTCAACTAATGATGTGACCTTGTTAATCAAATGACAAGTCCTTTGTCTATGGTTAGGAAACTTGACCATCTTTGATTAACAAGCTAGTCTAATAGAGGCATACTAGTGACACTCTGTTTGTCTATGTATTCACACATGTATTATGTTTCCGGTTAATACAATTCTAGCATGAATAATAAACATTTATCATGATATAAGGAAATAAATAATAACTTTATTATTGCCTCTAGGGCATATTTCCTTCAGTCTCCCACTTGCACTAGAGTCAATAATCTAGATCACATCACCATGTGATTAACATCGATAGTTCACATCATCATGTGATTGACACCCATAGTTCACATCGCCATGTGACCAACACCCAAAGGGTTTCCTAGATTCAGTAATCTAGTTCACATCGCTATGTGATTAACACCCAAAGAGTACTAAGGTGTGATCATGTTTTGCTTGTGAGAGAATCTTAGTCAACGGGTCTTTCACATTCAGATCTGTTATGTATTTTGCAAATTTCTATGTCAACAATACTCCGCACGTAGCTACTCTAGCTAATTGCTCCCACTTTCAATATGTATCTAGACCGAGACTTAGAGTCATCTAGATTGGTGTCAAAACTTGCATCGACATAACCCTTTTACGACGAACCTTTTGTCACCTCCATAATCGAGAAACATATCCTTATTCCACTAAGGATAATTTTTGTCCGCTGTCCTGTGATCTACTCCTAGATCACCATTGTACTCCCTTGCTTAACTCAGTGTAGGGTATACAATAGATCTGGTACACAGCATAGCATACTTTATAGAACCTATGGCCAAGGCATAGGGAATGACTTTCATTCTCTTTCTATCTTCTGCCGTGGTCGGGTTTTGAGTCTTACTCAACTTCACACCTTGTAACACAGGCAAGAACTCTTTCTTTGACTGTTCCATTTTGAACTACTTCAAAAACTTGTCAAGGTATGTTCTCATTGAAAAAACTTATCAAGCGTCTTGATCTATCTCTATAGATATTGATGCTCGGTCCTGGTCCGTGATGAGACGAGGCGGAGGGGCGAGGCGTTGCGCCTGCTCGCGCGTGAAGATGTCGCGGAAGTTCATCTGCGCCCGGGGCCTGTCCAAGCGCCACGCCGCCGCGTCGTACGCGCAGGCCGCCTCGTGCGTGCTTCGGAACGAGCCGAGGCCGAGCAGGACGTCGCCGGACCGGATCTCGGCGGAGTAACAGCCCGAGGGGCGCTCGCGGACGCGGCGGTAGCCCGAAGAACCCCGGCGGCGCGGCGGCATGGTGGCGCGGTGCTGGCAGGGAAAGCGGCGAGGTGGCGAGGAGGAGGGCACGTGGCAGTGTGCTGAGCGCGTGGCGATCGCCGGATTTTATAGGCGCGCGCGAAGCGGCGCGCCAAATCTACCGTGCCAGCTGCCGCTTTCTCCCGCGCGTGGTAATTTCCCGCCATCGCTGGAGCGCACGAAACCGGGCGGCGCGCGCTAAAATGCAATTTTACTGCGCGGGCGCGTCTTTTGGCGCGCCTGTTGGAGATGCTCTCAATACAACGGTGGTGCCACTTCTGCTTGGTTATGAGGGTAGCGAGGTTGGGGGGGGGGGGGTGATTCCTGGTATTGTCGTGGATTCGGCGATGGTGACTTGCTTGGCTCCGTGCTAACAGCAGAGGTCCCCCTTCTGGGTCGGATCAGCAACCTTGGTCTCACTGGTGGCACTTGCGAGGGGAGCCCGAGCTAAAGCTCTACGGTGCCGCACAGGAGATGGCGACGCATGCGGGGGTCGCATCCCTCTTGGGGTCGTTGTTGTTGATCTCCTCACGATGTCAGGGCTCCGGGGTGAAAACCCTAGTCCGACCTTCGGGCTCGACAATGGTGGCATGTGGCATCATCAGCCTCTTGAGGGCACTGTTGTGGAGTCCGAGTCCCTTCTGGTTGCAGTTGACTAGCAGATTCGGGCATGACATGTCCCTCACATGTAGAATAATCGACTCTGATGTGGGGTGGTTCCGGTGTTCTCCTATCTACACATGTCCCTATGATATGCGTTCTTGGTCCTTCCAATCTCCTAACATGAGCAGCTCTCCACGGCCGGACCGAGGGGGCTGTCTCAACAGCGGGTCAGCCCTTTCCTGCGACAGCTCGATGTGTTCAGCGCTACGGTGGACGGTGATTTTGCAAGCCGGCGCGGCTCTGGTCATGTTCAGTAGTCTTGGTGGTCTCTTCTTAGGTCTGACATTTTCACACTTGGTGTTGGGTTGGTTGTACTTGTTCGGCTAGCTCTTGGTACCATTTTATTTTTCTCTTGACCTCCATGTATGAGGGTTTTCTCATCACTTTGTATCAGTTTGACCATTTGGGCGGGGTGAATGCTTGTTGAGAGGGAGAGAGTGAGCCCTGACCATCACATTTTATTGCCATTTTTGAATTGAGTAATTTGTGCTCCTGATTTTTGTTTCAAGTGAAACTAAAGCGTCCAGGATTACAGTTCATCATCTACAAAGCAGGTTAGCAAACTCTATAGCATCCTAGTTCTCACACCACGAACAAACGTCTGAATTGAACACATAGCAAAACGCAGACCTCTGCTTTGGAAGAACACAGCAGGCAAGCAAGCTTCACATTTACAAAACACCAGGAAATGAACAACGGCTATCTAGCTGTTGGGGCTGCTGTAGTCAGCCATGTCCCAGACTCCCAGTCTCTTCTGTCTCGTATAAAAGCACAAGAAGGAAAAAAGAAACATGAAGATCAGTCAATCTGTTTTCGGTAGACACCCAAAACAAGAACCGGAGTGTAGTCCGGATCTCACGCTTAAATTTTTGGTGCATCCCGTATTCCCGTCCCAATAGACATATCATCGACATTAGGTGCCTCTTAGTGTCGTCATTGTACTCCAACAATCTTGTTCTCTTAGCTAGTAAAAGACAACAATCAATTTTTACTACATATTTGTCGTACTATTGAGTAGGAGTCGAGGCCAAGTCTCTACTACATATATATGGACGACTGATGTACATGTGCAAAGGGACTAATAAGCCTCACCAACCATTACATCTGTCATTTATCTTGCATGTAAATTAATAGCGGGGGGCAATATCAAAGCTATAGAACTCACATTCTGTATAGGGCCTGTTCACGTCTTCTACTATTCAATGAATCAACATTTCAGAACCATTCTCTGAACCTTGATGAGTGTATAGGGTTGTGAATATGTATTGTCCACGCGAACCTAATTGAGAACAAAGAGGAAAATTCACGTGGATAATACAGGTTCATGTCCCTATACAGGTTCACGTGGAAAAAGTGAACTAAATTTCTGAACAAAATGCTACAACTAATATGACCGATTTTGACTACAGAGCAGGCGGAAGCGGGGCGCTGCTTGCATCCCTCATAGGCAGGCAGGACAGTTCTTTTTCCTAGATGAAAATATTAGGTAGGTATCTGCCTATTGTATACAAGTTGTAGGTGCTTCATGGAGTGCCACCCCGATGCAAGCATGGGCCACAGCCTACAGCCGAGTTGTGGGTGGTGACTGGTGACTTAGCAAGTAAACCCCCCCCCCCCTCCCCGGTGCTGGAGGTCATTGCCTCCGCGAGTGCGGAAGTCATGCTATGTGGACCTAATGGAATTGTTTCGAGGTTCGGGAGGATTCATGCGTGATGGCCAACACGTGCATGATCTGAGCGCATGTAGCAAATGGGATATCCAAATTTTGTATGACCAATTGACCACGGAGTGTGATGGTTTGCTTGTTCGATGGGGTACCGCCCCGCGTACCAGAGTGTGCAATTGCTGATTGTATGATTGATGGTGATTAATATATGGTGAGGATTGAAAGAATACAACCTCTCTTGGGCCGCCAAACGCCGGTTGTCGCATTAATCGAGGGAGAAAAGGTTAATTTATGTACATCATCCATTTTAGTAGTAGTTGGGTTTGATTTTAATGACGATGGTCAACAGATTATGAGACTATCCATGCCCTGTCTCTTTTTTCTAGTCGTGCCTGACCTTTTTCTAGAGAGGCATATGCTATGGCTACAACAATTGGTTGTAGAATTTGTTTTACAAATGCAAGTACTCAGGCATGTACATGCAGTTTTATTGAAAAATTTATAGTGCCAAGCCACTACATACTTCGAGCAGGGACCAACATTTATTACTCGCAGCAGTAGGTGCATGAGATATTTTGATTGATGGAAGGTCACATACACCAGATCTATTTTTTTCTTAAGGAATATTCCATTACATGTCCCGGCCTTTGTGTGTGCCAATAAGATGCTCGCCGCTAATAACACACTCAATAAATAACAGCCTTGTACACATGTGGTAGAACCAAACACTCGAGCAACAATGGTACAAGTTAGATAGCATGCGGCATCAAGCATGTGATCCAACCGAGTGTCATAGGCTATTTCCACAGCAATATCTTTCTTTTAGGGAATGAGACACATTGGGAAGTTTAGCTGATGTGAGTCACTGGCAGCGCGTACGTAGTGCATGAACTGCTTTCGGCACGCCCTTCTGGAGTTGTGCGAGCATGAGTTTACCCTGGCTGGTGACGGGGGCAAGAAGGGCGACGGTCTGAGGCTCCCCCCAAAAAGATACGCGTATATTTGGTATTAGGACATCTTTCGAGTATATACTAGTAGTACTCAGCCGACTGTCCGTATCTCCTGCAGTTGACTGAAATTGTAAAAAGGAACTAAGCTGCCAAGAAAACATAGTCAGACGGTTAGTATCAGTGTGGATACAGGGATAGCCATGCCAGAGTCTCTTTGAAGTAAAAACAAGAGAAACACAATTCTTCCATGCACGGGGAGTCGAGTGCATCAGCCCTTTGAATTTCTTGGATATTCAAAGCCATGCATGGCACTACTCATAGTTCATCAGCTTCTTTCACCAGAAGTCAGCCCAGTGTTCCAGCCATGGTCCACCATACCATGTTTTTTCCTCCTTCCTAAATTTAAATCTATTTTATCTTTTGAATCAAATGTCTAATTTATGATCTGTCCTCATATTTGTTTGTATGACGATGAGGACATTAAAATGCTCACTTTTGAATATATTCTACTCCTTCCGTTCCTAAATATTTGTCTTTTTAGAGATTTCAAATGGACTACCACATACGGACGTATATAGACATATTTTAGAGTGTAGATTCACTCATTTTGCTCCGTATGTAGTCACTTGTTGAAATCTCTAGAAAGACAAATATTTAGGAATGGAGGGAGTAACAAGTTATAGAATCAAATTATGAAACATGGTGAAACACTATCTATTAAACACATTGAAAGTACACAAAACTATGAAATGTTATGTTGAGCTCGCTCATGACCCGAAAACGATGGTACACCCTGGAACTCAATGCCCCCAAACGAAACTGGATATAAACTATTTGTATTTGGAACGTCGCCCTTCACGACTAGCGCAGCTTTGTGCTTCACAATGTTTCCTGCCGGACCGCGCTTGACCTTAAACACCCACTTCAGTCCAATGGCATGGTGGCCGGCGGCGAGTGAGGTGAGATCACATGTGTCGTTGCAACGATTTAACTCCATCTCAGTCTCCACGGCGTTGCGGCACGCTGGCTCGTCTAGTGCCCCCTCGACCACCGTAGGCTCCTCTGCAGCACAGAGGTAGAGCCCACTGTACTCTAGCGTCCACGCTGGCGCGTGGTCGATGCGGTGCTCCTGCGTTTTGTAATGGAGATGCATCCCTCGCTGTCATACGTCTCGCCGGTAGGCAGGGACGTCTAACCATGGTATGGTTCGTTAGGACTGGCTGCCGTGGGCGCGCTGAGTCCAGGCGATACTGGCGTGCCAGGCGCACCTGGCTTGCCCATTTCTGTTGTGCCAGACACGGGGGTGTGCGAATCCATGGGTGTTGCTGCCGTGTTGGGAGTCGTTGTGTTAGATGACATAGAGTACGTAGTCGTCACGAGCAAGTTGGTGTCCGTGTACACCACTATGTACTCGCCGGCATGATCATGCACGTCGTCGGCGTGTGCGCTGCTCCAGTCCCGGCAGCGATTTTCTTCAAGTCGTATGTCGCATGTGCCATAGAGCCGTTTGCCAGCCAGGACGTAGACCCTATGCTCCTTCGTGCCAGGATCATAGCCCAGAAACACACCAGAGCGATTTGAGAGCTTGCTAACTTCAGGGCCGACGAGCTTCATGTGTGCTACGCAGGCAAAAGTACAGAAGTAGTCCACTATCGAATTCCTCTTCCGCCATGCCTCGTAAGGTGTGACACCCTACAAACTTCTCATAGGCAAACGTTTAATGAATCGTCGTGCACAACACCCCACCCCAGAAGGAGATCGGCATACCCATGCTCTTCATCAGGCCGCGGGCCATCTCCACCACCGACTGGTTTCGTCATTCGACAATACCGTTTTGATGTGGCGAGTATGGTCGTCGTTTTCCATTGGATGCACAGCTCCTCAGAGTATGCAGTGAACTCATTGGAATTAAATTCACCGCCACGATCCATGCAGAATGCTCCAAGGTTGGTGCCGCTCTGCATATCTGCGATGGCCTTGATCTTCCTGAAGAAACGGAACACCTCGTCCTTGCTCCTGAGAACTTCCAGCCACATGTATCTCCTGTGATCATCAACAATGAGAAGAAAATAGTTGTTACCTCTCATTGTCGCCAGACAGATGGTGCCACAGCGATTGCCGCGGACAAGGTCTAGCACGTGCTCCAAATCATGCAGGAACGGCGTGCCGTGCATGTTACCGATCTTATAGCCTTAGAAGAACTGGTCGATGTGTTGGATTGCTGACATGCCACACCACCCCTTTCACGCCAAGATCGTGAATGATTCTGAATTCGAGGTGGCCGGAGTGCGTGTGCCAGCGCTAGGCCTCGTCGATGCCGCCCGCCAGGAGACACACGGGCGCGTCCAAGTTCAGAGCCATGACATACAACTGGTTGCTCGTCTGTCGCACCCATGCCAGAAGTACGAGCTGTCTGCCATAGAGGCAGAGCTCGCCGCCCTCGATCACGGATTTGCAACCATGCTCATCGAGCTGCCTGAGACATGCAATGTTCGTCCGGAGTTGTGCGACGTAGTAGACTTCCGAGAGCCGTTCGGTCGAGCCGTTCTGCTGATGTTTCCTTTCGGTCGAGCCGTTCTGCTGATGTTTCCTTTCGGTTGAGCCGTTCTGCTGATGTTTCCTTTCGGTCGATCCGTTCTGCTGATGTTTCCTTTCGGTTGTGAGCTAACCCTACTTCAACCACATGACGATGTTTCTTTTCGGTCGAGCCGTTCTGTTGATGTGCATGAGGGCATGATACATGGTGTGATATGCCAAGCTCTTGAAAAAAGAGATTGAGTTTATTGTGTACACCTCCCCAGTCGGTTTGCATAGCAATAATCGTAGTGTTTAGGTTTTGCTCAACGAGGTTTTGAAAGTTCTTGAAAACTTGAAACACTTCGGATCGTTTCTTAAGAAGATAGATCCATGTAAATTTGCTATAGTCATCGATTAAGCTAACATAATAAGAGTGTCTACCAACAGAGGTGGGAGCTGGCCCCGAGACATCAGAAAAAACAAGTTGCAAAGCTGCAGTAGAAACACTAAATGAAATAGGATATGGCAACTGATGACTTTTAGCTTGTTGACATGGATCACAAATAGACTCAACACTAGACTCGTGAGAGTGGGGAAGTTTATTCTTGCTAAGAACGAGCTTGACAATAACTGATGAAGGATGACCTAATCTACTGTGCCACTTTGCTGAAGAAGGCTTGACAACAACAAAAGCTTGTTTATTCGATGATGATGATGACGAAGATATGAGTGGGTAGAGACCTCTCACACACTTGCCCCTAAGAAGCACTCTCCTCGTGTACAAGTCCTTTACCAAAAAGAAATAAGGATAAAATTCAATAAGGACACAATTATCAAGAGTAAATCTATGAACTGGAAGGAGATTTTTTTTTGATGTTGAAGGGACATATAGAACTCTTTTTAGATGCAAATTTTTTATGGGGTTTTTGACAATTGAACTACCAACGTGAGTGATTTTCATACCAGAACCTCTAGCAGTATGCACTTGGTCGTGTCCACGATAGTTGTCTCTGATCGTCAGCTTATCGAGCTCCCCTGTGATGTGATTTGTGGCGTCCGTGTCCGCATACCAGTTGGTGTCGACACCATAGGAGTCGGTGACCATGTTGGCCCCCTTCTCCTCATGTTCATCTTCATCATCATATCGATGCCAACAATCACGAGCACCTCCTGGATGATGCTTGTAGCAAATCTGACATTCTGGATAGTCTCGAACCTGCTGACGCTATTGCTATGGACGACCGCGGCCACCACTGTCGCCCCTATTTCCACCAGATGGAGTTGGGGAGGGGCGCCTGCCTCGGCCGCGCCCCCTGCTGTTGTTGCGCCCGCGGCCTCTATTGTAGCTGCGCCCGTGCCCCCTGTAGGCTAAGTTTGCTGAGGTTTTGAATCCTGCATCTGGACCGTCACCGAGCATCTCCACGCGCTGATCAAACGCTGCAATCTGGGCGAACAGATCATCTACTGAAATCTGGTTTTTAACTGCGCCAATGGCTGCCACAACAGGGTCATAGTCCCTGTCAAGCCCAGCAAGGACGTAATCTACCATCTCAGGGTCCGAGACGGGGCGTCCCGCTACTGCAAGCTCATCTCCCAGGTTCTTCATCCTGGAGATGAAGGCACTACTAGACATAGAGCCTTTTTTGGTGTTGGTGATGGCGATCCATAGATTGGTGATGCGCGATTGGGACTGCGAGGCAAATAAGGTGGTGATGGTAGTCCAGAGATCGAAGGTCGTCTCCTTGCTCGCAACTTGGGCGAGAATCCACATTGACAGGGAGTTCAGGAGGTGACAAAGGACTTGCTGATCCTTCGATATCCACTGAGCGTACAGAGGATTGGGCTCGGTGGTGACGGTTTTGTTCGTCTGCTGCTGCTGCACCGTCTTCGGTGGCGCTACGTCTAATCTGTCCAGGAGGCCGGTGACCTGCGCTCCTCACAGGCCCGGCATGACCTGTGCCTTCCATAGGATGAAATTGGTCTTGGTGAGCTTCTCTGATGGGAGAGCGCCAAGGTTGAGGGAGACGGTTGATGACGACGACATGGCGAGGGTGAGCGAGGAAGGATGGTGAGGGAGATCGAGGAAGGAGGTAGCTGGCTAGATCGATAGGAAGAGGATGGCTCTGTATACCATATTGAATTCATGCTCCAGCCAACTCATCCAAAAGTCCGAACTGATGGACGGAGGTGGGCAATATATTTCAACAGAATTCATGCTCCAGCCAACTCATCCAAAAGTCCGAACTGATGGAGGGAGGTGGGCAATATATTTCAACACTCCCCCTCACGTCTAGGCTATTTTAGTCCTTAGACGTGGATCGATGTAGGCCGCAGAATCGTTTTATTTAATACTGCGTTAGCAGGGTCTTGAACTCAAGACCTCTTGGCTCGGATACCATATTAGATGGGAAGCATTCCTACTCCCTCGTGAGGGAGCCGCGTGTGTATATATTGATCTGAGGCAGGAAAGGCCCCTGCCGTGGCTTACAAGGAGTTTACCGATCTCTTGGGGATTTGGTTTGTTACAAAGGAGATAGGAGAAGCTACGGGAGAGGAAGAGATAGAATCAGTTTGAGATTACAGGAATATATCTCTAATTCTAACATCGTGGTGTTCCTTTGGATGCCCAGCTCCTCACAGTATGCGTTGAACTTATTAGAATTAAATTCACCGCCACGATCCATGTGTAATGCTCTGAGTTTGGCGCCGCTCTGCGTATCAACTATGGCCTCGATCTTCCTGAAGAAACGGAACACCTCGTCCTTGCTCCTGAGAACCTCCAGCCACATTCACCTACCAACGATCACCAAAAATGAGAAGAAAATAGTTGTTCCCTCTCATCGTCGCCAGGAGATGGGGCCGAAGTGGTCACTGTGGACGAGGTCTAGCACGTGCTCCGAATCATGGAGGAACGGCATGCAGTGCATGTTACCTATCGGGCAGCCTTCAAAGAACTGGTCAATGTGTTGGATTGCTGACATGCCACACACCACCCCTTTTGCGCCAAGATCGTGAAGGTCTTTGAATTGGAGGTGGCCCGAGTGCGTGTGCCAGCGCCAGGCCTCGTTGATGCCGCCCGCGAGGAGACACACGGGCGCGACCAAGTTCAGAGGCACGACATACAACTGGTCTCATCCGTCGCACCTGCACCAAAAGCACGACATACAAATGGTCTCATCCGTCGCTTTGCACCAAAAGTATGAGCTGTCTGTCATAGAGGTAGATCTCGCCGCCCTCGATCACGGATTTGCAACCGTGCTCATTGAATTGACTGAGACTTACAATGTTCATTTGGAGTTGCGGGATATAGTAGACATTCGAGAGCGTGCGGTGCTCACCTGTCTTGCACAAAAACATTACCACCCCAACCCCGCAGATCTGCACCACGGAGCCATCACCGAAGCGCACCTTCCCACGCATGGATTCGTCCACCTATGTGAGCATGTAGCGGTGGCCCGTCATATGGCTGCTGGCGCCCGTGTCTAGATACCAACTGTCGTCGTTCGTGGCCATTGGCATGTCGTGCTCCTACTTAAGGAAGGTCTCCTGTGGTACCGACTATGTCGCTGCAGGGGTGACTGCGTTCGTGACGTTTGCCACCTCGCAGGCAGTGAGTAGAAGCCTAGGTTGTCCAATGCGCTCATAGACCGCTTGGCTTAGAGATATGTCTGTTCAGTAATGCGCTCATAGTTGGTTCTCGGCGGAGACTTTGGTGGTTTCCTCAGGGCATCGAGAGTGCGCTTTGCTTTCATCGGATCTACCTTCTCCTCCGGAGGTGGACGTATCTTTGCTTTAACCCCTTCAAAGAACTCCTTCACTTGGGTCTGCACGATCGTATCGTTTTCCTCCTTGCTCCTCTCGTACGGTAACTTCTCTAAAGGCTTTAGAGGTGGACCGTATCTGTATTGCCTCTATCTTCTTGTGCTGCTAGACGCCGGAGCAGACGGAGCGGTTGCGGCGTCTGTCTTCTTTCGTGCTTGCTTACGAGGCGGAGGAGAAGGACTACGACGCCGGAGCAGCCGGGCGGCGGGTCTCTTCACCGTTCTTTGGCGAGGCGGAGAAGGAGGAGGCAGAGTGCCTCCACGCCGGAGAAGGGGCGGAGTGCCGCCACGCGCGTGCCTGATCTTCACTCGGAGGAGGAGGCGGTGGAGGAGGCGGAGTGCCGCCACGCGCGTGCCACGATCGTCACTCACGGAGGAGGAGGCGGAGGAGGCGGAGTGCCCTGACTCGCGGGAGGAGGAGGAGGAGGCGGAGGCATCCAGTTGAGAAGGTCGATGAGCTCCTTCCGCCATAGGCATGGAGTCTTCAGAGCAGAACCTAGCCTAGTCTCCCCTTCACCGGTAGGGTGCTCAAGCTCGAGGTCCTCAAATCCCTCCGTTATTTCATCAACCATCACCTTAGCAAATCCTGCTGGAATCGGCTGGCAGTGATAAGTTGTGCCGGGTCCACTAGGATAAACTTGGTCAACAGCCGCCTTGACCTTCAAATTCATGCATCGCGCCATAATGTGGCAATTTTGAGACTCCGTGATACCATCCACGGGATAGCTGGCAGGAGCCGTCAAGACATGCTCCGGCTGAAGCAGCTCGGTGGAAGCAACGCTGCTTCTCCGCTGAGATGGCAGGATAGCCGGGGAAGCTTGGCATGTCGTTTGTTGCGATCTGCTGCTTTCGTTCCTCTTCTCGATCCTCTAGCCCCATTACCCTTCCAAGCAGCGCCTGCATTTGGTCCTGCTCCACTTTCTTCCTCCTCTCGTGGGTTTTGTAACCCCCTGCGTCCGGAAAACCAACCTTCCACGGAAGGGAGCCTGGCGTGCCTCGTGTCCGTCCAGGGTGCTCGGGATTCCCAAGGGCCATTGTGAGCTCGTCCTTCTCCCTGTTTGGAAGGAACGTCCCTCGCTGCGCTGCATCGATATAGTGTCGAAGTTTCTTGACTGGTGTTTGCAGTTGCTCGTCCGCCCATCGACTTCGCCCTATTACAGGTCCAAGGTTCCGCCAGCCCGAAGAACCAAGTCCGCAACGGTCTGCCAGCGCATTGTCTCGGTTCGATCCCTTTTCAAGCAGATCATGCTCAGCCTTGGACCACTTAGGCGGGCTTTGAGGTAGCCACGACCCCGTGCGATGGTGAAGCTTCTTCTTCGCAGCATTTTTCTTGTTTGTCTCGACATCTTCTTACTCTTTTTCGATGTCTTGTGGGCCACAAATGCGCGATGATCTTTGATCTTCTCATATTTGCCGATGAATTCTGGTGTCTCTTTTTTCTTGACAAACTGGTTCAGCTCTTTCCTCCACCTCCTCATTAGGCCAGCCATCTTCTTAAGAGCACAAGACTTGATTAATTGCTCTATAACTGGCTTCTCTGGATCCTCCTCTGGCGGTAGGGTGAAATTTGCCTTCAGCTCATTCCAAATATCTTCTTTCTGCATATCATTGACATAAGACACCTCAGCATCTTCATCCTTAGCAGGCTTATACCATTGCTGGATGCTGATCGGGATCCTGTCCCTAACAAGAACCCCGCACTAAGCAGAAAATGCCTTCTTTGTCCGGATGGGTTCAATCGGTTCGCCGTCGGGCGCGATTTCTATGATCTCAAACTTTTCATCCGAGCTCAACTTTTTCTTCGGGCCTCGTCTCCTTACCGAAGTTGTGCTCGATCCGGAGGGCTAGAAATTATAAGGAAGAAAGACGACAGTACTTAATATGTGTACATATACCAATTAACTTGTCAGCATGGGCTTAACTAATATATATATACCTGGCCGGACTCGGTTCGGTGACTCGCCTCGGCACGGTCTCCTTCGTCTTGTACCTCCATTGTGTCACCGGAGCCATCATGAACATAGTCCTCCTCTTGTACCGGCATTAATGGGTCGAAGCCATCATAATCATAGCCCTCTTCTTCATCCATCTGACCAACAGTGTCGATGAGAAATGACGCAACATCATCACTTCCATTTGCGATTATTTCCCCCAACATCGCTTCTGTTTCTTCGTCTCGGGAGTGCTCCATAGTTTCTGCAAATATTGACAACATGTCAATTATTATTCAAACATGGTACATAGTGGCAAACGTAGAACTAGCTAGCTAATCACAATGAGGAATCATGTTAGTGGCCTCGACGCTGCTTCTCTAGGGTTTGGGGTCGCCTCGACACAAAGCTTCAAGGGTTTGGGGTGGCCTCGACACAAAGCTTCAAGGGTTTGGGGTGGCCTCGACGATAACGCTCTTTTAACTTGATAAATTTGGGTGGCCTCGAGAGAGTTAATTTGTCGGGTAGGAGCGCGGTGGGAGGGGGTACGTAGGAGACCTGCAACATCGTTTTCTCTCTAGGGTTTGGGTGTCCTCGAGAGTTTTGGTCGAGCGAGAGGGCCGAGGGGGGTGCTGCAGTTGTATCTAGAGGGGGTTATATCGACAACGACGCGACATACATATACATGGGAAAATAATGTTATCGGGAGGGGTATCGGTACCACCCCTCGTGTTGAAGTTTCTTCTTTCTCCTTTCCTTTCTTTCTTCTTCTCCTCTTCTTTTTCTTCTTCTCCCTCGAGAAAGGAAAATAATTAAGGAAAAGGAAGAAAAGAGGAAGAAGGAAGAAGGAAGAAGAAGAAGAAGTAAAAGAAGAAAAAAGAGGAGAAGAAGAAAGGAATAGAGGAGAAGAAGAAAAATAGAATTTCTCCTTTCTCCTCTATTCCTTTCTTCTTCTCCTCTTCTTATTCTTCTTTTTCCTCTTCTTATTTATTTCTCCTCTTCTTCCTCTCCTCTTTTCTCCTTTCTTCCTCTTCTTATTTTTCTTTTCCTCTCATTCTTTTAGTATTGCTTGTTTTAAAAAATGTTCAAATAGAAAATTTTGAAAAAAACAAAGGTTTTGCCTAATGCATTGTTCATATGAATATACAAACATTTGCATATTCTACAATAATTAATATCAACAAAAAAATCTATGAACAGAAAAAACCGAACTTTTATAAAAATCTATCTTTTGCATATATGAAAACATTAATACACATATGAACAATAAATACATATATTAACAAAAACATAATCTGAACAATTTTTAAACATTACATACACATAGCCATATATATATATATAAACAAAAAAACTAAACTAATAAAAATGAAAAAAACAGAGCCGCATATATATATATAGCCACATATATACATACACATATATATATATACATTGAACAAAAACTGCGAAGGGCTACTTATATACAAGGAGGGGGGGGGGCAACTGGTGGCGATGAACTGCAAAAACTGCGAAGGGCTACGATGTGTTCGGCGTCGTCGATGTGGTTTATAAGCCCCAACCGGGACCAAAGGCCCCTATGCTGCCCACATCGGGGCCAAAGTTTAGTCCCACCTCGCTAGTTGAGAGGGGAGCGCAGTGGTTTATAAGCCCCACTGCCGCTCCCTTATTGAACTCCTTCCTACTGCAGGCTCATGGGCCTACTTGCTACTGCTTTGCCTGTTGGGCCTTCTGGGCCTTCTGCGGGCCTGAATCCTGGCCCAAATTAGGGATACAAGTCGTATTCTGGCCGTGGGGGCCCAGTAGGTGGCACTTTTTTTTTCTTGCTTTATTTATTTTATTTTGTTTTTACTTACAACAAAATACTTATTGTTGTTTTTTTGTTTTGTTTTCTGCATTATTTATTTTCTTTTGTTTTTTGCTTTACAACAAAATACTTTAAGCCAAGCCTAGGTTGCATTACTGAACAGACATATCTCTAAGCCAAAAGGTCAAATGAACAACGGGCAAAGGGGAAAAAAATTGCCCAGCTCGGCGAACAAGCACAGCAATCGTGCCCCCCGCTGAATGTGTCTAATCCTCCGGGGACGGTGGCCGGTTATGGCAATCTTGGAGATTACCTGCCTGACGATGCACTTCCTGATTTCATGGAGGTGGACTTATTTAGATCTGAGCAGGGAAGCCTCTCGTCAAAGATGAAAAGTCTCTGACAACAATGATGCGAAGATTCCACAGTTGGTACATGAAAACCTGCAGAGAGTCTGAGGGGACGAACACTTTGTATCTGAAAATTAAAGGGGAGCACGACCTCGTTTCAAATGATCTGTTGTCTATTCCATTTGAGGAGTTCTTCGAGTTCTTCAATCAAAAGGCCCTCGATAAATTAATAGTCTTTTGCTACTGCCTGTAAGTACTATTTCTGTCTTTAGTCTGTATATATAGCTCGGCTCTTTCATTGCATGTATTTATAATTAATTATCCTCAATATATTATGCAGATTGAAGATCGTCGAGTGCAAAAAAAAATGAAATCTATGATATTGGGTTCATTAACACAAATATCATAGATGTTTTTCTGGTTGAAAAGCGCGCCGAAGAGGCCGAGGGCAACTTGCTACAATCATTGATCAAAAATCAAAACAATGATACCATACTCTTTCCTTACCACGGCCCGTGAGTGTTACTGTCGTGTGCATATTCGGTTTTCCTTATTACTCGAGCGAGGTTAATGTAATTGATGAGTTATGCATGCGTGCAGGTTCCACTATATTTTCTGGAGATTAAGCTTGGGCGTGGACTAGTAATCGTCTTAGACTCCAGACGGAAAGATCCCAGCACCTATGCGGACATGACTGAAATGCTCAGCAAGTAAGTTCAATCGATCATTATCGCACCATATCAACTTTTTGTTCATTTCCTGATATCTCAGGTAATAACAAATATTTTCTTTGTCTTGCAGGGTTTGGAAACAGTTCACCGCACAAGCTCCGGGACTGCCGAAGGAGCTGCGATATACATACCCGAAAGTAAGTACAACTGGCGCGCATCTTCCGTTGATTCTATAGCTATACTTTCATCAATGCCATTTATATAATGCTTCATTATCAGTTTGATTGACCTCTATTTCTCGTAAAGTGCTTGTGGCAGGAGGAAGGGAATGATTTCTGTGGATACTACGTGTGCGAGTTCATCCACAACGCGACTTTGAAAAACAAGCGGGGCTACTCTAGAAGACAATATGAAGTGCGTAAGCAATAATATTCACAATTTCATTTTATTACACCATCATTTCTGTTGAGTTTCATTCATATATATGTATTAATTAACCCCCTTCTTCAAATTAATTAGACGTGGCAGATGCGGGATGAACTCCTAGAACCAGATCGCATGAAAGCAATTCAAGAGGAATTGGCGGGATTCTTTCTTGAACACGTCATCAGTAAAGCCGGAGAATACCATGTGGAACTTGAATTCAAATGCTAGTGGTTTGTAATTAAGAGATCTTATATAGATTGTACATGTATGTAGCCAGTAAAACTTGTTGTTCGACCAATCTCTCGGAGAAGGAGAGGTCGATCGATCACTTCTCTCGATATGCATGACGAACTTCTGTACTACATGGTTCTCTCGATCACTTATGTATATATACTACGTGGCGTCGAGCAAGCACGGACATAAGAGAGGACACTTCTCTGTATTAATTAGCTAGCTAACACAATATATGAAACACCTAAATTAACCACCCAAAACCCGCCAACCCCCCTCCTTTCAAAAAAAAAAAACCAAAACCCTAGCCACTGGAATGCAGACACGTGGATGCCTTTTGGTCCCGGTTGCAGCCACCAACCGGGACCAAAGGCCCCCTGACTGGGCTCGGCGCACAGGGCCACGTGGAGGCACATTGGTCCCGGTTCGTGTTAGAACCGGGACTAATGGGTTGAGGTATTAGTAACGACCCATTAGTCCCGGTTCCCGAACCGGGACTAAAGCCCCTTACGAACCGGGACTGATTGGTGGTTTTCTACTAGTGATGATTAAATAAAATACAAGGGATGTTTCTGCAAAATAATTCCTCCCTTGCGTATCCACTTTCATGTGGACCACTGCCATGCTGGCACTTCACGTGGGCAGGGCGTATGTTTGAATACGGAAGGAGGCACCGTATTTGCACGACTGGACAAATTCGAGCACTAGTTTTATGTATTTTGCAACTTTAGGCACCAAAGTGACCGTGCAAGACAAGTTTAGGCACCTCCGGTGTATTTAACTCCTTGGTAAACTGTACCAAGTTGCATGTTGAGATCTGCACCATGCATGTTACAAGTTTGACTTTTCACATGTTACTCATCTTGACCAGGCAATTTGGGTTGGAGAACTAAACAAGTACGTACGTTCTATCTAGCTATACATTGCACCAAATTCCAAGTTTGGATCTGCACCGACTTCCGGCCTTAAAAAAAAGATTGGCTTCATATATGGTACTTATCCTGACCCGGCACTTTGGGTTGGATCTCAGTGGAGAGACAAAACTGAATAGCTCGAGATTGTTTTTGAGTCTTGACGGCTGCCTTGTTTTGGAAGATACTGAAATGTGGAGAAAAGTTTGAAACTTTTGATTAATCAGTAACAAGGGCTGATTTTTATGTACTCATCACCCAGCAAACATCATGTCAGACGTTCAGAAAAGAGAGAAAGGCAAGTATTTCCGAAGCACTTGGTCTTGGCGACTAGGGGCTTGTTGTGCTGCTCCCCAGCATTTGCGATGTTATTGGTGTTGGTTGCTTTGTAACACAAAGCGGGGAAACCCTTTTCGGTTGGCCGACAAAGGGCTACTACTGATTTCATAGCCTGGGCTCCAGAAAAGTCGGGTGTTTTTACCGTGAGGAGTGCTTACCGTTTGGCCTCGGATGAACTTCATAACAAGCGGCGGTCACTTCAAGTAACTGGCGGATGGGCGCCGTGAGGGCAGGAGGGCCCTATGGTCTTGTCCAGTTCCACGAAAGTGTCGAGCTTTGCATCGCGCCTTGCAAATAATTCCTTTGCTACATGGTGTAATAAGTTGAAACGTAATCTGGAGACTAGTGCCCATTGCCCTGTTTGTGGCGTTGATGAAGAGGACACATTTCATACCTTTTGTACATTCCCAAACGCAAGGGTCCTGTGGAAGGCTATGGCTGCTGAATGGTTTCTGCCGGATGTTTCTCCGATCAAGCCAACGGGGTCTGATTTGTTCATTCAGTATATTTGTGAGATTGACGAGCCTACACGAGTTCGCTTGTGGATGCTCTTCTGGAGGATCTGGTATGTTAGAAACGAGCTCGTACATTATAAGCCCGCCCCCCTGTTGATGTCTCCGTCGGATTTTTGTCAAGGTATATATCCTCCTTACAATCCATTGCATCTAGTCCTGATGATGATCATGTGAAAGGAAAAGCACCGCTTCAATTCTGTTTCCCTCTAGAAGCTCACACATGCAATAACACCACCACTGAACTAGTCCCTTGGACTCCTCCGGCCACTAGGCATGTAAAACTGAACACAGATGGATCCATTTTGGATGGTGTGGTAGGAATGGGCATGCATGCTGCTCTGTGACCATACCGGCGCAATCATATTCAGTTCTTGCAGGCATCTTTTATCATGCAATGATGTATGGGAGGCTGAGTGAGATCTTAGCGATCCGTGAAGGATATTGCTAGCTCTACTGTGGAGCAATCTACCAATGATGTTGAAAGCGACAGTTTGGAGGCAGTCAACATGGTGAAAAGTGGAGATACAAATAGATCAAAATCGCCTTTCTTGTTAGAGAGATTAAAGATAGTATGACTGAGCGTGGTTCTTGTATTACTCATATTCGACGAATTTGTAATAATTCTAGTCATGTTTTGGCAAACTTTGAGAGGACTCAAGGCCGAACTGTTGTATGGCTTGGGTCTGGACCGGAGTTCGTTTTGGACGCTGTTAAGCGTGACTGTACCTATGATTTGATTGAGTAATACAAGAATTCTTCCGCACAACAAAGGGGGCTACTACGGGACAAACATCTTCAGGTCATGGCGATTGGTTCCTCCTTATTTGCACCTGCTAGCAATTTTGACAGAAAACCGGTAATCCACTTGTGAGCCCAGGCTCAGCTGCACCCATACTGACGGAAAAAATCAAAACAAATAGTAGAAAAATTCAAAAAAATCCAGATTCTTTTTTGTATGGTAGATAATTTGATGCATGAGGTCCGCTTCAATTTCCAAATCATTTGGACATCTAAGCAGCTCTCTGCTAAAAAGACATATTCGGGTCTCTAAAATGTGTACTGTTCCTGCACTGTCCTGACCCGATTTGTCTTTTTAGCTGAGAGCTGCTCAAGTCAAATGATCTAAAATTTGAAGCGGACCTCACGTGATAAATTGTCTACCATGCAAAAAAAATTGGAATTTTATGAATTTTTTGAATTTTGTGTGATTTTTTCCTAACCGGGTGCAGATGAGCCTGGGCACCGAAACGCCGCACTCCAGAAAAACTCCAATATAAAATATAGTATAATTTTCATTTCATTTGTTCTTGGATGTATAACCACTTATGTGTGCTTGTTTATGCTTTTGGTTGTGTCCTAATTGCATGTCTTATTCCAAAATTAAAACGAGTGCGCTTAGTAAAGATGATTTTTTTTTCTGGGACATACATGGCGTCTCGAGCGTGTTCTCTTCTACGGTTCTATTGACCAAGTCCATGAACTTCCCAAATCTTTTCTCTACCTTGTACAATGATCATAATCATCTAATTGCCAGTAGAAATGTATAGTACTCATTATAGTTAATATTTTTTTAGAAAAGGAGGAATACCCCCGGCCTCTGCATCTGGACGATGCGTACGGCCATATTATTAATTATTAACACAAGACCTTACAAAGTCGTACGACAGTAAGACCAAATTCATCATCTAATTAACAACTGTCGCTACTCCTATCCAGTTGATGAAGGGGCGCTCATAGTCTGGACCTAATACCAAAACAGACCTTGCAGCCAAACCAAACATCTAAGACCTGAGGTCCCAACCAGGACGCCTGCCGGGTATGGGCACCCACCAGGGCGTGCTCCTCAACCAGGACGCCTGCTGGGTATGAGGCCGCCGCAGCCACCTGCCACAAATCCATCTTCAGAGCTGTACTGCTGCATCGATCTTGCCCGGTCTAGCTGCCGCTAATGCCACCACGACGCCAGACAGCGTCGACCTCCTGGGCGTGTCCATCACCACACATCTGACGCCAAGCCTCCGCTGCTCCATGCCGCCAAGAATATGTAGAAAGAAACACCGCTCCACCGAAGAAGCCATCCACTCGTCCCTCGAGCTCGAGTGCATCTCCAAGAATGCCGCCCCCAAGGGGGTAACGAGAATGCCGCCGTCATCCGATCAACTGATCTAGGGTTTCCCCGAAGGTACTGGGTGGGTTTTGGATTTGTACCTCGATGATGCCTTCATGAAGGAAACGATGATAAGGGCATCGTCATCACCAGCTCCGGCCAACGACCGAAGACCAAGTTTTCACTCGAATCCTTCCCAAGTCATACACCCGACAACCTGTGCACTGTCTCGACCGCCTTCAAGGCCCCAGATCTAGCCACCTAGATCTGGCGACCAACCGCAACAGCACTGCCACCGTAGGAGCCCTGGCACATTGGCCACTGCCTGAATGCGCCACCACTGGAGCCTGGGAGGAAGACTCCCACTCCACCTCGCCAAACCGCGAGAGCCACTGAGATCGATCCCGCACGCTCATCATCGTCTCTGATCTGAACCGTTCCGTGGAAAAAACAAAAGATCGGCGATGCAGATCCGCCTTGGATAGGGACAGCACCACGCCATGCCGTCGCAGGAAGCCCGAGCTTCACCCATCGCCACCTTCCAGGGCTGCTGCCCCCGGATCCAGCCGCCACCGACAGGCCGAGCCACCGGCCACCGCGACCAAGGTTGCGATGCCCGCGAGCCCATTGAACGGCCGGCGCCACCAGATCTTCCTCGGAGCCGCAACTCCGCCTCTCCTCGCCCAGCACCATCCTGCTGCCTTGCGTCGTCGCCTAACGCGCCGCCGCGCCGCAGATCGGGGGAGAGCGCCCCGGCGCCATGGGTGACCCGCCTCATCTGATCTGGCGCGGGAGGGAAGAGAGCCTCCACCGCCGCCATCAGCCGCCTGGGGCTTTGCCCGGCGACCTCCTCTAGCGACGGCGGAGGGGAGGAGGAGGATGGACCATCCCGGCGGCGGCGGCTAGGGTTTTCACCCGAGCCGCACTAGCGGGATGGCGACGCGGGCGAAGACCAGTTGTGCAATTCTTTCTTTTACCAAACTCCTTATAGTTAATGGAATGTTAGATCTCTCTTACCTCTATTTAAAGTAAATAGTGAACATATTTAGGTATCTCCCAAGATTTTAAATAGCGGATAGCGGACTGGTTGCGGATTAGGGTCCGCAAAGCGGAATGCGGATAGCTGGCAATATTGCGGGCGCTATGTCCACATAGCCAATCTTTGAAAAACATTGATAAATTTGAGATTGTTGTGTATATTTCTAGGCCATTGGCAAAAAATATGATATTTAATTTGAGAAATCATCATTTACATAAGAATAAACTATAATTGAACAATATTTGGTGAGGCAACCATGCAAGCAAGACACATTTATCAAAATAGATTACACAACAGAATAACAAGGACTTATATAGCGGGGATATTGCGGATAGCGGACGATATAGCGGTCTAACAAGTGATATTGCGCCCGCATCATGACAACACACTATTTTCTAACGCAACCGTGGCAGGGTGGCCTTCGGCTACTGCGGTCATAATAGCGGAGGTAGCGGATGCTATTTAAAAGCTTGATCCTCCCCCGCCATGCCTCTCTCTCACACACACACATATGAGAGAGAGGGAGAGTACGTTTGATCGGTTGAACGAGTCTCAGATGAAATATTGTTCACATTTGTACTCACAATCTCTAAAATCATATGATGTTACAGGTTTCCTCAGAGCACTATGTCACATCAATATGTTCGGCAAAAGCGTGACTGGTTTGGATGCTAAATAAACCCGGTGAATGTGAGAAATTTGGATGGTAGATATTGGTATTATATGGATTAAAAAAAGTAAGAGCAACTCCAACAATAGTTCTCAAATTCCCCTACCCTAAAACCATTCTGGACTCTCTCAACTTCCAACACTCCATACCTTGCTTGGGACTTCAATAGCAGTTGTTAGAAAAGAGGAACTTTGGATGGTTTAAGTATAAAACAGTTTAGAATAAAGTATAATTATATTTCATGGTTTGAGCATAGTATTCATTGGCTTTCAGTCCAACCATCGAATCTTATAGATAATACACTTAGCGGGATCAGGTGTAGTAGAGAGTTGATCGAATGGCCTGTTAGCCCGAGCTACGCTACTGACCACTACTCTCGCTCGCTCTACTCTCTGAGCTTGCTATGCTCAAACACTCTAGTGAAGCGCACACCCACTGGTGTAGCTCACAAACACACACACGAGAATCTAGTAGTAGTACTTGTATTAGCTCTTGGCTTGGAATGGAATTGTTGCAAACGATGGAGCTCGGTTCCTTATATAGGCTAGCGAACCGACCTAGCACTGGGATATTTTTGTACCTATGACGTGAGCACATATGTCACAATCTACTGCCTACACTAGTAACCACGCTGTCCATTATTACCTTAGAGGGTGCTTGGATACGTTTTAGTCCCGTGACTAAAAGTAGTGGGACTAAAACTTGCTAGTCTCACCCATGCTTGGATTCAAATACTAAAGAGACTAAAATCAAGTTAATGAGCATTTATTATCCTTCAAATCCTCCAATCCAGAACTCGCATGTGTTAAAGGAGAGGAGTTAAATGAGGAGAGAGAGGACTAATCCACATTTTAGTAGGGATACCCCTGACTAAAAGATTTTAGTCTCAAGACTAGTTTTAGCCCCTCTTTAGTCAGGGGTGCTTGGAACTTTAGCCTCTTAAAGAGACTATTTTTAGTCCGACTAAAATAAATCCCTTGGATCCAAGCACCCTGTAAGGCACGCAACTACAGCTGCTGCCGACCTGCCCATTACTACTTTGCTAAGTAACAGCTACTGCTGCTGCCGACATGCAACCATGCATGCATCTGTGTAAATGCTGCTGACCAAGGTTGACTCAACATGGCCATGTAGCGCAAGAATTTGCCATATCTCTACTGCCAGATTGGTTTCATCCAACAGCCAGACATAAAAGTTATTAGCACACACTATGCAGTTCTATTGATAATGATATTGATACAGATGTGGTGAATGCCCTTTGAGAAGTGAAATTTATTCTAGAGTGGAATACAAGAGGAAAGCGTGCAGTACATAGCTATGAATTCATGATACTCAACGATTTTTCTTCCCTATAAAAACATACAACTTCACATATTGTTCGATGCCGTAGCATCTCATACACAATGTGCACATAGAAGCATCACAAGAAGACGCGTTGACCATGCGACGCACATGCTAGCTTCCAGGCCTCTAGGGTACGCATTTGGGTGCGGAGCACTCCTCTCTGCACGCTTTATTGCACATCTGGGCCGCCCCGTAATGACACCCGTTGCAGTTTCGGGTGGCGCAGGCAAAGGCGCATGAAAAGTTGGGTGCGTCGTTGCACTCGTCGCAGCTGCCAGTGCAGTTTTTGCTGGCCCAGCATTCCTCGATGGCCCCGGTCTTGCAGGAGTTGCAGGAATCTTCAAGGTTGCAGTATAGGCTGCACTTCGAGGGAATGGAGGCGTCGCAGGACAAGTAGCACTGCGAATAACAGTCATTGCATGATATCGGTCCTGGCGCCGGCGCCGGAGTTGGTGGCAACGGCGCCGGAGGTGGTGGTGTGGAGGTTATCGGTGGCGGTGCTGATGATGGAGAGCCATGACAGCGCCCCAAGGAAGGCACGACCAGCATGGCGAGAACAGCAGCGACGGCGGCCGCTTTGAGAAAGAGAGCACCTGAACGTGGAGCCATTGTGTTGTGGACACAGCAACCAAGACTAACAAGGGAGATGGAGATGCAGGATTAGAATAGATGTGAAGACTTGCTGGTGCACACACGATGCCATTTATAGCCTAGTAGGTACCCAAGATTGGAATCTTAGGTGTAGCAAATTAGTAGAGATAAAAAAATTGCAACTAGGTTAACTGTACCAAGTTGCAAGTTGAGATCTGAGCCATGCATGTTACAAGTTTGACTTCACATATTAGTATTATTAGTTACTCATCTTGACCGGGCATTTTGGGTTCGGTAGTCTAAGTAGAGGTGAGAAAACTGAATTATACGAGAGTCCTGACAACTGCCTTGTTTTGGAAGATAATGTAGATTTTGGACACTTTACTTTGATTAGTAGGAAGAACTAAACTTTACTGGTGAAACATTCCGAAAGAGAGAAAGGTTAATTAGATGCCCAAAAAACTGTGGTTGTGGCTGCCAAGGTGACTGTGATGGGAATAAGGTATATCAACATCAGGACCATGCCATTTGTTCCACCTTATTTGCACACGCTAGCAATTTTGATACAAAAACTAATAATGGTATGTATTTTTCTTTGCAGCTAAAATAAGTTTTAGTATAGTTCCTGAATAACCACTTGTTTGCGCGTGCTTATGCTTTTCGGTTGTGTTTAATATTTTTGTGTAATTTGAAATAAAAATGGTTGTCCTTAATAATTATGATGAAAACCTCTTTTATCCTTGGTTGGACATGGAGTTTTCTCCATTAAACCTCTTCCATTGTTAAATTCATCGAGTCCATGGACTTCAATCCAGAAAACTTTTAGTTCGTCTTTCATTTGTGAAAGCATGGAAGTCATCTAATTAATAATCATCAAAGATATTGTACTCCTATATTTGATGGAATGGTAGATATCCTTGTACGATGAGCCTTGCCTGCGTCAGCACATTCTGAACAGCCTCCTTTATCTGCAAAATGGACCACCCGGTAATCCAATGGCACATTAGTTTGATCACAGTCATTGGATCATTGATAGTTTTCTTTTCAAATATTATATCACTCTTATTCTCCATATAGTCCAGAGAATAGCACAAGTCTCAAACATCACAAGTTTCTTGCTCTCTTTAGGGAAGCTTATTATCCAACTTCCAAAGCATTCATGCAAATTAACATGAGTAGAGATCGAATCACAATCACACTTCAATAGGCTCCAGGTGAGACTAGCTACTGAGCATTGAAAAAACACTCATCTTGACCACTGAACACACACATCTTACTCCCATTCCAACCCCTCTTAAGTATGTTGTCCTTGGTAAGAATACTATTCCTGACCACCAACCAGAGAAAACCCCAAATTTTAGAAGGTATTTTAGTTTTCCACACTTTTTTCATGAAATCTCACATCATTTTCAATCAAATTTTTATATAGGAATCTAACAGTAAACTTTTTGTCAGTAGTAAGCATCCACTTTATATTATCCCTACCCCCTAGTATCTTAATTATTCACATCTATCCTTAAGACTACTCCATAGATCCAAAGTATCACCAAGTAGAGCTCTCCTAAAAGAAAAACCACCCTATCCTTTCTCAAGAACCTCAGCTGTAGAGATTTTATGATCAAAGCAAAGATTGCATAATCTGGCATAAGTGATTTTAAATGGTCTATATCCAACCCACCATCTTGTATTCTTTCCATCCCTAATCGCTTTCTTGCAATGTTGATCGAAGGGACCTTTAACTTTTAGTAAGCTAGTCCAGAAATGAGAGTCAACAACTCTAGGTTTTATCCTAGAAATACAATTATTTTTCACATATTTATTTCAAAACACATCTTGCCATAATCCAAACTCTCGGTTTCTACATTCCAAAACCACTTGGCTAGCAGAGCTTTATTCATGCACTCTAAATGTAGAATGCCTTAACCCCCTTGATCTTTAGTTTACAACAAGATTTTCGATAGACTGAATGATATTATTTTTGTTAGCTTCATCAGCTAGACAGACTAATCTGGCTACGAAGAAATCAATTATTTTCTAGCCCCAACTAGAATGGAGTAGAAGGACATCAAATACAAGGGCATATTAGTCCGGCAAGCCCAAACTAGATTGATTCTGACAACAATATTGAGTAGTTTCCCCTGCCAGCATCCACACCTTCTCTATTTTATTTTCCACCCCCTTCCAGCATCTACTTTTAATTCTGACATTAGAAACTGGGATGCGCAAATATTTCAAAAGTAGAATATCCATAGTACAAGTAAATATCTCTTGGTACATGTTAGATTTATTAATGGCATCTCCAAATAAGAAAAGTTCACTTTTCTGAAATTTCATAGTTAGCCAGACATTTATCCACATGCACACAGAAAGAACTTTACGTTTGTAACACTATATTCATCATATTGCAGAAAAATGTATCATCGGCATACTAGAGCATATTAACTTCATGATTCAAAATCCCTCCTAGAACTCCTTTCACAATTCCATTCTTCCTAGCTTTGTTTATAATAATGGCCGAAGCATCAGCAGCCAGGTCAAACAGAAGGGGACATGAAGCATCTACTTGTCTCCGCCCTTTAGGATCTTAAGTTCCTACCTTGTCATTAACTTCATTCCCACATGTCCTCCCCTCATGGTATACGAAATCTAATCACACCACTTACCAGAGAACCCCTTCAACTCAAGCATATGATGGACAAAGGGCCATTTTATTTTATCATATGCCTTCTTGAGATCCACCTTAAACAAAAGAATGTTATATTTATTGTGGTGGATAGAGTTCAAGGCTTCATGCGGAACCATAACCCTTTCTATGATATATCTTCCTTCAATAAAGGCAGTTTGGGTATTAGAAATAATTTACCAGTCTACACAATATGTTCATCAAACATAATGAAGGTTTTACAAGTTTGTGGTTGTTAGTGGAGTTACCAATATAACAGAGATATAGAAAATTCAAATTTAGTAATAATTTGTACAATCCTTGACACTTAAGCAACTTGCTTCTTACTTATATTCTAATGACCGATAATTACTGCCTTACAGTCGAGTGCAATCTCTTCACATGGGGCTTCTTGGTCCTAGCAATTTGGTGGGCTGGCCGAATAAATCCGGATAGAGAGAGAGTACTCATTTATATCCAGGGCTTTAAACAGACTTGCCAATTGATGGGTTATTACACCCAAGAATTCTAGCTAGGTAGCTAGCTTCACTTATGTACTAAATAACGCTCAAATTTATTCATTGACAAGGTCAAGCCGGATCCGGTAGAGTAGCGGCCACAGCAGCGCGTCGGCGGCTCGTTCTGGCGGCAATAGTGGTTGTTTGGAGGTCTTGAAAACTCAATGTAATTTTTATTACGTTTGAGATGCCTTGTACGTCCTATGAACTTTGATAATAGATCTTAATCATTTTCGCAAAAAAATATAGATGGATATATTTATGCTGAGTACACCATGTCGAAAGTCGAAATGTGTGCAACGATTGTTGTTAATTACAAGTTGACTCATAACTAGCACAATCATCTTGACTGATTCCACGCATAGATATTAGGACTGGACTGATTAAGCGAGTATGTCATGAATGTACATTATTGTCGCAGAGCGAACACCTTGTCAGCTCCGTCATGTACCGTTGTCCAGCTCATCCTCCTCCCTGTGTACCAAAGCGAGATCGTGTAAATCAAAGTAGATGTGTTGCGTATTTCTTGGTACTTTCTCAACAACTTCCATGAGCACGAGTTTCGATTACCAATCGACACATGATCTAGTACTTGCAGGGTGTGGTGCCCCCACACTCTTGACCGCCGGATGCAAATCGTATGGTGGGGGAACTATGCATCTTGGTGGGGTAGCAGGTGACATTCGGCCAGGAAGCTCTTATAATTTTCATTGAAAATTAAAGTTCCCTTTGAAATTTGATAGAAGAAAATGAGGGAGGTAGAAGAACACTGTATCGAATATCTCCTAGAAATTCATTAAATTCCTGACAATGCCACTGCAAGGGAGCTCTCTAGATAAATCGCCTTATGGTCATCTCATGTCTGAGATTAAATGCCGTCTAGAACTGTATGGGCTTTCGCTATGTAAGATTAACCGTGAACAGAATAGGGGTTGCCGAGTGTCTGACTATCCATGGAAGAACGGAGGTTAGGATAGCTTGTTGGCTAAGCCAAAATCCTCCATGTATCGAGCTGCTAGTGCCAGCTGATTGTAACCGTGTAATATGAATAAAACACACGGTTTCTGCAACGTACGAAAACTTGTGTCTGTCCTGAAAATGTCCGTGCGCAATGATTTGTCATCTTAAGCAATTGGAAAATACTGGCGGTCGGATGGAAAGACACAAAGAATGGCGGATATGCTGGTGGTCTAATGGCATTCATGGCACCCAATGATTATGCTGGTGGTCTAATGAAGGAAGAGGTTCAGTACGATTGAACTGAAATACTCCACAAAATAGATTTATCCAAAGCTACATAGCATTCATCTTTATTCCTCGATGCATACATCGAATCGTGCACAACCTGAGTACAAGACACCACCGACCATGCACGCAACACATCCTAGCGAGCTAGCTATCTCGCCAGTATTTATTCCCGGAGGCAGCTGAGAGCGGCGCAGTCGCTGCTGCACGAGTCCCGGCACTGCATACAATCCGCGCAAGTTATCTTTGGCCCCGACGGTGGTGGCGGCTCTGGAGTTGCTGAAACCGGCGCCTGCGGTGGTGGCGGCGGCGCCGATCCCAGCGATGTACAACGCCCCGAGGAAGGCAGGACCAGCATGGAGAGAATGGCGGCGAAGACGGCCGCCTTGAGAACAAGAGCGGCTGCACGTGAACCCATTGTTGCGGACACAGCAAGGCCGGGCAAGAGAGGAAGATGCAGGATAGAAAATGTGTGATGACTCGCTGATACACATCGATGCTATTTGTAGGCGCCAAAGGAGACACTCGAGATCGATACATCGTGGATGGGTTATCTATGTACTTGCAGTACAAGTTGCAACTTGCAAGTCGAGATCTGCGCCATGCATGTTACCAGTTGACTTCGCTCATCTTGACCGGGTAATTTTTGTTCAATCTTGAACAGTGGAGGAGAGAGCTTTTTTTTAGGGGCAATGAATGACAGAATAAACGAGCCATCAAACCAGTCCTTCAAACCTTTTTTCTGTCTCGCGTAAAATATAGGCACCATATAGAGGATATGTTCTTTGATATGTTCTTATGTTCCCCTGCGTAAATGTAAATGTCTTTTTCTGAACTATTTTCCACTTATGTGATACTGGAATCACACAAGGCCAAAGCCAAGCAACAATGTCTTCCATTAAAAATCCATAAATAAATAGTACTATTTGTTCACTACTCCAACTTCCGAGCTTCCATGGTGCCTGGAAAACTTGCCGAAATCCGATTCCCACTCGGCAACCAGGTCTCGGCTAAGGGTGCTCGGCCCCAAACCCTTCAGGCAAAGACCACTTTGCCGAGCGCCGTCCATCGAGGACTCGGCAAACACACGGAAGTCACCATATCACAAATAATTTGCATCTCCTTGCACTTGTACATGTAAGCTCCCGAGGCAATCCAATATCTCCTCTACCCAATGGTATTAGTATCCCTGAAAGAAAGGAAAGGCTGTCCCATGATTCTATAAATATATGCCGTAGTGAAGATGGTAAAACCTGGGAGGAGTTGCAGAAACGAAAAAACAAAATTCCTCCTGGGCCGCACGCGCGTGCGGCTCCGGAGGCCCCCGAAGACCTAGCTCAGAAGGCCGCCGGATCTCCTCCCCCGGCCGCTGCCACCGCCAGTGCCGGCGGTGGCGGCCACGCCCGGCCGTCGAAGGCGGCGGGTGCTGGCGGCGCCCCCGACGAACCTCTTCGCACGGAGCAGGTCGTCTTCGGGTCTGCCTTGGAGGCGGGGTGGCCCGCGGTGCGGATCTTGGTGGCGCCCGTCGGCGCACGGCGGGGAGCGCCGTGCAGCGGTGGCGATGTGGAGCAAGGCGAGGGAGGCTGTAGAGAGGCGATGGAGGGCGGGGTGCTGGCGCTAGTGGGTGGCGGCGGCGCAAGCCCTCTGCCATGGAGGTGGCCGCATTGTGGAGGCCCAGCCAGGTAGGGTTCCTGGCGGGCAGCGGCCGGCCGGCCGTCTCTGCGTGGTGGGCGGGCGGTGATGCCCCCAGAGGCGTTGGCGCCGGTGCGGTGGATGGAGGTGCGGTGCGGGTCAGATCCAGATCCATTCTTGGTCTCGATTTGGGCCTGAAGCTGGTTCCTTCGCGTGGCAGTCCCCTGGTGTGGGTGAAGGCCGTCATGGTGGTCCTGGCCCCTGCACGGCGTGGTAGGTGACTGCAGTTCCTCGTCTGGGTTGTTGGTGGTTGTGGTGGCGCGCTCTCTCAGCAGTGTTGGTGTGGGAGGACCCGGCTGCGCAGCTTCAACGACAGGTTGCTACGGTGACGGCGGTGTGAGGCTCTTCATGGATCGGCTGCCCCAAACCTCGGAGGTGTGGATATGTGCAACATTACGGATGAAAATCCTGTCCGGTTTTGGTCGGGACGGCGACGACGGCGCCTGTGGGTGTCGTTTCCTTCCTTGAGGCGTCGCCGAGTGTGTTGCCATGTCCTAGCTTTCTTGGTGTTGGCCATTGTCTCCAGACGAAAGCCTTGAATCAGGGCAAGATTGGCACGATGGCGGCGTCTTCGATGTCGTTCCTCTGTTGGGAGCATCGTGTCGGGAGACATGGCATGGAGTCCTGTGTTGAGCTACTCCGGTGCTCGCCGCTGCCCACGATTGTTCTTCTTCGGCGCAATGTACGGTCGTCGCAGGTGAATCCAAGATGGTGCCTTCTTCGAGTCGATCGAGTCCTGCCATCCTCTTGCCACCTTCTTTTTGGCATGAAGGGGGGATGGTGCGTCGACAAGGGAAGCTTGGCAGGAGCTACTGTTCTTCGGAGGTGACCGAGTCACTCGAGGCGCGGCGAGGTTTTTCATTTTTGGGCAAGCTCCTTGCTTTGTAGTTGTGTGGTTGTTGGTGGCTGTCTTTGGACTAGCCGGATGTGGAGTGTGTGCTACACTCGCTGTTCGCAGCAAGTGGTAGTCGTCTTGTACTTTCAATTCTCTTCTTCTATAAAGCTATGGTACGCAATTTGCGTACTCTCGAAAAAGAAGATGGTAAAACCTCGGAAACAATGCACTTAGTTCAAGTTAGCACGATGGCTATTCATGTAGAACTGAGAATGGATGGTTATTTCACTACTTCATAGTTCATACTCCATAGTCCATACATTTAAAAAAAATCATTTCACTACTTCACACAAAAGTCAATTTTTGCTAATCTAGATTTCAGGTACTGCAGATTCTAGAGTTTGAATTATTGAAATGGTTTCACATATAGCGGGTTACCAAAGAAATTGCAAGCTTGTACTCTCTTTTTAGTATCTTAAATCTCTCCCATGTTTTTTTCTTTTTGCATAGAAATCTCTCCCATGTTACAGATGACGTGGTGTTACAACTTCCAAATACTACACCATGTTGTGTTAAAAGACCTTAAAGTCAAGATGATGCTGCCAAGTGTCAACTTGAAGCATCACTAGTCAAGTACTAATCCAACTGCATAGTTCTGATAGGTGTTCTACCTAAAAAAAGGTACACAATTATTTTTAAGCAAATGCATGCATAATCAATGTAACTTGCTTAAAAGTTTAGGGTATAACCGTAGTATAAGGGCGGTCATGAGATTTTGAGCTTGAGCATTGTTGTTGAAGTAGTTACCAACATGTTGGAATTAAGGGAAAAAACATAAGCGTGAGTTGTTAGAACAGGACAGCGTAGAGCTAATTTTATTGTGATAATTGGTTTTATGCCCCTAGTTGGATCACACTCGGCAGGTTTACCCCTAGTTTCCGAAAACACTATTTCCCGCCCAAACTACTTTGCTCGTCCTATGCTTTTACCTTTGACCGTTTGTCCGTCACTTCGAAAACTTCATAACAAATTCACACTAACTCAAAAAATGCAAATAAGATATCAAAATGTTATGAAAAAAAATCACCTGTATATGCATGTCATTGGCATTCATGACAAATGTGTTGGAAAGTCCCATCCTCGGCTTGAGCTCATATGATCTCAGCATGAACAATAAAATCTAAAAAAATTGAAAAGAAAATAAAAAATTCAAAAACAATTGGTGGCAAATATTGACAATTGTTTTGAGTGGTTGCCAAGTTTTATCAGGGACTGACATTCGTGGAAGTCGTGGCAAAAAAATTAGCACTCCAAAATGCTTTTGTTTTGGAGCATCAATTTTGTTTTTTTCACGACTTCCATGAATGACATTCTCTTATGAAACTTGGCACGTACTTAAAACACTGGTCGATATTTTATATTTATATTTAATTTTTTTCAGATTTTACTATTCATGCTTGAGCTCAAACAGAGATGGGGACTTTTCAACACTTTTTTCATGAATGCAAATGACATGCACATAGGTGATGTTTTTCCGAATATTTTGATATCTTATTCACATTTTTCCAAGTTAGTTTGAATTTTTTTTATGAATTTTTTAAACTGGCGGTCAAACGGTCAAAGGACAAAAGCATAATAATAGCAAAGTGGTTTGGGCGAGTGTTTTCGGAAATTAGGGGTAAACCTGTCGAGTGTGATCCAAAACAGGGGCATAAAACCAATTATCCCAGTTTTATTCAGGACAACATTTAGGTGTCCAAATAAATATTTCTTAAAGTCTACTCTTTTTTGTGAAAATGCGACGGATCTATTATAAAAGTTCACCGGATTTATAAAGAACCTCAAACATAATAAAAATTACATCGAAATTTTCAGACCACCGAACAACCACTACCGTCGTCAAAACAAGTCGCCGACGCGCCGCTCCCCTACTGGAGTTGGCTTGACCTTGTCGATGATAGTCTGGAAGTCCTTGTGCACGTGCCCCTAAGGACCAGTGTCTTGGAGTCACAGTCGTCGCTGTTGAACCCTTCAATAGATCTGACGTACCTGACACCAAATCTTGCCACACGACAAGAAATCATAACCTCACCGTCCCAAGGAGACAACAATAATCTTTAAAGTCTACGCATGCATACAAATAATGGCCGAAACAATATCTAGTTAGGTCACGAAAACAACACTAGCTATGTACTTATAATTGTGAAGACAAGCGACGAATTCTGATTTGGGGAAGCCGCCGCCCACAGGAAGGGCCACCGCTGGAATGGGCCAAGCCTGGAGGGGTACTAGCTTCTACCACCCTATAGGCCAGCAAAGAGTGGCAGTAGGAGAAGACGAGCCCCCTGTTACCTAGAGTATACCGGTCAACACGGTCTAGACGAGGGAGGACACCACAACCTAGCATCAACAAATTTGGGCAACACGGTGATGCAGAAGGCCAAATCAGACCAGGACGAAGGATGAACTTCAAGTTGACCAAATTAAAATAGGATGGAGATTGACTGTGACGAAGAGCTCAATCCCCGAACGAAATCGACGCTAGAAACAAAGAGAAGAGGACAAAGGATGCACACCCAGACAGATTTGGCCGGGCAAGACGACCTTGCCATTTAGGAAGACAAAGACAAGCTGCTACTACCATGGGGATAGGAAAGAAGCTCGCAGGGACACATGGCCACACCGGACAAGAAGGAACGAGCTACCACTACAGCTAGACAAAGATCGATGCCAAAACAATTATAGTGGGCAATTCTCTTTTTCTCAATTAATGGATGAGCCAATCTTTTGTCTCCATTTAAAAAAAAAACATGTACATGTGATTTTATTGAACTTCTCAGAATTCACAGCTATTACTTTTAGCTGGGATTAGCATTTAGTATCCGTAGTAGCAGATCTGCAGCAATATGCTATATTTGATTGAAGAAAGCCGACATACAATGTATCTACTCCCTTTGTTCCATAATGTAGTGCGTATAGATTTTTTTGTAAAGTCAAACTTTGACCACGTTTATAGAGAAAACTATTGAATATGAAACTATATCTTATGATGAATCTGGTAATATAAATTTGGCACTGCAGATGTAAATGGTTTTCTCTGTAAACTTGGTAAAAGTTTGTGAGGTTTGACTTTTTATAAGATTTATATCCAGTACATTATAGAACGGGGGCAGTATTATTTTTTTATTATTAGGAAAATTGTATCTATTTTTCGTAAGAAATATTCCATTCTTCTCCTGGCCTCTACATGTGCCAAGATGGTGCAAACTGCCATTATATATGGAACACATCTATAAGTAACATCATTATACATGTAGTGGAACCAACACTAAAGCAACAATGGCAGAAACTTAATAGCAAGTGCATCATGCATGCATGCTTGTCGTTCGAGTGGCATAGGATGTTCCAGAACGAGAACCTGTGAGGGGATGAGACGCATTGCCGCATTGGGAATGTTCGTTGAAGCTATTCTTCGCGAGCACCTACTGCGTGAGATGGAGCGGGTCCGGGGTAGTTCATTTCCACCATGGCGTCGGGGAGATGCACGAGCCAGAGTTTAATTACCAGTTGCACCAGATCAAATTAGGTAGGAGATTAGCATGCACCTTTTTGTCACGCCCCGTCGATGGATCGGTGGCGAGAGGGAAAGGGGATCGGGGTGAGGAAGGAGAACGAGGCTAGGTGAGGGAAGCGTGTGTTTGACACGAGAAAAACATCATCTAAGGACTCCGGGGAGAAGGGAAGAAGGGAGTGTGTTTCTCTCAGACGCCGGGGAAAGAAAACTGTGTATGCGGGCGTGCCAGTGTACCGTAGTACACGAAAGAAAAAGAGATACGGGAACATGTATTTCATTAATCTCATTGGATAAATAAAATTACGATATCCCATAAAAAAAAAGGGTGCGCTCCGTGGCCTACAAGCACGGCCAAGCTGGCTGTGGCGATTGTGTGATCTCCTGGTTCTCGGGGCCTCGGAAGACTCCCGATTAATTACTCCCGCGGGTTGCTCCGCGGGATACCTCCGATTGAGCTGTGTGGTTGTCTTCGTCGTCTTCGCTTCGCGTTCTCCATGCATGATGATGGTGATGTGTGTGTGTGTGTTGGCGGCGGCAAAGTCCGTGTCCTCGTCGGTACACGCGCCGCGTGTAGCGTAGCCTTTGCGGTGGCCACGCTCGCCCTCGCCGTCGTGCCTCGTCGGTCTTGGCGGCGTTGGAGGAGTTGTTGTTGGGGTAGCATGGATCACGCTTGGCTCGGACTTCTCGACGACCAGTAGCTTCTCGGGGTGTACAAGGGTCTACACCCTGCGGGAGTAATTGATGATGGAGACCGACGTCGGTGTGTGACCGTCGCGTTGCTCGCGCCAGCATGGCCTGAGTGGTCGACACCTCGTCCCGGCCAGACGCCGAGTCCACGGCAGTCGGCGTAGTCAAGGCATCGTCTCACGAGATCGTAGAGGAGCGGTGTTGTTGAAGTCGCGTCGCCCTGCAGCCGCGCCTTGTCCTCGGGCAGCGCCAACTTGGTCGGCTTCGGCCTCAGAATGAGCGTGGCGCTGGTAGCAGCGACACGGGGGTAGCAGGCCATCTAAATCATGGCATCATGGTGTGGGACCCCGGCCTTCACTTCATGTCCGGGCGCCGAGTGGACGTCGCCGTGCTCACATGTTCATCTTCAGAGCTCTACAGTAAGATGAGGTGGACAAGCAGGAGGTGGGGTGCTGCGCGTCTCCATCTTTGGTGACACCGAGCATGACGAAGTAGATCGGTATGCTAACAGGCATCGTCGGCGTCGACTTCGGATGGCATCAACTTCCTTTGACTCTGCCCTTTGATGAGTGTGTCGTGGGTGGCAGCGGCATCATAGCGCGGGGCACCACCTTCACGAGCGGGATGCGGGCGCTGTTGTAGGGCATCATCTTCACGGTGTGGCATCCTCTTTGGAACTCCGGCGTTCGTCCAGCGTCCAACATGGCGGAGTGGATGACGCTTGGGCACGCTCTACATCCTCGCCTTTGATGGTGTATGGCGCGGCGAAACGGAAGATGGGCCGATGTCGCTGGAGTTTGTGTATTCGTCTTCAACGACCCCGGGCGTGATTAAGTAGTAGACAGTATGATGAGAAACTCCTTCGGCATCATCCTCCAGTGAGAGCTTCTGTCCGTGTAGCTTTTTATTATTTCTTTTATATGATAGGTGTGCACGCAATGCTCTCCCACCGGAAGGAATATACGTGCATGGCCCATGCATAGGCACATGCGTGACCGGTGGCCCGTACATGAGCTTGTTTGGTGTAGCACCGTCGCGCCATGCAACAGAGCCGGCCGCAACGGACACCGTCTTCAGCGCGACCATCTCGTGGTCACCGGCGGCATAGTGCGGGCATGTGCAGGAGTTAGCGGTGATGGGCCGCGTGATAGTGAACTCCGCGGCACCCGGCGTGACGAAGTGGAAACCAGTGGTGTGATGGAGAGCTCCGTGTCGTCCTCACCGGCACTGGCTCGGCGACGTCGATAGCGAGGCGTCGTGGCAAGCTCCATGCCTTCGTTCATGGCACCGGCTTCATGAAGGGAGGAAAGTCGTGACACCAAACTCCCGATCTCCGCCTTGAGTAGCGTGTCTCCGGCGCGGCAAAGTGGGTGATGGGCCCAATAGAGCGGAGATGGCGACCTACGTGCCATCGACCTCCAGGGCGTCGGCCTGACGACGTTCATGATGAGCGGTATCTCAATGGGCTCCCCCTCGTCGTCCTCTACGCTGTCATCGTGGCGACGGCGGGCGCGAGTGATGGGGCGGCGTCAACCTCTATGGCACCAGCTTGGTGACGATGAGCTCCAGCAACACGCCGTCCTCGCCGAGCGGTGATGAGTGTGGGGTGGCCACCGTGTCGTCGACCTCTGTGACACCGACCTCGTGGCGCTAGCGCCCATAGCGCGGGCTTGGTGAAGATGAGCTCGATGACGCGCCGAGCGGTGATGAGTGGGGTGGCCACCGAAGCGCCGACCTCCGTGGCACCGACCTCGGTGGCGCCAGCGCCCTTAGCGCGGGTTTGATGAAGATGAGCTCCGCGACGGTCGCCCTCGGCGAGAGGTGATGAGTGGGGGTGGCCACCGTGGCGTCGACCTCCGTGGCACCGACCTCGATGGCGTCAGCGTCCTTAGCGTGGGTTTGATGAAGATGAGCTCCGGCGACGTGTCGTCCTCGGCGAGCGGTGATCAGCGGGGGCGACCACCGTGGCGTCGACCTCCGTGACACCGACCTCGATGGCATCGGCGTTCATAGCGCGGGCTTGGTGAAGATGAGATCCGGCGACGCGTCGTCCTCATTGAGCGGTGATCGGTGGGGCGACCACCGTGGCGCCGACCTCCGTGACACCGACCTCGGCGGCATCAGCGCCCATAGCGCGGGCTTGGTGAAGATGAGCTCCGGCGACGCGTCGTCCTCTTCGCGTGGTGATGAGTGGGGTGGCCACCGTGGCGTCGACCTCCGGGGCATCGACCTGGTGACCTCGACGGTGGGCGGCGTCGTGGCGTGCTCCGCGTCGTCATCTTGGCCGAACCGTCGTGACGAGGCGAACAACAGGTGGTGATGACGACCTCTTCGTCGTTCTTTGTGGCGCTGGCTTGGTGAAGACCATCTCCGGCAACGTCGACTTCACCTTCCGGTCCGGCGGCTCCATCTCCGACGGGGGTCCGATCATGCGAACATTGCTCTTGGCAACGCTCCCGACCTGTGTGCGTGCATGCTATATGCAAAGAGGGAACAAGGAAAGGGATGGGTTAGATCAAAGTTTTACGTTCGGGGAAGGTGAGCTTCGCGTCCATGTCACAGCCGCGGAGCTCCTTGTACGCCGGCCTCCTCTCTCCGTGTACGCCGGCTCGGGTGCCTGCGTCTTTCCTCCTGCCGGGTAGATGGATGTATTCCTGAAGGAATGGAGTGTTGCGTGGTGGATGGATGGGTGCTGGAGGTGTTATGCGATGAATGTGTGCGTGCGTGAGTTCTTCTCCTCTGGCCGTGCGTCCGTCAGCCCGATTGATGGCCTTGTGCCTCTGTATTTATAGGGAAGGGAGATAGGCAGAGCGCGAGAGTTTGTTCCGATATTCGTGGGAAGATAGAGATCAAATCCCGTCTACGAGCTCCGTTGGTGCTTATCTTCTCCCTTTCTTAGCGCGTACGCCTGCACAAGGAAAAACAAAACCAAAATCATACCTACCTGAGCTACGCAGCTGCTGGTGGGCCGGCCATCTGATCCACACGTTTGCTTGCAACCCTCGTACGTAGCTCACAAGTTTGCTGGCTTGATCAGTTGTGGGTAATTGTATACGTGCATGTACACGGTGTAGAACTCAGCCGTATTTAACACGCCACAGCCAGCCCAGACTAAACTGGTGCATACATGCATTAGTCAAGTATTCGGGTATTCGGAAAAGTACAATACACGCCGGTCAGGGCTCCGGTATATGGGTATTTGGAACTGACGACGCGGACGTTCGGGTGTATATACGATTCAGCGAAGCGTCGACAGGAGCTACACCGGGCCTTTACATCTGCAATGTTAGCTAGGTACCTGATCAAATACGTGAGTGATGTAGCTCATATCATGCATGTAATCAACAATATACACTGGTTGGTACGTTGGCAAAATCAACGTGCATGCATGCACGTGGAGATAAACCAAGGATTAGCTGGTGCATGCACGTACGTGTACATCCAGTATAAAACATAGATGTGTATAACTTGCAATTAAAAAAAAAATTATACTTATATCTTTTGAAAACGGCAATCACAAAAATACATCGAACAAATGCCCCCTCACCGAAGAAAGTTCGAGCGCGTAGCAGGTCGGACTTTATTTGGTGATGATTTTTTTTTTCGGCGCATCATACGTGTGCAGCCTAATTCACATCATAACGACCTGCCTGCGTATATCCTCTACAAACGGCGAGGTCGTTGTGATTTTGCATGGGCGGCCAGGGCTATAAATATAGCTAAGGGCTCCGTACATTGGCCTCGTACCCACCTTCCTCTGGCGCCGGCCAAATACTGAGATCCGATCGTGGAGACGTGCTCCCATCCAGCCGAAGTTCTTCCGTCCAGCTAGGTATGTTGCTGCTAACTAGTCTCTACTTTTTCTCTTTGGCGTTGGCGATTAGGCGACTCTGCATGCATGCCATCTCCTATGACTTCCCTTCATTTATTGTATCTTGCTAGGATGGGTCGCGACAGGCCGAACAAGTCAGACCATGGCAAAGGTGACGCCAAGACGTCGAAGCACTACGGCAGCAGCGATGCCGGAGGTTCATCCAGTAGCCGCCGTCACAAGGATCGCTCAGCTCCTATGGCGCCTTCTAGGTCGGGAAGCAGGTCCGACGGGGTGGAGTACACCCGTTTGTCGCCGCCCTTGCCGCCGCCGGGCAGCACGGCGCCGCGGAGTTCACGCCACCGACCCAACCGCACTTCCAAAACCTCCGAGGGAACCGTCATTGCTATTGACTCCGATGCTCCGTTGGATATCCCTGAGGTAAAATAAAGAATGTCGACATACCTTTTTTTTCATACCTTTTTTTTTATTTTAACTATCTTCTTCCTCGTGTACGCAGGACCAGCTAGAGGATGTATTGCCGCACGTCGTCGTGAGCGACGGCGCTCAGCGCCTCTTGGCCGAGGCGATGGAGATGACTGAGCAGCCTGTGGCAAAGGCCACGTCTCCAGTGAAGGATGCTCCCGCGGTGACACTTGCACCGCCGTCGGTGCATGATCCGGTGGTGAAGTCAGCGCCACCGATGACAGGTAGCCCAGCGGAGAAGTCTTTGTCTCCGCACCATCAACCCGTGCAATGAAGTGGGTAACAAGCGATCCCTGGCGATGTAGATGTTGGGGTAGTCTCCAAGAAGCCCAGATCACCTCCTCCTGCAGGTAGGCGTTGTTTTGCCACATGCATGTCCATTGATGACCCCTTTTTTCTCTTACATATATTTCTCGTACTTTTTTTTTTTTAGGTGTCGCGAGTGACGACCAAACCTGGACGACTTTTGCTCTCCCGGCTAAGGAACTCCGGCTTTGGTGTCAAAGCACCGAAGCTCATTGGAGAGGAGGCGCCACGCTTGAGAGCTTTAAAGCTCCTCCGCTGAAAAGACACCCACGCCCAGCCTCGCCCTCCCGGCAGCTAGCCAGAAATATATAAACTGGGAACTTGCTGATATTCAAGAAGCACTCAGAAGCGGCCTATGGACAAGGAAGAAGCCATAGAGATGATCACCTCAGCAATAGGGTCGTGGAAGAGCCGCCACGGGAGCAAGACCCGCCCGATCTCGAGGTCCTAATTGGACGCCTCCAGCGGTGGTTGCTCGGCTTCGAGGGGATGGTGACGCCGCTCCTGCAGACGCCCCCGCACCTGAGCGTGTGATCTCCCGATAGGCAAACTTGATGCAGCTCTTGTGGAAATCGCTTCTGGACGTCGCTGTCTTGAAGAGGATGGGCCACGTCTGGAGGAACGCCTCGCCGACCTGACGTCCATCCACCGCCGGCAGGTGGAGCAAGCTGAAACTCATCGGAGGATGGCTGAGGGACACCGCAAACTTGTTGAGGATAACACGGCCCTTGCCGAGAAGCATGCGAAGTTGGCGGCGCAAGCTGAGAAGCGTGCGACGGTCTTGACCGAGATGACGACGTCCTGCAGCCAGAACCTTAGAGCTCACGAGCACGCAGTTCGGATCTCTTCCGAGGAGACCGATTTGTATGCGAGACGCCGTGAAGAGGCGAGCGCATTCTTGGCGGCTGGCAGCACTCCTTCGGAGATCGCGATCGTTATGTCTTACCGTCCTCTTGGCTGAGGGTCTGGTCCGTGCCATCATCGTGTGCAGTTCTGCTCCCGTGACGAAGGACTGCTCATTAGTCTTACACAAAATTTGGCTTAGTGAAATAAAGCTCGTTTTAGGACGTGCCGAACAACCGATTGTTTAGTTCCTGTGAATTTGATTAAGTTAGTTCCAGTGGGTTTGATTAAGTTTGTATCACCGATTAAACTAGCAATAAAAAGATGATGGCTCTCATGATTTTTTTATTTTTATTTTACGCGGCTTTATTTCACGCTAATGAGGTAGCTGTGTTGTATCCGCCTCCAAAGCCCAGCGTTCGCCTCAGCAGACTTGCTTGTGCGCCGTCGTCCTTCTGGCTCGCTACGTGCACGATCCTCTCTTGCTCATCAGGTACCCGGCTGGCTCGACCGCGGCCGCATTTAACACCGAGGCGGCGACCCGCGCCTGGAATGCGTGTATCTTGACCGCCTGCCATGTTTTACCTGTGTAACAGACAAACAAACCCAAGTATGCGAGATGCACGCGTGAAGGGTTAGATGCATGGCCCATGCACGCACGCATTCACGGATTGCACTGAGTAAGTCATGCATTCGCCGTGCTGGTTTTGAACCATCGTTGTTTCCGCCCGTGGTGAGCGCCGCCACAATGACTTCGGCGGACGCTGCTGCCCCTTCAGGCTCGGTGCTCGCCAGCTCCTCTCAGACGCTGTGCTAACTCCACCGCCGCCAGCCGCCCAGCGGCTCCGCCGCTGCTTGCTCGCGATCCTGAGCATCCGCTAGATTGTACCTGTGTAGAAAATAAAAGGAAAAAGGGAAGAAAGAGGAAAAAATTAGTGTGCCGCGAACTTTGATAACGACGGTGGACTCATGGGCTTCGTTGCTCATCGTAGTGGTTGCCGCCACCACAGCACAACGTCGCCGCCGAGGTAGGAGGCTTCTCGTCGCGAGGACAACGTGTTGCGGACGCCATGTACACCATCTCCAGGAGCGAATGTTTGATCTCCATGAAGGCATGTAGTTGCAGGTATGTTCTTCTGCACGCGCATTCTTTAGGGAGCTCGTTGCGCTTGTCCTGAAAACAAAATAGATTTTACCGAACTTGTCATGACCGCTTAACTGCTGCGGTGCCAGACGCATTTACTAGATCGGAGGGTTTCACAGATTCATGCTGGCCGTGACCGGCGCATTGCACTGCTCCCATTATCTTCATATGATGATGTAGGTGAAGCGCCGTAGGCCATCGACAACTCCCTTTCGCCATGGAGAGTGTACCGCCGGTGGTATGCCGACACCATCGGACTTATGGATGATCGAGGGATGATATTGCCCCAAACTTCACTGTTGTTGGAGACAGGTACGGAGTGACATAGGCACCACCCTTATGAGCTCAGTGCCTCCTTCCTACACCCATTGTTCATGTTGGTGCAGATGATTGGTTGCCGGATGCCGCCAGCTTAGCAGGTTGACGCGGGATATCATCGACGCCCACAGCGACGGGTTGCCCCGATGCATGTGTTGTAGGTTGGTGTAGAGACTCGATGTCGTGTTGGCGTCAACGCCGAGAAGTACCTATTCATTGCCTGCAAAAGATGTCGGGAAGCGCAACAACTAGAAGTACCCAACAAAACAAAGCGAACAAAGAGGAAGAAAACAAAAAAGAAGGTTTGGTTGGGCTTTAAAATGTTGGCTTTCCGTTATACACCAGCTATGGGTGTGACATCCGAGAAGGCTACAAAAGGACTTGTCATCGGAATCGTCAAGTACCATGACGATTACAAATCCTCAACTTTTAAGCCTTCGTATGCGTGTATGAAGACGCCGTGTTTCGGATGCTTCCGGAGGCAACAGAAATTCATATTATAGCCCATCATCATGCGAGGGGCCCCACAGCCGCCATGCCCTCGCAAGATGCCTCATGAACCCGGAGACTTGGGTATGGTAGGTTCAGGTGTATGGTTTTGGGAGAACAGCTTGGCAATTTTTTCTTCATGCCTTATTGAGGGGTGGTGAACATCTACCTTCCGCTTTCTTTCCAAAGGAGTCTCGATCGCTTGGGACAACTTGACCGCTTCTTGGATTCCTGGTTTTTTTTTGACTGCTCCGTGGAGATTCTGGATTTTTTCGGCGGATTGATTGATTGGCCGCAGCTTCATGAACTTGCTTGAACTTTTTTTTGCTTGCACTGCTTGGGGATTGCTCTTTCATGACTTCTCAAGACCCACCTTGAGAACTTGGAAGGCACCTGCTCACCTCTGTGGACTAAGAAAACCCTCGTGCATTTTATCCGAGCTTTTGGTATGCATCTGTGGTTGTCATGTGGCTAAGCACAGAACCAACTTGCATTGGGCCGTAGCCACCATGAATCTTTTCCTATAGTCTCCCCAGGATGCGAAGTCTGCGAACATGAAGTATGACAGGAAACATGAAGGGCGCGGGGTCTCGGCACTCAGAAGTGCCCAAGTAATCGTCCCCGCTGCCTCCGGAAGCATACACCTGATACGTGTCGTGCATTGTGGGTGTAGGAGCCGTTCTGCCTGCAACTTGACGCATTGTGCCACCCTCCGACAAGTCCTAGGGTAGCCAAAACTTCAATCAACAACATGATGTGGTAGGGGAAAGCCAGTTTTTTTTGTTGTTGGACTGAGTCCGTTAAAACCGGGGAGGCCAAAAAAAGATATCCACAACATGCAACGAAGAGTGCATTATGGATCCGATAGCCCACTGAAAAGGGGTCTCCCCGAGCAAAAGGCAATGAAAGAGGCAACATTTTAAGAAAAATATTTTTTAAGGAACCTTCCATTGATTGGGGGCATAGGCCGGGCTCCCTGGGAATCAACAAGCTGGTATGCACCCCCGTCGTAGACTTGCTCAACAACGTATGGTCCTTCCCACTTTGGCTCGAACTTTCCCTTCGTCTTGTGCGTGATGACGATGGGTCGACGGAGCACGAGGACCAACTCGCCCTTCCGGAATACGCGTTGCTTGACGAGCTTGTCATAGGCTCTCACCATGTTCTGGCGATAGAGCTCTAAGTTTTGCAGGGCATGAAGTCGTTCCTCTTCAAGGGCGTCAAGCTCTTGGAAACGAAGTTGTACCTGTTCATCTTGGGTGAGCCCTTCCTGGATAGCCACCCGTAAAGAGGGTAGTTGGACTTCCAATGGCAAGACTGCTTCGCTCCCATAAACGAGAGAGAATGGAGTAGCCTGCGTCGGGGTACGGACTGTAACGCGGTACGCCCATAAGGACTCGTAGAGACGATCGTGCCAGTCTCACTTGTGTCTTGCCACCGTCTTTTTGAGTATCTTGCCGAGCGTCTTGTTGAAGGCTTCGATCGCCCCATTGGCTTGAGGGTAGTAGCCGGTGGAATAGTTCCACTTGATCTTGTACTTCTCCATGAACCTGTACATCTTGTTGGACTTGAATGCCTTGGCATTGTCGGAGGTGATGCGGTGTGGAATCCCAAAGCGATATATGATATTTCGCCTAGGAACTTGATGACGTTGTCGCTCTTCACCTCTCGTAGTGGAACGGCTTCCACCCATTTGGAGAAGTAGTCCGTCATGGCGAGGATGAAACGATGCCCCCCGGATGACGGAGGGTCAATGAGGCCGATGACGTCGATTCCCCAGCGCCAAATGGCCAAGAGGGAACTGTAGGGTGAAGCGGGACCGGCGGCTGGTGCTTGAAGTCGCCATGTACTTGACAGTTGTGGCATGACCTGGCCACCCGAAGGCAGTCTGCCATGATGCCGGGCCAGTAGTATCCTGCAAGACGTATGCTATGATACATCTTAGCTCCTCCTTGGTGCCCGCCGCACACTCCATGGTGCATCTCCTGGAGGATCTTCTCGGCTTCACCTCTATTGACGCACCGAAGTAGGACCTCCTGTCCATGAGACCGCCTGTATAGGACACCTGCTTCATAAAGATAAAAGGGGAGTCGTCGTTGTAGTTGGCGCCGCGACGGGTCGCCGGGAGACTGCCATGCTTGAAGTAGTTGAGGAAGGGTTGCAGCCACTGCCTTCCTCCACCGTGTTTGTCATGATGGAGTTGACTTCACTCCGCGGGATAAGCTCGAGAACAGCTGGGAGGAGCCACCTTTCTTCAACATTTACCTGCATGGTTTTATTATCCGGAGCACCAATGCTGCCGCTTAGTTTTGCCAAGGCATCAGCGAGCGATTGCGCCGTGGGACATGGAGCACTTCAACATGTTGAAAATTTTCCATCAGGTTCCGGGCCGCAGTGTAGTACGGCACCAGTTCAGGCTTGCGAACTTCGTAGATGTCATTGACTTGACGAACAATGAGCTGGGAGTCACCAAAGGCCCGTAAAGAGCGGACATCCATGGAGAGCGCCAAGAGAAGGCCGAAGATGAGCGCCTCATACTCCGCCTCATTATTTGAGCATTCTTCTTTGAGGAGGGAAAATGAGTGATACATCACCCCTCCTTTCTGCGTCTTGAACACCAAACCTGCGCCTGCCCTTCGTCTTGGGGCTCCATCTGCATCGGTCTCCATACGAGAGGCGCCATCAAAGTAGAGCTCCCACGGTGCGTCGAGGTCGACGGTGAAGACCTCCTCATCAGGAAGATCGATGATCAGAGGGGAATCATCTGGCACCGGGTGCGCCGCAAGGAACTCCGCCAAGGCTTGCCCCTTGATCGCCTTCTGAGGGACAAAGGTGATATCGAACTCCATCATGAGAAGAGCCCATTTTCCTAGTCGCCCCATGAGCGCGGGCTGACTTAGCACGTACCTTACGGGGTCCGCTCTTGCGACAAGCTGGATTTGGTGCTTCAGCGTGTAGTGCCTCAACTTCTTTAACGCGAAGATTAGGGCCAGGCATAATTTCTCTATTGCAGAGTAATTTCGCCGGCTCCCACCATGGTGCTTGCTCAAGTAGTAGCAGGCCACTTCCTTCCCTTCATCATTGTTTTGGGCTAACAAAGCACCTATCAAGTAGGCTGCGCTGCAATGTATAGAATGAGGGCGCCTTGACAGAGCTGCCAAGACAGTGGATTAAGGAGGTACCTTTTGATATCATCAAAGCAGCGCTGGCATCCCTCATCCCACACCTAACGGAGCTCCTTTCTTCATGAGGCTCGAGAAGGGTTGGATGCGTCCGGAGAGGTTGGAGATGAAGCGTCGGATGTACGCTAGCTTCCCCTGCAATGACCTTAACTCCTTGAGATCTTGGGGTGGTGGCATGTCGATGATTGCCTTGATCTTCTTAGGCTCGATCTCTATGCCTCGATGACGAACGACAAAGCCGAGGAAGAGGCCCGACTGAACACCAAAGGCACACTTCAACGGGTTCATCTTGAGTTGATGTTGTCGTAGCCGCTCAAAGACCACTCGAAGATCTTCTAGATGATGCTCGCGTTCTTTGGTCTTGACCACCATGTCGTCGACGTAGCACTCCACCGAATGGTGGATTAAATCACCAAGAATACACGTCATGGCACGCTGGTATGTTGCGCCGGCGTTCTTCAATCCGAACGGCATGACAATGTAGTAGAAGTTGCCCTTCGGGGTCCTGAAAGCGGTGTCAATGGCATCATCATGATCCATCCTGATCTGGTTGTAGCCCGATGAACCATCCATGAAGGATAGTGCGCCGTGTCCGGTGGTGGAGTCGACGACTATCTCCGGGATCGGCAAGGGAAAGTCATCTTTGGGGCAGGCTCGATTCAAGTCGCGGAAGTCCCGCAGATTCAGATTCGCCCATTCTTCTTCTCCACCGGACGATGTTGGCGAGCCACCGTGGATACTTGACCTCCTTGATGAAACCTGCAGCGATTAGTTTGTCTACCTCAGCGATGACATCACCTTCGAGTTCCGGACGCAAGCGTCGCGGTTGCTGCTTGACAGGACGGAATTGTGGGTCAATCGCCAGCTTGTGGGTGGCGACACGAGGGTCCAACCCCGGCATCTCTTTGTAGTTCCAGGCAAAGCAATCTCGGTACTCCATCAAGAAGCTTTGGTACTCTTCTCGCTCCTCTTCCGTCAGCGTGGCGCTAACAAAAGTGGGGCGCGGATTGTCTTCAGTCCCAAGGTTGATTTGGACAAGCTCGTCGATGGTTGGCTGCCCCCCATCTTCGAGTTCTTGGGGTGCTGGTGTGGAGATGAACTCCTCATCATCACTTGGCTCACCGTTGTCGGAGGAGTTGTTGATGAGGAATGATGGGCGGTGTCGGAGTCGCTGCTCGATGAGACCGACGTGGCATGGCAGTTGACTCGTGCTCCACCGTCGGGCTCCTCCCCTTCATCTGCAGAGACATCGTAGGGGGTATCATTTCGTCGTAGGGTGGGTCAGATCGCCAAGGACACATGTCATGGCATGCTGATATGTCGCACCAGCATTCTTCAACCCAAAAGGCATGCGGTGTTGTAGAAGTCTTCTTCTAGCATCGGTCGCCTTCGCCTTCGGTTCTCGTGGCGCTGGCATGGGGCCAAGCTTCCTTCAACACTAGGGGCGTCAAGATCGATGTAGCCAAGCCCAAACTTTGGTTGGGCCTTGCCTTTTTGCTTGACGAGGGCCTCCGCTTGTCTCCACCATTCCTCACATATAGCCGGTGGTGGAGGCATCCTGTTGTTTCGCCGAAGAATAATTCCGGCCTTCTCCAGCAAGCGAACCATCTTGGGCTCTGCCTTCATCGTGTGTAGCACCTCCTCTGGGTCACTGCAAGGTTTGGGAAACTCACATATAGAATCACATTGTTTTACCTGGGGAACCTTGTAGAAAATGGTACGGACTCCACATCCGGATAAGTTGGGAATCGCCCAAACCTCCAACGGAGAAGCTACTGAGATGTAGAGTGACGGGGGCTGTACGCCTTGAGCTCCCCTTGCGACCTCCTCCATCTCTTTTATTCTTGTTCTAACCACTCCTTGTGCGGGCGCGGGTTCCTCCTTCGGAGTCCTGCGTGCCCGCAACGTGATGGTTGGTGGCGCATCATTGCTGCCCATCAGCATCTTCCGACCTTCCTGGGCACTTGCAGAGCTTCCAAGTGTTAAGCATCCAGGATCTCGGTGCGCCGAGGTCGATGAAGAAGGGGTAGCCTCCGGACGCGGCGTCGTAGCCGACCTCAGGGTGGCTGACGTTGATGTTGGGAATCTTGCCTTCAATAGTAACGGGGCTGCTGGAATAGGCTCAAAAGATCCTGTCCCACGCGAGGTCGAAGTAGAGCTCCCGATCTCCGCAGGGGAAGAGCGATTGGAGTCGTGCCGCCCTGTTGAGGATGATCGCCACGCCCTGGCTCCTATGGTTTCGCGGGAAGGAGTCCTTTGCCTGGAGGGTGAGTACGGCATGAGGAGGCGCTTTATCTCGCCGCCGTGCCACACCGGCTTGATCAAGACATCACCAAGGTGTCGTCCGTCCTAATTGATGATCGCTGCCTTCCACAGGAAGTAATACTTTGCATCTGCATGGTGAGATTCCTGCATAGTGTAAGGAGAGATGTTGCCGATGATCTTGCTGCTGCGTGCCTTGGGTGTCGAGGAACTTGTGCACGGTGAAGAGTGGATGGCACAACCCGACACTTAGAATCCACGGCCTCCCTAGGAGGGCCGAGTATGAGGTGTTTGCTTCAATGACGAAGAACCGCACCTTGAAGCTGAATGTAGACATCTGGATCTTCACTGTGATGGCACCGAGCGTTGGCTTTCCCTGGTTGTCGAAGCCGCAGATCATTACATCCGTGGACTCCAAGTCGTCCACCGTGAAACCAGCCCGCATCAGGCTCCGAAGGGGCAGGATATTCACGGCGGACCCTGGGTCAATGAGGATCCTCCGAAGGTGTGCTGTGCCAATATTACCTTCCATGTAGAGTGGTCGGTTGTGGTCACTATCATCTATGAGCTTGTCTTCCTCGTCGAATGTTATTTCATTCACGAATAGGGGGTTGGAGAAGAGGCGATGCTTCGCCATGGACACCTCATAGAGCTCCGGAGCTTGAAGCGCCTTGATAAGGGCTTCACGCAGCTCGGGCACCATCATGAGGGCGTCATGCACACTCAAAAGGGCGGGGATTCGCTTGAGATGGGCAATGATGTTGTAATCGACATCATGCTGCTTCATCTTCCCTTGGCCTTGTTCTTCACGCACTTCCTCCTGCAAGGGCGCCTCTTTTGAGGCAGCCGGCTTGGGCACCCTTGTTGGCTTGATCTTCAATGGTTCAGGCAGAACCTTGCCTCCGCGCAAGTTCATGTTCACCTCTTCTGCTTGCACGCCCTTCTTTGTGTCTTCAGCGTGGAACACCTCTTGCTCTTCGGGTGTGAACACGTCTTCTGAATCAGAACTTGGCGTGTCGCTATAGCTGAGGATGACGTTGCAGCTTTCGTTATTTAGTGATTGGGACGATCTAGCTCCTTCTTGATCTTCCTCACTCCCCTTTGCCGGTACCTGCACTCGAGCGCGTGGCATGAACTGCTCCAAGGTAGGTAACATGCGCCCTGGCCGTGGGAACGACTCGTTTCCCTCTGACATAGGGACGAATCTTGGTGGAGGGCGGCGTTGACTCGGATCGACTCGTCTTAGGATCCTCGGGCGGCTTGCACCAGGAGCTGGGCAAGGAGGCCGAGGTGGAAGGTTCTCTGCACGGCCTTGGCGCACCATTCTCCAAGGCTCCTCCTTGTGGATGGCCGGGTTTCCTCCCGATGGAGTGAAAGTGCTCGGCGTGGAGAGAACCAGCTGAATAGCTGGTCTTCCACTGCGCGAGTGGCACCCACTTTCTTCGTGCTCCTTCTCTTGACCTGGTGAAGGGGATGAGGCCACACTCACCATGTTCACCGTGTGGTAGTCCGGGTTGATGGCTTCTGGGTCCAAGTTGATCCTCTTCTCATTAACAGCTCTTTGGAGCCATTCTTTGAAGGCGACACAATCCTCGATGACGTGACCCACATACCTGTGGTATGGGCAAAACAATGGATTATCAGCCATCCTTACCTGATCGGGCCTCCGAGGTTCGGAAGGTTCAATGCTCGATGCTCCATTAGTCGATCGAACATGTCCTTGACAAGTTCACGACGGAAGACGTACTGCTTCTTGAGGAGCTCCTGGATCGACGGGCGTTGTCTTCCTGCTGCGTTTTCGCCTCTTGCGCCCAAGACGGGCACCTGGCCTTGGGGTGCAGACGAGAAGATCTTGGTGGTGTTCGCTTCTGCCGGCGCCTTCAGCTTGCCGCCATTGTTAGCTTGCTTGGATGTCGCGGCGAAGCGCTTGGCAGGGTCGAATGCGCTGGCATTCTTGTAGAGCTCCATTATCTGCGGTGATTTCTCGAACTCAAGCTTCGTGGCTGCTACCGCCGTGCTTAGGGCACTAAAGGTTCTAGGCTCGCGCCGAGAGACCTCAAGTGACCAATGTTGTTGCATCCCATGGACGCACATCTCGATGGCGTCCTCGAGGTGCATCTCTCTAGCGAGGCGCACATAGCTGTTGCGGAATCTGATGATGTAGTCATCGATGGACTCATCTCGTCGTTGTCGAACTTGCGCCAGCTCGACGATAGAGAAGTCCTTCTTCATGGCGACGAAGTGTTTCTTGAAGACCTCCTTCATGCCCGCCCAACTTCCAATGGATCCAACCGGTAAGCGACTATACCAATGGAATGCAGGTCCTGTTAAAGACCCTGAAAATTGACGCAAGAGGAGTGACGAGTTGTTTGTCGTGTCGCCAAGATGCCGCCTCAAAGCACGCCAAGTGCTCCCTTGCATCACCGGTTCCATCGAATTGGCGGAACTTTGGTGGGTGCCATCCTGAGGGGTATGCGACCATGTCGTGCCACGCCTCATAAGGCTTCTCCACTCACTCTACGAGGTGTGAGGGGCTTGATCTATCGTCATTTGCTTGAACTTTTGGCCACCATATCTTCGACGATGTCGTGGCAGTCCTTCAACATGCTCGCATTAGGCGCCACATTGGCGGAGCCAAGGGGGCTAACCAATGGTCGAGCGTGCAGGCTAGGGTCTTGGCGTTGACGCACATCATTAAGTGGCGGCACTGCATGAGTGTCCCCAAGTAGCTCTTCTTCTTGTGGATCCACCACCCGTTGCGGCGCGCCTCGTGATGGAGCGCCTTGGTTGTTCATCATGAGCTCAATGAACTGGTCAAGCTTCGACGACAACTGATTGATTGTCTGACGCTGGTCCTTGACCTGTTCTTCTAAGGAAGCTTGACGCCGCTACCGCATTTGCGGCACCTGGCTCCTGGACAACGGCATCGGCATCTTCAGGGGCACCACCACTGTTCACCATGCGAACTGGCGCAGTGTGGAGGTCTCCAATACCATCTTCAGAATCTGATAAGTCAGATGGAACAAGGTCTTGGTAAGGAGGGGAGTTCGGGTGCATCTCCAACGAAGGCGGAGAAGATGAGTCGGAGAAGCTCTCTTCGTCGTCGAGGTTGTCCTGGTGCTCTCCATCTCCATCAGGCTCATCTGTTACGCTCTGACGTGCGATGGATCTCAGTCGTGTGTTAGCTCCGGGCCGACTCGCAACCTGGTGAAGTTCGTTAGGGTCTTCCGGAAGACGAGCCTTGATGTCGGTGTAGCGGCGTGGCGATATGTCTCGATGTCGCGAAGTACTTCCATCTGCTAGCGATCCTTTGCCTACAGTTACAGGCAGACATGGGGCCTTGGATCTTGCACCTTCTTGTGATGACGAAGAGCTTGTCTTGGGCCCCCCCTCTGCTCCTTTGAACCATGCACACACATGGCCAAGGCGGGGTAAGAAAGTCTTCCGGAAGTCCGCCTTAGGGTTTGGCACGATCTCTTCATCTGAAGAATAGCCAAACTCTTGGGTGACGCGAGGAGGTCGCCATCCATTACTTGACTCTTGACTGGGTTGCACTCCTAGTGTGCCACATAAAGCAAGGTTCTTCTCAATTGGTTCTTTTGCTTTGCCCGCCTCGTGCTGAAGCTTATTAGCCTCCCCATCTTGGTCCAACCTATCAAAGGGAACAAGTGGAGGATTCATGGGAAGTGTTGCATCTGGTTGGAGAGCGGCCTTGGATGTAGTCTCAAGAGCCGCTTCGTTGCCGGTGGAGGTCGTAGGCTTGGTTACTTCAATGCCATCCATTGGCGTGGCCGACAGGGGCGGTGTCTTCCAGTCCTCCATTGGGGGTGGTGTCGTGGCCGCCTTCACCTGTTCACCATCTTTTGGGGGAAGGGATGAAGAAGGCATCACCTTGCTCCTTTGCTCGGCGCTGCTTGTGGAGGGCTTGCGCGGTTTCGGCGCCAAACGACTGAGCAGGTAATTATACCACTCGTGCCGCTCTAACTCGGGGGAGATGCGGAACCTGATTCTGTCATTTTCTTGAATGACTGCGCCATCTGGTCGTAGGCGTACCTGGGTGTGTCGAAGGACTAAGTCTTCGAGTTCTTTATATAGAACTTGGCGGTTCCTCCGACGCCTCTCGCGCTTGCGTTGGTTATCCGTCGGAATGGCGCCAGCTCTTCGTGGCACTGGTGGCGTGGGGAGAAGTGGTGGTCCAGGTCGTCGCGCAGATGAGGATGTCCCGTCCATCGTTGCCTGTAGTTGTGGACGATCTCCCCGTCTGGGAGGGGAAGATGGCCGTGGTGGAAGCGTTGGTCGCGGAGGGTCTCGCGGGCGCCATTGCTGAGTGGGTCGTGTGTTCCTTTCTTCCTCTTGGTGTCTTGACCATCGGTTCCAATGTGGGGGCATGTTGGGATGCCTCCGTTGTTGAAAGTGTCGGGTTGGTGACGGTAGTCGTCGAGGTGCCAACGGTGGCGCTCATGTTGAGGGCGGCGACTGGGTTTGACGCCGAGTCCCTCCTGCACCTTGTGTTGATGATGTACTTGGTGCCGTTGGATCAAGTAGCCGCCTCTGGATGTTGTTCATCTGCTCTTGGAGTTGGCGAAATTTTCGCCGCAGGTCTTCGTCACGTGGTGCTGGTGCTTCGTGGCGAAGGACAGCAAACCTGTTGTCGTTGGTGAGAGATCCTCCATCAACCGCTGAAGTGTGGAGGCATGGCACCCATGCCCCCGCCGAGTATCTTCAAGGTTGATGGAGACCGTAGGGCCCGTAGAACTGGCTCCTTGCGTGAACGCCGCCTGTAACTCCTTCATAATGGCCCTCCTCACTAGCTGCTTGATCTTGGTTGGCTCATACACCCAGTCGTCAGGGAACAAGTCGTACGGAGGGGCCTGGGTGCTCGGGTAAGTGAACACCTTGTCCGCCAAGTCCCTTGCTCCGAGGGACCAATCCTCCTCCGGCACCGTGCTCTGAGCAAGGCGTGAGGTAATCTGCTGGTGGAGTCGTTGTACCTTGCGATACTTCCTCCTATAGTTCCGCAGAGGGTGCGGGCTTTCCGACAAACGTGCGTTTGCCATGAGTTTCCGCAAGTTCTGGGCGATGGCCTCCAAACCTTCGAGCAGCTCAACCTCGGTGCGTCGAGGTGCTGGTCGTGAAGGCTTCATGTGTGGAAATGGGGTAGGGGCGTGATGGGATGCCGCTCTTGCCCGCCTGTTGGCGGCCTTGGCGCGAAGGCGTTGAGACGCCTCCATGTCTCCTTTCATATCCGCCCTTGTCGATTCCTTCAACAGGGCACGTGCCTCGAGCATTAGCTCCCGACGCCTTCTTCGCCTTTGGCGGCCTCCCCGCCTTTGCGCCTTCCTTGATTGCATAGTTTGAACTGCGCGCAGATCTTGAGCTTCGCACGAGATCTTGTCACCGAGCTCGATGACGATCATTGCTGGCATCGATCCAAACTGAAGCACCGATGGCTCCGAGTTGCTTCCGTGTGAGAGTCCACCTGCAGAAAAAGGGATCTCGATCAACGGAAATCCTCGCCGATGCCTTGTCATGCAGCATGCTGTGTGGATTGGGAGACGGGCGAAGACGATTCGGACGACCACAGCGAAGCAGAGATGGGAGGAGAACCAGGTCCCACCGGGCGTGCCAATTTGTTTGACACGAGAAAAACATCATCTAAGGACTCCGGGGAGAAGGGAAGAAGGGAGTGTGTTTCTCTCAGACGCCGGGGAAAGAAAACTGTGTATGCGGGCGTGCCAGTGTACCGTAGTACACGAAAGAAAAAGAGATACGGGAACATGTATTTCATTAATCTCATTGGATAAATAAAATTACGATATCCCATAAAAAAAAGGGTGCGCTCCGTGGCCTACAAGCACGGCCAAGCTGGCTGTGGCGATTGTGTGATCTCCTGGTTCTCGGGGCCTCGGAAGACTCGACATTACTCCCGCTGGTTGCTCCGCGGGATACCTCCGATTGAGCTGTGTGGTTGTTCGCTCGCTTCGCTTCGCGTTCTCCATGCATGATGATGGTGATGTGTGTGTGTGTGTTGGCGGCGGCAAAGTCCGTGTCTCGCCGGTACATCGCGCGCGTGTAGCGTAGCCTTTGCGGTGGCCACGCCGCCCTCGCCGTCGTGCCTCGCCGGTCTTGGCGGCGTTGGAGGAGTTGTTGTTGGGGTAGCATGGATCACGCTTGGCTCGGACTTCTCGACGACCAGTAGCTTCTCGGGTGTACAGGGTCTACACCCGCGGGAGTAATTGATGATGGAGACCGACGCCGGTGTGTGACCGTCGCGTTGCTCGCGCCAAAGATGGCTCGAGTGGTCGACACCTCGTCCCGCCAGACGCCGAGTCCACGGCAGTCGGCGTAGTCAAGGCATCGCCTCACGAGATCGAGAGGAGCGGTGTTGTTGAAGTCGCGTCGCCCGCAGCCGCCGCTTTGTCCTCGGCAGCGCCAACTTGGTCGGCTTCGCCTCAGAATGAGCGTGGCGCTGGTAGCAGCGACACGGGGTAGCAGGCCATCTAAATCATGGCATCATGGTGTGGGACCCGCCTTCACTTCATGTCCGGGCGCCGAGTGGACGCCGTGCTCACATGTTCATCTTCGAGCTCTACAAGAAGATGAGGTGGACAAGCAGGAGGTGGGTGCTGCGCGTCTCCATCTTTGGTGACACCGAGCATGACGGCAGATCGGTATGCTAACGAGCATCGCCGGCGCCGACTTCGGATGGCATCAACTTCCTTTGACTCTGCCTTTGATGAGTGTGTCGGGTGGCAGCGCATCATAGCGCGGGCACCACCTTCACGAGCGGGATGCGGGCGCTGTTGTAGGGCATCATCTTCACGGTGTGGCATCCTCTTTGAACTCCGGCGTTCGTCCGGCGCCCAACATGGCGGAGTGGATGACGCTGGGCACGCCTACATCCTCGCCTTTGATGGTGTATGGCGCGCTAAACGGAAGATGGGCCGATGTCGCTGGAGTTTGTGTATTCGCTTCAACGACCCCGGCGTGATTAAGTAGTAGACAGTATGATGAGAAACTCCTTCGCATCATCCTCCGGAGAGCTTCGTCGTGTAGCTTTTATTATTTCTTTTATATGATAGGTGTGCACGCAATGCTCTCCCACCGAAGGAATATACGTGCATGGCCCATGCATAGGCACATGCGTGACCGTGGCCCGATACATGAGCTTGTTTGGTGTAGCACCGCCGCGCCATGCAACAGAGCCGCCGCAACGGACACCGTCTTCAGCGCGACCATCTCGTGGTCACCGCGCATAGTGCGGCATGTGCAGGAGTTAGCGGTGATGGGCCGCGGATAGTGAACTCCGCGGCACCCGGCGTGACGGTGGAAACCAGTGGTGTGATGGAGAGCTCCGTGTCGCCCTCACCGCACTCGCTCGGCGACGCCGATAGCGAGGCGCCGTGGCAAGCTCCATGCCTTCGCTCATGGCACCGCTTCATGAAGGGAGGAAAGTCGTGACACCAAACTCCCGATCTCCGCCTTTGAGTAGCGTGGTCTCGCGCGGCAAAGTGGGTGATGGGCCCAATAGAGCGGAGATGGCGACCACACGCCATCGACCTCCGTGGCGCCGGCCCGACGACGCTCATGATGAGCGGTATTCATGGGCTCCCCTCGCCGCCCTCTACGCTGTCATCGTGGACGGCGGGCGCGAGTGATGGGGGCGGCGCTAACCTCTATGGCACCAGCTTGGTGACGATGAGCTCCAGCAACACGCCGCCCTCGCCGAGCGGTGATGAGTGTGGGGTGGCCACCGTGTCGCCGACCTCTGTGACACCGACCTCGTGGCGTCGGCGCCCATAGCGCGGGCTTGGTGAAGATGAGCTCGGCGACGCGCCGAGCGGTGATGAGTGGGGTGGCCACCGAAGGCCGACCTCCGTGGCACCGACCTCGTGGCGTCGGCGCCCTTAGCGCTGGTTTGATGAAGATGAGCTCCGGCGACGGTCGCCCTCGGCGAGAGGTGATGAGTGGGGTGGCCACCGTGGCGCCGACCTCCGTGGCACCGACCTCGATGGCGCGGCGCCCTTAGCGTGGGTTTGATGAAGATGAGCTCCGCGACGGTCGCCCTCGGCGAAGCGGTGATCAGCGGGGCGACCACCGTGGCGTCGACCTCCGTGACACCGACCTCGATGGCATCGGGCGCTCATAGCGCGGGCTTGGTGAAGATGAGATCCGGCGACGCGTCGCCCTCATTGAGCGGTGATCGGGGCGACCACCGTGGCGCCGACCTCCGTGACACCGACCTCGGCGGCATCAGCGCCCATAGCGCGGGCTTGGTGAAGATGAGCTCGGCGACGCGCCGTCCTCTTCGCGGTGATGAGTGGGTGGCCACCGTGGCGCCGACCTCCGGGCATCGACCTGGTGACCTCGACGGTGGGCGGCGTCGTGGCGTGTTCGCGTCGTCATCTTGGCCGAACCGCCGCGGACGAGGCGTAACAACAGGTGGTGATGACGACCTCTTCGCCGTTCTTTGTGGCGCTGGCTTGGTGAAGACCATCTCCGCAACGCCGACTTCACCTTCCGTCCGGCGGCTCCATCTCCGACGGGGTCCGATCATGCGAACATTGCTCTTGGCAACGCCCCGACCTGTGTGCGTGCATGCTATATGCAAAGAGGGAACAAGGAAAGGGATGGGTTAGATCAAAGTTTTACGTTCGGGAAGGTGAGCTTCAAGGTCCATGTCACAGCCGCGGAGCTCCTTGTACGCCGCCTCCTCTCTCCGGTACGCCGCTCGGGTGCTGCGTCTTTCCTCCTGCCGGTAGATGGATGTATTCCTGAAGGAATGGAGTGTTGCGTGGTGGATGGATGGGTGCTGGAGGTGTTATGCGATGAATGTGTGCGTGCGTGAGTTCTTCTCCTCTGGCCGCGCGTCCGTCAGCCCGATTGATGGCCTTGTGCCTCTGTATTTATAGGGAAGGGAGATAGGCAGAGCGAGAGTTTGTTCCGATATTCGTGGGAAGATAGAGATCAAATCCGCCTCACGAGCTCCGCTGGTGCTTATCTTCTCCCTTTCTTAGCGCAGACGCCTGCACAAGGAAAAACAAAACCAAAATCATACCTACCTGAGCTACGCAGCTGCTGGTGGGCCGCCATCTGATCCACACGTTTGCTTGCAACCCTCGTACGTAGCTCACAAGTTTGCTGGCTTGATCAGTTGTGGGTAATTGTATACGTGCATGTACACGGTGTAGAACTCAGCCGTATTTAACACGCCACAGCCAGCCCAGACTAAACTGGTGCATACATGCATTAGTCAAGTATTCGGTATTCGAAAAGTACAATACACGCCGGTCAGGGCTCCGCATATGGGTATTTGGAACTGACGACGCGGACGTTCGGGTGTATATACGATTCAGCGAAGCGTCGACAGGAGCTACACCGGGCCTTTACATCTGCAATGTTAGCTAGGTACCTGATCAAATACGTGAGTGATGTAGCTCATATCATGCATGTAATCAACAATATACACTGGTTGGTACGTTATAAAATCAACGTGCATGCATGCACGTGGAGATAAACCAAGGATTAGCTGGTGCATGCACGTACGTGTACATCCAGTATAAAACATAGATGTGTATAACTTGCAATTAAAAAAAAAATTATACTTATATCTTTTGAAAACGGCAATCACAAAAATACATCGAACAGCGTGAGGGGAGGAGTCGATAGGAAGGAATAGTTCAATTCAATTTCGATGCCCCTCATCGTCCACACACAGGCGTACAAGTAGGCAGCGCCCCCCCCCCCACACACACACACACACACCTACTCCTGATCCTTGGGTCCGGCTCGATCGGCTGACCCGGTCATGCCGTTGCGGGTTCAGACTCTGAAGCTGCACTCTTCAGTCCGCTACTGCTTGATCAGCAGGCGTGACACTTTTCATCCAGTGGTGGACGCGCGAGCCCTTTGCTCTACTAAGGGCTCCTGATGCACGAGCCCGTTTCCTCCATGTGACATCAAACTCAGGGATGCTTGGAAGAGTTTGGACATCCGCCTGGTTTGCTGTTAGTTGGAACACATCTCCCTGCAACCTATGTGTCTCACTCAGTTTTTTTTATCTCAGCTTACCTACCGTCAATCATAGCCCACTATTTGAATTGGATGTCCATGGTTGGATGACCAACACCCAACCTGCTGTTCGCAGACACATCCGGGCATATTCACGGACATTTATTTGTTGTCCGTCAACCGGTGTTGGTCCCATATCTCCCAAACAACCAAATGAATCGTAAAAAAGAAGTTAGTCCGGCCACATGCCAACCCAAGTAGAGCAAACCGGTATCCTGGACCAGAGGCAGTCGTCCAGTACACTGGTGGAAAAAAGGCCTTTGGTCGCGGTTCGCAACTGCCATTAGTCGCGGCTGCGCAACCGCGACCAACTAAGCGCGACTAAAGCCCCCCACCTTTAGTCGCGGCTGCTTAAGAACCGCGACTAACGGCCCGTCACACGGGCGCCAGCGGCCGTCAGGCGGAGGACCTTTAGTCGCGGTTCTTTCGCCAACCGCGACTAAAGGCCGCCGCAGGTTTAGGGTTTTAGCCCCCCTAAACCTGTTTTCTGTTTAATTTGTATTGTTTTATTTCTTTTGTGCTTTATTTTAATTTTGAAGGAGTTTCATATATTCTACGGTACTACATACATGCATATGAATGTACTCAAATAAATTTGAAATTAGAACCAAAAAGAATTCAAGAGGAATATACAATATATATTCAATATCATCGGATGACCATATACAATTTTGAACAAGTTTCCATACATGATTTAATCCATATAAAGTTCTACGTCCTCGTGATAGTGTTCTCCTTTAGGATGGAGGACTTCCCTTCTGAACCATCCAGCTAGTTCCTCTTGAAGTGGTCGGAAGCGAGCTTCTGGACTAAGCATCCACCGGATGTTATTCCTCTGAGCATTGGTATCACTCGGATCAACCCGCTCAGAGGTGTATCTCCGGATCCTCTCACAGACATAGTATGCACATAGATTGGTCAACGGTGGCTGAATATCCCCAGCATTCTTAGGCTTTAACAATTTGAATTCTAGCTCTTTTTTAAATTCACCGACCTTTGTATCTACGAACCGTCTCCAAACCCTACGAGGCAAAGAAAATTAAATGAACAAGAGAGTTATTAGTTACTTGATATTAGGAAATGAACCAAATAGGCCGATCGATATAGAGCGCAAATGAATGAAAATAATTACTTCTGCAGCATTTTTCTCATGTCGCCCCAAAGCTTTGGATCCTTATTCAGAGAGTCGTGGACGAGACATTCTGAGGTGTTAACTTTAATTACTAGCAGAATCCAATGGAACCTGCGGACACGATACATGCACAGTACGTCATGCATAACTCATCGATTAGCCGGCCACATACCATGCATGGAGTAAACAAAAGAGAATGTGCTCAAGACAGAAACACTCACCCAAAATGGTAAGGAAATAGAATATCACTTTTGAGTTCCTGCTTTGTAAGAAACTGCCACAGGTCTGCCTCCACGTCGGCGGGGTAATGCTTCAACACAATATCATTAACGATGTGTGGGTCAATGAACCCAACATCATGGATGTTCCTTACTATGCATTCCTTAATCTTCATTCTGCATGTATAATAGAGGACACAACAATATAGTTAGGACATATATATAGTGCAGGCAATATGAACGAGATGGGGTAGAAATTAATAAATCACTTACAGAACGTAGCAACTGATGATAGATTTGTCGAGCTCAAGCAGATTGAAAAGCTGGAACAATTCACTCAGTGCAATTTGTACATAGTAATGTTTGAAGTGATGCTCATGTCTAACTTCCGTGATAAATATATTCTTTGGCGTTTTTATTTTTATGTAACCCTTGTACCAATTCAGCAGACGTTTCATTTGGTCGTAGATCCTTTTCTCTTGCAGCTCGACGAGAGGCCCATTCTTGACATATGTAATTACTACCTCCTTCACTGGCAACTCATCAAGGTCTAATAGTTCACGAAGAGTAATACCTAAGTTGGCCGCTTGTTCTCTCGCACTCGTTACTAATCCTGTGCTGCCGCAGCTTGTATGATCTCGGGGCATCCGGATGAAGGCTTCCACTATAAGCGGGCAATCGATTGTTTACTTTGTTCCCGAGCTGGGCAACTTGTTTCCGCTTTTTTACTTTCGCCTTCTCCGCTCTTTGTTCTCCTTGAACATGAGTGCCTGCTCGCAAGTTCACGTGCATAGTCGTTAGGCGATTCTTCGGCTTGGGACGGTGTGCTCAAAAATGACTTAGCCCACTTCTTTTGCTCATCGTAAAATACTGGCTTGGGCTCGGGCTCTCTTTTCTTCTTGCAGTCCGCCTTCCATTTCTCCAAATCAGCAGCCGCGTCGCGCCGACTTCCTCGGCACTACGCTCCCAAGGCCTTGTGGGAGAGGCTTCATGATGACTCCGCACCTTTGTGGTCTTAGGTACATAAGGGTCCGGGTTAATAATCCAGACTGCTTCGCTTTTTGCCGAGGTGGATTGGGGGCGGCGTCGATCACCCGCCGGACGAGGACTGGGGCGGCGGATGATCACCCGCCGGACGTTAGGATCGGGGCGGCGTCGGCTGATGTGACGGAGGTGTAGGTGAACCGCCACCACCACCACCACCACCACCACCGCCACCGCCACCACCACCACCGGAGGGGGGTGGGCTTGTTGTCCGTGGCGCCGCGCTCGAAACTTGATAAACTTCTTTTGCCATAAAATGTAATGGCGCTTGACATCTCCAAGTCTTTTCTCCCTTCTGTGTAGCAATTTCAATCTCTGTGTCCTCAAACCCTTGGACTATGTCCTCCACCGTGACACGAGCATAGCCATCTTTAATGGGGTTGTTGTGGTGGAGTGCTCCAGGTAAACATGGTAAAGCACTGCCGATGGCTACCTTCATGGACATGTTCCCGATAGGATAATACAGATGACATTCTTTCATCTCCTTTATATCGCCCACGGGTAGCGAGGAGGCTCCGTGCAGTAATTTCGACCACCAGAGGCTCCGTGCAGTAATTTCGATCGTCGGTGCATCTCGCACCAGCCGGTGGGGCCTCCGTGGAAGCCACGCCGCTTCTCCGCCGCTGGCTTCCGAGATCCGCTGGATGATCTTCATGCTGCACCCGAGCTGAATCTCTTTCGCTACTAGTACACTCATGGTTTTCTTCATCACTTCCATTTCGATGCCAACCGCGCCACAACATCCGCTTCCCGATCCATCTTTCTCTTACGGCTTCAGAATCGACGGGTCATCGCTCGGGGAACCCTATTTTCCACGGAATGTGCCCCATGCCTCGTGACACGCCCTCCGTGTTCAGGATTCCCGAGGGCTTTTGTGTCGCGTCGTTCTCTCCGCTGAACTTGATCTTCCCTGTTGAGCATCCTTCATTCCGCCAATAAGGGCTTGGGTGGGTTTAATTAATTTGCCTGGTAAACACACTCCCCTGTCTCCGGGTTCAGCGTTCCCCATGCCCGCATTCACCAGCTTTTGGCCCTTGGGTCCCATCCTCCGCACTGGACGGATTCTCGCGCCTCACTCGTTCTCCATCTTCTCGAACCTAGGCACCCAAATGTGATACCCTCCTGGCCCCATAACATGATTGTACTCCTTCTTAGCCGATTTTCCTTATTTTTTCGATATTTGAATGAACTGCTCCGATTTCTTTTGCTTCACAAATTTTGGCCAATCATCTTTCAGTTTCTCATATTGTCCTTTGAAACCGGAGTCTTGTTCTCGCTTGACAAAGTCACGGGCTAGATTTTGCTTGAATTTCCTAATGCGCCGCCATCTTATGAAGAGCTTAACTGTTTGACTAGCCTCCTCCTCTCCTTGTTTTCCTCAATCTTGTTACCTCCTCATCGAATTTGTTGTATTCCGGAGGTAGAACGAAATGTTCCATAAGCTTCTTGAAGCAATCTTTTTTGTTCTCTTATCGACAAAAGTGAAACCATCAATTCGCGCCTTCTTTGGCTCATTCCACTCTCGACGGTGATCGAGACGTTGTCTCTAACAATGGCTCCGCATTGGTCGACAAACTTGGTGGCGTTCTTGCGGGCTCCAGCTGCCTGCCGGTTGCACCGTCGACAACCGCGATGGTGCATGTTTCTCCTTGTTTCATCGTCTTCGCGCGCCACGCTTTGACGACGCACTCGATTGTTTCGACGATCCGCCGAGGGCTAAAATAAGAAAGAGAGTCGCGCGCTAGTACACACATATTTATTCAAATCAGTTAGTTTGTATCACCAGAGGCTCAATGTATATATATACCTCGGCGCGGAGGTGGTTGCTACTTCCATTTGAAGATCGCTGCTTATCGACGCTTTCTTGACATCATCTTGTCGACGGCGCCTTCATCTTCACCGTCAAGGTTCGGATAATAAGAAGAGATATCATCTTCTTCTTCTCCGGTCGGCACATATTGAATATCGCCGTTTATGATGCCGAACATATGTGCTTCACCGTCCGGATCATAGTTGTCCATAATCGGTCAGCTCTATCGTCCGCCATTATGTCATCCCGAAAACATGTAGTAAAAACAAATTAATTAAGTGAAGAAGGGGCGGTGGCGGTGGCGGTGGCGAAAGGGCGGTGGCAAAAGGAAGGGCGAGGAAGGGGTGGGAGAGGGTGTCGCGTAGAGCGCGAGACGGGCGGCAGAGGACGGCGGTGCTAGGTGTGCCCTAACGCGGCAAAGAGGTGGTACCGACGAAGGGGGAAACATCAGGAAAGTATCCCGGTGTTTCGCGTTTGAACAGTGATCCGGAGGGGAAAGTTGCGGGTTTGCTATGCTAGGGAGGTGTGGCGGTCGAACAGTGCTGCGATCCGGATTCGCCTCGTCGTTCGAGCAACTTTCATGTACAAAGTATTTTCATCCGAAGTTACGAAGTTATTTTATACTAATTTTTAAAGTTTTAGGACATTTTAGAATTAATGTAATTAATTAAATTCAAATTGCAAATATGATGTCAAGATGACGCCATCGGCCAACTGTGGGCTTTGACTAGTCAATGACCAAGAGGTCCCACATGTCATTCACAGCTAACTAACTAACCAAGTTAATTAGTTTAATTAATGATTAATTAGGTTAATGTTAATTTAATTAAGTTAATTAATTAATTAATTAATTAATATTTTAAATATTTTTTGTCTCCTCTTTTTTTTTGATCCGGGTAGTGGGCCCTGCTTGGCAAAGGGCCTAGAGGGCCAAACGCGCGGGCGAGCGGCGTCGAACGGAGGCGGCGGGCGGCGGTTGCTTTCGAAGCCAAGGCGGCAAGGGCGAGGGCGACGGCGGGCGGCGACGAGGCCGGCGGGCGGGCGGCTGGTGGGCGAGGGCGACGGCGGGCGGCGCCGAGGGCGAGGGCGACGGAGGCGGCTGAACGGAGGCGGCGGCGGCGGTTGTTGGCAAGGCTGGCTGGGGCGGGCGACGGAAGGGCGGCGCGAGGCGAGGGCGACGGCGGGCGCGCGGCGAGGGCGAGGGCGACGGCGAAGCGCCGAGGGCGCGGCAGAGATTTAACAGCGAGAAACGGCGGCGCCGAGGGCTTGTATTATAGTTTCTTTAGTCGCGGTTGGCGAAGAGACCCGCGACTAAAGGTACTTTTAGTCGCGGTCCGCCTCCCAACCGCGACTAAAGGGTTTTGCCGCCGCTGCCTCACAGAAGACCCTTTAGTCGCGGTTGGGGAGGCGGACGCGACTAAAGGGTGCCTTTAGTCATGGGTCTGCCGCCAACCGCCACTAAAGGGTACCTGCTTTTTGTTTTTTGCCTGTTTTTTGTTTTCATTTTGCTTTATTTTTTGCCTGTTTTTTGTTTTCATTTTTGCTTTATTTATTTTGTTTTGTTTCTACTTACAACAAAAAACTTATTTATTTTATTTTATTTTGTTTCTAATTACTTATTTATTTTACTTTATGATAATTATTTTTGCTATTAAAGTTTCTAATTACTTATTTATTTATGTTATTAAAATCTTAAAAATATAATTATATATAAAAAATCAGAAAATAAAACTAATTCATTTTAAATTCTTGTTTTTCTTCTGTTTTTTCTTCCTTTTTTCTTCTTTTTTTCTTCTGTTTGTTTCTTCCTTTTCTTGTTTTTCTTCTTTTTTTCTTCCTTTCTTCCTTTTTCCTTTTTCTTCTGCTTTTCTTTCTTTTTTTTTTCTTATGTTTTTCTTCCATTTGTTTTTTTCTTCTGCTTTTTCCTTTTTTCTTCTGCTTGTTTTTTTCTTCTTTTTCGCTTTTTTCTTCTGTTTTTTTCCTTTTCCTTCTTTCTTCTTCTTCCTTTTTCCTTTTAAAATCAGAAAAATAAAACTAATTCATTTTAAAATCTTAAAATACAATTATATATCAAAAAATCAGAAAAATAAAACTAATCCCTTGAAGGTTTTACAAAAGGTTTGATACATCATTCAGTTCATCGACCAAATACAAAGTTTGGTACAATAAATTATTACACATCAATTCTTCCCTTGTGTCCCTCGCTTGCTTAAGATTGTGCCGTATCCATGGAGCATCCTCATCATTTAACTTAATGCTTGGGTCGGTGTTCACTTTGAAGGGCGGAATTTCAGCAAACATATTATAATCTTCTGACATGTCTGTCTTGTCCTCCACTCCCACGATGTTTCTTTTCCCGAAAGAACAATGTGGCGCTTTGGATCATCGCATGATGTAATCGATCGTTTTCTTATCTTTCCGCTTCCTCGGTTTGCTACTCATGTCCTTCACATAGAAAACCTGAGCGACATCTTTCGCTAGGACGAATGGTTCGTCAAGGTAACCAAGATTGTTGAAATCCACCATTGTCATTCCGTATTGCTGGTCCACCTTTACCCCACCTCCCGTTAGCTTGAACCATTTGCACCGAACAAAGGGACCTTAAAGGAGGGTCCATAGTCAAGTTCCCATATCTCCTCTATGTAACCATAATATGTGACCTTTTGCCCATTCTCGGTTGCTGCATCAAAGCGACACCACTGTTTTGGTTGGTGCTCTTTTATCTTGGGCGATCGTGGTAAAATGTATTCCCATTTATCTCGCACTTGGAAAGTCGTTATAGTCAAGATGGTGTCTTGGCCAACATGTACAGCTGATCTACAACATCATTGTCATTCATTAAATGTTTTCAACCAACCGCGAAAGTCTCCATGTGGGCCTTCCTAATCCAGATTCAGCTTCCCGGTTGTCCGAGCGTAAAATATTCTTGTGTTTCTCAAAGCACGGAGCCACCAAGTTGGAATTGGTCAAGACAAAGGTGGTGTGCTTCATCAGAGAATGGCCGTCCATACATATCGTTGATTTCCTTCCGATCGTGTTTTTCCACTTAGTCTCCCCTCGTGCGCGATCGAGGAAGACCAATCGGCTTAAGGTCGAACAAAGTCAACACAAAACTCAATTACCTCCTCATTTCCATAGCCCTTGGCGATGCTTCCTTCTCGCCTAGCACGGTTACTTAACATATTTCTTTAATACTCCCATGAACCTCTCAAGGGGAACATATTGTGTAGAAATACAGACCGAGAACGGAAATCTCTTCGACTAGGTGAACCAGGAGGTGCGTCATAATATTGAAGAAGGATGGCGGAACACCAACTCAAACCGACAAGACATTGGATCACATCGCTCAGAACCGTGGTAGAACTTCCGGATTGATTACCTTCGAGAGATTGCATTGAGGAATGCACATAGCTTCACAATGGCTAATCGAACATTTTCCGGCAGAGCCCCTCAAAGCAATCGGAAGCAATTGCGTCATAATCACGTGGCGTCGTGAGACTTCAGGTTTTGGAACTTTTTCTCCGCCATGTTTATTATTCCCTTTATATTGGACGAGAATCCAGACGGACCTTCATACTGCTCGGGCATTCAAAAAGATGACCTTCTCTTCTTTGGTCGAGCGTAGCTGGCACGACCTTGAAACCATTCCGGATGCCGGTCATCGTGGTCTTTCAAGCGCTGTTGGTCCTGCCGTGCTTCCTTTGTATCATTTGTCTTCCCATACACGCCCAAGAAGCTTAGGAGGTTCACGCAAATATTCTTCGTAACGTGCATCACGCCGATTGCAGAGCGGACATCTAGGACTTTCCAATATTCTAGCTCCCGAATATAGATTTCTTCTTCCACATGGCTGCGTGCGTCGTCGGCTCCCTTCGAACCGATTGTCCGCCAGACCCTTTCCAAAGATGACTTTCAAATCCTTGACCATATCAAATACCTCAAGACCGGTCGTTCCGCGAGCTTCGCCGGTGATCTGCCTTGCCGCTGTAATGCTTGCCTTTCTTTCATCGATGAATTTTCGAAGAAATCGACGATGCCCAAGGTACACGTTCTTCTTACAATTTGGCAAATGTACACTTTCGGTCTCATGTAAGCAAGTGCGTGCATGCATTGTATCCCTTATTTGACAGTCCCGAAGGTTACTAAGAGCAGGCCAATCGTTGATGGTTACGAAAAGCAACGCTCAGAGGTCAAATTCTCTTGTTTGTGCTCATCCCACACACGGACACCACCCCACAGCTGTAAAAGTTCATCAACTAATGGCCTTAGGTACACATCGATGTCGTTGCCGGGTTGCTTCGGACCTTGGATGAGCACTGGCATCATAATGAACTTCCGCTTCATGCACAACCAAGGAGGAAGGTTGTAGATGCATAGAGTCACGGGCCAGTGCTATGGCTGGAGCTCGCTTTCGCCAAAAGGATTCATGCCATCCGCATTTAGAGCAAATCTTATGTTCCTTGCGCTACCGCAAAATCTCTGAACCATCCGTCGATCTTTCTCCATTGCGTTCCATCTGCGGTGTGTCTCAACTCCCCGTCCGACTTACGTTCCTCTTTGTGCCATCGCAACAACTTGGCATGCTCTTTGTTCATGAACAGACGTTTCAACCGTGGTATTATAGGAGCATACCACATCACCTTGGCGGAACCCTCTTCCGGTTTCGCCCTCAACATCGTCACCAGGTCATCGCCTCGATCTTATAACGCAATGCAAGGCATACCGGCATTCATTCAAATTCTCGATTCATCATGTAGAGGATGCAATCGTTGATGCATGCATGTATCTTCGTAACCTCTAAACCTAGAGGGCGATAACCTTCTTTGCTTCAGACGATGGCGGGCAACTCGTTATCCTTTGGAAACATATTCTTCAACATTTTCAGAAGTTTTCAAATGCCGAGTCAGCTACACCGCCTCGCCTTCCATTTCAGCAAATCCAGATGTGCAGCCCAGCTTTTTCAGACCATCATCGCATCCGGGTACAGCGCTTTTCGTGATCCTCTAACATGCGATCCAAATTCTCCTCTCCTTTTCGGGCCAGCGTCTCCGTGCATCAGCAATGGTCCGACCAAGATCATCAACGGATCATCACGCGCCTCTTCTTCACCTTCCCTTCACCTTCAAAGATCCTCCATGAAAGTATCACCGAAATGAGCAAGATAGCTTTCATCGATGAAATCATCCCTTCTTCATCTTCTTCCATTATAACCCTCTTTCTCCATGCTTGGTCCAACAATTATAGCTTGGCATGAAACCCTTCAAGCAGATGCATGTGAACAACTCTTGAGGAAGAGTAACCCTTCTCATTCTTACAGATAACACATGGACAGATAACAAAACCCCCCGCTTGTTCGCATTAGCCACTACGAGGAAATCTTTCAAACCCGTAGTGAACTCACGGAGAGTCGGTTATCAGACATCCATTGCCGATTCATCTGCATTATTATAATATAAAATATATAATTAACCATCATGCATTTGTTATGAACTACACACATGCATATTGACACATCAAAGGTTCATCAAGTTGCTAACCGCGATCAAGAGTGTGGCTCCAACACTTCATGTCATGTTTGTTTCATGCTCTTGGGGCATTTCATCAAACACCTTATGTGCATAAGAGGAACCAAAAGCAAACCTACACCCACTTGTGAAGAGAATGGCTCCAAATGGCTAAGTGTTGGCTGCTGGATGGGTATATATAGGGAGGGCTTTAGTCGCGTTGGCTCGGCAAACCGTGACTAAAGGTGCCGAGAGTCTTTAGTCGCGTTGTCCCGCCAACCGCGACTAAAGCCCTCACGCGGCACCAGCTGGCCACCGAGCGCCTGGCCCAGCCTTTGGTCGCGGTTCACCTCCAGAACCGCGACTAAAGGTCCCATTGGTCGCGGTTCCTACAGCTTCGCGACTTATGGGGCTGGACGGAAAGCCTGTTTTTCCACCAGTGGTACAACTCAAGTTCGTGGAGGAGCAGCAGCCAGTGCAGGGTTAAGTAGTTGGGTCAGTGTAAAATGTAATATCTCGCTAACACCATCTTGGTTTGATTCTATGCCTTGAACCCCTTCTTCTCTGAACCTATGAACAGGTATGATGCATCTCTCCTGGGAAGAGGATTCTGTGCCATGGGTTGCACCAGAAACAGAGGCAAAAGGCAGAGGCCTGGTGCGAGGAACTCACATGATTCACTCACATAATCTAAATGAAAATGGTGTTCGTGATGTATTAATCCCAACCTCCTTCACAGTAATTCAAATTACATGCCGAAGCCAATCTGGACGAAATTAATTCATGGGTCGGTTCCATCAAATCGAGGAAGTTCCACACAAAAACCAATTCCATTCGATTCAGAAAATTTAGGTCAAGAAATTTCACATATTGAGACGAGGAAGGGTGGGATTTTAGATTAAACGCGCCCCTGAGCAAACCTAGGATAAAACAACCGATGGAATTGGTACCTTGCATCATGAGGGATTCGAGGAGGTCAAAGCACCCTATTTAGCCCAATAACCAACTGGCTAGCATGAGTTGGTGTCAAATGGAAGAAATTGAGCCTATTTAACTCGTTTTACAACAAGACTAGTACAAAAAACAATTTTTATGACCTAAAAAACAAGACATCAAACCGGTGAACTGATGGTCCAACCGGTGAAAACCAGAACCAAAGGCGTCATCGGTTTGATCATCGATCCGGTTTTTTAACTATGCATAGAAGCACAATTATGCTTTGCACGGAAGCACATTTGTGCTTCACTTTTGGGGAAGCATAGTTGTGCTTTCATGCGAGAAGCTTAACTATGCTTCACGCGGGAGCACATGCTCCTGTCAGACGTAAACAAAAAGAAAAACCGGTGAAACTAAAAAGGCAAAAATAAATTAAAAAATAAAAAACATGAAAACCGAGAAAAACTGAGGAAAACACAAAAAGAAAAAAACCATCCCGGTGAGGAAACGGTCAGCGTGCGACACGTGACAGCGCTGGAGCATGCTGGAGCGCTCCCGCACCCTGAAAAGTGCCCATTGAAACTCCTAGTCAAGGGTTAAACCCAAGTTAGTTGCTCTGGTTATGTAGCTATAAACGGTCGAGGTAGATTACAACCCTTAATAGCCCTGTTTTGGCCTGCAAGGCTACAAGACACTAGGGTAACTCGGCCTATCGAGTGGGTTGGGCTTGAGGCCCACGAGCTGAAACTTCCCTCTCCCGCTCACTATCAATCTTCTTATGGCTTGAGCTGTTGACGCCTAGAATATTATGAAAGAAACCCAAAAAACTGAAAACTAGTAATGGTAAAACTTATAAATACCCAAGCAATGCGGTGAGACATACATAAATGTACAAGAACAAACAAACATGTGTACATGCATTGTCCATCCTGAATTCTTGTATTATGGATCCGGGAATCAATGACAGCTAGACATAGCTGGCCTTGTAGTAATCAAGACAGACAGTGGTGCACCACCTTGTGACAGTGTCATGGGCTGCAGCCATGGCATCCTCTGGCCGGGTCATATGAAGAGCAGGTCCAGGTGCTCCTACACAAAAATTGGTGAAGCCACATTTACTGTCACAAGATCTACCGTAGTCGTTGTAGCTTGTAGTCAGTTGGGCATTGCTGCAGTATCGTCAACCTGCAGAAATTGCACTCTAGTGGTTCATAGTATTTCTGCACATCGAACTGCACTATCAGTTGTAGTCACCACACAGGGGTTCCGCTAGGGCCGGAGCCAGAGCAGGTGCAACTGGCTGGCATATCCTCGGGATGGCTGGATGAACTGCAACGCGACGACGATGGAGACACTGAATCCTATGTGAAACCATTGCTAGAGCTAGCAGAAGATGAGAATGTGTCCTGAATTAATCCTCAAATTAATAATCAACCATTGATAGGATTTCACCGCTGCGACTCATGGCTGGCCGGGGGGCTGCCCCGCCACCTGCTGCGAAGTATGGCGCGGTGGGGAGGGGCGGAGTTGCTCCGCCGCCGGCGGAGGGTTCGGGCCGTGGAGCCCCAGTGCCGCACGGGCAGCGGCCGCCGGCGCCAGCTGCGGGTGCTACGGGACGGGGAGGGGCGCCTCCCTTGCAGCACCGCGGAGCTCCGCCTCCTCCCATGAGGCAGCAGGCGGGGACCGCCGCGAACCAGGGAGCCCGGCCTCCGGCTATGCTGCCGTCTGCGGCTGGGCGTGGCGGGCTAAGGCCCCCGGCGCCGGGAATGGCTCCGTCAGCTGCTGGCCGGGGAGGGCAACGACCTCCTGCTCCGGTGGTGCCAACCGCTGTGACGGCGGCGGCGGGTTCGGTTGGTCATCGACCCCCTGCGCCGGGGGTGGCTACGGCTGGCCGTGCAGGTGTTACCCCCGAGGCCGTGCATGCGCCTTCGAGTGGACAGCAACATGCACCTCCACCACATCTTGTCGCATAGCAGGCGCAGGACCGCTTTCGGTAGACGCAGTCACAGGCCAGACAGTCTAATAACAATGGAGGTCCAAATGATCCACCACGAGGCAAGTGGGGGGATGACGGGTATGATGCATATGGTGTTGGTCAGCATCGAGGATCCTCTTCCACGGGAGGAGGCCGTGGATATGCATGGCAGAGTGACGGGTCTGCGGAGAGACCGTTTCTCGGCCCAGCTGGAGGTTTTGTTGAGGGGGCCTCAGGACCGGATAATCGACAGAGAGGTGGTTTTCATGGATATCGTGGTCGTGGTGGGGGCCGTGGGACGTTTCGCCGACCGCCTCCACCCAGGGTAGCAGACCCTGCCGTTGCGGCAATGGAGACTGACCATGTTCCCCCTGAGCTACCACCCCAGGCGATGGAGGTGGTGAATGCACTGGCCGTTGCTGACGTTCCTGAGACTGGGAAGGGGACTGAGGTCGCTGATAGGGCTGATGCTGAGCGGGCATCCAAATATGCGCGCAAGAAAGAGAGGATGCTTTGTTACCGATGCGGGGAGAAAGGTCATTTCATTGCTGAATGCGTGGCTCGGCTATGTGAGTCTTGTGGCAAGCCAGCACATGCATCGGGGGAGTGCCCTTTTTTGAGGGAGCAGATTCCAGCTCTTAAAGTGTACGGCGTGTATTGTGCTGAGCTGATGTTTTTTGAGTCCGCAGCTGCGAGAGAGATTCCAGTTGATACTCAGAGTCTCACTACTGGATTGGTGAAGGTCACCCAGGGAGATGTCTCACAGGCTCAGATTTTGCAGAGGCTTCAGGAGTTGGCTCCGGGTGATTTTCAGTGGGACCTTGTTTTCATTGAAGAAAGAGTGTTCAGAGTTGAGTTTCCTACAGTTGAGGACTTGCAGCACTTGCTGAGCTTTGGGATGTGTAAGGTGCCAGGCACCAATTGTATTTTGGAGTTTCACGAATGAAAGAAAGTAGAGCCTAAGGGGAAGCCTCTCACTCAAGTGTGGTTGCGCTTCTCTGGGGCACCATCTGAGGCCCTTACTGATGTTCGTGTTGTGGCTAGTCTGGGTATCATGGTTGGTAAACCGGAAAAGGTTGAGATGGCATTCACTGGCCTGTGGGGTGGCCAGATTAAGCAGTCAAGATTCGGACATAGAGTATGTCCTGACGTGGTCAATCGGACATATAGGGAGAGGTGTTTCTTGAGATTGAGTTTGAGGACGCTGAGTTGTTTGGTCAAGTGGCTCTTTGGTAACGATGTGGATATGCACGAAGGGGACGATGATGCTGGTGCTAGGAGGGAACCGACTGATGAGGCTGTACAGGAGTCCAACGGATTGGGACCTATAGCTCAGGAGCCCGAGACTGGATCCGGAGTTGAGCCGTCTCCTACTTCGTCTCTGCCTCACAGCACTTTGCGGTTTGGATCCTTTCAGCCGGCGTCGGCTCCTCCTCGGCTTTGGAGTGATCGGGTTGACTCTGACGATGCTTTTGAGTACTCGCTCCCGGCTTTGGACTTTGGATCGGCTGTCCGTCCTACGGACGGAGTCCGTGATACGGGTGTGTCCGAGCCGACCCTGGAGAGGATAGGCGCTGTGGAGCCTCAGGTGGCTCCGATGCTCCCAGGGTCCTTGGTGCCTGCGTGCAGCCGGATAGAGCTGGACTTGGTCGCTACACCAAGGGGGGGGGCATCGGGGCAGGCGCCACAACTTCCTCTCCTTCCACCTTGTCACCGGTGTTGACATCTTTGGCGCCGGTGGCCGGCGGTGGTGGATCATCTCTGGGGCAGGTGGCCCCGGATGAGCGCCACGCGGGAGCTATGCTTGCGGAGGGATCGCCAGAGGCGCTAGGCGGGCGTCAGGGGCAGGTGGCCCCGGCCCCCTAGTCTCGACGGCGGTCGAGACGGCGGTGCACTCGGCTTCGAGGGTGATGGCAGGGGGGTGGACTAGGGCAGGCGGCCTTGGCTCCCACTTCCTCTGGCCTCCCTTCCAACCTTCGGAGGTCTCCCTCGTCTCTGCCTCCTCCGAGTACCGCTACTCGGGAGGAGGTCATTGCTTTCGGAGGGATCCCAGACCCGGTCTCCAAGGGGAGACGGATGAGCTCTCGTCTCCAGGACCTTCCGGAGGTTGATGATATGCAGCAGCGGTGCGATATGCGGGCGGCCAAGCTTCGTGATGTTGAGGTCACAACCGGTATGTCAGTAAATTTATCATATTCCATTTTGCATTATTCTAAGGATGAGATTATTAATAATGCAAACCAAGTAGGGGTTTCGCTTGGGAATAATAATTCTGAAATTACAAACTCAGTTAACGATCTCCTAGATTTGGAAGCGGAACGTGTCTTAGAAACCATTAGAAACCTAGCGGCAGTAAGACCTATGAATGATGCTGAGATTGATGCATTGGGAGTAAGAGTGCTTGATCATTTTTGTGCGGATCTTGTTCCTCCGTCTGCGGAGTCTGAGGAGGAGGAACTCAGTGTGGATGATGTAGTAATTCCACAACCGGAGCCCGGTTATGAGGACCGGGCTGCGGGAAATAATATTCCAAAACGTAAGTGGAAGCGGGCGCATTTCGCTCCATGATGCACGAGGAGCGCTTAGGATTCAGACGCCAAAAATTCCATGATGACCTATGAAAGGAATATTCTGGAATAGCAGAGGTCTTAAGGACTTGGCTAAACGAAGGTTTCTCGCGGAGGTGTCTTTAGAGCACCGATTAGATTTCATTGCACTCTCTGAAACTGGTCGGGATAATTTTGCGCCACAGTTTCTTAACACGCTGTCGGGAGGTGTAGATTTCGATTGGCATTGCCTTCCTCCAAGAGGGAGATCAGGTGGCATTTTGCTTGGTGTGAGAGGTGATTCCCTTGAAGTTCGTAGCGTTGTGATGGGTGACTTCGCGGTCTAAAGCAGATGGGTTTAACTGGGTTCTGGTGGCGGTCTATGGGGCCTCACAACCTTAGCTTAAACCGGAATTTCTGGCTGACCTTGTTCGTATTTGCGGGTCTGAGCAAGTCCCAATTTTGGTTGGGGGGACTTCAACATCATTAGGAGGAGGGTCGAAAAGAATAACGATAACTTTGACGGCAGATGGTCGTTTATGTTTAACACCATCATTGAGAGTTTGGATCTGAGAGAGATCGAGCTTTCTGGTCGACAATTCACCTGGGCTAACTCTTTAGCCAATCCGACGTATGAGAAGTTGGATCGGGTACTAGCAAGTGCCGAGTGGGAACAGAAGTTCCCTCTCGTGACGGTTCAGGCTCTCACGCGCGGGATTTGGACCACACGCCTTTGTTCGTAGACTCAGGCGAGCCAAGGCATGTGGGAAACAAAAATGCCTTCTCTTTTGAAACGGCGTGGTTTGAACGAGAAGGTTTCCTTGATCTCATAGCCAGGGAGTGGGCTACAGACACAGGGGGCAGATCGTCTGTCGAGAGATGGCAGAACAAGATCATGCATTTGAGGAGCTTTCTCCGGGGATGGGCCAAGCGCCTTAGTGGAGCTTATAAGATTGAGAAGGACAGACTCCTGGATCTTATACAATCCCTAGATATTAAAGCTGAATCAACAATTTTGCAACCTGCTGAATTGACTTTTAAGCTTGATGCGGAGAAGAGGTTGAAGGAACTTCTCCGCGAAGAAGAGCTGAAGTGGGCGCTTAGAGCAAAGGTTCGCAAAGTAATCCAGGGGGATGCGAACACTCAATTCTTTCACCTCATTGCGAATGGCAAACACAGAAAGAAGAGAATCTTCCAGCTCGAGCAAGACGAAGGCACAATTGTTGGTCACGATAATCTGAAACTTTACATCACCGAATACTATAAGCAGTTATTTGGACCGCCGGAGGATAGCGCTGTGTCCCTCGATGAGTCCAGGAATGAGGATGTGCCTCAACTAACTGCTTCTGACAATGCTATTTTGGTTGCGCCGAACGAAAAAGGAGGTTTTCGATGCCATCTCTCAGATGGAGAACAATAAGGCTCCCGGGCCGGATGGGTTTCCGGTGGAGTTCTATAAAAAATGCTGGCATATTATCAAGGGGGATCTATTACCTATGTTTCATGACCTTTTTGCTGGACAGCTTCAACTTTTTCACTTGAATTTTGGAACTATAACACTGCTACCAAAAAAGACCGATGCTCTAAGGATTGAGCAGTTCCGGCCTATATGCCTTTTGAATGTTAGTTTCAAAAATTTTACCAAGGTAGGGACTAATAGGCTCACACAGATTATGATTCGTGGTGCAACAATCCTGCATAGCTTTCATGCCGGATAGAAACATCCTAGAGGGGGTGGTGGTCTTGCATGAAACGCTCCATGAAATCCACTCAAAGAAACTAGATGGAGTCATCTTTAAAGTGGATTTCGAGAAAGCGTACGATAAAGTTAAGTGGCCTTTCCTACAACAAGCCTTGCGTATGAAAGGTTTCGACGAGGTCTGGAGAAGCCAGATTGAATCTTTCACGCAAAAGGGTAGTGTTGGCATTAAAGTGAATGATGACATTGGTCATTACTTCCAGACACACAAGGGCCTGCGGCAAGGGGATCCAATGTCCCCTATTCTGTTCAACATCGTTGTGGACATGTTGGCAATTTTGTTAGGAAGAGCTAAGGAGGCTAGCCAAGTGGGAGGCTTGGTGCCTCATTTAGTGGATGGAGGAATTTCCATTCTGCAGTACGCTGATGACACTATCATCTTTATGGAGCATGACTTGGTAAAAGCAAGAAATATGAAGCTGTTGCTATGTTTGTTTGAGCAATTGAGTGGGCTCAAAATTAACTTCCACAAAAGCGAGTTGTTCTGCTTTGGTAGAGCCAAGGAGGAACAAGAAGCCTACAAACAAATGTTTGGGTGTGGTTTGGGGGAGTTGCCTTTCACATACTTAGGAATTCCTATACACCACCGTAGGCTTACGAACAACGAATGGAAGTGTACTGAGGATCGATTCGAAAAGAAACTAAGTTGCTGGAAGGGTAAGCTCATGTCCTATGGAGGCCGTTTAATTCTTATTAATTCGGTTCTCACGAGCATGCCCATGTTTCTTTTGTCTTTCTTCGAAGTCCCAGTTGGTGTAAGGAAAAGACTAGACTTCTATCGATCGCGGTTCTTTTGGCAGGAGATGAGCTAAAAGAAAATACCGTTAGCTAAGTGGGATATCATTTGTAGGCCGAAGACCAAGGGGTCTCGGGATCGAAAATCTTGAGGTTAAGAACCGATGCCTTCTTAGTAAGTGGTTGTGGAAGTTATCTTCAGGAACTGACGCCACTTGGGCTCAAATCCTTCGTAATAAGTATCTTCAAACCAAAACTTTGTCTCAGGTCACGGTTAGACCAACTGATTCACCCTTTTGGAAAGGGCTTATGAAAGTTAAGCTTTCATTGTTTCAGAGGACAAAGCATATTGTTGGTAATGGTGCCAGCACGAGATTCTGGGAGGATACTTGGCTCGGAGGTGCGCCCCTTGCAATCCAATATCCGTCGTTGTATCGCATAGTCCAAAGATGCGATGCTCTGGTTGCAACGGTCTTTCATTCGATACCCCTTAATATTCAATTTAGAAGGTCGTTAGTGGGCAATCGTTGGGAAGATTGGCTACATCTAGTTAGGAGACTGATGCAGGTCCAACTTTCACAACAACCTGATAAACTGCGCTGGAATCTCACTAGGTCGGGTGAATTTACAGTTAAATCAATGTATGTTGATGTCATTAATTCGAGCTCGATTCCTAGTTCCAAGCATGTGTGGGATGTCAAAGTTCCTTTGAAGATCAAAGTGTTTATGTGGTTTCTACACAAACAAGTTATCTTAACAAAGGACAATTTAACAAAGCGCAATTGGAGAGGGCCTACTAAGTGTAGTTTCTGTGATCAGGGTGAAACCATTAAACATTTGTTCTTTGATTGCCCACTAGCTAGAATTCTTTGGACGACTATTCATAATGCTTTCAATATTCCTCCGCCGAATTCGGTTAACATGTTATTTGGAACATGGCTAAACTGGGTAGAGCCCGGGTTAGCAAAACATATTCGCGTGGGGGTGTGCGCCTTAGTGTGGGCGCTTTGAAATTGCAGAAATGATCTGGTCTTTAACAGAACAACAAACATTCATTTTTTGCAGGTATTGTTGGAATTAACCACGACGTGTGGTACGTGTCCGGGTTGTAACGGACAACAATCATCTAGTAGTAGTAGGATTAGGACTTGTAGCCGACTCGGTTAGCTTGTATTGGTCCTAGATACTATATATACCTAAGGTATACCCCTGTAAGACAACCGTGAGTTGAAGTTGAAAGCAATAAAGCGAAGACAAGGCTCGAGACGAGCCTTTGGCAATACATTAGATTTGTGTGCGTGCGTGTTGCTTCCGGCCGGCTGGCCGTTGTGTACATACATATACTGTGGTATTGTTTGCTGCAACTTCACGTAGAATCGATCAGTAGCAGGACGGTTAGCTTGGGCCAGCTTTGCACTGCGTTGGTGGATCGATCAGGAGCTGCTAGCAGGAGGCTAGCTTTTGCAGTGCAGTGCATCTCGGCGTAAAGTAACTTCGTCGAGTTCATCAGCGAGCTTCGTTTGTCATCGTCGTTCGTCGTCGGTCGTATCGCCGTCGCCAGAAGTACTCGGCGTCGGGACTGGGCCAACAATTGGTATCTAGAGCAAGGTTGATCTTCTAGTAACGGGAGATCATGTCGGACGACGAGAAGGACAAGACCAAGCAACTGGCAGAGTACTCCGGTGCGGCTAAAGTAATTGCTGCTCCGGTGAGATCGGAGTATCCACAATTCGACCGTGGAAACTTCGTGGTGTGGGTGACCATGATGGAGTGGGCGCTCGAGGCCAATGAGCTCTGGGAAGCCGTCGACCCCGGCGGTGAGGAGTACCTGAAGGGTGGTGCCTTGTATCGGAAGGATCGTCGGGCTATCACGGCCATCTGCTCGGTGATGCCGGTGGACGTGCAGCAGCATCTTATCTCGAAAACATCGGCGAAGGAGGCATGGGACACGCTCAAGACGTTGCATCTAGGGCACTCGCGTGTGCGCGAGGCGAACTTGCAAACTTTGCTGAAGAGTTACGAGAATCTGAGGATGGGAGAAGATGAGGCGGTGGACGCCTTCGTGGGAAGGGTGGCCTCGATGGTGAACGGGATTCGCAGTCTCGAAGAGAAGTTGGAGGACATCTCCGTGGTCCGGCGTTTCCTACATGCCGCTCCACCGCGCTACATGCCGATTGTGTCAGCGATCGAGCAGTGTGTTGATCTCAAGACTCTCACGTTGGATGATCTGGTTGGTCGCTTCAAGGCCCATGATGAACGGATGAAGTTGAGTTACGGAGACGCGAAATAGGATGAGTACCTGATGGCGTGCTCAGTGGATGGCAATGGTTTCCAAAGAGAACAATTTCGACAAGGCGTCCGGTAGCAGCGGAAAGTACCGTCCCGCAAAGGACAGCGACGAACAGTCGGAGAAGCCAAGGAAGAAAAAGTTCGACAAGAGGAAGATCCGTTGTCACAACTGTAATCTGCTCGGACACTTCAAGTCGGAGTGTAAGAATCCCCCGAAGGAGAAGGCGCTCATGGTCCAGCAAGGAGATGAAAGTGACATGATGTTGATGTGTGAACTCGTGGACAAGGAGGATCCAGTTCTTCAAGTGCCGGCTAAAGAAATTGTCGCGCTCCGTGAAGAAAAAGTTTGCTCTCAAGATCATGGTTCGGAAACTCGTGTCGATGCCACAGACGCGGGGGGTGATTTCGAAAGTTATTTCGATGTTACAGGCATAAGTGCTAACTTCGCTGGAGCGGATGCAACAATTGTTGCGTGTGCTCGGTCATGGAGAAGGAGTCTTCGTGCGACGTGTCCACAGAAAATAAAGGCGTACGTGGCGCCTGAAGTCCACGAGTACGCTGGTGCTAGAGCGGATGCATGTGCGTGGAAAGAACACCTAGGCGAGGGTGTTGCGGCTGCCACATCTGCGGGAGAAAGTGTCCGAGACGTCCTAGAAACAGGAGCGCTCAGTTCCCTAGCAAGGCAAGCTGGGAGGGCTACGCCTGGTGGCACACACACGCACAGCTCAAGTTGGGAAGAAGGCTGGCCGAAGAGTATCAACAGCAGCCAAGCCAAAGCCAACACAGGGAAGCTCATAGGCAACAGTGGCCCAGCTCATGTGGGAGCTGGATGTCCTTCTTCATGTGCTTCAATTATGAGCAGAGAAGCCACACGTGGTGCACTTGGTGGTGCAGCAATAGGTGCTGCATTTGGAGATGGATCAACAAAATTGTATGCAGAGGAGGAATCTTCTTCAGCATATGCGTTCCTTCCAAAAGTAATGGAGGAAAGGACAAAGTCATCTACACCTATGCATCTTGGACCGGTGTTACACCCATATCCGGAGAAAAAAATTTGGACGATTGACCCGGAAAAGGTGAAAAGGAGTGGGTGACGGTGTCTAAGCGCCGAGGAACAGGCGGATTTTGAAGATGCAAATACAAAGGAGTATTGGCGTCAGGCTATGGAAGAAGAGTTGAGGTCGATCCATGACAACAATGCATGGGAATTTGTGGATCTTCCCAACAATGAAAAAGTCATGGATCTCAAGTGGGAATTTATGATCAAGAAAGATGTCGATGGGTCAGTGAAGCACAAAGCGAGGCTAGTAGCCAAAGAGTACGTGCAAGAGGAAGGTGTGGACTTCGAATAAGTGTTCGTTCCCGTTGCAGAGATGAAATTGGTGGAATTATTCATCGCTCTCGTGGTTCAGGAATCATGGACGATACATCACATGGATGTAAAATCCGCGTTTTTGAATGGCGAGTTAGAAGGAGAGGTTTATGTGAATCAACCACCGGGATTCATCAAAGAGGGAGAGGAACACAAGGTACTGAAGTTACACAAAATCTTGTATGGGCTATGGCAAGGACCTCGGGAGTGGAACATCAAACTTGATCGGACATTGGTTTCTCTTGGATTTGAGAAAGCCCCACTAGAGCATGCAATGTACAAGCGAGGTGAAGGAAGGGATCGTCTACTAGCTGGCGGACATCCTAATCAAGGCTTGGGTCGGCGTCGAGCTGTGACATGACGACGTCGTGTTTAGGGGGGTGATTGTTGGAATTAACCACGACGTGTGGTACGTGTCCGGGTTGTACACGGACAACAATCATCTAGTAGTAGTAGGATTAGGACTTGTAGCCGACTCGGTTAGCTTGTATTGGTCCTAGATACTATATATATACCTAAGGTATACCCCTGTAAGACAACCGTGAGTTGAAGTTGAAAGCAATAAAGCGAAGACAAGGCTCGAGACGAGCCTTTGGCAATACATTAGATTTGTGTGCGTGCCGGCCGTTGTGTACGTACATATACTGTGGTATTGTTTGCTGCAACTTCACGTAGAATCGATCAGTAGCAGGACGGCTAGCTTGGGCCAGCTTTGCACTGCGTTGGTGGATCGATCAGGAGCTGCTAGCAGGAGGCTAGCTTTTGCACTGCGGTGCATCTCGGCGTAAAGTAACTTCGTCGAGTTCGTCAGCGAGCTTCGTTTGTCATCGTCGTTCATCGTCGGTCGTATCGCCGTCGCCGGAAGTACTCGGCGTCGGGACTGGGCCAACAATCTTCAGAGCTACGGCGCTTATCCGTTCCTGGTCGCTACTCACTCCGACGGAGGCCAGGGAGCTTTTGGTTACTGGTGCTACCCGATGGGACACGGTAGCTCGGGATATCTTCAGCCGGTTTGGATGGCGGTCATGTAATAGGATAGGCAATTAGTTTACCAGTCTAATTTCGAGCCAACCGGTTGTGGTTTATCCTTTTGTGGCTAGCTTGTGTATCTAGCCTTCTGGCTCTGTGTGAGCCTTTATCTTCTTTTTTTGCTACTATTGAGACTTCCAGACTTTGTTGATACTATTTATTAATAAGATGGCCGTATGCATCATGCTGATGCAGAGGCCGGGATCCCCCTTTTCGAAAAAAAAATTGATTTGATGAACAAGCACTTAGTTTTTAGGAGCTCCTCTCTTGATTTCATTCCAAGTTAAACCAAAGTTCCTAGATTACAGTTTATCATCCACGCCATAGGCTAACAAAGTCTATAGCATCCTAGCTCTCACACAACGAACCATCAATCCAGCATCTGAACCAGTAGTCCTCGGCGAGGGAATGACACATAGAAGGCTAGCAAACTTCACTTTTACAAAGCTCAAAAGAGCAGCATGTACCATAATCACTAACCACAACTCCCAGCCTCTCATGTCTCGTATCTATCATTCATCTTTGTCGAAAACAAGATAAAACGATAAATATGAGACAAAAGCATGTGAAAGAACTGGAGATTGGTGAATCTCTTTGGTAGACACGACAAACAAGAACCGGGTCGTAATTTGGGTCTGATGCTTAAATTCTTGGTGCATCCCATTCCAATAGACACATCCTCGACATTAGGTGCATCTCGGTGTCCTCATCGTACTCCTCCACCGTTCTTGTTCTCCTAACTAGTAAAAGCTAGCAAGCAATTTTGTACTACAGCTCTGTCTTACTATTGAGTTGGAGTCGAGGCCAAGTCTGCTATATATATGGATGACTGGTGTACATGTGCATAGGGACTAATAGGCCTCACCAGCCATTATATCTATCATTTATCTTGAATGTAAATTAATAGCAGGGCAATATCAAAGCTATATCACCCACATTCCGTATTGGACTTATTCATGTTTTCATGTAAGAGTTGAATAGCGTGTGCCACATATATTAGTAAAAGACATTTTGAGATCAGGAACAAGTGTATCTTCTACTGTTCCATGGATCAACATTTCAGAACCATTCAATGAACCTGTTTGAGTGCATAGGGATGTGAACTTGTATTTTCCACATGAATCTAATTGATGTGGTGAATACAAATCTCATCCACATTGCAAACAAATATGTGAAGACAGTTCTCAGTAAAAACATGTGTGAGCATCCGAACAAAGAAACAAACAACACCCTAGGTATCCACGAAGTGTGAATCGTGCAATCCTCCTACTGTAGTGAAACTTTTAATGCATCAAATGTGTGTTGCTAATTTACCGATAAAACTGTTGTTGTTTTCTCGCGTATGTGTGTGTGTGCGGGGGGGAGGGGGGGGGGGGGGCGTTCTTGTGTGTGGTGTTGGAACAAAGAAATGACGTTGTATAGTCAGTAGGGGTGGCGGGGGGTACATGTGTTCTGCCACTTGTCATCAGCACGAAGTTTGACCGTTTGGGGACAATTTTTGCAAGGTTAAACTATTTCGCTCCAAATTTGCAACTAAAAAGTTTTGATTGTGATTTAAAGAAATGCTTAAATTATTTTAATGTTTAGAGAATGTGCCCCACTCAAAATACATTTTAGCCCCCTCCCCCTCCCCCAGTAGTCTGTTTGTTTTAGTGTTGTACTTTTTTGGTTTATTTCAATTATGTTTCTATTTTCTTATTAACTGCAAGGGTTGGGCGCGCTTTGTTGCGCTGTTGGTATTGTTGGGCTTCTTAAAAAACACTCACTTTGTTTTAAAATATATGATGCATTACTTTTTGGAAATGTCAAACTTGTTAAGTTTGATCATATTTATAGAGAAATATATCGAAATCAATAATATCAAATCGGTATGATTAGATTCATCATGAAATGAGTTTCCATACTTCTTTTGTTTAATATCGTGGATGTCGATATTTTTTGCTGTGAACTTGGTCAAAATGAAAGAATTTTTTTTGAAGCCCAAAATTAAAGAATTTTGGCTTTAAAAAAACTAGTACCCCTTATATTTTGGAATTGATGGAATATTTAGTTTGGCGGATGAGGCAGACGATGGAATGTGTTTCATTTTTATTTATAATGCAGTGATTTGATGGGCCTTTTGTGGTGTGGTTATATCTGTCTTATCCGCTAACCAGCATATATTTATGTGGAGAAATTTCTGCGCCGATGGCAGCATGTACTATATTGATGAGGTCGTAGGAGGGTGTGCTGTATTGATATGTTTCTATAGGCCGGTTGTTGTTGATTGATTTTGAAAAATCGTTGGCCTGGTCAAAATCATAAATCAAATCCAAAATTGAATACCTCAGTTGAATGAAAGAAACTAGGGAACATAGAGAATTACAAGAATTGAATGGGAGAGCTCCTTGAGAAATTTGTTGATCCGGTTAAAATCAGGTGACACAATTCTAATCTAAATTGAAGACCACAATTAATTGTGAGACCTTACAGATTAGGAAGCACAGCGTATAGTATAAAAGAATTGAATGAAAAAGCTTTGAAAAATTGTTGACCCAGTCAAAATTGGGTGACCCAATTTCAATTGGAGACCTCAGTTTAAATGTTGGCTCTTTAAAATTAGAAGCTTAGTGTTATAGGAGAGCTCCTTGAGAAATTTATTGACCCGATTAAAATCAGGTGACACAATTCTAATCTAAATTGAAGACCGATTAATTGTGAGGCCTTACAAATTAGGAAGCACTAGTAGAAAAAGGGTCAAATGTGAAGCACATTAGTGCCGGTTTGTATTAGAGCCGTGCCGGTTCCAACGGCTAGCCGGGCCGCTCTCATTAGTACCGGTTCGTGGCTAACCTTTAGCACCGGTTTGTGCCACGAACCGGTACTAATGAGAGTGGTGGCAGGATGTTGTCAGATCTGGGCCCCTTCCAGCATTTTTAGTACCGGTTCTTGGCACGAACCGGTACTAAAGGTCGTCCTACATAAACCCTTCGTCCACCCGAGCTCGCTCTGTTCTTCCCCTTTCCCCTCTCCTCTCTGTTCTTCCCCTCTTCCTCTCGAGCTCATCACACATTTTGCCCAAAATTTGTCAAGATTTGAAGGCCCCCATCCATTCAAAAGATCACAAGGTTAGCAACTTTGTCCTTTCATCTCTCATGGCTAGATTAGCTCTTGCAATGCTTTATATAGTTACTAATTTGTGAGTTTAGTAATTTGGGAGGAAATATATATATGTGCTATATTTGATTTATATGCAATTTGAGGTCAAAATAACACTTAGTTTGCATATGTAGGTGTGGTTTACTTAGTGCCTTCTAAATCTCCGTCAGAATTCACCGCCGGTCGCCTGCACTGTCTCGTCACCGGCACCACCTTGTGGTGAGCCTCTTGTTCATGTAATTTTATATAAAAATTGATGTTTGTGTGATTTGGATATATAGTTAATCATGTAATAATTATCTTACCCGACGTTGTTTGTTATACATAGTGCCATGGTTTTGATATCCGCCCCGTCGGCCCTCGCCCTTGTTATGATTCGGATGTGGTATATTCTCTTTAAAACTATTAGTTGCATTTCGTGTTTATGACAAATTATGCCCATCAAGTTGACATAGATATTTTTATCTAGGAGGTATGTGAACGGAAATTCCAACCGACCCTATTGTCGAGAGGTTAAATTTAGTTGAAAGAGAAAACGAGTACTTGAAAGAAAAATTGAAAAGAATTGAGGGGAGAAGATGGAATTGAGTTGCATGTTGCCGATGTCGCCGATGATCACAAGATCAAGATGGAGAAAATGCGCTTGAAGAATAGAAAGATTAGAAAATATGCCATCGATAGTGAGGCTTGGTATCATTATGCTGTTGGATCAATTGTTACCTTAGTTGCGATCTTGATCGCATTTGTTGTTGCATTTAAATGCTTTAGCTAGAGAGTTATTTGTTTGTTGCATTTAAGTGTTGTATGAACTTTATGTATGAACTTGTATTAATTTGGTCTATTCGTGTTGTGTAATGAAGATGAGCCGCAATGGATGTACGATGACCGATGCTCACCCCAGTTCGTTGAGGGCGTGTATACTTTTCTCGCTTATGCTTAGGCAAACAAGCGGGCGGATGGTTTTATGCCTTGTCCATGTGGTGTCTGTAAGAATGGTCACAATTACTCTACGCCAAGAACCATTCACGCCCACCTGTTTGAGTCCGGTTTCATGCCCCACTATAATGTTTGGACCAAGCACGAGAAAGAGGGGTTATGATGGAAGACAATGAAGAAGAAGAGGACGACGACAGCTATCCCGCCATGGGTTCCCTGAATACGATGATACAACAATGGGGAAGAAGCTGAGCCGGTAATGCGGGAAGAAGCTGAGCCGCAATGCAGGAAGAAGTGAAGAAGAGGCATCGATGAGCCCGCTGATGATCTAGGTCGGGCCATTGCCGATGCAAAGAGAAACGCGCAAGTGAATTGGAGAAGAAGAAGTTGCAAAGGCATGTTAGAGGATCACAAAAATTGTTGTACCCGAATTGCATAGGTGACAAGAAAAAGCTGGGCACCACATCGAATTGCTGCAATGGAAGGCGAGAATGGTGTATCCGACAAGGATTTGGAAAGTTGCTGGTAATGATAAAGGATATGCTTCCAAAGGACAACGAATTGCCCGAGAGTACGACGAAGCAAAGAAGGCTGTCCGCCTCTAGGATTAGAGGTGCAAAAGATACATGCATGCCCTAATGATTGCATCCTGCATCATGTGAGTACGAGGATTTGAACGCCGCCGGTATGTGGTGCATTGCGCTATAAGATTAGCGCGATGAGCTCGGTGATGTCGAGGCGAGCGCCCAGAAGAAGATTCCTGCCAAGGTGATGTGGTATTCTCCTATAATACCGCGGTTGAAACGCTTGTTCCAAAACAAAGAGCATGCCAAGGCGATGAGATGGCATGAGAAGACCGTAAGAAAGACGAAGAGTTGAGAGTACCACGACGGGTCGCAGTGGAGAAAAATCGAAAGAAAGTACGGAAGGAGTTTGTAGATGACGCAAGGAGCGATGGTTTGGTCTAAGCGCAGATGGCATTAATCCTTTTGGGGAGCAGAGCAGCAACCATAGCACCTGGCCTGTGACTCTATGTTTGTATAACCTTCCTCCTTGGTTGTGCATGAAGCGGAAGTTCATTATGATGCAGTGCTCATCCAAGGCCCTAAGCAACCCGGCAACGACATTGATGTGTACCTAAGGCCATTAGTTGAAGAACTCTTACAGCTGTGGAATGGAACAGGTGTGCGGCGGGATGAGCACATGGGGAAGAATTTGACCTCAAGGCGTTGCTGTTCGTGACCATCAATGATTGGCCTGCTCTCAAGAACCTTTCGTGATGATAAACAAGGGATACCGTGGATGCACGACTGTTTGGATGATACCGACAAGATATATTTGAATAGTTGTAAGAAGAATGTGTACAGGACATCGCCGATTTCTTCCGAGCAGCATCCCGTAAGAAAGAAAGGCAAGCATTTCAAAGGTGAGGCGGATCACCGGACGAAGCCTCGCCATCAACTCGGTGCTGATGTACATGATATGGTCAAGGATTTGAAGGTGATATTTGGTTATCCCGCGGACAACCTGTTTCAAGGATGCGGACGGACGCGCACCCATGTGGAAGAAGAAATCTATATTTTGGGACCTGCCATATTGAAAGACCTAGAGGTCCGCTCCGCAATCGACGTGATGCACGCCACGAAGAATCTTTGCGTGACCCTGCTTGGCTTCTTGGGCGTGTATGGGAAGACAAAAGATACACCGAGGCACGGAGGACCAGCAACGATGCACGGAGAAGATGGCATACATCGTGGTCATCCAAGCTACGCCTTACCAAAGAAGAGAAGGAAATCTTCTTTGAATGCCTGCTCGAGATAAGGTACCGCTCGCTTCGTCAATATGAAGGGAATAATAAACATGGCAGAGAAAAGTTCCGTAACCTAAAGTCTCATGACTACCACGTGATTATGACGCAACCGCTTCCGGTTGCATTGAGGGGCTTTACCGAAAACGCTCGATTAGCCATTGTGAAGCTATGTGCATTTCTCAATGCAATCTCTCGAAGGTAATCGATCCGAAATCATACCAAGGTTACGTAATGATTGGGTGCAATGTCTTGTCGGTTTCGAGTTGGTGTTCCCACCATCCTTCTTCAACATCATGACGCACATCCTAGTTCACCTATGCGAAGAGATTAACGCTTTGGGTCCTGTATTTCTACACAATATGTTCCCTTTGAAAGGTTCATGGAGTCTTAAAGAAATATGTTCATAACCGTGCTAGGCCGAAGGAAGCATCTCCAAGGGCCATCAAAATGAGGAGGTCATTGAGTTTTGTATTGACTTTATTCCCGACCTTAAGCCGATTGGTGTTTCTGAATCATGCATAAGGGCGCATCGATGGAAAAGGCACGCTAGGAGGGGAACAAATAATATGTATGGACGGACATTCTCTCACTGAATCATACTACACAGTTTCTACGAATTCCACCTTGGTGGCTCCAGATATGGATGAACACAAGAATTTGCTACGCCCAAACACCCGGAGCGGTCTCGATGAGTGGATTACACGTGAACAAACCAGATTTTCGCTAACCGGTTGCGCACACGCACCATGCATGCCACCTCTATTGAAGATGACCTGTACTTGCTGTCCCGATTACCATCTTCGAATATAATGACTTTGAAAGGGTACGAGATAAATGGTAATACATTTTACACGATTGCCCAAGATAAGAAGAGCACCAACCAAAACAGTGGTGTCCGCTTTGATGCAGAAACCAAGACGGGAAAGGAAACATATTATGGTTATATACAGGACATATGGGAACTTGACTATCGACGTGGTTTAAAGTTCCCTTTGTTTCGGTGCAAATGGGTCAATATGACACGAGGCGGGGTAATAGAAGACCCGCAGTACGGAATGACAACAGTGGATCTCAACAACCTTGCGTATGCAGACGAACCATTCGTCCTAGCCAATGATGTGGCACAGGTTTTCTATGTGAAGGACATGTCTACCAAGCCAAGAAAAAGAAAAGATAAGGAAGCTAATGCATCGTACGATGAGCCAAAGCGGCACATAGTTCTTTCGGGAAGAGAAACATCGTGGGAGTGGATGACAAGATGATAAGTCAAGATTATGAAAAGTTTGATGAAATTGCTCCATTCACAGTGAATATTGACCCGAGCATCCCGTTAAATGATGAAGATTTTCCACGGTTACGGCGCAAAGGGACACACGCGAAGAAAAAGTTTCACACCCAAAGATCGGGATGTGATCGGCTTCACTATCATCATTTTCTTTCGTGTTTCACACCCGGAGGGAATGTCTGTAATAGTTAGGGTAGTTATGTGTTTTGGCATTTGAAACGCCAAGAAATTTTATGTGCAAACAAATTCTTTTCATGCATTTACTGATTATTTTTTCCAGCTAAATGACCCTGAAATTGAAAAGCAATTCAAATGAACTCGTAAAAGGTTGAAAGTTGGCATGGTATCATAATTTCATATAAATAGCATGTGCAAGAAAGTAGAGAGGGTTACGATAAAACTGGATGCACTTCGTGTACAAAATGGACAATCTCTTTCAAGTATCGGGGTTTCATTTAAAACTGAACTGTTACAAAGGCATTTCATTTTTAAATAACCTAAGCATTACTAAATTGAATATAATGATAAAACACACTAATATTGAACATAAGATAAAAGAATCACCGAAAAACTTTTTTCAAAGTTAAGTTATTCACAAACTAGTGATTCACACAAATTTCAAATAATTCAAAATTTAAACTATTCAAATTTGAAATCTACCGCACTAAGAGAAAGTTTGTAATTTTTGTACCTAAAGCAAAAATATTCACAAAGAAACTCTAAATACAACAAAAACAACTCAAAAATAAATAAAACAAAAAAATAAAGCAAAAAAGCCCGCCATCGGGCCAAAGCGGCTGCATACGCACCAGCGATACAACCTTTCATTGGGCCAGATGCAGGCCTGCCAAGGCCCAAGAGGCCCACAAGGCGAGGAGGACAGGTAGGCCCAGAGGCCTGAATAGGAGAGGAGCTCGAGAGAGCTACCGCGACCGGGCTTATAAACCAGGCGGTAGCCCTCGACTAGCGAGGTGGGACTAAACTTGCCAAGACCGCACCGGGCGCTAATAAGACACCCTTTAGTACCGGTCGTGGCACAAACCGTACTAAAGGGGGCCTTTAGTACCGTTTGTGCCACCACTCGGTACTAAAGGGGTCGCTTCGCCGCTTGGCTCTGGTTAAACAGATTTTAGTACCGTTGGTGGCTCCAACCGATACTAAAGGTGCTTCGATATAACTAAACACTTCAAAATTTCGCCGCTTTCATCTCCTCTCGCTTTTCTCTCTCGCACTGTCGCCGCTCTGCCGCCGCTTCGACCTCGTTGCCGCCGCCTCGCTGCCGCCGCCTCGTCCCTCGCTATCGCCGCCTGCCGCCGCCTGCTGCCCCTGCTGCCGCCACACGCCTGTCCCTGCCGCCTGCCTGCCGCCTGCCGTGAGCGCACACACACACATACATTGTTAGACATTTTTCTGTTTTTAGAAATAGTTAGAAATGTTAGAATTGTTAGAATTGTTAGAAATGTTTGAAATTGTAGAAATTTTTCTGTTTTTAGTTATAGAAATATATAGTTATAAAAAGTTAGAATTGTTAGAAATTTTTCTGTTTTTTAGTTATAGAGATAGTTATAAAATGTTAGTTATATATATAGAAATGTTATAATTTTTTTCTGTTTTTAGTTCTAAAATATTAGAAATGTTATAGAAATGTTAGTTATATATAGCATTGTTAGAAATGTTATAGAAATGTTAGTTATATATATAGAAATGTTAGAAATTTTAGTTATCAAAATCCAATCATTAAAAAATGTTACCTTTTATGGCATGTAGCTAGTATTTGTTCTCGACGATGCACGGCCCGCATCCTCACCGCCGACCCGTCATGACGACGCCCAGCCGACCCATGTCCGGACTGGCTCACTGGCTGGCACTGGAGGTGCTGCTTGAGGGCGCACCGCTTGACGAGGAACCCGCCATGGGTCCGGCCGTCGACCCCGATCTCGCTTTGGTGGCGTTCATGAGGGCCAGTTTGGTGCGGAGGGATCCGGCCTCACGGAGGTGGTACGTCGCCGTGTTAGGGAGGAGGACGAGCACGTCCATCGCTACATGGTTGCGTTAGAGGGCGGCAGGTTCTCCAATAAGTGGCAGTATCTTCGGGGATCTCACTTCAGCTATGATCCTGTGAGGGTTCCTTCAGCTATGATCTTTATTAGCTAATAGCCAGTGATGTACTTTTCAATATTATATATTATTTGAGATGATGTATTCGAGATTATATCTATTATTCGGGACGATGTATTCGAGATTATATCTATTATTCTGGACGATGTATTCGAGATTATATCTATTATTCCAGATTTGAATACTAAATTGTTTTATATTTCTTTTGGATTAGTTAAACAAAAGCTATGGCAGACAATACCGACAGAGAGGGAGAACAGACCATGTTCGATATGATACGCAGGCAGATGATAATCAAAATGAAGAAGATTATGACGGTTCAATTTCTAAACAACACCGGAGAGGGTGATATGATATTCGATCACGATTTAAGTCATGAATGATTATGACGATGACGAAGAACATGATCCTGAAACAACAAACACCGGCGAGGTATATATATATTTATATAAGCAGGCATCCGTGATCATCACATGTTTTAAATGACTTGAAGATATATTAACGAATCGATCTTTGTTCTTTCAGCCATCCGGATCGAGCAAATCTTCGTAAAAAGGATTAAACGAGGCCCGAACAAAAGTTGAAGCCGGGCGAAGTACAATATCGAGGCATGCGACCCTACCGCAAACCAATAGCGCCTAAGAAGATTGCGTAACAAGTTCGTTCGCTCGGCGCGGAGTTCTTGTGAAGGACCAACTCCGATCAAACTTCAAGAATGGAGGGCGCCAAAGAAAGCCACGCCCAGATGTTACTTATGTCGACAAGAATCAAAAAGATCTGCTTTGGGATACTCTCATGGAACATTTCACCCTACCAGATCATTTCACGTAAGATGTGTAGAAAGTCAAAGAGGCTGCTCTTAAGATGATGGCGATCGATTCAAGAACTACAAGAATGGTGAATGGAACAAGTACGTCAATGAGGAAGGAAGACTCCAGATTCAAGGGAACACCGGAGAACCAACATGATCATTGGGCCGATTTCGTGAAATTCAAGGATTCGAATTAGCTAAGGAACGGTCGAGAATAAATAAGAAGAATGCCAAAAGAAGGATAAGTTCCATAAGTGGGGCCGGTGGCTATGCGGTGGCAATGCCTAAGTGGGATAAGTCCGAGAAAGAGATGGAGGATGCAGTGTCACTCCGGTTACTAAGAGCTGGCCCGTCGTGGTCGGGACTTGGTTCTATGCGCATGGGGAGGAGTTGGACCGGAGACAGAAAAGTTTCGACGAGGGCAAGTCTGAAGGAGCCGACGATGCGATACTTGTTGCAATAGAAGAGGCACGAACGGGGTGTTCCAGCCCAACAGAGAGAACGACGAGCTTACGCGTTCTCGGGAAATCCTGAACACCCGGAAGAACACGAGGCAAGGGCGCTATTCCGTGGTATGAGGGGTTTTCAGATCGAACACCGACTACGTAACCCGTGCGAGAAAGAAGATTGCGGAGGAGAAGAAGAGGAAGATGGAGGAGGAGCAGAGGAAGGGACTATGAACGCCTTCAAGGCCTAGAAGCAAGTCAAGCGGAATTGGCAATAAATTCCAGCGGCAGCAGGAGCAGATCGACTCACTTACCCATCAAAGGGGTCTCAACAGCTGCAGCAGCTAGCGGATGATCCAGATTGATAGCACCGCCCATCCATGCCGAGAAGCAGCGGGTTCCGCCCTGCATTTACCCAATGTTGGTAGATACCCCGTGGATGACATCACGGAGAACACTAACTGCGAGCTACACTACAAAATGAAGAACATATCCATGAAGGTGGCGGACGGCTGTGCTTTCACAAATCCCCCCGAGGCAACCTTCCATGGCAACCCGATTATAGCGGGCTATGCTCGTGTCGTGGTTGATGATGTGCTGGACCCATATTCGGGGCTACAGCTTGACATTGCTGGAGGTCACGGCGAGCGCTTTCTCGGAGAGGCCAAACATCGTATCATCCTATGGAAAAAGGATTGCATCATCTTTCCAAGGCCACCCACACCGCGTCACCCGAGTCCTCGTCGAAGTCCGCCACCGAGTCAGCAGACTCCCGCCTCCAAGTCCGCAAAGTGTCGACAATCCTCCTCCTCCAAGTCCGCAAAGTGTCAGGACAATCCTCCAAGTCCGCCACAGCGCCGACGCCCACTCCTCCAAGTCCGCACAACCTCAGCCACCTCCTCCTCGTCCAACTCAGTCCGTCGCTACCATCTCTCGCCGCCTCAAGAATCGCAGAGACACCCCGCAGCTCGTGCGAGCAGACGAGTCGAGGTAGTACAGCTGGAAGTACAAAGCGGAGGCAAGCGGTATAAATATGGTCCAAGCTCAAGCCTGTTCCGCAGAGGTCTTATGACAAGTCCGAGGAGGAAATCACAGCCATATCGAAGGCCGAGGTGGAAGCCCATTTTGCACCGAAACCGCCACCGCCGCCAAGGGAGAAACACTAGTAGAAAACCACCAATCAGTCCCGGTTCGTAAGGGCCTTTAGTCCCGGTTCGGGAACCGGGACTAATGGGTCGTTACTAATACCTCAACCCATTAGTCCCGGTTGAAACACGAACCAGGACCAATGTGCCTCCACGTGGCCCTCAGGCGCCGAGCCTGTCAGGGGTTTTGGTCCCGGTTGGTGGCTCCAACCGGGACCAAAAGGCATCCACGTGTCTGCATTCCAGTGGCTGGGGTTTTTGTTTTTTTTTTTGAAAGGAGGGGGGTTGGGTGGTTTTGGGGGGTTAATTTAGGTGTTTCGTATATTGTGTTAGCTAGCTAATTAATAGAGAGAAGTCTCCTCTCTTATGTCCGTGCTTACTCGACGCTACGTAGTATATATACATAAGTGATCGAGAGAACCATTCAGTACAGAAGTTCGTCATGCATACCGAGAGAAGTGATCGATCGACCGCTCTCCTTCTCCGAGGGATTGGTCGAACAACAAGTTTTACTGGCTACATACATGTACAATCTATATAAGATCTCTTAATTACAAACCACTAGCATTTGAATTCAAGTTCCACATGGTATTCTCCGCTTTATCGATGACGTGTTCAAGAAAGAATCCCGCCAATTCCTCTTGAATTGCTTTCATGCGATCTGGTTCTAGGAGTTCATCCCGATCCGCCACGCCTAATTAATTTGAAGAAGGAGGTTAATTAATACATATATATGAATGAAACTCAACAGAAATGATGGTGTAATAAAATAAAATTGTGAATATTATTGCTTACGCACTTCATATTGTCTTCTAGAGTAGCCCCGCTTGTTTTTCAAAGTCGCTAGGATGAACTCGCACACGTAGTATCCACAGTAAATCATTCCCTTCCTCCTGCCACAAGCACTTTTACGAGAAATAGAGGTCAATCAAACTGATAATGAAGCATTATATAAATGGCATTGATGAAAGTATAGCTATAGAATCAACGGAGATGCGCGCCAAGAGTACTTACTGGTATGTATATCGCAGCTCCTTCGGCAGTCCCGAGCTTGTGCGGTGAACTGCTTCCAAACCCCGCAAGACAAAGAAAATATTTGTTATTACTTGAGATATCAGGAAATGAACAAAAGTTGCCGATATGGTGCGATAATGATCGATTGAACTTACTTGTCGAGCATTTCAGTCATGTCCGCATAGGTGCTGGGATCTTTCCGTCTCGAGTCTAAGACGGTTACTAGTCCACGCCAAGCTTAATCTCCGTAAGAATATAGTGGAACCTGCACGCATGCATAACTCATCAATTACATTAACCTCGCCGAGTAATAAGGAAAACCGAATATGCACACGACAAGAACACTCACGGGCCATGGTAAGGAAAGAGTATGGTATCTTTGTTTTGATTTTTGATCAATGATTGTAGCAAGTTGTCCTCGCCTCTTCGGGCGTGCTTTTCAACTAGAAAACATCTATGATATTTGTGTTAATGAACCCAATATCATAGATTTCATTTTTTTGCACTCGACGATCTTCAATCTGCATAATATATTGAGGATAATTAATTATAAATACATGCAATGAAAGAGCCGAGCTATATATACGCACTAATGATGTAAATAGTACTTACAGCAGTAGCAAAAGACCATTAATTTATCGAGGGCCTTTTGATTGAAGAACTCAAGAACTCCTCAAATGGAATAGACAATGATCATTTGAAACGAGGTCGTGCTCCTCTTTAATTTTCAGATACAAAGTGTTCGTCCCCTCGCACTCTCTCGCAGGTTTTCATGTACCAACTGTGGAATCTTCGTGATCATTGTTGTCGAGACTTTTCATCTTTGATGAGAGGCTTCCGCATCAGATTCTGAATAAGTCCACCTCCATGAAATCAGGAAGTGCATCGTCAGCAGGTAATCTCCAAGATTGCCATAACCGCCACCGCCCCGTGAGGATTAGACACATTCAGCGGGGGCACGATTGCTGTGCTTGTTCGCCGAGCTGGGCAATTTTTTTCCCTTTGCCCGTTGTTCTTTAACCTTTATCGCTGATGAGTTCCCGCCGCTTGGCTTGGAGATATGTCTGCTCAAGAATGTGCTCATAGTTGGTTCTCGGCGGAGACTTTGGTGGTTTCCTCGTGGCATCGAGTGCGCTTTGCTTTCACCGGATCGACCTTCTCCTCCGGAGGTGGATGTATCTTTGCTTTAACCCCTTCAAAGAACTCCTTCACTTGGGTCTGCATGATCGATCGCTTTCCTCCTTGCTCCTCTCAGACGGTAACTTCTCTACAGGCTTTAGAGGTGGACCGATCTCAGATTGGCTCTCTCTTCTTGTGCTGCTAGACGCCGGAGCAGACGGGAGCGGCTGCGGCGTCTGCCTTCTTCGTGCTTGCTTACGAGGCGGAGGAGAAGGACTACGACGCGCCGGAGCAGCCGGGCGGCGGCGGGTCTCTTCCGCCCTTTCGGGCGAGGCGGAGAAGGAGGAGGCGGAGTGCCGCCACACGCCGGAGAAGGGGCGGAGTGCCGCCACGCTGCGCTCTCGATCTTCACTCACGGGAGGAGGAGGCGGTGGAGGAGGCGGAGTGCCACCACGCTGCGTGCTCGATCGCCACTCACGGGAGGAGGAGGCGGTGGAGGAGGCGGAGTGCCCCGACTCACGGGAGGAGGAGGAGGAGGCGGAGGCATCCAGCTGAGAAGGTCGATGAGCTCCTTCCGCCATAGGCATGGAGTCTTTGAGCGTAACCCAGCCTAGTCTCCCTTCACCGGTAGGGTGCTCAAGCTCGAGGTCCTCAAATCCTCCGTTATTTCATCCACCATCACCTTAGCAAATCCTTCCGAATCGGCTGGCAGTGATAAGTTGTGCCGGTCCACTAGGATAAACTTGGCCAACAGCCGCCTTGACCTTCAAATTCATGCATCGCGCCATAATGTGGCAATTTTGAGACTCGTGATACCATCCACGGATAGCTGGCAGGAGCCGCCAAGACATGCTCCGCTGAAGCAGCTCGGTGGAAGCAACGCTGCTTCTCCGCCGAGATGGCGGGTAGCTTCGGGAAGCTTCGAATGTCGCTTGTTGCGATCCGCCGCTTCGTTCCTCTTCTCGATCCTCTAGCCCCATTACCCTTCCAAGCAGCGCTGGATTTGGTCCTGCTCCACTTTCTTCCTCCTCTCGTGGGTTTTGTAACCCCCGCGTCCGAAAACCAACCTTCCACGGAAGGGAGCTGGCGTGTGCTCGTGTCCGCCTGTGGTGCTCGGGATTCCTAAGGGCCATTGTGAGCTCGCCCTTCTCCCTGCTTGGAAGGAACGCCCTCGCTGCGCTGCATCGACATAGTGTCCAAGTTTCTTGATTGGTGTTTGCGCTGCTCGTCCGCCCATCGACATCGCCTCGTTATAGGTCCAAGGTTCCGCCAGCCTCAAGAACCAAGTCCGCAACGGTCCGCCAAGACATCGCTCTCGGTTCGATCCTTTTCAAGCAGATCATGCTCAGCCTTGGACCACTTAGGCCGGGCTTTGAGGTAGCCACCGACCTTCGCGGCGATGGTGAAGCTTCTTCTTCGCAACATTTTTCTTGTTTGTCTCCGACATCTTCTTACTCTTTTCTCGATGTCTTGTGGGCCACAAATGCGGCCAGATGATCTTTGATCTTCTCATATTTGCCGATGAATTCTGGTGTCTCTTTTTCGTGACAAACTGGTTCAGCTCTTTCCTCCACCTCCTCATTAGGCCAGCCATCTTCTTAAGAGCACAAGACTTGATTAATTGCTCTTTAACCTGCTTCTCCGGATCCTCCTCCTGGCGGTAGGGTGAAATTTGCCTTCAGCTCATTCCAAAGATCTTCTTTCTGCATATCATTGACATAAGACACCTCAACGCCTTCATCCTTAGCAGGCTTATATCATTGTCGGATGTCGATCGATCCCGTCCCTAACAAGAACCCCGTGACCGAAAGCGAAAATGACTTCTTTGTCCGGATGGGTTCAATCGGTTCGCCGTCGGGCGCGATTTCTATGATCTCAAACTTTTCATCCGAGCTCAACTTTTCTTCGGCCTCGCCTCCTTACCGGTTGTGCTCGATCCGAGGGCTAGAAATTATAAGGAAGAAAGACGACAAGATTTAATATGTGTACATATACCAAAACAATGGATGCATCAATTAACTTGTCAGCACGGGCTTAACTAATATATATATATACCTGGCCGGACTCGGTTGGGTGACTCGGCTCGGCACGGTCTCCTTCGTCTTGTACCTCCATTGTGTCACCGGAGCCATCATGAACATAGTCCTCCTCTTGTACCGGCATTAATGGGTCGAAGCCATCATAATCATAGCCCTCTTCTTCATCCATCTGACCAACGGTGTCGATGAGAAATGATGCAACATCATCACTTCCATTTGCGATTATTTCCCCCAACATCGCTTTTGTTTCTTCGTCTCGGGAGTGCTCCATAGTTTCTGCAAATATTGACAACATGTCAATTATTATTCAAACATGGTACATACCGCAAACATGTCAATAAGGAATCATGTTAGTGGCCTCGATGCTGCTTTCTAGGATTTGGGGTCGCTCGACACAAAGCTTCAAGGGTTTGGGGTGGCCTCGACGATAACGCTTTTTAACTTGATAAATTTGGGTGGCCTCAAGAGAGTTAATTTGTCGGGTAGGAGCGCCAAGGGATGGGGTACGAGGAGACCTACAACATCGCTTTTCTCTAGGGTTTGGGTGTCCTCGAGAGTTTTGGTCGAGCGAGAGGGCCGAGGGGGTGCTGCAGTTGTATCTAGAGGGGTTATATCGACATCGATGCGACATACATCTACATGGGAAAATAATGTTATCGGGAGGGGTATCGGTACCACCCCTCGTGTTGAAGTTTCTTCTTTCTCCTTTCCTTTCTTTCTTCTTCTCCTCTTCTTTTCTTCTTCTCCCTCGAGAAAGGAAAATAATTAAGGAAAAGGAAGAAAGAGGAAGAAGGAAGAAGGAAGAAGAAGAAGAAGTAAAGAAGAAAAAGAGGAGAAGAAGAAGGATAGAGGAGAAGAAGAAAAATAGAATTTCTCCTTTCTCCTCTATTCCTTTCTTCTTCTCCTCTTCTTTTCTTCTTTTTCCTCTTCTTATTTATTTCTCCTCTTCTTCCTCTCCTCTTTTTCTCCTTTCTTCCTCTTCTTATTTTCCTTTTCCTCTCATTCTTTTAGTATTGCTTGTTTTAAAAAATGTTCAAATAGAAAATTCCAAAAAAACAAAGGTTTTGCCTAATGCATTGTTCATATGAATATACCAACATTTGCATATTCTACAATAATTAATATCAACAAAAAATCTATCTTTTGCATATATATATAGCCACATATGAACAGAGCCGCATATATACATACACATATATGAACAGAAAAAAACTAATAAAATGAAATATATACGTATGTGAACATATATGAACATATACATACACATACACACATATATATATATATAGCCACATATATACATACACATATATATATATACATTGAACAAAAAATAAAACTAATAAAATGAAAGAAAAAAGAGCCGGTAGGCGGGCGGCTCACAGCGGTGGCGGAGCGCTGGGCGGGCGACGGCGACGGGCGCTGGGCGCTGGGCGCTGGGCGCTGGGCGGCGGCGACAAGGCGGAGCTCGGGCGGCGACAAGGCAGAGCTCGGGCGGCGACGACGGCGAAGCGCTGGCTCGGGGAGGACGGCGACGACGACGGGTAAGCGGCGGCGACGACGACGCCGACGGCGGGGCGGCGGGCGGCGCTGGGCAGCTCGCGGCGCGCTGGCGCGCTCAAGGCCGCTGGGGGCAATGTGGCGATGAACTGCAAAATTGCAAAGTGCCACTTATATACAAGGAGATTGGTCACGGTTGGTGGCACCAACCGACTAATGCTCTTTAGTCCCGGTTGGTGCCACCAACCAGACCAAAGGCCTCTTATTCGCAGCCCAAAGGGCGGAAGCTGCGCTTTGGTCCCGGTTGCAGGCACCAACCGACTAAAGCTCATCCTTTAGTCCCGGTTGGTGCCACCAACCGGGACCAAAGCCTCGTTGCCGCCGTGATCGGGCCAAAGTTTAGTCCCACTCGCTAGTTGAGAGGGAGCGCCGTGGTTTATAAGCCCCACCGCCGCCTCCCTCTTGAACTCCTTCCCACTGCAGCTTATGGGCCTACTTGCTACTGCTTTGCTGTTGGGCCTTCGGGCCTTCAAGGGCCCTGAATCTCGCCCAAATTAGGTAAACAAGTCGATTCAGCCGTGGGGCCCGATGGGTGGCATTTTTTTCTTGCTTTATTTAATTTATTTTGTTTCTACTTACAACAAAATACTTATGTTGTTTTTTTGTTTTGTTTTCTGCATTATTTATTTTCTTTTGTTTTTTGCTCTATTTTTAATTCTTTTTGCTTCTAGTTTTAGGAAAATTATAAACTTTCTCGTTAGTGCCATTACTTTTCAAATTTGAAAACACTTTTTTTGTTTTCTTTCTTGCTTTATTTATTTTATTTTGTTTCTACTTACAACAAAATACTTATTGTTGTTTTTTTGTTTTGTTTTCTGCATTATTTATTTTCTTTTGTTTTTGCTTTATTTTTAATTCTTTTTGCTTTTAGTTTTAGGAAAATTATAAACTTTCTGTTAGTGCCATTACTTTTCAAATTTGAAAACATTTTTTTTGTTTTCTTTCTTGCTTTATTTATTTTATTTTGTTTCTACTTACAACAAAATACTTATTGTTGTTTTTTTTGTTTTTGCATTATTTATTTTCTTTTGTTTTTTGCTTTATTTTTAATTCTTTTTGCTTTTAGTTTTAGGAAAATTATAAACTTTCTGTTAGTGCCATTACTTTTCAAATTTGAAAACACCTTTTTTTTTCTTTCTTGCTTTATTTATTTTATTTTGTTTCTACTTACAACAAAATACTTATTGTTGTTTTTTTTGTTTTCTGCATTATTTATTTTCTTTTGTTTTTTGCTTTATTTTTTAATTCTTTTTGCTTTTAGTTTTAGGAAAATTATGAACTTTCTGTTAGTGCCATTACTTTTCAAATTTGAAAACACTTTTTTTTGTTTTCTTTCTTGCTTTATTTATTTAATTTTGTTTCTACTTACAACAAAATACTTATTGTTGCTATTTTTAATTATTACGAGGGCCGAACCATAAGACATTAAAGCATTTCAAATGAACTGTGAAAAAGTTGAAAGTTGGCATGGTATCATAAATTGACCCACACATAGCATGTGCATGTACAAAACGAACAATGGTATCATACTCGCGGGCCATAATGGTATCATAAACTAACAATAGTTACGGAGAAAGTCTTCACTTTTTCTTCGCTTATGCCATTTGCTTATTGCGCCGAACCATGGATAATCTTCATCGCTTATCGATGATGTGGGGTCGGCCTTGACTTTAAAGGAGGAATTTCATGAAACTTTTCATAATCTTCGACATGTCTGTCTTGTCCTCCACTCCCACGATGTCCCTTTTTCCGAAAGAACTATGTGGCGCTTTGGCTCATCGTATGATGTATTTGCTTCCTTATCTTTTCTATTTCTCGGTCTCATCGGACATGTCCTTCACATAGATAACCTGTGCCACATCATTGGCTAGGACGAACGGTTCGTCAAGTGTACCCAAGATTTTTCAGATCCATTGTTGTCATTCCGCATCGTGGGTCTACTGCACTCGCCTCCCCGACAGATTGACCCATTTGCACTTAAACAAAGGGACCTTAAAATCATGTCCGTAGTCAAGTTCCCATATGTCCACTATGTAACCATAATATGTGTCCTTTCCCTCTCGGTTGTTGCATCAAAGCGACACCGCTGTTTTGGTTGGTGCTCTTTTGATCTTGGTCAATCGTAAAATGTATTCCCATTTATCTCAGATCCTTTCCAAATCAATACACCAAAGATGGTCCCTAGATAACAAGTACAGCTCCTCACAAACAGGTTGTCACCTCGATACATGCTTCCAACCAACTGCTGAAAGTCCCGATGTGTTCACATAATCCAATCGTCAGACCGCCCGGTGTTTGAAGCGCAGATCGTTCTTGTGTTCATCGACATACGGGTCACCAAGGTTGAGTTTCAGAGAACTGTAGTGGGCTTGAGACCAAGAATATCTGTCCTGCATATTATTGAGTCCTTTCCAAGCGTTTTTTTCCAGTCTCCTCTCATACCGCGATTTAGGGAGACCTATCTTCTTAAGGCCAGGAATGAAGTCAACACAAAACCCGATGACATCCTCTGCTTGATGGCCCATAGAGATGCTTCCTTTCGCCTAGCGTTACGGACATATTTCTTTAGGACTCCCATGAACCTCTCAAAGGGGTACATATTGTGTAGAAATACGGGCCCGTAATGACAATCTCGCCAACTAGATGAACAAGAACGCGCCATGATATTGAAGAAGGATGGTGGGAACACCAGCTCAAACCGACAAGACATTGCACCACATCACTCCTTAGCCTTGGTATGGTTTCGGATCGATCACCTTCCGAGATATTGCATTGAGGAATGCACATAGCTTCACAATGGCTAATCGGACGCTTTTCGGTAGAAGCCCCTCAATGCAACGGAAGCGCTAGCGCCATAATCACGTGGCATCATGAGACTTTAGGTTCAAACTTTTCTCCGCCATATTTATTATTCCTTTTATATTCGACGAGAAGCCGCCGACCTTCATACTAAGCAGGCATTCAAAGAAAATTTCCTTTCTTCTTTGGTAAGAGCATAGTGGCAGGACCTTCATACCGCTTTGGAGGCATGCCGCCTTTTTCGTGCAAACGCTGCAGGTCCTCTCGTGCCTCACTGTATCTTTTGTCTTCCCATACACGCCCAAGAAGCCTAGCAGGTTCACGCAAAGGTTCTTCATCACGTGCATCACGCCGATCAAGAGCGGACCTCTAGGTCTTTCCAAAGAGGGTAGGTCCCAAAATATAGATTTCTTCTTCCACATGGGTGCGTGTCCTCGGCGTCACTCGGAACAGCTAGTCCGCCGACCCTTTCCTAAGATTACGGTAAATCATCGACCATAGCAAGCACGTGATCACCGGTACGCATGGCGGCTTCTTCCGTGATCTGCCTCGCTTTTGAAATGCTTGCCTTTCTTTCGACATTGATGGTTGGTCGGAAGAAATCGACGGCGGCCTGTACACATTCTTCCCGCAGCTTGCTGTATATACTATCGCTGTCAAGTAAACAGCGCGCATGCGTGGTATCCCTTGTTTGTCCGTCCCGAAGGTTACCGAGAGGGCCAATCGTTGATGGTCACGAACATCAACGCCTTTAGGTTAAATTCTCCTGCTTGTGCTCATCCCACTAACGCATAACCGCTTCCATTCCACAGCTGTAAAAGTTCTTCAACTAATGGCCTTAGGTACACATCAATGTCATTGCCGGGTTGCTTAGGGCCTTGGATGAGAACTGCATCATAATGAACTTCCGCTTCATGCACATCCAAGGAGGAAGGTTATACATACATAGAGTCACGGGCCAGTGCTGTGATTGCTGCTCTTCTCCCGAAAGGATTAATGCCATCCGCGCTTAAAGCAAACCATACGCCTTGGCTCACTTGCAAACTCATCCCACTACTTTCTCTCAATTTTTCTCCACTGCGACCCGTCACGGTGCTCTCAACTTCCCGCCTTTCTTACGGTCCTCACTGTGCCATCGCATCAACTTGGCATGCTCTCCGCTTCAACAGACGCTTCAACCGTGGTATTATAGGAGCATACCACATCACCTTCGCAGAACCTCTTCCCGGGGCTCGCCACAACATCACTGTGGTCATCTCGCTCGATCTTATACCGTAATGCACCGTGATACCGGCATGCGTCAGATCCTTGTACGACAATGTAGAGGATGCACCATTAGGGCATGCATGTATCTTCTCGCACCTCCAATCCTAGAGGGCATAGGACCTTCTTTGCTGCGTATGTACCGTCGGGCAATTCGTTATCCTTTGGAAGCTTCTTCTTCAATATTTTAAGTAGCTTCTAAAATCCTTTATCGAGCACAGATTCTCTCGCCTTCCGCCGCAGCAATTCCAAGACGGTACCGAGCTTTGTGTTGCCATCTTCGCAATTGGGGTACAACCCTTTTTGTGGTCCTCTAGCATGCGATCGAACTTCAGCTTCTCCTTTTGACTTTCGTGATTGCGCCCTTGCAATGACAATGACCCGGCGGAGATCATCATCATCGGGCACATCGTCTGGTTCCTCTTGATCTTCAGCAGCTTCTCCCTGCAAAGATCATCGCGCACATCGCCTGCTTCCTCTTGTTCTTCCGAGCATCACCGTATTCAGGGGCATATAGTTGTCATCGTATTCTTCTTCTTCGCCGCCTTCCATCATAACCCCTATTTCTCCGTGCCTCGCCCAAACATTATAGTGTGGCATGAAACCCTTGTAAAGGTGGGTGTGGAGGATTTTCCGGTCGAGTAAGACTTCAGATGCCCACATATAGGGCATGGACAACACATAAAACCATTCGCTTGTTTGCCTCAGCCACTTCGAGAAAATTATGCACGCCTTAATGTACTTTGAGGTGTGTCTTGAACCGTATATCCATTGCCGGTTCATCTGTGTGCATTATATATAATTATGTGTCAAAAATCATTAGAGAACATCATGAATAGATAATTAATTAAGTGACCAAATTAATAGAAGTTCATCATCACATTAAAACCAAAGTACATACATAGTTCTCATCTAACAACATAAAGCTCGCAGAGCATCTAAATTAATTAAACCATACATCAAACTATGTAAAACATTTCAATGCGAAACAAATGCGATCATAATCGCAACCAATGTAACAACCGATCCAACGGCATAATGATACCAAGCCTCGGTATGAATGGCATATTTTCTAATCTTTCTAATCTTCAAGCGCATTGCATCCATCTTGATCTTGTGATCATCGATTTACATCCGCAACATGCAACTCCAATATCATCTTCTCCTCCTCAATTTTTCTAATTTTTCCTTCAACAAATTGTTTTCTTCTTCAACTAAATTTAACCTCTCGACAATAGGGTCGGTTGGAATTTCCGTTCAACAACCTCCTAGATGAATAAAATCTATGTCACGTTGGTCGGCATAATTGTCATAAACAATAAATGAACCAATAGTTATGAAAAGATAATATATACCACATCTGAATCATAGATGTGACGAGGGCCGATGGGGCGGATACCAAAACCATCGCACTATATAAGATGCAATAATAAAAGTAAGAAAATTATACAAGTATATATCTATCTAAACATACAAATAAGAATATTTTTCCTTTCAGAAAGAAGATAAGAACAAGAGGCTCACCACGGTGGTGCTGCCGATGAGATCGGTGCGGGTGATCGACGACGTTGAAGACGGGGACGGGGCGTGACGGACCGCTAAACCTAGACAAATATGGAGGAAAATGGAGCTTGGCGGTCGAGCTTGGAGAGGAGAAACCTTAAGTAGTGTGGCTCGGGCATTCCATCGAACACCTTGTGTGCATATGAGGTGAGCTAGAGCACCACCAAGCCCTCTCCCCCTCGGCCAGAAAAACAGAGCAGTGTGCTCTGCTCTTGCGCGAGGGGGTATATATAGGCACCACCATTGGTCCCGGTTGGTCGCATGAACCGACTAAAGGAGTTTTGGTCCCGGTTCGCGCCACTAACCGACTAATGGTGGTGGGCCAGAGCGAGGCCCATTGGTCCCGTTCATCCCACCAACCGGGACCAAAGGTCCGGACGAATCGGGACCAATGGCCCACGTGGCCCGGCCGCCCCCGGGCTCATGAACTGGTCCGATGTTTCATTGGTCCCGGTTCGATTGAACCGGACTAATGGGCTGGACCGCCCGACCATTGCCCCTTTTCTACTAGTGAAAGTGCCTGAGGAAACGATTGACCACTTCATTCGTATGGCTCAACCACCAGCTTCCAAGCCTGTTGACACAGACTATGAGTGTCACATAAGGAAGTTAAATCGAGCACGTCTACAAAGGGAGGCGAGCACGCCTACATCGGGATCGAGCAAACAAGAAGCAACCGCCAAAAATGCGGAAAACCATTCCCACTGGGAGAACAGCGGCGAATCGATCCCTCGCTTGTTGTGCCAACAACAGTGACAAAGACGCTGCCCCAATTTTATTGTGGGCAAACAGGCATGTTCCCGAGGTGGGCAATGTGGTAATAACGGAGGAGCATATAATGCAGGCTGAAGTTCTCAACATCACTGTTGGACAACTCCTCGAGATCGAGCCCATGCCTTTGCTTAGAGAGGATGAAGTAAAACGGCAATATGTCCGGGGCCAACCTTTGGTCGCGCCAGACAAGGTCAAGAACCTCCCAATGAGAATGTATGAATTGCATCAATGGTACATGAACATTACCAAGATTTCAGATCGAGTGTCCCTCATGGTGAATGTCAAGGAGGACCATTACTACCATGAGAAAGCTGGGTCCGTTGAGTATTTAGAACTGTTTCAGTTATACAATAAGGAAGCACTCGACAAATCTATCGTCAGTTGCTATTGTCTGTAAGTGATTTCTTTCTATAATTTAAGTCTCAAGCTAGCTGTAGTGATCCTTTTGAGATCAATCATTACCTGTAATTATCCTCACTATATATATTCTTTTCTGTGGTATTATGCAGGATGAAGATATATGAAATGAGAAAAGGTGGACGCTATGGCATTGGGTTCATTGACCCAAACACCGTTAATGAATTCACATGGAAGATAAATGAACATCATGCAAAGGAAGTAGAGGACAGCATGCTAGAGTTCTTGAAGCGCCTCAAATACAATGAAGATATACTACTTCCTTACCACTTTGGGTGAGTCACACTGTCTTGTACTACAAATTCTCTGTTTTTGCCTACTAGCTATAGCTACATGTTTTTGCTAACATATGCCCGCTTAATTAAGACATGTAAACGTGTGTGCATATGCAGATTTCACTGGGTCTTGTGTATCATTAAAGTTGACGACGGAACAGTTGAAGTACTCGACTCACTAGTTTAAAAAAAACTGACTTTAACATCTTGTATGGGATAGTCAGCAGGTAATTTCAATCATTATTAACTATATATCTCGCCCTATTTAGTTCGTCATTTCATGATATGAACTATTTAATAACCCCTTTATTCATTTTCTTTGTCGGCGGGCAGGGCTTGGGCAAGATTCATCAGCCACGCCTGCCCGTGGAAACAAAAAGCTTGAATGGTTACGACCCAAGGTAAGTAATTATAGTACTAGCTAGCTAGCTAGCTAGCTGCCATCTCTTTAATTATCATGCTTGATTAATTTTATCTGATCAAATTCCATTCTCGTAAAGGGCCTCAAGCAAAGCGCAGGTATCGATCTATGTGCATTCTGCGCTTGCGAGAATATTCGCATGATGGCGTCCAAAGGAGCAGATCTCAAAGACAGCAATGGGTACGCTTGTCGTAACACTATTCACAATTTTTACACCATTATCGATATCTAGCTAGTCACACAACTAATACACATGCATATTGATCTCCTTCTTAACAGTTCAAAGAGGTGCCGGAGAAGCTCATAGAAACGGAGCGCAGAGAAGCACTTCAAGAGGAAATAGCGGGATTTTTGCTCGACCAGGTCATAAATCCGATTGGAGAATTCTATTACCCGCCACGCCCCAATGAAAACCACTTTCGATTGTCATCGTGTTCAAGGCACCAATTAGACTGGCTCAAGGCAACATTCATATGTAGGAGAAATTGTATATATCTGTACATGTGTGTATGTGTGAATTAATTAATATGGTGGTTTAATTTGTGAGACATTGATGTGATATATATATGCATGATTGGTTCTATATATATATATATATATATATATATATATATATATATATATATATATATATATATATATATATATATATATATATATATATATATATATATATATATAACGTACAATGTGTAGTATCGTAAAATACCATCAAACTAAAAAGAACTAAAATGGAAACACAAAATTAAATGAAAAGAAATCATAAAACCAAAACCTCCAAACCTTATAGTACCGGTTGGTGTTACCAACCGGTACTAAAGGGCTCTGTGCCCCTCGAGCTGGCTAGTGCCACGTGGTTGCTTTTTAGCACCGGTTCGTGCTGAACCGGTGCTAAAGGGGGGGGGGCTTTAGTGACCACAAATTAGTGCCGGTTATGTAACCGGCACTATAGGTCCTTACAACCGGTGCTAATGCCCTGTTCTGCACTAGTGAAGCGTAGTGTATCGTATAAAAAAATTGAATGAAAAAGCTTTGAGATTGTTGACCCGATCAAAATTGGGTCAACCAATTTCAGTTTGAGACCTCAATTGAATGTGGGCTCTTTAAAACTAGGGAGCTTAGTATTATAGAGGATTTTTGTTATGTTCTCTTCTATTTTTACTCTGCACTCATTTTTGTCAGGAAGCATGTAAACACCTTTTTTTCGAGAAGCATGTAAACACCTTTAATACGTGAACATATATTATTATACACATGAATAGATTTTCAATAATGTACGAACTTTATAAAATATATGCATATTTTTGGCCTCTATGGAACCATTTTCAAAGGAAATAAATATTTTTAAAATATATGAACACTTATATTTGTGTGCATAAAAAATTTAATTTTTTATTTTAACATCAAAATAATCATTTGAAAATGTTTATAAAAATGAATAATGTTTTTTAAAATTATTTATGGTTCTCAGGAGTAGCTGCCGTAGCCGCCGCTAGGAGCGACTTGGAGGTGCTATAGCGCTTGTAGAGAGCAGCAGCGCACAGTCGCCGACGTCCACGTCTTTTTTTAGCACACATCACGTCTGATAAGCCAGCTCTTTGACTCTGACCACTAGTTCTTTTTTCTATCGTTTGTTTAGAGCGTAAGATTATAGTATTACATTTCGAAAGATTTTCTGGCTTTATTATTAATCATTATTTATTTATTTATTATAAAATGAACCTATTTCAGAAAAACAAAGTAAAAATATTCGTGGCTTATTTGAATTTTTGAACCACATATATAGAAACTGCTTAACACATATTTAAAAAATGTTATGGCGTATAATTTTTACCATGTATTCAAAAACATGTTCATTGCGTATATAGAAATAAATCTTCATATTCATTTTTTTCATCTGGTATACAAAAAATGGTCATGAAATATTTGAAATAAAATCACTGTGTTCCTAGAAAAAGAAATAAAATCACTGTCTATTTGAAAACTTTTCATCTGGTATGTAGAAAATATTCTTTCTGTATTGGAAACTTGTTCATCACGCATTCAAAAATTGTTCATTACCTATTTGAAAAAATGTTTTTTGGTATTTAGAAAAATGGCTGTTGTTTATTGTAAAATTATTCATCGCATATTAAAAAATGTTCATCGTGTAGGTGGAAAATGTTCACTGTGTATTAAAAACATTGTTCACAATTTGGTAAAATAATGACCACCATCTATTTGAAACTGTCTTTTTTGGTATTTTAAGAAATGTTTGTTACATATTGAAAAAATGTTCATAAGGTATTCCAAATTTTCACCTCCCCCCTCTAATTTATAAAAGTGTTCAGCCCCTTTGTGGAAAATGTTCGTAGTGCAATTTTTTTTATTTTGTATAGAAAATTATTCAACATGTAATTTTTTCGTGCAATTAAAAAAGTGTAAACGTATTTTTGAAAATACATTTAACTTTGTGAAAACATTCGCGTATTTTCGAAGAAATGTTCGTGCAGAAAAATGCTCACAATTTTTTGCAAAAAATAGTGTACTTTTTGGAAGTGATAACACATTTATGAAATTGCAGTGTATTTCTAAAACGTAAAATAGAAGGAAAAGAAAAAACATAAAACGGATTCAGAAAAAAGGGGGAAATGAAATATACAAAATAGGAGAAAAAAGCCAGAAACATGAAAAGTGGAGAGAAAGAAATAAACTGGAAAAACAAGAAAACCCGAATGAAATAAAATCAGAAGAAAACCTGTAGAAAAAAACGGATTGAAGAACCAACTACTAAAAAATCGAATGAACCCATGAACTTGTCAGGGTCATGACCCTCGCGTCTATAGGCGGGCTCAATGTACGACTCGCAATAGACATATTTAGATTTAGCTTTTTATGATGGATGAGCTCCTGGTGTCGAAGGGTGGGTGGGCAGTGCCCAGCAAGAATACAGAGGAAAGGCAAATTTTCGCTGGGCTATACTTGCAACAATTTTTGTTGGCCACATGTAGTGGGCACCCTAGTATTTAAGATTGAATGCACTGAGTGAAATTTGGGAGCACTGGCCCCCACATCACACATCTCCTTTTTGCTGACGACAACATTGTGTTCTTGGAGGGATGCACTGAGTACTTAGAGACTCTAAGGGAGATCTTAGCTAGCTACGAGCAAGCTTCGGGATAGAAGGTGAATTTGCAAAAGTCCTCGATTTTCTTCGGCAAAGGCTGTCAGGACAACACTAAGGAAGAGCTCAAAGCGGTGTTGGGTGTGACCTCGGAAGCACTGAGTGAACGGTACCTGGGTCTTCCAACACTGGTTGGTCGATCATGAAGGAAATATGCCCTAGAGGCAATAATAAAGTTATTATTTATTTCCTTATTTCATGATAATTGTTTATTATTCATGCTAGAATTGTATTAATCGGAAACATGATACATGTGTGAATACATAGACAAACAGAGTGTCACTAGTATGCCTCTAGTTGACTAGCTCGTTAATCAAAGATGATTATGTTTCCTAGCCATAGACATGAGTTGTCATTTGATTAACGGGATCACATCATTAGGAGAATGATGTGATTGACATGACCCATTCAGTTAGCTTAGCACCCGATCATTTAGTATGTTGCTATTGCTTTCTTCATGACTTATACATGTTCCTATGACTATGAGATTATGCAACTCCCGTTTACCGGAGGAACACTTTGTGTGCTACCAAACGTCACAACGAATCGGGTGATTATAAAGGTGCTCTCAGGTGTCTCCAAAGGTACTTGTTGGGTTGGCGATTTCGAGATTAGGATTTGTCACTCAATGTCGAAGAGGTATCTCTCGGCCCTCTCGGTAATGCACATCACTTAAGCCTTGCAAGCATTGCAACTAATGAGTTACTTAAGTAGATGATGTATTACGGAACGAGTAAAGAGACTTGCCGGTAACAAGATTGAACTAGGTATTGATACCGACGATCGAATCTCGGCAAGTAACATACCGATGACAAAGGGAACAACGTATGTTGTTATGCGGTTTGACCGATAAAGATCTTCGTAGAATATGTAGGAGCCAATATGAGCATCCAGGTTCCGCTATTGGTTATTGACCGAGAATAGTTTAGGTCATGTCTACATTGTTCTCGAACCCGTAGGGTCCGCATGCTTAAGGTTTCAATGATGGTTATATTATGAGTTTACATGTTTTGATGTACCGAAGAGGTTCGGAGTCCCGGATGAGAACGGGGACATGACGAGGAGTCTCGAAATGGTCGAGACGTAAAGATTCATATATTGGATGATATGGTTAGGCCAAGGGGTCAAGCCCATGAGGCTTTAGGTAGGTGCAAAAGGAGTTTTGCGGAGGCCAGGGGGCCAAACGCCGGAGACGTTGGCGTCTGGCCCTGGGCCAGACGCCGAGGCCCATGGCGTCTGGGCCAGACGGCAAGGATTGTGGCGTTTGGTCCTGGAGTCCGAGTGGGACTCTTGCCTTTCGGGAAAAACCGACTTTGAGGAGGCTTTTGCTCCAAGTTCCGACCCCGGGGCTCAACATATAAATAGAGGGGCAGGGCTAGCACCAAAGACACAACAATTGATCCCTTGGATCTCTTAGCCGTGTGCGGTGCCCCCCTCCACCATAGTCCACCTCGATAATATCGTAGCGGTGCTTAGGCGAAGCCCTGCGACGGTAGAACATCAAGATCGTCACCACACCGTCGTGCTGAGAGAACTCTCCCTCAGCACTCGGCTGGATCGGAGTTCGAGGGACGTCATTGAGCTGAACGTGTGCTAGAACTCGAAGGTGTCGTAGTTTCGGTGCTTGATCGGTCGGGCTGTGAAGATGTACGACTACATCAACCGTTACAGTTAACGCCCGCCACGGTCGACAAGGGTATGTAGACAACACTTCCCCTCTTGCTATACCATCACCATGATCTTGTGTGTGCGAGGAAATTTTTGAAATTTCTACGTTCCCCAACAAAGGGCATCGAGCCTAAGTTTTATGGTTTGATGTTATATGCACGAGTAGAACACAAGTGAGTTGTGGGCGATACAAGTCATACTGCTTACCAAAGATGTCATACTTTGGTTCGGGCGGTATTGTTGGATGAAGCGGCCCGGACCGACATTAGCGACGCTTACGCGAGACTGGTTTTACCGCCGTGCTTTGCACACAGTGACTAGCGGGTGTCGGGCCCAACTTTAGTTGAACTGAAAAGTGGCTACGCCCGGTCCTTGCAAAGGTTAAAACAGCACCAACTTGACAAACTATCGTTGTGATTTTGATGCGTAGGTGAGATTGGTTCTTGCTTAAGCCCGTAGCAGCCACATAAAATTTGCAACAACAAAGTAGAGGACGTCTAACTTGTTTTTGCAGGGCATGTTGTGATGTGATTGAAGGAAATATGCCCTAGAGGCAATAATAAAGTTATTATTTATTTCCTTATTTCATGATAAATGTTTATCATTCATGCTAGAATTGTATTAACCGGAAACATGATACATGTGTGAATGCATAGACAAACAACAGGTCACTAGTATGCCTCTACTAGACTAGCTTGTTAATCAAAGATGGTTATGTTTCCTAACCATGAACAAAGAGTTGTTATTTGATTAACAAGGTCACATCATTAGTAGAATGATCTGATTGACATGACCCATTCCATTAGCTTAGCACACGATCGTTTAGTATGTTGCTACCGCTTTTATCCATGACATATACATGTTCCTCGTAACTATGAGATTATGCAACTCCTGTTTACGGAGGAACACTTTGGTGCTACCAAACGTCACAACGAATCGGGTGATTATAAAGGAGTACTACAGGTGTCTCCAAAGGCAGATGTTGGGTTGGCGATTTCGAGATTAGGTTTTGTCACTCCGATTGTCGGAGAGGTATCTCTGGCCCTCTCGGTAATGCACATCACTTAAGCCTTGCAAGCATTGCAACTAATGAGTTAGTTGTGAGATGATGTATTACGGAACGAGTAAAGAGACTTGCCGTAACGAGATTGAACTAGGTATTGGATACCGACGATCGAATCTCGGGCAAGTAACATACCGATGACAAAGGGAACAACGATGTTGTTATGCGGTCCGACCGATAAAGATCTTCGAGAATATGTAGGAACCAATATGGGCATCCAGGTCCCGCTGTTGGTTATTGACCGGAGACGTGTCTCGGTCATGTCTACATTGTTCTCGAACCGTAGGGTCCGCACGCTTAAGGTTTCGATGGCGATGTTTTATTATGAGTTTATGAGTTTTGATGTACCAAGGAGTTCGGAGTCCCGGATGAGATCGGGACATGACGAGGAGTCTGGAAATGGTCGAGACGTAAAGATCGATATATTGGACGACTATATTCGAGTTCGGAAAGGTTCCGAGTGATCCGGTATTTTTCGAGTACCGAGAGTTACGGAATTCGTATTGGGCCCCATTGGGCCATACGGGAAAAGGAGAGAAAGGGCCAAAAGGTGGCGCGCCTCCCCTTGCTCTAGTCCGAATTGACTAGGGAAGGGGCGCCTTCCTTCCTTCTCCCTCTCTCTTCCTTTCCTTCTCTCCTACTCCCCTACATGGAAGGATTCCTAGTTGGACTAGGAAAGGGAATCCTACTCCCGTGGGAGTAGGACTCCCCTGGCGCGCCCAAACCTAGGCCGCCTCCTCCTCCCTTGCTCCTTTATATACGGGGCAGGGGCACCCCATAGACACACAAGTTTGATCTACGGATCGCTCCTTAGCCGTGTGCGGTGCCCCTCCACCATATTCCACCTCGGTCATACCGTCGCAAGCTTAGGCGAAGCCTCGCGCCGGTGAAACATCAAGATCGCCACCACGCGTCGTCGGCCGACGAAACTCTCCTCGACACTCGGCTGGATCGAGTACGAGGGACGCCATCGAGCTGTACGTGTGTCAAGAACTCGGGGCGCCGGAGTAACGGCGCCGGATCGGTCGGATCGCGAGGAGAACGACGACTACTTCCTCTACGCCAGATCGCTTCCGCCGGGTCTACAAGGGTATGTAGACAACACTCTCCCCCTCTCTGCTATACATCACCATGATCTTGTGTGTGCGAGGAAAATTTTTGAAATTACTACGTTCCCCAACAAGTGGCATCCGAGCCTAGGTTTTTCTATGGTTTGATGTTTTGCACGAGTAGAACACAAGTGAGTTGTGGGCGATACAAGTCATACTACCTACCAGCATGTCATACTTTGGTTCAGCGGTATTGTGAGATGAAGCGCCTGGACCGACATTACGCCAGACGCTTACGCGAGACTGGTTTCACCGCCACGAGCACTCGCTGCTTAAAGGTGACTGGTGGGTGCCTGCTCTCTCACTTTAGTTGAACCGAGTGTGGCTACGCCCGTCCTTGAGAAGGTTAAAACGAGTCTATTTGACGAAGTATCGCTGTGGTTTTGATGCGAGGTGAGACCGGTTCTTGCTTAAGCCCGTAGCACCACGTAAAATTTGCAACAACAAAGTAGAGGACGCCTAACTTGTTTTTGCAGGGCATGTTGTGATGTGATATGGTCAAGACGTGATGCTATATTTTATTGTATGAGATGATCATGTTTTGTAACCGGTTATCGGCAATGGCAGGAGCCATATGGTTGTCGCTTATTGTATGCAATGCAATCGCTCGTAATGCTTTACTTTATCACTAAGCGGTAGCGATAGTCGAGAAGCATAAGTTTGGCGAGACGACAACGATGCTACGATGGAGATCAAGGTGTCGCTACCGGTGACGATGGTGATCATGGTGGTGCTGCAGAGATGGAGATCACGAAGCACAAGATGATGATGACCATATCATATCACTTATATTGATTTGCATGTGATGTTTATCTTTTATGCATCTTATCTTGCTTTGATTGACGGTAGCATTATAAGATGATCTCTCACTAAATTATCAAGAAGTGTTCTCCCGAGTATGCACCGCTGCCAAAGTTCGTCGTGCCTGCACACCACGTGATGATCGGGTGTGATAAGCTCTACGTCCATCTACAACGGGTGCAAGCCAGTTTTGCACACGCAGAATACTCGGGTTATACTTGACGAGCCTAGCATATGCAGATATGGCCTCGGAACACAGAGACCGAAGGGTCGAGCGTGAATCATATAGTAGATATGATCAACATAAGATGTTCACCATTGAAAACTACTCCATTTCACGTGATGATCGGTTATGGTTTAGTTGATTTGGATCACGTGATCACTTAGATGACTAGAGAGATGTCTGTCTAAGTGGGAGTTCTTAAGTAATATGATTAATTGAACTTAAATTTATCATGAACTTAGTCCTGGTAGTATTTTGCAAATTATGTTGTAGATCAATAGCTCGCGTTGTTGCTTTCATATGTTTATTTTGATATGTTCCTAGAGAAAATTGTATTGAAAAATGTTAGTAGCAATGATGCGGATTCGATCCGTGATCGGAGGTTTATCCTCATTGCTGCACAGAAGAATTATGTCCTTAATGCACCGCTAGGTGACAGACCTATTGCAGGAGCAGATGCAGATGTTATGAACGTTTGGCTAGCTCAGTATGATGACTACTTGATAGTTTTGTGCACCATGCTTTATGGCTTAGAATCGGGACTTCAAAGATGTTTTGAACATCATGGACCATATGAGATGTTCCAGGAATTGAAGTTAAATATTTCAAGCAAATACCCAAGTTGAGAGATATGAAGTCTCCAACAAGTTCTATAGCTAAAAGATGGAAGAGAATCGCTCAACTAGTGAGCATGTGCTCAGATTGTCTGGGTACTACAATCGCTTGAATCAAGTGGGAGTTAATCTTCCAGATAAGATAGTGATTGACAGAATTCTCTAGTCACCATCACCAAGTTAGTAGAACTTCGTGATGAACTATAGTATGCAAGGGATGACGAAAATGATTCCCGAGCTCTTCGTGATGTTGAAATCGACGAAGGTAGAAATCAAGAAAGAGCATCAAGTGTTGATGGTTGACAAGATCACTAGTTTCAAGAAAAGGGCAAAGGAAAGAAAGGGAACTTCAAGTAGATTGACAAGCAAGTTGTCACTCCCACGAAGAAGCCCAAAGCTGAACCAAAGCTGAAACCGAGTGCTTACATCGCAAAGGAAATGGTCACCGAAGCGGAACTGCCCTAAATATTTGGTGGATAAGAAGGATGGCAAAGTGAAAAGGGTATATTTGATATACAGGTGTTTGATGTGTGCTTTACTAGTGTTTATAGCAACCCCTCGGTATTTGGTACTGGTTCGGTTGCTAAGAGTACTAACTCAAACGGAGTTGCGTATAAATGTAAACTAGTTAAGGGTGAAGTGACGATGTGTGTTGAAAGTAGTTTCAAGATTGATATGATCATCATCGCACACTTCCTATACTTTCGGGATTAGTGTTGAACCTAAAATGTTATTTGGTGTTTGCGTTGAGCATGAATATGATTTGATCATGTTTATTGCAATACGGTTATTCATTTAAGTAAAAGAATAAACTGTTGTTCTGTTTACATGAATATAACCTTATATGGTTACACACCCAATGAAAATGGTTCATTGGACCTCGATCGTAGTGATGCACATATTCATAATATTGAAACCAAAATATGCAGAGTTAATAATGATAGTGCAACTTATTTGTGGCACTGCCGTTTAGGTCATATTGGTGTAAAGCGCATGAAGAAACTCCATGCTGATGGGATTTTTGGAATCACTTGATTATGAATCACTTGATGCTTGCGAACCGTGCCTTTTGGGCAAGATGACTAAAACTCCGTTCTCCGGAACAATGGAGCGAGCAACAGATTTGTTGGAAATCATACATACTGATGTATGTCGTCCGATGAATATTAAGGCTCGCGACAAGTATCATTATTTTCGACCTTCATAGATGATTTGAAGCAGATATGGGTATATCTACTTGATGAAACATAAGTCTGAAATAGTTGAAAGGTTCAAAGAATTTCAGAGTGAAGTGGAAAATCATCGTGACAAGAAAATAAGGTTTCTACGATCCGATCGCGGAGACAAATATTTGAGTTACGAGTTTGGTCTTCAATTAAAACAATGTGGAATAGTTTCACAAATTCATGCCACCGAACACCACATCATAATGGTGTGTCCGAACGTCAGAACTGCGTACTTTATTGGATATAGTACAATATGATGTTTCTTACCGATTTACCAATATCGTTTTGGGATCATGCATTAGAGACAGCTGCATTCACGTTAAATAGGGCACCATCTAAATCCGTTGAGACGACACTATATGAACTATGGTTTAGCAAGAAACCAAAGTTGTCGTTTCTTAAAGTTTGGGGCTGCGATGCTTATGTGAAAAGGTTTCATCCTGATAAGCTCAAACCCAAATCGGAGAAGTGCGTCTTCATAGAATACCCAAAGGAAATTGTTGGGTACACCTTCTATCACAGATCCGAAGGCAAAACATTCGTTGCTAATAAATGGATCCTTTCTAGAGAAGGAGTTTCTCTCGAAAGAAGTGAGTGGGAGGAAAGTAGAACTTGATGAGGTAATTGTACCTTCTCCCTTACTTGAAAGTAGTTTGTCGCAGAAACCGGTTTCTGAGACATCTACACCAAGTAGTGAGGAAGTTGATGATGTTGATCATGAAACTTCAGATCAAGTTACTACAGAACCTCGAGATCAACCAGAGTAAGATCCGCACTGAGTGGTACGGTAATCCTGTTCGAAGTCATGTAACTAGATCATGATGAACCTACGAACTATGAGGAAGCGATGATGAGCCCAGATTCCGCGAAATGGCTTGAGGCCATGAAATCTGATATGAGATCCATGTATGAGAACAAAGTGTGGACTTTGGTGGCATTGCCCGATGATCGGCAAGCCATAGAAAATAAATGGATCTTCAAGAGGAAGACGGACGCTGATAGTAGTGTTACTATCTACAAAGCTCGACTTGTCGCAAAAAGGTTTTTGAAAAGTTCAAGGTGTTGACTACAATGAGATTTTCTCAACTGTAGCGATGCTTAAGTCTGTCCGAATCATGTTAGCAATTGCCACAATTTATGAAATTTGGCAAATGGATGTAAAACTGCATTCTGAATGGGTTTCGTGGAGGAAGAGTTGTATATGATGCAACCGTAAGGTTTTATCGATCCAAGGAGCTAACAAAGTGTGCAAGCTCCAGCAATCCATCTATGGACTGGTGCAAGCATCTCGAGTTGGAATATACGCTTTGATAAGTTGATCAAAGCATATAGTTTTATATGCACTTACGGTGAAGCCTGTATTTACTAAAAAGTGAGTGGGAGCACTACAAGATTTCGATAAGTATATGTGAATGACATATTATAGATCGGAAATAATGTAGATTTATTCTGCAAAGCATAAAGAAGTGTTTGAAAGGAGTTTTTCAAAGAAAGACCTCGGTAAAGCTACTTACATATTGAGCATCAAGATCTATACAGATAGATCAAGACGCTTGATAAGTTTTTCAATGAGTACATACCTTGACAAGATTTTGAAGTAGTTCAAAATGGAACAGTTAAAGAAAGAGTTCTTGCCTATGTTACAAGGTGTGAAATTGAGTAAGACTCAAAACCCGACCACGGCAGAAGATAGAAAGAGAATGAAAGTCATTCCCTATGCCTTGGCCATAGGTTCTATAAAGTATGCCATGCTGTGTACCAGATCTATTGTATACCCTGCACTGAGTTTGACAAGGAGTACAATAGTGATCTAGGAGTAGATCATCGACAGCGGTCAAAATTATCCTTAGTGGAATAAGGATATGTTTCTCGATTATGGAAGTGACAAAGGTTCGCCGTAAAGGGTTACGCCGATGCAAGTTTTGACACCGATCCGATGACTCTAAGTCTCGATCTAGATACATATTGAAAGTGGGAGCAACTAGCTAGGGTAGCTTCTGCGAGCATTGTAGACATAGAAAATTGCAAAATACATAACGGATCTGAATGTGAAAGACCCGTTGACTAAAGACTCTCTCACAAGCAAAACATGATCACACCTTAGTACTCTTTGGGTGTTAATCACATAGCGATGTGAACTAGATTACTGAATCTAGTAAATCCTTTGGGTGTTGGTCACATGACGATGTGAACTATGGGTGTTAATCACATGATGATGTGAACTATCGATGTTAATCACATGGTGATGTGATCTAGATTATTGACTCTAGTGCAAGTGGGAGATCAAGGAAATATGCCCTAGAGGCAATAATAAAGTTATTATTTATTTCCTTATTTCATGATAAATGTTTATCATTCATGCTAGAATTGTATTAACCAGAAACATGATACATGTGTGAATGCATAGACAAACAACAGGTCACTAGTATGCCTCTACTAGACTAGCTTGTTAATCAAAGATGGTTATGTTTCCTAACCATGAACAAAGAGTTGTTATTTGATTAACAAGGTCACATCATTAGTAGAATGATCTGATTGACATGACCCATTCCATTAGCTTAGCACACGATCGTTTAGTATGTTGCTACTGCTTTTATCCATGACATATACATGTTCCTGTAACTATGAGATTATGCAACTCCTGTTTACCGGAGGAACACTTTGGTGCTACCAAACGTCACAACGAATCGGGTGATTATAAAGGAGTACTACAGTGTCTCCAAAGGCAGATGTTGGGTTGGCATATTTCGAGATTAGGTTTTGTCACTCCGATTGTCGGAGAGGTATCTCTGGGCCCTCTCGGTAATGCACATCACTTAACCTTGCAAGCATTGCAACTAATGAGTTAGTTGTGAGATGATGTATTACGGAACGAGTAAAGAGACTTGCCGGTAACGAGATTGAACTAGGTATTGGATACCGACGATCGAATCTCGGGCAAGTAACATACCGATGACAAAGGGAACAACGATGTTGTTATGCGGTCGACCGATAAAGATCTTCGAGAATATGTAGGAACCAATATGGGCATCCAGGTCCCGCTGTTGGTTATTGACCGGAGACGATCTCGGTCATGTCTACATTGTTCTCGAACCGTAGGGTCCGCACGCTTAAGGTTTCGGATGATGTTTTATTATGAGTTTATGAGTTTTGATGTACCAAGGAGTTCGGAGTCCCGGATGAGATCGGGGACATGACGAGGAGTCTCGAAATGGTCGAGACGTAAAGATCGATATATTGGACAACTATATTCGGAGTTCGGAAAGGTTCCGAGTGATCCGGGTATTTTTCGGAGTACCAGAGAGTTACGGGAATTCGTATTGGGCCCCATTGGGCCATACGGGAAAAGGAGAGAAAGGGCCAAAAGGTGGCCGCGCCCCTCCCCTTGCTCTAGTCCGAATTGGACTAGGGAAGGGGGGCGCCCCCTTCCTTCCTTCTCCTTCTCTCTTCCCTTTCCTTCTCTCCTACTCCCCCTACATGGAAGGATTCCTAGTTGGACTAGGAAAAAGGGAATCCTACTCCCGGTGGGAGTAGGACTCCCCTGGCGCGCCCAAACCTAGGCCGGCCTCCTCCTCCCTTGCTCCTTTATATACGGGGCAGGGGCACCCCATAGACACACAAGTTTGATCTACGGATCGTTCCTTAGCCGTGTGCGGTGCCCCTCCACCATATTCCACCTCGGTCATACCGTCATGAAGCTTAGGCGAAGCCTCGCGCCGGTGAAACATCAAGATCGTCCACCACGCCGTCGTGTCGACGAAACTCTCCTCGACACTCGGCTGGATCGAGTACGAGGGACGCCATCGAGCTGTACGTGTGTCAAGAACTGGGGCGCCGGAGTAACGGCGTCGGGATCGGTCGGATCGCGAGGAGAACGTCACGACTACTTCCTCTACGTTGTGATCGCTTCGCCGGGTCTACAAGGGTATGTAGACAACACTCTCCCCTCTCGTTGCTATACATCACCATGATCTTGTGTGTGCGAGGAAATTTTTGAAATTACTACGTTCCCCAACATGATATGGTCAAGACGTGATGCTATATTTTATTGTATGAGATGATCATGTTTTGTAACCGGTTATCGGCAATGGCAGGAGCCATATGGTTGTCGCTTTATTGTATGAAATGCAACGCTTCAGAATTGCTCTACTTTATCACTAAGCGGTAGCGATAGTCGAGAAGCAATAGATGGCGAACGATAACGATGCTACGATGGAGATCAAGGTGTCGCGCCGGTGACGATGGTGATCACGACGGTAAGCCGGAGATGGAGATCACAAGCACAAGATGATGATGGCCATATCATATCACTTATATTGATTGCATGTGATGTTTATCCTTTATGCATCTTATTCTTGCTTTGATTGACGGTAGAAGTTTAAGATGATCTCTCACTAATTATCAAGAAGTGTTCTCCCTGAGTATGCACGTTGCCAAAGTTCGTCGTGCCCAGACACCACGTGATGATCGGGTGTGATAAGCTCTACGTCCATCTACAACGGGTGCAAGCCAGTTTTGCACACGCGGAATACTCAGGTTAAACTTGACGAGCCTAGCATATGCAGATATGGCCTCGGAGCACGGAGACCGAAAGGTCGAACGTGAATCATATAGTAGATATGATCAACATAGTGATGTTCACCATTGAAAACTACTCCATCTCACGTGATGATCGGTTATGGTTTAGTTGATTTGGATCACGTGATCACTTAGATGACTAGAGAGATGTCTGTCTAAGTGGGAGTTCTTAAGTAATATGATTAATTGAACTTAAATTTATCATGAACTTAGTCTTGGTAGTATTTTGAAAATTATGTTGTAAGATCAATAGCTTGCGTTGTTGCTTTCATATGTTTATTTTGATATGTTCCTAGAGAAAATTGTGTTGAAAAATGTTAGTAGCAATAATGCGGATTGGATCCGTGATCCGAGGTTTATCCTCATTGCTGCACGTAAGAATTATGTCCTTAATGCACCGCTAGGTGATGACCTATTGCGGAGCGGATGCGCACGTTATGAACGTTTGGCTAGCTCAATATGATGACTACTTAATAGTTTTGTGCACCATGCTTTATGGCTTAGAATCGGGACTTCAAAGATGTTTTGAACATCATGGACCATATGAGATGTTCCAGGAGTTGAAGTTAATATTTCAAGCAAATACCCGAGTTGAGAGATATGAAGTCTCCAACAAGTTCTATAGCTAAAAGATGGAGGAGAATCGCTCAATTAGTGAGCATGTGCTCAGATTGTCTGGGTACTACAATCGCTTGAATCAAGTGGGAGTTAATCTTCCAGATAAGATAGTGATTGACAGAATTCTCTAGTCACCATCACCATGTTAGTAGATCTTCGTGATGAACTATAGTATGCAAGGGATGATGAAAATGATTCCCGAGTTTTTCATGATGATGAAATCGATGAAGGTAGAAATCAAGAAAGAACATCAAGTGTTGATGGTTAACAAGACCACTAGTTTCAAGAAAAGGGCAAAGGGATAGAAGGGAACTTCAAGAAGAACGACAAGCAAGTTCTGCTCAAGTGAAGAATCCCAAGTCGGACCTAAGCACGAGACTAAGTGCTTCTACCGCAAAGGGACTGGTCCTTTCGAAGCGAGAACTACCCCAAGTATTTGGCGGATAAGAAGGATGGCAAAGTGAACAAAGGTATATTTGATATACATGTTATTGATGTGTACTTTACTAGTGTTTATAGCAACCCCTCGGTATTTGGTACTGGTTCAGTTGCTAAGAGTAGTAACTCAAACGGAGTTGAGAATAAAATGAAACTAGTTAAGGGTGAAGTGACGATGTGTGTTGAAAGTAGTTTCAAGATTGATATGATCATCATCGCACACTCCCTATACTTTCGGGATTAGTGTTGAATGTAAATAAATGTTATTTGGTGTTTGCGTTGAGCATGAATATGATTTGATCGTGTTTATTGCAATACGGTTATTCATTTAAGTAAGAGAATAAACTGTTGTTCTGTTTACATGAATAAAACCTTGTATGGTTACACACCCAATGAAAATGGTTCATTGGATCTCGATCATAGTGATACACATATTCATAATATTGAAACCAAAAGATGCAAAGTTAATAATGATAGTGCAACTTATTTGTGGCACTGCCGTTTAGGTCATATTGGTGTAAAGCGCATGAAGAAACTCCATGCTGATGGGATTTTGGAATCACTTGATTGTGAATCACTTGATGCTTGCGAACCATGCCTCATGGGCAAGATGACTAAGACTCCGTTCTCCGGAACAGTGGAGCGAGCAACTGACTTATTGGAAATAATACATACTGATGTATGCGATCTGATGAGTGTTAAGGCTCGCGGCGGGTATCGTTATTTTCTGACCTTCACAAATGATTTGAGCAGATATAGGTATATCTACTTGATGAAACATAAGTCTGAAATAGTTGAAAGGTTCAAAGAATTTTAGAGTGAAGTGGAAAAATCATCGTAACAAGAAAATAAAGTTTCTGCGATCTGATCGCGGAAACGAATATTTGAGTTACGAGTTTGGTCTTCAATTAAAACAATGTGGAATAGTTTCACAGCTCACGCCACCTGGAACACCACAACGTTATGGTGTGTCCGAACATCGTAACCGCACTTTATTGGATATGGTACGATTTATGATGTCTCTTATTGATTTACCAATATCATTTTGGGATCATGCATTAGAGACAACTACATTCACGTTAAAATAGGGCACCATATAAATCCGTTGAGACGACACTATATGAACTGTGGTTTAGCAAGAAACCAAAGTTGTCGTTTCTTAAAGTTTGGGGCTGTGATGCTTATGTGAAAAAGTTTCATCCTGATAAGCTCGAACCCAAATCGGAGAAGTGCGTATTCATAGGATACCCAAAGGAGACAGTTGGGTACACCTTCTATCACAGATCCGAAGGCAAGACATTCGTTGCTAAGAATGGATCCTTTCTAGAGAAGGAGTTTCTCTCGAAAGAAGTGAGTGGGAGGAAGGTAGAACTTGATGAGGTAACTATACCTACTCCCTTGTTGAAAAATAGTACATCACAGGAACCGGTTTCTGTGACGTCAAAACCAACTAGTGAGGAAGTTGATGATGATGATCATAGAACTTCAGATCAAGTTGCTACAGAACCTCGTAGCTCAAACAGATTAAGATCCGCACCAGAGTGGTACGGTAATCCTATTCTGGAAGTCATGTTACTAGACCATGATGAACCTACGAACTATGAGGTAGCGATGATGAGCCCAGATTCCACAAAATGGTTTGAGGCCATGAAATCTGAGATGGGATCCATGTATGAGAACAAAGTATGGACTTTGGTTGACCTTTCCGATGATCGGCAAGCAATTGAGAATAAATGGATCTTTAAGAAGAAGACTGACGCTGATGGTAATGTTACTGTCTACAAAGCTCGACTTGTTGAAAAAGGTTTTTGACAAGTTCAAGGTGTTCACTACAATGAGATTTTCTCAACTGTAGCGAGGCTTAAAGTCTGTCCAAATCAAGTTAGCAATTGCCACATTTTATGAAATCTGGCAAATGGATGTCAAAACTGGATTCCTTAATGGTTTTCTTAAAAGAAGAGTTGTATATGATGCAACCAGAAGGTTTTGTCAATCCTAAAGGTACTAACAAAATATGCAAGCTCCAGCTATCCATCTATGGACTGGTGCAAGCATCTCGGAGTTGGAATATACGCTTTGATAAGTTGATCAAAGCATATAGTTTTATACAGACTTGTGGTGAAGTCTGTATTTACAAGGAAGTGAGTGGGAGCAATACAACATTTCTGATAAGTATATGTGAATGACATATTGTTGATCAGAAATAATGTAGAATTATTCTGCAAAGCATAAAGAAGTGTTTGAAAGGAGTTTTTCAAAGAAAGACCTCGGTGAAGCTGCTTACATATTGAGCATGAAGATCTATAGAGATAGATCAAGACGCTTGATAAGTTTTTTTCAATGAGTACATAACTTGACAAGATTTTGAAGTAGTTCAAAATGGAACAGTCAAAGAAATAGTTCTTGCCTGTGTTACAAGGTGTGAAATTGCGTAAGACTCAAAACCCGACCACGGCAGAAGATAGAAAGAGAATGAAAGTCATTCCCTATGCCTTGGCCATAGGTTCTATAAAGTATGCCATGCTGTGTACCAGATCTATTGTATACCCTACACTGAGTTTGGCAAGGGAGTACAATAGTGATCTAGGAGTAGATCACTGGACAACGGTCAAAATTATCCTTAGTGGAATAAGGATATGTTTCTTGATTATGGAAGTGACAAAAGGTTCGTCGTAAAGGGTTACGTCGATGCAAGTTTTGACACCGATCTGGATGACTCTAAGTCTCGATTTGGATACATATTGAAAGTGGCAGCAATTAGCTAGAGTAGCTCCGTGCAGAGCATTGTAGACATAGAAAATTGCAAAATACATAACGGATCTGAATGTGAAAGACCCGTTGACTAAGATTCTCTCACAAGCAAAACATGATCACACCTTAGTACTCTTTGGGTGTTAATCACATAGCAATGTGAACTAGATTACTAAATCTAGTAAACCCTTTGGGTGTTGGTCACATCGCGATGTGAACTATGGGTGTTAATCACATGATGATGTGAACTATCGATGTTAATCACATTGTGATGTGATCTAGATTATTGACTCTAGTGCAAGTGGGAGACTGAAGGAAATATGCCCTAGATGCAATAATTAAGTTATTATTCATTTCCTTATTTCATGATAATTGTTTATTATTCATGCTAGAATTGTATTAATCGGAAACATGATACATGTGTGAATACATAGACAAACAGAGTGTCACTAGTATGCCTCTACTTGACTAGCTCGTTAATCAAAGATGGTTATGTTTCCTAGCCATAGACATGAGTTGTCATTTGATTAACGGGATCACATCATTAGGAGAATGATGTGATTGACATGACCCATTCAGTTAGCTTAGCACCCGATCGTTTAGTATGTTGCTATTGCTTTCTTCATGACTTATACATGTTCCTATGACTATGAGATTATGCAACTCCGTTTACGGAGGAACACTTTGTGTGCTACCAAACGTCACAACGTAACTGGGTGATTATAAAGGTGCTCTACAGGTGTCTCCAAAGGTACTTGTTGGGTTGGCGTATTTCCAGATTAGGATTTGTCACTCCAAATGTCGGAGAGGTATCTCTGGGCCCTCTCGGTAATGCACATCACTTAAGCCTTGCAAGCATTGCAACTAATGAGTTAGTTGTGAGATGATGTATTACGGAACGAGTAAAGAGACTTGCTGGTAACAAGATTGAACTAGGTATTGGATACCGACAATCGAATCTCGGGCAAGTAACATACCGATGACAAAGGGAACAACGTATGTTGTTATGCGGTTTGACCGATAAAGATCTTCGTAGAATATGTAGGAGCCAATATGAGCATCCAGGTTCCGCTATTGGTTATTGACCGAGAATAGTTCTAGGTCATGTCTACATTGTTCTCGAACCCGTAGGGTCCGCATGCTTAAGGTTTCAATGATAGTTATATTATGAGTTTACATGTTTTGATGTACCGAAGGAGGTCGGAGTCCCGGATGAGAACGGGGACATGACGAGGAGTCTCGAAATGGTCGAGACGTAAAGATTCATATATTGGATGATATGGTTAGGCCAAGGGGTCAAGCCCATGAGGCTTTAGGTAGGTGCAAAAGGAGTTTTGCGGAGGCCAGGGGGCCAAACGCCGGAGACCTTGGCGTCTGGCCCTGGGCCAGACGCCGAGGCCCATGGCGTCTGGGCCAGACGGCAAGGATTGTGGCGTTTGGTCCTGGAGTCCGAGTGGGACTCTTGCCTTTCGGGAAAAACCGACTTTGAGGAGGCTTTTGCTCCAAGTTTCGACCCCGGGGCTCAACATATAAATAGAGGGGCAGGGCTAGCACGAAAGACACAACAATTGATCCCCTGGATCTCTTAGCCATGTGCGGTGCCCCCCTCCACCATAGTCCACCTCGATAATATCATAGCGGTGCTTAGGCGAAGCCCTGCAACGGTAGAACATCAAAATCGTCACCACACCGTCGTGCTGAGGGAACTCTCCCTCGACACTCGGCTGGATCGGAGTTCGAGGGACGTCATCGAGCTGAACGTGTGCTAGAACTCGAAGGTGCCGTAGTTTCGGTGCTTGATCGGTCGGGCCGTGAAGACGTACGACTACATCAACCGCGTTGTGCTAACGCTTCCGCTTACGGTCTACAAAGGTATGTAGACAACACTCTCCCCTCTCGTTGCTATACCATCACCATGATCTTGTGTGTGTGTAGGAATTTTTTTGAAATTACTACGTTCCCCAACAGATCAAAGGAGGGCACTTTCCGCTATGTCACTGAGAGCTCAAAGGGCAAATGCAGCGGATGGAAGGGGATGGGCCTTTCCAAGAAGGCGAGGGAGGTACTTATCAAGTCTGGACTCCAAGCAGTACCAACTTTCACCATGAGTTGTTTCCACCTCACAAAGAAAACGTGCCGGAATCTGAATTCTATTTCATCGAAATTCTGGTGGGGGGCGAAGGATGGTGAGAAAAAAGTACATTGGATTTCATGGCAAAAGATGTGTACCTCTAAACAGGATGGAGGGATGGGTTTTCGTGACGCGATGGCGTTTAATCAAGCCCTACTTGCAAAACAAGCATGGTGCATGCTACAATGCCCGGACTCGTTGGTGGCAAAGGTGCTCAAGGAGCGCTACTTCAAGGAGGAATCAATATTGAGCGCAACATGTCCTGCTTCGGCGTCGTACACGTACAGAAGTATATTGCATGGCCGGGATCTACTGCGAGAGGGCCTGGTTTGGAGGATTGGAGACGGCTCCAATATGAGTATACATCATAGTAACTGGATCCCGAGGAGCGGATCTATGAAACCGTTGGGACAGATATACCTCCCTGGCGTGACTAAGGTGGCCGACCTCCTTATGCCGGACGGACGCAGCTGGTACCGCGATCGTGTCAGGGAGATGTTCACCCCGGATGATGCAACAGACATTCTGCAGATAGCGGTGGGTGGTGTCGGGAGTGATGACTGATGGATTCATGTACCTAGGGTAGGGTCATGGGCCTGACCTAAACGTCCTACCCAAGGGTACTCTTAGAAGAGATCATCTTCCAGTCGACCAACTAGGAACTCACTCGACTGACTAGAAGGACTCGACCATGGAAGACTCACTCGACCATGAAGACTCACTCGACCACCAGAAGGTCAGAAGACACTCTGCAACGCAACGGCTTGTAATTGAATAGACTTAATGATAGTTAAGGCTCTTTATGAGGGGCGTTACCAGTAACGCCCCAAGCTTAATGTACTTTAACCTCTCCATAATGTGGGCTGGCTGGGGTCCTGGCGCACTCTATATAAGCCACCCCCTCCATAGGCAGAGGGGTTCGCACTCTTGTAATACCTACACTTGTAATCCACTCGACCGCCTCAGGGCTCCGAGACGTAGGGCTTTTACTTCTTCCGAGAAGGGCCTGAACTCGTACATCGTTTGTGTTCACAACCTCTCCATAGCTAGGACCTTGCCTCTCCTTACCTACCCCCCACTCTACTGTCAGACTTAGAACCACGACAGTTGGCGCCCACCGTGGGGCAGGTGTTCTAACGATTTGTGGAGAAGTTGCGGTACTTCCGAGTACTTTCATCATGATGACTGCTGGAGTTTTGGTTGAGGGGCGTGAGATCCGTCTCGGCGCTCTCACCTTTGTCGCCGACGACTCCGCGTGGCTCCAGGAGGCTCCGCTCGACATCGAGGCGCTCCCCGTCCGCGGGGCGACGCACTTTCGCGCATGTGTCCGCGGCGTTCTGCTGCGGCAACCATCGACCCCGTATCGGTCGACCCCTTTATCGGTCGCCCGCCCGGTCTCCGGCCAGCGCAAGCGCTCTGGTCGGTCGAGACTCCAGCGGTGGGTGAAGCACGCGGTGGCTCGCCAGACAGCCATCGCCCAGGTCGCGGCAATTGAGCCCGACGAGTCCCTCTACGGCCTGTTCGATCTGTCGACTGGCTCCGTAGAGACTGCATCCGAATGCGATAGCAGTGATCCAGCGGCGGAGATCCTCATGGTCGACGGCCTCGCGATCCTCGGCCGCCCATGGCGGTGGAGCTGCGGGAGGTGACCCGTGCAAAGCACGAAGAGTACCAACCGAGACACTCGACTCTCTGCAGAGAGAAGAGCCGCCCGCAGAAACATGTATGCCCCGCATACTCCCATCGCCGGAGAAACCCCGAGGCTCGCGCCTTGGAGGAAGCACGTTTGGTAGCGTGGCTGAACGCGCCGCTTGGAGAATCTTCAGCGAGCACTCGGACGAGCTGCTGTGCAACGAGTCCCGAAGCCAATCGACGTCGACTCTTCCCACCGACTCGGGTATACCGACGCCAATTCAGAATTTAGCAGCCGCAACTCGTATAGCGAGTCCATCCAGCCGCCCCGTCGAAGCTGGGAGAGGCTTGCAGCAGATCGAGATTTACTCCGAGCAGCAGGAGACCGAGAACTCAGCGATGTCGCGATCGCGCAACAGATTCACGGTCGATCCGTCGCTGCGAAATCATCGATCGGCTCACAACCCCAGATCGCCTCCGCGGTGAGAAGGGCACGACAACCGGCGAGAGCAGTACGGAGACCGATTCGACCGGGATGATAGGCGTCGAGTACCCGTTTCCCCTCCGAGGGAAGGGTCTTACGCCTCGGCGGCAAGAAGAGCGTCGATTCGATCAAGATAGCGAAGAGTTCGGTCGACCCTGTGGAACCAGGCTTTGACGCGCGATCCATTATCGTGCAAGGCTTGGTCGACCGAACAGAGCCCATCGGCGGACCAGAGAGATGCACCCACCAGCGATCGAGTGCATGTTTCGGTCGGAGTGTTTTAGCAGGGCTGTCGAGCCGCGATAATCCCCAATTTCAGATTGGCAACAGAGTCGACAAGTTCATCGGGGAATCCAAGCTGAAACTTGGCTTGAAGATTACCGAGTGGCTGTTCAGATTGGTGGTGGGAATGATGAGGTGGCCATGAAGCATTTGCCCCTCATGTTGGAAGGTTACGCGAGCATGGCTGAATCGATTACCTCCTAGCGAGATATATACTTGGGAAGATTTGTCCCGAGTGTTCGTCAGGACTTTTGAAGGGACTTGCAAGCGACCGGCTGGTTTGACAGAGCTGCAAGTTTGTGTGCAGAAGACCAATGAAACTCTCCGAGAGTACATTCAGAGGTGGATTACTTTGCACCATACTGTGGAAAATGTGTCCGACCATCAGGCAGTTTGCGCCTTCAAAGATGGCGTCAAAAACAGAGAATTGAGTTTGAAGTTCGGTCGAACCGGCGACATGACCCTGAGTCGAATGATGGAGATTGCCACCAAGTACGCCAACGGCGAGGAAGAGGACCGACTCCGAAGCGGCAAGTACAAGCCAAGTCAGTCGGAAAAGGGAAATTCCAGTCGGAAGCAGAAGCGGAAAGCCGAGCCAGCAGCTCCTGGAGAGGCCCTGGCCGTGACTCAGGGGAAGTTCAAGGGGAAGCCGAAAGGATCCTGGAATCCTAAGAAAGTAAAAGATAAAGAAGGCAATGACGTGATGGATATGCCATGCCATATTCACACGAAGAAAGATGAAGAGGGCAACATCATTTACCCAAAGCACACCACTCGCCGAGGTCGACTCGATCCAGCGTTTCGGGGAAAACAGTCTAAGGACAAGGAGAAGGAGCCGACAAGGCCGGAGACAAAGAGGACGGTGAGGAAGAATATCCGTATGTCAACTCCACTCGATGATCTTCGCGGATGTGGAAAGCAAAAGTCGATTGAAAGTCATTAACCGTGAGGTGAACATGGTTGCCCAGTAAAGCCAAGTTATGTGAAGTGGTCCCAAACACCCATCACATTCGACCAATCTGATCACCGACTCACATTGCCACCCCCGGGCGCAAGCGTTGGTGGTCGATCCAATTGTCGAAGGCACTCGATCGACGAAAGTGCTGATGGATGGTGGTAGTGGGCTGAATTTGTTATATGCGGATACATTGAAAGGGATGGGCATTCCGATGTCCCGGTGAGCACCAGACAATATGAGTTTCCACGGGTCATACCGGGGAAGAAGGCCAACTCACTCGGCCAAATAGCCCCGGGCGTGGTTTTGGTGATTCCAAGCACTTTCGCAAGGAAAAGTTGACCTTTGAGGTTGTGGATTTTCAGAGTGCATACCACGCCATTTTGGGGAGGCCAGCCACGCATACGATTCATGGCTCAACCATGTTACGTGTACCTCAAACTGAAAATGCCAGCCCCAAGGGAGTGATCACCATCACCGCAATCGGAAGAAAGCGGAAGAGTGCTTTCGGAAGGGCTCAAGATTGCCGACTCCCAAGTGACAGCGGTCGAATTCGAGAATACAAGCAAAACGCAGATCCGAGTGATTTGTTGCGATCCAAGAAGCCGCCACAGAATCTGCATTTCATCGTCGGTGAGACGGGCAGTTCATATTCACCCGACCGACCCCAATGCAGCCCGACCCACATCTCCACGACACTCGACCGAAATAGGAAGAAGCGCTCATCCGGTTCCTCCGTGAGAATCGGGACATTTCGCATGGAAGCCAGCTGACATGCCAGGTGTTCCCAGGGGACTGGCTGAGCATCGCCTTTGAGTCGACAAGTCAGCAAAACCAGTCAAAGAGCATCTTCGGCGGTCCGCCGTCCAGAAGAGAAAAGCTATTGGTGAAGAAGTGGCTCGACTGTTGGCGGCAAGCCCCAACTGATGCAAGATCTCAAGCATGCGGCTGGAGCTTGGGTTGACAAACTCCCTTCAGTGCTTTGGGGTTTGCGGACCACGCCTAATCGGTCGACCGGAAGAACTCCCTTCTTCCTGGTCTATGGAGCAGAAGCAGTCCTACCGAGTGATCTCCTTCACAATGCTCCCCGAATTGAACTTTACAATGAAGCAGAAGCTGAGTAAGCGCGTCAAGATGCAGTCGACCTCCTAGAAGAGGAAAGGGAGATGGCTCTGATCCGCTCGACCATCTACCAGCAAGACTTGCGTCACCTTTACGCCAGAAATGTGAGAGGTCGAGCCTTCCAGGAAGGGGATTTGGTCCTTCGAGTGGATCAGCAGAAACAACATAAGCTTGCTCCCTCCTGGGAAGGGCCCTTCATCGTCACAAAGGTTCTCCACAATGGGGCATATCGTCTCTACAACGTCGAACACAATATCAAAGAGCCCCGAGCTTGGAATGCGGATCTGCTCCGCCCGTTTTACACTTAAAGTTTTTTCACTCGGATGAGTTGTAATAAAATACTTCTGTAGTTCATGGGCTTCGAAATAATAGTGTCATAATTCCTTCATAATTTTTGTCACTTTTTATTTTTGTCCAGCAAAATTTTCCCCCAGTGGGTCGCTTAGTCGCGAATCCGTTTCGCCTAAGTTTGTACAAATCCTACCGAGTGGTAAGCCAGACTTCCACTCGGAGGCTTAGCCGCGAATCCGTTTCGCCTAAGTAACCAAAAATCCTACCGAGTGGTAAGCCAGACTTCCACTCGGAGGTTTAGCTGCAGCCCAGTGCTCACCTAAGTTATTAAAAAATCCTACCGAGTGGTAAGCCAGACTTCCACTCGGAGGCTTAGCTGCAGCCCAGTGCTCGCCTAAGGTATTAAAAATCCTACCGAGTGGTAAGCCAGACTTCCACTCGGAGGGTTAGCTGCAGCCCAGTGCTCGCCTAAGTTATAAAAAATCCTACCGAGTGGCAAGCCAGACTACCACTCGGGGGCTTAGCTGCAGTCCAAGTACTCGCCTAAGTACAATGTGTGTTTGCAAGGAGGACGAGGTGCAGGTCGACTGCGACCCTCTCCTCCGAGCTACACCATAAGTAACATGTGTGTTTGCAAGGAGGACGAGGTGCAGGTCGACTGCGACCCTCTCCTCCGAGCTACACCATAAGTATGATGTGCGCCTTAAGGAAGGCGAGGTGCAGGTCATTGCGACCCTCTCCTCCGAGCCGCCACAAATACAACAGAAATCCTACCAGTGAAGAGCAGACCTCTCACTGGGGCTTAGCTGCAGCCAGTGCTCGCCTAAGGTATAAGAAATCCCACAGTGAAGAGCAGACCTCTCACTCGGGGCTTAGCTGCAGCCAGTGCTCGCCTAAGTTATAAAAATCCTACCAGTGAAGAGCAAACCTCTCACTCGGGGCTTAGCTGCAGCCCAGTGCTCGCCTAAGGTATAAGAAATCCTACCGAGTGAAGAGCAGACCTCTCACTCGGGGGCTTAGCTGCAGCCCAGTGCTCGCCTAAGGTATAAGAAATCCTACCGAGTGAAGAGCAAACCTCTCACTCGGGGGCTTAGCTGCAGCCTAGTGCTCGCCTAAGATATAAGAAATCCTACCGAGTGAAGAGCAAACCTCTCACTCGGGGGCTTAGCTGCAGCCCAGTGCTCGCCTAAGGAATAAGTCGACTGCGGTAGGCACCTTGCTGTGGACCTGCAAAAGGCAGTTCGAGCCAAAAGCAATCATATCCAAACATCCAATCCAAATTTAGGTCGATACCTAAAGGAACCGAGAGTGCTCAGGCACTAAGCCTGTTAAGGTTTTATCGGTTACAATTCCACTCGGCATACCGAGGCAAATTTAAAATGTAAGACTCAAGGAAAGTTTTTTACCCCTCCTGTGGAGGGCTGGAAGGAGCAACGAACTCGTCGAGATCAATCCCATCTGCGATCCGTGTGGCAGCAGCGATGAATGTCTCCATAAAGGACCTGAAGTCGTGTTTCTTGGTGTTGGCCACTCGGAGAGCCGCCAGCTTATCTTCTCGTGCATCCTTGCAATGGACTCGCGCCAGACACAGGTTGACATCTGCGCCACACCGAGCCGAAGAATTCTTCCACTCCTGCACTCGGTCAGGGACGGCGTTCAGTCGAGCCATCAACGACTCGAGGTCATTTTGGAGTGTCGCCCCGGGCCAGAGCGTCGAGTCGATGCGGGACGTAGCAACCTTCAGCCTTGCGAGGTAATCCACAACAGCGGCAACACGGGACTCCAGTCGGAAGACGTTCATGGCAACTTCATCATTCAACGGAGAATTGACAGGGTCAAGGTTCGTCTCCAACTGGCTGGTTTCTTCTTCAAAGTTGCGATGAACTCGCAAAGACAAAACCCGAATCAAGAAAATCGTCGAATGGGAACATAACAGTTGGAAGAATTGGTCGAGTGTAAAGACTACCTTGAGCATAAGGAACAATTTTTAGCAAGACCACCCAGAAGCCTTCGGTCATTCTTCTTCCCAGTCAACTGGTTGATCTTCTCGGTCGAGTGGTCTTGTCACTTTCGGTCGGTCGACATCCTTGGTGGCAATGGCCGAGCAGCCTTGATTGGTGTTGTCTGTTCGAGCTTGGTGGTGAGGCTAACTTTTTCGTCGGCAAGCTTGATCTTCTCGAGACAGCTCAAGCTCCTTCTTCCTCTGGGCCTCCTTCACCTTGCACCGTAAATTACAGCAAAGTCAGGTTTGAAGCAAATGAGGGAGAAAGGAGTCGTCGAAGTCTCACCAAACATACCTTTGGTCTCCTCCTTTGCCTTCGTCGATTCTCTTGCACTAGCTTCAAGTCCAACTCGAGCTGAATATGCTTCGCTCCGATTCGATATAGCGCGCGCAAGATCACAGGATTTCTCGAAGAATCAATCGACAAAATGTCAAAGATGATTCACTTCGAGTGAATAGAGAAAAATGACACATTTACGAGACTACGATCGAATGCAAGCATTCGACCGTAGTCTCGGGACTACCGATGGGTGCACTCAGCGTGCCCCCATGGTCTTATTCAAACGAGTCGACGATCGACCAAAAAAAAAAAGTCGACCGATCGACCAAACCTTCTTCAGATCTGTAATCAGCGCCGGCGATCGACCACGATCTCGGGACTACACCGGTGGGTGCACTCAGCGTGCCCCCACTGGTTTTAGAAACCCATTCGTTTCAATCGAGTGATGATCAATATTTACTTATAAAGCCTAAGACCATCGCCGTGATCGACCTTAGCCTTGGGGACTACACCGGCGGGTGCACTCAGCGTGCCCCGCTAACACGGAGTTTTTATCAACACACCTAGTGGGTGACTGCTATGGATTCCAGAAAGAAAGGTTTTGATAGCATATCCCTAACGAGCAGCGGTAGTCGATCGACACGAGCGTTGCTTTGAAGGGCAGAGCTGGCGTCGTAAGCTGCTTGGCTCGCATCCCGGACGATCTTCACCTGCTCCATCATGATCTCTGCTTGGTGTATCGCCTCCTTAGCAGCACTAGCTTGGTCCTCCGGGATGTGGTGCGTGGCGAAGAGCGAAGGCTGCCCAGCACTCGATGAAGTGGGTCGAGCACTCGTCAACGGCACCGCGAAAGACACGGTATGTCGAGTGCTGGCCTCCCCTCCCGTCACAACAGTCTCGGGCGCCGTCACATCTTGGGTTGCTTTGCCAGTAGACGCCTTCCTGCTCCTCCTGTGCCTCAATGGTTCATCATCCTCATCATCGTCATCAGGAAGGGTGATAATGTCATTGGTTGGAGCTTCAGAAAAGATTCAAAGTTAGAAACTATGAGACAGGCGACTAAGAATAGAGTTAAGGATACAGTACCAGGATTTGAGGTCGCCGCATCCTCCATCTCATGGTCTTCGGCCTTGCCTGAAGTTTCGGAAGTCGCAGCACTGAAGTTCCAAAGAATCAGTCGACCGATTCAAGTATCAACCATAGACAAAACTTGTATAGAACAGGAAGACTCAAGTGATATGTTTACCCTGAGATGGTGGGAATGAACACCTTCATTTTTGGCAGAGGCTTGGTTGGCTTCGACGGAGCTACCTTCGACTGCTTCGGCGCCTTCTCAGTCGGCACCGGAGAAGCGGTCCGAGGGCATTTGGTCGACTGCGAAGCAGTCGCAACCCCCTTTCCGCGTTCAGTCGTAGGGTCATGAACGAGTTTCGACCGCCTTTCCGAGCGCGGTGGAGCAACCTCCTCTTCCTCCTCCTCTTCTGCTTCATCATCATCGTCATCGTCGTCATCGTCGTCGTCATCTCCAGCAGCGTCTGAGTCCCACTCATCCTGGCTCTCGCCTCCGCTGGCTTCTCCCTCCTCAGTCGGAGCCTGAGCTCCATTGGGCATGGAATACAGCTCGGTAAGGGCCTGGAAACATCAAGACAGAGCTCAGTCGACCAAATTACAGAAACACATTCGACAGACATACAATGGCAAGCAGTCAAATGTACCTTGTCTGGAACGCTATTATGGTCAAATGGAGAAATCCTCCGGGATCCACGAGGGTTGTCCTTGTTCGCAGTGATCGTGGCCATCCATCTTTCCACTACGGCGTCGTCGACTGCTTCCGGGTGGACACGAGTCTCGTCTTCAGTTCCACAGTACAGCCACATGCAGTGGCTCCGGAACTGAAGAGGCTGGATTCGCCTCCGAAGAAAAACCTCCAAGAGATCCATGCCAGTCACACCGTCCCGAACCAGCTGTACTACGCGATCCATCAACATCTTCACATCAGCTCTCTCATCTGGAATCACCTTCAGGGAGGAGGGTCTGTTCACTCGACTCATGGTGAATGGAGGAAGACCACCCGACTGCCCCGGCGTCGACTCATTCTGGCAGTAGAACCAGGTCGACTGCCAGCCCCTGACCAACTCGGGAAAAGACATAGCTGGGAAGGTGCTCTTGTTCCTCACTTGGATTCCTAGGCCCCCGCACATCTGAACTACTTGGGTCTTCTCATCCCCGGGACTTGCTTTCTTCACAGTCTGAGAGCGACATGTGAAGATATGCTTGAACAAACCCCAGTGCGGTCGACAGCCCAGGAAGTTTTCGCACATAGACACAAATGCAGCAAGATACACGATGGAGTTTGGAGTAAAATGGTGGAGCTGGGCTCCAAAGAAATTCAGAAAACCACGAAAGAAAACACTCGGCGGCAGCGAAAATCCTCGATCGACATGGGTGGCCAGGAGCACACACTCACCCTCCTCCGGCTGAGGCTGCCACTCTTGGCCAGGAAGCCTCGCGGCGCCGTGGGGGATCAGCCCGTCGTTGGCCATATCGAGGAGATCCTTGTCCCTGATGGTCGACTGGATCCAATCTCCCTGGACCCAGCCCTTCGGTAAGTGGGATCTCGACGAAGAACCGCTGCGGCTGGTGGATCTCCCCTTCGCCTTCTCGGCCGCCGACGCCTTCTCCGCCGCCGACGCCTTCTTCGGGCGCTCCAGCACCGCCGTCTTCTCTTTGCCCATGGCCGCGCGGTGAGTCGCGAGAGGAAGTAGCAGGAGCGGCAGCGATTGCGGTGGGCGGAGAGCGAAGAGAGCAGAGGAGGAAGAACGGAAGTCTTGTGCGCGAAACCCTCACGAGTCGCATTTATAACATCCCTTCCGAGTGGATGACAGGTGGACCCGAGCAATCCAATCATATCCCGAAACAGTTGCACTGCACGATACGTGGCGGAAAAAGCGGCACGGAGATCGAGGCGTCCATGTCATGTCCCATCCGAGCACCGCGGTCTATTCCGCTTCGCGCGCTTCCCCAAATTTCGTATCCCGCGAGATCCCCGAGAGACAGATCGGTCTGTCAAGTGCGAGATTTCCCGCGATCCGTCGCTCGGGAATAGCGAAGTATAAAAGGTCACTCGACTAGAGAACAAGAATGGATCGAGTCGACTGAAGAAAAGTTGCTCGTTATCAACAAAGAAGATCTTGATCCAGAACAACACATAGCCAGTATGCAAAAGACAATCAGAAACAACGTCAACTCCTCCCTCACTCAAGCCTCAATCCATTCGGGGGCTAATGATGGATTCATGTACCTAGGGTAGGGTCATGGGCCTGACCTAAACGTCCTACCCAAGGGTACTCTTAGAAGAGATCATCTTCCAGTCGACCAACTAGGAACTCACTCGACTGACTAGAAGGACTCGACCATGGAAGACTCACTCGACCATGAAGACTCACTCGACCACCGGAAGGTCAAGACACTCTGCAGCATAGCGGCTTGTAATTGAATAGACTTAATGATAGTTAAGGCTCTTTATGAGGCGTTACGATGCGCCCAAGCTTAATGTACTTTAACCTCTCCATAATGTGGGCTGGCTGGGGTCTGGCGCACTATATAAGCCACCCCTCCACAGGCGGAGGGGTTCGCACTCTTGTAATACCTACACTTATAATCCACTCGACCGCCTCGGGGCTCCGAGGCGTGGGGCTTTACTTCTTCCGAGAAGGGCCTGAACTCGTACATCGCTTGTGTTCACAACCTCTCCATAGCTAGGACCTTGCCTCTCCTTACCTACCCCCCACTCTACTGTCAGACTTAGAACCACGACAATGACTACCAAGCGTGGAATTTCACAAAAAATGGAATCTTCACTGTCAGATCAGCCTATCACCTGAAAATGGCCATGATTAGATCGCGCTCCGGACGGCTGGAGCCATCTACTTCGGTGAATAAACACAAGGCGTACATGGCCCTCTGGGATACGAATGCACCGGGGAAGGCAAAGATTCATCTCTGGAGACTCATTTCAAATGGTTTGGCAGTCGGATCAGAACTTCATCCGAAGAGGATTAAACATGGGGTCTTTTGCGTGGCTTTGCGGACGTGAGGAAACAATTTTCCATCGGTTTTGGGCTTGCCCACATGCTGTTCTTTTTTTGGCAGTTACTTCACTCGGAGAAGGGAGATTTGGTGGCGATCCCACTAGGCCATATGGACTCCCAGAGGGAGGTAGCACGTTGGCTGTTGTAGTGGCTAGCGGAAGCTCCTGACGAGGCAAAGCACGCGATGATGCAGGCGCTCTACAGCCTGTGGCTGGCTAGGAATGAGACTAGAGACGGGAAGATGATCAAGCATCCACATGAAATATTGGCTTCGGTGGTCAGGCAGATGGAGGAGTGGGAGATGGCACATCGAACGACAGGTAATGCTCCAACCCGCTTGCAGATTCAGAAGTGGGAGCCACCAGATGAGGGGTGGACCAAGGTGAATGCCGACGGTGCAACTTCAAAGACAGGAGACAAGGCTGGAGGTGGCGCGGTGCTCCGAGATCATATGGGAGCGTTCAAAGCCAGTATGTGCCACCTTTTTAATGGAATAGTCGATCCCGAGGTGGCTGAGATCCTGGCATGTAAGCGGGCTCTTGAGGTAGCAAAGGAAATCAATGCGACGCTAGTGCATGTGGAGTTAGATTCTCAAGGTGTTGTGCAGATGCTGAAGAAGCAAGCAAAGGAGCTTTCGGCGCCAGGGCCACTGGTGGAAGAGATCAAAGCTTTGTTGCGATCCTTTGTTGGTTATAAGGTGACTTGGGTTAGGCGTTCAGCTAATGCTGCCACGCATAAGCTAGCTAGAGTAGGAGTGGGTGACGAACTTTGTAAGGTTTGGTTGGGGGTTCCCCCAGACTTCGTTCTTTCTGTTTTGTCGGATGAGATTCCGAACATCGTAAGTTAATAAAGCGGCAGTATTTTCCCTCAAAAAAAACAGATAGCCCAGATGTAGGAAAAAAAATTAGAGGATGCTTTTAGAGAATACAAAACAGTTAGCGCAAGAAATTATTTTTTCTGTTGCACGCACGGGCATATTTGCTAGTGCTGTAAAAAGTACACTGTATGGTATCTGTGTTGCTAATTTCCATGTGTACCTCTGTTTGATTTCATGTGTGATACTGGCTACCTGCTCATTGTTACCGCGGTAGATGCATCTGGCGACCAGCTAGCTGAGGCTGGTCACAATGGGCAAGAACATAAGCTAGTAACTTACACACTTTCCTAGACTATGTTACTACCTCCATAGTGGGTAGGAACATCTATGTAGTGTCATGCAACGATGTATTTATTAGATTGTAGACTCATTGTTTTTTGGAGTGTGTGATGTTCCGGTAACTTAGCTAGTTACCACAAGCACCTCTCTCTTCATTAAATATGTGCCACATAAGCAAAGTTGTATTGGAGTGTGTGATGTTATTCCTAAGTTCCTCCCCATTATGACCAGCCTGATTGAGGAGCGCCCTAGGCCATGCAGCTTTAAACGATGACACCTCGTTGTGTACACCTTCCGGTATACGTACCTCAGTATACACACAACAGTCAAGCGCCACCATGGCACATAGTCGCTCATCTCGTCTTTGGCTAGTGTGTCAAAGGACTCGCACGGACTCATGCAGCGCATAATCAACTACCTCAGGCTCTACGTATAACGTTGGGATCTCGGTCGGTGGCTGATCTACTGTGCTAACCAAATTGCCGTCTACAACTAAGATTCCCGACGCATCTCATTCCCTCAAAAAATCTTGCCGCTTGGTGCACATGCAAGATCTGTGCCAGCTTCTCCCATTGACATCCTAGTGTTGGTTTTCCTACATGTAGAAGCCTATGTTATTTATAGCCGCACTAGCTACATCTACAATGAATATAGAAACTTTGAGCCCATCCCTACCATTAATAGTTTGGCATTCTAGAAAATTAAAATAATATTGTCCTGTCAAAAGTACTACTTGTATTTGAAGAAATTTATGTGGATATTACAATTTGTGGCACAACAAAAAATAAAACAATTGCTGCAAAAGAAGACGTGCTATATTAGCATATTTTTAGTCTGAAGCTGCACTTCACTGACTTGACTTGGACAAAAAAAATTGGTTGATTTAGATGTAGAGACTAGTTAGGTCAGAAAGAGTTTACAATTCCTAAAAAGTACTTCCTCCGTCCTGGATTATTAGTCCCCTTTGTAAGAGAAAGGCATTTTGGAGCTCAGCCTCCATGGAGGCCCCTTTTCTTTTTGAAAAATTCAAAATTCATATTTTTCAGTTTGAAAAAATTTTGAGAAAATTTGTACAAGTATACAAGGATGTGATGTGTAGTGTACAAAATTTCAGGATGAAATATCTTAAGATGCGATCTCTGCAAAAGAACAAATTCATGGACATTTGCGATGAATAGTACCATGTGTTAAAATGCCATAGATTTGTCTTTTTTGCACGGCCCCCACTTCAACGTATTCCGTCCTGAAAATTTACACAACTGTGTGTTATGCCTCCATATATGTTTGTATTTTTTTTCAATGTAAAAATATGAAATTTTTGGAATTTTGAACTTTTCAAAAACCGGCCTTCATGGAGACCGAGCTCCAAAAGCAATTTTCGCCTTTGTAATTTGTATCAAATTTCGACCAAAAATTTAACTAACGAAATTTTAATGCATGTCAACAAAAAATATATCGTGTATTCGTATTTGAATGATATAATTTTTAGTGACATGCATGGACATTTTGTTAGTTAAATTTATGGTTAAATTCTGGCACGAAATACAATGGGGATCAATAAACCAAGACGGAGGTAGTAGGAGACAATAGACAAAAAAAAACCTATATATTGTTATTACACGTCAACATCTAAGACGGTACTTGGCACCAGCGCGGACCAGAGAACTCCACCCTCCTCACAAGTCCATGACCAAAGACCCAAACAACCTGGAGAAAATGCAAAAGGGGGAAACACAACTTGTAAGACATAAACATACTATATTGGCCAGGTTAGCAATGGCAGAAATTGCAGAGATCACAATACATTTGACAGCACCCAAAATGCAAAAGCAAAAAGTCTAGATGCAAAGACGACAACCGCTGCAAAATAACCATGAGAGCACTAGAACATGCTGACGAAATAACACCCTCACGCCGCCGCAAGACCGCAACAGAGAGCTTAGGGCAACTCCAGCCGATCCCTTAAAAATAATTAACTCCTCAAAATATTCTCTTTTGGGGAGTTATTTGCACCCTAGCCAAACTCCTATCCGGTTAAGTCCTAAAAATTTGGAGGCTTTAATTTCCAAAAACTGCCCAACTCTCTTAGTTTTGTGGGCCGGCCACAAGCTCTCAGGAAAAAAGATTCCTTCTCCTCTAATGTGTGTGATGCCTCCTGCCACCGACCTACTCCAAGTTGAACATCACTACCTCTGCCAATTTATTGTTCATTTTTGTGTCAACACTGTTAACTGAATGTGCGTGGGTTGGAGCACTCCCTATACAGACATACACACATGGATGTGCATACAGATTGGAAAGAAAATGAGAAGAGATTGCGGCTTTGATTCCTCTCGCAATTAATCGAAGTGTTTGCTTGCGCAAAAATAGTACCAGTGCTCTTACACTGTGTAGTTCTGGTTCGATCTGAGCTAGCCTGATCCAGCTAGACTCGAGCCGCTGGATATAGGCCTGATAGAAAATTGTTCAGCTACATGCTTTTACCTACGTTAGAGTTGAGCATCACCCCAGTCGTTGGATCCAGAATGGGTGGCATCTAAGATAGCTAAAGAGCAAAGAAATTCTTTTTGGGAGTTAAGTATAGGGGTTCGGTTGGGTCCGGCTACTACCTAAGTCCTTAAAGTTTAAGAAATTATCGTTTAGGAGAGCATTTGAGGAGTTATAGCATAGGGTATCGGCCATAGTTGCCCTTCTGGAACATCCACCTCCCAGGTCATCAAGAACGGAAGACCCAGAAGAGTAGATACGTTTCTAGACGAGAAGGAGGCAACAATTCCACAAGAGTTAGAAACCGCTTATAAGAATCAAGAACGAGAATATAAAAAAATCTCATGAGAGCTTTAATTATGACAGTTGAATGATTATTGCCGACAATTTCAAAGGACATGGATCATCGACCCATGCTATTTCATCTAGTCACACGCTAGAACTGACTAAGACTGTAGATACACCCGAGACATATCTCACTCTATTCTTATTGACCGTACCCACGTGTGTACAATTGTGAGCACCAGAAACTAAACTAAGCTGGGTCTTCTGGTATATATATACTTTCAATGAAGATGTATATTTAATTTAAGGGGGTAAGCCATTCTTACAATGAAGAGGACTTGCGATGTATGAAGGGAACCTTATTTCTGTTACATTGCCTACCGACTGTGAGGTAATTTCTGACATTCTATATGGTTGTACTAGCATTAGAAAAAAAAACATATTTCATAGCTTCTGGGCGTGTTCGGGTCCAATAGGCACATCAATAACAGTAGGTGGTTCTCAACATCCTCGTCACACCCTTTTGCCTCTCTTTTTCTCCTGTCTAAAACGGAACATGTAAATATGTGTATGTACTATAACTTTTTTGGGTTGGTCACAGTGGAGTAGAAGCCGAGGCCAATTTTTCTACATATTGAGTGTACATGTGCATACTGACCATGACTTCATTGCTGCACCAACCATTGCATTGGTTGGAAACTTTACTTGTATATACTTGCCCCCCCCCCCCGCCCGCACCCTCTCACTCCTTCGCACCCTTCCTTCGAGATCATATGGGTGCCACGTTCACAAGTCAAAGCAAACGACAACACAAATCTATGTATACCCAGGGAGCACCAAACTACAAAAATAGACTATGCCTTGCATCTCACTCGCAAAAAAAAAATGCTTGGAACCGGATGAAAACACAATTCAATGTGAGCAGGCAATGGGCTTGTAAAGTAAATTCTCTGAACAGATGCACCAGCTCAATGAATCGAAGTCAGAGCGCTACAGTGATGATCATCCCTCGTATCGTTCCAAGCATGTAACTATGTTTGCACAAATGTCTATAAACCAAATGGTCACAAACGATTACCTGGCAATTTGTTTGGGCAGAGAGAGGAAATATACGAAACATTTTGCACCGCATTTCTGGGCCTCAAATCTAAATGCTCTACTGGCAAAACCTTTAGTAGTACAATCAAGCTTGAATCTGTTCGCAGGTCCATGGTGTCTTTTCCTTCAACTTCAGACTAACACGTGATTTACCTTTTGTGCCTCTAGCACACGATGCTAGTGCTAAGAATGTGACAACCTAAATCAATGTAATTATGGAATCATGAGATAGAGAATCCATCTACCTACTTGGCTTTTGCTCAAAACAAACAAAGTACCTTCCCCTAGCCACACCGACAGACATATTTTCATCCGTGCATTGATACACTGATGGTTTCTTATATATTTATTCCTACAATTTTGCTAAAGCATATCTATATGTGCCATAAGTACTGCACACTTAAGCCCTTTGTCATTGATCTTACATGAAGATTCATGTGAGTTTTTTCTTTTTCTTTTTATGCTTGATTGAATCACTTAGATGTGCAATAACTAGGGCACTATGCAACTTAATGTTTCATGCATGCATGTTTATCCATATAATCCGGCTTTGACTATATTTATACAATGTATATAAATGAGAGTGAGTTGATAGGGATATCATTTGGCAGGCGACATGAGTGGACCCAAACCCTAGCCGTCGGTACTCCATCCTCCCCTCCACCTCCGCCAGTGGTCGGTGCCGAGTAATGCCCGTGCGAGCGATAGCAGCGGCGGAGGTACTCTCCTCCCTATCGAGATCTTCGGGGGGTGCAAGATTCCCTGGCTTGTGGGGATGTTGGTCCTGATTTGGTTCACGCGCGCGGAAGCCAAATCGCAGCGGTGGTGCCGGTGCAGACCAACGAATTGAGGAAGGCGGTGCAGCTGGGCGTGGTCGGTGGTAGCGGCCATGCTTGGTCTGGATCCCAGGGCTGTGGCCCTGGCGGGTGGCGGGTGGTGATGCCCACACAGCGTGGAGATGCCCATATCCAAGGCGGAGCTACACCGGCGGTCCAGTGGCTTCGACTCTGGTTCCTGCTCGGTTCAGAGACGGTGAATAGAGTGTTTGGGATCCTTCGTAACGGCTCATCTGGCATGGCACGGTGGGGTGGCAGCACTCCCTCCAAGCTCTAATGGTGGCGCACTCCGGCATTAGCCGGATTGTCAGGTCTCTCGCGGTGGTAGTGAGGTTGTGGATGGTCGCCGGATCTGGGCGGCTAAATCTAGTGTTTTGAAGGTTGTCTGGCAAGTGCACGGTTGTTAGTTGGAGTCTCAGGCGACGGATCCGGGTGAAGATCTTGTCTTCGGCCAGTGGGCGAAGCCAGTGATGGCGATGCACTGACACCCTTTCCTTCTTGAAAGCATCATTGAGGTGAGGCTCCCAACTCCTCCTGCTACTTTTGGGGGAAACCCTTCATCAATCGATCGGATGATGGCAGTGATCTTGTGTCATTCCCCCCTTGGGAACGTCATTTTTGGAGGTGTGCATCGGCTCAATGGACTAGTGGAACATTTTTCCGATGGAGCGACGTTCCACGTGACGCATCGACAACGTGGAGTCTCAGCGGTGTGGTGCAATAGGGTCTCTGTGACTGTTGCGTCGGGCTAGAAGTACGCAGGAAAGTGGCATTGTCTGGTGTCATGGTGGCATCAACGGCAGGCCTGTCAAGGTCAACGCGTATATATAGTAGAGGACTCTGCAGATAGATCAGCGAAAGACGTTTGTGGCGGACTCTGCAGCGTGCACATGCGGTGCCCACTGAGAGTTCGTTGGATCAGTTTGTGCCCCCGACCCTCCGTTGAGTGGCCTAGTTGAGGCCTCCGATTTAGATGTTGGGCTTTGGTGTGAGGTCTGGGCAGGCGGCCCGGCCATGTGTAACTCCTTCGTCAATTTGACAGGAGTAGCGACAGATGTTGCCAGAAAGGTGGCTTTGGACTTATTGATATATTACTTTGTAAGGTCCTAATGAATAATTAATAAAATGGTTGTGTGCATCAGTCGATGCAGAGGCAGGGGTCATTGTCCGTTTCAAAAATTATAAATGAGAGTGGTTTTTCAAGTCCCGGTCCCTACACCCACGATGAACAGTAAACAAAAAAATGTAAATAAAAAAATATGAAACTTCATGACATCAAATATGCTCAAACTTTGTAGATGCTTGCAAGATTTCATGCCAAAAAACCATTTGAGCTTTACCGAAGAAAAGAATTTCACTATTCAAAGTTTTGAGTAATAGATTTTGTTCCTCATTTGTAGAGCTCACCGGATGATATTTCTCCATGAAAATTTGCAAGCAACTAAGATATTTGAGCATGTGCACATAATTTTCATTCTTTTGATTTTTTAACTTTTTTGAATTTACTATTCATGATGGTGTAAGGGCACCCGGAAGCTACCGCACCTTTCTCTACAGTGTATATATTTTTATTTTGCTCATTAGCTGATTGCTCATGCATGTTAGCTTGTCACTGGCTCAGTGCGGAGAGCGCCTGATCCCTTTAGTGAGAAGAAAAGGATATAACTTGCATGTGATTTTACCGAACTTTCTAGAAGGTCAAGCTCTTACCTTGAGCTGGAACTAGTATTTAGTATTTGCAGCACCAGATGCATGTGCGTATACTCCCTCTGTCCTAAAATAAGTGTCTCAACTTCGTACTAACTTTAGTACAAAGTTGTATTAAGGTTAAGACACTTATTTTGGAATAAAGGGAGTACAACATATCTATTATTCTCAAGGAACATCACATAATTACTCTCCTGGCCCCTACATGAGCTCCTCAGACCCATGCTCGCCCGCCAACATATGTTGTGTGTCTATAAATAAAACAACTGTGTACATTTTGTGGAACCGAACTCAATCAGCAATGGTAAAAGCTAGATATCATGTGTGCATCGTGCGTGTGAAGCCATCGAGTGGCATAGACTATTACACAGTGAGAACTCTTGAGGCGATGAGAGTGAGAGGCATTGGGAACTTTAGTTGAAGCCGAAGAGAGCTATGTTGGCCACAGGCCTGATTTGTTTGTCGGACGTTGCTCGCGGCGAGGGCTTTCCGCTGGAACACATTCCTTTAGTTCAGTGTCACTGAATAAAATTCAGTCTATCAGCGTGTGCTTGTGCACGTACAGATGTAGTAGTTTTCGGTGAGGAAGTTAGCAGCCTTTTCAAACGTCCGAGGAAGCGCCATTGGATGGCATGGATGACACGTCTCATCGCCGGCATGTAGGGTTGAATTGTGGTGAGCATTGTGGGATGGCATGATCATTAAACTCGTCGTGGGCGACCATTTCCTTCTTGTTTCCGGCAGCTCGTTTTGGGGCTAGTTTAATAACAGAAAAGCTGCACTGGCAGCTCGCAACGCAAACCTATTGTCTTCCACCTCTGGCACTCTCTCTTTCTCTCACAAATCTCTGTCATTGAGGTTGCCAGCTTCAACAACAAGTGGCATCAGAGCCTTGTTGGTGTTTGATCCGTACTAGGCGTTGGCCGTGTCTGATCCGAGATGACGGACAGCGACGACGAGAAGACAAAGAAAGAGTTGGAGGAGAAGAAGGTGGCAGCGGAAATGGCAACGCGGGAGAAAATCCTGGTGCGGCTCTCCACACAAGGAGGGTTAGGGGTGCGCGTCGTGCACACCTGTGGCGGCAGCATGCCACTGATGATGCTAACACGAACGAACTACACCTACTGGGCCCTCATGACTAAATTGCAGTTGAATGCTGATGAGTTGTGGCTTGTGGTTGAGACCAATGAAGGTAGGGACCGCGAAGACCGGCGCGCCATGGTTGCACTGATAAGGGGTGTGCCACCAGAGTCAGCGCGGACGCTGGGCACTAAGTCCACGCCAAAGGAAGCACGTGACACCCTCAAGACCATGCATGGACGCGGACGCTGGGCACGAATGCGCTGCTCTGAGTACGAGGGACTCCGGTACAAGGACGACGAAGTGATCGAGTAGTAAATTATGCGGATTTGGGCCATCATCGATGAGCTCGATGTCGTCTGTGATCCGGTGGGTGAGCACAAAGCTGTCATCAAGGTACTATGGATGGTACCTCGGGCTTACCGTGACATGGCAGTGGCGATCGAGTCACTTGTCAACACCAAACAACTCTCCTTGGAGGAGCTCTGCGGGTGCCTTGTTTTCATCGAAGAATGCGAGCGTGAGGCGGCACCAACATCTGGGGGCCGCCTGCTCCTCACTGAAGAGGAGTGATTTGTGCACCATAGGCAGCCTGACCAAGGCGGCAACTCATCTGGAAGAGGGCGGCATGGGCGTGGTAACTGAAAGCCAAAGGGCTTCCTAAGCGGCGGAGGTCTAGACCAAGGCAGTGGTTGAAGCAACGGAGGTTTAGCGACGCCCGAGCACAAGGGCGATTGCAACTACTATGGGATCCCAAGGCACTAGGCGAGAGAGTGCCACAAGAAGGCCAAGGACCGTGAGCAGCAAGAACAGCAGGCTCACATGGCGCAGGTCGACGTCGAACAACCTAGGCTTCTACTCACTGCCTGCGAGGTGGCAAACGTCACGAACGCAGTCACCCCTGCAGCGACATAGTCGGTACCACAGGAGACCTTCCTCAAGTAGGAGCACGACATGCCAATGGCCACGAACGACGACAGTTGGTATCTAGACACGGGCGCCAGCAGCCATATGACGGGCCACCGCTACATGCTCACATAGGTGGACGAATCCATGCGTGGGAAGGTGCGCTTCGGTGATGGCTCCGTGGTGCAGATCTGCGGGGTTGGGGTGGTAATGTTTTTGTGCAAGACAGGTGAGCACCGCACGCTCTCGAATGTCTACTATATCCCGCAACTCCAAATGAACATTGTAAGTCTCAGTCAATTCAATGAGCACGGTTGCAAATCCGTGATCGAGGGCGGCGAGATCTACCTCTATGACAGACAGCTCATACTTTTGGTGCAGGTGCGACGGATGAGACCATTTGTATGTCGTGCTTTTGGTGCAGGTGCGACGGATGAGACCAGTTGTATGTCGTGCCTCTGAACTTGGTCGCGCCCGTGTGTCTCCTCGCGGGCGGCATCAACGAGGCCTGGCGCTGGCACACGCACTCGGGCCACCTCCAATTCAAAGACCTTCACGATCTTGGCGCAAAAGGGGTGGTGTGTGGCATGTCAGCAATCCAACACATTGACCAGTTCTTTGAAGGCTGCCCGATAGGTAACATGCACTGCATGCCGTTCCTCCATGATTCGGAGCACGTGCTAGACCTCGTCCACAGTGACCACTTTGGCCCCATCTCCCTGGCGACGATGAGAGGGAACAACTATTTTCTTCTCATTTTTGGTGATCGTTGGTAGGTGAATGTGGCTGGAGGTTCTCAGGAGCAAGGACGAGGTGTTCCGTTTCTTCAGGAAGATCGAGGCCATAGTTGATCTGTGAGCGGCGCCAAACTCAGAGCATTACACATGGATCGTGGCGGTGAATTTAATTCTAATAAGTTCAACGCATACTGTGAGGAGCTGGGCATCCAAAGGAACACCACGATGTTAGAATTAGAGATATATTCCTGTAATCTCAAACTGATTCTATCTCTTCCTCTCCCGTAGCTTCTCCTATCTCCTTTGTAACAAACCAAATCCCCAAGAGATCGGTAAACTCCTTGTAAGCCACGGCAGGGGCCTTTCCTGCCTCAGATCAATATATACACACGCGGCTCCCTCACGAGGGAGTAGGAATGCTTCCCATCTAATATGGTATCCGAGCCAAGAGGTCTTGAGTTCAAGACCCGCTAACATGATATTAAATAAAACGATTCTGCGGCCTACATCGATCCACGTCTAAGGACTAAAATAGCCTAGACGTGAGGGGGAGTGTTGAAATATATTGCCCACCACCCTCCATCAGTTCGGACTTTTGGATGAGTTGGCTGGAGCATGAATTCTGTTGAAATATATTGCCCACCTCCGTCCATCAGTTCGGACTTTTGGATGAGTTGGCTGCACTAGTAGAAAACCACCAATCAGTCCCGGTTCGTAAGGGCCTTTAGTCCCGGTTCGGGAACCGGGACTAATGGGTCGTTACTAATACCTCAACCCATTAGTCGGTTCAGACACGAACCGGGACCAATGAGCCTCCACGTGGCCTGTCGCCGAGCCCGGTCGAGGGCCTTTGGTCCCGGTTGGTGGCTCAACCGGGACCAAAAAGTCGCCCGATGTCGCATTCCAAATGTCCTGGTTTTTGTTTTGTTTTTGATAGGAGGGGTTGGGGGTTTTGGGGGTTAATTTAGGTGTTTCTGTTAGCTAGTAATAGAGAGAAGTGTCCTCTCTTAATTATGTCCGTGCTTGCTCGGCGCCACGTAGTAAATATACATAAGTGATCGAGAGAACCATTCAGTCTGAAGTTAAGTCATGCATACCGAGTGATCGATCGACCTCGCCTTCTACGAGAGATTGGTCGAACAACAAGTTTTCTGGCTACATACATGTACAATCTATATAAGATCTCTTAATTACAAACCACTAGCATTTGAATTCAAGTTCCACATGGTATTCTCCGGCTTTCTTGATGGCGTGATCAAGAAAGAATCCGCCAATTCCTCTTGAATTGCTTTCATGCGATCTGGTGGTAGGAGTTCATCCGCATCTGCCAAGTCTAATTAATTTGAAGAAGGGGTTAATTAATACATATATATGAATGAAACTCAACAGAAATGATGGTGTAATAAAATGAAATTGCGAATATTATTGCTTACACACTTCATATTGTCTTCTAGAGTAGCCCGCTTGTTTTTCAATGTCGCGTTGTGGATGAACTACGCACACGTAGTATCCACGTAAATCATTCCTTCCTCCTGCCACAAGCACTTTACGAGAAATAGAGGTCAATCAAACTGATAATGAAGCATTATATAAATGGCATTGATGAAAGTATAGCTATAGAATCAGCGGAGATCGCGCCGATAGTACTTACTTTCGGGTATGTATATCGCAGCTCCTTGGCAGTCCGGAGCTTGTGCGGTGAACTGTTTCCAAACCCTGCAAGACAAAGAAAATATTTGTTATTACTTGAGATATCAGAAATGAACAAAAAGTTGCCGATATGGTGCGATAATGATCGATTGAACTTACTTGCTGAGCATTTCAGTCATGTCCGCATAGGTGCTGGGATCTTTCCGTCTGGAGTCTAAGAGCACAAGACTTGATTAATTGCTCTTTAACTGGCTTCTCCGGATCCTCCTCTGGCGGTAGGGTGAAATTTGCCTTCAGCTCATTCCAAAGATCTTCTTTCGCATATCATTGACATAAGACACCTCGGCGTCTTCATCCTTAGCAGGCTTATACCATTCTTTGGATCTTGATCGGGATCCTCTCCCTAACAAGAACCCCGTGACCGAGCGAAAATGCCTTCTTTGTCGGTTGGGTTCAATCGGTTCGCCGTCGGCGCGATTTCTATGATCTCAAACTTTTCATCCGAGCTCAACTTTTCTTGGGCCTCGTCTCCGTGCGAAGTTGTGCTCGATCCGAGGGCTAGAAATTATAAGGAAGAAAGACGACGATTACTTAATATGTGTACATATACCAAAACAATGGATGCATCAATTAACTTGTCAAGACGGGCTTAACTAATATATATATATACCTGGCGGACTCGGTTCGGTGACTCGGCTCGCACGGTCTCCTTCGTCTTGTACCTCCATTGTGTCACCGGAGCCATCACGAACATAGTCATCCTCTTGTACCGGCATTAATGAGTCGAAGCCATCATAATCATAGCCCTCTTCTTCATCCATCTGACCAACGGTGTCGATGAGAAATGACGCAACATCATCACTTCCATTTGCGATTATTTCCCCCAACATCGCTTCTGTTTCTTCGTCTCGGGAGTGCTCCATAGTTTCTGCAAATATTGACAACATGTCAATTATTATTCAACATCGTTTTCTCTCTAGGGTTTGGGTGTGTCCTCGAGAGTTTTGGTCGAGCGAGAGGGCCGAGGGGGCTGCTGCAGTTGTATCTAGAGGGGGTTAATTATATCGACAACGACGCGACATACATATACATATCGGGGAGGGGGTATTGGTACCACCCCCTCGTGTTTAAGTTTCTTCTTTCTCCTTTCCTTTCTTTCTTCTTCTCCTCTTCTTTTTCTTCTTCTCCCTCGAGAAAGGAAAATAATTAAGGAAAAGGAAGAAAAGAGGAAGAAGAAAGAAGGAAGAAGAAGAAGTAAAAGAAGAAAAAAAAGAGGAGAAGAAGAAAGGAATCACTACTGGAATCTAGGAATTTGCCATCAGCCAGCTCTTTGCCATCTGCCAGCTGATGGCAAAGAACTTCTTTGCCATCTGCTTAGAAAAAACAGATGGCAAAGAACTGACAGATGGCAAAGAACATGGTTGCCATCAGCCAATTCTTTGCCATCTGCCAGCAGATGGCAAAGAGGTAGCCAACTCCTGTTGCCGTCAAGGGGTAACGGTGTACCAGCCCCACCTCTTTGCCATCTGCCAGCAGATGGCAATGATTCTTTGCCATCTGCTAGCAGATGGCAAAGAGATGGGGTTATTATTTTTTTCAGGTAAAAAAAAACTATTCTCTCTACCCCTCCTCTCTCCCTCCTCTCCCTCTCTCCCCTCATCTCACCCACGCCGCACCACCCGCCGCCCAAGCTCCCCTTGCCCGACTCGGGCACCCCCGCCCCACCACCCCACCACCCGCCGCCGCCCACCATCCCACCACCCCCGCCGCCCGCGCCACCACCCGCCCCCCACCACCCCCGCCAAGACAAGCTCCCTTGCCGCCACCAAAGACCTCCAAGACAAGCTCCCGCCATCGCGCCACCGACTCCACCATCTCCTTCTCTCCCGACCCAGGTCAGGCAGGCATGATCGAGCTCCTCTCCCCACCCTAGGTCGGGGGGCGCAGATCGAGCAGGTCAGACCAGACCCGCCACCGGGCGCTTCCCGATCCGGAGCATCACCAAGGGCTTGAGCGATCTGGCGCACGGAGAGGAGCCTCGTGTGCCGCCGCCCCTGGTTCCCTCTTCTCTCTCTCTGCGCCCGGAGAGGAGCTCATCAAGCCAGTCAACCCCCACTTCTCCTCTCTGTGGCCGCCTTGCTTGGTCGATTCCGTTTGCTCCTCTTCAGCGTCACGGTTTCCTCACGCAGCGCCGCAAGAGACTGCCGTGTGGGTGCTCGCAGGGGTTCTTCCACTCCGCGCCTCCGCCCTGCCCCTCCAAAGTGGCCGATTCTTCCTATACTCCGGCACAAGTGGTAAGCTACTTGTTTCTCTCCTATGCTCTGTGTGCCCACGGCCATCGCGTCGTGGTAGATTTTGTGCTGGCCATGGATTTCGGATGTGGTGATGGAGTGTCCTGATATTTATGGAGTAGTGATGGCCATCACTTGCATGTAGTAAAGCTTTTAGAAATCTTGATGTTTATGGAGGGAAATTATCACTCAAACTTGCTCATATTGTGTCAATATAATCGAATAGTTGAAATGCCATATTGATGTGCTATATGCTACTCCATCTGATCCAAAATAAGTGTCGCGGTTTTGAACCGATGAAGTTACTTCAAAATCTGAGTCTGCGACACTCATTGTGGATTGGAGGAGTATATTATATGGCCATCTGAAAATTCCATGAGACACCTAAGCCTTGTGCATGTTTTGACTATGCATGGCTTACATACTTGACTTTCACAAAATTAACACGACTGCTATCTTATAGGCGACCAAGGGTATTTTGTGAGGCCTACAAGGTGGATCTGGTGACCACATTGGTAGTTTACTTATACATGATTTACTATCAAAGATGGAAACACCTTGTATACATGATTTACTGTCACATTTTGTTCATTGTTTACTCTCCTTCTACACTAGGTTACCAGTGAATGCACATGTGATGCATTTTTATTTCCCTCCATATAGGATACAATGTAAGCATTAAATATTTTGTCTATGATATTTTTGTATCGATTGCCACTGCCATGCTTCCTATCAATTTCCTCCGCCTCTTTACCTGCTGAGCTGATATTGAAGTCTCCGACTCGATTTCGCTCGCAGGGAAGAATTCTGTGGCTGGTTGCACTATCCTGACCGATGAGTTCCACAGTGGCATGCTGCTGGTGTCCATCACCAGCGACATGACAAGGACTGCCTTGAGCACCAGGATGTATGGCGTTGTGGCGCATCATGTTCTTGCTCAGTGCGAGTAGTTGGTTAACAAGTAGTTTTTTGTGTGTGTTTTGAGGTGGGTCATAGCCTTCGTGCCACGGCCATCTATGCATCTTGTGCTAGCCGTTGCTGGTCATGACGTTCTTCTGGACATGCTTGTGTGACTTTGGGTTTGGCTCTGATAGGATTTGTTTAGGCCATGAACTACTTTAGGAATCGAGTATCTCGTTAATTCTTCGGCCAACCTGCTCTATTTTAATCCAATCCTTCTTATGTTTGTTTGTGCAGATGTTTTAATCCATGCCAGCAAGGTCTTTGATGCAAATGTCAGCATGTTGCAGTCGAAAATAAATGTAGATAATCTTTATGCTCCACTTTCTACTCAATATATCTAATGAAACTTTTATGCATTCACTGATTACACATTAATTAGTTCATATAGCAGTTCGTAATTTACTATTTTGGAGATGGAATTAAAAAAGTTTACCCTATTTACCTTATGGACTCTCAGTTATCTTGCTTGCACGATAAGAATAATATCTGATGTCTCTTCTTGATAGGTATGATATATTGCTCTTCCTAATCTTTATCATTATGTAGATTGAATGATTTCTGCGACGGTTCATTATTTGTGCAATAGTTGTGTTTGTTGAGAAAAGCTTTGTTGTATATTTCTATTATTTCTACATGTTTTGTGTGTAGGATCTTTTCTAATTTCTCTTGACAAATTGTTTGATGAGAAACAAAGTATGCCAGCGATCTGGCTTGTGTACATACTATGGTCACCTGACGTTGTTTTCCCTATGTCAGATGCATACATCCAAGAAGCATACCATTTTATAAGTTCTTGGCTTCTTGCCCAAATATAATGACACGGTTCGAGTTGTGTTCTGCTCGGTCATATTCTTCTTACACTCATGTACTAAGGATCTCTCTTTTGTATCATCGACCTTATATTCCTTCACAGTAATATATATATATAATATAAGTGAAGCTCAAACTACCAGGAACAAAGATTGAAGCATGCAAGCAGACTTGCCAACATGGTGTTTTTAATGTACAGTGTCAGGGTAGAAAATCTTTCCAAGAGATTAAAGGGGGCGTTTTGGTCTTTACTTGCTGGAGCGCTTTTTGGGGTGATTAAAGGGGGCCTTTTGGTCGTCTTCACTGCCACAGCTAGGGCATCATCTTGTTATTTTCTCTCCAAGTTAATTGGCAGACCTTTGGTTTGCTGGTTGTGGCCTAAAAGATTGAGATATTTCCAGTCAGAGGTAATCTTCGGCTTTTAATAACAAACTGCTTACTGTATCTGCACTAGCAATCTTTTTCTTGAAAACTTCCCCCAACTGTTGAGAGCTTTCATTGAGAAACAGTAAAACGGGGCGAGCTATGCCCCTCCACAGCGATTTGACCTCATCAGCCCTTGAATTCCGCAAAGGAACGTACCGGATCGCTCAGCTATCCCACGGTGCACGCATGAGCCTTTTTATCTCGCCAGCCCTGAAGCGTCATGACGCGTCTATGGGCTACTACTCCGATGACCGACTTGGAGGTCCTCACGTTAAGCGGGCCGAGGAACCATCAACGGGCCCTCGGCTTCTCTTTTAATGTATGAATTGGGTGTTAATCTCTGTGGGCTTCTTTCATGTGGTTGTCTCATGGATCATGGCGCCCGAAGCGATGGGGCGGCGGGTTACTGGCGGCGGCGGCGGCAGGCGATGTGGAGCAGGTGGAGGTGCGGCGCCATCAACCATTCGAGAGTACGAAGAAGGAGGAGGAGCGCTTGATCCAATCGTTGCTACCCCACCCCCTGCCCATCTGTCCAACGCAGCAGCTTAGGAGGAGATGAGGGGTTGAAGAAGACATGTGATCCAATCCAGGTGTCCACCGCTGCACCCTCTGGCTGCAACATCTACAATCTCCTAGCGTCTGTGCCTTCCGTCATGGTAAGATTTCACTATGAATTGTTGCTAGGATCCCTGCATCATGGTACAGTTATTTGTTCTGCTCCAATTAACTCTCAGATCTTAGTTTCTGCTGCGAACGTTTCGCTGCCAGTTCCCTCTGGATGCACCACTCAGCTCCAAATTAATGGTCTACCAAATTGTTTTGGGTATGTGCAAGTAAAACAAGCAAACGACATGAGCAATTGTACCATGTAGCTTGGCAGTAACATCATGATTACAGATATAGATGTTGTTTGAAAAATGCAGTCCACCATGAGTACATATATATATGTGTATACACTGCTTCCCTGGAGACCCTGTTTCTACTGTTTTTTTTTCTTTACGGGCTGTTTCCATTGTTGCTCCTTCAGGCGTCTGGTTGTGAGCTCTCTTGAGCATTGGTGTGGCTGCCAGCGAGCACTCCTGGCGCTTCAGGCCTCGTTTAATTTTTCGTGTGATGTGCCAGGTCTAGGTGTGCTAGCCAGCTAGGCATCCATTTCTTTTCTTTGCCATTCGGTGAGGACGATTTTTATTTTATTCTGTTTTTGTAAATATTTGTACATTTGGCGATTCACACTATCTTAATGCTGTCTTCATAAACAATGACGCGCTCCCAGGCATATTTAAGAAAAAAAAAGGTTTTGCTTGGATTTCTCCATTGTAAATTCAACAGTTACCATTAGTTTGAACAACGGGTGGTTGTACACTTAAATCTTTAATGGCAGTAGGCTAAACATGGAGATGGATTGAGTGTTGTCATTAATTTTAATATGCTTCGATGAGAACATATAGCAAAACCTTCTTATCTTATGAATTGTCCTTTGTACTGACGGGTGATGCCATTATTCGCTATGGCCTTTCATCTAATGTATGTACTATAATTCAAAGGGAACAAATATTTATAATACCAAGATTTTATTTTCAAATTTTTATGTCATCTCATTCTTAAGTTGAACGGGGTGCGGCAACGCGCGCTACCACGTTCTAGTGTTCTTTATATCTGTGAAAATGAATTGATATAAGAAAAAATTAAATTAAATGGGGCAATATAGGCACTTTGCCATCTGCTGGCAGATGGCAAAGACTTTGCCATCGGTGGCAGATGGCAAAGAGGCCACGTGTCATGTTTGGGCTGGCCTATTTGGGCTCTTTGCCATCTGCGGCCAGATGGCAAATCTCTTGCCATCTGTTGGCAGGCGGCAAAGCATGTAACCTTGCCATCTGCCAAATAGATGGCAAAGCCTGACTCTTGCCATCAGCCAATAGATGGCAAAGCCACGAACTCTTTGCCATCAGCCAGCAGATGGCAAAGCCACAGGCTCTTTGCCATCAGCCAGCAGACGGCAAAGAAGCCTTTACCGGCAGGGTTTCGGACGACTGGTTTGCCATCTGCTGGCAGATGGCAAAGCCTTTGCCATCCGCCGACCATGCCTTTGCCATCTGCCATGGCAGATGGCAAACTGCCAGATTCCAGTAGTGAATAGAGGAGAAGAAGAAAAAATAGAATTTTTTTCTTCTATTTTTTCTTCTTCTCCTCTATTCCTTTCTTCTTCTCCTCTTCTTTTTCTTCTTTTTTCCTCTTCTTATTTATTTCTCCTCTTCTTCCTCTCCTCTTTTTCTCCTTTCTTCCTCTTCTTATTTTCCTTCCTCTCATTCTTTTTCTTCTTCTTCTTTCCTTCTTCCTTCTTCCTCTTTTCTTCCTTTTCCTTATTTTACTTTCTCCTCTACACTAACCTAAAATGCACTAACCTAAAATCGATCGATATCTACTAACAACCTAAATATAAAATTAATACATATATGAAAAAACATATATAAACAAAAAAAATGCTATGAACATTATATTCATACATACATATATATATAGCCACATCCATTCATCACATATATATATATATAGCTACCACATCCATATATACATTATATATACATATGAAAAAAATGCAATGAACAAAAAAAATACACTTATGAAAAAAATACTATGAACATGTACACATATATATACATACAAACACATATACACAAAAAAAATGCAAAAAAATGATATGGAGGAAAATGCAGGGCAGGGGCGGTGGGGCAAGGGTGTGCAGGCAGGCAGGGCGGCGCACTTGGCAGGCTGCAGGCGGTGGGGCGGGCGGTGGTGCAGGCAGGCAGGCGGCGTGTGCCTGCCGCTGCGAGACAGATGTATGGCGGCCGCTGAGAGACAGGCAGGTGGTGGCCGGTGTGCAGGGCGGCGGCATGTGTGGACGCGGACGGGAGAGGGCGCGGAGCGAGCTATGCTCCTGGGGCGGCGGCGGCGGCGAAGGCGAGTAACTGACAGCGTCGGCGGCGGCGGCAACAGCGGGCAGTAACTGACAGCGACGTCGGCGGCGGCGGCAACAAGGTGGTGGATAAAGGCGTCGGCGGCGGCGGCGGCGGAGGAGCGAGGCGTCGGGGAGAAGTGGGCGATTTGGCGGAAGCGCCAAGTCTTGCTTATATATACGACCTTTAGTCGGTTGGTGGCACCAACGGGACTATCTTCTCGGCCCGGTTGGTGCCAAACCGGGACCAAAACCTCTTTTTCGGCAGCCCAAAGGGCGGGAAGCTGTGACCTATGGTCGGTTGGTGGCACCAACCGACTAAAGGTCTCTTTAGTCGGTTGGTGCCACCAACCGGGACCATAAGGCCTCTTGTTGCCGCGTCGGGGCCAAAGTTTAATCCCACCTCGCTAGTTGAGAGGGCGCGATGGTTTATAAGCCCCACCGCCTCCCTCTTGAACTCCTTTGAGCTGCAGCTTACGGGCCTACTTGCTCGCCGTTGCTGTTGGACCTTCTGGGCTGCTGCGGGCTGAATCTGGCCCGAAATAGGGATACCAGTCGTATTGGGCCGTGGCGGCCCAAGAGGTGGCATTTTTTCTTGCTTTATTTAATTTATTTTGTTTCTACTTACAACAAAATACTTATTGTTGTTTTTTTGTTTTGTTTTCTGCATTATTTATTTTCTTTTGTTTTTGCTCTATTTTTAAATCTTTTTGCTTCTAGTTTTAGGAAAATTATAAACTTTCTGTTAGTGCCATTACTAATTTTCAAATTTGAAAACACTTTTTTGTTTTCTTTCTTGCTTTATTTAATTTATTTTGTTTCTACTTACAACAAAATACTTATTGTTGTTTTTTGTTTTGTTTTCTGCATTATTTATTTTCTTTTGTTTTTGCTCTATTTTTAAATCTTTTTGCTTCTAGTTTTAGGAAAATTATAAACTTTCTGTTAGTGCCATTACTAATTTTCAAATTTGAAAACACTTTTTTGTTTTCTTTCTTGCTTTATTTAATTTATTTTGTTTCTACTTACAACAAAATACTTATTGTTGTTTTTTGTTTTGTTTTCTGCATTATTTATTTTCTTTTGTTTTTTGCTCTATTTTTAAATCTTTTTGCTTCTAGTTTTAGGAAAATTATAAACTTTCTGTTAGTGCCATTACTAATTTTCAAATTTGAAAACACTTTTTTTTGTTTTCTTTCTTGCTTTATTTAATTTATTTTGTTTCTACTTACAACAAAATACTCATTGTTCTTTTTGTTTTGTTTTCTGCATTATTTATTTTCTTTTGTTTTTTGCTTTATTTTTTAATTCTTTTTGCTTTTAGTTTTAGGAAAATTATAAACTTTCTGTTAGTGCCATTACTTTTCAAATTTGAAAACACTTTTTTTTGTTTTCTTTCTTGCTTTATTTATTTTATTTTGTTTCTACTTACAACAAAATACTTACTGTTGCTATATTTAATTATTACGAGTGCCGAACCATAAGACATTAAAGCATTTCAAATAAACTCTGAAAAAGTTGAAAGTTGGCATGGTATCATAAATTGACCCACGACGTTGAAGACGGGGACGGGGTGTGACGAACCGCTAAACCTAGACAAATATGAAGGAAAATGAAGCTTGGCGGTCGAGCTTGGAGAGGAGAAACCTTAAGTAGTGTGGCTCGGGCATTCCATCGAACACCTTGTGTGCATATGAGGTGAGCTAGAGCACCACCAAGCCCTCTCCCCATCGGCCAGAAAAAACAGAGCAGTGTGCTCTGCTCTTGCGCGAGGGGGTATATATAGGCACCACCATTGGTCCCGGTTGGTAGCATGAAACGGGACTAAAGGGCTGCCTTTGGTCCCAGTTCGTGCCACGAACCGGGACCAATGGTGGTGGGCGAGAGAGAGGCCCATTGGTCGGTTTATACCATCAACCGGGACCAAAGGTCCGAACGAACCGGGACCAATGGCCCACGTGGCCCGGCCGGCCCCCGGGGCTCATGAATCGGGTCCGATGCCCCCATTGGTCCCGGTTCTGGATTGAACCGGGACTAATGGGCTGGACCGGCCTGGACCATTGCCCCCTTTTCTACTAGTGCATATAGGAAAGCCCTCAAATACAGTGTATGCTAGAGAGAAAGAACATGAAAAAAATATCCATGACGGTGTTTAGAGCACCTCCAGGCTACTAAACATCACGATCTGCCCACGTGGGCAAACTATCCGGCATGTACAAGTAATAGCTAGAAAATTATGTAGACCAACTCCACGTGTTGCTTTGCAATTTTTCTGATGCGTAATCCATTTTGGTTTTATTATTTTTACTTTTTCCCACGTTCCTGTTTAGTTTTATGACACACAAATTTCCCATATAGAAAATACAATTATTGATATATGCAGTTACTGTGTATTTTTTATTTACTTTTTATCTTTTCATTGTGTACTTTGAAGAGGTAAAATTAACTTTTTCAAAAAATTATGTGGATTTAAAATTTTCAACAAATATTTAAAATTATTGTGTAAATATATATCTTCATTCGGACCAGAAGGATACATGATTATGGTCTATCTTCGTTGTATTTTTGAAATACATAACTAATAAAAAAGTGACAGCATTGTATTTTTGAAATTATTCAACATATATGAAAATTACTATGTAATAATATTAAATTCTAGAAATGTATCAAAACATGTCAACCGTGTTTGTAGAATTGTAAGGATAATTTTAGACAGCAATCTTTTAATACTCGATGAACATATTCTAAAACTTGTTGAACTTGACGAATTTCTATAACATGTTATAACTTTTGAATAAATGTAAAACATTTTCCAAAAACATGAAATGCATTAGCGCTTTCTTTTAAGTTTATGGCAGTTGTAACTTTTTCTTGCATTTTCTTGCCCAAACGAGTACCATATATAAAAGAATGGCTTGAAGAGGTACATAGTAGCCAAAGTGGACTTTCGGAGCACGCTGGCCACTCGGCATGTTTTTTTTAAAGGTTAAAAGCTGTCACTTAAAAGTTCAGCTTTTTTTCGCACCAGAAACGTATGCATGTGCAAAATTTCGTACGAAATTATATGTTATAGTATGCCCTGCAATAAAGACAAGTTTCCAGCCAAATAACAGGCAAAAATTTGCATGTGTGTATCTTTTTTGTACCTCTCACATACAAACGTGAATTCTGATGGAAGTTCGCATAATATATTACACTTCTATGTGTGTACGTATAAAATATTTTGGATTTGTTTTTTGAGTTGTAAAAATCCAATTCTCTGAACTTAAGAGAAACAGGCACAATATGCCCGTGCTCCAAAGTTGCCTTTTGCACAGCAACGCCGTATATATAATTCGACCTCATGAAAGTTCACTGTGCATATTTTGGCGTGGTGGATAGCCCGTGCGTAAAATGCAACCTGCGACCGCGAGATATCAGCATGGATTCTAAATCATGTAATTTATTTTTACTGTTGGCTTTCATACGTGATTAAATAAAATATGAGGCGATTCCTCACGCGCGGGCTACCCAGCTCCTCCCATGCTCTCAGCCACTTATATGTAGGCCACCACCACGCTGACACACCATGCCGGCGTAGCGTACGCCCGGATACGGAATGAGGCATTGTATTTGCACAACCAGATAAGTTCGAGCATCAGTTTCATGTATTTTACAACTTTAGGCATCAAACTGACCGTGCCGAACAAGTTGAGGCACCCCTAGTGTATTTAACTCGTTTACCAAGCTATGAATCCAATTCATCTATACAGTCATGGAGTAGTACATGACAATAATAATTAGCTATACCAAAGACTCCAATCTTGGGTGCCTGCATATAAATAGTATGTGCACCAGCAAGTCTTCACATCTCAAATCTCATCCTGCGTCTCCCTTGTCCTTCTCTCTTAGCCTTGCATTTCTTGCTGTCTCCGTGACACAATGGCTCCAGGTTCAGCTGCTCTCGCTCTCAAGGTGGCCGCCGTCGTTGCTGTTCTCGCCATGCTAGTCCTGCCTTCCTTGGGGTGCTGTCGTTCACCCGCACCGCCGCCACCGTCACCACCACCACCAACTCCAACTCCCTCACCACCACCACCACCGCCAGCTCTCACACCACCACCTCCGGCGGTGCTGCTGCCACCAACCCCTGCACCCGCTCCAGCGCCGGGGCCGGGGCCGGGACCGGTGATACCTTGCCACGAGTGTTCTTATCAGCGCTGCTATGCCTTCGTTACCTTGAAATGCAGTGGTGAGTGTAACGCCGTTGAACGTTCCTGCAACTCCTGCAGGACCCAGGTGTCCACGCTCTGCAGGGCTGACAGAAACTGCACCGGCAGCTGCGATGAGTGCAACGATCGCATCAACAATTCATGCATTAGCGCCTGCACTACCCGATATTGTGACGCCTGCATGAGGGGGCGGAGCGGGGAGTGCCGAGATAACTGCAGCGAGCAGTGCTCCCCTCCCAACTGCATACCCTGGAATCCTCAGAAGTAGCTTAGATAGCTACTATGGCTAGCATGTGTTGCATTGTATGGTCGTGTCTGCTTGTGCATGCATCCATGAGTGTCATGAGTCATGTGTATGATAAGCTGTGAGCATAAGTGAACAATATGGAAGTTTTCGTTCGGTCTGATCTTGGCACAATGGTTTGATGCTACAATCCGCAAAATGTTCTTTGGGTCCAAATCTGCGAAGCAATCGATGGTTGTTATGGAACATCTGTGCGCCCGAGTTCGAAAAAATATGTCATGTCCATAGCATCTCTCTTCTCTATTACGAAAATCTTATCTCGACGCATTTCCCTTGAAATTTAGTCTAGAATAAGTTGCACTTTTGTTTGTGCATTCGTTGCATGATCTTACTTTCTCCCACAGCCCATATACCATATTTGTCACTCTAACTAAGCCTGTAAAGTCATTTGATTTTGCAAGTGGCTAGTACGTACTAATCATGGACGAGTACCTTTAGGGTACCTGCATGTGATGATATTTTCTCTCACAGGCAGCTCGGACGAGGACAGAACTTTGTGTTGCAATTCCGCAAGGAACTGCCTACAAGCTAATAAATGAAGCCATCAATGACACTGTTACTATGTTACTTTACACTAAGTTAGTAAGTTAGACTAGTGTCATATGCATGACACTAGTATAAATTACTCCCCACTATGACCAGCCTAAGGAAAAATGTCCCAGCATCCCATGCCACACTGTCATAGCAATCCCTTGCTCCTTGCTGATTCCGAGGAGCATTCCTATTTCCTCTCGAATGCCTTTGCAACTGTTGCCACACAAATTTTCTCTCCATGGGATCAATCTTAAGTCTAAGGGAATGGTCTCTTGAAGATCGATGAAATCTTGATGCTTTCCATATAATGAATACCTCATTTGATGGAGGGAAGATGGGGTGACAGCTGGAACTATATAAATAACTGACGCTATGGTTGGTGAGTCATAAGAGTCCTAGTTATGGTTTGCACGTACATCTGGCACCCATATATATTGGACTTGGCCTTGGCTTCTACTGTATACTTCATAGCATCTGGACAGAGCTGCCGTACCAACTTTGTCCAATGTACGAACTTGGCCTTGGCCTAGTTATGGTTGGTGGAGTATTAGATAGTTTTTAGTCACAAAGAGGGAGTAGTGCAATGAAGAAGTTGAGAGACTCCTAATGTCACAGTGATTTGCCTTTGGGAATGAGAAGCACCGAGAATTTAAGCGCCTCTCAACTTAGCACGCGCAGAAGCAACGATGACTTAACGTACTTCCACCGTAGTCTAAGATAGACGAGACTTTATACTGATTGGCCTCATAACTCACCGGAGTAGTCGATCGGTTCTAGCATGAGTAAGAAACATCTGCACAGCCGGCAGGGATCCGAGTGTTCGGGCGTTTAGACTGCAGGTAGGGAGCTCAAGAGTGGTGGCATGGGGCCTCAAGGGCCCTTCCTTGGCTGATTCAACTAGGATCTTGCCGGAGGAGGGTTCCGGGGTTCTCCTAACTTCTACACATGTCCCTATAATCTCCGTTCTTGGTCCTTGCTATCTCCTAACTTGGGCAGCACTCCACGGCCGGATTGAGGGGGCTGTCTCAACGGTGTCTCGGCCCTTTACCGTGATAGCTCGATGTGTTCAGCGCTATGGTGGACAGTGATTTCGCAAGGCGGCGCGCCGGTCATGTTCAGTAGTTTTCGTAGTCTCTTGTTAGGACCGACACATCTCCTGTTTTCACACTTGCTGTTGGGGTTGGTTGTACTTGTACGACTCGCTCTGCTACCATTTTATTTTTCTCTTGACCTTCATGTATGAGTGTTCTCTCATCACTTTGTATCAATTTAACCATTTGGGATCAGGGTGAATGCTTGCTGAGAGGACGAGAGAGAGAGCGCCTTGACCATCACATTTTCTTATTACTATTTAATTGATTGACATGTGCTCCCGATTTCGTTTCAAGTGAAACCAAACCATCCAGGATTACAATTCTTCACCTACAAAGCAGGCTAGCAAACTCTATAGCATCCCAGTTCTCATACAACGAACGAACGTCAGAACTGAACCCATAGCAAAACAGACCTCTGCTATGGAAGAACACACAACAGGCTAGCAAGCTTCACATTTACAAAGCACTAGGAAAAGAAGAACGACTACCACTAGCTATAGCTGTTGGGGCAGGCAGGTAGGTAGGTAGTCTAAAGGTATTCAGAGCAACTCCAACCGGACGGCCAAACGAACGCGCACATTGTCCGCTTTTAGTTTGTTTGGGTCGGCCAGACGGACGTGCGCGTCCGTGTTTTGATTTCAGTCAGCGCGTGCACCTAACGGGAGGCATATCCATTTTTGCCCCGTGATCGAATTAAACTTAATAAAACATAATTAAACATAAATGTCCGGTCAACCCCCGGCCAAAGTCCACCTAAACAATAAGTAAACTTAAAAAAACGCTAAGCGCCCGCCTTGCCTTTGCCCTTGACGTCGTCGTTGCCGCTAGTGACGTCGATGGTAACGGGAGGCGGCCCAGCCCAACCGAGCATGGCTTGATAGGCCGCCAGGACAGCCTCCTCCAGCATTTGATGCGGCGGCGACATTGCGGTGATGCGGGCGTGCTCCTCCTGAAGGCGCAGTGTTTCCTTGTCGCGGCATAGCTGTTGCTCCCGGCGCATCTGCCGTTCGCTGTCGGCCCCCTCCTCGGCGAGCCAATGCGCCTTCCACCGCTAAAGGTGGGCCACCTCCTCTTCGGGTGTGGGGGTGTAGTAGCAAGGAGGCACGCTCACCCACTCGTGGAGCTCGCTGGTCCATGAATAGGAATCCTAGGGCCAAGTGGGCGGCGGCGGTTACCGCTTTCACATGGGCGTGGGCTCATGCTCCGGATCCACCTCAGCCTAGGGCTCGACGAAGGGCGGTAGCGACGACAGTGGCGGCATGAACAACGGGGTCTGGACAGAGTCCCCCGCCGCCGACAAGGCAAGAGCGTGCTCCCGCCCATCCCAATGGGCATCCTCCTCGAGCCGACTCTCCTCCAGTGTGCACTCTAGAGCCTCCTCGAGGGCGGCTTGGTACTCCGCCTCCTCATCCTCTGGCAATACCTGTACGGAGGAACTCGTGGTCGATGTGGACGTCTGCGGCGGCGCTCTTCCTCATGCTCCAGCGCAAACCAGCACTCCCTGTTGGGCGAGTACGGTGCGTAGGCACGCATCACGCGCTGCTCCTGCGTAAGGAGCACGCGTCGCCGGCAAACCTCCTCGGCGTGCACCGGCGCCGAGCGCGGAGCTGCCGGAATGGGGATGCCCTGCTTGTCCAGATACCCGCCGTGCGGCAGGTTGAGATCCGGATACTCCAGGGGGCGACGGTACTCCCAGTTTCACAGACGCACTCGATGCCAACCGCGTCTAACCGCTGGCGGCATAGGAGGAAGAGCTCGCGCCGGCGCTGAACCTCCCATCCCCTACCCCTTCCTGCCGAAGAAGCCCATGGGTTGCTACGGTTTCGAGGTGGCTGGTTGGCAAGGATTTTCTAATCGCCGGCGAGGAAGCAAAGGTGACCAGATGTGGACCGAAAGTGGATGAGTCCAGCCCCGTCGCACGCTCCCATTAAAAAGGACGGGCACACGGCGCTTCCAGACACTGCCAGACAGGCCCTCGGTAGGTGGCCGTGTTAAATACGACCGCATGCGGTGGTTGGACGGCTGACATGTGAGGCCGCGGTGGACATTGAGGGACGCGTGATGCTTCGTGCCCGCGCTGATGAATTTCATGCGCAAATTTGGGCCTAAAATACGTAGGCGCGGATGCATTTTAAATTTGAGACGCCGTGTTGGGCCGGCATTTTTGTCCGCCGCGACCCAAATGAATATGGGCGGAACGAAATGGGTTGCCCGGTTAGAGTTGCTCTCACCGCTGCGCCCACTCGAATCAAAACAATTTGTATACAAACTGTAGTCGCTTCATGGAGTGCCACCCCGACGCGGGCCACAACCTACAGCCGAGTTGGTTTTTTTACGGGGTAAAGCAACTTTATTCATATCAAAGTCCATAAAGAGCGGGATACATCTAGTATCATTGGGTTGGTCTAGCCAGATGTGGTGCCCCATGGCCTTGGCGACTGTGCTACACGTCCATGGGCCGTTGCATCATTTGGGTGGCGTCATTTAGGCCACACGGACCTAAAGGAATTGGTTAAGTTCGGGAGGATGCATGCGCGCGTGACCACCAACACGTGCATAGTTTGAGCGAAAGAAAGAAAGAAAGAAAACGCCCCCGCGTCGCTCCCGTGCGAGTGACACGGGCGGACTCTGCAGCCCTAGCCGCCGCCGCCAGTATCCTGGTCACCCCTCTCCGCCGCCGCCGGAGGACGCCGCAAGGCGAAGCCTCGCGGCCGACGGCGGCGGCGGGGGACCTTGCTCGTGGCGCTGGGGGGCACTCGGCACAGCGGGCCGTCTCCCGGTTATCTACGCGTTGCCATGGCGCTGGTGTCCGGATCCGCCCGATCTGATGCGTCCGGCTCTGGCTGCCATGGTCTTCACCGGTGAGGGTCTGGATCTAAGGCGGCGGCTTCGCTGGTGCGGACGGCGCTCCTCCGGCGGCGGGGAGTGCTCGTCGGTGAGGTAGGCCGGATCCCCTCGGCTGCGCGGGCAGCGAGGTTCCGGTGGGCGCTGGTCATGGCGCGGGGAGGCCCCGGACTTCCCTCGTCAGATCGGAAGCGATCTGGTCCGCTCGTGATGCATGACCTCCGGCCGGCCTGGATCTCTGGTGTGCACGCGCCTGCTGATGTTGTTGCTGGTTCGGAGGTGGCGGCAGGGTGCTTGGCCAGGGGAAACCCTTGGCCGCCGGTGGCGGTCACGGCGTCGATGGCGTCCCGGACGCCATTCCCTCCTTGGTGGCGGCGCCGAGGCTAAACCTCCCCTGACTCCCCCCTTCCCCTGCGCCCGGGTGAAAACCCTAGCCCCGATGGCTAAGCGGCGGCGGCGCCACAGCGTCGTCACCTTCTTGAAGGCGCCGACTTGGGCATGGGGATGCTGGGTGTGCATGGCGAGCTTGTCTGGTTTCTGGTGGCGGCCCGTCTGATCTACCGCGTCGCAGCTCCGGGCAGTGTCTCGTGGCTGCGGTGCTTCTTTTCCGGCCGTGTCTTCGATGGGGACCTCGCCCCCTCCTCACCTTGTACATGCCGTGGTGGAGCGGTACTTCATCTCACTCATTGATGGCGGCGAAGATCGGTGGCATGGCGCTGTGGAGGCTCGCCGCCCGATGCACGGAGATGGACTCACGCAGGTGGAGGTAGCTGTCTGGCGTCATGGTGACGTCGATGGCGGAGTGGCCTACACAAGGTAGAAGACTCAATATATTCTGAAGACGGACCTGTGGAAGATGGCTGCGACGACACAAGAGTGTGTCTGACCGGATCGTGCCCCAGACCCGGTATGTGGCTCGGCTGGGGCTTTCGGCTTTTGATGTTAGGTTTAGGTGAGTGGTTTGGGTAGTGGCCCAACTAGCATCCCTTCATCATATGAATAAGAGTAGCAGCATATGTTGCCGAGATGGTGGATTCAGGAATATTGTCTGTAATACTTTGTAAGGTCCTCGAGAATAATTAATAAAGTGGCCGTATGCATCTCCCAGATGCAGAGGCCGGGGGTCATCCTCCTTTTCTAAAAAAACGTGCATAGTCTGAGCGCATGTAGACAATGAGATATCCAAATTTTGTTGGGTTTGACTTTTCTGGTCATGCCTGATCTTTTTTGAGAGGCATATGCTATGGCTACAACAATTGGTTTTAGAATTCGTTTTACAAATGCAAGTACTCAGGCATGTACATGCAGTTTTGTTGAATCTATAATCTATAATACCTAAATAGTTCATCCCCACTAACCTATTTCTCTTGACATGCAAGCTATCCAAGTCATCATACATGCCCCACACCCCACTATCCTATTTCTTTTCACATGCAAATTATCCAAGTCATCATACATGTCCCACACATGCCACCTCATACAAAAATAATAATCATCATGCCCTACATATTCCACCTCAGAAAATTCCATCAAATCCTGCGATACAACTTCTACCAACACGGTATTCCGGTTGCGCCCGCATGCATGGTTCTTTAGTCTTCTTCTTTCCCCGGGCCGTTCCTCTTCCAATTCCACCAGTAATCACCATTAAGTATGTACTCATCTTGCCTTCTCCTTTCCGTCTTCCAACTCCATAGATCTCAGTGTCCACTACCATCATGTGCCACCATCAACTTCTGCGGTCCGGCCACACCATTGCATGCCTCTGCGAGCCATCTCAAACTTTTAGGGATTGTTCCTCTAGAATTCTCAACCCTTTAAGAGAGGATTGAACCTAACGAGTCGCCCTCAATTTTTTGCCAGGGAAGTGGATGAGGTCGATCGAGAAGGGAGCAAGACGATGAAGATCGGCAGCGCTTGCAGGCATCCTTGCAGCGGCCGGCGATAAGCGGTGGTTCTGTACAGGTAGGAATGTCACGTCCGCATGCTCAGTTTCAACCAAGAAATTAGACAAGGGAATGATAATTATGGATCTAAAAAGGAAGATCAGTTTCTGGTTGGTTCTTTTTTGTGCTTAATTCGAAAGGAGGCTCCCTTCACGTCATGGACGAGGTCCCCTAGGGCGTATGTGTGCTTCCATCGTTGAGTGGACAAAACGAAGTTCTCGGCCAGTTGTTCATCCCTTTAAGGAAGCAACAGATAATGCATTGTAGGCTGGGTTTGATAGTTGTTGTGCCTTTGGGGTCCAACTGAGCGTAGCCTGTGGCTTGTGACCAGGACTGGGCTCTCGACCAAGTGCTCGGTTCAGCAACCTCCGTCAACAGCAATTCGGAGTTAGACGATTAATTCATTCGCACGCAAACATCGACGAGGGCGACAGCTCGGACGGAACCCCAGCCAACGCAGCGCCGCGCCGGACGGCGGGATCGATGGCGCCATTGTACGCACATACACGCAACTCCGTTCTCCTGCTATCCCGGCTCAAGCACACCACCTGTGGCACGAGGAGCGCAGCAGCACAGTTTGGTGCAAGCACCTGGGCAGAGAGGCGTTCCTCCAAACTATAGTTGGGCTTGACAAAAGGTGGATTGGAAGGACGCCAGCAAAAGTACAACTTTTTCTGATTATTTTTGTGTGTTACTGTCAAATGTATGAAGTTCAGATTTTATTGTTACAACTGTGTGAATTGTATATCTTAGATACAAACTATTTGGGATTTTTGCATCTTATTCTTTCAGTGTTAGAGTACACCTTTTTTTACCCTGCAAAAAATTAGTATACTTTCTTTTTTGTAAACCTTACCTCAAATTGGATCGGTCCTCCGCCACTGTTTTCAGTTGTGATTGTTTCATGCCTGATGAGATGGAATGTCAAGGAGGAAAGTGTTATGTAAGCATCAAAATAACCTTTGTTTTTTCATTATTTATTGAAGGTTACAAGTGAAGATGGAAGTTCCTAGGCTCCACACCAGTTGGAGATATCTCAGTTAAGTGAAGCCAAGAGCATATTGGGTTTCTAAGAGATTGTTACTGTGGTATGGAATTTTCACCCCTAACTAAACTTTTCTTATCACTTTGTGCAACAAAGCATCACCCTTTGGAGAGATCAACGTTTTAAATGAGGTGTCAGTGCTGCATTAGGATTTCATGTGAAAATTGAGATGATTGGGATATGTTATTTAAATTGTTTTGAGTGATCATCTTTAATCATGTTGCAAGTTTTTTTTACCGATATCCAAATGATGTTTCACTTTAGCACTTGACTAATATAGAAGTTCCTACCGATTTTATTGCAGTTGCACCCGTCGTTGACTTTGGGGTAAATTCCATATGTCCCGCAGCAACGCGCGGGGACTCATCTAGTTTTATACAATGCCAAGCCACTACGTACTCTGAACAAGGACCAACATTCAGTACTCGTACGTAGCAGTAGGTGCATGCGATATTTGATTGATGGAAGGTCACATACACCAGATCTATTATTTCTTAAGTAGTAGTATTCCATTCCACGTGCTGGCCTCTGTGTGTGCCAATAAGATGCTCGCCGCTACTAACACAATCTATAAATAACAGCCTTGTACACAGGTGGTAGAACCAACACTCGAGCAACAATGGTACAGGTTAGATAGTATGCGGCATCATGCATGTGAGTGTCATAGACTATTCCACGGCAAGATCTTTTTTCTGCGGGAATGAGATGCATTGGGAATTTTAGCTGATGTTGGTCAATTGCAGAAAGTAGTGCATGAACTACTTGTTGCACACCCCTCTGGAGTTGTGCGAGCATGAGTTTACCCAGGCCGGCGACCGTCCCAAGAAGGGCGTGTTAAACGTTGTATTGTCACGGTATTGTATAAACCGTGTAGTAGAGGACTGCGTGCGTGTGTTTGTTGTAAACGTGTTGGGCAAGTTAGGATCGATCTCAATCTAGTCTGTTAGTATTGTACCTACGTTGAGATCGATCTACTCCAACGAACCATGTATATCTGATTGGCTTCGGCCTCTATATAACACGCAGCCGTCCCTACCTAGGGCATACGCTTCCAGCTATTTTCACATGGTATAAGAGCCAATCTCTTCCTTCACATCTATGTCCATCGCCAGCTCTTCTTCCTCCGCTGCCATGGCTGCTCCCTCCCTCGCCGCTGTCGGGCACACCATCACCGAGAAGCTCACACGCGACAATTTTTTGTTGTGGAAGGCCCGGGTCCTCCCACACATCCGCATCGCTGGTTTGATGGGCCACCTCGATGGCACAATGGCAGAGCCCATTGCCGTTCTGATCGCGGAGATGGAGGTCTCCGGGAAGAAGGAGGTCACTTCGACCCCCAACCCTGCACATGGCGTTTGGGTCATGCACGACCAGCAGGTCCTTGCGTTTTTGCTCGCCTCCCTCTCACGGGAGGTACTTCTTTAGGTCCACGACATCCCAACGACCACTGGAGTCTGGACATCGATCCTCGCCATGTTCGCGTCGCAGTCCCGTGCGCGGGGTATCCAGCTCCGCACGCAGCTCTTCAACACCAAAAAGGGCGACCTGTCTGCCACCGCCTACTTCGCCAAGATGAAGGGCCTCGCCGATGAGATGGCGGCGGCTGGGAAACGCCTTGACGAAGACAACCTTGTCTCTCATATCCTCGGTGGGCTGGACTCGGATTACAATCCGTATGTCGCGGCCCTCTCTGCTCGCACGGACCAGACCATCGGTCTTAGCGAGCTGTACGCGCTGCTGCTCTCGGCGGAGGCGCGGCTGGACTCCCAGAACAGCACCCACTCCGGCTACTCCATCAACCTCGCCTCCAAGGGGGTCGTGCCCAGCCTGGTCGCTCCTATGCTGGTAATAGCGGAGGAGGTGGATCACACCCAGAAGGTGGGAGTGGTGGCCCTCTCAAGTGCCAGATCTGCAAGAAAGACGACCATGGCGCATGGAGCTGCGCCAAGCGCTTTGACAAGAGCTTCAACAACAACCAGAAGCGCTATGGTGGAGGTGATCGCCATGGTGGAGGTGATCGCCAAGGTGCAGGTGCTCGTTCTGTCAACACAGCTGCTACAACCTCCTATGGCGTAGATACCAATTGGTATCTTGACACCGAAGCCACTAATCACGTGACCGGAGAGTTGGAGAAGCTCCACGTATGTGATCGCTACACCGGGCCGGAACAAATCCACACCGCGAGTGGTCAAGTTATGGAAATTACACATGTTGGTCGTTCGCTTCTTCCCACTCCACATGATCCTCTTAAGTTGAATGATATCCTCCATGTTCCTAGTAGTGCCAAAAGCCTTCTATCTGCTCATCAACTTACTAAATATAATCATGCATATCTTGTCGTTTACCCTGAGTTTGTTTCTGTTAAGGATCAGGCCACGAGGAGAACCATTCTTCACGCTCCGAGTAAGGAGGGGTTCTATCCCTTCACTGACCAACCGGCTTCCCATGGACGTCACATGCTTGGAGTTGTCAAGCCATCTACCTCTAGGTGGCACCGACGTCTTGGTCATCCATCCATACCGGTGGTCCAGCAAATTCTTCGTAATCATAGTCTTCCAGTGTCCAATAAAAGTGATCACCATCTTGTTGTGATGCATGTCAAATGGCGAAGAGCCATCAATTACCATACCCTCGTTCGACTAGTAAGTCTCAAGCTCCTTTAGAGCTAATTTTTTCTGATGTATGGGGCCCCGGGCCTCTTTCTGTTGGTAGGAAAAAATATTATGTCAGCTTCATAGATGATTTCAGAAAATTTACTTGGATTTATCTTATCAAAAATAAGTCTGATGTGTTCCAAAAATTTCATATCTTCCAACAACATGTTGAGCGTTTATTCTCTCGCAAAATTCTAGCCATGCAAACCGACTGGGGTGGCGAGTATCAAAAGTTGAATCAATTTTTTGAGCGCATTGGCATCACCCATCATGTGTCATGCCCCCATGCCCATCAACAGAACGGTTCCGCTGAACGCAAGCACAGACATATCGTGGAGGTTGGTCTCTCCCTACTCGCTCATGCTTCCATGCCTCTTAAATTTTGGGACGAGGCTTTTCGCACAGCGGTTTATCTCATAAACCGTATTCCTAGTCGGGGCATACACAATGAAAATCCCCTAGAACGTCTCTTTGGAACGAAACCCAACTATTCTTTTCTTCGCATTTTTGGTTGTGTGGTTTGGCCTAATTTGCGTCCCTTCAACAAACACAAACTTGAGTTTTGGTCCAAGCAATGTGTATTTGTTGGCTACAACACCCTTCATAAAGGATACAAGTGTCTTGATGTCTCCACGGGTCGTGTTTACGTTTCCCATGATGTTATCTTTGATGAACATGTCTTTCCCTTTGCTGCATTGCATCCAAATGCAGGAGCACAACTTCGTGCGGAACTTGTTCTTCTTCCATCCACACTTCTTAATCCTTCAAGTCTACTTCATCGGGAGGAAGTTCGTAATTAGATGTTGATTTCCAATACTATTGATGCTAACAATGTGCAGGAATCTGATGAAAACAGTGCAGAAAATAGTTATGATTTTATGCAGGCCACCTGAGCTGGATCCAGTGCCACAGAAAATCCGGGCGGCACAGGCTACGGGGTGAATTCCCCTGCTGGATCGCCCTCAGGATCGCATGTCTCAGTGCCTGGACGCGGATCGGCGGCGGGATCCGTGCGCCAGCCAGTGGGCGACGCGACGGGGGCGGGCCACGCGCTGTCTCCCACCCGGCCAGGCCACGCGCTGCCTCCCAACTGGGCCGCAGGAGCGGCCCACATTCCTGCGGGTGGCGCTTCTTCATTGGTGGACTCGGGAGATTCCTCCCTGGGCCCTGTCCTGTCGCCTGCGACCAGGACTTTTTCGCTGGACGCAGCGGAGGAGGATGTCCACCTGGCAGCTCCTGATTCGCCTCAGATCTCTACTGATTCAGCTGTTGTTTCCTCTGAGTCTTCTGCAGTTCAGCGGATCCAGTAGCGCCTACTGCCACCTCCGACTGTTCCACCATCATGGGCTTCTTTTTGTGCTATAGGTGAACCCGAAAATTTGAAGGAGGCGCTTGATCATCCAAATTGGAAACAAGCCATGAACGAAGAGTACAGTGCATTATTGAAAAATCAAACTTGGCATTTGGTTTCGCCAAGTAAAGGTAAAAATGTTATTGACTATAAGTGGGTGTATAAAGTCAAGAGGAAGTCTGATGGCAGTATTGACAGGTATAAGGCACGTTTAGATGCAAAGGGATTTACGCAACGTTATGGCATTGATTATGAGGATACATTTAGCCCTGTAGTTAAGGCTACTACTATCAGACTCATTCTCTCTATAGCTGTTTCGAGGATCTGGTGCATGCGACAGTTGGATGTGAAGAACGTGTTTTTGCATGGTGTTCTGTAAGAGGAAGTGTTTATGAAGCAACCTCTTGGGTATGAAAATCCAAACGCACCACAGTTTCTTTGCAAACTTGATAAAGCATTGTATGGACTCAAGCAAGCACCCCATGCATGGTACTCTCGCTTATCATCCAAGCTTCAGTCTCTTGGCTTTCATCCTTCGAAGGCAGATACATCGTTATTCTTTTATTGTCGACATGGGGTAACCATTTTTATGCTTATCTATGTTGATGATATAAATGTTACAAGTTCATCATCTGAGCAATTGAAGCCCTTCAAGGATCTTCGCATGGATTTTGCCCTTAAGGATTTAGGGGATCTGCATTACTTTCTGGGTATTGAGGTAACATCTATCAAAGATGGTATTTTGTTGTCACAAGGAAAATATTTACTAGATTTGCTTAAACGTATGGGTATGAAGGGTTGCAAACCAGTTGCCACACCCCTACCTACATCAGAAAAATTATCACTTTATGATGGTGAACCTCTTGGAGGGGAGGATTCTACCAAGTACAGAAGTATAGTAGGCGCCTTGCAGTATTTGACTTTGACTAGACCAGATATTTCTTTCTCGATGAACAAAGTTTGTCAGTTTTTGCATGCTCCTACTACTGTACATTGGACAACTTCAAACGAATTATTCATTACTTGGAGGGGACACCCAGTCATGAGCTTAGAATGGGGAAGTCAGATTCTATGTTGGTAAGTGCCTTTTCAGATGCAGACTGAGCAGGATGCCCTGATGACAGAAGATCCACTAGTGGTTTTGCAGTGTTTCTTGGAAGTAACTTGGTGTCTTGGCATGCCCGGAAACAGGCCACTGTGTCACGTTCTAGTACAGAAGCTGAATATAAAGCACTTGCTAATGCCACTGCTGAAATTATTTGGGTTCAGAACCTTTTGACAGAGTTGGGGGCTAGTCATCCAAAGTCAGCTTCTTTATGGTGTGATAATCTAGGTGCCACTTATTTGTCTGCAAATCCTATCTTTCATGCTAGGACGAAGCATATTGAAATTGACTATCACTTTGTTCGAGAGAGGGTAGCAAACAAGTTGTTAAATATCAGGTTCATACCGACTGGTGATCAAGTGGCAGATGGGTTTACTAAACCTCTTACAGTACTTCAGCTGGAGGTTTTTCGGTGCATTGTCACGGTATTGTCACGGTATTAAACGTTGTATTGTCACAGTATTGTATAAACCATGTAGTAAAGGATTGCATGCGTGTGTTTGTTGTAAACGTGTTGGGCAAGTTAGGATCGATCTCAATCTAGTCTGTTAGTATTGTACCTACGTTGAGATCGATCTACTCCAACGAACCATCACTAGTAGAAAAGGGGCCAATGGTCCAGGCCGGTCCAACCCATTAGTCCCGGTTCAATCCAGAACCGGGACCAATGGGGGCATTGGACCCGGTTCGTGAGCCCTAGGGGCCGGCCGGGCCACATGGGCCATTGGTCCCGGTTCGTCTGGACCTTTTCGTCCCGGTTGGTGGGACGAACCGGGACCAATGGGCCTCGCTCCTGGCCCACAACCATTGGTCCCGGTTGGTGGCATGAACCGGGACCAAAGGCAACCCTTTAGTCCCGGTTCATGCGACCAACCGGGACCAATGGTGGTGCCTATATATACCCCTCAGCAAGAGGAGAGCACTTTGCCTGCTTTTTTTCGGGCGAGGGGAGAGGGCTTGGTGGTGCTCTATCTCACCTCCTATGCACACAAGGTGTTCGATGGAATGCCCGAGCCACACTACTTAAGGTTTCTCCTCTCCAAGCTCGACCGCCAAGCTCCATTTTCCTCAATATTTGTCTAGGTTTAGCGGTCCGTCACGCTCCGTCCCCGTCTTCACTGTCGTCGATCAGCCGCGCCGATCTCATCGCCGGCACCACCGTGGTGAGCCTCTTGTTCTTATCTTCTTTTTGAAAGGAAAAATATTCTTACTTGTATGTTTAGATAGATACTTGTATTTACTTTTATTATTGCATCTTATATAGTGCGATGGTTTTGGTATCCGCCCCCGTCGGCCCTTGTCCTGTCTATGATTCGAATGTGGTATATATTATCTTTTCATAACTATTGGTTCATTTATTGTTTATGACAATTATGCCGACCAATGTGACATAGATTTTATTTATCTAGGAGGTTGTTGAACCGAAAATTCCAACCGACCCTATTGTCGAGAGGTTAAATTTAGTTGAAGAAGAAAACAATTTGTTGAAGGAAAAGATTAGAAAAATTAAGGAGGAGAAGATGATATTAGAGTTGCATGTTGCGGATGTCGTCGATGATCACAAGATCAAGATGGATGCAATGCGCTTGAAGATTAGAAAGATTAGAAAATATGCCATTCATACCGAGGCTTGGTATCATTCTGCCGTTGGATCAGTTGTTACATTGGTTGCGATTATGATCGCATTTGTTTTCGCATTGAAATGTTTTACATAGTTTCAGTGTATGGTTTAATTAATTTAGATGCTCTGCAGAGCTTTATGTTGTTAGATGAGAACTATGTATGTACTTTGGTTTTAATGTGATGATGAACTTCTATTAATTTGGTCACTTAATTATCTATTCATGATGTTCTGTAATGATTTTTGACACATAATTATATATAATGCATGCAGATGAACCGCAATGGATGTACGGTTCAAGACACACCTCCGAGTACATTAAGGGCATGCATGATTTTCTCAAGTGGCTGAGGCAAACAAGCAAAATGGTTTTATGTGTTGTCCATGCCCTATATGTGGGAATCTGAAGTCTTACTCGACCGGAAAATCCTCCACACCCACCTGCTTTACAAGGGTTTCATGCCACACTATAATGTTTGGACGAGGCACGGAGAAATAGGGGTTATGATGGAAGACGGCGAAGAAGAAGAGTACGATGACAACTATGTGCCCCCTGAATACGATGATGCTCCTGAAGATCAAGAGGAACTAGACGATGTGCACGATGATGCTGCAACGGGCGAAGCTGCTGAAGATCAAGAGGAACCAGACGATGTGCCCGATGATGATGATCTCCGCCGGGTCATTGTCGATGCAAGGATGCAATGCGAAAGTCAAAAGGAGAAGCTGAAGTTCGATCACATGCTAGAGGACCAAAAAAAGGGTTGTACCCTAATTGCGAAGATGGCAACAAAAAGCTCGGTACCATACTGGAATTGCTGCAGTGGAAGGCAGAGAATGCTGTGCTTGACAAAGGATTTGAGAAGCTACTAAAAATATTGAAGAAGAAGCATCCAAAGGATAACGAATTACCCGACAGTACATACGCAGCAAAGAAGGTCGTATGCCCTCTAGGATTGGAGGTGCAGAAGATACATGCATGCCCTAATTGATGGATTCATGTACCTAGGGTAGGGTCATAGGCCTGATCTAAGTACCCTACCCAAGGACACCCTTAGAAGAGGTCACCTTCCAGTCGACCTACGAGGAACCCACTCGACTGACTTGAAGGACTCGACCATGAAGATTCACTCGACCACCAGAAGGTCAAGAGGCACTCTGCACTGCAACGGCCTGTAATTGAATAGACTTTATGGTAGTTAAGACACTTTATGTGGGGCGTTACCAGTAACGCCCCGGACTTAATGTACTTTAAACCCTCCATTACGTGGGCTGGTAGGGGTCCTGGCGCACTCTATATAATCCACCCCCCTCCACAGGCAGAAGGGTTCACACCCCTGTAGCACATACACATATAATCCACTCGACTGCCTCAGGGCTCCGAGACGTAGGGCTTTTACTTCCTCCGAGAAGGGCCTGAACTCGTACATCGCTTGTGTTTACAACCTCTCCATAGCTAGGACCTTGCCTCTCCATACCTACCCCCCACTCTACTGTCAGACTTAGAACCACGACACTAATGACTGCATCCTCTACCGCGGTGCGTACAAGGATCTGAACGCATGCCCGGTAAGTGGTGCATTACGATATAAGATCAGACGAGATGACCCTGGTGATGTTTACGGCGAGCCCCCTAGGAAGAGGGTTCCTGCGAAGGTGATGTGGTATGCTCCTATAATACCACGGTTGAAACGCCTGTTCAGAAACGGAGAGCATGCCAAGTTGATGTGATGGCACAGTGAGGACAGTAAGAAAGACGGGAAGTTGAGAGCACCCACGACGGGTCGCAGATGGAGAAAAATCGAGAGAAAGTACTGGGATAAGTTTGCAAGTGAGCCAAGGAGCGTATGATTTGCTTTAAGCGTGGATGGCATTAATCCTTTCGGGGAGCAGAGCAGCAATCACAGCACCTGGCCCGTGACTCTATGTATGTATAACCTTCCTCCTTGGATGTGCATGAAGCGGAAGTTCATTATGATGCCAGTTCTCATCCAGGGCCCTAAGCAACCCAGCAACGACATTGATGTGTACCTAAGGCCATTAGTTGAAGAACTTTTACAGCTGTGGAATGGAAACGGTGTACGTACGTGGGATGAGCACAAACATGAGGAATTTAACCTAACGGCTTTGCTATTTGTGACCATCAACGATTGGCCCGCTCTCAGTAACCTTTCAGGACAGACAAACAAGGGATACCACGCATGCATGCACTATTTACTTGACACCGATAGTATATACCTAGCAAGCTGCAGGAAGAATGTGTACCTGGGCCATCTTCGATTTCTTCCGACCAACCATCAATGTCGAAAGAAAGGCAAGCATTTCAAAGGTGAGGCAGATCACCGGAAGAAGCCCGCCATGCGTACCGGTGATCACGTACTTGCTATGGTCAATGATTTACACGTAATCTTTGGAAAGGGTCCCGACGGACTAGCTATTCCGAGTGACGCTGGGGGACACGCACCCATGTGGAAGAAGAAATCTATATTTTGGGACCTACCCTCTGGAAAGACCTAGAGGTCCGCTCTTCGATCGACGTGATGCACGTGACGAAGAACCTTTGCATACACTTGCTAGGCTTCTTGGGCGTGTATGGGAAGACAAAAGAGACAGCTGAGGCACGGGAGGACCTGCAACGTTTGCACGAAAAAGACGGCATGCCTCCAAAGCAAAGTATGAAGGTCCCGCCAGCTATGCTCTTACCAAAGAAGAGAAGGAAATATTCTTTGAATGCCTTCTTAGTATGAAAGTCCCGGACGGCTTCTCGTCGAATATAAAAGGAATAATAAATATGGCAGAGAAAAGTTTCGAACCTAAAGTCTCATGATCGCCACGTGATTATGACGCAAGCGCTTCGGTTGCATTGAGGGGCTTCTACCGAAAAGCGTCGATTAGCCATTGTGAAGCTATGTGCATTCCTCAATGCAATCTCTCGAAGGTGATCGATCCAGAAATCATACCAAGGCTAAGGAGTGATGTGGTGCAATGTCTTGTCGGTTTCGAGCTGGTGTTCCCACCATCCTTCTTCAATGTCATGGCGCACGTCCTAGTTCATCTAGTTGACGAGATTGTCATTCGGGCCCGTATTTCTACACAATATGTACCCCTTTGAGAGGTTCATGGGAGTCCTACAGAAATATGTCCAGTATCGCTAGGCCAGATGGAAGCATCTCCATGGGCCATCAAGCAGAGGATGTCATCGGGTTTTGTGTTGACTTCATTCCTGGCCTTAAGAAGATAGGTCTCCCAAAATCGCGATATGAGGGGACCTTGTTGGAAAAAGGCACGCTTGGAAGGACTCAATAATATGCAGGACGGATATTCTTGGTCTCAAGCACACTACAGTTCTTCTGAGAACTCTACCTTGGTGACCCGTATGTCGATGAACACAAGAACGATCTGCGCTCCAAACACCGGAGCGGTCGACGATCGGATTACATGTGAACACATCGGGACTTTCAGCAGTTGTTTGGAAGCACGTCGAGGTGACAACACTGTTTGTGATGAGCTATACTTGTTATCTAGGGGACCATCTTTATGCGTATTGATTTGGAAAGGATCTGAGATAAATGGAAATACATTTTACGATTGACCAAGATCAAAAGAGCACCAACCAAAACAGCGGTGTCGCTTTGATGCAACAACCAAGAGGGAAAGGACACATATTATGGTTACATAGTGGACATATGGGAACTTGACTACGGACATGATTTTAAGGTCCCTTTGTTTAAGTGCAAATGGGTCAATCTGTCGAGGGCGGAGTGCAGGTAGACCCTGATGCGGAATGACAACAGTGGATCTGAAAAATCTTGGGTACAGCGATGAACCGTTCGTCCTAGCCAATGATGTGGCACAGGTTATCTATGTGAAGGACATGTCTACCAGACGAGAAATAAAAAGATAAGGAAGCGAATACATCATATGATGAGCCAAAGCGCCACATAGTTCTTTCGGGAAAAGGGACATCATGGGAGTGGGCGACAAGGCAGACATGTCTCAAGATTATGAAAAGTTTCATGAAAGTCCTCCCTTTAAAGTCAAGGCTGACCCCAGCATCCTGATAAACGATGAAGATTATCCATGGTTACGGTGCAATAAGCAAATGACACAAGCGAAGAAAAAGTGAAGACTATCTCCCACAACTATTATGATGATACCATGCCAACTTTGTAACTGACGAGTATGATACCATAGTCCGTTTTGTACATGCACATGCTATGTGTGGGTCAATTTATCATACCATGCCAACTTTCAACTTTTTCGGAGTTTATTTGAAATGCTTTAATGTCTTATGGTTCGACCCTCGTAATAATTAAAAATAGCAACAATAACAATTTTGTTGTAAGTAGAAACAAAATAAAATAAATAAAGTAAGAAAGAAAACAAAAAAAAAGTGTTTTCAAATTTGAAAAGTAATGGCACTAACAGAAAGTTTATAATTTTCCTAAAACTAAAAGGAAAAAGAATTAAAAAATAAAGCAAAAAACAAAAGAAAATAAATAATTCAGAAAACAAAACAAAAAACCGAATAAATAAATAAAAATAGCAACAATAAGTAAAGAAAAAAATGCCTCCTACTGGGCCCCCACGGCCTGAATACGACATGAAACCCTACTATGGGCCAGGATTCAGGCCCGCAGTAGGCCCAGTAGGCCCACCAGGCAAAGTTTAGCAAGTAGGCCCGAAAGCCTGCGGTCGAGAGGAGTTCGAGAGGGGTGCGGCAGTGGGGCTTATAAACCACTGCGCGCCCCTCTCAACTAGCGAGGTGGGACTAAACTTTGGCCCCGACGCGGGCAGCACAGGGACCTTTGGTCCCGGTTGTGGCACCAACCAGGACTAAAGGGGGGCATTGGTCCCGGTTGGTGGCACCAACCGGTACCAAAGGTCGCCGCTTCCCACCCTTTGGGCTGCCGAAAAAGAGGCCTTTGGTCCCGGTTGGTGCCACGAACCGGGACCAATGCTCCTTGTATATAAGTAGCACTTCGCAATTTTGCAGAGTTCATCGCCACCACTTGCCCCCCGACGACGCCGAGCACATCGTCGCCGCCAGTTGCCCCGACGCCGCCGCCGCCCCCGCCGTCGCCGTCGCCGTCGCCGTCGCCCGTCGTCGTCGCCTGCCTCCCGAGCCCGCCGGCCTCCCGATCCTGCGCCGTCCTCTCCCGAGCCAGCGCCGTCGTCGCCGCCCAGCTGCCCGTCACCGTCGCCCGCCCAGCGTGCCGCGCCCTAGCCCCTGCCCGTCTCGCCCCCACCGTCGCCATCGTCATCTAGCCGCCACGCTGTGAGCCGCCGCGCGCACCGGCTCTTTTTTTTCATTTTATTAGTTTAATTTTTTGTTCAATGTACATGTGTATGTATGTGGCTATATATATATATATATGCTGCTCTGTTTTTTTCATTTTATTAGTTTAGTTTTTTGTTCATATATATATAATGTATATGTGTATGTATGTGGCTATGTGTATGTAGATGTTCAAAATTGTTCAGAGCATGTTTTTCTTCATATATGTATTTTTGTTCATATGTGTATTAATGTTTTCATATATGCAAAAGATAGATTTTTAGAAAAGTTAGGTTTTTTTTTCTGTTCATAGATTTTTTTTGGTGATATTAATTATTTTAGAATATGCAAATGTTTGTATATTCATATGAACAATGCATTAGGCAAAACCTTTGGGGTTTTTTTCGAAATTTTCTATTTGAACTTTTTTTTAAAACAAGCAATACTAAAAGAATGAGAGGAAAAAAGGAAAATAAGAAGAGGAAGAAAGGAGAAGAAGAGGAGAGGAAGAAGAGGAGAAATAAATAAGAAGAGGAAAGAAAGAAGAAAAAGAAGAGGAGAAGAAGAAAGGAATAGAGGAGAAGAAGAAAAATAGAATTTTTCTATTTTTCTTCTTCTCCTCTTTTTTTTCTTTTTTTTCTTCTTCCTTCTTCCTCTTTTCTTCCTCTTCCTTAATTATTTTCCTTTCTCGAGGGAGAAGAAGAAAAAGAAGAGGAGAAGAAGAAAGAAAGGTATAGAGGAGAAAGAAGAAACTTCAACACGAGGGGGGGTACCGATACCCCCTCCCCGGTAACATTATTTTCCCATGTAGTCGTTGTCGATATAACCCCCTCGAGATAACTTAGACATGAGGGGCGGTTGATATATATACCCCCTCTCGACCGTGATAACTTATACAATGGCACCACCCCCCTCGGCCCTCTCGCTCGACCAAAACTCTCGAGGACACCCAAACCCTAGAGAGAAAACGATGTTGGTCTCCTACCCCCTCCCGCCGCGCCCCTACCCGACAAATTAACTCTCTCGAGGCCACCCAAATTTATCAAGTTAAAAGAGAGTTGCCACTAATATATATATATCCATCTGTACCATGTTTGAATAATAATTGACATGTTGTAAATATTTGCAGAAACTATGGAGCACTCCCGAGACGAAGAAACAAAAGCGATGTTGGGGGACATAATCGCACAAGGAAGTGATGAAGTTGCGTCATTCCTCAACGAGACCGATGGTCAGGAAGGACTGGGTGAAGAAGAGGGCTATGTTCATGATGGCTTCGACCCATTAATGCCGGTACAAGAAGAGGACTATGTTCATGATGGCTCCGGTGACACAATGGAGGTACAAGAAGGAGATCGTGCTGACTGCTCCGGTCACCGAACCGAGTCCGGCCAGGTATATATATATTAGTATAAGCTCGTGCTGACTAGTTAATTGATGCATCCATTGTTTTGGTATATGTACACATATTAATTACTCTCGTCTTTCTTCCTTATAATTTTTAGCCCTCCGGATCGAGCACAACTTCGGTAAGGAGACGAGGCCCGAAGAAAAAGTTGAGCTCGGATGAAAAGTTTGAGATCATAGAAATCGCGCCCGATGACGAACCGATTGAACCCATCCGAACATGGAAGGCATTTTCTTCTCAGTGTGGTGTTCTTGTTAGGGACAAGATCCCGATCAGCACCCAGCAATGGTATAAGCCTGCTAAGGAGGAAGACCCTGAGGTGTCTTATGTCAATGATATGAAGAAAGAAGATCTTTGGACTAAGTTGAAGGCAAATTTCACCCTACCGCCAGAGGAGGATCCGGAGAAGCCAGTTAAAGAGCAAATAATCAAGTCTTGTGCTCTTAAGAAGATGGCAACCCTAATGAGGAGGTGGAGGAAAGAGCTGAACCAGTTTGTCGAGAAAAAAAAAGACACCAGAATTCGTCGACAAATATGAGAAGATCAAAGATCACTGGCCCGCATTTGTGGCCCACAAGACATCGGAAAAGAGTAAGAAGATGTCGGCAACAAACAAGCAAAATGCTGCGAAGAAGAAGCTTCACCATCGCAAGGGGTCAGGTGGCTACCTCAAATCCCGGCCTAAGTGGTCCAAGGCTGAGCATGATCTGCTTGAAAAAGGGATCAAACCAGAGACAATGTACTGGCAAGACCGTTGCCGGACTTGGTTCTTCGGGGCTGGCGGAACCTTGGACCCTTTAACAGGGAAGTGTCAGTGGACGGACGAGCAACTGCAAACACCAGTCAAGAACCTTCGACACTATATCGATGCACCGCAGCGAGGGACGTTCCTTCCAAACAGGGAGAAGGACGAGCTCACAATGGCCCTTGGGAATCCTGAGCACCCTGGACGGACACGAGGCACGCCAGGCTCCATTCCGTGGAAGGTTGGTTTTCCGGACGCAGGGGGTACAAAACCCACGAGAGGAGGAAGAAACTGGAGCAGGACCAAATGCAGGTGCTGCACGAAAGGGTAATGGGGCTAGAGGAACGAGAAGAGGTACGAGAAGCAGCAGATCTTAACAAACGACCTGCCGAAGTTTCCCCCGATGCTACCCCGCCATCTCAGCGGAGAAGCAGCGTGGCTTCCACGGAGCTGCTTTAGCCGGAGCATGTCATGACGGCTCCTGCCAGCTATCCCGTGGATGGTATCACGGAGTCTCAAAATTGCCACATTATGGCGCGATGGATGAATTTGAAGGTCAAGGCGGCTGTTGGCCAAGTTTATCCTAGTGTACCCGGCACAACTTATCACTGCCAGCCGATTCCAGAAGGATATGCTAAGGTGATGGTGGATGAAATAACGGAGGGATTTGAGGACCTCGTGCTTGAGCACCCTACCGGTGAAGGGAGACTAGGCTGGGTTCGCTCAAGACTCCATGCCTATGGCGGAAGGAGCTCATCAACCTTCTGAACTGGACGCCTCCGCCTCCTCCTCCTCCTCCGGCGAGTCAGGGAACTCCGCCTCCTCCACCGCCTCCTCCTCCGGCGAGTGACGATCAGGGCACGCGTGGCGGCACTCCGCCTCCTTCTCCGGCGCGTGGTGGCACTCCGCCTCCTCCTCCGCCTCGCCAGAAAGGGCGGAAGAGACCCGCCACCGCCCCAACTGCTCCGGCGCGTCGTAGTCCTTCTCCTCCGCCTCGTAAGCAAGAACGAAAGAAGACAGATGCCGCAGCCACTCCTTCTGCTTCGGTATTTAGCAGCACAAGAAGAGGAGAGGGGCAATACAGATACGGTCCACCTCTAAAGCCTCTAGAGAAGTTACCGTACGAGAGGACCGAGGAGGAAAACAATACGATCGTGCAGGCCCACGTGAAGGAGTTCTTTGAAGTGGTGAAAGCAAAGAGACATCCACCTCCAGAGGAGAAGGTAGATCCGGTGAAAGCAAAGCGCACTCTCGATGCCCTGGGGAAACCGGCAAAGTCTCCGCCGAGAACCAACTATGAGCGCATTACTGAACAAGCAAACCAATCGTGCCCCCCACTCAATGTGTCTAGCGGCAACATCGTCGCTAATGTTCCGGGGATGGTGGCCGGTTATGGCAATCTATAAGATTACCTGCCTGACGATGCACTTCCTGATTACATGATGTTGGAAGAACACAGATACGAGTACAGGAAGCGTCTCGTCAAAGATGAAAAATCTCTAACAACGATGATGCGAAGGTTCCATACTTGGTACATGAAAACCTGCAGAGAGTCTGAGGGGGCGAATAGTTTGTATATGCACATTAAAGAGGAGCACGACCTTATTCGAACTTACCTGTCGTGTGTTCCATTTGAGGAGTTCTTCGCGTTCTTCAATCAAAAGGCCCTCAATAAATTAACGGTCTTTTGCTACTGCCTGTAAGTACTATTTCTGTCATTAAGTCTCTATATATAGCTCGGCTCTTTCATTGCATGTATTTATAATTAATTATCCTCAATATATTATGCAGATTGAAGATCTTCGAGTGCAAAAAAAATAAAATCTATGATATTGGGTTCATTAACACAAATATCATAGATGTATTTCTGGTTGAAAAGGACGTCGAAGAGGCCGAGGACAACTTGCTACAATCGTTGATCAAAAATCAAAACAAAGATACCATACTCTTTCCTTACAACGACAAGTGAGTGTTACTGATCGTTTGCATATTCGGTTTCCCTTATTACTCGAGCGAGGTTATAGTAATGTAATTGATGAGTTATGCATGTGTGCGCAGTTTCCACTATATTCTTCATGAGATTAAGCTTGAGCGTGGACTAGTAACCGTCTTAGACTCGAGACGGAAAAATCCCAGCACCTATGCGGACATAACTGAAATGCTCAGCAAGTAAATTCAATCGATCATTATCGCACCATATCGGCAACTTTTTGTTCATTTCCTGATATCTCAAGTAATAATAATTATTTTCTTTGCTCTTGCAGGGTTTGAAAACAGTTCACCGCACAAGCTCCGGGACTGCCGAAGGAGCTGCGATATACATACCCGAAAGTAAGTACTACTGGCTAGCTAGTTGTGCGCATCTCCTGTTGATTCTATAGCTATACTTTCATCAATGCCATTTATAATGCTTCAATATCAGTTTGATTGACCTCTATTTCTCATAAAGTGCTTGTGGCAGGAACAAGAGAATGATTTCTGTGGATACTACGTGTGCGAGTTCATCCACAACGCGACTTTGAAAAACAAGCGGGGCTACTCTCAAAGACAATATGAAGTGCGTAAGCAATTAATAATATTCACAATTTCATTCTTATTACACCATTATTTCTGTTGAGTTTCATTCATATATATGTATTAATTAACCCCCTTCTTCAAATTAGACGTGGCAGATGCGGAATGAACTCCTAGAACCAGATCGCATGAAAGCAATTCAAGAGGAATTGGCGGGATTCTTTCTTGACCACGTCATCAATAAAGCCGGAGAATACCATGTGGAAGTTGATTTCAAATGCTAAGGGACTGTAATTAACAGATCTTATATATTGTACATGTATGTAGCCAGTAGCGTCGGACGTACATGATACGAAAACTTGTTGTTCGACCAATCTCTCGGAGAAGGAGAGGTCGATCGATCATTTCTCTTGGTATGCATGACGAACTTCTATACTCGATGGTTCCCTTCATTTTCTTACTAGCTAGCGTGTCGAGGGCTATATGTATATAGTACGTAGCGTCGGCCAAGCACGGACATAAGAGAGGACACTTCTCTCTATTAATTAGCTAGCTAACACAATATATGAAACACCTAAATTAACCCCCAAAACCCCTAACCGCCCCCCCCCCCTTCAAAAAAAATCACAGCCACTGAAATGTTGTGGCGTGGATGCCTTTTGGTCCCGGTTGGTGCCACCAACGGGACCAAGCCTACTGGGCTCGGCGCACCGCCACGTGGAGGACCATCTGTCCCGGTTCGTGTTAGAACCGGGACTAAAGGGGATGTATTAGTAACGACCCATTAGTCGGTTCATGAACCGGGACTAAAGGCCCTACTGAACCGGGACTAATAGGTGTTTTGTACTAGTGCATGTATATCTGATTGACTTCGCCTCTATATAACACGCAGCCGTCCCTGCCTAGGGCATACGCTTCCAGCTATTTTCATAGGGCGATGGCCCAAGGCTCCCCCAAAAAAGATAAGAACATATTTGGTATTAGGACATCGTTCGTGCACTCTGACTGAAACTGTAAAAACTAGATGATACCCCGAGCGTTGCTGCGGGAATTTGTTCCATTGTATAGGAGAAGGATTTATTAAGTGAGTAAATAGTAAACCGTGAAAAAATTCATTAAAAAAGTTATGAGAGGCTTCAAAATTTTCATTGATAAAGAAGGTTAGCTTGTCAGTTTCATAATGTTTTCATAGTACTGAAGTAGTGAACTTTTTGTTAGATTATCAGCGAAGATTGAACCAATGAATCGTAATGCATATGAAAATATTTAGTTGAATATGCTGGAACAGAGAGACCTATATGAAGATAAAAAAAAAGTCAATTAGCTATTTTTAGTTGAACACGTTGGAAGAGATAGCCTTACATGGAGAACAAAAGGGTCATCTAAGGTGACTGAGTGAAATTTTGAAGATGTACATTTGACCGAACTGAAAAGGGGTCGCATCGACTAACCTCATCCATTCTTATCGGCGAATACAATGGTTCTTTTCAGGGGAATACATAATAGTTCCTCCAACTGGGACTACTAAATATTGAATTGGTTTGAACCACCATAACTATCCTCGCAAAAAAAAAACCCCACCATAACTAAGAAAAACACATGTTAAATGTTGCAGATCTTCACAAACTGAGGAACAAAAATTGACTGAAAAGTACCAGTTCATGTGTATTATCTACTTCGATCGTAAACCATATACTACATCCTAAGATCAATTTAGGCGGACTCAATATTTCCTGGGCATAAAGGCCAATCATGATATAGCAATATATTTATTCTAAGTACATAATAAGACATCCATGTTTGCGCTAGCCCCATCGGGCATAATCCACTAAAAAATATGGCAGCACATACGTTTTCATTCAACTATGTTTGTTAGTGATTCCTGTCTATAAAGAGTCCAATCTCATCATAAGAATTCATATGGCCGAACAAAAGGAAATCAATGATATGCTCCAGTGCCATATGACCTAAAAGCATCGGTAGGAAATCTGGAAAACATGCCAGTTAAATTTATTTGGATCCATCTGTAGCAATGGCCTTCCTGCAAATTAAATGACACATGACGAAGAGTAAAATTTCACGAAAATCTAGTTATGTAGATCTACATCGAACCTGACTGAGAAAATGGAGATGGCAGATCAACATGAGCGATATGACTGGCTCAGGCATCATTCATCGTCTAGTTTGAGGAAGATGAACATATGCGTGGGGCAGCCTATAATTTGTTGCAGCAACAAAAACTCAAGTGTTCTTCATTGTTGTATCCAATTGATTGCAGATTGAAAGACACATATCACTTCTTCCAATTAAATCCAAACACCATGAATCGTCAATAAATTAAACGGGTAGGAAGCAAGAGTCATCGGATTGGGGATTAATAAGAACCCCAAATTATGTAAGATGATTGAACTGCTAATAAAGACGAAGGTGTACCTGTAAAGTGATTCAGATTTGCCACTGTAGAGTGATTCAGATTTGCCGATTAGGTGGCCGCGGGGTGGCACCGTGGTGGCGGAAGGGCTCCAGTTTTGTTCGTCCAACACACTTGGTACCTGAAGGAGAAGGGGATGAGCGATGGGCCGATGGTAGACGCTTGAACTCATGTTGAGGAGGACGCACCATAGAGTTTTTCAGATTCCCAAGCAGGCGTCCTGTCGGTGCGGTCAGGTCTTCAATTTATCCCATCTAGCACATGTGAAGAGATTGCACTCGACTGTAAGGCAGTAATTATCGGTCATTAGAATATAAGTAAGAAGCAAGTTGCTTAAGTGTCAAGGATTGTACAAATTATTACTAAATTTGAATTTTCTATATCTCTGTTATATTGGTAACTCCACTAACAACCACAAACTTGTAAAACCTTCATTATGTTTGATGAACATATTGTGTAGACTGGTAAATTATTTCTAATACCCAAACTGCCTTTATTGAAGGAAGATATATCATAGAAAGGGTTATGGTTCCGCATGAAGCCTTGAACTCTATCCACCACAATAAATATAACATTCTTTTGTTTAAGGTGGATCTCAAGAAGGCATATGATAAAATAAAATGGCCCTTTGTCCATCATATGCTTGAGTTGAAGGGTTCTCTGGTAAGTGGTGTGATTAGATTTCGTATACCATGAGGGAGGACATGTGGGAATGAAGTTAATGACAAGGTAGGAACTTAAGATCCTAAAGGGCGGAGACAAGGAGATGCTTCATGTCCCTTCATTTGACCTGGCTGCTGATGCTTCGCCATTATTATAAACAAAGCTAGGAAGAATGGAATTGTGAAAGGAGTTCTAGGAGGATTTTGAATCATGAAGTTAATATGCTCTAGTATGCCGATGATACATTTTTCTGCAATATGATGAATATAGTGTTACAAGCGTAAAGTTCTTTACGTGTGCATGTGGATAAATGTCGGCTAACTATGAAATTTCAGAAAAGTGAACTTTTCTTATTTGGAGATGCCATTAATAAATCTAACATGTACCAAGAGATATTTACTTGTACGATGGATATTCTACTTTTGAAATATTTAGCATCCCAGTTTCTAATGTCAGAATTAAAAGTAGATCTTTGGAAGGGGTGGAACATAAAATAGAGAAGGTGTGGATCTTTGGCAGGGAAACTACTCAATATTGTTGTCGAATCAATCTAGTTTGGGCTTGCGGACTAATATGCCCTTGTATTTGATGTCCTTCTACTCCATTCTAGTTGGGGCTAGAAAATAATTGATTTCTTCGTAGCCAGATTAGTCTGTCTAGCTGATGAAGCTAACAAAAATAATATCATTCAGTCTATCGAAAATCTTGTTGTAAACTAAAGATCAAGGGGGTTAAGGCATTCTACATTTAGAGTGCATGAATAAAGCTCTGCTAGCCAAGTGGTTTTGGAATGTAGAAACCGAGAGTTTGGATTATGGCAAGATGTGTTTTGAAATAAATATGTGAAAAATAATTGTATTTCTAGGATAAAACCTAGAGTTGTTGACTCTCATTTCTGGACTAGCTTACTAAAAGTTAAAGGTCCCTTCGATCAACATTGCAAGAAAGCGATTAGGGATGGAAAGAATACAAGATGGTGGGTTGGATATAGACCATTTAAAATCACTTATGCCAGATTATGCAATCTTTGCTTTGATCATAAAATCTCTACAGCTGAGGTTCTTGAGAAAGGATAGGGTGGTTTTTCTTTTAGGAGAGCTCTACTTGGTGATACTTTGGATCTATGGAGTAGTCTTAAGGATAGATGTGAATAATTAAGATACTAGGGGGTAGGGATAATATAAAGTGGATGCTTACTACTGACAAAAAGTTTACTGTTAGATTCCTATATAAAAATTTGATTGAAAATGATGTGAGATTTCATGAAAAAAGTGTGGAAAACTAAAATACCTTCTAAAATTTGGGGTTTTCTCTGGTTGGTGGTCAGGAATAGTATTCTTACCAAGGACAACATACTTAAGAGGGGTTGGAATGGGAGTAAGATGTGTGTGTTCAGTGGTCAAGATGAGTGTTTTTTCAATGCTCAGTAGCTAGTCTCACCTGGAGCCTATTGAAGTGTGATTGTGATTCGATCTCTACTCATGTTAATTTGCATGAATGCTTTGGAAGTTGGATAATAAGCTTCCCTAAAGAGAGCAAGAAACTTGTGATGTTTGAGACTTGTGCTATTCTCTGGACTATATGGAGAATAAGAGTGATATAATATTTGAAAAGAAAACTATCAATGATCCAATGACTGTGATCAAACTAATGTGCCATTGGATTACCGGGTGGTCCATTTTGCAGATAAAGGAGGCTGTTCAGAATGTCTTGACGAGCAAGGCTCATCGTACAAGGATATCTACCATTCCATCAAATATAGGAGTACAATATCTTTGATGATTATTAATTAGATGACTTCCATGCTTTCACAAATGAAAGACGAACTAAAAGTTTTCTGGATTGAAGTCCATGGACTCGATGAATTTAACAATGGAAGAGGTTTAATGGAGAAAACTCCATGTCCAACCAAGGATAAAAGAGGTTTTCATCATAATTATTAAGGACAACCATTTTTATTTCAAATTACACAAAAATATTAAACACAACCGAAAAGCATAAGCACGCGCAAACAAGTGGTTATTCAGGAACTATACTAAAACTTATTTTAGCTGCAAAGAAAAATACATACCATTATTAGTTTTTGTATCAAAATTGCTAGCGTGTGCAAATAAGGTGGAACAAATGGCATGGTCCTGATGTTGATATACCTTATTCCCATCACAGTCACCTTGGCAGCCACAACCACAGTTTTTTGGGCATCTAATTAACCTTTCTCTCTTTCGGAATGTTTCACCAGTAAAGTTTAGTTCTTCCTACTAATCAAAGTAAAGTGTCCAAAATCTACATTATCTTCCAAAACAAGGCAGTTGTCAGGACTCTCGTATAATTCAGTTTTCTCACCTCTACTTAGACTACCGAACCCAAAATGCCCGGTCAAGATGAGTAACTAATAATACTAATATGTGAAGTCAAACTTGTAACATGCATGGCTCAGATCTCAACTTGCAACTTGGTACAGTTAACCTAGTTGCAATTTTTTTATCTCTACTAATTTGCTACACCTAAGATTCCAATCTTGGGTACCTACTAGGCTATAAATGGCATCGTGTGTGCACCAGCAAGTCTTCACATCTATTCTAATCCTGCATCTCCATCTCCCTTGTTAGTCTTGGTTGCTGTGTCCACAACACAATGGCTCCACGTTCAGGTGCTCTCTTTCTCAAAGCGGCCGCCGTCGCTGCTGTTCTCGCCATGCTGGTCGTGCCTTCCTTGGGGCGCTGTCATGGCTCTCCATCATCAGCACCGCCACCGATAACCTCCACACCACCACCTCCGGCGCCGTTGCCACCAACTCCGGCGCCGGCGCCAGGACCGATATCATGCAATGACTGTTATTCGCAGTGCTACTTGTCCTGCGACGCCTCCATTCCCTCGAAGTGCAGCCTATACTGCAACCTTGAAGATTCCTGCAACTCCTGCAAGACCGGGGCCATCGAGGAATGCAGGGCCAGCAAAAACTGCACTGGCAGCTGCGACGAGTGCAACGACGCACCCAACTTTTCATGCGCCTTCGCCTGCGCCACCCGAAACTGCAACGGGTGTCATTACGGGGCGGCCCAGATGTGCAATAAAGCGTGCAGAGAGGAGTGCTCCGCACCCAAATGCGTACCCTAGAGGCCTGGAAGCTAGCATGTGCGTCGCATGGTCAACGCGTCTTCTTGTGATGCTTCTATGTGCACATTGTGTATGAGATGCTACGGCATCGAACAATATGTGAAGTTGTATGTTTTTATAGGGAAGAAAAATCGTTGAGTATCATGAATTCATAGCTATGTACTGCACGCTTTCCTCTTGTATTCCACTCTAGAATAAATTTCACTTCTCAAAGGGCATTCACCACATCTGTATCAATATCATTATCAATAGAACTGCATAGTGTGTGCTAATAACTTTGATGTCTGGCTGTTGGATGAAACCAATCTGGCAGTAGAGATATGGCAAATTCTTGCGCTACATGGCCATGTTGAGTCAACCTTGGTCAGCAGCATTTACACAGATGCATGCATGGTTGCATGTCGGCAGCAGCAGTAGCTGTTACTTAGCAAAGTAGTAATGGGCAGGTCGGCAGCAGCTGTAGTTGCGTGCCTTACAGGGTGCTTGGATCCAAGGGATTTATTTTAGTCGGACTAAAAATAGTCTCTTTAAGAGACTAAAGTTCCAAGCACCCCTGACTAAAGAGGGGCTAAAACTAGTCTTGAGACTAAAATCTTTTAGTCAGGGGTATCCCTACTAAAATGTGGATTAGTCCTCTCTCTCCTCATTTAACTCCTCTCCTTTAACACATGCGAGTTCTGGATTGGAGGATTTGAAGGATAATAAATGCTCATTAACTTGATTTTAGTCTCTTTAGTATTTGAATCCAAGCATGGGTGAGACTAGCAAGTTTTAGTCCCACTACTTTTAGTCACGGGACTAAAACGTATCCAAGCACCCTCTAAGGTAATAATGGACAGCGTAGGTTACTAGTGTAGGCAGTAGATTGTGACATATGTGCTCACGTCATAGGTACAAAAATATCCCAGTGCTAGGTCGGTTCGCTAGCCTATATAAGGAACCGAGCTCCATCGTTTGCAACAATTCCATTCCAAGCCAAGAGCTAATACAAGTACTACTACTAGATTCTCGTGTGTGTGTTTGTGAGCTACACCAGTGGGTGTGCGCTTCACTAGAGTGTTTGAGCATAGCAAGCTCAGAGAGTAGAGCGAGCGAGAGTAGTGGTCAGTAGCGTAGCTCGGGCTAACAGGCCATTCGATCAACTCTCTACTACACCTGATCCCGCTAAGTGTATTATCTATAAGATTCGATGGTTGGATTGAAAGCCAATGAATACTATGCTCAAACCATGAAATATAATTATACTTTATTCTAAACTGTTTTATACTTAAACCATCCAAAGTTCCTCTTTTCTAACAACTGCTATTGAAGTCCCAAGCAAGGTATGGAGTGTTGGAAGTTGAGAGAGTCCAGAATGGTTTTAGGGTAGGGGAATTTAAGAACTATTGTTGGAGTTGCTCTTACTTTTTTTAATCCATATAATACCAATATCTACCATCCAAATTTCTCACATTCACCGGGTTTATTTAGCATCCAAACCAGTCACACTTTTGCCGAACATATTGATGTGACATAGTGCTCTGAGGAAACCTGTAACATCATATGATTTTAGAGATTGTGAGTACAAATGTGAACAATATTTCATCTGAGACTCGTTCAACCGATCAAACATACTCTCCCTCTCTCTCATATGTGTGTGTGTGAGAGAGAGGCATGGCGGGGGAGGATCAAGCTTTTAAATAGCATCCGCTACCTCCGCTATTGCGGCCGCAGTAGCGGTAGCGTCACCCTGCCACGGTTGCGTTAGAAAATAGTGTGTTGTCATGATGCGGGCGCAATATCACTTGTTAGACCGCTATATCGTCCGCTATCCGCAATATCCCCGCTATATAAGTCCTTGTTATTCTGTTGTGTAATCTATTTTGATAAATGTGTCTTGCTTGCATGGTTGCCTCACCAAATATTGTTCAATTATAGTTTATTCTTATGTAAATGATGATTTCTCAAATTAAATATCATATTTTTTGCCAATGGCCTAGAAATATACACTACAATCTCAAATTTATCAATGTTTTTCAAAGATTGGCTATGTGGACATAGCGCCCGCAATATTGCCAGCTATCCGCATTCCGCTTTGCGGACCCTAATCCGCAACCAGTCCGCTATCCGCTATTTAAAATCTTGGGAGATACCTAAATATGTTCATTATTTACTTTAAATAGAGGTAAGAGAGATCTAACATTCCATTAACTATAAGGAGTTTGGTAAAAGAAAGAATTGCACAACTGGTCTTCGCCCGCGTCGCCATCCCGCTAGTGCGGCTCGGGTGAAAACCCTAGCCGCCGCCGCCGGGATGGTCCATCCTCCTCCTCCCCTCCGCCGTCGCTAGAGGAGGTCGCCGGGCAAAGCCCCAGGCGGCTGATGGCGGCGGCGGAGGCTCTCTTCCCTCCCGCGCCAGATCAGATGAGGCGGGTCACCCATGGCGCCGGGGCGCTCTCCCCCGATCTGCGGCGCGGCGGCGCGTTAGGCGACGATGCAAGGCAGCAGGATGGTGCTGGGCGAGGAGAGGCGGAGCTGCGGCTCCGAGGAAGATCTGGTGGCGCCGGCCGTTCAATGGGCTCGCGGGCATCGCAACCTTGGTCGCGGTGGCCGGTGGCTCGGCCTGTCGGTGGCGGCTGGATCCGGGGGCAGCAGCCCTGGAAGGTGGCGGTGGGTGAAGCTCGGGCTTCCTACGACGGCATGGCGTGGTGCTGTCCCTATCCAAGGCGGATCTGCATCGCCGATCTTGTGTTTTTTCCACGGGCAGTTCAGATCGAGGCGATGATGGCGTCGGGATCGATCTCGATGGCTCTCGCGGTTTGGCGAGGTGGAGTGGGAGTCTTCCTCCCAGGCTCCAGTGGTGGCGCATTCAGGCAGTGGCCAATGTGCCAGGGCTCCTACGGTGGCAGTGCTGTTGCGGTTGGTCGCCAGATCTAGGTGGCTAGATCTGGGGCCTTGAAGGCGGTCGAGACAGTGCATAGGTTGTCGGGTGTATGACTTGGGAAGGATTCGAGTGAAAACTTGGTCTTCGGTCGTTGGCCGGAGCTGGTGATGACGATGCCCTTATCATCGTTTCCTTCATGAAGGCATCATCGAGGTACAAATCCAAAACCCACCCAGTACCATCGGGGAAACCCTAGATCAGTTGATCAGATGACGGCGGCATTCTCGTTACCCCCTTGGGGGCGGCATTCTTGGAGATGCACTCGAGCTCGAGGGACGAGTGGATGGCTTCTTCGGTGGAGCGGTGTTTCTTTCTACATATTCTTGGCGGCATGGAGCAGCGGAGGCTTGGCGCCGATGTGTGGTGATGGACACGCCAGGAGGTCGACGCTGTGCGGCGTCGTGGTGGCATCAGCGGCAGCTAGACCGGGCAAGATCGATGCAGCAGTACAGCTCTGAAGATGGATTTGTGGCAGGTGGCTGCGGCGGCCTCATACCCAGCAGGCGTCCTGGTTGAGGAGCACGCCCTGGTGGGTGCCCATACCCGGCAGGCGTCCTGGTTGGGACCTCAGGTCTTAGATGTTTGGTTTGGCTGCAAGGTCTGTTTTGGTATTAGGTCCAGACTATGAGCGCCCCTTCATCAACTGGATAGGAGTAGCGACAGTTGTTAATTAGATGATGAATTTGGTCTTCTTGCATGCGACTTTGTAAGGTCTTGTGTTAATAATTAATAATATGGCCGCACGCATCGCCCGGATGCAGAGCCGGGGTATTCCTCCTTTTCTAAAAAATATTAACTATAATGAGTACTATACATTTCTACTGGCAATTAGATGATTATGATCATTGTACAAGGTAGAGAAAAGATTTGGGAAGTTCATGGACTTGGTCAATAGAACCGTAGAAGAGAACACGCTCGAGACGCCATGTATGTCCCAGAAAAAAAAATCATCTTTACTAAGCGCACTCGTTTTAATTTTGGAATAAGACATGCAATTAGGACACAACCAAAAGCATAAACAAGCACACATAAGTGGTTATATATCCAAGAACAAATGAAATGAAAATTATAGTATATTTTATATTGGAGTTTTTCTGGAGTGCGGCGTTTCGGTGCCCAGGCTCATCTGCACCCGGTTAGGAAAAAAATCACACAAAAAATTCAAAACAAATTCATAAAATTCCAATTTTTTTTGCATGGTAGACAATTTATCACGTGAGGTCCGCTTCAAATTTTAGATCATTTGGACTTCTGAGCAGCTCTCAGCTAAAAAGACAAATCGGGTCAGGACAGTGCAGGAACAGTACACATTTTTAGAGACCCCGAATATGTCTTTTTAGCAGAGAGCTGCTTAGATGTCCAAATGATTTGGAAATTGAAGCGGACCTCATGCATCAAATTATCTACCATACAAAAAATAATCTGGATTTTTTTTTGAATTTTTCTACTATTTGTTTTGATTTTTTCCGTCAGGGCGGGTGCAGCTGAGCCTGGGCTCACAAGTGGATTACCGGTTTTTCTGTCAAAATTGCTAGCAGGTGCAAATAAGGAGGAACCAATCGCCGTGACCTGAAGATGTTTGTCCCGTAGTAGCCCCCTTTGTTGTGCGGAAGAATTCTTGTATTACTCAATCAAATCATAGGTACAGTCACGCTTAACAGCGTCCAAAACGAACTCCGGTCCAGACCCAAGCCATACAACAGTTCGGCCTTGAGTCCTCTCAAAGTTTGCCAAAACATGACTAGAATTATTACAAATTCGTCGAATATGAGTAATACAAGAACCACGCTCAGTCATACTATCTTTAATCTCTCTAACAAGAAAGGCGTATTTTGATCTATTTGTATCTCCACTTTTCACCATGTTGACTGCCTCCAAACTGTCGCTTTCAACATCATTGGTAGATTGCTCCACAGTAGAGCTAGCAATATCCTTCACGGATCGCTAAGATCTCACTCAGCCTCCCATACATCATTGCATGATAAAAGATGCCTGCAAGAACTGAATATGATTGCGCCGGTATGGTCACAGAGCAGCATGCATGCCCATTCCTACCACACCATCCAAAATGGATCCATCTGTGTTCAGTTTTACATGCCTAGTGGCCGGAGGAGTCAAGGGACTAGTTCAGTGGTGGTGTTATTGCATGTGTGAGCTTCTAGAGGGAAACAGAATTGAAGCGGTGCTTTTCCTTTCACATGATCATCATCAGGACTAGATGCAATGGATTGTAAGGAGGATATATACCTTGACAAAAATCCGACGGAGACATCAACAGGGGGGCGGGCTTATAATGTACGAGCTCGTTTCTAACATACCAGATCCTCCAGAAGAGCATCCACAAGCGAACTCGTGTAGGCTCGTCAATCTCACAAATATACTGAATGAACAAATCAGACCCCGTTGGCTTGATCGGAGAAACATCCGGCAGAAACCATTCAGCAGCCATAGCCTTCCACAGGACCCTTGCGTTTGGGAATGTACAAAAGGTATGAAATGTGTCCTCTTCATCAACGCCACAAACAGGGCAATGGGCACTAGTCTCCAGATTACGTTTCAACTTATTACACCATGTAGCAAGGGAATTATTTGCAAGGCGTGATGCAAAGCTCGACACTTTCGGTGGAACTGGACAAGACCATAGGGCCCTCCTGCCCTCACGGCGTCCATCCGGCCAGTTACTTGAAGTGACCGCTCGCTTGTTATGAAGTTCATCCGAGGCCAAACGGTAAGCACTCCTCACGGTAAAAACACCCGACTTTTCTGGAGCCCAGGCTATGAAATCCGTAGTAGCCCTTTGTCGGCCAACCGAAAAAGGGTTTCCCTCCGCTTTGTGTTACAAAGCAACCAACACCAATAACATCGCAAATGCTGGGGGGAGCAGCACAACAAGCCCCCTAGTCGGCCAAGACCGAAGTGCTTCGGAAATACTTGCCTTTCTCTCTTTTCTGAACGTCTGACATGATGTCTGCTGGGTGAGTACATAAAAATCAGCCCTTGTTACTGATTAATCAAAAGTTTCGAACTTTTCTCCACATTTCAGTATCTTCCAAAACAAGGCAGCCGTCAAGACTCAAAAACAATCTCGAGCTATTCAGTTTTGTCTCTCCACTGAGATCCAACCCAAAGTGCCGGGTCAGGATAAGTACCATATATGAAGCCAATCTTTTTTTTAAGGCCGGAAGTCGGTGCAGATCCAAACTTGGAATTTGGTGCAATGTATAGCTAGATAGAACGTACGTACTAGTTTAGTTCTCCAACCCAAATTGCCTGGTCAAGATGAGTAACATGTGAAAAGTCAAACTTGTAACATGCATGGTGCAGATCTCAACATGCAACTTGGTACAGTTTACCAAGGAGTTAAATACACCGGAGGTGCCTAAACTTGTCTTGCACGGTCACTTTGGTGCCTAAAGTTGCAAAATACATAAAACTAGTGCTCGAATTTGTCCAGTCGTGCAAATACGGTGCCTCCTTCCGTATTCAAACATACGCCCTGCCCACGTGAAGTGCCAGCATGGCAGTGGTCCACATGAAAGTGGATACGTGCGGGGAGGAATTATTTTGCAGAAACATCCCTTGTATTTTATTTAATCATCACTAGTAGAAAACCACCAATCAGTCCCGGTTCGTAAGGGCCTTTAGTCCCGGTTCGGGAACCGGGACTAATGGGTCGTTACTAATACCTCAACCCATTAGTCCCGGTTCAAACACGAACCGGGACCAATGCTCTCCACGTGGCCCTGGCGCCGAGCCGGTCGGGGCCTTTGGTCCCGGTTGGTGGCTGCAACGGGACCAAAAGGCATCCACGTGTCGCATTCGGTGGCTAGGGTTTTTGTTTTTTTTTTTTGAAAGGAGGGGGGTTGGTGGGTTTTGGGTGGTTAATTTAGGTGTTTCGTATATTGTGTTAGCTAGCTAATTAATACAGAGAAGTGTCCTCTCTTATGTCCGTGCTTGCTCGACGCCACGTAGTATATATACATAAGTGATCGAGAGAACCATTCATCTGAAGTTCGTCATGCATATCGAGAGAAGTGATCGATCGACCTCTCCTTCTCCGAGAGATTGGTCGAACAACAAGTTTTACTGGCTACATACATGTACAATCTATATAAGATCTCTTAATTACAAACCACTAGCATTTGAATTCAAGTTCCACATGGTATTCTCGGCTTTCTTGATGGCGTGTTCAAGAAAGAATCCCGCCAATTCCTCTTGAATTGCTTTCATGCGATCTGGTTCTAGGAGTTCATCCGCATCTGCCACGTCTAATTAATTTGAAGAAGGGGTTAATTAATACATATATATGAATGAAACTCAACAGAAATGATGGTGTAATAAAATGAAATTGTGAATATTATTGCTTACGCACTTCATATTGTCTTCTAGAGTAGCCCGCTTGTTTTTCAAAGTCGCGTTGTGGATGAACTCGCACACGTAGTATCCACGAAATCATTCCTTCCTCCTGCCACAAGCACTTTACGAGAAATAGAGGTCAATCAAACTGATAATGAAGCATTATATAAATGGCATTTATGAAAGTATAGCTATAGAATCAACGGAAGATGCGCATGAGAGTACTTACTTTGGTATGTATATCGCAGCTCCTTCGGCAGTCCCGGAGCTTGTGCGGTGAACTGTTTCCAAACCCTGCAAGACAAAGAAAATATTTGTTATTACTTGAGATATCAAGAAATGAACAAAAAGTTGATATGGTGCGATAATGATCGATTGAACTTACTTGCTGAGCATTTCAGTCATGTCCGCATAGGTGCTGGGATCTTTCCGTCTAGAGTTTAAGACGATTACTAGTCCACGCTCAAGCTTAATCTCCAGAAGAATATAGTGGAACCTGCACGCATGCATAACTCATCAATTACATTAACCTCTATCGAGTAATAAGGAAAACCGAATATGCACACGACAGTAACACTCACGGGCCGTGGTAAGGAAAGAGTATGGTATCTTTGTTTTGATTTTTGATCAATGATTGTAGCAAGTTGCCCTCGGCCTCTTCGGCGCGCTTTTCAACCAGAAAAACATCTATGATATTTGTGTTAATGAACCCAATATCATAGATTTCATTTTTTTTTTGCACTCGACGATCTTCAATCTGCATAATATATTGAGGATAATTAATTATAAATACATGCAATGAAAGAGCCGAGCTATATATACAGACTAAAGACAGAAATAGTACTTACAGGCAGTAGCAAAAGACCATTAATTTATCGAGGGCCTTTTGATTGAAGAACACGAAGAACTCCTCAAATGGAATAGACAACAGATCATTTGAAACGAGGTCGTGCTCCTCTTTAATTTTCAGATACAAAGTGTTCGTCCCCTCAGACTCTCTGCAGGTTTTCATGTACCAACTGTGGAATCTTCGCATCATTGTTGTCAGAGACTTTTCATCTTTGACGAGAGGCTTCCGTACTCGTATCTAAATAAGTCCACCTCCATGAAATCAGGAAGTGCATCGTCAGGCAGGTAATCTCCAAGATTGCCATAACCGGCCACCGTCCCCGGAGGATTAGACACATTCAGCGGGGGGCACGATTGCCGTGCTTGTTCGCCGAGCTGGGCAATTTTTTTCCCCTTTGCCCGTTGTTCTTTTGACCTTTTATCACTAAATGTAGTTCCCAACCGCTTGGCTTAGAGATATGTCATTCGAATGTCGCTCATAGTTGGTTCTCGGCGGAGACTTTGGTGGTTTCCTCGGGGCATCGAGTGCGCTTTGCTTTCATCGGATCTACCTTCTCCTCCGGAGGTGGATGTATCTTTGCTTTAACCCCTTCAAAGAACTCCTTCACTTGGGTCTGCACGATCGTATCGTTTTCCTCCTTGCTCCTCTCGACGGTAACTTCTCTACAGGCTTTAGAGGTGGACCGTGTCTGTATTGCCTCTCTCTTCTTGTGCTGCTAGGCGCGGAGCAGACGGAGCGGCTGCGGCGTCTGTCTTCTTCGTGCTTGCTTACGAGGCGGAGGAGAAGGACTACTGACAGCGCCGGAGCAGCCGGGCGGCAGCGGGTCTCTTCCGCCGTTCTTTGGCGAGGCGGAGAAGGAGGAGGCGGAGTGCCGCCACGCGCCGGAGAAGGGGGCGGAGTGCCGCCACGCGTGCCCTGATCTTCACTCGCCGGAGGAGGAGGCGGAGTGCCGCCACGCGTGCCCTGATCGTCACTCGCCGGAGGAGGAGGCGGTGGAGGAGGCGGAGTGCCCTGACTCGCTGGAGGAGGAGGAGGAGGCGGAGGCATCCAGTTGAGAAGGTCGATGAGCTCCTTCCGCCATAGGCATGGAGTCTTTAGAGCAGAACCCAGCCTAGTCTCCCCTTCACCGGTAGGGTGCTCAAGCTCGAGGTCCTCAAATCCCTCCGTTATTTCATCAACCATCACCTTAGCAAATCCTGCTGGAATCGGCTGGCAGTGATAAGTTGTGCCGGGTCCACTAGGATAAACTTGGCCAACAGCCGCCTTGACCTTCAAATTCATGCATCGCGCCATAATGTGGCAATTTTGAGACTCCGTGATACCATCCACGGGATAGCTGGCAGGAGCCGTCAAGACATGCTCCGGCTGAAGCAGCTCGGTGGAAGCAACGCTGCTTCTCCGCTGAGATGGCAGGGTAGCTTCGGGGGAAGCTTCGGCATGTCGTTTGTTGCGATCTGCTGCTTCTCGTTCCTCTTCTCGATCCTCTAGCCCCATTACCCTTCCAAGCAGTGCCTGTATTTGGTCCTGCTCCACTTTCTTCCTCCTCTCGTGGGTTTTGTAACCCCCTGCGTCCGGAAAACCAACTTCCACGGAAGGGAGCCTGGCGTGCCTCGTGTCCGTCCAGGGTGCTCGGGATTCCCAAGGGCCATTGTGAGCTCGTCCTTCTCCCTGTTTGGAAGGAATGTCCCTCGCTGCGCTGCATCGATATAGTGTCGAAGTTTCTTGGTGGTGTTTGCGATTGCTCGTCCGTCCATCGACCTTTGCCCTATTACAGGTCCAAGGTTCCGCCAGCCCGAAGAACCAAGTCCGCAACGGTCAGCGCCAGCGCATTGTCTCGGTCCGATCCCTTTTTCAAGCAGATCATGCTCAGCCTTGGAGCACTTAGGCGGGCTTTGAGGTAGCCACGACCCGTGCGATGGTGAAGCTTCTTCTTCGCAGCATTTTTCTTGTTTGTCTCCGACATCTTCTTACTCTTTTCGATGTCTTGTGGGCCACAAATGCGCCGATGATCTTTGATCTTCTCATATTTGCCGATGAATTCTGGTGTCTCTTTTTCTTAACAAACTGGTTCAGCTCTTTCCTCCACCTCCTCATTAGGCCAGCCATCTTCTTAAGAGCACAAGACTTGATTAATTGCTCTATAACTGGCTTCTCTGGATCCTCCTCTGGCGGTAGGGTGAAATTTGCCTTCAGCTCATTCCAAAGATCTTCTTTCTGCATATCATTGACATAAGACACCTCAGCGTCTTCATCCTTAGCAGGCTTATACCATTGCTGGATGCTGATCGGGATCCTGTCCCTAACAAGAACCCCGCACTGAGCAGAAAATGCCTTCTTTGTCCGGATGGGTTCAATCGGTTCGCCGTCGGGCGCGATTTCTATGATCTCAAACTTTTCATCCGAGCTCAACTTTTTCTTCGGGCCTCGTCTCCTTACCGAAGTTGTGCTCGATCCGGAGGGCTAGAAATTATAAGGAAGAAAGACGACAGTACTTAATATGTGTACATATACCAATTAACTTGTCAGCACGGGCTTAACTAATATATATATACCTGGCCGGACTCGGTTCGGTGACTCGCCTCGGCACGGTCTCCTTCGTCTTGTACCTCCATTGTGTCACCGGAGCCATCATGAACATAGTCCTCCTCTTGTACCGGCATTAATGGGTCGAAGCCATCATAATCATAGCCCTCTTCTTCATCCATCGACCAATAGTGTCGATGAGAAATGCCTTAACATCATCACTTCCATTTGCGATTATTTCCCCAACATAAACTTCATTTCTTCGTCTCGGGAGTGCTCCATAGTTTACGCAAATATTGACAACATGTCAATTATTATTCAAACATGGTACATAGTGGCAAACGTAGAACTAGCTAGCTAATCACAATGAGGAATCATGTTAGTGGCCTCGACGCTGCTTCTCTAGGGTTTGGGGTCGCCTCGACACAAAGCTTCAAGGGTTTGGGGTGGCCTTGACACAAAGCTTGAAGGGTTTGGGGTGGCCTCGACGATAACGCTCTTTTAACTTGATAAATTTGGGTGGCCTCGAGAGAGTTAATTTGTCGGGTAGGAGTGCGGTGGGAGGGGGTACGTAGGAGACCTGCAACATCGTTTTCTCTCTAGGGTTTGGGTGTCCTCGAGAGTTTTGGTTGAGCGAGAGGGCCGAGGGGGGTGCTGCAGTTGTATCTAGAGGGGGTTATATCGACAACGACGCGACATACATATACATGGGAAAATAATGTTATCGGGGAGGGGGTATCGGTACCACCCCCTCGTGTTGAAGTTTCTTCTTTCTCCTTTCCTTTCTTTCTTCTTCTCCTCTTCTTTTTCTTCTTCTCCCTCGAGAAAGGAAAATAATTAAGGAAAAGGAAGAAAAGAGGAAGAAGGAAGAAGGAAGAAGGAAGAAGAAGAAGAAGTAAAAGAAGAAAAAAAAAGAGGAGAAGAAGAAAGGAATAGAGGAGAAGAAGAAAAAATAGAATTTCTCCTTTCTCCTCTATTCCTTTCTTCTTCTCCTCTTCTTATTCTTCTTTTTCCTCTTCTTATTTATTTCTCCTCTTCTTCCTCTCCTCTTTTCTCCTTTCTTCCTCTTCTTATTTTCCTTTTCCTCTCATTCTTTTAGTATTGCTTGTTTTAAAAAATGTTCAAATAGAAAATTTTGAAAAAAACAAAGGTTTTGCCTAATGCATTGTTCATATGAATATACAAACATTTGCATATTCTACAATAATTAATATCAACAAAAAAATCTATGAACAGAAAAAACCGAACTTTTATAAAAATCTAACTTTTGCATATATGATAACATTAATACACATATGAACAATAAATACATATATTAACAAAAACATAATCTGAACAATTTTTAAACATTACATACACATAGCCATATATATATATATATATAAACAAAAAAACTAAACTAATAAAAATGAAAAAAAACAGAGCCGCATATATATATAGCCACATATATACATACACACATATATATATATACATTGAACAAAAAAATAAAACTAATAAAAATGAAAGAAAAAAAAGAGCCGGTGCTGGTGGCTCACAGTGGTGGTGGGCTGGGCGGGCGGCGGCGACGGCGACGGGCGCTGGGCGCTTGGGCAAGGGCGGCGGCGACGAGGCGGAGGAACTGGCGGCGACGCTGGCGCCAGAGCTTGGCGGCGGCGATGATGGCGAAGCGCGGGCTCGGGGAGGACGGCGACGACGACGAAGCGCGGCGACGGCGGCGGCGGCAGCGGCAGGGGCGGCGGCGCAGCGGCGTCGGGCAACTGGCGGCGTCGATGTGTTCGGCGTCGTCGCGGGGCAACTGGTGGCGATGAACTACAAAAACTGCGAAGGGCTACTTATATACAAGGAGCATTGGTCGGTTGGTGGCACCAACGGGACTATCTGCCTTTAGTCGGTTGGTTCCACCAACGGGACCAAACCTCTTTTCGGCAGCCCAAAGGCGGGAAGCTGCGACCTTTGGTCGGTTGGTGGCTCCAACCGACTAAAGCCCCTTTAGTCGGTTGGTGCCACCAACCGGGACCAAAGGCCCCTATGCTGCCCGCATCGGGGCCAAAGTTTAGTCCCACCTCGCTAGTCGAGAGGGGAGCGCAGTGGTTTATAAGCCCCACTGCCGCTCCCTTATTGAACTCCTTCCTACTGCAGGCTCATGGGCCTACTTGCTACTGCTTTGCCTGTTGGGCCTTCTGGGCCTTCTGCGGGCCTGAATCCTGGCCCAAATTAGGGATACAAGTCGTATTCAGGCCGTGGGGGCCCAGTAGGTGGCACTTTTTTTTTCTTGCTTTATTTATTTTATTTTGTTTTTACTTACAACAAAATACTTATTGTTGTTTTTTGTTTTGTTTTCTGCATTATTTATTTTCTTTTGTTTTTTGCTTTATTTTTTAATTCTTTTTGCTTTTAGTTTTAGGAAAATTATAAACATTCTGTTAGTGCCATTACTTTTCAAATTTGAAAACACTTTTTTGTTTTCTTTCTTGCTTTATTTATTTTATTTTGTTTCTACTTACAACAAAATACTTATTGTTGTTTTTTGTTTTGTTTTCTGCATTATTTATTTTCTTTTGTTTTTTGCTTTATTTTTTAATTCTTTTTGCTTTTAGTTTTAGGAAAATTATAAACTTTCTGTTAGTGCCATTACTTTTCAAATTTGAAAACACTTTTTTTTGTTTTCTTTCTTGCTTTATTTATTTTATTTTGTTTCTACTTACAACAAAATACTTATTGTTTTTTTTTTGTTTTGTTTTCTGCATTATTTATTTTCTTTTGTTTTTTGCTTTATTTTTTAATTCTTTTTGCTTTTAGTTTTAGGAAAATTATAAACTTTCTGTTAGTGCCATTACTTTTCAAATTTGAAAACACTTTTTTTTGTTTTCTTTCTTGCTTTATTTATTTTATTTTGTTTCTACTTACAACAAAATACTTACTGTTGCTATATTTAATTATTACGAGTGCCGAACCATAAGACATTAAAGCATTTCAAATGAACTCTGAAAAAGTTGAAAGTTGGCATGGTATCATAAATTGACCCACGACGTTGAAGATGGGGACGGGGTGTGACGAACCGCTAAACCTAGACAAATATGGAGGAAAATGGAGCTTGGCGGTCGAGCTTGGAGAGGAGAAACCTTAAGTAGTGTGGCTCGGGCATTCCATCGAACACCTTGTGTGCATATGAGGTGAGCTAGAGCACCACCAAGCCCTCTCCCCTCGGCCGGAAAAAGCAGAGCGGTGTGCTCTGCTCTTCTTGAGGGGTATATATAGGCACCACCATTGGTCCCGGTTGGTAGCATGAACCGGAACTAAAGGGCTGCCTTTGGTCCCGGTTCGTGCCACGAACCGGGACCAATGGTGGTGGGCCAGGAGTGAGGCCCATTGGTCCCGGTTTATACCACCAACCGGGACCAAAAGGTCCAGACGAACCGGGACCAATGGCCCACGTGGCCCGGCCGGCCCCCGGGGCTCATGAATCGGGTCCGATGCCCTCATTGGTCCCGGTTCTGGATTGAACCGGGACTAATGGGCTGGACCGACCTGGACCATTGCCCCCTTTTCTACTAGTGCATATAGGAAAGCCCTCAAATACAGTGTATGCTAGAGAGAAAGAACATGAAAAAAATATCCATGACGGTGTTTAGAGCACCTCCAGGCTACTAAACATCACGATCTGCCCACGTGGGCAAACTATCCGGCATGTACAAGTAATAGCTAGAAAATTATGTAGACCAATTCCACGTGTTGCTTTGCAATTTTTCTGATGCGTAATCCATTTTGGTTTTATTATTTTTACTTTTTCCCACGTTCCTGTTTAGTTTTATGACACACAAATTTCCCATATAGAAAATACAATTATTGATATGCAGTTACTGTGTATTTTTTATTTACTTTTTATCTTTTCATTGTGTACTTTGAAGAGGTAAAATTAACTTTTTTCAAAAAAATATGTGGATTTAAAATTTTCAACAAATATTTAAAATTATTGTGTAAATATATATCTTCATTCCGGACCAGAAGGATACATGATTATGGTCTATCTTCGTTGTATTTTTGAAATACATAATTAATAAAAAAGTGACAGCATTGTATTTTTTGAAATTATTCAACATATATGAAAATTACTATGTAATAATATTAAATTCTAGAAATGTATCAAAACATGTCAACCGTGTTTGTAGAATTGTAAGGATAATTTTAGACAGCAATCTTTTAATACTCGATGAACATATTCTAAAACTTGTTGAACTTGACGAATTTCTATAACATGTTATAACTTTTGAATACATGTAAAACATTTTCCAAAAACATGAAATGCATTAGCGCTTTCTTTTATGTTTATGGCAGTTGTAACTTTTTCTTGCATTTTCTTGCCCAAACGAGTACCATATATAAAAGAATGGCTTGAAGAGGTACATAGTAGCCAAAGTGGACTTTCGGAGCACGCTGGCCACTCGGCATGTTTTTTTTAAAGGTTAAAAGCTGTCACTTAAAAGTTCAGCTTTTTTTCGCACCAGAAACGTATGCATGTGCAAAATTTCGTACGAAATTATATGTTATAGTATGCCCTGCAATAAAGACAAGTTTCCAGCCAAATAACAGGCAAAAATTTGCATGTGTGTATCTTTTTTGTACCTCTCACATACAAACGTGAATTCTGATGGAAGTTCGCATAATATATTACACTTCTATGTGTGTACGTATAAAATATTTTGGATTTGTTTTTTGAGTTGTAAAAATCCAATTCTCTGAACTTAAGAGAAACAGGCACAATATGCCCGTGCTCCAAAGTTGCCTTTTGCACAGCAACGCCGTATATATAATTCGACCTCATGAAAGTTCACTGTGCATATTTTGGCGTGGTGGATAGCCTGTGCGTAAAATGCAATCTGCGACCGCGAGATATCAGCATGGATTCTAAATCATGTAATTTATTTTTACTGTTGGCTTTCATACGTGATTAAATAAAATATGAGGCGATTCCTCACGCGCGGGCTACCCAGCTCCTCCCATGCTCTCAGCCACTTATATGTAGGCCACCACCACGCTGACACACCATGCCGGCGTAGCGTACGCCCGGATACGGAATGAGGCATTGTATTTGCACAACCAGATAAGTTCGAGCATCAGTTTCATGTATTTTACAACTTTAGGCATCAAACTGACCGTGCCGAACAAGTTGAGGCACCCCTAGTGTATTTAACTCGTTTACCAAGCTATGAATCCAATTCATCTATACAGTCATGGAGTAGTACATGACAATAATAATTAGCTATACCAAAGACTCCAATCTTGGGTCCATGACAATAATAATTAGCTATACCAAAGACTCCAATCTTGGGTGCCTGCATATAAATAGTATGTGCACCAGCAAGTCTTCACGTCTCAAATCTCATCCTGCGTCTCCCTTGTCCTTCTCTCTTAGCCTTGCATTTCTTGCTATCTCCGTGACACAATGGCTCCAGGTTCAGCTGCTCTCGTTCTCAAGGTGGCCGCCGTCGTTGCTGTTCTCGCCATGCTAGTCCTGCCTTCCTTGGGGTGCCGTCGTTCACCCGCACCGCCGCCACCGTCACCACCACCACCAACTCCAACTCCCTCACCACCACCACCACCGCCAGCTCTCACACCACCACCTCCGGCGGTGCTGCTGCCACCAACCCTGCACCCGCTCCAGCGCGGGGCGGGGCGGGACGGTGATACCTTGCCACGAGTGTTCTTATCAGCGCTGCTATGCCGCCGTTACCTTGAAATGCAGTGGTGAGTGTAACGCCGTTGAGCGTTCTGCAACTCCTGCAGGACCCGGTGTCCACGCTCTGCAGGGCCGACAGAAACTGCACCGGCAGCTGCGATGAGTGCAACGATCGCATCAACAATTCATGCATTAGCGCCTGCACTACCCGATATTGTGACGCCTGCATGAGGGGGCGGAGCGGGGAGTGCCGAGATAACTGCAGCGAGCAGTGCTCCCCTCCCAACTGCATACCCTGGAATCCTCAGAACTAGCTTAGATAGCTACTATGGCTAGCATGTGTTGCATTGTATGGTCGTGTCTGCTTGTGCATGCATCCATGAGTGTCATGAGTCATGTGTATGATAAGCTGTGAGCATAAGTGAACAATATGGAAGTTTTCGTTCGGTCTGATCTTGGCACAATGGTTTGATGCTACAATCCGCAAAATGTTCTTTGGGTCCAAATCTGCGAAGCAATCGATGGTTGTTATGGAACATCTGTGCGCCCGAGTTCGAAAAAATATGTCATGTCCATAGCATCTCTCTTCTCTATTACGAAAATCTTACCTACGACGCATTTCCCTTGAAATTTAGTCTAGAATAAGTTGCACTTTTGTTTGTGCATTCGTTGCATGATCTTACTTTCTCCCACAGCCCATATACCATATTTGTCACTCTAACTAAGCCTGTAAAGTCATTTGATTTTGCAAGTGGCTAGTACGTACTAATCATGGACGAGTACCTTTAGGGTACCTGCATGTGATGATATTTTCTCTCACAGGCAGCTCGGACGAGGACAGAACTTTGTGTTGCAATTCCGCAAGGAACTGCCTACAAGCTAATAAATGAAGCCATCAATGACACTGTTACTATGTTACTTTACACTAAGTTAGTAAGTTAGACTAGTGTCATATGCATGACACTAGTATAAATTACTCCCCACTATGACCAGCCTAAGGAAAAATGTCCCAGCATCCCATGCCACTTGTCATAGCAATCCCTGGCCCTTGCTGATTCCGAGGAGCATTCCTATTTCCTCCCGAATGCCTTTGCAACTGTTGCCACACAAATTTTCTCTCCATGGGATCAATCTTAAGTCTAAGGGAATGGTCTCTTGAAGATCGATGAAATCTTGATGCTTTCCATATAATGAATACCTCATTTGATGGAGGGAAGATGGGGTGACAGCTGGAACTATATAAATAACTGACGCTATGGTTGGTGAGTCATAGGAGTCCTAGTTATGGTTTGCACGTACATCTGGCACCCATATATATTGGACTTGGCCTTGGCTTCTACTGTATACTTCATAGCATCTGGACAGAGCTGCCGTACGAACTTTGTCCAATGTACGAACTTGGCCTTGGCCTAGTTATGGTTGGTGGAGTATTAGATAGTTTTTAGACACAAAGAGGGAGTAGTGCAATGAAGAAGTTGAGAGACTCCTAATGTCACAGTGATTTGCCTTTGGGAATGAGAAGCACCGAGAATTTAAGCGCCTCTCAACTTAGCACGCGCAGAAGCAACGATGACTTAACGTACTTCCACCGTAGTCTAAGATAGACGAGACTTTATACTGTTTGGCCTCATAACTCACCGGAGTAGTCGATCGGTTCTAGCATGAGTAAGAAACATCTGCACAGCCGGCAGGGATCCGAGTGTTCGGGCGTTTAGACTGCAGGTAGGGAGCTCAAGAGTGGTGGCATGGGGCCTCAAGGGCCCTTCCTTGGCTGATTCAACTAGGATCTTGCCGGAGGAGGGTTCCGGGGTTCTCCTAACTTCTACACATGTCCCTATAATCTCCGTTCTTGGTCCTTGCTATCTCCTAACTTGGGCAGCACTCCACGGCCGGATTGAGGGGGCTGTCTCAACGGTGTCTCGGCCCTTTACCGTGATAGCTCGATATGTTCAGCGCTATGGTGGACAGTGATTTCGCAAGGCGGCGCGCCGGTCATGTTCAGTAGTTTTCGTAGTCTCTTGTTAGGACCGACACATCTCCTGTTTTCACACTTGCTGTTGGGGTTGGTTGTACTTGTACGACTCGCTCTGCTACCATTTTATTTTTCTCTTGACCTTCATGTATGAGTGTTCTCTCATCACTTTGTATCAATTTAACCATTTGGGTGAATGCTTGCTGAGAGGACGAGAGAGAGAGCGCTTTGACCATCACATTTTCTTATTACTATTTAATTGATTGACATGTGCTCCCGATTTCGTTTCAAGTGAAACCAAACCATCCAGGATTACAATTCTTCACCTACAAAGCAGGCTAGCAAACTCTATAGCATCCCAGTTCTCATATAACGAACGAACGTCAGAACTGAACCCATAGCAAAACAGACCTCTGCTATGGAAGAACACACAGCAGGCTAGCAAGCTTCACATTTACAAAGCACTAGGAAAAGAAGAACGACTACCACTAGCTATAGCTGTTGGGGCAGGCAGGTAGGTAGGTAGTCTAAAGGTATTCAGAGCAACTCCAACCGGACGGCCAAACGAACGCGCACATTGTCCGCTTTTAGTTTGTTTGGGTCGGCCAGACGGACGTGCGCGTCCGTGTTTTGATTTCAGTCAGCGCGTGCACCTAACGGGAGGCATATCCATTTTTGCCCCGTGATCGAATTAAACTTAATAAAACATAATTAAACATAAATGTCCGGTCAACCCCCGGCCAAAGTCCACCTAAACAATAAGTAAACTTTAAAAAATGCTAAGCGCCCGCCTTGCCTTTGCCCTTGACGTCGTCGTTGCCACTAGTGACGTCAATGGTAACGGGAGGCGGCCCAGCCCAACCGAGCATGGCTTGATAGGCCGCCAGGACAGCCTCCTCCGGCATCTGCTGCGGCGGCGACATTGCGGTGATGCGGGCGTGCTCCTCCTGAAGGTGCAGTGTTTCCTTGTCGCGGCATAGCTGTTGCTCCCGGCGTATCTGCCGTTCGCTGTCGGCCCCCTCCTCGGCGAGCCATTGCGCCTTCCACCGCTAAAGGTGGGCCACCTCCTCTTCGGGTGTGGGGGTGTAGTAGCAAGGAGGCACGCTCACCCACTCGTGGAGCTCGCTGGTCCATGAATAGGAATCCTAGGGCCAAGTGGGCGGCGGCGGTTACCGCTTTCACATGGGCGTGGGCTCATGCTCGGATCCACCTCAGCCTAGGGCTCGGCGAAGGCGGTAGCGGCAGCAGTGGCGGCATGAACAACGGGTGCGGACAGAGTCCCCGCCGCCGACAAGGCAAGCGTGCTCCGCCCATCCCAATGGGCATCCTCCTCGAGCCGACTCTCCTCCAGTGTGCACTCTAGAGCCTCCTCGAGGGCGGCTTGGTACTCCGCCTCCTCATCCTCTGGCAATACCTGTACGGAGGAACTCGTGGTCGATGTGGACGTCCGCGGCGGCGCTCTTCCTCATGCTCCAGCGCAAACCAGCACTCCCTGTTGGGCGAGTACGGCGCGTAGGCACGCATCACACGCTGCTCCTGCGTAAGGAGCACGCGCCGCCGGCAAACCTCCTCGGCGTGCACCGGCGCCGAGCGCGGAGCTGCCGGAATGGGGATGCCCTGCTTGTCCAGATACCCGTCGTGCGGCAGGTTGAGATCCGGATACTCCAGGGGGCGACGGTACTCCCAGTTTCACAGACGCACTCGATGCCAACCGCGTCTAACCGCTGGCGGCATAGGAGGAAGAGCTCGCGCCGGCGCTGAATCTCCCATCCCCTACCCCTTCCTGCCGAAGAAGCCCATGGGTTGCTACGGTTTCGAGGTGGCTGGTTGGCAAGGATTTTCTAATCGCCGGCGAGGAAGCAAAGGTGACCAGATGTGGACCGAAAGTGGATGAGTCCAGCCCCGTCGCACGCTCCCATTAAAAAGGACGGGCACACGGCGCTTCCAGACACTGCCAGACAGGCCCTCGGTAGGTGGCCGTGTTAAATACGACCGCATGCGGTGGTTGGACGGCTGACATGTGAGGCCGCGGTGGACATTGAGGGACGCGTGATGCTTCGTGCCCGCGCTGATGATTTCATGCGCAATTTTGGGCCTAAAATACGTAGGCGCGGATGCATTTTAAATTTGAGACGCCGTGTTGGGCCGGCATTTTTGTCCGCCGCGACCCAAATGAATATGGGCGGAACGAAATGGGTTGCCCGGTTAGAGTTGCTCTCACCGCTGCGCCCACTCGAATCAAAACAATTTGTATACAAACTGTAGTCGCTTCATGGAGTGCCACCCTGACGCGGGCCACAACCTACAGCCGAGTTGGTTTTTTTACGGGGTAAAGCAACTTTATTCATATCAAAGTCCATAAAGAGCGGGATACATCTAGTATCATTGGGTTGGTCTAGCCAGATGTGGTGCTCCATGGCCTTGGCGACTGTGCTACACGTCCATGGGCCGTGGCATCATTTGGGTGGCGTCATTTAGGCCACACGGACCTAAAGGAATTGGTTAAGTTCGGGAGGATGCATGCGCGCGTGACCACCAACACGTGCATAGTTTGAGCGAAAGAAAGAAAGAAAAAAACGCCCGCGTCGCTCCCTGCGGCGGCGACACGGGCGGACTCTGCAGCCCTAACCGCCGCCGCCAAGTATCCTGGTCACCCCTCTCCGCCGCCGCCGAGGACGCCGCAAAGCGAAGCTCGCGCCGACGGCGGCGGCGGGGACCTTGCTCGTGGCGCTGGGGGCACTCGCGGCAGCGGGCCGTCTCCGGTTATCTGGCGTTGCCATGGCGCTGGTGTCCGGATCCGCCCGATCGATCGTCGGCTCGCTGCCATGGTCTTCACCGGTGAGGGTCTGGATCTAAGGCGGCGGCTTCGCTGGTGCGGACGGCGCTCCTCCGGTGGCGGGGAGTGCTCGTCGGTGAGGTAGGCCGGATCCCCTCGGCTGCGCGGGCAGCGAGGTTCCGGTTGGCGCTGGTCATGGCGCGGGGAGGCCCCGGACTTCCCTCGTCAGATCGGAAGCGATCTGGTCCGCTCGTGATGCATGACCTCCGGCCGGCCTGGATCTCCGGTGTGCACGCGCCTGCTGATGTTGTTGCTGGTTCGGAGGTGGCGGCAGGGTGCTTGGCCAGGGGAAACCCTTGGCCGCCGGTGGCGGTCACGGCGTCGATGGCGTCCCGGACGCCATTCCCTCCTTGGTGGGGGCGCCGAGGCTAAACCTCCCCTGACTCCCCCCTTCCCCTGCGCCCGGGTGAAAACCCTAGCCCGGATGGCTAAGCGGCGGCGGCGCCACAGCGTCGTCACCTTCTTGAAGGCGCCGACTTGGGCATGGGGATGCTGGGTGTGCATGGCGAGCTTGTCTGGTTTCTGGTGGCGGCCCGTCTGATCTACCGCGTCGCAGCTCCGGGCAGTGTCTCGTGGCTGCGGTGCTTCTTTTCCGGCCGTGTCTTCGATGGGGACCTCGCCCCCTCCTCATCTTGTACATGCCGTGGTGGAGCGGTACTTCATCTCACTCATTGATGGCGGCGAAGATCGGTGGCATGGCGCTGTGGAGGCTCGCCGCCCGATGCACGGAGATGGACTCACGCAGGTGGAGGTAGCTGTCTGGCGTCATGGTGACGTCGATGGCGGAGTGGCCTACACAAGGTAGAAGACTCAATATATTCTCAAGAGCGGACCTGTGGAAGATGGCTGCGGACGACACAAGAGTGTGTCGACGGATCGTGCCCTGGACCGGTATGTGGCTCGCCTGGGCTTCGGCTTTTGATGTTAGGTTTAGGTGAGTGGTTTGGGTAGTGGCCCAACTAGCATCCCTTCATCATATGAATAAGAGTAGCAGCATATGTTGCCGAGATGGTGGATTCAGGAATATTGTCTGTAATACTTTGTAAGGTCCTCGAGAATAATTAATAAAGTGGCCGTATGCATCTCCCAGATGCAGAGGCCGGGGGTCATCCTCCTTTTCTAAAAAAACGTGCATAGTCTGAGCGCATGTAGACAATGAGATATCCAAATTTTGTTGGGTTTGACTTTTCTGGTCGTGCCTGATCTTTTTTGAGAGGCATATGCTATGGCTACAACAATTGGTTTTAGAATTCGTTTTACAAATGCAAGTACTCAGGCATGTACATGCAGTTTTGTTGAATTTTATACAATAACAAGCCACTACGTACTCTGAACAAGGACCAACATTCAGTACTCGTACGTAGCAGTAGGTGCATGCGATATTTGATTGATGGAAGGTCACATACACCAGATCTATTATTTCTTAAGTAGTAGTATTCCATTCCACGTGCTGGCCTCTGTGTGTGCCAATAAGATGCTCGCCGCTACTAACACAATCTATAAATAACAGCCTTGTACACAGGTGGTAGAACCAACACTCGAGCAACAATGGTACAGGTTAGATAGTATGCGGCATCAAGTTAGGATCGATCTCAATCTAGTCTGTTAGTATTGTACCTACGTTGAGATCGATCTACTCCAACGAACCATGTATATCTTATTGGCTTCGGCCTCTATATAACACGCAGCCGTCCCTACCTAGGGCATACGCTTCCAGCTATTTTCACATGGTATAAGAGCCAATCTCTTCCTTCACATCTATGTCCATCGCCAGCTCTTCTTCCTCCGCTGCCATGGCTGCTCCCTCCCTCGCCGCTGTCGGGCACACCATCACCGAGAAGCTCACACGCGACAATTTTTTGTTGTGGAAGGCCCGGGTCCTCCCACACATCCGCATCGCTGGTTGGATGGGCCACCTCGATGGCACAATGGCAGAGCCCATTGCCGTTCTGATCGCGGAGATGGAGGTCTCCGGAAGAAGGAGGTCACCGACCCCAACCCTGCACATGGCGTTTGGGTCATGCACGACCAGCAGGTCCTTGCGTTTTGCTCGCCTCCCTCTCACGGGAGGTACTTCTTTAGGTCCACGACATCCCGACGACCACTGGAGTCTGGACATCGATCCTCGCCATGTTAGCGTCGCAGTCCCGTGCGCTGGGTATCCAGCTCCGCACGCAGCTCTTCAACACCAAAAGGGCGACCTGTCTGCCACCGCCTACTTCGCCAAGATGAAGGGCCTCGCCGATGAGATGGCGGCGGCTGGGAAACGCCTTTGACGAAGACAACCTTGTCTCTCATATCCTCGGTGGGCTGGACTCGGATTACAATCCGTATGTCGCGGCCCTCTCTGCTCGCACGGACCAGACCATCGGTCTTAGCGAGCTGTACGCGCTGCTGCTCTCGGCGGAGGCGCGGCTGGACTCCCAGAACAGCACCCACTCCGGCTACTCCATCAACCTCGCCTCCAAGGGGGGGGGGGTCGTGCCCAGCCTGGTCGCTCCTCTGCTGGTAATAGCGGAGGAGGTGGATCACACCTAGAAGGTGGGAGTGGTGTGTAAAGAAGCGTTCCTACTCTCCCAGGGGGAGAGCCGCATCGATATATATTGATTCTGGCAATATGCCGTGCGATACAGGAAAGAGGTTGATCGCTAGGACTCAACCCTCGTACATGAGGAAACCTGGATAGCTACGAGAAGACAGGGAGTAGAGATAGAGTTTGGATGAGATTACAATAGAGTTTAAACTATTTCTAACACCCTCCCTTAATCTCAACTATCCTACATTTAGATTCCTCTTGAATTCTTCAAATGGCTTGACTGGCAAAGCTTTAGTAAAACCGTCTGCCACTTGATCTTTGGATGGAATGAACCGGATGTCCAACTTCTTCTCTGCAACTCTCTCACGTACAAAATGAAAGTCAATCTCAATATGTTTAGTTCTTCCATGAAAAACTGGATTAGCAGAGAGATAGGTAGCTCCTAGATTATCACACCACAAACATGAGACACGATGTTGCTTGATTCCCAGTTCATTTAGCAGTGATTCCAACCAAATGATCTCAGCTGTTGCATTGGCTAATGACTTGTACTCAGCCTCAGTACTCGATCTTGACACTGTAGCTTGTTTCCTGGCACTCCACGAAATGAGATTAGAGCCAAAGAATACCGCAAATCCTCCAGTGGACTTCCTGTCATCACTGCATCCTGCCCAGTCGGCATCAGAAAAAGCACTAACAAGGGTAGAATTGGAACATCTGAACTGAAGACCTAAGCTCATAGTCTGCTTTATATATCTCACAATTCTTTTAACAGCTGTCCAGTGTGCAGTAGTAGGTGCATGTAGATACTGACAAACCTTGTTTACAGCAAAAGATATGTCTGGTCTCGTCAGCGTTAAATACTGTAAGGCTCCTACAACACTTCTGTATTTTGTGCTCTCTTCTTCCTTAAGTGGTTCTCCTTCAAATGCTGAAAGTTTTTCTGAGGAAGACAACGGCGTAGGTGAAGGCTTACAGTCCATCATTCCCATACGAGCTAAAAGTTCAGTGGCATATTTCTCTTGATTTAGTATTATGCCATCTTGAATCTTCTTAACCTCAATGCCTAGGAAGAAGTGTAAGTCACCAAGATCCTTCAGTGCAAACTCTGAACTTAGATCATGTAGAAGAGCATTAGTAGCACTTTGCGACGAGCTTGCAACTATAATATCATCAACATATATTAGCACAAACAAAACTGTAGTTCCCCTGTTATAGATGAAAAGTGATGTATCAGCTTTAGATGCAACAAAACCAAGACACCTTAACTGGGAACTCAACCTTGAGTACCATGCTCTTGGAGCTTGTTTCAGGCCATAGAGTGCCTTATCAAGTCTGCACACATAATGAGGTGTTTTCTTGTCTGCATATCCAGGTGGTTGTCTCATGTAAACCTCCTCTTCCAGAACACCATGCAAAAACGCGTTCTGAACATCTAGCTGTCTTAAACTCCATCCTCTAGACACAGCAATAGCTAGCACAAGTCGAATAGTTGCAGCTTTAACAACCGGACTGAAAGTATCCTCATAATCTAACCCATAGCGTTGTTTAAAACCTTTTGCAACTAGACGTGCCTTATATCTGTCAACCGAGCCATCTGCCTTTTTCTTAATTCTGTAGACCCACTTGCAGTCAATAATATTTTTACCTCTTTGCTCAGGTACAAGATGCCATGTCTTGTTCCTCATAAGCGCCATATACTCTTCATCCATTGCATTTTTCCATCTTGGATCACTCAATGCAGTTTCCAAATTTGTTGGCTCCCCTGCAATACACAGCATGCCATACGGTACAGTACCATCAGTTCGTACTTTTGGATTTATTATACCTTTTTGTAGTCGAGTCATAACACGAGATGTCGCAACTTGCTGTGGTTGAGAAGGATGTGTAATTTGTTGTGTAGAAGCTGATGCAGGAGATCTAGCCGCAGAAGATCCTGAAGCACTAGAATCAATTTGCACATCCGATCCTGTCCCAAATCTAGTGGCCTGTGGTGTGTTTGGAGTTGTATTCAAATCTGATTCGGCGGCCACAGAAGATCCGAGGGAATCCTGCACATGCACAGGACTCAATCCCAAGCGAGTTGTTGCTGGCGTGCCGGTCGCTGGAATTAGCCCGCATGTGAGGTGCGGGCCCGACCTGGCCGCTGTTCTTTGCACGCGCCCGCGCGTGGGACTCGGTCCGGTTGCTGCAGCTGGCGACGTGGCACCCGCTCGCTGGCGGAAGGAATTCCTGACGGGCACGCGATCCGGGGACGATTCCCTCGCCCGATCCGAAAATTCCTGACGTACAGGAGTTCCAGGTGACAGCAGAGCCGCCTCGTGTCCAGCGCCTGCCTCGTCTTCTTCCTCAACATGAAATATAGCCTCAATTTCTGCAAGGTTTTGATCATTTTCTGCACCGTTTTCTGCTCTGTTTTCGCCATGAACCTGTACTGGTAAAGACAAAACACTAGTAGTGGTAGAATTATCAGTTTGGTTAGTGCAACTGTCGCCCCCATGATCAAAACTTTGAAGATGTGTCGGAAGAAGAAGAATTTCGTGTCTAAGAAGTGCTCCGGCATTTGGATGAAGAGATGCAAACGGAAAAACGGACTCGTCAAATACGACATCACGAGATATATAGACTCTGCCGGTGGACACATCTAGACATTTAACCCCTTTGTGAATTGCACTGTATCCAAGAAATACACATTTTTTTGAACGAAAAGCTAGTTTACGAGTATTGTATGGCCTAAGGTTGGGCCAGCATGCACAACCAAACACACGAAGGGATTTATAATCTGGAGTTATACCAAAAAGACGTGTTATGGGAGTCTCAAATTTGATGACTTTGCTCGGAAGCAAGTTAATGAGATATGTTGCAGTCAAGAATGCTTCATCCCAAAATTTCAGTGGCATGGAAGCATTAGCTAACAAGACTAGCCCTACCTCAACAACATGACGATGTTTGCGTTCGGCAGAACCATTCTGTTGATGAGCATGAGGACACGAAACATGATGAGAGATGCCAAGTTGTTGGAAAAAAGAATTTAACTTCTTGTATTCACCGCCCCAGTCAGTTTGCATGGCAATGATTTTAGTGTTTAGTTTCCGTTCGACAAGATTTTGGAAATTCTTAAAAACTTGAAACACTTCAGATCGTTTCTTAAGAAGGTAGATCCATGTATATTTACTAAAGTCATCGATAAAACTTACATAATATGAATGTCTACCAACTGAAGTAGGAGCTGGCCCCCAAACATCTGAGAATATAAGTTGTAAGGGAGCAGTAGAAACACTGATAGAAATAGGGTATGGTAACTGATGACTTTTAGCTTGCTGACATGGATCACAAACAGACTCAATACTAGACTCTTGAGAGTAGGGAAGATTATTCTTACTAAGAATAAGCTTAACAATAACTGATGAGGGATGACCTAATCTACTATGCCACTTTGCTGAAGAGGGCTTGACAGCAACAAACGCTTGTTTATTTGACGATGATGATGATGAAGAGATGAGTGGATAGAGACCTCCCACGCACTTGCCCCTAAGAAGGATTCTCCGCGTGTCCAAGTCCTTAACCAAAAAGAAATAAGGATAGAATTCAATGAGCACACGATTGTCAAGAGTAAACCGATGAACAGAGAGAAGATTCTTGGATGCTTCAGGCACATATAGAATTTTGTTTAGATGCAATGTTTGTTTCATGGGGGTTTTGACAATTGAACTACCAACATGAGTAATTTTCATACCAGAACCACTTGCGGTGTGTATTTGATCTTGTCCACGGTACTTCTCCTTGATCGTCAGCTTGTCCAGCTCCCCTGTGATGTGATGTGTAGCACCGGTATCTGCGTACCAGTTTGTATCAACGCCGTAGGAGTCGGTGACAGCATGGACCTCCTTCTCTTCGTACTCATCATCCTCGTAACGATCCCAACACTCACGGGCACCCCCGCGGTGGTGCTTGAGGCATATCTGGCACTCCGGATAATCGCGAGGAGGCTGACGCTGTTGCTGATGTTGTTGTGGACGACCCCGCGAGGTTCTGCCACCGTTGCTTGAAGGGGAAGGAAGACGCCTCCCACGGCCACGCCCTCTGGTGCCACGGGCTCGCCCCCGTGATCTGAACTGGCCGCGCCCTCTATAGGCCATATTGGCAGATGAGTGGAAGCCTCCTTCGCCTCCATCACCAAGCATCTCTATACGTTGATCAAAGGCAGAAATTTGAGCGAACAAGTCATCAACGGTGATGGAGGTCTTGACGGCACCAATGGCTGCCACAACCGGATCGTAATCACGGTCAAGCCCGGCGAGGACATAGTCCACCATCTCGGGATCAGAAACAGGGCGCCCGGCTGCTGCTAGCTCGTCACCGAGAGACTTCATCTTAGCAATGTAGGAGGAGCTGTTCATGGTGCCCTTCTTGGTGGTGGTAATGGCGATCCGAAGGTTGGTGATGCGAGATTGAGATTGGGACGCGAAGAGGGTGGTGAGGGCAGTCCAGAGATCGAAGGTATGTTCTTTCCCGATGACTTGCGCGAGAATTTCCTTCGACAGAGAGTTCAGCAGGTAGCTCAGAACCTGCTGATCCTTCGAGAGCCAAGGTCCATATAGGGGATTTGGCCCCATGGCCATGGTCTTGTCTTGCTGCTGCTGCTCCGTTTGTTTCGGAGGCGCTGCGTCCGATCCATCCAGGAGCCCTGTCACCTGCGCTCCTCGCAGGGCGGGCATCACTTGGGCCTTCCAGAGGAGGTAGTTGCCCCTCGATAGCTTCTCAGACGGGGGTTGCCCAAGGTTGAGGACGACCGGAGCTGAGGCGGAAGACATGATCGCGATGGGTGGGTGGGTGGTTTGTTTCTGTTTGTCGCTAGATTTGTTTGTCGCTAGATTGGAAGAGGTGGCTCCGATACCATATTGAATTCATGCTCCAGCCAACTCATCCAAAAGTCCGAACTGATGGAGGGAGGCGGGCAATATATTTCAACACTCTCCCTCACGTCTAGGCTATTTTAGTCCTTAGACGTGGGATTGATGTAGGCCGCAGAATCGTTTTATTTAATACTGCGTTGGCAGGGTCTTGAACTCAAGACCTCTTGGCTCGGATACCATATTGAATTCATGCTCCAGCCAACTCATCCAAAAGTCCGAAGATGGAGGGAGGCGGGCAATATATTTCAACATGGTGGCCCTCTCAAGTGCCAGATCTGCAAGAAAGACGACCATGGCGCATGGAGCTGCGCCAAGCGCTTTGACAAGAGCTTCAACAACAACCAGAAGCGCTATGGTGGAGGTGATCGCCATGGTGGAGGTGATCGCCAAGGTGCAGTGCTCGATTCATCAACACAGCTGCTACAACCTCCTATGGCGTAGATACCAATTGGTATCTTGACACGAAGCCACTAATCACGTGACGGAGAGTTGGAGAAGCTCCACGACGTGATCGCTACACCGGGCGGAACAAATCCACACCGCGAGTGGTCAAGTTATGGAAATTACACATGTTGGTCGGTCGCTCTTCCCCTCCACATGATCGTCTTAAGTTGAATGATATCCTCCATGTTCCTAGTAGTGCCAAAAGCCTTCTATCTGCTCATCAACTTACTAAAGATAATCATGCATATCTTGTCGTTTACCACGAGTTCGTTTCATTAAGGATCAGGCCACGAGGAGAACCATTCTTCACGCTCCGAGTAAGGAGGGTTCTATCCTTCAGCGACCAACCGCTTCCCATGGACGTCACATGCTTGGAGTTGTCAAGCCATCTACCTCTAGGTGGCACCGGCGTCTTGGTCATCCGTCCATACCGGTGGTCCAGCAAATTCTTCGTAATCATAGTCTTCCAGTGTCCAATAAAAGTGATCACCATCTTGTTGTGATGCATGTCAAATGGCGAAGAGCCATCAATTACCATACCCTCGTTCGACTAGTGAGTCTCAAGCTCCTTTAGAGCTAATTTTTTCGATGTATGGGGCCCCGGCCTCTTTACATTGGTAGGAAAAATATTATGTCAACTTCATAGATGATTTCAGAAAATTTACTTGGATTTATCTTATCAAAAATAAGTCGGATGTGTTCCAAAAATTTCATATCTTCCAACAACATGGTGGCGTTTATTCTCTCGCAAAATTCTAGCCATGCAAACCGATTTGGGGTGGCGAGTATCAAAAGTTGAATCAATTTTTTGAGCGCATTGGCATCACCCATCATGTGTCATGCCCCCATGCCCATCAACAGAACGGTTCCGCTGAACGCAAGCACAGACATATCGTGGAGGTTGGTCTCTCCCTACTCGCTCATGCTTCCATGCCTCTTAAATTTTGGGACGAGGCTTTTCGCACAGCGGTTTATCTCATAAACCGTATTCCTAGTCGGGGCATACACAATGAAAATCCCCTAGAACGTCTCTTTGGAACGAAACCCAACTATTCTTTTCTTCGCATTTTTGGTTGTGTGGTTTGGCCTAATTTGCGTCCCTTCAACAAACACAAACTTGAGTTTTGGTCCAAGCAAAGTGTATTTGTTGGCTACAACACCCTTCATAAAGGATACAAGTGTCTTGATGTCTCCACGGGTCGTGTTTACGTTTCCCAACATGTCTTTCCCTTTGCTGCATTGCATCCAAATGCAGGAGCACAACTTCGTGCGGAACTTGTTCTTCTTCCATCCACACTTCTTAATCCTTCAAGTCTACTTCATCGGGAGGAAGTTCGTAATGAGATGTTGATTTCCAATACTATTGATGCTAACAGTGTGCAGGAATCTGATGAAAACAGTGCAGAAAATAGTTATGATTTTATGCAGGCCACCTGAGCTGGATCCAGTGCCACCGAAAATCCGGGCGGCACAGGCTACGGGGTGAATTCCCCTGCTGGATCGCCCTCAGGATCGCGTGTCTCAGCGCCTGGACGCGGATCGGCGGCGGGATCCGTGCGCCAGCCAGTGGGCGACGCGATGGGGGCGGGCCACGCGCTGTCTCCCACCCGGCCAGGCCACGCGCTGCCTCCCAACTGGGCCGCAGGAGCGGCCCACATTCCTGCGGGTGGCGCTTCTTCATTGGTGGACTCGGGAGATTCCTCCCTGGGCCCTGTCCTGTCGCCTGCGACCAGGACTTTTTCGCTGGACGCAGCGGACGAGGATGTCCACCTGGCAGCTCCTGATTCGCCTCAGATCTCTACTGATTCAGCTGCTGTTTCCTCTGAGTCTTCTGCAGTTCAGCGGATCGATGGCGCCTCTCGCCACCTCCGATTGTTCCACCATCATGGGCTTTTTTGTGCTATAGGTGAACCCGAAAATTTGAAGGAGGCGCTTGATCATCCAAATTGGAAACAAGCCATGAACGAAGAGTACAGTGCATTATTGAAAAATCAAACTTGGCATTTGGTTTCGCCAAGTAAAGGTAAAAATGTTATTGACTATAAGTGGGTGTATAAAGTCAAGAGGAAGTCGATGGCGGTATTGACAGGTATAAAACGCGTTTAGATGCAAAGGGATTTACGCAACGTTATGGCATTGATTATGAGGATACATTTAGCCCTGTAGTTAAGGCTACTACTATCAGACTCATTCTCTCTATAGCTGTTTCGAGGATCTGGTGCATGCGACAGTTGGATGTGAAGAATGTGTTTTTGCATGGTGTTCTGGAAGAGGAAGTGTTTATGAAGCAACCTCTTGGGTATGAAAATCCAAACGCACCACAGTTTCTTTGCAAACTTGATAAAGCATTGTATGGACTCAAGCAAGCACCCCATGCATGGTACTCTCGCTTATCATCCAAGCTTCAGTCTCTTGGCTTTCATCCTTCGAAGGCAGATACATCATTATTCTTTTATTGTCGACATGGGGTAACCATTTTTATGCTTATCTATGTTGATGATATAAATGTTACAAGTTCATCATACAGAGCAATTGAAGCCCTTCTGAAGGATCTTCGCATGGATTTTGCCCTTAAGGATTTAGGGGATCTGCATTACTTTCTGGGTATTGAGGTAACATCTATCAAAGATGGTATTTTGTTGTCACAAGGAAAATATTTACTAGATTTGCTTAAACGTATGGGTATGAAGGGTTGCAAACCAGTTGCCACACCCCTACCTACATCAGAAAAATTATCACTTTATGATGGTGAACCTCTTGGAGGGGAGGATTCTACCAAGTACAGAAGTATAGTAGGCGCCTTGCAGTATTTGACTTTGACTAGACCAGATATTTCTTTCTCGATGAACAAAGTTTGTCAGTTTTTGCATGCTCCTACTACTGTACATTGGACAACTTCAAACGAATTATTCATTACTTGGAGGGGACACCCAGTCATGAGCTTAGAATGGGGAAGTCAGATTCTATGTTGGTAAGTGCCTTTTCAGATCTGGTGGCGGGATGCCCTGATGACAGAAGATCCACTAGTGGTTTTGCAGTGTTTCTTGGAAGTAACTTGGTGTCTTGGCATGCCCGGAAACAGGCCACTGTGTCACGTTCTAGTACAGAAGCTGAATATAAAGCACTTGCTAATGCCACTGCTGAAATTATTTGGGTTCAGAACCTTTTGACAGAGTTGGGGGCTAGTCATCCAAAGTCAGCTTTTTTATGGTGTGATAATCTAGGTGCCACTTATTTGTCTGCAAATCCTATCTTTCATGCTAGGACGAAGTATATTGAAATTGACTATCACTTTGTTCGAGAGAGGGTAGCAAACAAGTTGTTAAATATCAGGTTCATACCGACTGGTGATCAAGTGGCGATGGGTTTACTAAACCTCTTCTGATTTCAATTTGGAGGTTTTTGATTGCATTGTCACGGTATTGTCACGGTATTAAACGTTGTATTGTCACAGTATTGTATAAACCATGTAGTAAAGGATTGCATGCGTGTGTTTGTTGTAAACGTGTTGGGCAAGTTAGGATCGATCTCAATCTAGTCTGTTAGTATTGTACCTACGTTGAGATCGATCTACTCCAACGAACCATCACTAGTAGAAAAGGGGCCAATGGTCCAGGCCGGTCCAACCCATTAGTCCCAGTTCAATCCAGAACCGGGACCAATGGGGGCATTGGACCCGGTTCGTGAGCCCCAGGGCCGTCCAAGGCCACATGGGCCATTGGTCCCGGTTCGTCTGGACCTTTTCGTCCCGGTTGGTGGGACGAACCGGGACCAATGGGCCTCGCTCCTGGCCCACAACCATTGGTCCCGGTTGGTGGCATGAACCGGGACCAAAGGCAACCCTTTAGTCCCGGTTCATGCGACCAACCGGGACCAATGGTGGTGCCTATATATACCCCCTCGCGCAAGAGGAGAGCACACTGCTCTGTTTTTACTGGGCGAGGGGGAGAGGGCTTGGTGGTGCTCTATCTCACCTCCTATACACACAAGGTGTTCGATGGAATGCCCGAGCCACACTACTTAAGGTTTCTCCTCTCCAAGCTCGACCGCCAAGCTCCATTTTCCTCAATATTTGTCTAGGTTTAGCGGTCCGTCACGCTCCGTCCCCGTCTTCACTGTCGTCGATCAGCCGCGCCGATCTCATCGCCGGCACCACCGTGGTGAGCCTCTTGTTCTTATCTTCTTTTTGAAAGGAAAAATATCTTACTTGTATGTTTAGATAGATACTTGTATTATTTTCTTACTTTTATTATTGCATCTTATATAGTGCGATGGTTTTGGTATCCGCCCCCGTCGGCCCTTGTCCTGTTTATGATTCGAATGTGGTATATATTATCTTTTCATAACTATTGGTTCATTTATTGTTTATGACAATTATGCCGACCAATGTGACATAGATTTTATTTATCTAGGAGGTTGTTGAACCGAAAATTCCAACCGACCCTATTGTCGAGAGGTTAAATTTAGTTGAAGAAGAAAACAATTTGTTGAAGGAAAAGATTAGAAAAATTAAGGAGGAGAAGATGATATTAGAGTTGCATGTTGCGGATGTCGTCGATGATCACAAGATCAAGATGGATGCAATGCGCTTGAAGATTAGAAAGATTAGAAAATATGCCATTCATATCGAGGCTTGGTATCATTACGCCGTTGGATCGGTTGTTACATTGGTTGCGATTATGATCGCATTTGTTTCGCATTGAAATGTTTTACATAGTTTCAAGTGTATGGTTTAATTAATTTAGATGCTCTGCAGAGCTTTATGTTGTTAGATGAGAACTATGTATGTACTTTGGTTTTAATGTGATGATGAACTTCTATTAATTTGGTCACTTAATTATCTATTCATGATGTTCTGTAATGATTTTGACACATAATTATATATAATGCATGCAGATGAACCGCAATGGATGTACGGTTCAAGACACACCTCCGAGTACATTAAGGCGTGCATGATTTTCTCGAAGTGGCTGAGGCAAACAAGCAAAATGGTTTTATGTGTTGTCCATGCCCTATATGTGGGAATCTGAAGTCTTACTCGACGGAAAATCCTCCACACCCACCGCTTTACAAGGGTTTCATGCCACACTATAATGTTTGGGACGAGGCACGGAGAAATGGGGTTATGATGGAAGGCGGCGAAGAAGAAGAGTACGATGACAACTATGTGCCCCTGAATACGATGATGCTCACGAAGATCAAGAGGAACCAGACGATGTGCACGATGATCTGCAACGGGCGAAGCTGCTGAAGATCAAGAGGAACCGGATGATGTGCCCGATGATGATGATCTCCGCCGGGTCATTTTCGATGCAAGGATGCAATCACGAAAGTCAAAAGGAGAAGCTGAAGTTCGATCACATGCTAGAGGACCAAAAAAGGGTTGTACCCCAATTGCGAAGATGGCAACAAAAGCTCGGTACCGTCTTTGGAATTGCTGCGATGGAAGGCGAGAGAATCTTGTGCTTGACAAAGGATTTGAGAAGCTACTAAAATATTGAAGAAGAAGCTTCCAAAGGATAACGAATTACCCGACAGTACATACGCAGCAAAGAAGGTCGTATGCCCTCTAGGATTGGAGGTGCAGAAGATACATGCATGCCCTAATTGATGGATTCATGTACCTAGGGTAGGGTCATAGGCCTGATCTAAGTACCCTACCCAAGGACACCCTTAGAAGAGGTCACCTTCCAGTCGACCTACGAGGAACCCACTCGACTGACTTGAAGGACTCGACCATGAAGATTCACTCGACCACCAGAAGGTCAAGAGGCACTCTGCACTGCAACGGCCTGTAATTGAATAGACTTTATGGTAGTTAAGACACTTTATGTGGGGCGTTACCAGTAATGCCCCGGACTTAATGTACTTTAAACCCTCCATTACGTGGGCTGGTAGGGGTCCTGGCGCACTCTATATAATCCACCCCCCTCCACAGGCAGAAGGGTTCGCACCCCTGTAACACATACACATATAATCCACTCGACTGCCTCAGGGCTCCGAGACGTAGGGCTTTTACTTCCTCCGAGAAGGGCCTGAACTCGTACATCGCTTGTGTTTACAACCTCTCCATAGCTAGGACCTTGCCTCTCCATACCTACCCCCCACTCTACTGTCAGACTTAGAACCACGACACTAATGACTGCATCCTCTACTGCGGTGCGTAAAAGGATCTAAACGCATGCCCGGTAAGTGGTGCATTACGGTATAAGATCAGACGAGATGACCCTGGTGATGTTGACGGCGAGCCCCCTAGGAAGAGGGTTCCTGCGAAGGTGATGTGGTATGCTCCTATAATACCACGGTTGAAACGCCTGTTCAGAAACGGAGAGCATGCCAAGTTGATGTGATGGCACAGTGAGGACAGTAAGAAAGGCGGAAGTTGAGAGCACCACGACGGGTCATGATGGAGAAAAATCGAGAGAAAGTTGGGATAAGTTTGCAAGTGAGCCAAGGGCGTATGATTTGCTTTAAGCGTGGATGGCATTAATCCTTTCGGGAGCGAGCAGCAATCACAGCACTGGCCCGTGACTCTATGTATGTATAACCTTCCTCCTTGGATGTGCATGAAGCGGAAGTTCATTATGATGCGAGTTCTCATCCGGGGCCCTAAGCAACCCAACAACGACATTGATGTGTACCTAAGGCCATTAGTTGAAGAACTTTTACAGCTGTGGAATGGAAGCGGTGTGCGTACGTGGGATGAGCACAAACATGAGGAATTTAACCTAAAGGCTTTGCTATTTGTGACCATCAACGATTGGCCCGCTCTCAGTAACCTTTCAGGACAGACAAACAAGGGATACCACGCATGCATGCACTATTTACTTGACACCGATAGTATATACCTAGCAAGCTGCGGGAAGAATGTGTACTGGGCCATCTTGATTTCTTCCGACCAACCATCAATGTCGAAAGAAAGGCAAGCATTTCAAAAGCGAGGCAGATCACGGAAGAAGCCGCCATGCGCACCGGTGATCACGTGCTTGCTATGGTCGATGATTTACACGTAATCTTTGGAAAGGGTCGACGGACTAGCTATTCCGAGTGACGCCGAGGACACGCACCCATGTGGAAGAAGAAATCTATATTTTGGGACCTACCCTCTGGAAAGACCTAGAGGTCCGCTCTTGATCGACGTGATGCACGTGACGAAGAACCTTTGCGTGAACCTGCTAGGCTTCTTGGGCGTGTATGGGAAGACAAAAGAGACAGGCTGAGGCACGGAGGACCTGCAACGTTTGCACGAAAAAGGCGGCATGCCTCCAAAGCGGTATGAAGGTCCTGCCAGCTATGCTCTTACCAAAGAAGAGAAGGAAATATTCTTTGAATGCCTTCTTAGTATGAAAGTCGACGGCTTCTCGTCGAATATAAAAGGAATAATAAATATGGCAGAGAAAAAGTTTCGAACCTAAAGTCTCATGACTGCCACGTGATTATGACGCAAGCTGCTTCGGTTGCATTGAGGGGCTTCTAGGAAAGCGTCCGATTAGCCATTGTGAAGCTATGTGCATTCCTCAATGCAATCTCTCAAAAGGTGATCGATCCAGAAATCATACCAAGGCTAAGGAGTGATGTGGTGCAATGTCTTGTCGGTTTGAGCTGGTGTTCCCACCATCCTTCTTCAATGTCATGACGCACGTCCTAGTTCATCTAGTTGACGAGATTGTCATTCTGGGCCCCGTATTTCTACACAATATGTACCGCTTTGAGAGGTTCATGGGAGTCCTACAGAAATATGTCCGTAACCGCGCTAGGCCAGATGGAAGCATCTCCATGGGCCATCAAACAGAGGATGTCATCGGGTTTTGTTTGGACTTCATTCCTGGCCTTAAGAAGATAGGTCTCCCAAAATCGCGATATGAGGGGAGACTGACTGGAAAAGGCACGCTTGGAAGGACTCAATAATATGCAGGACGGATATTCTTGGTCTAAAGCACACTACAGTTCTGAGAACTCTACCTTGGTGACCCGTATGTCGATGAACACAAGAACAGTCTGCGCTCCAAACACCCGGAGCAGTGCGACGACTGGATTACATGTGAACACATCAGGACTTTCAGCAGTTGTTTGGAAGCACGTATCAGAGGTGACAACACTGTTTGTGATGAGCTATACTTGTTATCTAGGGGACCATCTTTGACTGTATTGATTTGGAAAGGATACGAGATAAATGGAAATACATTTTACACGATTGACCAAGATCAAAAGAGCACCAATCAAAACAGCGGTGTCCGCTTTGATGCAACAACCAAGAGGGGAAAGGACACATATTATGGTTACATAGTGGACATATGGGAACTTGACTACGGACATGATTTTAAGGTCCCTTTGTTTAAGTGCAAATGGGTCAATCTGTCAGGAGGCGGGGTACAGGTAGACCCACAGTACGGAATGACAACAGTGGATCTGAAAAATCTTGGGTACACTGATGAACCGTTCGTCCTAGCCAATGATGTGGCACAGGTTATCTATGTGAAGGACATGTCTACCAGACCGAGAAATAAAAAAGATAAGGAAGCGAATACATCATATGATGAGCCAAAGCGCCACATAGTTCTTTCAGGAAAAAGGGACATCGTGGGAGTGGACGACAAGACAGACATGTCTGAAGATTATGAAAAGTTTCATGAAAGTCCTCCCTTTAAAGTCAAGGCTGACCCCAGCATCCTGATAAACGATGAAGATTATCCATGGTTACGGTGCAATAAGCAAATGACACAAGCGAAGAAAAAGTGAAGACTATCTCCGCAACTATTATGATGATACCATGCCAACTTTATGGCCGCAGTATGATACCATAGTCCGTTTTGTACATGCACATGCTATGTGTGGGTCAATTTATCATACCATGCCAACTTTCAACTTTTTCGGAGTTTATTTGAAATGCTTTATGTCTTATGGTTCGACCCTCGTAATAATTAAAAATAGCAACAATAACAATTTTGTTGTAAATAGAAACAAAATAAATAAATAAAGCAAGAAAGAAAACAAAAAAAAAGTGTTTTCAAATTTGAAAAGTAATGGCACTAACAGAAAGTTTATAATTTTCCTAAAACAAAAAGCAAAAAGAATTAAAAAATAAAGCAAAAAACAAAAGAAAATAAATAATTCAGAAAACAAAACAAAAAACCGAATAAATAAATAAAAATAGCAACAATAAGTAAAGAAAAAAATGCCTCCTACTGGGCCCCCATGGCCTGAATACGACATGAAACCCTACTATGGGCCAGGATTCAGGCCCGCGGTAGGCCCAGTAGGCCCACCAGGCAAAGTTTAGCAAGTAGGCCCGAAAGCCTGCGGTCGAGAGGAGTTCGAGAGGGGTGCGGCAGTGGGGCTTATAAACCACTGCGCGCCCCTCTCAACTAGCGAGGTGGGACTAAACTTTGGCCCCGACGCTGGCAGCACAGGGACCTTTGGTCCCGGTTGGTGGCACCAACCGGGACTAAAGGGGGGGCATTGGTCCCGGTTGGTGGCACCAACCGGTACCAAAGGTCGCCGCTTCCCACCCTTTGGGCTGCCGAAAAAGAGGCCTTTGGTCCGGTTGGTGGCACGAACGGGACCAATGCTCCTTGTATATAAGTAGCGCCGCAATTTTGCGAGTTCATCGCCACCACTTGCCCCCGACGACGCCGAGCACATCGTCGCCGCCAGCTGCCCCGACGCCGCCGCCCCCCGCCGTCGCCGTCGCCGTCGCCGCGCCCGTCGTCGTCGCCAGCCTCCCCGAGCCGCGCCTGCCTCCCGATCCCGCGCCGTCCTCTCCCGAGCCCGCGCCCGCCGCCGTCGTCGCCGCCGAGCTGCCCGTCGCCGTCGCCCGCCCCCGCGTGCCGCGCCCCTAGCCCCTGCCCCGTCTCGCCCCCACCGTCGCCATCGTCATCTAGCCGCCACCGCTGTGAGCCGCCGCGCCGCACCGACTCTGTTTTTTTTTCATTTTTATTAGTTTAATTTTTTTGTTCAATGTACATGTGTATGTATGTGGCTATATATATATATATATGCTGCTCTGTTTTTTTTCATTTTTATTAGTTTAGTTTTTTTGTTCATATATATATAATGTATATGTGTATGTATGTGGCTATGTGTATGTAGATGTTCAAAAATTGTTCAGAGCATGTTTTTCTTCATATATGTATTTTTTGTTCATATGTGTATTAATGTTTTCATATATGCAAAAGATAGATTTTTAGAAAAGTTAGGTTTTTTTCTGTTCATAGATTTTTTTGGTGATATTAATTATTGTAGAATATGCAAATGTTTGTATATTCATATGAACAATGCATTAGGAAAAACCTTTGTTTTTTTCGAAATTTTCTTTTTGAACATTTTTTTTAAAACAAGCAATACTAAAAGAATGAGAGGAAAAAGGAAAATAAGAAGAGGAAGAAAGGAGAAGAAGAGGAGAGGAAGAAGAGGAGAAATAAATAAGAAGAGGAAAAAAGAAGAAAAAGAAGAGGAGAAGAAGAAAGGAATAGAGGAGAAGAAGAAAATAGAATTTTTCTATTTTCTTCTTCTCCTCTTCTTTTTTCTTCTTCCTTCTTCCTCTTTTCTTCCTCTTCCTTAATTATTTTCCTTTCTCGAGGGAGAAGAAGAAAAAGAAGAGGAGAAGAAGAAAGAAAGGTATAGAGGAGAAAGAAGAAACTTCAACACGAGGGGGGGTACCGATACCCCCTCCCCGATAACATTATTTTCCCATGTAGTCGTTGTCGATATAACCCCCTCGAGATAACTTAGGCATGAGGGGCGGTTAATATATATACCCCCTCTCGACCGTGATAACTTATACAATGGCACCACCCCCCTCGGCCCTCTCGCTCGACCAAAACTCTCGAGGACACCCAAACCCTAGAGAGAAAACGATGTTGGTCTACTACCCCCTCCCGCCGCGCCCCTACCCGACAAATTAACTCTCTCGAGGCCACCCAAATTTATCAAGTTAAAAGAGAGTTGCCACTAATATATATATATATATATATATATATATATATATATATATATATATATATCCATCTGTACCATGTTTGAATAATAATTGACATGTTGTAAATATTTGCAGAAACTATGGAGCACTCCCGAGATGAAGAAACAAAAGCGATGTTGGGGGACATAATCGCACAAGGAAGTGATGAAGTTGCGTCATTCCTCAACGAGACCGATGGTCAGGAAGGACTGGGTGAAGAAGAGGGCTATGTTCATGATGGCCCGACCCATTAATGCGGTACAAGAAGAGGACTATGTTCATGATGGCTCCGGTGACACAATGGAGGTACAAGAAGGAGATCGTGCTGACTGCTCCGGTCACCGAACCGTGTCCGGCCAGGTATATATATATTAGTATAAGCTCGTGCTGACTAGTTAATTGATGCATCCATTGTTTTGGTATATGTACACATATTAATTACTCTCGTCTTTCTTCCTTATAATTTTTAGCCCTCCGGATCGAGCACAACTTCGGTAAGGAGACGAGGCCCGAAGAAAAAGTTGAGCTCGGATGAAAAGTTTGAGCTCATAGAAATCGCGCCCGATGACGAACCGATTGAACCCATCCGGACATGGAAGGCATTTTCTTCTCAGTGTGGTGTTCTTGTTAGGGACAAGATCCCGATCAGCACCCAGCAATGGTATAAGCCTGCTAAGGAGGAAGACCCTGAGGTGTCTTATGTCAATGATATGAAGAAAGAAGATCTTTGGACTAAGTTGAAGGCAAATTTCACCCTACCGCCAGAGGAGGATCCGAGAAGCCAGTTAAAGAGCAAATAATCAAGTCTTGTGCTCTTAAGAAGATGGCAACCCTAATGAGGAGGTGGAGGAAAGAGCTGAACCAGTTTATCGAGAAAAAAAAGACACCAGAATTGCCGACAAATATGAGAAGATCAAAGATCATCGGCCGCATTTGTGGCCCACAAGACATCGCAAAAGAGTAAGAAGATGTCGGCAACAAACAAGCAAAATGCTGCGAAGAAGAAGCTTCACCATCGCATGCGGTCGGTGGCTACCTCAAATCCGGCCTAAGTGGTCCAAGGCTGAGCATGATCTCGCTTGAAAAAGGGATCAAACCGAGACAATGTCTTGGCAAGACCGTTGCGGACTTGGTTCTTCGGGGCTGGTGGAACCTTGGACCTGTGTGAGGAAGTGTCGATGGGACGGACGAGCAACTGCAAACACCAGTCAAGAACCTTCGACACTATATCGATGCACCGCAGCGAGGGCGTTCCTTCGAACAGGGAGAAGGGCGAGCTCACAATGGCCCTTGGGAATCCCGAGCACCACGGGCGGACACGAGGCACGCCAGGCTCCATTCCGTGGAAGGTTGGTTTTCCGGACGCAGGGGGTACAAAACCCACGAGAGGAGGAAGAAACTGGAGCAGGACCAAATGCAGGTGCTGCACGAAAGGGTAATGGGGCTAGAGGAACGAGAAGAGGTACGAGAAGCAGCAGATCTTAACAAACGACCTGCCGAAGTTTCCCCCGAAGCTACCCCGCCATCTCAGCGGAGAAGCAGCGTCGCTTCCACCGAGCTGCTTTAGCCGGAGCATGTCTTGACGGCTCCTGCCAGCTATCCCGTGGATGGTATCACGGAGTCTCAAAATTGCCACATTATGGCGCGATGGATGAATTTGAAGGTCAAGGCGGCTGTTGGCCAAGTTTATCCTAGTGGACCCGGCACAACTTATCACCGCCACCGATTCCGAAGGATATGCTAAGGTGATGGTGGATGAAATAACGGAGGATTTGAGGACCTCGTGCTTGAGCACCCTACCGGTGAAGGGAGACTAGGCTGGGTTACGCTCGAAGACTCCATGCCTATGGCGGAAGGAGCTCATCAACCTTTTGAGCTGGGCGCCTCCGCCTCCTCCTCCTCCTCCGTGAGTCGGGGCACTCCGCCTCCTCCACCGCCTCCTCCTCCGGCGAGTGACGATTAGGGCACGCGTGGCGGCACTCCGCCTCCTTCTCCGGCGCGTGGCGGCACTCCGCCTCCTCCTTCTCCGCCTCGCCAGAAAGGGCGGAAGAGACCCGCCACCGCCCCAACTGCTCCGGCGCGTCGTAGTCCTTCTCCTCCGCCTCGTAAGCAAGAACGAAAGAAGACAGATGCCGCAGCCACTCCGTCTGCTTCGGTATCTAGCAGCACAAGAAGAGGAGAGAGGCAATACAGATACGGTCCACCTCTAAAGCCTCTAGAGAAGTTACCGTACGAGAGGACCGAGGAGGAAAACAATACGATCGTGCAGGCCCACGTGAAGGAGTTCTTTGAAGTGGTGAAAGCAAAGAGACATCCACCTCCAGAGGAGAAGGTAGATCCGGTGAAAGCAAAGCGCACTCTCGATGCCCTGAGGAAACCGGCAAAGTCTCCGCCGAGAACCAACTATGAGCGCATTACTGAACAGACATATCTCCAAGCGGAGCGGTCGGGAAGTACTGTCAGATATCAAAGAGCAAAAGACCGAGCAGCTGCGAAAAAAATTGACCAGCTCGGTGAACAAGCAAACCAATCGTGCCCCCCACTCAATGTGTCTAGCGGCAACATCGTCGCTAATGTTCCGGGGATGGTGGCCGGTTATGGCAATCTACAAGATTACCTGCCTGACGATGCACTTCCTGATTACATGATGTTGGAAGAACACAGATACGAGTACAGGAAGCGTCTCGTCAAAGATGAAAAATCTCTAACAACGATGATGCGAAGGTTCCATACTTGGTACATGAAAACCTGCAGAGAGTCTGAGGGGGCGAATAGTTTGTATATGCACATTAAAGAGGAGCACAACCTTATTCGAACTTATCTGTCGTGTGTTCCATTTGAGGAGTTCTTCGCGTTCTTCAATCAAAAGGCCCTCAATAAATTAACGGTCTTTTGCTACTGCCTGTAAGTACTATTTCTGTCATTAAGTCTCTATATATAGCTCGGCTCTTTCATTGCATGTATTTATAATTAATTATCCTCAATATATTATGCAGATTGAAGATCGTCGAGTGCAAAAAAAATAAAATCTATGATATTGGGTTCATTAACACAAATATCATAGATGTATTTCTGGTTGAAAAGGACGTCGAAGAGGCCGAGGACAACTTGCTACAATCGTTGATCAAAAATCAAAACAAAGATACCATACTCTTTCCTTACAACGACAAGTGAGTGTTACTGATCGTTTGCATATTCGGTTTCCCTTATTACTCGAGCGAGGTTATAGTAATGTAATTGATGAGTTATGCATGTGTGCGCAGTTTTCACTATATTCTTCATGAGATTAAGCTTGAGCGTGGACTAGTAACCATCTTAGATTCGAGACGGAAAAATCCCAGCACCTATGCGGACATAACTGAAATGCTCAGCAAGTAAATTCAATCGATCATTATCGCACCATATCGGCAACTTTTTGTTCATTTCCTGATATCTCAAGTAATAATAATTATTTTCTTTGCTCTTGCAGGGTTTGAAAACAGTTCACCGCACAAGCTCCGGGACTGCCGAAGGAGCTGCGATATACATACCCAAAAGTAAGTACTACTGGCTAGCTAGTTGTGCGCATCTCCCGTTGATTCTATAGCTATACTTTCATCAATGCCATTTATAATGCTTCAATATCAGTTTGATTGACCTCTATTTCTCGTAATGTGCTTGTGGCAGGAACAAGAGAATGATTTCTGTGGATACTACGTGTGCGAGTTCATCCACAATGCGACTTTGAAAAACAAGCGGGGCTACTCTCAAAGACAATATGAAGTGCGTAGGCAATTAATAATATTCACAATTTCATTTTTATTACACCATTATTTCTGTTGAGTTTCATTCATATATATGTATTAATTAACCCCCTTCTTCAAATTAGACGTGGCAGATGCGGAATGAACTCCTAGAACCAGATCGCATGAAAGCAATTCAAGAGGAATTGGCGGGATTCTTTCTTGACCACGTCATCAATAAAGCCGGAGAATACCATGTGGAAGTTGATTTCAAATGCTAAGGGACTGTAATTAAGAGATCTTATATATTGTACATGTATGTAGCCAGTAGCGTCGGACGTACATGATACGAAAACTTGTTGTTCGACCAATCTCTCGGAGAAGGAGAGGTCGATCGATCATTTCTCTCGGTATGCATGACGAACTTCTGTACTTGATGGTTCCCTTCATTTTCTTACTAGCTAGCGTGTCGAGGGCTATATGTATATAGTACGTAGCGTCGGCCAAGCACGGACATAAGAGAGGACACTTCTCTCTATTAATTAGCTAGCTAACACAATATATGAAACACCTAAATTAACCCCCAAAACCCCTAACCGCCCCCCCCCCTTCAAAAAAAAAAATCACAGCCACTGAAATGCTGACGCGTGGATGCCTTTTGGTTCCGGTTGGTGCCACCAACCGGGACCAAAAGCCCCCCTTCCTGGGCTCGGCGCACCGGCCACGTGGAGGACCATCTGTCCCGGTTCGTGTTAGAACCGGGACTAAAGGGGGATGTATTAGTAACGACCCATTAGTCCCGGTTCATGAACCGGGACTAAAGGCCCTTACGAACCGGGACTAATAGGTGTTTTTGTACTAGTGCATGTATATCTGATTGACTTCGGCCTCTATATAACACGCAGCCGTCCCTGCCTAGGGCATACGCTTCCAGCTATTTTCATAGGGCGATGGCCCAAGGCTCCCCCAAAAAAGATAAGAACATATTTGGTATTAGGACATCGTTCGTGCACTCTGACTGAAACTGTAAAAACTAGATGATACCCCGCGCGTTGCTGCGGGAATTTGTTCCATTGTATAGGAGAAGGATTTATTAAGTGAGTAAATAGTAAACCGTGAAAAAATTCATTAAAAAAGTTATGAGAGGCTTCAAAATTTTCATTGATAAAGAAGGTTAGCTTGTCAGTTTCATAATGTTTTCATAGTACTGAAGTAGTGAACTTTTTGTTAGATTATCAGCGAAGATTGAACCAATGAATCGTAATGCATATGAAAATATTTAGTTGAACATGCTGGAACAGAGAGACCTATATGAAGATAAAAAAAAGTCAATTAGCTATTTTTAGTTGAACACGTTGGAAGAGATAGCCTTACATGGAGAACAAAAGGGTCATCTAAGGTGACTGAGTGAAATTTTGAAGATGTACATTTGACCGAACTGAAAAGGGGTCGCATCGACTAACCTCATCCATTCTTATCTGACGAATACAATGGTTCTTTTCAGGGGAATACATAATAGTTCCTCCAACTGGGACTACTAAATATTGAATTGGTTTGAACCACCATAACTATCCTCGCAAAAAAAAAACCCACCATAACTAAGAAAAACACATGTTAAATGTTGCAGATCTTCACAAACTGAGGAACAAAAATTGACTGAAAAGTACCAGTTCATGTGTATTATCTACTTGGATCGTAAACCATATACTACATCCTAAGATCAATTTAGGCGGACTCAATATTTCCTGGGCATAAAGGCCAATCATGATATAGCAATATATTGATTCTAAGTACATAATAAGACATCCATGTTTGCGCTAGCCCCATCGGGCATAATCCACTAAAAAATATGGCAGCACATACATTTTCATTCAACTATGTTTGTTAGTGATTCCTGTCTATAAAGAGTCCAATCTCATCATAAGAATTCATATGGCCGAACAAAAGGAAATCAATGATATGCTCCAGTGCCATATGACCTAAAAGCATCGGTAGGAAATCTGGAAAACATGCCAGTTAAATTTATTTGGATCCATCTGTAGCAATGGCCTTCCTGCAAATTAAATGACACATGACGAAGAGTAAAATTTCACGAAAATCTAGTTATGTAGATCTACATCCAACCTGACTGAGAAAATGGAGATGGCAGATCAACATGAGCGATATGACTGGCTCAGGCATCATTCATCGTCTAGTTTGAGGAAGATGAACATATGCGTGGGGCAGCCTATAATTTGTTGCAGCAACAAAAACTCAAGTGTTCTTCATTGTTGTATCCAATTGATTGCAGATTGAAAGACACATATCACTTCTTCCAATTAAATCCAAACACCATGAATCGTCAATAAATTAAACGGGTAGGAAGCAAGAGTCATCGGATTGGGGATTAATAAGAACCCCAAATTATGTAAGATGATTGAACTGCTAATAAAGACGAAGGTGTACCTGTAAAGTGATTCAGATTTGCCCTTTGTAGAGTGATTCAGATTTGCCGATTAGGTGGCCGCAGGTGGCACCGTGGTGGCGGAAGGGCTCCAGTTTTGTTCGTCCAACACACTTGGTACCTGAAGGAGAAGGGGATGAGCGATGGGCCGATGGTAGACGCTTGAACTCATGTTGAGGAGGACGCACCATAGAGTTTTCAGATTCCCAAGCAGGCGCCCCTGTCGGTGCGGTCAGGTCTTCAATTTATCCCATCTAGCACATGTGCTTTCATAGGAGATGAGCATCTCGTTTTGACTTCCAAGAGCAAAAATTATCAAATCTGGATAAGGACTTTGGACACCCAGCTATGGTAGTACTGAAAACTACTGATGCAAATAGGGAATGGGAGGGAGAAGAAAATCCACCAGATTTGTCTAGAAAATAGTATGGTAGACGATGGATGAATTAAACTTGTGTACCGCGGTCTGATGGGAATGGGATTGCTTGCCGCCGCTGCCGGCTTCTTTTGCCCCAGATTGTTTGCGAGAGGAGGGGCCGTAGCAGGGCAACGCCTGCGCACAGGCTTCCTCAGTTGCGTGGGATGGCCACATCAGGCGCGTCCGAAGCCTTCAGCGTGAGAGGCCCGGAACAGAGCGTCCGACTGGAATCGGGGCCGCGATGGCGATGGCCGCGTCAGGCGCATCTGAGGACGCCATCGCGAGATAGGACCGGAGCAGAGCTGCGCATCCGAGGCCTCCGGCGGAAGGAGGGCCCGTAGCAGAACAACGGCGTGCGCACAGACTGATTTGGCTGCACGGGGATTGCGGCATCGATCACTCCCTCCACGGAAAGAGGTTGATGGGGATCCAACGCGAGCGCCATAGCCAAGAGCTCGAACGTGCTTACAATCAGGAAGGGCCTTGGTGCGGGAGGAAGTGCGTTGTGGGAAGGTATTGGAGGGACGGGGAGATTGGAAAACAGAGGGGTGGATGATTGCTCGCATCCCGCATCCTTTTCATTTGCGTTTGTTGTGGGAAGACCGGAAGACCGAGAGTGGCAGAAGAATAGGAGAAGATGAGCAGTCCGAGAAATTAAGGCCTGGAGACATGTAAAGTTGGCCAGTGGCTGGGAAAAACTGACGGCTGATGTGGCACTGTGATAGATAGATAGGCTTCACTGAATGATGACGTGGCATAAAGATGATGTGAATAGTGTGCATGGTGAGAGAATTGGTAGTAGTGGGGAGCAACTTCTTAAGAATGTAAGATGAGCTACTCCATGCACCGGAAGACCTAGTCAGTCGGTTAGTACTTGTAGGGACACAGGGATAGCCTACCTTTATGATGGCCCAGCCAGAGACTCTTTCGAGTAAAAACAAGAGAAATACAATTATTCCACGCACGGGGAGTCCTGTGCATGGGAGAGCCCTTTGAATTGCTTGGAAATTCGAAGCCATGCATGGTACTGCTCATAGTTCATCAGCTTTTTCTTTCACCACAAGTAAGTACAGTGTTCCAGCCATGGTCCACTATCCCATGCTTTTTCATCATTAGCAAATTTAATTCTATTTTATCTTTTGAATCGAATGTCTATTTTATGATCCGTTTGCATATTTGTGTGTATGACAATGAGGACTTTAAAATGAGGCACTTTTGAATATATTTTAACAAGTTTTAAAAATCAAATTATGAAATAAGGTGAAACACGATCGATTAAACACTATGAAAGTACACAAAACTATGAAGTGTTTTGTTAAACTCGCTAATGACCCGAACGCGATGGTACACTCTGGAACACAATGCCCCAAAATGAAACTGGATATAAACTGTTTGTATCTAGCAACTTGCTAATCATTCTGAATCCACCCCTGCCGCTGCACGTAGCCCTTCGTGACTAGCCAAGCTTTGTGCTTCACAATGTTTCCAGCCGGACCACACTTGACGTTAAACACCCACTTCAGTCCAGTGGCGCAGTGGCCACGGGGAGTGAGGTGCGATCCCTTGTGTTGTGGCAGCGAATTGACTCCAACTCGGCCTCCATGGCGCTGCGCCACGCTGGCTTGTCCAGCGTCTCCACGACAACCGCAGGCTCCTCTGCAGCAGAGAGCTACACCGCACTGTAATCCGGCATGCACGCCGGCTAGTGGCCGATGTGGTGCTCCACCGTTTTGTAATAAAGAGGCACCCCCTCACCGTCGTACGTCTCGCCGGTAGGCGGGGACGTCCATGTTGGGTTTAGTCCCACATCAGTTGTGGGGGGAGACATAACACGACTTATAAGGGCGGGGTTGTCCCCTCCTAACAGGCTAGTCTTTTGGGGGGAGAGGGCCCAAGGCTTGGCATAAGTCGGTGTTGCTCTCCGGTTGGGCCTGGTTGACGCATGTGGGTCGGGAACGCTGGTGATAGCGGATCCGGGATTGCGTAACAATTGCATGAGCCAGTTCGTCTTGGCGTGATTCGCCGTGCGGGAGGCGTGCCGGCAGTGGCGGAATTCGCCGGCGGTTGCGCGATGCTCCGGGCCGTGTGTCGTTCTATGGAGGTGCGCGACGCGGGGAGGAGGCCGCAGTGGCACGCGGTGGCGTCCGCGGCGAGCGCGGCATGCGCGGCCGACATGGAGGCCCGCTCGGCTGCTTTTTCTCATTCAGCTCATAACCTTAAATACTAGCCAAGCTTTGTACTGGTATTTAAGGTTATGAGCTGAATGAGAAAAAGCAGCCGAGCGGGCTGAGAAAAAGATGTAGCCTACACCAAGGGGCAGGGCCTCTACGCAAAGCTCTTGTGCTCTTCCTTGGTGTGTGTGTGTACCTGTGTAGAGTTTCTCCATGATGTGAGTTCATGTGAGATGAGAGGAAGAAGAAGAACGGCGCTGCGAGGAGGCGGCGCCAACAGTCCAGCCGTCATCTGGTTCGTCAGAAGTGGACGGGGTGGGCGCGCTGGGTCCAGGCAATGCTGACGTGCCCGACACACCTGGCGTGCCCAATTCTGGTGTGATAGACACAGGCATGAGCGGAGCCTGGGGTGTTGCTAGTGTCCTGGGAATCGTTGCGTCAGGCGACACCGAGTCCGTGGTCGTCACGGGCACCATGTACACCACCGTGAACTCGCCGGCGTGATCACGCACGTCGTCGGCGTGTGTGCTGCTCCAGTCCCGGCAGCGGTCTTCTTCAAACCGTACATTGCATGTGTCGTAGAGCCGTTTGCCAGCCTGCTTGTAGACCCTGTACTCCTTCGTGCCAGGATCATAGCCCAGAAATACACTGGCGACAAAGCAATCTAAGAGCTTGTTGACTTCAGACGGGGCCAACAAGCTTCACATGTGCTACACAGCCAGAAGTACTAAAGTAGTCGACCGCCGACTTCCTCTTCTGCTACGCCTCCGCCAAGCCTCGTAGGGTGTGACACCCTGCAAACTACTCGTAGGCCAACGTTTAACGAATCACTGTGCAAAACGCCTCACCCCAGAAGGCGCTCGTCATGCCCATGCTCTTCATCAGGCTACGGTCCATCTCGACCACTGACTGGTTTCATCATTCAACAACACGGTTTTGCTATGGCGAGTATGGTGTCGTGTGTCAGATGAGAAGCGTTCCTTCTCCCTCGTGAGGGAGCCGCGTGTGTATATATTGATCTGAGGCAGGAAAGGCCCCTGCCGTGGCCTACAAGGAGTTTACCGATCTCTTGGGGATTCGGTTTGTTACAAAGGAGATTGGAGAAGCTACGGGAGAGGAAGAGATAGAATCAGTTTGAGATTACAGGAATATATCTCTAATTCTAACACCCTTTCTTAATCTCAACTATCCTACATTAAGATTCTTATTGAATTCCTCGAAGGGCTTAACTGACAAAGCTTTAGTGAATCCATCTGCAACATGATCTCTGGAAGGAATGAACCGTATGTCTAACTTCTTTTCTGCAACCCTTTCTCTTACAAAATGAAAGTCAATTTCTATATGCTTGGTTCTGTCATAGAACACTGGGTTTGCAGAAAGATATGTGGCTCCCAAGTGGTCACACCACAAACATGACACACGATGCCGCTTAACTCCCAACTCATTGAGCAATGATTCAACCCAAATGATTTCAGCAGTAGCATTTGCTAGTGACTTGTATTTAGCTTCAGTACTTGACCTGGACACCGTGGCTTGTTTTCTGGCACTCCAAGAAATGAGATTTGAGCCAAAGAAAATTGCAAAACCTCCAATTGACTTTCTGTCATGACTGCATCCTGCCCAGTCAGCATCAGAGAAGCACTAACAAGAGATGAGTTAGTGTTGGGGAACGTAGCAGAAATTCAAAATTTTGTACGCATCACCAAGATCAATCTATGGAGTAACTAGCAACGAGAGAGAGGGGAGTGCATCTTCATACCCTTGAAGATCGCGATGCGGAAGCGTTGCAAGAACGCGGTCGATGGAGTCGTTCACGAAGCGATTCAGATCGCGGCCGAATCCGATCTAAGCACCGAACAACGGTGCCTCCGTGTTCAACACACGTGCAGCCCAGTGACGTCTCCCGTTCCTTGATCCAGCAAGGAGAGAGGAAGAGGTTGGGGAAGACTCCGTCCAGCAGCAGCACAACGGCATGGTGGTGATGGAGGAGCGTGGCACTCTAGCAGGGCTTCGCCAATCACTGCGAGAGACGAGGAGGGAGAGGGGTAGGGCTGCGCCAAGAGAGAGGGAGACTCATGTTCTTGGCAGCCCCAAAACCCCCCACTATATATAGGAGGAGGGGAGGAGGGTGCGCCCCTCTAGGGTTCCCACCCCAAGGGGGGCGGCAGCCCTAGATGGGATGGAGGGAGGCGGCCAAGAGGGGGAGAGAGGGGGGCGCGCCCTTGGGTGGGCCTTAGGCCCATCTGCGCCCAGGGTTTCCCCTCTCTCCTCTTTGCTGCGCCTTGGGCTTTGGTGGGAGGCACACCAGCCCACTCAGGGCTGGTCCCTTCCCACTCTTGTCCCATGCAAGCCACCGGGGCTTGTGCCCCCTCCCGGTGGACCCCGGAACCTTCCGGTGGTCCCGGTACATTACCAGTGACACCCGTAATACTTCCGGTGACCAAAACCTCACTTCCTACATATTATTCTTTGCCTCCGGACCATTCCGGAACTCCTTGTGACGTCCGGGATCTCATCCGGGACTCCGAACAACATTCGGTAACCACATACAAAACTTCCCTATAACCCTAGCGTCATCGAACCTTAAGTGTGTAGACCCTACGGGTTCGGGAATCATGCATACATGACCGAGACAGCTCTCGGGCCAATAACCAACAGCGGGATCTGGATACCCATGTTGGCTCCCACATGTGCCATGATGATCTCATCAGATGAACCACGATGTCGGGGATTCGATCAATCCCGTATACAATTCCCTTTGTCAACCGGTACGTTACTTGCCCGAGATTCGATCGTCGGTATCCCAATACCTCGCTCAATCTCGTTACCGGCAAGTCACTTTACTCGTTCTGTAATGCATGATCCCGTGACTAAGTACTTAGTCACATTGAGCTCATTATGATGATGCATTACCGAGTTGGCCCAGAGATACCTCTCCGTCACACGGAGTGACAAATCCCAGTCTCGATTCGTGCCAACCCAAAAGACACTTTCGGAGATACCCGTAGTGCACCTTTATAGCCACCCAGTTACGTTGTGACGTTTGACACACCCAAAGCATTCCTACGGTATCCGGGAGTTGCACAATCTCATGGTCTAAGGAAATGATGCTTGACATTAGAAAAGCTCTTAGCAAACGAACTACACGATCTTGTGCTATGCTTAGGATTGGCTCTTGTCCATCACATCATTCTCCTAATGATGTGATCCCGTTATCAATGACATCCAATGTCCATGGTCAGGTAACCATAACCATCTATTGATCAACGAGCTAGTCAACTAGAGGCTCACTAGGGACATGTTGTGGTCTATGTATTCACACATGTATTACGGTTTCCAGTTAATACAATTATAGCATGAACAATAGAAAATTATCATGAACAAGGAAATACAATAATAACCATTTTATTATTGCCTCTAGGGCATATTTCCAACAGTCTCCCACTTGCACTAGAGTCAATAATCTAGTTCACATCACTATGTGATTGTAATGAATCCAACACCCATGGGGTTTGATCATATCTCGCTTGTGAGAGAGGTTATTAGTCAACGGGTCTGAACCTTTCAGATCCGTGTGTGCTTTACAATTCTCTATGTCATCTTGTAGATGCAGCTAACATGCGTTGCTTGGAGCTATTCCAAATAACTGCTCTACTATACGATTCCGGTTTACTACTCAGAGTCATCCGGATTAGTGTCAAAGTTTGCATCGATGTAACCCTTTACGATGAACTCTTTTACCACCTCCGTAATCGAGAAAATTCCTTAGTCCACTAGTTATTAAGGATAAGTTTGACCACTGTCATGTGATCCATTCCTGGATCACTCTTGTACCCCTTGATTGACTTCATGGCAAGGCACACTTCAGGTGCGGTACACAACATAGCATACTGTAGAGCCTGCATCTAAAGCATAGGGGACGACCTTTGCCCTTTCTCTCTCTTCTGCCGTGGTCAGATCTTGAGTCTTACTCAATGCTCACACCTTATAACACAGCCAAGAACTCCTTTGCTGATTTGTTTGAACTCCTTCAAAATCTTGTCACCGTATGTATTCATTTGAAAGTACTATTAAGCGTTTTTTTGATCTATCCTTATAGATCTTGATGCTCAACATTCAAGTAGCTTAATCCAGGTTTTCCATTGAAAAACACTTTTCAAATAACCCCATATGCTTTCCAGAAATTCTACAGCATTTCTGATCAACAATATGTTAACAACATATACTCATCAGAAATTCTATAGTGCTGCCACTCACTTCTTTGGGAATACAAGTTTCTCATAAACTTCGTATAAACCCAAAATCTTTGATCATCTCATCAAAGCGTATATTCCATCTCCGAGATGCTTACTCCGGTCCTTAGAAGGATTACTGGAGCTTTGCATACTTGTTAGCATCTTTCAGGATTGACAAAACCTTCTGGTTGTATCACATACAACCTTTCCTCAAGAAAATCGTCGAAGAAACAATGTTTGGACATCCTATCTGCAAGATTTCATAAATAATGCAGTAACTGCTAATATAATTCCAGTAGACTCTTAGCATCGCTACGAGTGAGAAAGTCTCATCATAGTCAACTCCTTGAACTTGTCGTAAAACATCTTAGCGACAAGTCGAGCTTTCTTAATGGTGACAGTTACCATCATTGTCCATCTTCCTTTTAAAAATCCGTCTATACTCAACAGCCTTACGACCATCGAGTAGTTCTTCCAAAGTCTATACTTTGTTTTCATACATGGATTCTCTCTCGGATTTTATGGCCTCAAGCCATTCGTCGGAATCCGGGCCCACCATCGCTTCTCCATAGCTCGTACGTTCATTGTTGTCTAGCAACATGACCTCTAGGACAGGATGACGTACCACTCTGAAGTAGTACGCATCCTTGTCGACCTACGAGGTTTGGTAGTGACTTTATCTGAAGTTTCGTGATCACTATCTTCAGCTTCCACTTCAATTGGTGTAGGCGCCATAGGAACAACTTCCTGTGCCCTACTACACACTAGTTGAAGTGATGGTTCAATAACCTCATCAAGTCTCTACCATCCTCCCACTCAATTCTTTCAAGAGAAACTTTTCCTCGAGAAAGGACCCGTTTCTGGAAACAATCACTTTTGCTGCCGGATCTGAATTAGGAGGTATACCCAACTGTTTTTGGGTGTCCTATGAAGATGCATTTTATCCTCTTTGGGTTCGAGCTCATCAAGCAAAACTTTTCACATAGGCGTCACAGCCCCAAAAATTTTAAGAAATGACAGCTTAGGTTTCTCTAAACCATAGTTCATATTGTGTCATCTCAACGGAATTACGTGGTGCCCTATTTAAAGTGAATGTGGTTGTCTCTAATGCCTAACCCATAAACGATAGTGGTAATTCGATAAGAGACATCATGGTATGCACCATATCCAATAGGGTGCATTTATGATGTTTGGACACACCATCACACTATGGTGTTCCAGGCGGTATTAGTTATGAAACAATTTCCACAAGGTCTTAATTGTGTACCAAACTCATAACTCAGATATTAATCTCTATGATCATCTCATAGAAATTTTATCCTCTTGCCACGATGATCTTCAACTTTACTTTGAAATTGCTTGAACCTTTCAATAATTCAGACTCGTGTTTCATCAAGTAAATATACTCAGAATCTACTCAAATCATCGGTGAAGTAAGAGCATAACAATATTCACTGCGTGCCTCAGCACTCATTGAATTGCACACATCAAATGTATTACTTCCAACAAGTTGCTCTCTTGTTTCATCTCACTAAAAACAAGGCCTTTCAGTCATCTTGTCCATGTGGTATGATTTGCATGTCTCAAGTGATTCAAAATCAAGTGAGTCCAAACGATCCTTCTATATGGAGTTTCTTCATGCATATATACCAATAGACATGGTTCGCATGTCTCAATCTTTTCAAAACGAGTGAGTCCAAAGATCCATCAACATGGAGCTTCTTCATGCGTTTTATATCAGTATGACTCAAATGGCAGTGCCACAAGTATGTGGTACTATCATTACTATCTTATATCTTTTGGTATGAACATGTGTATCACTACGATTGAGATTCAATAAACCATTCATTTTAGGTGCAAGACCGTTGAAGGTTTTATTAAAATAAACAGAGTAACCATTATTCTCCTTAAATGAATAACCGTATTGCGATAAACATAATCCAATCATGTCTATGCTCAACGCAAATACCAAATAACAATTATTTAGGTTTAACACCAATCTCAATGGTAGAGGGAGCAGGCGATGCTTGATCACATCAACCTTGGAAACACTTCCAACACACATCGTCATCTCACCTTTAGCTAGTCTCCATTTATTCCGTAGCTCTTTTATTTTGAGTTACTAACACTTAGCAACCGAACCGGTATCTTAATACCCTGGTGCTACTAGGAGTACTAGTAAAGTACACATTTAATACAATGTATATCCAATATACTTCTGTCAATCTTGCCAGCCTTCTCATCTACCAAGTATCTAGGGTAGTTCTGCTTCAGTGACCGTTCCCTCATTACAGAAGCACTTAGTCTCGGGTTTGGGTTCAACCCTGAGTTTCTTCACTAGAGCAGCAACTGATTTGTCGTTTCATGAAGTGTCCCTTCTTGCCCTTGCCCTTCTTGAAACTAGTGGTTTTACTAACCATCAACAATTGATGCTCCTACTCGATTTCTACTTTTTCATGTGTCAAACATCGCTAATTGCTCAAGGATCATCATGTCTATCCTTGATATGTTATAGTTCATCACGAAGCTCTAATAGCTTGGTGGCAGTGACTATGGAGAACCATCACTATCTCATCTGGAAGATTAACTCCCACTCGATTCAAGTGATTGTAGTACTCAGACAATCTGAGCACATGCTCAATGATTGAGCTTTTCTCCCTTAGTTTGCAGGTTAAGAAACTTGTCAGAGGTCTCATACCTCTTGACGTGGGCACGAGCCTCAAATCCTAATTTCAGCTCTTGGAACATCTCATATGTTTTGCGACGTTTCAAAAATGTCTTCGGTGCCTCAATTCTAAACCGTTTAACATTACGCACTGAACTATCACTTAGTCATCAAAACGTGTATGTCAGATGTTCGCAACATCCACAAACGACGTTCGAGCTTCAGCACACCGAGCGGTGCATTAAGAACATAATCCTTCTGTGCAGCAATGAGGACAATCCTCAGTATATGGACCTAGTCCACATAATTGCTACTGTCAACTTTCAACTAAATTTTCTCTAGGAACATATCTTAAAACAGTAGAACTAAAGCTTAAGCTACGACATAATTTGCATAGACCTTTTGACTTTGTTCATGATAATTAAGTTCATCCGATTATTTAATGAACTCCCACTTAGATAGACATCCCTCTAGTCATCTAAGTGATACATGATCCGAGTCAACTAGGACGTGTCCGATCATCACGTGAGACGAACTAGTCATCATCGGTGAACATCTTCATGTTGATCGCATCTGCTATACGACTATGTTTGACCTTTCAGTCTCTTGTGTTCCGTGGCCATGTCTGTACATGCTAGGCTCGTCAAGTCAACCTAAGTGTTTTGCATGTGTAAATCTGGCTTACACCCGTTGTATTCAAACGTTAGAATCTATCACACCCGATCATCACGTGGTGCTTCGAAACAACGAACCTTCGCAACGGTACACATTTAGGGGGAACACTTTCTTGAAATTTTAGCGAGGGATCATCTTATTTATGCTACTGTCGTTCTAAGCAAATAAGATGGAAAAACATGATAAACATCACATGCAATCAAATAGTGACATGATATGGCCAATATCATTTTGCTCCTTTTGATCTCCATCTTCGGGGCTCCATGATCATCATCGTCACCGGTCATGACACCATGATCTCCATCATCATGTCTTCATGAAGTTGTCTCGGCAACTATTACTTCTACTACTATGGCTAACGGTTTAGCAATAAAGTAAAGTAATTACATGGCATTATTCAATGACACGCAGGTCATACAATAAATTAAGTCGACAATCCTATGGCTCCTGCCGGTTGTCATACTCATCGACATGCAAGTCGTGATTCCTATTACAAGAACATGATCAATCTCATACATCACATATATATCATTCATCACATCCTTTTGGCCATATCACATCACACGGTATATGCTGCAAAAACAAGTTAGACGTCCTCTTATTGTTGTTGCAAGTTTTTACGTGGCTGCTATAGGTTTTTAGCAAGAACTTTACTTACCTACGTCAAAACCACAACCTGATATGCCAATTGCTATTTACCCTTCATAAGGACCCTTTTCATCGAATTCGATCCGACTAAAGTGGGAGATACAGACACCCGCTAGCCACCTTATGCAACTAGTGCATGTCAGTCGGTGGAACCTGTCTCACGTAAGCGTACGTGTAAGGTCAGTCCGGGCCGCTTCATCCCACGATGCCGCCGAATCAAGATAAGACTAGTAGTGGCAAGTAAATTGACAAAATCGACGCCCACACCAACTTGTGTTCTACTCGTGCATAGAAACTATGCATAGACCTACCTCATGATGCCACACTGTTGGGGAACGTAGCAGAAATTCAAAATTTTCTATGCATCACCAAGATCAATCTATGGAGTAACTAGCAACGAGAGAGAGGGGAGTGCATCTTCATACCCTTGAAGATCACGATGCGGAAGCGTTGCAAGAACGCGGTCGGTGGAGTCGTTCACGAAGCGATTCAAATCGCGGTCGAATCCGATCTAGCAAGGAGAGAGGGAGAGGTTGGGAAAGACTCTGTCCAGTAGCAGCACAACGGCATGATGGTGATGAAGGATCGTCGCACTCCAGCATGGCATCGCCAAGCACTACGAGAGACGACGAGGGAGAGGGGTAGGGCTGCGCCAAGAGAGAGGGGGACTCATGTTCTTGGCAGCCCCAAAAACCCCACTATATATAGGAGGAGGGGAGGAGGGTGCGCCCCCTCTAGGGTTCCCACCCCTAGGTGGGCGGCAGCCCTAGATGGGATGGAGGGAGGCGGCCAAGAGGGGGAAGAGAGGGGGGCGTGCCCTAGGGTGGGAATCGTGCAGACATGACCGAGACAGCTCTCTGGCCAATAACCAACAGCAGGATCTGGATACCCATGTTGGCTCCCACATGTTCCACGACGATCTCATCGGATGAACCACGATGTCTGAGATTCGATCGTCGGTATCCCAATACCTCGTTCAATCTCGTTACCGGCAAGTCACTTTACTCATTCTGTAATGCATGATCCCGTGACTAACTACTTAGTCACATTGAGCTCATTATGATGATGCATTATCGAGTGGGCCCAGACATACCTCTCCGTCATAGGAGTGACAAATCCCAGTCTCGATTCGTGCCAACCCAACAGACACTTTCGGAGATACCCGTAGTGCACCTTTATAGCCACCCAGTTACGTCGTGACGTTTGACACACCCAGAGCATTCCTACGCTATCCGGGAGTTGCACAATCTCATGGTCTAAGGAAATGATACTTGACATTAGAAAAGCTCTTAGCAAACGAACTACACGATCTTGTGCTATGCTTAGTATTGGGTCTTGTCCATCACATCATTCTCCTAATGATGTGATCCCGTTATCAATGACATCCAATGTCCATGGTCAGGAAACCATAACCATCTATTGATCAACGAGCTAGTCAACTAGAGGCTCACTAGGGACATGCTGTGGTCTATGTATTCACACATGTATTACGGTTTCCAGTTAATACAATTATAGCATGAACAATAGACAATTATCATGAACAAGGAAATACAATAATAACCATTTTATTATTGCCTCTAGGGCATATTTCCAACAGTTAGAACGTTTGAACTGGAGACCTAAACTGACAGTGTGCTTTATATACCGTAAAATTCTCTTAGCAGTTGTCCAGTGTACAGTGGTAGGTGCATGAAGATACTGACAAACCTTGTTAACAGCAAAGGATATATATGGTCTTGTTAGTGTCAGATACTGCAAAGCTTCTACTGCACTCCTGTATCTCGTGCTCTGTTCTTCCTTAAGTGGCTCTCCTTCAAAAGCTGAAAGTTTTTCTAAGGAAGACAATGGTGTAGGTGAAGGCTTACAGTCCTTCATCCCCATACGAGCTAGGAGTTCAGTCGCATATTTTTCCTGATTCAGTACTATGCCATCTTGAATCTTCTTAACTTCAATACCTAGAAAGAAGTGTAGATCACCAAGGTCCTTTAAGGCAAACTGTGAACTCGGATCACTCAAAAGAGCATTAGTGGCATTTTGAGAGGAGCTTGCGACTATGATATCATCAACATATATTAACACAAATATAGTTATACTTGCTTTGTTGTAGATGAACAGTGATGTATCAGCCTTGGATGCAACAAAACCAAGGTACTTCAACTGAGAGCTCAACCTTGAATAGCATGCCCTTGGTGCTGCTTCAAACCATAAAGTGCCTCATCAAGCTTACACACATAATGAGGTGTTTTCTTACTTTTATACCTAGGTGGTTGTCTCATGTAAACCTCCTCTTCCAGAACACCATGCAAAAACGCATTCTGAACATCTAGATGTCTCAGGCTCCATCCTCTGGACACAGCAATTGCTAGCACAAGCCTAATGGCTGCAGCTTTAACAACAGGACTAAAAGTGTCTTCATAGTCCAAACCATAACGTTGTTTAAAACCTTTTGCAACTAAGCGTGCTTTATACCTTTCAATGGTGCCATCTGCCTTTTTCTTGATTCTGTAAACCCACTTATAGTCAATGATATTTCTACCTCGTTTTTCAGGTACAAAAGATGCCAAGAATTGTTCCTCATGAGAGCTGAGTACTCCTCATCCATTGCATTTTTCCATCCCCTAAGGCATCTTCTAACCTTGTCGGTTCTCCTGTGATACACAACATACCATATGGAATAGTGCCGTCAGTTCTAACTTTTGGATTTCGTATACCTTTCTGTAGCCGAGTCGTGACACGTGGAGCCGTAGCTAGAGGTGGCACAGGACCTGATGCAGCAGGACTAGCCGTAGAGGATCCTGGGGATGCCTCAGATTCGCTTTCCACAGCGAATCCCGATCCGAGCCGTGTGGCCTGTGGTGTGGCCGACCCAACAGAAGCAGCAGCCGCAGAAGATCTTGCGCTGCTGGCCTACACGCGCGCATGGGTCAGGGATCCTGATGCTGACCCGGATCCGCCTGTCGTTGTCGATGTGTTGGGCCCACGCGTGGGACACGGTGCGGGACGCGGAGTTTTGTCGCGATGCGGTGACGTGTCGCCCTCCAACTGGCGCTGCATGCTCCTGCCTGGCGCGCGATCCAGGGCAAATCTGCGTGCTTGAGCCGAGGCGACCTAGCGCACAGGAGTTCCAGGTGACGGCGGATCTGCTTCGTGCTCCGCACCTGCTCCGTCTTCTTCTAGCACATGCAATATAAGCTCGTTTTCTTCAAAATTTTGATCATTTTCTGCACCGATTTCTGCTGCATGATCGTGCATACAAGGAGACATGGTTCCACTAGTAGGATTTGTTGGAAATATGCCCTAGAGGCAATAATAAAAGTATTATTATATTTCAATGTTCATGATAATTGTCTTTTGTTCATGCTATAACTGTGTTATCCGGAAATCATAATACACGTGTGAACACTTAGACCCCAATATGTCCCTAGTGAGCCTCTAGTTGACTAGCCCACAGATCAATAGATGGTCATGGTTTCGACTATGGACATTGGATGTCGTTGATAACGGATCACATCATTAGGAGAATGATGTGATGGACAAGACCCAATCACAAGCTTAGCATAAAAGATCGATAGTTCGCTTGCTAGAAGCTTTGCCAATGTCAAGTATCTATTCCTTCGACCATGAGATCGTGTAACTCCGGTTGCCGAGGAGTGCCTTGGGTGTATCAAACGTCACAACGAATCGGGTGACTATAAAGGTGCATTACAGGTGTCTCCGAAAGTATCTGTTGGGTTGACATGGATCGAGATCGATTTGTCACTCCGTATGACGGAGAGGTATCTCTGGGCCCACTCGGTAATGCATCATCATAATGAGCTCAATGTGACCAAGGTGTTGGCCACGGATCATGCATTACTGATGCGAGTAAAGTGACTTGCGATAACGAGACCGAACGAGGTATTGGGATACCGACGATCGAAGTCTCGCAAGTAACGCATCGATTGACAAAGGGAATTGCATACAGGGTTTGATAGAATCCTCGACATCGTGGTTCAACCGATGAAATCATCGAGGAGCATGTGGGAGCCAACATGGGTATCCAGATCCCGCTGTTGGTTATTGCCCGAGAGTCGCCTCGGTCATGTCTGCGTGTCTCCGAACCCGTAGGGTCTACACACTTAAGGTTCGGTGACGCTTAGGGTTAGTAGGAAGACTAGTATGTGAATACGAATGTTGTTGAGTCCGGATGAGATCCTGACGTCACGAGGAGTTCGGAAGGGTCCGGAGGTAAAGAATAATATATAGGAAGTGGTGTTTCGCCATCGGGAAAGTTTCGGGGTTACTGGCAAAATCTGGGACCACGGAAGGGTCCTGGGTCCACCGGTGGGGCCACCCATCCGGAGGGCCCCATGGGCCATAGGGGAAGGAACCAGCCCACAGGGGCTGGTGCGCCCCCAGGCCCACCCCGCGCCTAGGGTTGAAACCCTAGGGGGGGGCGCCCACCGGCTTGAGGGCACTCCACCCCTTGCCGCCGCCCCCTTGAGATTGGATCTCTAGGGGCCGCCACCCCTGGGGCCTATATAAAGGGGGGGGCTGCTGTACACATCTCCCAAGGCGCAGCCCTCCCTCCCAACACATCTCCTCCTCCGTAGAGCTCGTGAAGCCTCGCCGAGTATCTTGCATCACCACCATCACCACGCCGTCGGCTGCCGGTGGTGCCGTCTTCCTCAACCTCTCCTTCCCCTTGCTGGATCAAGAAGGAGGAGACGCCGCTCGTCCGCACGTGTGTTGAACGCGGAGGTGCTGTCCGCTCAGCACTTGGCATCGGTGATCTGAATCACGCTCGAGCACGACTCCATCATCACCAAGCAAGCTTCGCACGCGATCTACAAGTGGTATGTAGATGCAAACTCTCTCCGCTACTCGCTGCTTAGATGAACTCATAGATGGATCTTGGTGAAACCGTAGGAAAAATTTTAATTTTTCGCAACGCTCCCCAACAAAGGGTATCGAGCTAGGTCTATGCGTAGTTCTCTATTGCACGAGTAGAACACAAATTTGTTGTGGGCGTTGATCTTGTCATCTTACTTGCCCCTACTAGTCTTTTCTTGCTCAACGGTATTGTGGGATGAAGCGGCCCGACCAACCTTACACGACGCTTACGTGAGACCGGTTCCACCGATCGACATGCACTAGTTGCATAAGGTGGCTGGCGGGTGTCCGCTCTCCCACTTTAGTTGCAGCGGATTCGATGAACAGGGCCCTTATGAAGGGTAAATAGAAGTTGACAAAATCACGTTGTGGTGATTCGAGGTAAGAAAACGTTTTGCTAGAACCCAATCGCAGCTATCGTAAAAGATGCAACAACAACTAGAGGACGCCTAACTTGTTTTTGCAGCGATTGATCATGTGATGTGATATGGCCGAAGTTGTGATGAATGTTGAATTGTGATGTATGAGATCATGTTCTTGTAATAGGATTCACGACTTGCATGTCGATGAGTATGACAACGCAGGAGCCATAGGAGTTGTCTTTATTTTTTGTATGACCTGCGTGTCATTGAAGAACGCCATGTAAACTACTTTACTTCATTACTAAACGCGTTAGTCATAGAAGTAGAAGTAGTCGTTATGCCGACAACTTCATGAAGACACGATGATGGAGATCATGATGATGGAGATCATGGTGTCAAGCCGGTGACAAGGTGATCATGGAGCCCCGAAGATGGAGATCAATGGAGCTTGATGATATTGGCCATATCATGTCACAACTATATATAATTGCATGTGATGTTTATTATGTTTTTACATCTTGTTTACTTAGGACGACGGTAGTAAATAAGATGATCCCTTATAAAATTTCAAGAAGTGTTCTCCCTAAGCGTGCACCGCTGCTACAGTTCGTCGCTTCTAAGCACCACGTGATGATCGGGTGTGATGGATCCTTACGCTCACATACAACGGGTGTAAGACAGATTTACACAGTGAAAACACTTAGGGTTAACTTGACGAGCCTAGCATGTGCGGACATGGCCTCGAACACGGAGACCGAAAGGTCGAGCACGAGTCGTATGAAAGATACGATCAACATGAAGATGTTCACCGATGATGACTAGTCCGTCTCACGTGATGATCGGACACGGGCTAGTCGACTCGGATCGTGTAACACTTAGATGACGGAGGGATGTCTAATCTAAGTGGGAGTTCGTAATTTTGATTAAGAACTTTATTATCATGAACTTAGTCTAAAACCTTGCAAATATGTCTTGTAGATCAATGGCCAACGCTAATGTCAACATGAACTTCAACGCGCTCCTAGAGAAAACCAAGCTGAAAGATGATGGCAGCAACTATACGGATCGGGTCCGAACACGAGGATCATCCTCATAGCTGCCAAGAAACAAGATGTCCTAGAAGCACCGTTAGGTGACCCACTGTTCTCCCAAAGACTGCAAGACGATTTGAACGTCTGGCAGACTCGCTCGATGATTACTCCCTCGTTCAAGGCGGCATGCTCTACAGCTTAGAACCGGGCTCCAAAAGCGTTTTGAGCATCACGGAGCATATGAGATGTTCAAGAGCTGAAACTAGTTTTCCAAGCTCATGCCCGGTCGAGAGATATGATGTCTCCGACAAGTTCTACAGTTGTAAGATGGAGGAAAACAGTTTCACAAGTGAGCACATCCTCAAGATGTCGGGTTGCACAACCGTATGACCCACTGAACATAAACCTCCCAGATGAGGCGGTCATTGACAGAATCCTCGATCGCTCCCACCAAGCTACAAGAGCTTTGTGATGAACTACAACATGCGTGGGATGGTAAAGACCATTCCTGAAGTGTTCTCGATGCCGAGGTCGCAGAGGCTGAAATCAAAAAGGAACATCAAGTGTTGATGGTCAATAAGACCACTAAGTTCAAGAAAGGCAAGGGTAAGAAGAACTTCAAGAAGGACGGCAAGGATGTTGCCGCGCCCGGTAAGTCTGTTGCCGGGAAGAAGTCAAAGAATGGACCCAAGCACGAGATCGAGTGCTTTTATTGCAAGGGAAGGGTCACCGAAGCGGAACTGCCCCAAATACTTAGCGGATAAGAAGGCCGGCAACACCAAAGGTATATTTGATATACATGTAATTGATGTGTACCTTACCAAGACTGAGTAACTCCCGGTATTTGATACCGTGCCGTTGCTCATATTTGTAACTCACAGCAGGAGCTGCGGAATAAACGGAGATCTGGCGAAGGGCGAGGTGACGGCGCGCGTCGGGAATGGTTCCAGAGTCGATGTGATCGCCGTCGCACGCTGCCTCTACATTTACCTACGGATTAGTTTTAAACCTCAATAATTGTTATTTAGTGCCAAGTTTGAGCATGAACATTGTATCCGGATCTCGCTTGATACGAGATGGCTACTCATTTAAGTCCGAGAATAATGGTTGTTCGATTTATATGAGAGATATGTTTTATGGTCATGCTCGATGGTAAATGGTTTATTCTTAATGAATCTCGAGCGTAATATTACACATGTTCATAGTGTGGATGCCAAAAGATGTAAAGTTGATAACGATAGTCCCACATACTTGTGGCATCGCCGCCTTGGTCACATTGGTGTCAAGCGCATGAAGAAACTCCATGCTGATGGACTTTTAGAGTCTCTTGATTATGAATCGCTTGACACATGCTAACCATGCCTCTTAGGCAAAATGACCAAGACTCCGTTCTCGGAACAATGGAGCGAGCAACCAACTTGTTGGAAATCATACATACCGATGTATGCGGTCCAATGAGCGTTGAGGCTCATGGAGGATATCGTTATGTTCTCACTCTCACCGACGACTTGAGTAGATATGGGTATGTCTACTTAATGAAACACAAGTCTGAGACCTTTGAAAAGTTCAAGGAATTTCAGAGTGAGGTGGAGAATCAACGTGACCGAAAGATAAAGTTCCTACGATCGATCGTGGAGGAGAATATTTAAGTCACGAATTTGGCACACACTTAAGAAAATGTGGAATCGTTTCACAACTCACGCTACCGAACACCTCAAATAAACGGTGTGTCCGAACGTCAGAATCGCACTCTATTGGATATGGTGCGGTCTATGATGTCTCTTACCGATTTACCACTATCATTTTGGGGATACGCCTAGAGACAGCTACATTCACTTTAAATAGGGCTCCGCCTAAATCCGTTGAGACGACACCGTATGAATTATGGTTTGGGAAGAAACCTAAGCTGTCGTTTCGAAAGTTTGGGGATGCGATGCTTATGTCAAGAAACTTCAACCTGAAAAGCTCGAACCCAAGTCGAAAAATGCGATTCATAGGATACCCTAAGGAAACTGTCGGGTATACCTTCTACTTAAGATCCGAAGGCAAAGTCTTTGTTGCTAAGAACGGATGCTTTCTAGAGAAAGAGTTTCTCTCGAAAGAAGTAAGTGGGAGGAAAGTAGAACTCGATGAAGTACTACCTCTCGAACGGGAAAGTGGTGCCGCGCAGAAACCGCTCTGTAATGCCCACACCCATCAAGAGGAAATCATTGATGATGATCAAGATACTTGGATCAAGTTACTCTTGAACTTCAAGGTCCACAAGGACACGCTCCGCACTGAGTGGTACGGCAACCTGTCATGGAAATCATGTTGCTAGACAACAATGAACCTTCGAACTATGAAGAAGCGATGGCGGACCCGATTCCAACAAATGGCTTGAGGCCATGAAACCGAGATAGAATCCATGTATGAAAACAAAGTATGGACTTTGACAGACTTGTTCGATGATCGGCGAGCGATAGAAAATAAATGGATTTTAAGAAGAAGACGGACGCGGATGGAAATGTCACCATTTATAAAGCTCGACTTGTCGCTAAGGGTTATCGACAAGTTCAAGGGATTGACTACGACGAGACATTCTCTCCGTAGCGAAGCTTAAGTCCGTCCAATCATGTTAGCAATTGCCGCATACTATGATTATGAGATATGGCAGATGGACGCCAAAACGGCATTCCTTAACGGACATCTTAAGGAAGAGCTGTATATGATGCAGCCGGAAGGTTTTGTCGATCCTCGTAACGCTAACAAAGTATGCAAGCTCCAGCGATCCATTTATGGACTGGTGCAAGCATCTCGAGTTGGAACATTCGCTTAATGAGATGATCAAAGCGTTTAGTTTACGCAGACTTATGGAGAAGCTGCGTTTACAAGAAAGTGAGTGGGAGCTCAGTAGCATTTCTCCTATTATATGTAGATGACATACTCTTGATGGGAAATGATACAAAACTTTGGACAGCATTAAGGCCTACTTGAACAAGTGTTTTTCAATGAAGGACCTTGGAGAAGCTGCTTATATATTAGGCATCAAGATCTATAGGGATAGATCGAGACGCCTCATAGGTCTTTCACAAAGCACATACCTTGATAAAATTTTGAAGAGGTTCAAAATGGATCAGTCCAAGAAGGGTTCTTGCCTATGTTACAAGGTGTGAAACCGAGCTCAGCTCACCACCGACCACGGCAAAAGATAAAGAAGAGATGAGTGTCATCCCTATGCTTCAGCCATAGGATCTATTATGTATGCCATGCTGTGTACTGGACCGATGTAAACCTTGCCGTAAGTTTGGTTGCAAGATACCAAAGTAATCCCGCAAGGAACACCGGACAGCGGTCAAGAATATCTGAAGTACCGAAAAGGACAAAGGACATGTTTTCGTTTATGGAGGAGACGAAGAGCTCGTCAGTAAAGGCTACGCCGACGCTTAGCTTCGACTCGGATCCGATGACTCTAAGTCACAAACCGGATCGTGTATATGTTGAATGGTGGAGCGAGAAGCTGGTGCAGCTGCAAGCGAGCGTCGTGGCGGGATCTACGTGTGAAGCGGAGTACATGGCAGCCTCGGAGGCAGCGCATGAAGCAATTTGGGTGAAGGAGTTCATCACCGACCTAGAGTCATACCCAATGCGTCGGGGCCGATCAAACTCTTCCGTGACAACACCGAGCTATTGCCCTTGCAAAGGAGCCCAGGTTTCACAAGAAGACCGAGCACATCAAGCGCCGTTTCAACTCCATCCGTGAAAATGTTCAAGATGGAGACATAGAGATTTGCAAAGTGCACACGGATCTGAATGTCGCAGATCCGCTGACTAAACCTCTCTCGCGTGCAAAACATGATCAACACCGTAACTCTATGGGTGTTCGATTCATCACAATGTAACTAGATTAGTGACTCTAGTGCAAGTGGGAGACTGTTGGAAATATGCCCTAGAGGCAATAATAAAAGTATTATTATATTTCAATGTTCATGATAATTGTCTTTTGTTCATGCTATAAGCGTGTTATCCGAAATCATAATACACGTGTGAACACTTAGACCCCAATATGTCCCTAGTGAGCCTCTAGTTGACTAGCCCGCCAGATCAATAGATGGTCATGGTTTTCGACTATGGACATTGGATGTCGTTGATAACGGGATCACATCATTAGGAGAATGATGTGATGGACAAGACCCAATCACAAGCTTAGCATAAAAGATCGATAGTTCGTTTGCTAGAAGCTTTGCCAATGTCAAGTATCTATTCCTTCGACCATGAGATCGTGTAACTCCGGTTGCCGTAGGAGTGCCTTGGGTGTATCAAACGTCACAACGAATCGGGTGACTATAAAGGTGCATTACGGTGTCTCCGAAAGTATCATTGGGTTGACATGGATCGAGCGGGATTTGTCACTCCGCATGACGGAGAGGTATCTCTGGGCCCACTCGGTAATGCATCATCATAATGAGCTCAATGTGACCAAGGTGTTGGCCACGGATCATGCATTACGGTACGAGTAAAGTGACTTGCGATACTGAGACCGAACGAGGTATTGGGATACCGACGATCGAAGTCTCGGGCAAGTAACGCATCGATTGACAAAGGAATTGCATATGTGGTTTGATAGAATCCTCGACATCGTGGTTCAACCGATGAAATCATCGAGGAGCATGTGGGAGCCAACATGGGTATCCAGATCCCGCTGTTGGTTATTGCCCGAGAGTCGCCTCGGTCATGTCTGCGTGTCTCCGAACCCGTAGGGTCTACACACTTAAGGTTCGGTGACGCTAGGGTTAGTAGGAAGACTAGTATGTGAATACCGAATGTTGTTCGAGTCCGGATGAGATCCCGGACGTCACGAGGAGTTCGGAAGGGTCCGGAGGTAAAGAATAATATATAGGAAGTGGTGTTTCGCCATCGGGAAAGTTTCGGGGTTACTGGCAAAGTGGGACCACCGGAAGGGTCCCGGGTCCACCGGTGGGGCCACCCATCCGGAGGGCCCCATGGGCCATAGGGGAAGGAACCAGCCCACAGGGGCTGGTGCGCCCCTAGGCCCACCCCGCGCCTAGGGTTGAAACCCTAGGGGTGGGGGCGCCCACCGGCTTGGGGGCACTCCACCCCCTTGCCGCCGCCCCCTTGAGATTGGATCTCTAGGGGCCGCCACCCTGGGGCCTATATAAGGGGGGGGGCTGCTGTACACATCTCCCAAGGCGCAGCCCTCCTCCCAACACATCTCCTCCTCCGTAGAGCTCGTGAAGCCTCGCCGAGTATCTTGATCACCACCATCACCACGCCGTCGTCTTTGCCGGTGGTGCCGTCTTCCTCAACCTCTCCTTCCCCTTGCTGGATCAAGAAGGAGGAGACGTCGCTCGTCCCTCACGTGTGTTGAACGCGGAGGTGCTGTCCGCTCAGCACTTGGCATCGGTGATCTGAATCACGCTCGAGTACGACTCCATCATCACCAAGCAAGCTTCCGCACGCGATCTACAAGTGGTATGTAGATGCAAACTCTCTCCCGTTACTCGTTGCTTAGATGAACTCATAGATGGATCTTGGTGAAACCGTAGGAAAAATTTTAATTTTCTGCAACGTTCCCCAACAGGATTATCATTTGGGTTAGTACAATTGTGGCCCCATGATCAATGTTTTGGAGATGTGGTGGAAGAAGAAGTAATTCTTTCTTGAGAAGTGCTCCGGCATTGGGATGAAGGGATGCAAAAGGATAAACAGATTCATCAAACACAACATCTCAAGAGATATAAACTCTACCAGTGTAAACATCAAGACATTTGACTCCTTTCTGGATTGGACTATATCCAAGAAACACACACTTTCTGGAACGGAATGCAAGCTTACGTGTATTGTATGGACGAAGGTTAGGCCAACAAGCACAACCAAATACACGAAGTGTTTTGTAGTCAGGAAATGTACCAAAAAGACGTGTGATGGGAGTTTCAAATTTGATGACTTTACTAGGGAGTAAATTAATGAGGCATGTGGCAGTCGAGAATGCCTTATCCCAGAACTTTAGTGGCATGGATGCATTTGCTAGTAGAGCTAACCCTACTTCAACCACATGCCGATGTTTCCTTTCGGCCGAGCCGTTCTGTTGATGTGCATGAGGGCATGATACATGGTGTGATATGCCAAGCTCTTGAAAAAGAGATTGAGTTTATTGTATTCACCTCCCCAGTCGGTTTGCATAGCAATAATCGTAGTGTTTAGTTTTCGCTCAACAAGGTTTTGAAAGTTCTTGAAAACTTGAAACACTTCGGATCGTTTCTTAAGAAGATAGATCTATGTAAATTTGCTATAGTCATAGATTAAGCTAACATAATACGAGTGTCTACCAACAGAGGTGGGAGCTGGCCCCTAGACATCAGAAAAACAAGTTGCAAAGGTGCAGTGGAAACACTAAATGAAATAGGATATGGCAACTGATGACTTTTAGCTTGTTGACATGGATCACAAATAGACTCAACACTAGACTCATGAGAGTGGGGAAGTTTATTCTTGCTAAGAACGAGCTTGACAATAACTGATGAAGGATGACCTAATCTACTGTGCCACTTTGCTGAAGAAGGCTTGACAGCAACAAAAGCTTGTTTATTCGATGATGATGATGAGGAAGATATGAGTGGGTAGAGACCTCCCACACACTTGCCCCTAAGAAGCACTCTCCTTGTGTCCAAGTCCTTTACCAAAAAGAAATAAGGATAAAATTCAATAAGGACACGATTATCAATAGTAAATCTATGAACTGGAAGGAGATTTTTTGATGTTGAAGGGACATATAGAACTCTATTTAGATGCAAATTTTTTATGGGGTTTTTGACAATTGAACTACCAACGTGACTGATTTTCATACCAGAACCGCTAGCAGTATGCACTTGGTCGTGTCCACGATACTTGTCTCTGATCGTCAGCTTCTCAAGCTCCCCTGTGATGTGATTTGTGGCGTCCGTGTCCGCATACCAGTTGGTGTCGACACCATAGGAGTCGGTGACCATGTTGGCCCCCTTCTCCTCATGTTCATCTTCATCATCATATCGATGCCAACAATCACGAGCACCTCCTGGATGATGCTTGTAGCAAACCTGACATTCTGGATAGTCTCGAACCTGCTGACGCTGTTGCTGTGGACGACCGCGGCCACCACTATCGCCCCTATTTCCACCAGATGGAGTTGGGGAGGGGCGCCTGCCTCGGCCGCGCCCCCTGCTATTGTTGCGCCCGCGGCCTCTATTTCAGCCGCGCCCGTGCCCTCTGTAGGCTAAGTTTGCTGAGGTTTTGAATCCTGCATCTGGACCGTCACCGAGCATCTCCACGCGCTGATCAAACGCTGCAATCTGGGCGAACAGATCATCTACTGAAATCTGGTTTTTAACTGCGCCAATGGTTGCCACAACAGGGTCATAGTCCTTGTCAAGCCCAGCGACGACGTAATCTACCATCTCAGGGTCCGAGATGGGGCGTCCCGCTACTGCAAGCTCATCTCCCAGGTTCTTCATCTTGGAGATGAAGGCACTACTAGACATAGAGCGTAGATTGGTGATGCACTATTGGGATTGCGAGGCAAATAAGGTGGTGATGGTAGTCCAGAGATCGAAGGTCGTCTCCTTGCTCGCAACTTGGGCGAGAATCTACATTGACAGGGAGTACAGGAGGTGACGAAGGACTTGTTGATCCTTCGATATCCACTGAGCGTACAGAGGATTGGGCTCGGTGGTGACGGTTTTGTCCGTCTGCTGCTGCTGCACCGTCTTCGGTGGCGCTACGTATGATCTGTCCAGGAGGCCGGTGACCTGCGCTCCTCACAGGCCCGGCATGACCTGTGCCTTCCATAGGATGAAATTGGTCTTGGTGAGCTTCTCTGATGGGAGAGTGCCAAGGTTGAGGGAGACGGTTGATGACGACGACATGGCGAGGGTGAGCGAGGAAGGATGGCGAGGGCGATCGAGGAAGGAGGTAGCTGGCTAGATCGATAGGAAGAGGATGGCTCTGTATACCATATTGAATTCATGCTCCAGTCAACTCATCCAAAAGTTCAAACTGATGGACGGAGGTGGGCAATATATTTCAAAAGAATTCATGCTCCAGCCAACTCATCCAAAAGTCCGAACTGATGGAGGTAGGTGGGCAATATATTTCAACACTCCCCCTCACGTCTACGCTATTTTATTCCTTAGACCTCTTGGCTCGGATACCATATTAGATGGGAAGCGTTCCTACTCCCTCGTGAAGGAGCCGCGTGTGTATATATTGATCTAAGGCAGGAAAGGCCCCTGCCGTGGCTTACACGGAGTTTACCGATCTCTTGGGGATTCGGTTTGTTACAAAGGAGATAGGAGAAGCTACGGGAGAGGAAGAGATAGAAATCAGTTTGAGATTACAGGAATATATCTCTAATTCTAACATCGTGGTGTTCCTTTGGATGCTCAGCTCCTCACAGTATGCGTTGAACTTATTAGAATTAAATTCACCGCCACGATCCATGTGTAATGCTCTGAGTTTGGCGCCGCTCTGCGTATCAACTATGGCCTCGATCTTCCTGAAGAAACGGAACACCTCGTCCTTGCTCCTGAGAACCTCCGGCCACATTCACCTACCAACGATCACCAAAAAAGAGAAGAAAATAGTTGTTCCCTCTCATCGTCGCCAGAGAGATGGGGCCGAAGTGGTCACTGTGGACGAGGTCTAGCACGTGCTCCGAATCATGGAGGAACGACATGCAGTGCATGTTACCTATCGGGCAGCCTTCAAAGAACTGGTCAATGTGTTGGATTGCTGACATGCCACACACCACCCCTTTTGCGCCAAGATCGTGAAGGTCTTTGAATTGGAGGTGGCCCAAGCGCGTGTGCCAGTGCCAGGCCTCGTCGATGCCGCCCGCGAGGAGACACACGGGCGCGGCCAAGTTCAGAGCCACGACATACAACTAGTCTCATCCGTCGCACCTGCACTAGAAGTACGAGATGTCTGTCATAGAGGCAGAGCTCGCCGTCCTCGATCATGGATTTGCAACCGTGCTCATCGAATTAACTGAGACTTACAATATTCATTCGGAGTTGCGGGATATAGTAGACATTTGAGAGCGTGCGGTGCTCACCGGTCTTGCACGAAAACATCACCACCCCAATCCCAGAGATCCGCACCACGGAGCCATCATCGAAGCGCACCGTCCCCCGCATGGATTTGTCCACCTATGTGAGCGTGTAGCAGTGGCCCGTCATATGGCTGTTGGCGCCCGTGTCTAGATACCAACCGTCGTCGTTCGTGGCCATTGGCATGTCGCGCTCCTCCTTGAGGAAGATCTCCTGTGGTACCGGCTATGTCGCTACAGGGGTGACTGCGTTCATGATGTCTGCCACCTCGCAGGTAGTGAGCAGAAGCCTAGGCTGTTCGATGTCGACCTGCGCCATGTGAGCCTGCTGTTCTTGCTTCTCACGGTCCTTGGCCTTCTTGTGGCACTCTCTCACCCAGTGCCTTGGGATCCCATAGTAGTTGCAATCGCCCTTGCGCTTGGACGTCGCTAAACCTCCGTTGCTTCGACCACTGCCTTGGTCTAGACCTCCGCCGCTTAGGAAGCCCTTTGGCTTTCAGTTACCACGCCCATGCCGCCCTCTTCCAGATGAGTTGCCGCCTTGGTCAGGCTGCCTATGGTGCACAAATCACTCCTCTTCAGTGAGGAGCAGGCGGCCCCCAGATGTTGGTGCCGCCTCACGCTTGCTTTCTTCGAGGAAAACAAGGCACCCGCAGAGCTCCTCCAAGGAGAGTTGTTTGGTGTTGACAAGTGACTCGATCACCACTGCCATGTCACGGTAAGCCCGAGGTACCATCCATAGTACCTTGAGGACAGCTTTGTGCTCACCCACCGGATCACAGACGACATCGAGCTCGTCGATGATGGCCCAAATCCGCATAATTTACTACTCGATCACTTCGTCGTCCTTGTACCGAAGTCCCTCGTACTCAGAGCAGCGCATTCGTGCCCAGCGTCCGCGTCCATGCATGGTCTTGAGGGTGTCACGTGCTTCCTTTGGCGTGGACTTACTGCCCAGCGTCTGCGTTGACTCTGGTGGCACACCCCTTATCAGTGCAACCATGGCGCACCGGTCTTCGCGGTCCCTACCTTCGTTGGTCTCAACCACAAGCCACAGCTCATCAGCATTCAATTGCAATTTAGTCATGAGGGCCCAGTAGGTGTAGTTCGTTCGCGTTAGCATCATCAGTGGCATGCTGCCGCCACAGGTGTGCACGACACGCACCCCTAACCCTCCTTGTGTGGAGAGACGCACCAGGATTTTCTCTAGCGCTGCCATTTCCGCTGCCACCTTCTTCTTCTCCAACTCATTCTTTGTCTTCTCGTCGTCGCTGTCAGTCATCTCGGATCAGACACGGCCAGCGCCTAGTACGGATCAAACACCAACAAGGCTCTGATGCCACTTGTTGTTGAAGCTGGCAACCTCAATGACAGAGATTTGTGAGAGAAAGAGAGAGTGCCAGAGGTGGAAGACAATAGGTTTGCGTTGCGAGCTGCCAGTGCAGCTTTTCTGTTATTAAACTAGCCCAAAAACCAGCTGCCGGAAACAAGAAGGAAATGGTCGCCCACGACAAGTTTAATGATCGTGCCATCCCACAATGCTCGCCACAATTCAACCCTACATGCCGGCGATGAGACGTGTCATCCATGCCATCCAATGGCGCTTCCTCGGACGTTTGAAAAGGCTGCTAACTTCCTCACCGAATACTACTACATCTGTACGTGCACAAGCACACGCTGATAGACTGAATTTTATTCAGTGACACTGAACTAAAGGAATGTGTTCCAGCGGAAAGCCCTCGCCGTGAGCAACGTCCGACAAACAAATCAGGCCTATGGCCAACATAGCTCTCTTCGGCTTCAACTAAAGTTCCCAATGCCTCTCACTGTGTAATAGTCTATGCCAGTGCTAGACATTTTCAACCTGATATACTATTCATGCCAAAAGTCATAATGCTCTCAGGAAGAGAGAACTGATGGTTGGCGACCCAGCGGGCGACCCTGCGCACGGCGCCACCGCCCCCTCGCCGGCGGCCCCCCGCCTCGCCCTCCCTCCCCGCCTCCGCCCGCCCGTCCTCCCCCGCCTCCGCCGCGTCGCCGGAGCGCTTCTCCTTGGCCGACTGCGCGGAGGATCCGCCGTTCCCCCTCTCGCTGCCTCGCCGGTCCCGGCTCTCGCCCGGCCGCCCGGCCTACTCTCTCCTCAAGGGCCTGGGAGCTCAGCCCCCACGTCTGGGTTCGGCTCTGGCAGCGGTCCCCCTCCCCCCCGCCGCTCCTCGGCCCCCCCTTCCCCCCTCCCCTGCTGGGCCTTGGCTGGCCGGGCTCCTCGTCGCCGGAGCGGGCGTGCTCGGGCGTGGCTGGCGCTCAATAGGGCGCCGCCCGCCTCGTGGCGCCGCCGGTGGTGGCTCCTCGTGGCTCCTCGTGCCCCCCGCCCCCCTCCCCATCGCCGGCGGGCTCCTCCCCCTCGGCTCTCTCGCGCCGGACGCGCCGCGCCGCCCCGTTCCGGCCATTTATCGCCCACTTCGGGAGCTCCAGTCTCCGGGTGCGGACGGTTTGGGCGGCGGTGGCACCTCCTCCCCTCCTTCTCCTCCCCTTGACGGCGGCGGCGCCCGAGGCCGGCGGCGGTAGGGTTCCTGCCCCCCCCCCTCGGCTGCTGGGCCGCCCCGCCCGGGCTGTTGGGCTGCTGGGCCCTGGCCCATCCCGGCCGTTGGACCCTCCAGGCTCGCTCCTGGGCCTTCCCTGCCTCCTCGGTTCGGGCTCAGCTCCCCTTCCCGGCTGGGCCGGCCTGTCTCTAAACTTAGGCCCAGGGGGTGGTCGCTCCATCGATCGGGCTCCCCTACGGATTCCCTCTCCCTCCCCCGACCAGCGCCGCCATCCCCAGCCCGACCCCGACTCCTCCCGCCCCGCTGCCATCTCCGGTCCCCCGCGCCGCCCCCTCCCCTCCGGCCGGCACTCCGGGCTCTAACCCCTTCCTCCACCCCCCCCCTGGTCCCCCTCCCATCCCGACCTTGGCCCCTCCCTCCTCGCCGTCGCGCGACATGCCACGGGAGTGGGATGACCCCGCTCCCCGGGACAAGCGCAAGGCCGGCGAGCTCCATCGGGAGCCCGCTCGACCCTCCCCCGACAGCATTCGATGCGATGAGGAGCTTAGGAGGGAGCTTCGTGAGCTCCGAGATCGCCGCCGATCCCCTCCCCGCCGCAAGGGCCGTGGCTGCCCTCGCCTCGGACCTCTCAGGCGGCGACATGGCTGCAGCGCCTCCTGCCGCCATCCCGCCGAGCCTGCTCTCCGTCCCCATCCCGCACCGCGAGGCCGAGTTCGCCCCGCCCCCGGGATGGGATCCTCCCCACCCCTGCGGAGCCGCGTTGATATGTGCCGCCCCACGCCGCTGCCTCTGGGAGTATGGCTCCGGCCTTAGCTCCCGGTGGTGGCTCCGGCCACGCCGGCCCGGCCCAGCCAAGAAGAAGAAGCGGCGCGGCGGCGCCGCGCGCCAGGCCTCCGCCGGGCGGGCTATGGCTCCACCTGCGCGGGGCCCGCCTCCGCCTTCCTCGCCTCTGCTTCAAGCTGTGGTGAGGCGCCACTCTCAGGTTACCTGCGTCAATCCTCAGTGCTGCTACCTCTGCAAGGACCCCGGCCACCCTGCCATCCTGTGTCCGGATAGACCGGTGGTCTCCGAGCTCATGATGTATGGGCATGGGATTGAGGGGTTGGGTTTCTTCCACCTCGAGGTCCCGGATGCCCCTCCACCGTCTCCCTCCCTCCAGGCGATTGTCACGGTCGTCGATGGCATGGCATCCCCTGAGATGATCGAGGCGGAGCTCAACCACCTCTACCGTCACCAGTGGGACTGGATGGTCACCCCTTCCGCTGCCCACATCTTCTCCGTCGTCTTCCCCGACTCGGCCAGCTACGGCTACGCGACGCGTAGTGGCCGGATCACCCTCGCCCTCAACCAGCTGGTGGTCGAGATCTCCGAGCCAGTCCTTGACGCTCAGGCTGTGGCCGTCCTCGACACCGCCTGGATCCTCATCTCCGCCCTGCCCGATATTGCGCGGTCCGAGCCCGTCATTCGCCAGATGTCCCGTCTCCTGGGCAAGGTGGTGGCCGTGGATGAGCTTTCTCTCCGCAAGGAGGAGGAGGTCCGGGTCAAGGTCAAGTGTCTCGACTCCACCAAGCTCCGCACCTCAGTCCGCGTCTTCTTCAATGACCAGGGCTTTGACCTCAGGATTGCCTCCGAGCCTCCCAACCACATTGGACGTCCCCGCTCCTTCGACGCTGGCCTCCCCGGTGGCAACCCAGGGGCCGGTGGTGACTACCACGGGCGGCACCGCTCCCGCCGCTCGGATGAGGAGGGGGCATCTGAGGACTCCCGCTCCCTCTCCCCCTCTCCCCCCCACCGACAGGGGGGGCCAGGGCCGCAAGACTGCCCTCCTCCCCTGGCTGGTCGACACTGCTCTCGCGCCAGCCTCCTCCTCCGAGGGGAGCGACATCTCCAGTGTCAGTATGGTGGTCTGCCCGGCCTCTTCCCCGCGCTCTCCGTCGCCATCCTCTGCCACCGGGACGGTTTCGGCGGCCACGCCCTTCGTCGCCTCCCCCTCCCGTGCGGCACTGGCGGCGCCTCTAGAGGGGCTGGCATCGCCGGTGGAGGTCCTCCTCTCCCCGGCCGCCGGCGCCATCCCCGACCCGTCCCCCACGCCGAGGGAGGATGCCCTGGCGGCTCCTTCCCTCCCGTTCGCCGACCCGGTCCCGTCGCCCCCTGGGAGGGAGGATGCCCAGTCCGCGCCTTCCCTCCCAGTCGCCGACCCGGTGCCGTCGCCCCACCCCATCCCGTCGCCTCCGCCTCCTCCTCCACCGGCTGGGACGCCGCTGGCGGAGCCTCCCCTCTCCGGCTGCTCCGGGCCACCTCTGCTGGTGCCGCCGTCCTCGCCGGTCTTGAGGGAGGGGGCGACACGCGTGCTCACCCCAATGGCGGCCCAGCCTCCCCCTCCCCGCTCGACGGCGTACTCCCGTCGCGGCAGGTCGACCTCCTCCCCGGTGGTGGCCTCTCGCCGGAGTGCGCGGCTGGACGCGGCCCTCCCGGAGGGATCCCCAGCGCTGCCCATCCATGAAGGGCCGAGCTCACAGCAGCTGCTCAGAATCTGGAGCCAGCACGCCTGGCCCCCTCGGCCGCCTTGTTCCTTCTCTGCACTAGAATCTATCCCCTTAGGCAACCTTGCCAAAGTAGCTTCCGACTCTGCTATCATTTTCAGGGGGGAGGTCGGCCCCCCGTTAGTTCAGATCGCGGCCATAAGGGCGCGCGAGATCCTTGAGGGGAAGCTTGCCGAGGTCCGGGCCGCTCTCCTTTCCCCCCCCCCCCGGACGCTCCTGCGGACGGGATCCCTCCCACTTCCTCCGGGCCGCGGCGACAGGCTCCTCCACCCCCGGCCGAGATCCGTGGCCGTACCCGCTCCCGCACTGCCGCTCTCCGCGCGCAGAGCGCCTCCCGTGTCCTGGGGTCAAGCAGCCCCGGGATGGCTCCATAATGTGGGCCCTCTTCTGGAACATCCGCGGCTTCGGCCATGATGGTCGTCGCCGCCAGCTTGTGGAGTACATGCGAGATGAACACATTGACATCGTAGCTGTCCAGGAGACCATGCGTCGCGAATTCTCGCTCCCCGAGCTCGATCGTTTGAGCTCCCACCTCTTTGCGTGGCACTGGCTCCCTTCTAGTGGGAGCGCGGGCCACTCGGGTGGCATCCTTTTAGGCGTAAAGGATGCCACCTTCGAGGTGGGCAGTATGGACCGGGGGGAATTCTTCATCAGCATGGAGCTTTTCGAGAGATCTCTCAACTTCAAATGGGAGATCATCATTGTCTACGGGCCTGCCGACCATAGTAGGTCGGCGGCCTTCCTCGAGGAGTTGCATCTTAAGATCTCGGCAGCCTCCCTCCCCGTGGTGGTGGGAGGCGACTTTAACCTGCTTCGAGTGGCGGAAGACAAGAACAACGGCAATGTTTGCTTGGCCAGAATGCAGATGTTTAATGACTTCATCGCTGACCTCGCCCTGCGGGAGATTGATAGGATTGGTGCGCGATTTACCTGGACCAATCGACAATCCTCCCCGACCCAGTCTGTCTTGGACAGGGTCCTTGTCTCCCCGGATTGGGACCTCCGCTGCCCCCTCTCCTCTCTTCGTGCCATCACTAGGATTGGCTCGGACCATGTCCCCCTCCTTCTCTCCTCTGCGGACGAACGTCCGCCGATCCCTCCCGTTTCCGCTTTGAGACCTTCTGGATCTCCCAGGCTGGTTTCAAGGACGCTGTCTGCGCCCGGTGGACTGAGGCCCGTGCCCACCCCCATCCCAGGCCTCCTTCGGCGATTGACACGTGGCACTTCTGTGCGAAGCGTGGTAGACAGTTTATGAAGGGATGGGGGGCCAACCTTGGGCGCGATGCCAGAGAGCGCAAGAAAGCGCTGCTCTCCGCGATTCAAGCTCTTGACCTTCGGGCTGACTTGGTGGGTCTGTCTCCCGATGAGTGGCTTGCCCGATATGACCTCGAAGACCAACTATCCGTGATCTACTCCCATGATGAGGCCTATTGGCGCATTCGGGGCGCTCAGAAGTGGGTCCTGAAGGGTGATGCGAATACCGCTTACTTCCAGGCGATCGCCAACGGCCGCCGTAGACGCAACACCATCCCCCTCCTTTGGGATGGGGACACCCTCCTCCAGGACCCTCGTGACATCCGGTCTCATGTCGACGAATTCTATAGGTCCCTTTTCCGCCGCCTCCTGAGCGGCGGTCCTCGCCCACCATGTTGGGCGGTAGTCGCTAGTTTCTGTGGCGGAGAATATAGCCCTGATGGCTCCCTTCTCTGAGCAGGAGGTCTGGGAGGCTATCAAGGGTATGAATTCCTCCTCGGCCCCTGGCCCTGATGGCCTCCCTGTTATTTTCTTCCAGACCTTTTGGAACGTCATTAAACCCGAGGTCATGGCCATCTTTGAGGAATTCTTTGTGGGTGCCATCGACCTCGGTCGCCTCAACTATGGGATCATCTCTCTCATCCCCAAGGTCCCTGGGGCGTCCGACATCCGCCAATTCCGGCCGATCACGGTCATCAACGTTATCTTCCGGATCTTGGCCAAAGGGTACGCCAATAGGGTGACCCTGCTGGCTGACCGGATTACCCATCCCAACCAGTCGGCCTTCATTAGAGGACGATATATCCTGGACGGGGTTTTGGTCCTTCATGAGGTCCTTCATGAGGTCCGAGCCAAACACCTTAAGGTGGTGTTTCTGAAGATCGATTTTCACAAAGCCTATGACATGGTCAGCTGGACCTTCCTCAGAGAGGTCCTTCTCCGGAAGGGCTTTGATGACCGCTGGATCACCAGAGTCATGCAAATGGTCTCTTGTGGCCGCACGGTGGTTAACTTCAACGGCGAGGTTGGTCCCTTCTTCCCTACCCTCTGTGGGGTTCGCCAGGGCGATCCCTTCTCCCCGTTCCTCTTCAATATGGTGGTTGACGCCCTGGCTGCCATTCTTGATAAGGCCAAGGCTGCTGGTCACATTCGTGGTTGCTTCCAACAAATGTCGGGCCTCAAGATCAACTTTGATAAGAGCAACGTCATGGTAATGGGATATTCCCCTTCTGAGTCTCTGGCTATCGCCAATCGGCTGAATTGCCGCCTGGGCTCTTTCCCCACCTCCTTCTTGGGGACCCCTATTAGCGACTCGCGCCTTTCTGCCGCGGACTTGAGGCCTGCTATATCTAGGCTCCAGTCCCGGTGCGAGCCCTGGCAGGGGAGATGGCTTTCTAAGGCGGCCCGTACTATTCTGATCAACTCTTCTCTCTCTAGCCTGCTGCTCTTCCTTATGAGCTTCTATAGCCTCCACGAGTCCCTTCATAAGGAGATCGCCAAGATCCAGTCTCGCTTCTACTGGGCTGGCGAGCATGATAAGCAGAAGTACCACATGGTCAGCTGGCCTGACATCTGCAAGCCCCGGGAGCAGGGCGGCCTGGGCATCATGTGCTCCAAGCGAATGAACATCGCTCTCCTCTCCCGCTGGCTCGGCGCGACGCCCAGGACATGGTGGCCTCGTTGACATCATCCGGACTAAATACCTTCGGGTCAACCCTTGCCTTCGCCAGAGATCGGGCGGCTCCCGCCTGCAATCCATTGTTCAGCTTCTCCGGTGCTGCGATTGGGACCTCCATCTCGTAGGCTCGCCTCGACTCTATTCGGTATGACCGCTGGCTGGTGACTTCTTCGTGGCCCGCTTCCCGCCTCTTCTCTATTGTGGTTTACCACCGATATCCTTCAATAGGGCCCTTCTTGATCTGGGGCGCTTGCCTTCCGCCGTCCGCTTGGGCGGCGGAATCCGCCACCGGGCGTGAGTTGCTTGATTGCGCGCTGCACGAACCACTTGTGGATGATAGGCCGGACTGTACCAGGTGGAGGCTCGAGCCGTCGGGCTTTTTCACCACCCGGTCGCTCTATTCGGCCATCGCCTTCCTCCGCACTCCTCCCCTATCGATGGTCTGGACCGCTCGGGTGCCTCTCAAGATTCGTGATCTTCATGTGGCAATGGATCCGGTAGGCTTCCGCCCGTGTGGAGGTCCGAAGCGCAATGGCCCCGCACCGTGTCTCGCCCTCTGTGGCGCCCCGGAGGACTCAAACCACATCTTCTTCTCCTGCATCTCCGCCAATTCCTTTGAGCTGCTTCGCGAGGTGGTCGGTGGGAGTTGGTGCCACACTAACTTCCCGGACCTTTTGCTGAACTCCAACTGTCCCTCAGATCCATTCGCCACATTAGGTGGCTGGAAGTTGGGGTGCTTGCTTGGACGCTAGGACCGCTCGCAATAAACTTGTGATCCAGCGCCCCTTCGTCGCCTCTACCGACGCCTCTATAAATTCTCGGTTTCTTGCAGCTTTGGCGGCCGCTTAGTCGCCCCACGGACCGGACGCCATCTCCGCCTTCATCGCCGACATTCGATCGATGGCCGCCCGCCTATCTCCGCCGCCCGCCGCCACCGCGAGCCCGATTAGCCACCTTGTGTCGGGTGCGCTGTGATGTTGTTGTTTTCTTCTTTTCTTTTAGGGCTTGTTGATCTATGCCTCAGCAGAACCTTTGTTCTCGATTTCCGTGAGACTCATTGCTGTGTGTGAGTGTGGACCTATGTGGTATGTATGCCAGGAGAGTAATTTGTGATGTTCCTTGAGAATAATAGATATGTTGCTTTATTTATAAAGCGGGAAGTAAAGCCTTTTTTCGTAACATTATGTGCACATGCTCAAATATTTTAGTTGCTTGCAAATTTTCATGGAGAAATATCATCCGGTGAGCTCTACAAATGAGGAACAAAATCTATTACTCAAAACTTTGAATAGTGAAATTCTTTTCTTCCGTAGAGCTCAAATGGTTTTTTGGCATGAAATCTTGCAAGCATCTACAAAGTTTGAGCATATTTGATGTCATGAAGTTTCATATTTTTTAATTTACATTTTTTTGTTTACTGTTCATCGTGGGTGTAGGGACCGGGACTTGAAAAACCACTCTCATTTATAATTTTTTTTTTGAAAAGGACAATGACCCTGCCTCTGCATCGAATAATGCACACAACGATTTTATTAATTATTCATTAGGACCTTACAAAGTAATATATCAATAAGTCCAAATCCACCTTTCTGGCAACATCTGTCGCTACTCCTGTCAAATTGACGAAGGAGTTACTCATGGCCGGGGCCGCCTGCCCAGACCTCACACCAAAGCCCAACATCTAAATCGGAAGCCTCGACTAGGCCACTCAACGGAGGGTCGGGGGCACAAACTGATCCAACGAACTCTCAGTGGGCACCGCATGCGCACGCTGCAGAGTCCGCCACAAACGTCTTTCGCTGATCTATCTGCAGAATCCTCTACTATATATACGCGTTGACCTTGACAGGCCTGCCGTTGATGCCACCATGACACCAGACAATGCCACTTTCCTGCGTACTTCCAACCCGACGCAACCGTCACAGAGACCCTATTTCACCACACCGCTGAGACTCCACGTTGTCGATGCGTCACGTGGAACGTCGCTCCATGGGAAAAATGTTCCACTGGTCCATTGAGCCGACGCACACCTCAAAAAATGACGTTCCCAAGGAGGGAACGACACAAGATCACTGCCATCATCCGATCGATTGATGAAGGGTTTCCCCCAAAAGTAGCAGGAGGAGTTGGGAGCCTCACCTCAATGATGCTTTCAAGAAGGAAAGGGTGTCAGTGCGTCACCATCACTGGCTTCGCCCACTGGCCGAAGACAAGATCTTCACCCGGATCCGTCGCCCGAGACTCCAACCAACAACCGTGCACCTGCCAGACAACCTTCAAAATACTAGATTTAGCCGCCCAGATCCGGCGACCATCCACAACCTCACTACCACCGCGAGAGACCGGACAATCCGGCTAATGCCGGAGCTCGCGACCATTAGAGCTTGGAGGGAGTGCTGCCACCCCACCGTGCCATGCCGGATGAGCCATTACGAAGGATACCAAACACTTTATTCACCGTCTCTGAACCGAGCAGGAACCAGAGTCGAAGCCACTGGACCGCCGGAGTAGCTCCGCCTTGGATATGGGCATCTCCACGCTGTGTGGGCATCACCACCCGCCACCAGCCAGGGCCACAGCCCCGGGATCCAGACCAAGCACGGCCGCTACCACCAACCACGCCCAGCTGCACCGCCTTCCTCAATTCGTTGGTCTGCACTGGCACCACCGCTGGGATCTGGCTTCCGCGCCCGTGAACCAAATCAGGACCAACATCCCCACAAGTCAGGGCATCTCGCACCCCCCGAAGATCTCGATAGGGAGGAGAGTACCTCCGCCGCTGCTATCGCCGCACGGCATTACTCGCACCGACCACCGGGCGGAGGTGGAGGGAGGATGGGAGTACCGACGGCTAGGGTTTGGGTCCACTCATGTCGCCTGCCAAATGATATCCCTGCCATTTCACTCTCATTTATATACATTGTATAAATATAGTCAAAGCCGGATTATATGGAGAAACATGCATGCATGAAACATTAAGTTGCATAGTGCCCTAGTTATTGCACATCTAAGTGATTCAATCAAGCATAAAAAGAAAAAGAAAAGGAAAAAGAAAAAACTCACATGAATCTCCATGTAAGATCAATGACAAAGGGCTTAAGTGTGCAGTACTTATGGCACATATAGATATGCTTTAGCAAAATTGTAGGAATAAATATATAAGAAACCATCAGTGTATGAATGCACGGATGAAAATATGTCTGTCGATGTGGCTAGGGGAAGGTACTTTGTTTGTTTTGAGCAAAAGCCAAGTAGGTAGATGGATTCTCTATCTCATGATTCCATAATTACATTGATTTAGGTTGTCACATTCTTAGCAGTTAGCACTAGCATCCTGTGCTAGAGGCACAAAAGGTAAATCACGTGTTAGTCTGAAGTTGAAGGAAAAGACACCATGGACCTGTGAACAGATTCAAGCTTGATTATACTACTAAAGGTTTTGCCAGTAGAGCATTTAGATTTGAGGCCCAGAAATGCGGTGCAAAATGTTGTCGTATATTTCCTCTCTCTACCCAAACAAATTGCCAGGTAATCGTTTGTGACCATTTGGTTTATAGACATTTGTGAAAACATAGTTACATGCTTGGAACTATATGAGGGATGATCATCACCGTAGCGCTCTGACTTCGATTCATTGAGCTGGTGCATCTGTTCAGAGAATTTACTTTACAAGCCCATTGCTTGCTCACATTGAATTGTGTTTTCGTCCGGTTCCAAGCATTTTTTTTGCGAGTGAGATGCACGGCATAGTTTATTTTTGTAGTTTGGTGCTCCCTGGGTATACATAGATTTGTGTAGTCGTTTGCTTTGACTTGTGAACGTGGCACCCATATGATCTCGAAGGAAGGGTGCGAAGGAGTGGGAGGGGGGGGGGGGGGGGGGTTATGCAAGCATATACAAGTCAAGTTTCCAACCGATGCAATGGTTGGTGAAGCAATGAAGTCATGGTCAGTATGCACATGTACACTCAATATGTTGAAAAATTGGCCTCGGCTTCTACTCCACGGTGACCAACCCAAAAAAGTTAGAGTACATACACATATTTACATGTTACGTTTTAGACAGGAGAAAAAGAGAGGCAAAAGGGTGTGACGAGGATGTTGAGAACCACCTACTGTTATTTATGTGCCTATTGGACCCGAACACGCCCAGAATCTATGAAATATGATTTTTTTTTTGTTTCTAATGCTAGTACAACCATATAGAATGTGAGAAATTACCTCACAGTCGGTAGGCAATGTAACAGAAAAAAGGTTCCCTTCATACATCGCAAGTCCTCTTCATTGTAAGTATGGCTTACCCCCATAAATTAAATATACATCTTCATTGAAAGTATATATATACGAGAAGACCCAGCTTAGTTTAGTTTCTGGTGCTCACAATTGTACACACGTGGGTACGGTCAATAAGAATAGAATGAGATATGTCTCGGGTGTATCTACAGTCTAGTCAGTTCTAGCGTGTGACTAGATGAAATAGCATGGGTCGATGATCCATGTCCTTTGAAATTGTCGGCAATAATCATTCAACTGTCATAAATAAAGCTCTCATGATATTTTTTTTATATTCTCGTTCTTAATTCTTATAAGCGGTTTCTAACTCTGGTGGAATTGTTGCCTCCTCGTCTAGAAACGTATCTACTCTTCTGGGTCTTCCCTTGATGTCCTGGGAGGTGGATGTTCCAGAAGGGCAACTATAGCCGATACCCTATGCTATAACTCCTCAAATGCTCTCCTAAACGATAATTTCTTAAACTTTAAGCACTCAGGTAGTAGCCGGACCCAACCGAACCCCTATACTTAACTCCCAAAAAGAATTTCTTTGCTCTTTAGCTATCTTAGATGCCACCCATTCTGGATCCAACGACTGGGGTGATGCTCAACTCTAACGTAGGTAAAAGCATGTAGCTGAACAATTTTCTATCAGGCCTATATCCAGCGGCTCGAGTCTAGCAGGATCAGGCTAGCTCAGATCGAACCAGAACTACACAGTGCAAGAGCAGTGGTACTATTTTTGCGCAAGCAACCACTTCGATTAATTGCGAGAAGAATCAAAGCCACAATCTCTCCTCATTTTCTTTCCAATCTGTATGCACATCCATGTGTGTATGTCTGTATAGGGAGTGCTCCAACCCAAGCACATTCAGTTAACAGTGTTGACACAAAAATGAACAATAAATTGGCAGAGGTAGTGATGTTCAACTTGGAGTAGGTCGGTGGCAGGAGGCATCACACACATTAGAGGAGAAGGAATCTTTTTTCCTGAGAGCCTGTGGCCGGCCCTCAAAACTAAGAGAGTTTGGCAATTTTTGGAAATGAAAGCCTCCAAATTTTTTGGAGTTAACCGGATAGGAGTTCGGCTAGGGTGCAAATAACTCCCCAAAAGAGAATATTTTGAGGAGTTAATTAATTTTAAGGGATCGGCTGGAGTTGCCCTAAGCTCTCCGGGTGCGGTCTTGCGGCGGCGTGAGGGTGTTATTTCCTGAGCATGTTCTAGTGCTCTCATGGTTATTTTGCAGCCGTTGTCATCTTTGCATGTGGACTTTTTGCTTTTGCATTTTGGGTGCTGTCAAATGTATTGTGATCTCTGCAATTTCTGCCATTGCAAGCTCACCTGGCCAATATAGCATGTTTATGTCTTACAAGTTATGTTTCCCCCTTTTGCATTTTCTCCAGGTTGTTTGGGTCTTTGGTCATGGACTTGTGAGGAGGGTGGAGTTCTCTGGTCCGCGCTGGCGCTAAGTACGGTCTTAGGTGTAGACGTGCAATAACAATATATAGTTTTTTTTTGTCTAATGTCTCCTACTACCTCGGTCTTGGTTTATTTATCCCTATTGTATTCCGTGCCAAAATTTGATCATAAATTTAACTAAAAAAATGTTCATGCATGTCACTAAAAATTATATCATTCAAATACGAATACAATGATATATTTTTTGTTGACATGTATTAAAATTTTGTTAGTTAAATTTTTGGTCAAAATTTGATACAAATTACAAAGGCGAAAATTGCTTTTGGAGCTTGGTCTCCATGGAGGCCGGTTTTTGAAAAGTTCAAAATTCCAAAAATTTCATATTTTTACATTAAAAAAATTCTGAAAAAAATATAGACATATATGGAGGCATAACAAACATGTCTGTAAATTTTCAGGACGAAATACGTTGAAGTGATGGCCGTGCAAAAAAGACAAATCTATGGCCTTTTAACACATAGTACTATTCATCGCAAATGCCCATGAATTTGTTCTTTTTGCAGAGATCGCATCTCAAGATATTTCATCCTGAAATTTTGCACACATACACATCACATCCTTGTATACTTGTACAATCTTTTTCAAAAACATTAGAAACCGAAAAATATGAATTTTGAATTTTTCAAAAAAAAAGGGGCCTCCATCGAGGCTGAGCTCCAAAATGCCTTTCTCTTAGAAAGGGGACTAATAAACCATGACGGAGATAGTACTTTTTAGGCATTGTAAACTTTTTCTGACCTAACTGGTCTCTACATCTAAATCAACCAATTTTTTTGGTCCAAGTCAAGTCAGTGAAGTGCAGCTTCAGACTAAAAATATGCTAATATAGCACGTCTTCTTTTGCAGCAATTGTTTTATTTTCTGTCGTGCCATAAATTGTAATATCCACATAAATTTCTTCAAATACAAGTAGTACTTTTGACAGGACAATATTATTTTAATTTTCTAGAATGCCAAACTATTAATGGTAGGGATGGGCTCAAAGTTTCTATATTCATTGTAGATGTAGCTAGTGCGGCTATAAATAACATAGGCTTCTTTTTTTTAGGGTAATAACATAGGCTTCTACATGTAGGAAAACCAACACTAGGATGTCAATGGGAGAAGTTGGCACAGATCTTGCATGTGCACCAAGCGGCAAGATTTTTTGAGGGAATGAGATGCGTCGGGAATCTTAGTTGTAGACGGCAATTTGGTTAGCACAGTAGATCAGCCACCGACCGGGATCCCAACGTTATACGTAGAGCCTGAGGTTGGTCGTAATGGTAGTACCATAGCTAGTATCATGCATGCCAAGTAGGCAATTTTGATGAGGTATCATAGCATTAAATGTAAAAAGAAAGGGTGTAGTATCATATCATGATACCGTATCATATTAAATGCTATGCTACTTTGTGTCATGCATGGCAATAAATAGAGTACAACATTATACTAATATATGATACTATGCATTAGGAAGGTAGTATCATACACTAGTATCATATGCATGATACTAGTATATGATACTCCCCATTACGACCAAGCTGAGGTAGTTGATTATGCGCTGCATGAGTCCGTGCGAGTCCTGCATCACACTAGCCAAAAATGAGATGAGCGACTATGTGCCATGGTGGCGCGTGACTGTTGTGTGTATACCGAGGTACGTACCCCCCAAGGTGTACACAACGAGGTGTCATCGTTTAAAGCTGCATGGCCCATCTACCGTGGTAACAATGTGCAGGTAGCCAGTATCACACATGAAATAAAACAAAGAGGTACATGGAAATTAGCAACACAGATACCATACACTGTACTTTTTACAGCACTAGCAAATATGCCCGTGTGTGCAACAGAAGAAATAATTTCTTGCACTAAATGTTTTGTCCTCCCTCTATAAACTAATATAAGAGCGTTTCGATAACTGAAATAGTGATTTAAATGCACTTATATTAGTTTACGTAGGGAGTATTCTCTAAAAGCAACCTCTAATTTTTTTCCTACATCTGGGCTATCTGTTGAGCACATGTGATTCATTGACTCGTCGACTCCACCATCTACATAGAATTACTGTTTGTTAGGAATATGACACCGCGCCGTCCTGATCAGTGTGTACGCGCGTACCGGTCGTGCCGGGCGCCGTGACGAGTGTGCGTGTGTGCATGTATAGCGTGCATGTGTGCGCATGTGGCGTGGCTGTTAGCAATCGATTGCGAGCGAACCGCGGTGTGCGCGTCGTGGGTGCGTGAGGCCGGGCATGCAGATCGTGCGCATGCAGCAGGGCGGGGTGGGCTGAGACGTGTCCGAGCACCAGCTGGGTATAAAATCCGTAGAGAGCTCGTTTTTTTTAGAAATTTTTCATTCAAATTACGAATCAGTACAAAGTAGTTGACTCTTACAAGCACACTGAAACGCAAACAAAAAGGACCGTGAACACCTAGAGTACCCTAAGACAACCATAACACAAGAAGATCTCCGGAGCCCTGTGTCATCATCCCTGAATCTTGAGAGAAGACCCCTGCAGCAGAAGGATCTGCAACCAGTCGCAAACAGGTCATCATCTTCGACCACGGTACAATTGCCGCCACGCTGCTTCCTCCTTTCTTGACACCAGCGCTGAGAGAGCATGTACATCAATCCAACACACCTGCAACTGCCGTTGCCATCTTTGGCTTTGAGTACCGCGAAAAGTGTCCCTTCCGAAAGGAAGAGAACTCGAGTCATCCGACCGGTCCAGCACCGCGGCCGGGCCATCCGCCCGGACAAAGCAGGATCTCCAACCAGCATCAGCGCAGAGGGAGAAGAACAGCAGCAACAAATCATACCAACAAGGAAGAAGAAAGGTCTTCGTCTCCCTGCATCCATCGCCCATCTGAGGATCCAAACGGCCAGTGCCGATGGACCTCCAACAACCATAGGCCGCGACCTCGATGAGATCCGGGGATCCCCAACACCGCTGGCTCCTAGACGAAGGCAAAAGCCTCGCCTGACCGCGAATGGAGCCCGGAGAAACTTATTCCGACGCGACGCCACCGCAACGGCCTCGGCAGTGTCTCCCTCAACCCTAACCCTACCACACACCCGCCTAGCGAACAGACCCGGAGTTCCCCCTCTCTCCCGCCGCCGGAGCGGCCGACGCAGAGAGAGGGAACAGACGTCGTCACCGGCGGCGCTCAAGGGATCCCGGTCGCCTTCTTGATCGCCTGATGTGATCCTACTTTTTAGGGCCTGTTTGCGTCTCCCGCTTCCTTGCGTCTCCCGCTTCCTTGTAGGGCCGTAGAGAGCTTGTTGGTTGTTATTTTTTGGTTGGAGCTCGTTGGTTGTTACTAGTATGTAACCACAGTTGGTGCTGAAAGAAGGAAAGGGTTGTACATGCGGCCTGGGGTGTTCGTTGCCGAAAATTCCATTGTGTTCTACTCTTTCTTCTACCTCTGTCCGGCTGCGAGAGAGAGCTAGTATAGGGTTAGACCCAACACAGTTTTTCAATCCATGCAAATCAGGATCTACATAAATTATTTAAGAGTCAGTCTAGGGCACATCTAGATGTGATCCGATCAGCGCACATGTAAGTGACACATATAAATAGTGTGACCTAGTTTCCCCCTCACGCTACTCTATTATGTTTTCTTTGTTGTTGTTTTGTTGTCCAAGGATTGGAACCAGATTGTGCAGTGGCAGGCAACCCAACACAGGCAGCAGGCAGGCAGGACGATGTGCACGTCTCTGTCAAAGTCAGTCCATCCCAGAGGGTAGCAGTAGGACAGTAGGCTAGGGGGTGGGGGAGAGTTTCCCCCACCTGAATATATTGATCAAAAGTAGGCTAGGATCCCAGATGTTTACACATGCAGAATTTCGGAGACAGGGAGACACTAGTAGAAAAAGAGGCTTTCCGTCCAGCCCCATAAGTCGCGAAGCTGTAGGAACCGCGACCAATGGGACCTTTAGTCGCGGTTCTGGACGTGAACCGCGACCAAAGGCCCGGCTGTAGGAACCGCGACCAAAGGCTGGGCCAGGCGCTCGGTGGCTCACGTGAGGGGCTTTAGTCATGATTGGCCAGACAACCGCGACTAAAGGCTTTCGGCACCTTTTAGTCACGGTTTGCTGTGCCAACCGCGACTAAAGCCCTCCCTATATATACCCATCCAGCAGCCAACACTTAGCCATTTGGAGCCATTCTCTTCACAAGTGGGTGTAGGTTTGCTTTTGGTTCCTCTTATGCACATAAGGTGTTTGATGAAATGCATGCCCCAAGAGCATGAAACAAACATGACATGAAGTGTTGGAGCCACACTCTTCGATCATGGTTAGCAACTTGATGAACCTTTGATGTGTCAATATGCATGTGTGTAGTTCATAACAAATGCATGATGGTTAATTATATATTTTATATTATAATAATGCAGATGAATCGCAATGGATGTACGGTAACCGACTCTCCGCGAAGTTCACTACGGGTTTGAAAGATTTCCTCGTAGTGGCTAATGCGAACAAGCGGGGGTTTTGTTATCTGTCCATGTGTTATCTGAAGAATGAGAAGGGTTACTCTTCCTCAAGAGTTGTTCACATGCATCTGCTTGTAAGGGTTTCATGCCAAGCTATAATTGTTGGACCAAGCATGGAGAAAGAGGGGTTATAATGGAAGAAGATGAAGAAGGGATGATTTCATCGATGAAAGCTATCTTGCTCATTTCGTGATACTTTCATGGAGGATGTGAAGGTGAAGGGAAGGTGAAGAAGAGGCACGTGATGATCCCGCTGATGATCTTGGTCGGACCATTGCCGATGCACGGAGACGCCGCTAAACTGAAAAGGAGAGGGAGAATTTGGATCGCATGTTAGAGGATCACGAAAGGCGCTGTACCCGGATGCGATGATGGTCTGAAAAAGCTGGGCTGCACAATCGGATTTGCTGAAATGGAAGGCGAGGCAGGTGTAGCTGACTCGGCATTTGAAAACTTGCTGAAAATGTTGAAGAATATGTTTCAAAGGATAACGAGTTGCCCGCCAAGACGCTGAAGCAAAGAAGGTTGTCCGCCTCTAGGTTTAGAGGTTCAAGATACATGCATGCATCAACGATCGCATCCTCTACCGCTGTGAATACGAGAATTTGAATGAATGCCGGTATGCATCGCATTGCGTTATAAGATCGAGGCGATGACCCCGGTGACGATGTTGAGGGCCGAAACCCGTGAAGAGGGTTCCCGCCAAGGTGATGTGGTATGCTCCTATAATACCACGGTTGAAACGTCTGCTCATGAACAAAGAGCATGCCAAGTTGTTGCGATGGCACAAAGAGGAACGTAAGTCGGACGGGAGTTGAGACACACCGCAGATGGAACGAATTGAGAAAGATCGACAGATGGTTCAGAGATTTTGCAGTGACGCAAGGAACATAAGATTTGCTCTAAGCACGGATGGCATGAATCCTTTTGGCGCAGCGAGCTCCAGCCATAGCACCTAGCCCGTGACTCTATGCATCTACAACCTTCCTCCTTGGTTGTGCATGAAGCGGAAGTTCATTATGATGCCGTGCTCATCCAAGGTCCGGCAACCCGCAACGACATCGATGTGTACCTAAGGCCATTAGTTGATGAACTTTACAGCTGTGGGTGGTGTCCGTGTGTGGGATGAGCACAAACAAGAGGAATTTGACCCACGAGCGTTGCTTTTCAGAACCATCAACGATTGGCCTGCTCTTAGTAACCTTTCGGGACTGTCAAATAAGGGATACAATGCATGCACGCACCGCTTACATGAGACCGAAAGTGTACATTTGCCAAATTGTAAGAAGAACGTGTACCTTGGGCATCGCCGATTTCTTCCAAAATTCATCCAAGAAGAAAGAAAGGCAAGCATTACAACGGCAAGGCAGATCACCGGCGAAGCTCGCGGAACGACCGGTGCTGAGGTATTTGATATGGTCAAGGATTTGAAAGTCATCTTTGGAAAGGGTCCCGCGGACAATCAGTTCAAGGGAGCCGACGGGCACGCAGCCATGTGGAAGAAGAAATCTATATTCGGGAGCTAGAATATTGGAAAGTCCTAGAAGTCCGCTCTGCAATCGACGTGATGCACGTTACGAAGAATATTTGCGTGAACCTCCTAAGCTTCTTGGGCGTGTATGGGAAGACAAATGATACAAAGGAAGTACGGCAGACCAGCAACGCTTGAAAGACCTCGATGACCGCATCCGAATGGTTTCAAGGTCGTGCCAGCTACGCTCGACCAAAGAAGAGAAGGTCATCTTTTTGAATGCCCGAGCAGTATGAAGGTCCCGCCTCGATTCTCGCCCAATATAAAGGGAATAATAAACATGGCGGAGAAAAAGTTCCAAAACTGAAGTCTCACGACCGCCACGTGATTATGACGCAATTGCTTCCGATTGCTTTGAGGGGCTCTGCCGAAAATGTTCGAGTAGCCATTGTGAAGCTATGTGCATTCCTCAATGCAATCTCTCGAAGGTAATCAATCCGAAGTTCTACCACGGTTACGAACGATGTGATCCAATGTCTTGTCGGATTTGAGTTGGTGTTCCCGCCATCCTTCTTCAATATTATGACGCACCTCCTGGTTCACCTAGTCAAGAGATTTCCGTTCTCGGTCCTGTATTTCTACACAATATGTTCCCTTCGAGAGGTTCATGGGAGTATTAAAGAAATATGTTCAGAACCGTGCATAGGCTGAAGGAAGCATCGCCAAGGGCTATGGAAATGAGGAGGTAATTGAGTTTTGTGTTGACTTTGTTCCCGACCTTAAGCCGATTGGTCTTCCTCGATCGCGCACGAGGGGAGACTAAGTGGAAAAGGCACGATCGGAAGGAAATCAACGATATGTATGGACGGCCATTCTCTCGATCAAGCACACCACACTTTGGTTGACCAATTCCAGCTTGGTGGCTCCGTACTTTGAGAAACACAAGAATATTTTACGCCGGACAACCCGGGAAGCCTGAATCTGGATTAGGAAGGCCCACATGGAGACTTTCGCAGCTTGGTTGAGAAAACATTTAATGAATGACAATGATGTTGTAGATCAGCTGTACATGTTGGCCAAGACACCATCTTCGACTATAACGACTTTCCAAGGGTACGAGATAAATGGGAATACATTTTACACGATCGCCCAAGATAAAAAGAGCACCAACCAAAACAGTGGTGTCCGCTTTGATGCAGCAACCGAGAATGGGCAAAAGGTCACATATTATGGTTACATAGAGGAGATATGGGAACTTGACTATGGACCCTCCTTTAAGGTCCCTTTGTTCCGTGCAAATGGTTCAAGCTAACAGGAGGTGGGGTAAAGGTGGACCAGCAATACGGAATGACAATGGTGGATTTCAACAATCTTGGTTACCTTGACGAACCATTCGCCCTAGCGAAAGATGTCGCCAGGTTTTCTATGTGAAGGACATGAGTAGCAAACCGAGGAAACGGAAAGATAAGAAAACGATCAAGACATCATGCGATGATTCAAAGCGCCACATTGTTCTTTCAGGAAAAGAAACATCGTGGGAGTGGAGGACAAGATGACATGTCAAGATTATAATATGTTTGCTGAAATTCCGCCTTCAAAGTGAACACCGACCCAAGAATTAAGTTAAATGATGAGGATGCTCCATGGATACAGCACAATCGTAAGCAAGCGAGGACACAAGGGAAGAATTGATGTGTAATAATTTATTGTACCAAACTTTGTATTTGGTCGATGAACTGAATGATGTATCAAACCTTTGTCAAACCTTCAAGGGATTAGTTTTATTTTTCTGATTTTTTCGATATATAATTGTATTTTTAAGATTTTAAAATGAATTAGTTTTATTTTTCTGATTTTAAAAGGAAAAGGAAGAAGAAGAAAGAAGGAAAAGGAAAAAAACAGAAGAAAAAACAGAAGAAAAAAGGAAAACAGAAGAAAAAAACAAAGCAGAAGAAAAAAGGAAAAACAGAAGAAAAAAAACAAATGTAAGAAAAACATAAGAAAAAACAAATGAAGAAAAACAGAAGAAAAAAGGAAAAGGAAGAAAGGAAGAAAAAAAGAAGAAAAACAAGAAAAGGAAGAAACAAACAGAAGAAAAAAAAAGAAGAAAAAGGAAGAAAAAACAGAAGAAAAACAAGAATTTAAAATGAATTAGTTTTATTTTCTGATTTTTTGATATATAATTGTATTTTTAAGATTTTAATAACATAAATAAATAAGTAATTAGAAACTTTAATAGCAAAAATAATTATCATAAAGTAAAATAAATAAGTAACTAGAAACAAAATAAAATAAAATAAATAAGTTTTTTGTTGTAAGTAGAAACAAAACAAAATAAATAAAGCAAAAATGAAAACAAAAACAAGCAAAAAATAAAAATATGCTACCCATCGGGCCACCACGGCTGAATACGACTAGAAACCCATTAATGGGCCAGATTCAGCCATGAAGGCCCAATAGGCCCTGAGCTCATAGTAATGAATAGGCCCGTAAGCTTGCATTTGAGAGGAGCTCGAAGTGGTGAGCGCAGCCGCTTATAAACCATCTGCCGAAGCCTCTCGGCTAGCGAGGTGGGACTAAACATCCCACCGCGCGCCAGTTCAAAGACAGACCTTTAGTCGCGGGTGGGAGGCGGGTCGCGATTAAAGGTACCCTTTAGTCGCGCGCCTCCCCCACCGCGACTAAAGGGTCTTTTTCGCTGAACGAAGCGGCAACAAAACCCTTTAGTCGCTGGGGGGAGGCGGATCGCGACTAAAGGGTACCTTTAGTCATGGTCCGCCTCCCCCACCGCGACTAAAGGTTCGTCTATAACATCTGACTTAGCAGTTTTGCCCCCATTCGCCTCTCGACGCGAAAGCGTTGCTTCGACGCCGATCGACGCTGAAGCGCCGCTTCGACGCCGATCGACGCCGACGCCGACACACAAAGCCTCGCGCCGCCGCCCGTCTCTCAAAGTGAGCGCCGCCGCCTGTCTCGATGAGCGCCGCCGCCGCCCGTCCCGATGGAGCCGCCGCCCTGCGCGCTTGCCGCCGCCGCCGCCGCCTCACGCCGCCCGTGCCTGCGCCCTTGCCCGCCGCCTGACGCCTGCCGCCTGGCCTTGGCCTGTCCTGCTGGCTCCTCCACAAGGCAAGAAGAAGAAAGAAGAAGAAAAGGATGAAGAAGAAGAAAGAAAAGGAAAAAGGAAGAAGAAGAAAGAAGAAGAAAGAAGAAGAAAGGAAAAGGAAGAAGGAGAAAGAAAAAGAAAAGGAAAAAGGAAGAAGAAGAAAAGGAAAAGGAAAAGGAATTTTTTTCTTTTTTTTTCTTTTTTTTTGTTCTTTTTAATTATAACTAGTTAATTAGTTTAACAAAAACGGTAAATAACTTAAAACCCTAAACCCCAAAAACAAAAAACAACAGAAAACCGGCCAAAGAAAAACAAAAAGGAAAAATGAAGAAGAAGAAAGAAGAAGAAAGAAGAAGAAAGGAAAAAGGAAGAAGAAGAAAGAAAAAGAAAAAGGAAAAAGGAAGAAGAAGAAAAAGGAAAAAGGAAAAAGGAATTTTTTTTTTTTTTTTTTTTTGTTCTTTTTAATTTTAACTAGTAAATAACTTAAAACCCTAAACCCCAAAAACAAAAAACAACAGAAAACCGGCCAAAGAAAAACAAAAGGAAAAATGAAGAAGAAGAAAGAAGAAGAAAGAAGAAGAAAGGAAAAGGAAGAAGAAGAAAGAAAAGGAAAAGGAAAAGGAAGAAGAAGAAAAGGAAAAGGAAAAGGAATTTTTTTTTTTTTTTTTTTTTGTTCTTTTTAATTTTAACTAGTAAATAACTTAAAACCCTAAACCCCAAAACAAAAACAACAGAAAACCGGCCAAAGAAAAACAAAAAAATAAAATGGAGGGGGCGGCGGGGGCGGGAGGGGGCGGCGTGCGATGTGTTTTTTTGGGATCGAGAGGCGGCGAGGTTATACATGTGTGTTGTCTCGCCTCCCTCTCCGTGACGCCGTCGTCTGCCGCCCGTCTCGCGCTCTCCGCGACACCTCTCCCACCCCTTCTCGCCTCCTTTTGCCACCGCCTTTCGCCACCGCCACCGCCACCGCCCCTTCTTCACTTAATTAATTTGTTTTTACTACATGTTTTCAGGACTGACATAATGGCGGACGATAGAGCTGACCCGATTATGGACAACTATGATCCGGACGGTGAAGCAATTTGTTTTTACTACATGTTTTCAGGACTGACATAATGGCGGACGATAGAGCTGACCCGATTACAGAACGATGTGATCCAATGTCTTGTCAGTTTCGAGTTGGTGTTCCCGCCATCCTTCTTCAATATTATGACGCACCTCCTGGTTCACCTAGTCGAAGAGATTTCCGTTCTCGGTCCTGTATTTCTACACAATATGTTCCCCTTCGAGAGGTTCATGGGAGTATTAAAGAAATATGTTCAGAATCGTGCTAGGCAGAAGGAAGCATCGCCAAGGGCTATGGAAATGAGGAGGTAATTGAGTTTTGTGTTGACTTTGTTCCGACCTTAAGCCGATTGGTCTTCCTCGATCGCGCACGAGGGGAGACTAAGTGGAAAAGGCACGATCGGAAGGAAATCAACGATATGTATGGACGGCCATTCTCTCGATCAAGCACACCACATTGTCTTGACCAATTCCAGCTTGGTGGCTCCGTGACTTTGAGAAACACAAGAATATTTTACGCCGGACAACCCGGGAAGCCTGAATCTGGATTAGGAAGGCCCACATGGAGACTTTCGCAGCTTGGTTGAGAAAACATTTAATGAATGACAATGATGTTGTAGATCAGCTGTACATGTTGGCCAAGACACCATCTTCGACTATAACGACTTTCCAAGGGTACGAGATAAATGGGAATACATTTTACACGATCGCCCAAGATAAAAAGAGCACCAACCAAAACAGTGGTGTCCGCTTTGATGCAAGAACCGAGAATGGGCAAAAGGTCACATATTATGGTTACATAGAGGAGATATGGGAACTTGACTATGGACCCTCCTTTAAGGTCCCTTTGTTCCGGTGCAAATGGTTCAAGCTAACAGGAGGTGGGGTAAAGGTGGACCAGCAATACGGAATGACAATGGTGGATTTCAACAATCTTGGTTACCTTGACGAACCATTCGTCCTAGCGAAAGATGTCGCCAGGTTTTCTATGTGAAGGACATGAGTAGCAAACCGAGGAAACGGAAAGATAAGAAAACGATCAAGACATCATGCGATGATTCAAAGCGCCACATTGTTCTTTCAGGAAAAGAAACATCGTGGGAGTGGAGGACAAGATGTACATGTCAAGATTATAATATGTTTGCTGAAATTCCGCCCTTCAAAGTGAACACCGACCCAAGAATTAAGTTAAATGATGAGGATGCTCCATGGATACGGCACAATCGTAAGCAAGCGAGGGACACAAGGAAGAATTGATGTGTAATAATTTATTGTACCAAACTTTGTATTTGGTCGATGAACTGAATGATGTATCAAACCTTTGTCAAACCTTCAAGGATTAGTTTTATTTTTCTGATTTTTTCGATATATAATTGTATTTTTAAGATTTTAAAATGAATTAGTTTTATTTTTCTGATTTTAAAAGGAAAAGGAAGAAGAAGAAAGAAGGAAAAGGAAAAAACAGAAGAAAAAACAGAAGAAAAAAGGAAAACAGAAGAAAAAACAAACAGAAGAAAAAAGGAAAAACAGAAGAAAAAAAACAAATGAAGAAAAACATAAGAAAAAAACAAACAGAAGAAAAACAGAAGAAAAAAGGAAAAGGAAGAAAGGAAGAAAAAAAGAAGAAAAACAAGAAAAAGGAAGAAACAAACAGAAGAAAAAAAAAAGAAGAAAAAGGAAGAAAAACAGAAGAAAAACAAGAATTTAAAATGAATTAGTTTTATTTTCTGATTTTTTGATATATAATTGTATTTTTAAGATTTTAATAACATAAATAAATAAGTAATTAGAAACTTTAATAGCAAAAATAATTATCATAAAGTAAAATAAATAAGTAACTAGAAACAAAATAAAATAAAATAAATAAGTTTTTGTTGTAAGTAGAAACAAAACAAAATAAATAAAGCAAAAATGAAAACAAAAACAGGCAAAAAATAAAAATATGCCACCCATCGGGCCACCACGGCCCGAATACGACTAGAAACCCATTAATGGGCCAGATTCAGCCCCAGAAGGCCCAATAGGCCCTGAGCTCATAGTAATGAATAGGCCCGTAAGCTTTGATTTGAGAGGAGCTCGGTGGTGGCGCAGCCGCTTATAAACCACTGTCGAAGCCTCTCGGCTAGCGAGTGGGACTAAACATCCCACCGCATCGCGCCAGCTTCAAAAGACAGACCTTTAGTCGCGGTGGGGAGGCGGGCAGCGATTAAAGGTACCCTTTAGTCGCGCCCGCCCTCACCGCGATTAAAGGGTCTTTTCTGGAACGGAAGCGGCGGCAAAACCCTTTAGTCGCGGCTGGGAGGCGGATCGCGATAAAGGGTACCTTTAGTCGCGTCCGCCTCCCCACCGCGACTAAAGGTTCGTCTATAATCTCTGACTTAGCAGTTTTGCCCCATTCGCCTCTCTCGACGCTGAAAGCGTTGCTCGACGCCGATCGACGCCGGCGCCGCTTCGACGCCGACGACGCCGACGCCGACGCTGAAGCCTGCGCGCCGCCGCCGCCTCGATGAGCGCCGCCGCCCGTCCCGATGAGCGCGCCGCCGCCCGTCCCGTGCGCCGTGAGCGCCCTGCCTGCCGCCCGCCGCCGCGCCCGCCGCCCGCCGCCCGTGCCTGCGCCCTTGCCCGCCGCCTGACGCCGCCGCCGCCTGGCTGGCTGCCCCTCAGCCCCGCGCAAGAAGAAGAAGAAAGAAGAAGAAAAGGATGAAGAAGAAGAAAGAAAAAGGAAAAAGGAAGAAGAAGAAAGAAGAAGAAAGAAGAAGAAAGGAAAAAGGAAGAAGGAGAAAGAAAAAGAAAAAGGAAAAAGGAAGAAGAAGAAAAAGGAAAAAGGAAAAAGGAATTTTTTTCTTTTTTTTTTTTTTTTTTTGTTCTTTTTAATTATAACTAGTTAATTAGTTTAACAAAAACGGTAAATAACTTAAAACCCTAAACCCCAAAAACAAAAAACAACAGAAAACCGGCCAAAGAAAAACAAAAAGGAAAAATGAAGAAGAAGAAAGAAGAAGAAAGAAGAAGAAAGGAAAAAGGAAGAAGAAGAAAGAAAAAGAAAAAGGAAAAAGGAAGAAGAAGAAAAGGAAAAGGAAAAGGAATTTTTTTTCTTTTTTTTCTTTTTTTTTGTTCTTTTTAATTTTAACTAGTAAATAACTTAAAACCCTAAACCCCAAAAAACAAAAACAACAGAAAACCGCCAAAGAAAAACAAAAGGAAAAATGAAGAAGAAGAAAGAAGAAGAAAGAAGAAGAAAGGAAAAGGAAGAAGAAGAAAGAAAAGGAAAAGGAAAAGGAAGAAGAAGAAAAGGAAAAAGGAAAAAGGAATTTTTTTTTTTTTTTTTTTTTGTTCTTTTTAATTTTAACTAGTAAATAACTTAAAACCCTAAACCCCAAAAACAAAAAACAACAGAAAACCGGCCAAAGAAAAACAAAAAAATAAAATGGAGGGGGGCGGGGGCGGCGAGGGGGCGGCGATCGGGTGTTTTTTTTGGGATCGAGAGGGGGCGGCGAGGGTTATACATGTGTGTTGTCCTCGCCTCCCTCTCCGTGACGCCGCTCGTCTGCCGCCCGTCTCGCGCTCTACCGCGACACCTCTCCCACCCCCTTCTCGCCTCCTTTTGCCACCGCCTTTCGCCACCGCCACCGCCACCGCCCCCTTCTTCACTTAATTAATTTGTTTTACTACATGTTTTCAGGATCGACATAATGGCGGACGATAGAGCTGACCCGATTATGGACAACTATGATCCGGACGGTGAAGCACATATGTTCGGCATCATAAACGGCGATATTCAATATGTGCCGACCGGAGAAGAAGAAGATGATATCTCTTCTTATCTCGAACCTTGACGGTGAAGATGAAGGGCGCCACAAGAAGATGATGCTAAAGAAACGCCGATAAACGCATTTATCTTCAAATGGAAGTAGCAACCACCTCCGCGCCGAGGTATATATATACATTGAGCCTCCGTGATACAAACTAACTGATTTGAATAAATATGTGTGTACTAACGCGACTCTCTTTCTTATTTTAGCCCTCGCCGGATCGTCAAACAATCGAGTACGCCGTCACAAAGCGTGGCGCAACCAAGACGATGAAACCAGGAGAAACATGCACCATCCAGTTGTCGACTTTGCAACCGGCAGGCAGCTGGAGCCCCGCAAGAACGCCACCAAGTTTGTCACCAATGCGGAGCCATTGTTAGAGACAACGCCTCGATCACCGCCCAGAGTGGAATGAGCCAAAGAAGGCACGAATTGATGGTTTCACTTTTGTCGATAAGAGAACAAAAAAGATTGCTTCAAGAAGCTTATGGAACATTTCGCTCTACCTCCGAATACAACAAATTCGATGAGGAGGGTAACAAGATTGAGGAAAACAAGGAGAGGAGGAGGCTAGTCAAACAGTTCGCTCTTCATAAGATGGCCGACACATTCGGAAATACAAGCAAAATCTAGCCCGTGACTTTGTCAAGCGTAACAAGACTCGGATTTCAGAGGACAATATGAGAAACTGAAAGATGATTGGCCAGAATTTGTGAAGCAAAAGAAATCGGAGCAGTTCATTCAAATATCGAAACAAAATAAGGAAAATGCGGCTAAGAAGGAGTACAATCATGTTATGGGGCCAGGAGGGTATCGCATTTGGGTGCCTAGGTTCGAGAAGAAGGAGAACAAGCTGAGGGCGCGAGAATCCGGCCCAGTACGGAGGATGGGACCCAAGGGCCAAAAGCTGGTGGTACGGGCATGGGGAACGCCAACCCGGAGACAGGGGAGTGTGTTTACCAGGCAAATTAATTAAACCCACCCAAGCCCTTATTGACGCAATGAAGGATGCTCAACAGGGAAGATCAAGTTCAACAGAGAGAACGACGCTACCGACAAAAGCCCTCGAATCCCGAACACGGAGGACGTGTACGAGGCATGGGGCACATTCCGTGGAAAATAGGGTTCCCCGAACGATGACCCGTGACTGTTCTGAAGCCGTAAGAGAAAGATGGATCGAAGCAGATGTTGTGACGCGGTTGGCATCGAAATGGAAGTGATGAAGAAAACCATGAGTGTACTAGTAGCCGAAAGAGATTCAGCTCGGGTGCAGATGAAGATCATCCAGCGGATCTCGAAGCCAGCAGCGGAGAAGCAGCGTGGCTTCCACGGAGGCCCCACCGGCTGGTGCAGATGCACCGACGATCGAAATTACTGCACCGGAGCCTCGGTGGTCGAAATTACTGCACCGGAGCCTCCTCGCTACCCCGTGGGCGATATAAAGGAGATGAAAGAATGTCATCTGATATCCTATCGGGAACATGTCCATGAAGGTAGCCATCGGCAGTGCTTTACCATGTTTACTCGAGCACTCCACCACAACAACCCCATTAAAGATGGCTATGCTCGTGTCACGGTGGAGGACATAGTCCAAGGGTTTGAGGACCTGAGATTGAAATTGCTACACCAAGGGGAGAAAAGACTTGAGATGTCAAGCGCCATTACATTCTATGGCAAAAGAAGTTTATCAAGTTTCCAGCGAGGCGCCAAGGACAACAAGTCCACCCCTCACGGTGGTGGTGGTGGCGGTGGCAGTGGTGGTGGTGGTGGTGGTGGTGGCGGTTCACCTACACCTCCGCCACATCAGCCGACGCCCCCGATCCACAACGTCCGGCGGGTGATCATCCGCCGCCCCGGGCCTCGTCCGGCGGGTGATCGACGCCGCCCCAATCCACCTATGGCAAAGAAGGTATAGTCCTGGATTATTAACCCGGACCCTTATGTACCTAAGACCACAAAGGTACGGAGCCATCATCAAGCCTCTCCCCACAAGGCCTTGGGAACGAGTGCCGAGGAAGTCGACGCGCGCTGCTGCTGATTTGGAGAAATGGAAGGCGGACTGCAAGAAGAAAAGAGAGCCCGAGCCCAAGCCAGATTTTCGATGAGCAAAAGAAGTGGGCTAAGTCATTTTTGAGCACACCGTCCCAAGCATGAAGAATCGCCTACCGACTATGCACGTGAACTTGCAGCAGGCATTCATGTTCAAGGAGAACCAAGAGCGGAGAAGGCCGAAGTATAAAAAGCGGAAACAAGTTGCCCAGCTCGGGAACAAAGTAAACAATCGATTGCCCGCTTATAGTGGAAGCCTTCGTCCGGATGCCCCGAGATCATACAAGCTGCGGCAGACAGGATTGAGTAGAACGAGTGCGCCGAGAACAAGCGCCAACTTAGGTATTACTCTTCGTGAACTATTAGACCTTGATGAGTTGCCGTGAAGGAGGTAGTAATTACATATGTCAAGAATGGGCCTCTCGTCGAGCTGCGCAAGAGAAAAGGATCTACCTGACCAAATGAAACGTCTGCTGAATTGGTACAAGGGTTACATAAAAAATAAAAACGCCAAAGATTATATTTATGCGGAAGTTAGACATGAGCATCACTTCAAACATTACTATGTACAAGTTGAACTGAGTGAATTGTTCCAGCTTTTCAATCTGCGCGAGCTCGACAAATCTATCATCAGTTGCTACGTTCTGTAAGTGATTTATTAATTTCTACCCCATCTCGTTCATATTGCCTGCACTATATATATGTCCTAACTATATTGTTGTGTCCTCTATTATACATGCAGAATGAAGATTAAGGAATGCAGAGTAAGGAACATCCATGATGTTGGGTTCATTGACCCACACATCGTTAATGATATTGTGTTGAAGCATTACCCCGCCGACGTGGAGGCAGACTGTGGCGTTTCTTACAAAGCAGGAACTCAAAAGTGATATTCTATTTCCTTACCATTTTGGGTGAGTGTTTCGTCTTGAGCACATTCTCTTTGTTTACTCCATGCATGGTATGTGGTCGGCTAATCGATGAGTTATGCATGACGTCTTGTGCATGTATCGTGTCCGCAGGTTCCACTGGATTCTCGCTAGTAATTAAAGTTAACACCTCGTAATGTCTCGCCCACGACTCTCTCGGATAAGGATCCAAAGCTTTGGGCCGACATCGAAAAATGCTGCGAAGTAATTATTTTCATTCATTTGCGCCTATATCGATCGGCCTATTTCGTTCATTTCCTAATATCAAGTAACTAATAACTCTCTTGTTCATTTAATTTTCTTTGCCTCGTAGGGTTTGGAGACGGTTCGTAGATACAAAGGTCGGTGAATTCAAAAAGAGCTAGAATTCAAAAGGGTAAAGACTAAGATCGGGGATATTCAGCCACCGTTGACCAATCTATGTGCATACTTTGTTCAGTGAGATGATCCGAGATACACCTCTCGAGCGGGTTGATCCGAGTGATACCAATGCTAAGAGGAATAACCTCCGGTGGATGCTTAGTCCGTAAGCTCGCTTCCGACCACTTCAAGAGGAACTAGCTGGATGGTTCAACAGGAAGTCCTCCATCCTAAAGGAGAACACTATCACGAGGACGAGAACTTTATATGGATTAAATCATGTATGGAAACTTGTTCAAACTTTTATATGGTCATCCGATGATATTGAATATATATTGTATATTCCTCTTGAATTCTTTTTGGTTCTAATTTCAAATTTATTTGAAATTGTACATTCATATGCATGTATGTAGTACCGTAGAATATATGAAACTCCTTCAAAATTAAAATAAAGCACAAAAGAATTAAAACAATACAAATTAAACAGAAAACAGGTTTGGGGGGGGGGCTAAAACCCTAAACCTGCGACGGCCTTTAGTCGCGGTTGGCCAGCAGAACCACGACTAAAGGTCCTCCGCCCCGACGGCCGCCTGGCGCCCACGTGGACGGGCCTTTAGTCGCGGTTCTTAAGCAGCCGCGACTAAAGGTGGGGGGCTTTAGTCGCGCTTTGCTGGTCGCGGTTGCGCAGCCGCGACTAATGGCAGTTGCGAACCGCGACCAAAGGCCTTTTTTCCACCAGTGGTAGTGTTGTTCGCGGCGGGTGTCCAATGGGATCCGTGATCATCTGTCGAGCTAACTTAGTTATTAGATACGATCCAGGGACCTGCTAAGCGGGTTATGTGGAGTTGTGTCGGGGCACTACTCTGGGCTTTGTGGCTAACAAGAAATAAGCTTACCATTGAGGGATGTTTTCCTTCACATCCGGCTAATATCATCTACAAATGCAACCTCTTCGTGCAGCAGTGGAGTCCATTGGGGAGGCGCAAGGATGTTGAGATGATCAAGACTTCCCAAGAATGCCTGTTGCAAGTGCACGTGATGGCTAGGGAGCCTTCAACCACGGTCTAGGACGTGGTCCCTTTTGCAGCTTGACGAGCCTGCGCGCTTTGTACGGGCTTTGCCTTGTAATCTGAATATTGGCTCGTTTTAAACTACCGCTTGAACTTCAGTGTTTTCATCTTAGCTAGGGCCGGTCTGCCTTTTGGTGTTCGTACAAGTCTTCTGTCATGCAACGCTGCCTGTTGTGGGCTTTATTAAGTTAAAGCCGGACGCATCTGGCGTCTTTGTTCTGAGATCTTTGTTCTGAGAGAGAGAGAGAGAGAGAGAGAGAGAGAGAGAGAGAGTTGATACTGCTTTACACTAAATGATGAAATATTTGTTGAAGTACTAAAATCCAGCACAATCCACCTGACATCCATATATACTAGAGCCTACACCATGGCAAGACAGTGTTGTAGTACAAACTTGTTCCCATCTATTAACTGGCTTTTAGCTAGCAGAGTGGAAGCAAGGGTTTACAAAGTGTGTTTTTTTGAGAATTTTTTCATTCATATTATGAATCAGTACAAAGTAGTTGACCTTTACAAGCACACTGAAACGCAAACACAAAGGACCATGAACACCTAGAGTACGCTAAGACAACCATAACACAAGGAGATCTCCGGAGCCCTGTGTCATCATCCCTGAATCTTGAGAGAAGACCCCTGCAGCAGAAGGATCTGCAATCCGTCGCAAACAGGTCATCATCTTCGACCACGGTACAATTACCGCCACGTTGCTTCCTCATTGAGCACACAATATCATTGACGTGCCTACTGGGATTGGGACACACCAAGAATTTGTGCGCCAGCATTTCTTCACAACCCAGTTAACAGGTATATTCAAGGTAGATCGATATCTGATTTTATTTCTATTTTGCCTCATCTTCTTGCCCTACTTCTCATCATGTCTCACATTAGTTCTTTCAGACGGTATGGAGCCCTTAGCCTCCATTTTTGCAACAACTATTTGGGTGTGTGCCTGTGTGCATATATGTACACATTCATCTTCCTTCTGTAATCGTAAAAGGCCGAGCCCCACCAAACTTATCGTCTCAAATCTCTTTGGTTTCTCTTGAGCTAATTAACACAGTCGCAAGGTCTACGAAAATGTGTCCTAGGATTGCATTTTGGAATGCAAAAAATTAGAAACAAACTATATTGGACAAACTAGTGGGAGCGCTGTTTTGGCTCTCAGATGCAGATGTGCTTGTTTCTTGGCCGTAGCAATATGGTACTAGACCTAAATACTTTATTTATGATATTTTGTACAATCTTTTGAAAATTTTGAACGTAGGTATAGTTGAAATTTGAATTATACTCAATTTAATACAAAGTACAAATCTTTTTCAAACAATACCATGGTCCTACGAAATAACCTACTAAATACTAACAAATTGCAGAAAACCAAATTAGCTACATATTTGAGCATAGATGGAATGCCACTGGTCTACATACTGAGCATAGGTGGAATGCCACTGGTATACCTTCCCCATGACTGTGGTGAGCCAGGTCGGTAGCCAAATGAACAGTGTTGTGCGTTAGTAGTGCCCGCCATTGTTGCTCTAATTGGTAGTGGCAGGCAAGCCTGGGGCACGCGCCACTGGTAATTTAATCCCGGTGGCAGGCTTGTTTTTGCGTGTGTCACTGGTATTTGTCGAAAATACCAGTGACAGAGCCCTGAGCCAGTCTGCCACTAACTGGCATGTACGGTGGGACCAATGAGCGACATGAAAGTTTTAAATTCAGTGCCTTCCACCGACGTACGTTGGGGCTCAGACTTGCTGGACATGTGGTACAGATCACTGTTTAACCTTCACACGACCGGGATCAGGTGACTGGCCCATGGGCAGTCCCGCCGTAACATGCAGGCACTAATCCAGCGTTCATTCTACATGCAATGGAGGGGATTGATCCAAGGGAAAACCAGCAAACACTTAGCAGTTTCTAGCGTGGAGACGCACACACTTTAGTTTTATGCACATGCAACAATCTATTCACTAAGTGTTCTCCACATTGCAAATACATTTAAAATAATTACTAGTAGTAATTAAGAATAAATTTTAATAGCAGCAACAAGACTGAACGGACACATGTCCTATTTGTAACGAGTTCTATATATTACATTACATTTAAATGCACGATTTTTAATAACTTCAACTTCTTAAAAAAATACTGAACGAAAACTAAGTGAGGTACCGGAAGGTGACCACGTTCGCACGCCGCCCGGCTGGCAGCACATCCGTTGTTGTTCGCCGAGATAATGGGGGATGCTATATTGTGATCCAAATTATAGTATAAAGAGAAAAACTAACTTCTAACGATCGAGCGAAGCGAGGCCCATCGTCAGTAGGCTTCGGGTCGTAGCACGGGATGTAATATTGGTAGTAATGGAATGGTTCCATTATCTAAAATGAAGAACATTTCCCATCAGAAGATCAGTCCAATAATACCACTCACTCGTAAATAGCGCAATACTTCTTCATGAATCTCCCCTATTTGAATATTGTAAATGATAACCACGAATAGGAATGAAACTGCAATAACTCCTACATGAACTACTTGGGATATCATAGGAGAAGTCGAGACCTAAAAAAATAAGTAAACCAGAAGTGTCGCAAAAGACTAGAATGGGGAACAAAATGGAACGTACCGGATTTTAAGCACGTACGTACAACCATAAAACTAGAGACCAAAGCAGGGTTCGACAAAACAGAAAGTATCATGGTACGCCGTCCTCCCTTGAAATAGAACTTGAATGCTGGAGCAAGAAGACACATTCAAGTCGATCTATTACAACCAGCACGGTTGTTCGTATTTCATTTTCTTCTTCCAAGCTGACACTCTTCTTATAAAAGAAAGCACTCACTGAAGTACTATTTCCTACTCGCCAACTTTTATTCAAATAAATAGATGTCTAATTTATTTTGAAATTATAATTTTTTCATTTTGTTTGCCCAATTGTGTTGTTTCTAACAAGATCTTTCAAACAGACCAATATTGAATATATTTTTAAAATTAACTTTTTGACAACTAAATGAGCACACATCAAATTTGTTTCATCAAAATTCATTAATTCGATGCAAAAAAATGTTTCATCCTATTTCGCAAAAAGTCTTATTGTTTCACTATGGCCTGCCATGTTCCATAGTGTATCATAATTTTACATTATGTATCAGTTTGTGTGAAACTGGTTTTTAGAAACTTCAAAGTTTGTAAATATTAGTGGGTTTTATTGCAAAAAAGTTACAATTTCATTATGGTATATCGTGATATAGAATGCATCACAATGTTTCATCGTGTGTTAGTATGCCTTAAATAGTTTCATACGGTATGTACAAATTGTTACAATGAGAGTAGTTTAGGTTGAGTTTAATTTGGGGAAATTGTGTTCCAGAGGCGTACCATTGTGTTCGGCTCATGAATAAGTTTAGCAAAACATCTCATTGGTTTGTGTATTTTCAGAGTGTTTCACCATGCTTAAAATTGAAGTTTAATACTTGTTCAAATATATTCAAAATCAAAAGTGTATCATCTTAAAGTCCTAATCCTCATAAACACAAATATGCAAACGGGTCATAAATTGAAATTTTTACTCTAAAGATAAAATAAATTTAAATTTGGAAAAAAGATGAAAAACCTATGGATGATGGACCATAGATGGAAGAAAATTCTCAGGTCTCAAAGAAAGGAAACAAAGCGGTTGAGTATGTAGCCCTCAGCGATGGCTTCAAAAAAAATGGACCATAGATGGAAAAGTGTGCTTGCATGAAAAGCTGATGAACTATGGACAGTACCATGCAGGCCTTGAAATCTGCAACCAATTCAAAGGGCTGTCCCATGCAGATGCAGGGTACTTTCCGTGCATATGTGAGAAATTGCTTTTGTCTTGTTTTTACTTGAAAGTGTCTCTGGTTGGGCCTTCAAGGAATCAAGCTATAGGCTATCCATTGCAGCTCAGCTCAATTTCACAGTTTCATTCAGTACGACTCCAGGAGGTACGGGCCGGGCAGTGGGCTGATACACAAAGGATGTCCTAGAACCTACTAATATTGTGCGTACATTTTTGTAGGGAGCCATGGACCGTCGCCCTGGTCGAGGACCGGCATGGGTAAACTCATGCTGGGACAATTGCAGGAAGGTGTACAGGAGGCGGTTCATGCACTACATGCTGACAATCACAAGCATCAGCTAAAATTCCCAATGTGTCTCATTCTTTAAGAAAAGGTCTTGCTGTGGAATAGCCTATGACACGGCTGGTTCACATGCATGATGCACGCATGCGGCATCCTATCTAACTTGTACGTACCATTGTTGCCCGAGTGTTGGTTCTACTCATGTACAGGGATCTTATTTATAGATGTGTTAGTAGTGTCGAGCATCTTCTTGGCACCCGCCGAGGCCTTGCATCAATGAAATCTCTCATGCACCTACTACAGCGAATACTAAATGCTTGTCCCTGCTCAAAGCAATAGCTTCACATTCTAGAAAATTCAATAAAACCACATGTACCTGCCGGCGTACTTGCATCTGTATATTTCTTTTAACAACCAATAGTAGCCATAGCATATCTCTACTCCTAATGCAGCAGTTGGTAGTCTCCGCCGGTCAATTTTCGTCCCACCTTTCCTGGTTCTTTTAGTACCTCCTCCCACCTCTGACTTATCCACCAGAAAACGAAAAAACCTCCTCCTGAGGCCCCAACCCGCACCCATCCACGTACCAAAAAATAGACCTATGAAGGTTAACCAACGAAAAAAGACCTACGAAGGTTAACCAGCGACAAAAAAACCTAAACCTATCGCTGGCTCCCTCGCGCCCCTGTTGCTCCCTCCTCGATCCCGATCTGGATCGAGGGGATGAGGAGCTCCTGCCTCCCCGACGGCCGGCCTCCTCCTCGCCCCGCCGCTACGTCCGGCGCCACCACGGCCTCTGGAGCCAGGGAAGCCATGGCCTAAGCTCGGTCTTGAGGTCCCCGCCGCTGTCTCCTGCAGCTTCTGCCCCGCCGCCTCACCGCCCGAGCTCACCGTCGCACCAACCTCGGCGTCGCGCCACCGCCGGCTCTGGTCGCCTCCACCTTCGCTCCAGGCAACCCTCGGTCGCCGGCTCGCTGGAGCACGACGGCAGACGATGGATGCCCTGGTTGTGTGCGACGGATGCAGTTCTCATGCGCAAGCTAGGGTTGGAGCCGCCAGCTCTTCATCCTGTCCACCGGCGGCGACTCTTCCCGTCCCACACTGTCGCCTCCCCGTTATCACAGGTATCTCCACCCCTTCCTTTTCCCCCCTCTTCTCTCCTCTCCCTTCTCCCTCCTCCATCTCTGTTCCCTTCCCCCGACTGGCCCGGACATGGAGAACAGCGACAGGGCCAGGTTTGCAGATGTGTTGCGGTAGTCCTTGACGGGGTGCTCGCCGGCAATGACCGTGGCCTAGCAGCAGGATAGCATAAGCTCTCCCTTGTTCTTTTGTGCTTGAATCAGATTTGGTGGTTCTCAATTTTACACATTTATGAAGGGCACGAAAAAAGCTGCCCCCGCGTCGCCTCCTAGGGGCGGCTCGGGCGGAAACCCCATCCACCGCCGCCGGTCCCCTTCCACCCTCCTCATCCCCTCACCGCCGCCGGCGCACGCCACCGGGCAAAGCTCGCTGGCGGCCGACGGCGGTGGGGACCTGGTCCTCGTGCACTCGCGGCAGGGAGGCCCCTCCCGGTGGTTAACCTGCTCTGGATCTGCGTGGCGCGGTGGCGACTGGTCTCGGGCGGCGCTCCGGCGGGCTCTAGCGAGGTGGCTCCTGATTCGTGGCTCTCCGGTGCAGCATGGGGTGGCAGCAGCAGGGGCATGGCGCAAGCGCTGCGGCGCTGCTGGGCCCGCTCTAGGCCGTGCAGGGCCTGCGCGTGCAGGGGCAGGGTGGAGCTCGGCCGGTGCACTGGCGGCCGGTTCCGGCGCGTGGAGGTGCAGCAGTGCTGCTGCCGTTGGTGGTGGTGCCTTGCGGCCATGGGCGTCGAGGGGCGCGGCCGAAGTGCGCCCCAGCTGCGAGTGATGCAGATCCGGTCTCCGGCGGCTTTACTGGCGTGCATGGGGCGCGCTGGTGTTTCTGTTGCTTGGCCGCGGCTCGGAACCACGGTGGTTTTTGGCTTCGGGCAGCGCTCCTCCGTTTCTGTCGGCATGGTGCTTGGCAGAGCACGGCGACTTGCGCTGCGTTCGGTGGCTGTGCGTCTGGAAGGCCATTGATGGATCTGTCGCCTCGTTCTGGTGGTTGGCCGCCGGTGGTCCCCGCGAGGTGCAGTTGACTGCGGTGGGCCGAATTTGGTCATGTGCGGCGGCGGGCTGCAGTGACTCTTGCTTTGTGGTGGTGTAAGGAGCAGCGATTCGCAGTCTACCGGTGCTCCTCGAAGGTGGTTTGCTCACTTGGGCGAAAGCCATTGCTCATGCCGGAGCCGGCGATGGTGACGCCTGTGGGTGCCACTTACCTCCTTGGAGGCATCGATGTAATGGTGACTTCCCCTTCGAGGCTCCTGGGGAAACCCATGTTCCTGGTTCGTCTGGAATGGCTGATGGCGGCGCTTTTCGCGTCACATTCCTTCGTGAAGGCATCAGCTTGGTGGATTGTGTGCTGGCTGCTCTCTGCGGGTTGGACGGTGGTGGTGGCGCGGCCGGCTGGCGCTGGTGTGCTCGGAGAAGCGATCCGGGTGTAGACTCGGCTCCTTGATGCCCTTCGGCTTCGCCGGCGGTGCCGCTGTTGTGATGTAGCCTCGGCTGCGTGTGACTCTTCGTCCGGGTGTGGACTCGGTCGCTCGTTGCCTTTCGGCTGCACCAATAGCCTTGAGGCATCATGGATGGTCTCGGTTGATTGGAGCTCTTCGTCTACGGTGGTGGTGTTCTCGTGCGGCTCAGGTTGGTAATGGTTGCTCAAGACCTTCTCATGGTTACCGTTGTGTTGCGGCGAGCTTGGTGCTCTTGGTGTTGTCTCGACTCATCTTTGCTCAAGGATGGCGCAAGATGCCTCTCAAACTGCTATTCGTTCCGTTTTTCTGTGGCGGAGCCCCAGTCAAGGTTCGTGTCTGGGATGACACTCGTTGATTGTGGATGCTCCTGAGTTGTGCCATGGGGCCGGTATGCCCGCCGATGCGTTCGGCTGTTTGCAAAATCCTGGTATTGTGATCTCTCGACGACACCCCACATCTACTTGTGTCTCTCATGGTGATGGTATTATGTCTGCCAGCTTGGTCGTGCCGTGTACGGTTTTCGACCCGGTTTCCCTTATAAACGGGGCCAATTTGTTAAGGTTTTCGATCCGGTTTCCCTTATAAACTGGATCACCACTCTGGCATTCTGGCCACTTTGAGTAATATATTCAGGTGGGGAAACTCCCCCCCGGTGATTCTCAAAAAAAAAAAATTACACATTTATTGATCTTGGTCTTCTTTTGTATGCAGGGTACATTATGTTTCATGATCTGTTCTGCAGATTTTCAGAACACTGAGTGCATATCTTGCCTTGCAATGCTGCTGATTCGACAATCATGAGTGCTCCTCTCCCCTTTCCCTCCCTGCTAAAATTCAGTTCCAAACACGATCTGACGGTTGATTCTTTGGTTCAGGAACTGGATTCAAACTGGACATGCGACCAGAGAAACCCCAAGCAAGATGAACTCGATTGGAAGATGTCTTCTAAACTCTGAAGGCAAGCACTCGGCCGACACTTTTGCTCCTGTAGAAGGCATGCCATTTGATTCATGCCAAGAAGCGTACGGACAGTATAAGCTATTCGCTTTGGAGGATGGTTTTGGAATTCATCATGGAAAGCCGAGATGAGGGCATGCACGTTACCAGTTGATGCACAAAATTGTGTGCTGGTGCTAGATCAGTTACATAGCGTCTTGCTTGAAATTGTAGTACAACTATATTCTTGTCCTTTCCCCAGCCACTCCATGATGGTCTTGCGCTTGAATTTTTTCCATGCTTTGAAATTGCTTGGTATTTATATTGTAGCTAGGATTGTCATTGTATTGTTTGGTTTTTGGTGTGCAGGTGAAGAGGGTCAATGATAATTCTTCTTCATGCAAAACAGAACGAAGGCGAGGAATATTTTCAGTGAAACTGGATGTGAAGTTAAGTGTGCGCGTCCAGAATATTTTCAGGCATATGGGAATGTTGTGCAGACATTTTGTTGGTTTCAGAGAATTGAAAGCAGTGCTACAGTCCAAATTTTGCCAAGAGAAAGTAGTTTAGGGAAGACGACAGAGGAGGAATATGATGTTGCCCCAACCCCAGGTACTACCTTTACACCCGTATCCACTTTTTGACAAAATCGGGATCTAGAGTTCATGAAGAGCGCGACTGAATTTAAAAAGGTCCATGCGTATTCTTGGTACCTCGAGGATGAGAGCAAGCCACCCAAAAAAAAAATTGGCCAGAAGGAAGCACCATATGTGCAGGTGTGCTCATGTGCGTTAGAAGGTGAGTTTGTGCTTCTAATTTCCTACACATTCCTATTACAAACAGAAAACAGCTATGGTTGGTGATAATAATTATTGGTGAACATTGTTATTTGTAGACCTGCATGCTCCTGGGCGGCTCGGGGGAATCCCAATCGTCGGCCGGCGGCGCCCCCCTTCGCCACCCCTTCTTCCCCTCGCCGCTGCCGGAGGATGTGGCCGGGCTAAGCCCGCGCCGTGGACGGCGGCGGCGGGCGTTCCCCGTGCGATGGCGCGCATCTCTGGTGGAGGGAGGTCGCTCCCTCGTCCTGCTCGGCGGCCCGGCGTTGCGGCGCTCTGGTGACCAGGACCGCGGATCTGGAGGGTGGCTCCTCCGGTGGTCCCCTGATTCCGGTTGCTGCTCGCGGGATGGCGCCTCCAGCTCCCTGCGGTCTGAGGCGGGACTCTGCTTCGCTTCTCAGATCCGGCCATGGTTGGGTTGGGGTGGCGGCCCTCCCACCTCTGCTCGCAGGCGATGCGCTGCTTACCTGCAGGTTTGCTGGCCGGGAGTTGTGCGCCTCTTGTGGCTGCCCTGTGGAGGAGGGTTGCTGGGTCTGGTAGGCGGCCAGATCTGGCTCACCGCCGGTGCTGCTGGCCGGCTTCGACGGCAGCAAGGTGTGGTGGCGGCATGGAGGACCTGGTGGTTGGGTTGACGCCATGTGTGGTTTGCCCTCCGGACAGATCTGATCTGGCCAGTGCGACCTCAATGTGCGGCGGCTCAGATCGGCGGCGACCCGTGCACACGATGCTTGATGGAGGTCACTTCAGTGGATCCGGGTGAAAACCTAGTTCTCGGCTTTGCCAAGACCGGCGTTGGTGGCACTCTTTTGTGTCATTACCTTCTTGAAGGCCTCGCCATGGAGAAGCTCCAGACCTCTATCTGCTACCTCCGGGGGAAACCCTAGATCAGTAGATCAGATGACGGCGATGCGTTGGTGTCGTTTCCTCCTTGGGGGCGTCATTCTTGGAGGTGTACACGGGTTCGAGGGACCAGTGGGCGGCTTTTTTGGTGGAGCGGTGCTTCATCCTGCATATTGATGACGGCTGATCTCGGCGGCGTGGTGCAGTGGAGACTCGGAACCCGATGCGCGGCGCTGGACACGCGCAGGAGGGGGTTGCTGTCTGGCGTCATGGTGGCGTCGATGGCTGAGTGGCCTGGCAAGGTAGTAGCCTCAATATCTGCTCTGAAGACGGACCAGTGGAAGATGGCGGCGACGACACATGTGAGTGCGTCAGAACAGTTCATGCCCAGACCCGGTATGTGGCTCGGCTGGGGCTGCTGACTTTTGATGATAGGCTTAGGTGACTGGACTGGGTATTTGGCCCAGCTAGCGCCCCTTCATCATATGGAAAGGAGGAGTAGTGGCATATGATGCCAAGATGGCGGATTCAGGCATATTGTTGTAATACTTTGTAAGGTCCTCGAGAATAATCAAAATAGTGGCCGCATGCATCTTCCAGATGCAGAGGCCGGGGGTCCTCCTCCTTTTCTAAAAAAAACCTGCATGCTGTCGATCTGCCTCTTCTTCCTGTTGCAACTATTGATGGCCATTATTATTGCAATTTTATCCTAATTTATGTTCAGCTATTACCAGGTTCTTTGATTGAATCCTAATTCAAACTTCTAACATACGCAATACTTTTTGTGCAATTATAAGATGATGCATACTCTGACAGTGCTTTGGCCACATAAAAGGTAAATCCATCATTGTGGAGATGTCAAAGTTGTCACAAAAACAAGCATCTGAACTTTCGTTTTGGAATGAAACAAAGATGCAGACTAACCGTATCATGTTTTTTTTGATATCAACCAATATCGTGGGTTGGTTCAGGACTTCAGGTATATATCACCAGTATAACAATCAATTAACCATAGCAATTGTTACTTTTTTTTATCTACTCTCAAATGCTTCTCTATTTTAAATACCTATTAAATGTTGTCACAATCACCCTATTTCCGCCGCACTGAGGGCTATGGCAGGAAGGAGCCCACCGTCGGCATCGCCCATGGCCGAGAAGACCGAGGACGCTGAGGACCCAGTGCCCTCAAGTACGATAGCGTTCTTTCTGTTACGACTTATGGTGATGCCTGAGGAGTTTTGAGATCAATCTTGATCTTCATATGACTGTGACCGGGAGGCGAACCCGGTTGCGCTTAGAGATAATTGATTAATGGAGATCCTCCGGCCACCGAGCTCCAAAAGGACACCTAGGCGAGAAATCCACGCTTGTCCATACCGCTTGCCGTTTAGGCCGAGCAACTTCGTGAACTTCAACCCCATCATGTTGTATGTACTAATAGTTTACAAATTAACTAAGTTTTTAGATTGGATATTCTTCCACATCTATGCATATTTTTTTCTTATTGCGGTATATATCTAACACTAGAAAATGAGTTGTTGAAATATTTTTTTACTAATAATCATTGGTCTATAGGACAAGGACTCGGCGGATGATTCCTCATTGACTTTCTACCAGCTACGCCCTGACTGCGTCCATAGCATCCCGACACCATGTTCAAGACCAAGTTCTAACCCACATATCCAATCTCCCTCCATGGATCTTGCCTCTCATTGACCAAGATCAACAATTACACTCAATTTCAGATTTACAAAAGAGATGGACCTAGAGCAAACAACCCGTGAGGCTTGGTTCGTGTACATTAACAACGTTGTATGATGGTGAAGTTTCTTCACTTCCCCTGACCAGACACTGCATGCTCTGCTCGCTGAAGGTGCCCGTTTTTTGTGTTTGGATGTTGTTGCTGCCGTATGTCAAGGTATGTAGGAGCAACTTTTGTTTTCCGTTTCACACTAGCGAATGTCACAATTTATCATGTGGGCAATTTTTTTACTGTAGTATGAGTACAAGGTTCAAAGAAGTTCAGTCATTTAGTATCTCACAGATTGTCTAGGCTTTAAATTTAGGAGATGATTTGGAAGCTCAACATAGAAAATTATTTAGTCTAATGCAGATTACATATTAAACGCCTTTTCAAAGCAAGTATGGAAGAACATGTGGTGAGCTCTCCATGAGAAAATTTAATATAACAATTTCTTTGACTTGAAGGAATATTTGCAGATTTTTATCTATCGAAAGTTTGAGGGTATCATCTTTGCGAAATTGATGCTCTTGACGTCTATTAGTAATGGACACTTCTATCATTCTATATATCATTTTATGCACTTAACTGAGAAGGCTTTCTAATAGTTGAGGAGGCGCTCATGATTCTGAGCTTGGCTCTTCCTGACTAGCTCGTCACCAGGCTCACAACTGCGGAATCATAGGCGTGAAACGCTTCAAGGTGTCCGCCAAAGCCCGTGTCATTGAGCAAAAAGTTGCCTCGCACAACCAAATTGCACCTGTCATTCATGCACGGCGAGGGAACTCGGAATCTGGTGTTTCTCCGTTGCGAAGCATGCGATGTTGAGAGAAAAGAGGGAGACTGCACCGGAGGAAAGCGAAGCATGGTAGCAGGTATGAAGATGAGAGCATGATGTTCTCTTTTAGCAAAGGATCCATGTTTCTATTTTTTTCATCCCGTTGCAACACACGGGGACCTTTGGTTTGATTTAGTATTATCTTATACTGTAGATAGGGAAATATGGGCACTCAATATCCATTTCTTAGGTGTCAACCTGGTACATTAGGCTATATAGTACATGGCAGAGTTCTTCCAGCTACTAATTCAGGTAATCTGATTCATATCTTAGGCACTTTTCTTTAGGCATAGTTAACTAACAGTAAGGATTTCACATATGCACTTTCCATACAACCTATGTCGAGGGTACCTACTGTAATGATTTTGCATATGAACTTGCTAAAAATTGTACTGTTACCGTGAGTTTGTCAAAGAATAATGCCACTAAATTGTCAGCCATTTAGGATCTGTCATCTTTTTCCCCACTAGGGCGCTTCCTTAAAATTTATTACTTTAGAGACATGGGGATCCTCAAGTTAACACACTTGATTCTTACTGCTGCTTATGCATCCCTGAACTTCAGTTAAATTTATGATTATCTGGATATTTCCTATACTTTATCAAGTGTAGGGTTCTTAAAATAAGGACAGGCATTTGTTTCACCTTTTGTAGTTCATCATAATAGCATATGATTTTAGAAAATGGCAAATTGCCAAGTACAGTTCTGAAGCGGAGAGTTACTTATGTATTTTTTATTCATAAATGACATGATCAAGGAGTTAGGTGTGAAAATGCAATCAAGTGAGCCAACATGCTGAAATTTTGTGGCAATTAGTGTGGGAAAGAACTATGTACTCTTGTTTCAAGTAGACTTCATCGCCTTATTGTTAGAGTCAGCTTCACCCCTCCATTGTTATATTCTTGACATGAATATTAGTGCCCCCCCCCCCTCATTTATGTTGTTTAATATGACAATCGCTTGATCTTTGAATCATGCTGCTGCCTATCTACAAATCATAATTGTGGCCAAATAAAACGTACTGATATATCCAAATCTAGGTCAAAGCTATGCTACAGACTAGGTGGTAATAATGGCCATCATTTATATGTTTGGAAACTACTAATAATCCACTTGATCATCTCAAGTAACAAACTACTGACTAATTAGCCATGCATCAAGAAAAGCAGAAGTTGTTCATATCAATAAAAATAATCCAAATTACCATATTTATTTATTAAAAAATGGTTATATACTAACCCCAAGCCATTTCCAACAAAGCAAATATCATTGCATTTTTTTCTATTGGTACTTTGGATAAGTGTGGGTGGACTTGATAATTGACACGATGAAGCTACTAAAAGCAAGGAATCTAATCAACAACAAGGATCTTCTAATGGTTTCCTTCTGGTTTATCTGGTGGGAGTGTTGAAATATTTTCATGAGGAAAAAAATATGATCCCCTTGCTCACTCATCGATGAGCATGAGGATGGTACGTAGTTGCAAACTCCATTGCTCTGGAGGATCGTGCACCGATGCCAAGTTCATAAATGGACTTTATCTACGTTTGGCAGTGTGTAGCTCAACAAGAACACTTCGTTTCACAGAGATGGAGGCAACGGGGCCTATGGGCTATTCTTCGTGACTCATTTGGGGGCTTCGTTGCGAAAAGTGCCTGCAACTACCAGGCTTCACTGCTCTAGATATTTGAAATTTTTAAAAACACACTTCGGTTTCTAGAAAAATCTTAAATCAAATACGTGAATACATACACACATTCTTAAAGCCCAGTAAGAACCTGAAACAAATATGTTGTATTTAGATACAAAAAAGATATAATTCTGACAGGAATGACTTGTTTTTTTCTATAGACAAAAACAAAACGAGATAACTACCTGTCAAGACCGGATTTTCGGGATATCATTTTCCCAGAAAATGGTCCTTGTGCTCACCAGCCCCAGGATTACTGTTAGCTGATGATGCATCAACTTGATACAGACATTCCAAGCAAAATACAAATATGTAGTACAAGACCATTCTGGCCTATGAGTACAACAAATGGTTTCTAGTGGCTGATGGCGGAAGCGGTTTGTGGTCTTTCAGCGTCTATGGGACTCCATTTCCCACATGAACAGCTGACTTGGATAAGTCCTATCTTCTCGAGGCTGTTGTCACCATTGCGTGGGTTACGGGGCTGTCATCGCAACTCTCCTCTCCATGCAAGAAATCTGGCCAAGACAATACCAGGGACAAGCCAGTGAGTACTTTGAATGTACTCGCAAACATTATGAACACGGGTATAACATAACAAATCATAATCATGTTCTGAAATATTCTATGATCACAACGTCAGTCATAAAATAAAATCCATGGTGCACGTAAACAAGTTATTCATATAAAACATGACTATGCAATCAGAGAGTAGAAATAGAATGCACCGATCGGGTGTCTGAAACGACGCCTCGAAAGGACAATAACGTAAAGCATGCCTCAGTCGGGCGTCTGAGCGACACCACACAAAGGGCTTATAAAGTAAACAAATAACAGCATGGCACAGTCGGGCGTCTGAGCGACACCACATAAATGGCTTATAAGTGAAACAAGTAACGAACATGCCACAGTCGGGCGTCTGTGTGACACCACATAAAGGGCTTATAAAGTAATAAATAACAAGCATGCCACAGTCGGGCGTCTCAGCGACACCACATAAAGGGCTTATAAGAAAATAATCGCAGTGAATATCCAGGAGGTAAAACCGTCCCAAGGATACTCAATAATTGAAATAATATAATGGGTTAGTGCAAAATAATAATAATCATAATTATCATAAGTCACAAGTCATGATCCGTGTTCTGGTTTAGCAGTTTCTCCTCCGAAGACCGACACTAAGACCGACACTTGACCCATCCCAGACTGTAGTCCTTAACCATGGACACGGCTATTCGAATAGATAAAACCTCTGCATAGGGTGTACTCTTTACCCACGAGTAACGGCTTCCGTTAGTCCATCAGGACTAATTCCATTTAAGGTCTTTTAATTGAAAACACACCTGACCCACACACACCATCTTAACTTACCAGTGTCTGGAATCACCCACGACACTTATCAAGCAAAACTCTAAGTGGGGAGGCTACAACCTCGATTAGCATGGGATCAAATTTATACCGCGCGCTACTAAGGGGTGCCCCCCTCTCGTCCCAACCGGAAACACCCATGCCCCCGGACCAGGTGGCCTGCCTACCGGATGCAGCCGATATCTTCCACCATGGCCTCTCTATACGGTGTGTGCCAAGAAAGGGGTTGACAATTTACTGAACTGTACCCTACCTGCGGCAGGGACAAGTGGTAGTACGAAACAAGTATGGGGGTTACTGGAACAAGACTCGATCTATGGTCGACTCAGGAGGTTTAAGTATTCCCTGCATGATTAGCATAACAAAATGTATTTCAACCAACAGATAGAATCACCACTCATCATACCCCGTCATGTCATACCGGACACAATCGTCTCGACGAGGAACTAGGGACAAGCTCGTGTCTACCCAAGACAGCGACTTTCCCGGCTTCCTTCCGGTATGCATGAAAGGCATACGAGAGTGATTACTATCACAACGTATCAAATTTCAGTAGCACGGAATCATCAATATGCACTTATGAGTATGTTCATATCATCACATAAAATAACGAAAACTCCGAGACAAGGAGTATTGTAACCGTATCAAACAACACACGATAATATTATGCCATGGTTCAGAATGCTTGCCTTCAAGTTGTGGAGAGGCAGGGTGCATTCCAAAACTTTTGAAAGTTTTCTTCTCTCTCCAACAAATTCTATTTTTGAAAATATTCAAATTAACACATAGTTTCAAAACAGTGCAAAATAGTTGTTTGAATTTTTTTTTCAAATAAGTATGAAAATAAACTAGACAAAATTTGAGAAAGGTAGGAAAAAGAATCAACTCATTTGGAGTTATATTTAAAAAGTTATAGCCAGTCAAAGTTTAGTCAAATTTCTGTTTTTAAATAAAACAGAAAAGAGAAAAAAACGTTTCGAATAGATATACGTAGGAGACGTACTTTGAGTTTACGTCTCCACTTACGCCAGCGTGGAGCGGCCCGTGGTCACTGACAGTGGGTCCCTTGGGCCCACTGGTCAGGTTTGACTGGTCGCCCCCGCCTCGTTCCTCCTCTGGCCGAATAGAGGCGGGGCTCCGGCGATTGGCGGCTCCTCGCGGGGTTCTGAGGGCGGGGATGGATCCGTCAGTCCAGGGCGGTCCTCCCGGTGGTCGCTAGTCAGGTGGGGACGAAGGGAGTCGCCGGCGGCGAGCTCCGCGTGGGAGGTGGCTTTGGGAGGATTTGGGGGCTCGGCCTATGGTGGCTCCCGGTCAAAGCTGAGAGGCTGGGCAGCTCCGCACAGTCGAGGGGAGTCGGGTGGTGATGCTGGATGGACAGGGGAGGGCTTGCTCGCGACAAACGGAGCCAGAGCGTGGCGGCGGCCGAACCTGCCGGAGGTGAGGAAGACGGCCTCCCGCCGTCGACTGCTGGCCGTGGGGCGCACTAGTGGGATGTTACAAGGTCGCCTGAGGGTCGGACGAGCTCGGGGGTTCCTTTTATAGCGCGATTAGGTCGGTTCCGACCCCGGCCGTGCATAGGATCGATGGCGAACCGCCGTTCTGTAGCTGCTGGGCGACGTGGCGGTGACGAGCGCTAGCAGACGAGCTTGTGGATGAGCTCGAGCTGCTCCAAGGGTAGCTGGCGCGCGCGTATGGCTCGGGCGGCGCCGTCCATGGTAGAGGCCTACTGTGGCCGGCCGCTAGTTGCCCCGGCCGACCTGACGGTGGCACTGTGGGGCTCCAGGGACGGCTCTGCGGCTAGGGAGGGGGCGGGCATGTTGGCTGCGAGTGGGAAGGGACCAAAACGGGCGCGGGGAGGCGGCAGTGAGACGCGGCGGCATGGTGCGCGCTCATGCAAAACGTGCGCTCTGGGCGCGCCCAAAGCACGCACGCTGTGTGTTCGGCAAATTGCCACGGCATGCCAGAGGGCTCCAAATCACATTAGATTTAGCAGGTTGGGGCTATAGACTATGGTAGGGCCATTAGACATGCTGGTTAGGCAAAGTAAGCAAGTCCAATGTGCAAACTAAAAACCATGCCAAAACTGGCCATGCACAGAAGGTGTTTGACAAAATGCTAAGGGCATCTAGGCAACTCTTGGGGTGGCCAAAAGCTCTAGATCACAGTCTCTTTAGATGTAGGTGATGGTGGCAAGGTTAGTTTGGCAGAACTAGAAACTAGTTAGTGCAAGTTTTTGAGAAAACCAAATCTGAACAGAAACTAAAGGCTATCATTTCATGGACCAAAAATACTCCATTGGGTCCACTCTCCTGGACTTAAGGGTTTTGCAGGGTGGTTTATAAGCAGGCAAAAACCGAGCAACATAAAATGGGGTTGCAATAGAAAATGCCAAACTAGACCAGAGAGCAAAAGAGGATGATTTGCTCAAATTTTTCAAAGAACATTAGTGGGTTTTTGCACAAAGATGAATAATATACTCCTACTATCATCCCCTAATTTTGGTGGAAGTTTTGAAGGAATATTTAAATAGGTTGTAGTGCAAAAGTGCAACTGGACCAGATTTAAAAACTTGGGGTAAAGCTCAAAATCTCCAAAAGACTAAAGGATATTATTGCATAAAAGTGATTTAGGTACATCATATGTCATCCCCAAATTTTGCTTGGATTTTTAAATAAATTTATAAAAGGGTTGCAGTACAAAAGAGGCTCCAAAGCTTATAAAAATCATTTTTAAAGAAATAGAGCTCAGGGGAAAATAATTATGCAAATAAATCCACTGATAAAAGATTTGTTTTTCTTGAGAGGGTATACAAGTCCAATAATAATTTTGGAAAGTTTTTACTTGGGGTGAAAACTCCACAATATCAAATAAAAGAGAGGTTCTGAAATGAAACAAAAATCCAGAAAATAAAAATTTAATTACCTGGAAAAAATTTAAATAAACAAAACATGGTTAAATGTTTGGGGTGTTACAACACTACCCCCCTTAAGAAAAATCTCGTCCTCGAGATTCGCTAAGGGTTGTTTTGAGAATATTACTCCTATTAGCTGAAAGCAAATAGTTTACTCATAGCACAAACTTTGTGTCGTCGGGGTTGGTTTTTGGCAGCTACGCCGGGAATTAAAAATGCAATCGTACACCAACATACTTATGCATGGCTACTATTTAAAATAGGGGCGCACAAGCAAACAACATTTAAATATGGCGATACATGATCACACAATTACAGGGCGGACATACTAAGCCTCGGTACTACTCGAGTGACTCAGTCTACCTCGTTAATGTCTAAGCGGGCGTGCCTTGTGGATGTCGAGGCTTCTCCACGGGTTTCATCATCGGGATTAGCTGGAGGGGGTTGAGGGGCTGCAGGGTCGGGATAGCGATGATGACCATCGCGGGGGTTGTTGGCCACAATCCCGTTGGAGCGTGTTCCAAAAGGCGACGAAGCATTTCTGGGGACACCAAAGCACTTTGGTCGATGGCTGGGGCTGACCTCAGGGACTCGATCGGTTGTCCGAACAGCACGACTAGGTTGTCGGCGTCGGGCTCATCTTCTCCTCTCGCCGGGGCTCGGCGAACCAGCTCTCCACGAGCTGCGATCAGATCAAGGGTGATTTGATCGAACAGTTCCTCTACTGCACTTACATAGCGCACCAGATGCAACAATGCAGGATCCGGATCCGTCTCGTGATCTCCGTTGGCAACCTGGGGTGGCCTACCATACCCGTGACGGCTGGGGTAGTTGTAGAACGAGCGACAGTTAACTCTGGGCGACAAGTGCCGGAGTTGAACTACAACCTCTCGAGCAGCTAGTTGGATAGCTTGTGGCTCAAAGGAAGTTGTCCTTCCGGTGAACCTGTAGGGGCTTTCTGGTAATAGACCCCTAGCATAGACGTGCACAGTGGCCCAGAATTGACGGCTCTCACCGCTCATGGGTCCTTGGTACACCACATATTCTGGGGGCTCTTCTAATGCAAAGGCACGGCGGGTGAGGTTTGCTAGCACGGTCACAGAACCTCCACGGTTGGTTGCTGTGGTCTCATTGTGAACAATGGGGCCAGGCATTATAGCTCGGTTTGGGGAAGAGGGTGTGCTGTGCTGTGTTGAGGCTAGCGTGCCCTTTTTATAGAAAAAGGGGGACGGAGTCTTCCTTCGCATGCTTGCGAATAAGACAATTTAGGTGTCGGTCACTGGCGTATGATTGACAGGCTAGGCTGATATGTTGGGCACCGACGACCAAAAGTGTGGGGGTCACTGTGTGGCTATCTTGCACGAGAAGCTTGGCCGGGGTTAGGTTAAGGTCTGGTGGTTTGGTTAACCTAGGTTTATCGACCTGGCTAAGATAGGATTAGCCAATAGTCAGCCTGGCTCTGATACCAAGTTTGTCAGGACCGGATTTTCGGGATATTAATTTTCCAGAAAATGGTCCTTGTGCTCACCAGCCCCAGGATTACTGTTAGCTGATGAGGCATCAACTTGATAAAGACATTCCAAGCAAAATACAAATATGTAGTACAAGACCATTCTGGCCTATGAGTACAACAAATGGTTTCTAGTGGTTGATGGCGGAAGCGGTTTGTGGTCTTTCAACGTCTATGGGACTCTATTTCCCACAGGAACAGCTGACCTGGATAACTCCTATCTTCGCGAGGCTGTTGTCACCATTGCGTGGGTTACGAGGCTGTCATCGCAACGCTCCTCGCCATGCAAGAAATCTGGCCAAGACAATAGCCAGGGACAAGCCAGTGAGTACTTTGAATGTACTCGCAAATATTATGAACACGGGTGTAACATAACAAATGATAATCATGCACTGAAATATTCTATGATCACAACGTCAGTCATAAAATAAAATCCATGGTGCACGTAAACAAGTTATTCATATAAAACATGACTATGCAATCAGAGAGTAGAAATAGAATGCACCGATCGAATGTCTGAAGCGACGCCTCGAAAGGACAATAACGTAAAGCATGCCTCAGTCGGGCGTCTGAGCGACACCACATAAAGGGCTTATAAAGTAAATAAATAACAGCATGCCATAGTCGGGCGTCTGAGCGGCACCACATAAATGGCTTATAAGTGAAACAAGTAACGAACATGCCACAGTCGGGCGTCTGTGCGACACCACATAAAGGGCTTATAAAGTAAATAAATAACAAGCATGCCACAGTCGGGCGTATCAGCGACACCACATAAAGGGCTTATAAGAAAATAATCACAATGAACATCCAGGAGGTAGAACCGTCCCAGGGATACTCAATAATTCAAATAATATAATGGGTTAGTCCAAAATAATAATAATCATAATTGTCACAAGTCACAAGTCATGATCCATGTTCTGGTTTAGTAGTTTCTTCTCCGAAGACCAACACTAAGACTGACACTTGACCCATCCCAAATTGTAGTCCTTAACCATGGACACGGCTATTCGAATAGATATAACCTCTCCAGAGGGTGTACTCTTTACCCACGAGTAACGGATTCCGTTAGTCCATCTGTACTAATTCCATTTACGGTCTTTTAATTGAAAACACACCTGACCCGCACACACCAGCTTAACTTACCGGTGTCTGGAATCACCCACGACACCTGTCAAGCAAAACTCTAAGTGGGGAGGCTACAACCTCGATTACCATGGGATCAAATTTATACCGCACGCTACTAAGGGGTGCCCCCCTCTCGGTCCCAACCGGAAACACCCATGCCCCCGGACCAGGTGGCCTGCCTACCGGATGCAGCCGGTATCTTCCACCGTGGCCTCTCTGTACGGTGTGTACCAAGAAAGGGGTTGACAATTTACTGAACTGTACCCTACCTGCGGCAGGGACAAGTGGTAGTACGAAACAAGTATGGGGGTTACTGGAACAAGACTCGATCTATTGTCGACTCCGGAGGTTTAAGTATTCCCTGGATGATTAGGTTAACAAAATGTATTTCAACCAACAGACAGAATCACCACTCATGATACCCCGTCATGCCATACCGAACACAATCGTCTTGACGAGGAACTAGGGACAAGCTCGTCTCTACCCAAGGCAGCGACTTTCCCGGCTTCCTTCCGGTATGCATGAAAGGCATACGAGGGTGATTACTATCACAACATATCAAATTTCAGTAGCACGGAATCATCAATATGCACTTATGAGTATGTTCATATCATCACATAAAATAACGAAAACTCCGAGACAAGGAGTGTTGTAACCGTATCAAACAACATTCAATAATATTATGCCAGGGTTCAGAATTCTTGCCTTCAAGTTGTGGAGAGGCAGGGTGCATTCCAAAACTTTTGAAAGTTTTCTTCCCTCTCCAACAAATCCTATTTTTGAAAATATTCAAATTAACACATAGTTTCAAAACAGTGCAAAAAAGTTGTTTGAATTTTTTTCAAATAAATATGAAAATAAACTAGACAAAATTTGAGAAAGGTAGGAAAAAGAATCAACTCATTTTGAGTTATATTTAAAAAGTTATAGCCAGTCAAAGTTTAGTCAAATTTCTGTTTTTAAATAAAACAGAAAAAAGAGAAAAAAACGTTTCGAATAGATACACGTAGGAGACGTACTTTGAGTTTACATCTCCACTTACGCCAGCGTGGACCGGCCCATGGTCACTGACAATGGGTCCCTTGGGCCCACTAGTCAGGTTTGACTGGTCGCCCCCGCCTCCTTCCTCCTCTGGCCGAACAGAGGCGGGGCTCCGGTGATAGACGCTGGCGATTGGCGGCTCCTCGCGGGGTTCTGAGGGCGGGGATGGATCCGCCAGTCCAGGGCGGTCCTCCCGGTGGTCGCTAGTCAGGTGGGGACGAAGGGAGTCGCCGGGGGCGAGCTCCGCGGCGTAGGTGGCCTCAGGAGGATTTGGGGGTTCGGCTTACGGTAGCTCCCGGTCGAAGCTGAGAGGCTGGACAGCTCCGCACGGTCGAGGGGAGTCGGGTGGTGATGCTGGATGGACGGGGAAGGGCTTGCTCGCGACGAACGGAGCCAGAGTGTGGCGGCGGCCGGAGCGTGGCGGCGGCCGAACCGGCCGGAGGTGAGGAAGACGGCCTCCCGCCGTCGACTGCTGGCCGTGGGGCGCACTAGTGGGATGGTACGAGGTCGCCTGAGGGTCGGACGAGTTCGGTGGTTGCTTTTATAGCGCGATTAGGTCGGTTCAGACGGCGGCCATGGATAGGATTGACGGCGAACCGCCATTCTGTAGCTGCAGGGTGACGTGGCGGCGACGAGCGCTCACAGACAAGCTTGCGGATGAGCTCGAGCTGCTCCAGGGGCAGCTGGCGCGTGCGTATGGCTCGGGCGGGGCCGTCCATGGCAGAGGCCTACTGTGGCCGGCCGCTAGTTCCGAGGGCCGACCTGACGGCGGGGCTGTGGGGCTCCAGGGACGGCTCTGCGGCGAGGGAGGGGGCGGGCGTGTTGGCTGCGAGTGGGAAGGGACCAGAACGGGCGCGGGGAGACGGCAGTGAGACGCGGCGGCTCGGTGCGCGCGCGTGCAAAACGTGCGCTCTGGGCGCGCCCAGAGCATGCACGCTGCGTGTTCGGCAAAATGCCACGTCATGCTAGAGGGCTCCAAATCACATGAGCTTTAGCAGGTTAGGGCTATAGACTATGGTAGGGCCATTAGACATGCTGGTTAGGCAAAGCAAACAAGTCCAATGTGCAAACTAAAAACCATGCCAAAACTGGCCATGCACACAAGGTGTTTGACAAAATGCTAAGGGCATCTAGGCAACTCTTGGGGTGGCCAAACTCTCCAGATCATAGTCTCTTTAGATGTAGGTGATGGTGGCAAGGTTAGTTTGGCAGAACTAGAAACTAGTTAGTGCAAGTTTTTGAGAAAACCAAATCTGAACAGAAACTAAAGGCTATCATTTCATGGACCAAAAATACTCCATTGGGTCCCCTCTCCTGGACTTAAGGGTATTGCAGGGTGGTTTATAAGCAGGAAAAAGAATCATGGGCAATAGAGCAACATAAAATGGGGTTGCAGTAGAAAATGCCAAACTAGACCAGAGAGCAAAAGAAGATGATTTGCTCAATTTTTTCAAACAACATTAGTGGGTTTTTGCACAAAGATGAATAATATACTCCTACTATCACCCCCTAATTTTGGTGGAAGTTTTGAAGGAATATTTAAATAGGTTGTAGTGCAAAAGTGCAACTGGACCAGATTTGAAAACTTGGGGTAAAGCTCAAAATCTCCAAAAGACTAAAGGATATTATTGCATAAAAGAGATTTAGGGACATCATATGCCATCCCCAAATTTTGGTGGGATTTTTAAATAAATTTATAAAAGGGTTGCAGTGCAAAAGAGGCTCCAAAGCTTATAAAAATCATTTTTAAAGAAATAGAGCTCAAGGGAAAATAATTATGCAAATAAATCCACTGATAAAAGAATTGTTTTTCTTGAGAGGGTATACGAGTCCAATAATAATTTTGGAAAGTTTTTACTTGGGGTGAAAACTCCACAATATCAAAGAAAAGAGAGGTTCTGAAATCAAACAAAAATCCAGAAAATAAAAATTTAATTTCCTTGCAAAATTTTAAATAAACAAAACATGGTTAAATTTTTGGGGTGTTACACTACGACACTTGCCACGGGTATTTGGAATGTGTATATGTATCCCTGGAAAAAATTCACATTTTTTTGAAACTTCAAAACACGAATTGCAAAATGTTTAAATATAGAGAGCACTCGAGCTCGGGTGTTGCAACACGTTGATTCATGCAGGTACAAGCGATCAAGGTTGGTCATTCCACCGATGAAAGCTGAAGCATTAATGATGGGCCTGAAGTTAGCAGAAAATTGGACATCCACTCCCATGCGGTGGAGAGATTCAATGAAAATTATTCAAGGCGTGAAGAACCAGTCGGAGTGCCGCACTTTAGGGGTAGTTGTCACTTATGATTGCCGGAATTTGATGGCAAGCTTTGGAAGGGCGAGGATGATGCACCGGGGGCGAGAAGCAGATTAACATGAATACTTGGTCGATTTTGTTTTATTGACAGGGCCTGAGAGGTCAAGGGGAACCACCCCCTTATTTCCTGGTTCCAGTTCTTGTAAAGGATATGATAATCATTTAAACAAAGTTGTCAAACTTAAAGAAAAATAATCTTCCACTGTTGAAAAACATTAAGGATTTGCACATTTGTGCTTGATCATGAAGTGAAATGGACTGCAAAGGGACATTTTAACTTATTTTATTGAGAGGGCATGAGAAGTCTGAAGGGATCATCTTCCTTGGCCCGTGATAATACAAAAGGTGTCTTTATATATATGTTTGTTTTCACAGAGTATGAGAGAGATGGAGATGAATTATGTCGACGTCCAAAAAGAATAGCTTGAAGATCCTTGGATTTTTTATGGCAGCACACGGACACCTTCCAAAGACAAGGGTCTTCGGGTGATGTCTTATGGCATTGCACGTGCACCTAACATACTAAATCCAGCTTTGACCTTATCATTTGTTTTATTCATTTATATGCATGCATTGTAGCCCGTAGCAACGCACGGACGTTTTACTAGTTTCTCTAATAATAAAGATCAGGCACGACCAGAAAAAAGGGACATCACATGGATAAAATGTAAGAACCACTGAACCAGGAAATTTATGATATTGACCTTTTCAAATAAATCAAACCCCATTAAAATGGATGATGTACATAGATTAACCTTTTTTCTTCCAATTTATGTGGGAATCATTATTACTACACATCAGTACAACAGATTTTTTTAACCCTGAACATATATTAATTGCCATAAGTAAAGCAATCAGTGTGTTTGCACACTCTGTCATGCAGGATGGCGCCCCACAGACAAGGAGCTCATCACTTTTTTTTGACGTACAAAAACAGGAGCACTGCCGATTTCATTAAGAGAGAAAAACACAGAGGTTGCCAGTTTATATGGAAACCGACCAAACACCATTCAACAAAAAGAAGAAAAAACAATTGTTGAAGCCAGTTCATAGACCAGCACCTAACAAGACCTCATCCTGGAATGACGGTAAACAAGATCTTTGAAGACGCCTTCCAGAAGGTAACAACATCTGAGGACGCTGCCGTCACCGGCATCGGCCCCCATCGATCAAAAAGTTTTCGCCCAAACCCGCACATGATCACCCCACTGAAACCAGGATAGGTTCAGCCAATACAACAACCTCCTACCCCACGTCCCCATCATCGAGCCATGGCCAAGTGGAAGGAAGTAGTACTCTTGAACATTGCCTAAATGAGGAGGACCCATAAACGTCAACATCATTGGCAACGCCCCCTGTCGAAGAGAACACGTCTTTTGGCCAAAGCCTTATGCCTCGCCATCTCTGACCCTGAGGAGGAGCCAGGCCGCAGCGAACCTTGCGAGACCGAGCCGCAGCCCCGCTCGAATTTCTCGGCAGCGAGCCGGACCAAAAGGAAAAGAATGAAGCCCATGGCCACCATAGTGGACCGCCTGCACATGCGCTTATATCATGCACGGCTTGGAGTGATGCATGCATCCTCCCGGACCCCGGGACTATTCCTTAACATCCATGTATGATGACGTGCCAACCGACAATGCCCTTACCGTGGCAAACTGGCCTAGGCAATGACTCCGGACTGGGGGCTTGCTTGCTTAGGGTATCTCCAACGTTATGCCGTAAATCAGACACATTAGCGGACACGTCCGGACACGTCCGCGGATATGGATACAGGAGCCGGCCACCCAACCACACATCCATCCAGAATTCAAACCAAAATTGAACTCAAAGGACAAATTTTATGCAAACCGATTGAATTTCATGCAAAGTTCGACATATTACATTAAACGAAAGCGGACATGGCATTGTCGGATTTTTTATACATAACAAAAGTTATCCTAATATAAATCTTCATCGGCCATGGGCACGTCTACGTTCCACGTCTTGGTCTTCGCCGAACGTGCTCCCATGTATTACTCTTCCTCGTTGGAGTTCGGCGTGTAGCCATGGACGTTGCTGGTTGAGGTGAGTCGATGACGAACATGGAGGGTCCGGCCTCATGGTCGCAGCGGCCCGGCACGAACAACGCAGAACTGCAAATGTTTGTGCCGTTTCCGTCTGCAATCACTTGTGCCACCTACGCGTCTACCTCCGCCGTGATCTGCTCAAACAGTAGGATTTAGTTCCACTATCGTGGAGATAACCGAACAACAAATGTAGTACTAGTACCTTGTTTGTTACCGCTATCTGATATATGTATGTTGTGGCATGCATACTTGCTTATGGTGATGGCACTGCGTATTTTTGTGTGTGTTGGATGCTCTTAGATGCTTAACCTGCAGTTATATGGTGTGGCATATCAATCAGCAGATACCAGTAGCTGCAGGAAGTGTAGAACCATGCATGTTTAGAAAGTGATAGCAACGAAATAAAAACAAACATAATGAATCCAAGTTCTCACCTGATCATGTATGTATCGATCAAGGGCCAAGGAGGCACTTGTGTGCGGATGCAGCATCATCAAGATTCTCATCCAAAGTATGTTATCTACCTATGCATCTATATATCTCATTTGGAAAAACAAATACAAACTGCTCCATATAGACCGAGAGAGAGAGAGAGAGAGAGAGAGAGAGAGAGAGAGAGAGAGAGAGAGAGATGCATGATGGATGTGAATCTTGATGATACCACGCCCGCAAACACCCACCATCAACCATCAACATATATGCTAGCTAGCTGCGGCTCCATTAATCTGGAATGGATTCTATCCCAAAGCCAATCTCTCCCTCGGCACTATATATATATACACCCCACTCCACTCTATCCATATACTGCTACAGTTACTATATACAACAGTTAACTACTCCCTCCAATCTAAAATAATGTGGTAGTTCAAGTTCTAAAACCATACACTTATTTTGAATCGTAGGAAGTAACTAATTAATTAAACTGTGATTTGGATCCAGCATAAGGGTGCAAGCATCTGTGTGTGGTCGGTGTTGCACCGTGATTGGCAAACGCCAGCCAGGTGACGTGGATGGGACCCACACGCCTAGCTTGGCACCTGTAACAAACAATTTTCTATCTATCGCTTGCAGCCTGCCTGAATTTTATGTCCCCAGCATTATATTAGCAAATACCTTCTCCTTGTCTCAACATACATTTCGTCATCCATGACGTCGACCACGTCACGCCGTCTCTCTAATCTAGAGTTGTGTTGGAGAAAGAACTCGACAGGAGACAGTACGTATGGCAGTAGCTACAATATCTGGTACAGTATCTGGTGCCATACCGAATACTTGAAACATCGTGCCATTTTTATTATTTACATACACAGGTACATTATCTGGTGCGGTCCAAAATATTCCTTCATTCCGGTCTGCAACCTGAAGCACTGTCGTACTGCACGGCGTTCTGATATGAGTATGCCGTTTTGGGGCTAGCTACCTATTCTCTCTCGTGTGCGCTTAGCTTAATTTGGATGGATACGTGCACAGAATATATAGAAATCTTCAAACCCGCCGCTACTTGTTCCCCAGCTTCTCATCACCTCCCTCTGCCTAGAAAAGTGTTCCAAACAAAATTTAGACAGCACATCCATCCATTCAACGAAGGCAAATTTTAACATGCTCCCTTTTATCCCTCTCCTTTTACGTGTAAGCTAAAAATATAAGAGTTAATCATACCACTAATTAATGAGATCAACGGCTCAGATCTATTATATACTCTTACCTCTCTCATGTGAAAAGAGGGGGTAAGACTTATCTCTGTCCGACGAATGAGGTAAACTCACACTTGTTATCGCCACAACACCCTGCCCAGTGGCGTATCTAGAGAGTGACAGGGTGGGTGGTGGGTTTGGGAAATAGCCTTTCTAGCATAGTAGAAAAAAGCTAAAATAACTTTATAACGAGTATAAAAAGCTAAAACAAATAAATTGATAAGAATATTTACTTTTTTTGCCCACCCTGGCCCAATCGGCTGGGTCCGCCACCTGGCATGCATCACATCAATTACCTCGGGGTTTACATATGTGATGTGCTAACAGATTGCGGTGTCAGCTTCAACTAAAATTTCAAACGCTTGTTGCTCTTATCTGCTCAAAAGATATCGCTGCCATAATAGTAAATACCAAATGTTTTTTGAGAGAAATGCATCAATTAACTCAAACTGGATGCCCAACCAAGAACTAGTTTATTTGATAAAATAAGTCCACAAACCGGTACACAGGTAAATTATCTGGTGCGGTCCAAAAAAATCCTTCATTCCGGTCTGCAACCTGAAGCACTATCGTACTGCATGGCTTTCTGATATGAGTATGCCGTTTTGGGGCTAGCTTAATTTGGATGGATACGTGCACAGAATATATAAAAACTTTCAAACCCACCGCCAGTTGATCCCCAGCTTGTCATCACCTCCCTCTGCTTGAAAATTGTTCTAAACAAATTTAGACAGCACATCCATCCATCCATTTAACGAAGGCAAAATTTAACATGCTCCCTCTTACCCCGTGTTTTTATATGTAAGGTTAGAAGGTAAGAGTTAATAAGACCACTAATTAATAAGATCAACAGCTCAAATCTATTATATATTCTTACCTCTCATGTGAAAAGAGGGGCTAAGACTTATCTCTGTCCGGCAAACGAGGTAAACTTACACTCGTTATCGCCACAACACGCTGCCCAATGGCTGATCTATATGGTGACAGGGTGGGCGGTGGGTTTGGGAAATAGCCCTTTTTGCATAGTAGAAAAAACCTAAAATAACTTTTTTCATGGGTAAAAATCTAAAATAAATAAATTGATAAGAATATTTAATTTGTTAGCCGACCCTGGCTTAATGTGCTGGGTCTGTCACCTGTCATGCATCACATCAATTACCTCTTGGTTCACATATGTGATGTGCTAACAGATTGCGATTGTCGGCTTCAAGTAAAATTTCAAATGCATGTTTCTCTTATCTGCACAAAAGATATTGTTGTCCAAATAGTAAATAACAATTAATTACTTTCTGAGTTAAATGCATCATCGGTCAATTAACTCGAGTTTGCTGCACAACCAAGAACTTTGGAAGTATCGCCATAAACTAGTTTATTTGATCAAATAAGGCAACAAAACCGGTTCAGAGGAGAAAAATCATCCATGTGGCTGTCACGTTGTTGTACCTTGGACCGCTTGACAAAGTGATTAACCATTATTTTATTTTTTTGCGAGAGCTGACGTCTCTATTCGCTGGCTTTAGAAAACTTAAAGGCGGGGTGGTGAACTTGCGACCCTGAGGGCAGGAGAATATTGGTGGACCACTATATACGATGCTAAATACTATTTGTACGGACCTTGAGGTGTTAGCAATAATGATTTTTTACAGAAAAATTTCGATAAATTCTGGGGGCCCTTTGTGATATCAAGCACATAAGCAGCTTAGTTACAATGAAAAAGATCACTACTTGAATATATTTATTATGTTCGTGTACCACCATTAGAACTAATAAGTTTGAATATTTTGCATCGTCTTGGAATGATCTTCAGCGGTGATGAAACTACACTGCAAACCTAGCTTCTTGTGTAAGGCAGAAAAAATGAAAGATTATGTGGAAACTGGTGATCAATAGGTCTAGGGATCGAAACAAGTTGCTCAATAATGTAGGACTCGAAGCACAAAATCAAAGCTTTTCCCTGGCTAGAGTATTCATTATCACAGATTGTGCATATTGGCTACCTTGTTTTCTCTTTAGAAAAAAGCTAAGTCGTAGGTGTGGCTCTAATGCATTCACATTCAAGTGATTTATAAACAGAAAGAAGGTGAATGGTGGAAATAATTGTGCTTTCTTAACTAACATGGGCAAAGTTCCAACTCTACTCATAGCTTTTTCAGTTTTGTGTTATGATACTCAGAAAAAATATGGGATGACTCACATCGACAAGGCGATTAAGCAAGCATCAACGAAAACAGTTGTAGAAGCAAGGCTAAGGTTTAAAGTTATAGTGATTGAATCAAGTAGGTAAATCATTATAATATTATATAATTTACTATAAAACAAGTCCAATCTTGTGCTCATAGGGGCCATGAGGAATCTCCAGGATAAAACAATCAAGGTATTTTCCTGAACTGGTGAGGTTCTTGCTTCTTACAGAAAAGAGGTGAATGTGGTTGTCTTGGTAAATGCTCCAAGGAAGGCGAAGTACACCTTGCAAATGGTGCAACAAGGAATTCATAGATTACTTTATCGAAGAGTTTGTACATAAATTAGAGAAGAAATCGGTAATAGCAAGTTATGTATAATGGTATACGAAAGCAAGTCCTCCGATTTCAGAGAAATGAATGGTTCATGCAGAAGGGCCTCCTTAATGTCATTCATGTCAATGACACTACTGCTTGACTACCAAGAAGCCAATTTGTAGTATTCTTTGCTATAATAATTTGAATGTCCAAGAAATTAGAGAAGTAGGCCATGATGGGGCAAGTAATATGCAAGGTGAATATAATGGATTAAATGCTTTATTTCTGAATGAGTGCCCTTATGCATATTGTGTACATTGCATGGCTCATCGATTACATGTGGCTCTTTCCGCACCATCAAGGGAGGCATATATATGATGTGCACAATTTTTTCCAGCATGAAAATTTCATCATAAATGTTTTTAGTTCATTGACTAAATGCAATGCTGAATTGCTAGCAAATCAAGCGGAAAAAATTGCACATGAAATTTACTTGGGCAAATTTGATACAGGAAAAGGTAAAATCATAGTGGAACTTTACAAATACCTAGGGACACTAGATGGAGTTCTCTCCTTAAGTCAGTTGATGTCTGAAGGAGTATTGTAAATGACCGTGTAGTCTTGAAATAATCTAGATTAGATGTTGTAGTATAATTATGTCATTTTATTTTGTGTTTATTTTACATCCGATGGAGAAAATCATGAAGATAATCGATGTCTTACGTTAAACACTCCAAAACAAGTCACATACATTCTAAAGATATAAGATTAGATTTGGTAAGCTGGGACAAGGTGGATGGGAACCTCTTCTGGAGAAAGGTTCAATTTTTCTTGTTTGAAGCATGAGTTTGTCATCCCTAATTTGAATAGCAGGTACATATATTTTCATGTATATACATTTTAGAATATTATTTACCTTACTAATATAAGAAGAAATTTTTAGGTACGTTGATGTGACAAAGTCTCACAACAAACATGGTAACACCAATACACTACATTGGTACAAAGTGGATGCGTTCAGTGTTGCCATAGATCAACAACTGGTTAAGCTAAATGATCATTATCACTACAAAGTAGATATGTTTGAAGTTGCTATAGATCAACAATTGGTTGAGTTAAATGATCATTTCGGTAATCAAAGCATAGAGGTTTTGACACTGTGTCAATCTTTGGATCTATGGCACGACTCGTTTGATGTGTCTGATATATGTGCACTGGTGGAACAAAGTTATACTATAGATTTTTCTAGTGAATAATTGACCCAATTGGAGTCCCAACTTATTCCTTTCCCACTGGATATTTGCAACCATCCGGAGCTAGAAAACATGCCTTCACTTTCCGTTTGACTATTGGGTTATTTAAAACATGTATAATTGCTACATAATCAATGGTTGATACATTACTACAGTTGGACACAAATCTTGCCGATTTGGCTCTTTGATTATTTAAAATAGGTGAAGTTGTTACATACTCAACGCTTGATAGCTTAATATGCATGGTTGGTCATAACTCTTCGAATGTCAAACGCGATAACCGAGTGAGCTTTCGAGGCTATGAAGCTAGTCAAGGCATGTCTTTGAAACAAAATGTCAGACAACTTTATTAGGCATTACATGACCATATAAATTGGCAGTGAACTAGTTGGATGGATCACTTCTCAGGAGATTATCAACTTGCTAGACACAGGTAGTCCTAGGGCGGGCTCAGTTTAAGATAATTGATATGCAACTTTATTTTATATTTACAGTCATACTATATCATTATGCTATGTTTTCAATGTTATTGTGAATCTGAGAAATGGATTCTTATGTCAATCTATAGCTACTGCATTAAAGAAGAAAAGAATCTAATAGAAGTTAAAGACGCGGAATGATAGTGAATAGAGAGAAAGATTCCTGAGATTTTCTTGTTCCTAAAATTATTCTATCTATCTACTAGACATCGTAGAAAATTGAGAATTTTCATGTCTTCGAGTTCTCGTACTAGTAAATGGAAAGTTACGGTAGGAGCACTTCATTTTGCAAGATATTTGGTCTATTCTATGAGCATTGGATTCTCGCAACCCCCCCCCCTCATGACTAAATCCTAGCTCCGCCCCATCGTCTAGTGATGAATAAATATCTGTTGGAGTGGCTAATTTGTTCTTTTTAACAAAGATACAAGAAGCTAGAGGGATACTCGCTATCTTATTGAAGGGATAACTTGGGTTGCATGCATCTCCATAGGTCAACTTCAAGTAAGATTCCCAATGTCTCTCATCCAGCTAAATGATACTTTTATGTAATAGCCTATATATGCCACTCAATTTGTTCACATGCATTATCCACACATGCTATCTAGCTTGTACTGTTGTTGATTAGGTTTGGTTCCACTACATGTACGAGGATGTTATATATATCTGGGCGCCGAGCATCCTCTTGACGCATGGAGAGGCTAGGAGAGTAAACGGAATATTTCTTAAATAAAATAGATGTGTGTATAACATGTACACATGCACATGCTCTTGCAAATACTAAATGCTAGTTCCATCTCAAAGTAATAGCGTGGCATTTTAGAAACTTGAGTAAAACCACATGTATATGCTTGAATGCAAACTTGCATGAGCAATCAACTAATGAGCCAAAAATATAAAATGTAAACATGAGGGCATATAAAAAGATCAAAGCAAAATTATATGGAGAAACATGCATGTAACATTACATTGCATGCAAACCGGTGCATGAGTAGCCTTTAAACTTATTTTGGATAAATGAGATGAATGAGCGTAATTGCATAGGAGCTCTCAGTCTCTTTCAATGCATTGGTGCTTAGGTCAGGTGCGAAATGCATTAAAAGGCTTAGCAACCAATGTATCCAATGCTGAGATGCTTATCTTTCGTAGCTAACACTAGTAGAAAAAGGGCCTAATGTTCAGCCCTTTAGTCCCGGTTTGTAAATTAACTGGCACTAATGGTCGGCTATGCATTAGTCCCGGTTCATGTTGAACCTTTAGTGCCGGTTCGTGGCACGAACCAGTACTAAAGGGGTGGTGGCAGGCTGGCGTCAGGCCGGGGCCCCACGAGCCCCTTTAGTCCTGGTTGGAGACACAAACAGGGACTAAAGGGCAATTTTCAAAGTCTACCCCCACCCCGTGTGTATCACCATTTCAGTTTTGTAAAAAACAAAAGAAAATGATAAAAACTTTAAAAATTAAAATCCTTCGAGATGTAGTTATGTTCCTACATCTACTAGTAAGGAAAATTTTAAAACTTAAATTTGAACATGTTTTGAAAAAAAGTGTGATGAAAAATTAAAACGGCCATATCTTTTGCATACGATGTCGAAAAAAAAACGTATAATATATCCCAATCCTATTTTGACCGCCATAGGCCTGTTTGCATGTTTTTAGAATCCTCAAATTCTAAAAGGAAAAAAAGATATGCTCAAATTTCATTTTTTTAAATTTTCATTAAATCTGGTCAAATTGTGGTCGAACTATGGTCAAACTACTTATTCAAGAAATATTAGTGTTAATAAATAATTATTTTAGTTTTTTTACCTTTGGTCAAACTGTGGTCAAATCTTGTCAACCTGTGGTCAAACTATGCTCAAACTACTTATTCAAGAAATATTATTGTTACTAAATAATTATTATTTTTTAGAATAAAAGTTTCAAAATCAAAGTGTGAAACATGTGACTTCATGTTCAAGCTAAACTCCTGAGGGTTAATAGGATTGACAGCTTACTATTGTCAGTTAAACAACAAGTGCATTCTTCGAAACTAGGGGAAATAGAACTCGGAAGTTAAGCGTGCTCGGCCTGGAGTAGTGAGACAATGGGTGACCGGCCGGGAAGTTAGTCGATTTGGAATGATGAGGGGTTATTAGAGCAATGATGAGGAGTGATTAGAGAATAAATCGTCAAATAATTCAGAAATTTGAAAATAAAAAAAACCTTTAGTAACGGTTGGTGTTATCAACCGGTACTAAAGGTCCCCCAGACCACCGCGCGGGCTCGTGCCAGGCGGTGGGCCTTTCGCCCCGGTTCGTGTTGAACCGAGACTAAAGGGGGATACCTTTAGTGCCCACCCTTTAGTGCTGGGTTACAGAACCGGAATTAAAGGTCCTTCTGAACCGGTATAATAGGTCGTTTTTCTACTAGTGTAAACTTCCTTCATTTAATTGTTTAGCAACTAAACTCCTCCATGCATTGGTTGATAGGCATTTTGCATAGGTTCACACCTTTGACGTTGTTTTCTCTTTGGGTCACCAAAGTCCTCCCTCTCCTCTTTAACTGGTTTATCATATCAGTTTTTTTGCCTATGTTGCATTCTGAGCACCAATACACTGTAGATCACTGGGAAGGGTATTAGGTGCAACTCACTGATATCCATCCATTCACATGCCTTGAGTTTGTTAACTTGTGTTAGTACTTGTGTTTGATAGGTATATCGAGATATAATGATAATAAATGCATTTACCTCCGACTGTTGGACTAACATCTAACAACGTTCCCACATATGATTTTCAGCAACTAATACCAGAATTCAATATAAAAAATAGATTTCACAAGTTTATTATTTAAAATTTAAATATAATTAATGTTTAATGCATTTAAAACATTTCCAAAATTTAGCATGTACAAAACATAATAATTTCAGTAAGTTATGTGTGATAAAACTTAAATTATAATCCCAAAATTTTAGAAATAAATAGTTTATTTGATGATCATTAAAATTGTAAATAAAAAAAGAAGTAATTCCAAGATACTTATCCATAACAATTGTGATACAAATTCCATGAAATTGCATCTTCTAGAAGTAAATTGCAAGATACTTATCCCTAAAAATTGCGATACTAACTCGTGAAAAATTATGTAAATAATTGATAAAATTCATTATACTAATCTTCTAAATTATTCTCTTACTAAGAAAGCTAAAATTTTCATGGTGGTAATTCTATGAGACTAATGACAATCAAAACTAATATATATTAGTACAAAATCATCACATCTTCATAAAAGAAAGTCGGTAGCTAGAAGCCATCAAAATAGACCACAAAAAGTGGGGGGAAAAATTAATCCACTTCTGTAGCTGCACCAGGTCATCGTCCGCAAGATCACGTCTGTGGCTGCACTAGGTCATCGTCAAGCGGAAGGATGGAAGCGAGTAGTCTCAATTCTATTTTAAATGAATTTGTGTGGGAAAAAGTTGTGTCAGATTATGTTTTCAGTATCTGATTCTTGAGAAAAAGTTTAATCCCCTATTTTTTTTACTTTTTAGGATAGAGGAGAGATTTTAGATCTTAGAATATACGATCTCGTAGAGATGCTCTAAGGCCAACTCAAACAGATCATTTAGGAGCAAATCGGTGGAGTATACTTAGTGCAGGATTTTTACTCCACTATGTTTTGGTCTGACCTAGCCGAACACCTAAATTTAATGTAGTAAAAAGAATTTTTTGGTACCTTTAACATATATTCGATTTAAAAAACCAAAATTTGACACGTAATGTACATAATGATCGTCCGAAACATAGTCTAGTTTATATACCTAAACATGACCTTGAACTTAAAATTAAACATGAATTTAGACTAAAAGTAAACATCATCATCACCCTTATAGAGGGCAAGCCAATCCGCCTGCGACATCCCATCGTCCATGGGGCCCAGCCCTGTGCCGTCATCGCCGCAGTCGGTGAAGATGCGCCGCAATTCTTCAACGTCGATGTCCTCCTCGTTGTTGCCGCCGCCGTTGCTGTCGTGCTCCTCTTCATCGGAGAGGACGATGACCTGCCCGTCGACAGCGCGCTCCGCCAAGATCTTAAGCTCCACCTCCAGTTGCTCGGGGCACTAGTGGCGAAGGTTCACCATGTACTCCTCGTAGGCAGCCTCCACTATGATGCGCTCCCTCGCCTGCTGGTTCTCCCCAGCCTCCACCGTACTCACCACCCCTGACACGGCGGGTCATCGAACGGGCACCATCCCCCACAGAAAGTAGAGGTGCGCCATGGCGCCGTGCAGCCGGACCTGCCACCAGTCATACTCGATGGTGACGATGCCACCAGTCATACTCGAGGGCGGCGAGCCCGCCATGAGGAAGGAGCCGAGCCACCCCTGTTGCCCGCTATCGGATGCCAGGTACTTCTTCTGCGGCTGTCGTAGCGGAGGGAGGACGGGGAAGCTGGAGAGCCAGTGGGATGGGGCCGCATTGGTGTGGCGGAGGTGTCTTGAGGACGTGCCCACGCTATGCTCGTGGCTCCGCGGATCAGCAATGTGGATAGGCGGTGGGGAGCGGCGGGCATATGATCCGGTAGGACAACAGGGGACTTGTCGGAGGTGGGGATTGGGGAGAAGATGCAGAGGAGGGTGAAGATTTTTTTTATTTCGCCGCGAGCGAGAGAGTAAATATTGTTGCCGGATAACCAATGGAGGAAATATTTTGCTCCTCTAACGGATTTGGAGGTTCGGTTAGGCCCATATCAGAGGAGTAAAATCGGATTTTTACTCCTTTAACCGGTTATAAGGGATCGGTTAGAGTTAGCATTACCCTGCACGGAAAAAATCAATCCATTTTTTTAGAATAAAAATAAATTCAGTTAGCTTCCTACGTACGTGCGGGAAGACACAGGCCCTGTTTGGTTCATAAGTCCTAGGACTATTTTTTAGTCCCAACTTATATGTCCCAAGTCCCTAAAAAGTCCCTACCTGTTTGGTTCCTGTAACTTATAAGTCCCTATAAGACCATATTACAACTATAAGTCCCTATAAGTCCCTCTTGTTTGGTTTAGATGAGACTTATAAGGACTTTTTTAAGTCCCTAAATCAATAAGTCCCTGGAAACAAATACCCTCTAAGTCAACCTCCGAATTATGGTTGACTTAACAGCAAGTTAGAAGAGGCCCGTGCAACACAATTATGTTCAAATTGCGAACGAAAGTTCTCCTTTATTTTGTACCGACTAAAGGCCCAAACGGAAACATACGTGGTAGGCAGATGGCCAGCTCTTGGCGTACTCCTCCTGCACCGCGTCCTCGTCACCGTGGTTGCCGAGCCGAAGCGCCAACGAGCATGAGAATGGCCGCGCCCTCGTCCTCCGGGCATAGGATCGCAGCTTGACGAGGAACTCGGCTCTGCGGGTTAATGCGAGGACCGCAGCAGCGCACTGGAAAATGGCAGTTAGGATGGCACCGACGGTGTGCGCGTTGTGCTGGTCTCTGGCGCCGGCGGTGAGTGTGGTGAACAAGCCTGAGAAGCTGGCCACGACGAACACGGCGGTGAGTGCGTGGAGGAAGAGGAGGAGCAGGCCGCTCGGAGATGGGACAAGACGAAGCGAGAGCGTGACTGCGTGAGGAAGTGCAGGCCGACGCCGCTCTCAGAAGTGCGTAGTTGCATAGTTGCAACGCCCTGTGTCCAGCCACTTGCCTGCCCGCCATTGTTGCTGCCGACACCACACAAGCTCTTTATCACTCCCAAGCAACTGAAGCAAAGGACCGTGTTAGTCAAGAGGAGAGTGTTGGATTGAGCCAAGAGCGAGCGAAAGAGATTAAAATAGTCAATGGTGCGCCAACAGATTGTTGGCCCAGTACCGACACCGAGTACTTTCCGGTGACGGCAATGACCGACGACGAACGACGACGAAGCAAACTAACACTGACGAACTCGACGAGTTGCTTTTACGCCGAGAGGCACCGCAGTGCAAAGCTAGCCACAAATAGCCTATCCACGTGCGTATACGCAACAGCCAACTATCCTTGCCTTTGATCGAATCCGGCTGGAAACAAACGTAATGCACGCACACAGTATTGCTAATTGATGGCCGCAGGTACGTATCGTACCTGTTGTTTTCTTTATTGCTTTTGCGATTCACCGTACAAGTTTACAAGGCTGGTTGCACGTATATAAATAGCACTAGCAGCTAACTAGACCAATCCTACTCCGAGGCTAACTCCAGTACTACTCGGATACGTACATGCATTATCAACTTGGACACGTACCAATATTGGGAGGCTGTGTTCGTGTTTAATTCCAACAATCACCCCCCTAAACACGACGTCGTCACATCACAGCTCCGACGCCCGATCCTTCTTCGCTTTTCCAAGAGCTTCTCTCGATCCAAAGTCTTGGTGAGGATGTCCGCCAGCTGATCATCGGTGCGAATGTAGTTGACCTCCGTTTTACCTTCTTCTACGCCGTCCTTCATGTAGTGATACATCGTATCAATGTGCTTGCTCCTATCATGCCGCACTGGATCCTCACGTAGAAAAGGCGTAGACTCGCTGTCAACGTTGAGCACCATCGGTTCCGGATCTCGATCCAGGAAATCACCGTGTAGCCTTCCTAGCCACACACCTTGATACTCTGCTTCACTTGAAGTCGATGTCACCACTTTATACTTTGGTGATAGCCAGCTTACTATGCTTCCTCCAAGGAAATATGCCATGCCCGAATTACTCTTACGACCGTCGACAATTCCTTCCTTGTCACTACCACTATAGCCAAGTAGTTTCACCATCTCCTTCTTGCTCAGCTCAAGACGAGGTTCCATTGAAGCGACAATGTGATTGCAATCTTTCATGCCACGGCTTTCAAGTACCTTCTTTGCATATGCCTCGTGGCATACTATGATCCCCTTCAGCCTTTGATGTACCTCGATCCCGAGGTAGTAACTCAAAATACCAAGATCATCCATCTTGAAAAGCTCCTTCATTTGTAGCTTGAACTTTGCAATCACCTCTTCATCTGCTCCGGTAATCAATAAGTCGTCGACGTAGATGCCAACTAGTAGACGATCCCTTCCTTCACCTCTCTTGTACATCGCATGCTCTAGTGGGGCTTTCTCAAATCCAAGAGAAATCATCGTCTGATCAAGTTTGATGCTCCATGCCCGAGAGCCTTGCCGTAGCCCGTACAAGACTTTGTGTAGCTTTAATACCTTGTGTTCCTCTCCCTCTTTGATGAATCCCGGTGGCTGATTCACATACACATCTCCTTCTAACTCGCCATTCAAAAACGCGGGTTGTACATCCATGTGATGTACTTTCCATGATTCCTGAGCCGCGAGAGCGATGAGTAATTTCACCGACTCCATCTTTGCAATGGGAATGAACACTTCTTCGAAATCCACACCTTTCTCTTGCACATACTCTTTGGCCACAAACCTCGCTTTGTGCTCCATGCACCCTTCAACATCTTTCTTGACCTTGAATTCCCGCTTGAGCTCTATAGCATTTTCATTGTTGGGAAGATCCACAAGCTCCCATGAATTACTGTCATGGATCGACCCCAACTCTTCTTTTATAGCATGACGCCAACACTCCTCCGTATTTGCGTCCACAAATTTCGCCGGTTCCTCGGTGCTTTCTAGACACCATTGCCCACTCCCTTTCACTTTTGCCGGGTCAATCGTCCGAAGAGTCTTCTCCGAATATGGGTGTAACACCGGTTGTAGCAGTACAGGTGTAGGTGATGATGCCCTTCCCTCCTTCATGGACACCAGTGTTACCTTGTCGTTCCTGCCTCCCAGCGTTGCAGTGGCCAAGTTTTGCAAAACTGCACTTGATAAGACCTCTGGTCTCCCTGGTAAATCAGCAGCCTGACCTGGGCCACCAAAGCCGTCCTCAACTGCGCATGGACTTTCAGGTAGAATTGTTGGGCTGCCCCTCACTTTTAGCATGCTGGAAAGGTCCGTTGGATAGTTTCTTTGTGATAGGCCAAGCCCACCACGTTCACCTCCTAGCCCTCCTTCTCCTCCTTTTCTACGTGAGCTGCAACCTGCTTCTTCAGGTACCGGTCCATGCCCTGCCACATCTCGTCGTGTTGGCTGACTGCTTTGAAGGCTCCCAAGATCACCTCCCTGCTGTCCCAGCGTGTGGGCCTCACCAAGCCGTGGCTGGCTCTGGCACTCCTGGCCGACCACCACATCGCCTGGTCGAGTGCACGCAGCACTCATTTCACCAGAGTGAGCCGCCTCACCATCCAGCATGTCTGTTTTGGTTGGCGACACGTCACATGTATGCCTTGCTTCTTCGTGGACTTCCGACGCCACGTAAGTCTTCGATTTGTCTGAACGCATCGCTCGGAGACTGCTTCTCCATGGCCGAGCACAGGCGGCAATTGCTGCATCCGCTCCGGCGAAGTTAGCACTTATACCCGTAACATCGACGTAAGCTTCGGAATCACCCCCCATGTCCGTAGCGTCGACATGAATTTCCGAACCATGATCTTGACAGTGAACTTTTTCTTCACGGAGCACGACAATTTCTTTAGCCGACGCTTGAAGAACTGGATCCACCTTGTCCACGAGTTCACACATCAACATCATGTCACTGTCGTCACCTTGCTGGGCCATGAGCGCCTTCTGCTTCGGTGCTTCCTCGCAGTCAGCCTTGAAGTGACCAAGAAGGCCACAGTTATAACACCTCACTTTCCTGATGTCAAACTTCCTCCTTCGTGGTGCAGGTGCAGCCTCATCGTCTGAGTCGTCGTCAGAGTCGGTGAAGTTCTTTCTCGTCGAACGCTGCTTCCCCTTCTTCTTGCTACTGCTTATGGATCCGTCTCGCTTTTCCAGGGCGATCCACTGCGCCTTTGTGAGCATCACAAGCTCGTCGTTCTTTCCGTCCCCAAGACTGTACCGCATACGCTCATCATGAGCCTTGTACCGTCCGACAAGATCGTCGATGGAGACAGTCGCGAGATCGACGCACTGCTCGATCGCCGTGACAATTTGCAGGTACCGGGGAGGGGCCGCGCGCAAGAACCGCCGGACAACCGAGGTCTCCGTGAGGTTTTCTCCAAGCGCACGGATCCGATTGACGAGAGTAGCTACCCGTGAAGCGAACACATCTACGGACTCATCATCGCCCATGACCAAAGTCTCGTAGTTCCTTAGGAGAGTTTGGAGATTGGCTTGCTTGACACGGGTGTGTCCCTCGAACATGAGTTTCAACGTATCCCACACCTCCTTCGCCGTTTCTTTGGCGATTAGGTGTTGGAGGACATCCATCGGCATCACCGAGTAAATCGCCGACGCCGCCTGCCGATCCTTCTGGTGCTCGGCTCCCTCCTTCTTGAACGCGTCGCCTCCGGGATCCACCGCGTCCCATAGCTCGTTGGCGCGGAGACCACACTCCATGAGGGCCTTCCAGACCCTGAAGTTCTCGCGATCAAACCGTGGATACGACGAACTCGCCGGAGCAGCAATTACTTTAGCTGCACCGGAGTACTCCACCAGCTGCTTGGTCTTCTCGTCGTCCGCCATGATCCTTCGTTACTAGAAGATCAACCTTGCTCTAGATACCAATTGTTGGCCCAGTACCGACACCGAGTACTTTCCGGTGACGGCAATGACCGACGACGAGCGGCGGCGAAGCAAACTAACAGCGCGAACTCGACGAGTTGCTTTTACGCCGAGAGGCACCGCAGTGCAAAGCTAGCCACAAATAGCCTATCCACGTGCGTATACGCAACAGCCAACTATCCTTGCCTTTGATCGAATCCGGCTGGAAACAAACGTAATGCACGCACACAGTATTGCTAATTGATGGCCGCAGGTACGTATCGTACCTGTTGTTTTCTTTATTGCTTTTGCGATTCACCGTACAAGTTTACAAGGCTGGTTGCACGTATATAAATAGCACTAGCAGCTAACTAGACCAATCCTACTCCGAGGCTAACTCCAGTACTACTCGGATACGTACATGCATTATCAACTTGGACACGTACCAATATTGGGAGGCTGTGTTCGTGTTTAATTCCAACACAGATTTCGTTCGCAACCGTTGAGCGGCGAAGGGCGAAGGCTAGTGATTTGAAAGACAAGGAGATCGTTGCCGTGTGGACCGATGAATTATCACAAACCCAAAAAGAGCTGACATCATCGGAAGTGGATTAGGAGCACTCGGCGACGGCGCACTCCGAAATCACTGCCGATCATCTGCATGCTCGGGATGTGCGCCACTGTTGCAGAAATAAATTCTAACGTGTGAATACCGACCAACGCGTATAGCCTAGCAGTGCGTACATGTCCTTCGGCATTTAATAAAGCAGGGTCAGACAACATAAAACAGTGAACTACATTGACTAGGTAGGAGACTTTAGCACGTCGCCTTCATGGCCAATTTGCAGAACACTAAACGTAGGGAGAAAAGCTAATCTCCCATGCACGGGAGGTACCATGCATGCATGCATTGTTGGTTTACTTGGAGATCCGATGCCATGCATTTATACCGCTGGCAGTTATTTAGTTATTTCTCTCATCACATGCAAGTACACTGTTTCACCTATGTTCCACCATCCATGCTTTTTCATTTTATTTCGAAGTTCAAATCTAATTTGTCTTACGAACCAAAAGTACAATTTATGTTCTGTTTTCATATTTGTGTGTTTGATGACGAAACCTTCAAAATGAGACCGCTTTTGAATATATTTCAATAAATTTTAAAATTTAAATTCTGAAACATGGTGAAACACTATAAGAGTACACATAACTATGCCATGTTTTGTTAAACACTAGATAAGGTCAAAGTTTTGTTGCAATGAAATATATTAATATTTACGAACTTTTAGATTACTAGAATCAGTTTGATACACATTGGCACACAATGTATCATTATCAAATGCAAGGGAACATGGGGACCTAGTGAAACAATAAGATAATAATTTTGTTTTCATACATTATTAAATTTTTCACATGGAATTAATAAATATGTATGGAACAAGTTGGAAGCATGGTGATTTAGTTGTCAAAAATTAATTTCTAAAAATATATTCAATATTGGTCTTGTTTTAAAGACTTTGTAAAAAACACAATTGTGTAAACAGAATGTAAAACAAACTTTTATGTCTACATGCATTAGGCATCTATTTATTTTAATGAAGCCTAGTCAGTACAGATTAACATGTGAATGTATGTTAGGTGAGAGAAAATAAGGGCCCCACATAGCAATAAAAAATGTGATGGATGCATGCACGGGAGGTCCCGTGCATCGTAGAAAATCCATTCTCTAAATGTAGGTACAAGTGGTACGTGGGTGGTTGTTTTTTACCGTGGTAGAAATTACGTGTATGGATTGGAAAAAACACGGCAATATTTCGCTGGAATTAGCCGTAAGTGCCAACGGCCAGTGTACATGGCACGTCTAGAGGAGGGAGGAAATATTTTGTTATAATTAGTGAAGGTGACAAACCATGGGATTAACAGAAATGTTAGGGTGACATGTTCACAAGCACGAAACAGTCACATCAGATGACAACGATTGTGCTTTTTAATAAGAAAAAATTACATAGTGATTGGAAACGGCTAGTCCGTTGTATATAGACTGAAGAAGGAGAGGCGCGCATTTAAGTGCAACCGGTAGTTGGAGAGGACGTGCATTTAAGTGCAACAGCTTTTTCTGCAGCGGGTACATAACGCGTGCACTGTTCTTCTTCTATACGACATATAGAAAAAAGAATACGATACTGGATAGCAGGGAATACAGTGCTACTATTTTAGTGGGCTCGGATCCCCATGTAACTGGATGAGCAGGATTTCAGTGGGTGTGGTCGCCGTGTGCTCGTATGCAATTTCATGACATCATCATATCATATCACATATTCACATTTCAACTTGCAACACTTGCCACTCCCGCTCTGAGACAGAAAGCTCGATGATCTCCTTCGATGCTTACTTTTCTTGTCTGCATTTCCGTCAACAGCTTGAGGGACCAGCAACCACACCCAAAGGGCGTTCACTCATTTCTACAGTTTCAGTTTCCATGTTACCGGCCGGCTCGGTCTCTTCTTTCCTTGCCCAAATTTTCAGCTTGGGAGTGCTACATTTGATTTGTGCTCAGAGGTGACACATATATTGACGATGCATATACACACTCTCACTCATCAAGAAGCTCCTTTTACAACGCTAGCCGCATTGTCTCATTCATTGAGAACAGCGAGTACATGTACAATCATCTTTATGGTGCAAGTACCATCATCTTTATGGAGTAAGGGAGTGGTAACAGCTTACATATATTGTATCCATAAGTAACAGGTCAATCACTTCAGAATCAATGGTAGACGATAGCATCCGACGTGTACATGCACCAAGTGGCATCTTATTCTGCAAAGCGAGATATCCATAGGGAATGAGATACATTGGGAATTATTGTTGATGGTGTAAATTTGCTTAATGTAGTGCGAGAGCCCCTCCTTGCTATGAGTCGAGACCCTGCAGTACTTATACCGGAAGATTATTTGTTATGTACATGAAGCATTGGAGATCTTTGTGATGACGATCAGGGTAGTCATTGTTGCGGGCTAGCTAGGGATGCGTTAGTCTCTGAGTATAGTACGATTGGGAATGTCTTGGCTTCCCTTATAGATCCTTGATTAACTATCATGTCGACTTCATTTCAATGAAATTGGTAACAAGAAATGTATTGCTTTGCTTCCACAGTTAGGACATTTATGACATGATAAACGAGTGGCATTTAGGACATCATACACTCAATATTTTAAATAGCGCGCTACAAAATATAGCGAGGCCCTTCTCTAAATGCTACACAAATTATAGCGCGCTAATAGCGTGCTATATTTCAAAATAGCGTTTGCAAAAAAATCAAATATATCTAGAAATAAAGTATTTAAGCAACTAAATTTTTCATAGGAGCAAGCAATATATGCATAAGGGCCAAATCCAGCACATAAAAATAGTAAGTCTCAAACATCAACAACCATAGTTTTAGGAGTCTCTAACATCAACAGTCACCGGGGCAGCCACCTGGGCCTGCTGGTTAGGTCTCGTGGGAGAATCTGATAAAAGGAGTGAGAAAGCTAGTGGTCGTGGGTTGGTTTTGGCCTGCTGGCCTGTGCTTATTTCAGTTTTGCATGATCTGCACGTCGTAACGTTACAACATTACAACGTTATAGCGTGTGTAGCGCGCTAATTACGCGATTAGCAGCGTAGCGTCCGATTTTGCCAAAACGTAACGTCTCCCTTTCAAATATGCTATAACCGCGTTATAACGGCGAAATAGCGTGCTATTTAAAATATTGCATACACTACACCGTGGAAACAAATATGGGAAAATGGTTTCATATAATTCGGGTTTTTGTTTGGCAGCCGACCAGTACCATAGAATGTTTATTGTGGTACCCAAAATACCAAGAAATCATCGCATGATTTTAATATCTCGGTGATTTTGAAATGTGCTGATTTGCTTCCACAGTTAGTTGGTTGCTTCAAATTGCAGTCGAAACTTAAAATATTGGTAAACTTATGTATCAACATGTGTCTCAAAATTTTGTGGGTGCAGTAGCACTCTATTTGCTGATTTAACGTTGCAAATACAAAAGGGTGACAAGATGGTTACTTAAGTGATAGCTGCAATTTGGGTTTATTTCTTAACTGATAGCAACGTCATGAGGTGATATTTGTTCGCGCATCATCGTTCATGCTGGAATTTAGGTGACGATATATAACTCAAATTGACCCAAAAATGGGTGTCGGGTAAATGGAGAAGATAAATTAATACGACAATAGTGGGTTTCAATTCTTTTCCTGAGTTCATTGGTCGCACCAATTTTGGAGTTGTCTCCATAATGCGTGTTTGCATTGTTGGCCCGGTGTACAATGCACTAATGCAGGTAGGTTGTTCCTTTTTGTGCTTTATGGTTGTTGATGAGATGGACAAAGGTTTCGCCTTACTCAAAAAATAACAAGAAAACCAATGATACAGATTTCATGATCAAATAGCTCCCATTGGTGGACCATGTGACTATATCCTCAATTCTGACACTGGCAGAAGCACACCTGATGTTTCCCGCATCGCTCTCGAGTAACATGGGCCTACCAACAATCGTGTCCTCCAGAACTCACTCCTCCGTGCCCCCCTCCCCTCACCGCCGCTGCAGTGCGCCATCGAGCAAAGCTTGTATGGTAGCAAAACTCCTCGTGCTGGTAATTGGTGTAGGCTGGGGGTGAAGGGTGTTCCCGAAGGCTAGCGCACGCTCACTTGTGGGAGAGGAGGCAGTGGGTGAAGCCTTGCTGCTAGATCCATTTAGGGCTCCTTTGATTCAAAGGAATTCTATGGGATTTCTGGAGGATTGAAATCCTTAGGAATTTTTCCTATGTTGGCCCTTTGATTCATAGGATTAGATCCCATAGGAAATTTTCCTATGGAATCTTTTATACTACATTTCATGGGAAATCTGACATCCACTCCAACCTCTTTTTATAATTCCTTTGTTTTTTATGTGGCATCAAACACTCTTTATACTAATCCTATAGGATTCAATTTGGCATGCCACCCCAATCCTCTACTTTTCCTATTCCTACATTTTCAAAATCCTGCGAATCAAAGAGGCCCTTAGCTCGGTAGTATTGTGAATATGGCTGACTCAAGCTTTGGTGGCATTGACCAGATCCACAACACGAATTTGGAGGCTCCCCGACTGCTATGGCGGCAAACATAGGTATGAAGACACCCCACCATTCCGCTATCACCACTAACTCCTCTTGTTGTTGCTGCTGGTGGAGGAGCACTCCTCCTCAGGAACTAGGTGGCCCCTTCGGGCATGTGCTTTGGTTGGTGCATGATTGTGAGGAATTCCTGGTGTGGTGGGCGACTATCTCCGGACAACACCATGGTGGTTCCACACGGAATACAGGGTGGTACAGTTTTTGAATAATGTCATCAATATGGTGAGCCGAACACCGCTTCATATTTGCGGTAAAAACTCCTTTTTAGCACTTTATTTATTAGAATCAACACCATCGAACTTACGTTTTGAAGGCCTTGTCTCCATGCTGATGGCCTAGCGGCGGGGTCCAGTCAAGATGACGTGTCGTGACACCCTGGTTTTTGTCATTTTTCTTTTACTAGGTTTTATTGCATTTTTATTGGAATTTGAGTTTTGAGTCAACTCATTTGGAATTAATCACTTGAGTATTTCTTTGATTTTCACCCAAGTGACTCATCTCACCTTACAACCCATCTCTTGCACTTTGATATATCGAAATATGACCTTGAGAATATTTTTTAAATGAAAATATTCATTTTCCTCCTGATAAAGCCCTTCATTCACTTCTGCTCCAAAGCAACCCTCATTTTTCTTGCCCACAAAAATCTGAGAAAATTTCCAAATATTCTTTGGACCTTGGCCCATCTTTCTGTGCAAAAATATTTCATGGTTATTTGGAATATTTTTGCTACAGAAAATCTTTTCCATTCTGGTCAGAAAATGCATTTTCTGAAGGAAGTGTATTTTTGCTTGGTCCTCTGGAGCTGAAATTTTTGTGGCATCATTACCTACCGAAGTAACCCTTAACTACCAAAAATCAGCTCCTAACTCTCTTTAGAATCCTCTCTACTTAGCTCCCAAGTTTCTGTCCAGAAACTTGCTGCGAAGCTCGGGTAATTTCCTGTCTCCCTGGCTTCGATCCATTAGCTCATTTAGACCAAACACTGCAGGGACAAGCTCCTAGACACGATTTCACCTCTCGGGCGCGATGCGTAGTGCCAGTGCACGCAGTGACCGCGTGTGGACACGGTGCAGCGAGCACGGGCCGAAACTAGCAAGTCCCGGAGCCCCTCTCTGCCTCGACTCATCACCCTGACCCCTCCCTGGCGCTCGCCGACATCGGCGACAACCACAGCAAGTACGGGCACGGCGGAGCAGAGAGCACAGTGACCCCGTGCCTCTATTTTCGTCCGTCTCTGTGCCATGTGCTTGGCTATGAGCCTCGGCAGTGGCCACGTCAGCTCTTGGCCATTTCTTCCCACTCTCTGACCCCTCTCATCGCCGTGTGCCGCTTCCAGAGAGCTCGTCGACGCTCTCGATCCCCCTCTCACTCGTGGCTATATATAGATCCCTCCCGAGCTCGTTCCACCACACCACCCACCTCTTCAGATCACGACACTTCTCGGGGAAGGCCGTGGCCAGGCCAGGCGGGCCTCCGGCTGCTGTTCTACTCCGGATATCGCCGCCGAGCCCCTCTCGACATTGTGCTTCCTCCGGCGCTCATCGTCTTCTTCCGACCTCTCCGGCGAGTTCGTGCTTCTCCATTGGTCGTGATGGTGCTGCTGGAGCTGCTGCACCGGCCCTGCATCGCCGGATTCATCAACTCCGACGAGCCCTCCTCCATCGACGCCTCTGGAGACGACCACCACGACGCCGTCCATCCACCTCTCGCCGAGCTACGGGTACATGCAGGTCCGCTGTAGTCTTGCGCATCCATCCATCCACTCTCCAGCGGCAGCCATGGTCTCCTCGCCGGAGAACGACCGGCGACCGCGGTGATGGATTCATGTACCTAGGGTAGGGTCATAGGCCTGACCTAAACGTCCTACCCAGGGGCACTCTTAGAAGAGATCATCTTCCAGTCGACCAAAGAGGAACCCACTCGACTGACTGGATGGACTCGGCCATGGAAGACTCACTCGACCATGAAGATACACTCGACCACCAGAAGGTCAGAAGACACTCTGCAACGCAACGACTTGTAATTGAATAGACTTAATGATAGTTAAGGCACTTTTATGAGGGGCGTTACCAGTAACGCCCCAGGCTTAATGTACTTTAACCTCTCCATTATGTGGGCTGGCTGGGGTCCTAGCGCACTCTATATAAGCCACCCCCCTCCACAGATAGAGGGGTTCGCACTCTTGTAATACCTACACTCATAATCCACTCGACCGCCTCAGGGCTCCGAGACGTAGGGCTTTTACTTCCTCCGAGAAGGGCCTGAACTCGTACATCGCTTGTGTTCACAACCTCTCCATAGCTAGGACCTTGCATCTCCTTACCTACCCCCCACTCTACTGTCAGACTTAGAACCACGACAGTTGGCGCCCACAGTGGGGCCGGTGTTTTAGTGATTTGTGGAGGAGTTGCGGTACTTCCGAGTACCTTCATCATGATGACTGCTGGAGTTTTGGTTGAGGGGCGCGAGATCCGTCTCGGTGCTCTCACCTTTGTCGCCGACGACTCCGCATGGCTCCAGGAGGCTCCACTTGACATCGAGGCGCTCCCCGTCCGCTGGGCGACGACTTCGCGCATGTGTTCGCGGCGTTCGCTGCGGCAACCGTCGACCCGTGTCGGTCGACTCCTCTGTCGATCGCCTACCCAGTCTCCCACCAGCGCAAAGCGCTCTGGTGGTCGAGACTCAGCGGTGGGTGAAGCACGCGGTGGCTCGCCAGACAGCCATCGCCCAGGTCGCGGCCATTGAGCCCGACGAGTCCCTCTACGGCCTGTTCGATCTGTCGACTGGCTCCGTAGAGACTGCATCCGAGTGTGATAGCAGTGATCCAGCGACGGAAATCCTCATGGTCGACGGCCCCCGCAGTCCCCCCGGCTTCGCCCATGGCGGCGGAGCAGCTGGAGGAGGTGACCCCATACAAGAGCACGAGGAGTACCAGCCCGAGACACTCGACTCTCTGCAGAGAGAAGAGCTTCGCCGCAGGAACATGGATGCCCTGCATACTCCCATCGCCGGAGAAACCCCCGAGGCTCGCGCCTTGGAGGAGGCACGTTTGGCCAATGTGGCAGAACGCGCTCGCTTGGAGAATCTTCAGCGAGCACTCGACGAGCGCGCGCGGCAACGGGTCTCCGAAGCCAGTCAACGTCGACTCTTCCCACCGACTCAGGTATACCGCACGCCGATTCAGAATTTAGCAGCTGCAACCCGTATAGCAGAGTCCATCCAGCCGTCGATCGGAAGCGGGAGAGGCTTGATGCAGATCGAGATTTACTCCGAGCAGCAGGAGACCGAACTCAGCCGTGTCGCGATCACGCAAGCAGAATTCACATCGATCCGTCGCTGCGATCATCGTCGATCGGCTCACAGTCCCGATCACCTCCAAGCGGCGAAGGGCGCGACAACCGCGAGATCAAGACGGAGACCGGGATGACAGCGTCGAGTGCCCTTTTCCTCCGAGGAATGGTCGACGCTCCTCGGCGGCAAGATGACAGACGTCGATTCAAGATGGGCGAAGAGTTCCGTCGACCCGTGGAACCAGGCTTTGACGCGCGATCCATTATCGTGCAAGGCTTGGTCGACCGAACAGAGCCCATCGAGGCGGACCGAGAGAGATGCACGCACCAGCGATCGAGTGCATGTCTCGGTCGGAGTGTTTTAGCAGGGCTATCGAGCCGCATAATCCCCCAATTTCAGATTGGCAGCAGGAGTCGACAAGTTCATCGGGGAATCCAAGCACGAAACTTGGCTTGAAGATTACCGAGTGGCTGTTCAGATTGGTGGTGGGAATGATGAGGTGGCCATGAAACACTTGCCCCTCATGTTGGAAGGTTCTGCCAGAGCATGGCTGAATCAGTTACCTCCTAGCAGTATATATACTTGGGAAGATTTGTCCCGAGTGTTCGTCAGGACTTTTGAAGGGACTTGCAAGCGACCGGCTGGTTTGACAGAGCTGCAAGTTTGTGTGCAGAAGGCCAATGAAACTCTCCGAGAGTACATTCAGAGGTGGATTACTCTGCACCATACTGTGGAAAATGTGTCCGACCATCAGGCAGTTTGCGCCTTCAAAGATGGCGTCAAAAACAGAGAATTGAGTTTGAAGTTCGGTCGAACCGGCGACATGACCCTGAGTCGAATGATGGAGATTGCCACTGGCACATAACGGCGAGGAAGAGGACCGACTCGGCGGCAAGTACAAGCCAAGTCGATCGGAAAAGGGAAATTCGGTCGGAAGCGAAGCGAAAGCCGAGCCAGCAGCTCTGGAGAGGCCCCGCCGTGACTCGGGGAAGTTCAAGGGAAGCGAAAGGATCACGGAATCCTAAGAAAGTAAAAGATAAAGAAGGCAATGACGTGATGGATATGCCATGCCATATTCACACGAAGAAAGATGAAGAGGGCAACATCATTTACCCGAAGCACACCACTCGCCAGTGTCGACTCCTAATCCAGCAGTTTCAAGGAAAACAGTCTAAAGACAAGGAGAAGGAGCCAGACAAGGCCGGAGATAAAGAGGACAGTGAGGAAGAATATCCGCATGTCAACTCCACTCTGATGATCTTCGCGGATGTGGAAAGCAAAAGTCGACTGAAAGTCATTAACCGTGAGGTGAACATGGTTGCCCCAGTAAAGCCAAGTTATGTGAAGTGGTCCCAAACACCCATCACATTCGACCAATCTGACCATCCGACTCACATAGCCACCCCTGGGCGGCAAGCGTTGGTGGTCGATCCAGTTGTCGAAGGCACTCGTCTGACGAAAGTGCTGATGGATGGTGGTAGTGGGCTGAACTTGTTATATGCAGATACATTGAAAGGAATGGGCATTCCGATGTCCCGATTGAGCACCAGTAACATGAGTTTCCATGGAGTCATACCAGGGAAGAAGGCCAACTCACTCGGCCAAATAGCTCTGGATGTGGTTTTTGGTGATTCCAAGCACTTTCGCAAGGAAAAGTTGACCTTTGAGGTTGTGGATTTTCAGAGTGCATACCACGCCATTTTGGGAAGGCCAGCCTACGCACGATTCATGGCTCGACCATGTTACGTGTACCTCAAACTGAAAATGCCAGGCCCCAAGGGAGTGATCACCATCACCGCGATCGGAAGAAGGCGAAGAGTGCTTCGGAAGGGCTCAAGATTGCCGACTCCCAAGTGACAGCGGTCGAATTCGAGAATACAAGCAAAACGCAGATCCGAAGTGATTTGTTGCGATCAAAGAAGCCGCCACAGATCTGCATTTCGACCGTCGGTGAGACGGCTATCCATATTCACCCGACCGATCCCAATGCAGCCCGACCCACATCTCCACGACACTCAACCCAAAATAGGAAGAAGCGCTCATCCGGTTCCTCCGTGAGAAGCTGGGACATTTCGCATGGAAGCCGGTGACATGCCGGTGTTCAGGGGATGGCTGAGCATCGCCTCCGAGTCGACAAGTCAGTGAAACCGGTTAAAGAGCATCTTGGCGGTCCACCGCCCGTAAGAGAAAAGCTATTGGTGAAGAAGTGGCTCATTGTTGGCGCGGATTTATCCGAGAGATATACCACTCCGAGTGGCTCGCTAATGTCGTCATGGTTCCCAAGAAGGACAACTCACTCCGCATGTGCATTGACTTTAAGCACATCAATCGGGCCTGCCGAAGGATCATTCCTCTCCCCGCATAGATCAAATTGTTGACTCAACGCGGGATGTGAGATTGTCTTTTCTAGATGCATATTCCGGGTATCATCAGATCCGTCTGTATGGACCCGATGAAATAAAAACACCTTTCATCACTCCATTCGGGTGCTTCTACTATATCACCATGCCATTCGGCCTCAAGAATGCCGGAGCCACATTTATGCGAATGATTCAGAAGTGTCTTCTCACTCAAATCAGTCGGAATGTGGAAGCGTATATGGATGATATAAATCGTTAAGTCGCGAAAAGGTTCCGACCTGCTTGCTGACCTCGCCGAAACATTTGCCAACCTCAGAAGGTACGATATCAAGCTCAATCCGTCAAAGTGCACATTCGGAGTTCCTGGTGGCAAGTTACTCGGTTTTCTCGTTTCCGAACGATGAATCGATGCCAATCCAGAGAAGATCGGCACTATTCTCCGAATGAAACGCATACTGCGAGTGCACGACGCCCGAAGCTTACTGGATGCTTGGCCGCATTAAGTCGATTCATCTCCCGACTCGGTGAAAAAGCATTGCCTCTTTACCGACTGATGAAGAAGGCCGACAAGTTCGAGTGGACTCCAGAAGCTGATGCAGCATTTGCCGAGCTAAAAGCTCTGCTCTCCACCCAGCCGGTGCTTGCTGCTCTAATCAGCTAAGAGCCTCTGTTGCTCTATATCGCAGCCACAGGACAAGTCGTCAGTACAGTGCTTACGGTCGAGCGGGAAGAGGAAGGAAAAGCCTTCAAAGTTCAACGCCCGGTGTATTATTTGTCTGAAGTCTTGAATCCATCCAAGCAGCGATACCCGCATTATCAGAAGCTTGTGTATGGCATATACATGACCACGAAGAAGGTTGCTCATTATTTCTCTGATCATTCTATCACAGTCGTCAGCGACGCTCCTTTATCAGAGATTCTGCACAACAGAGACGCAACCGGTCGAGTGGCAAAATGGGCGATTGAACTTCTTCCCCTTGATATCAAATTTGAGGCAAAGAAAGCCATTAAGTCCCAGGCTATAGCGGATTTCCTCGCCGAGTGGATTGAACAACAGCAGCTGACTCAAGTTCACTCGGAGCATTGGACAATGTTCTTCGATGGCTCTAAGATGCTGAATGGTTCTGGTGATGGGGTAGTTCTGGTTTCCCCCAGAGGAGATAAGCTTAGGTATGTGCTCCAGATTCACTTTGATTCCTCCAACAATGAGGCAGAGTACGAGGCCCTCTTATATGGATTGCGCATGGCCATCTCACTCGGCGTCCGTCGCTTTGATGGTCTATGGCGACTCAGATTTAGTGGTCAACCGGTGATGAAGGAGTGGGGCGTGAGAAGCCCAGCCATGACTGGATCTTGCAATGCGATGAGGAAGCTGGAAAAGAAGTTCGGCGGTTGGAGCTCCATCACATCCCCCGACTGAAAAATCAAGCAGCAGATGATCTGGCGAAGATAGGCTCCAAAAGAGAAGCCATTCCGAGTGGTGTGTTTTTGGAGCATATACACACTCCGTCAGTTAAAGAAGATCCCTTCATAGAGGAGACTCCACAGCCCAAGAGTGCCACGGACCCGACTGAGGTTGAGATCCCAGCAGTGGTCGACTTGGTCATGGAGGTTTTAGTGGTCACTCCTGATTGGACAATTCCCTATATCGCATATATCTTGAGAAAGGAACTCCCAGAGGATGAGGAAGAGGCTCGGCAGATCGTCCGTCGATCCAAAGCCTTTACCGTTATCAAAGGACAGCTGTATAGAGAAAGCCCGACTGGAGTCGGTCAGAAATGCATAACGCCACAATGACATCCACTCAGGGACCTGTGGTCACCATGCGTCCTCTCGGACCATTGTAGCCAAAGCATACCGAGCCGGATTTTACTGGCCAAGGGCGAATGAGATGGCGAAAGGAATAGTGGACAAGTGCGAGGATGTCGGTTCTATTCAATATGTCACACAAGCTGCGTCGATACAAGACCATTCCACTCGTCGGCCTTTCGCAGTATGGGGTTGGACATGGTCGGTCCCTTGCGAACAGGTCGGAGCGGTTTCACGCATGTACTGGTAGCAGTCGACAAGTTCACCAAGTGGATTGAAGCTAAACCAATCAAGAGTCTTGACGCCGGTACTGTTGTTTCCTTCATCAGAGAGCTGATGTTCAGATATGGGGTCCCGCACAGCATTATCACGGATAACGGGTCGAATTTTGACTCGGAAGAATTCAAGGATTTCTGCAACGCTCAAGGCACACGAGTCGACTACGCTTGATCGCCCATCCATGATCGAATGGACAGCGAGCGAGCCAATGGCTTAATCCTCAAGGGTCTGAAGCCCCGAATGATGCGAGATCTTAAGCATGCGGCTGGAGCTTGGGTCGACGAACTCCCTTCAGTGCTTTGGGGTTTGCGGACCACGCCTAATCGGTCGACCGGAAGAACTCCATTCTCCTTGGTCTATGGAGCTGAAGCAGTCCTACCGAGTGATCTTCTTCACAATGCTCCCCGAATTGAACTTTACTATGAAGCAGAAGCTGACCTCCTAGAAGAGGAAAGGGAGATGGCTCTGATCCGCTCGACCATCTACCAGCAAGACTTGCGTCGCCTTTACGCCAGAAATGTGAGAGGTCGAGCCTTCCAGGAAGGGGATCTGGTCCTTCGAGTGGATCAGCAGAAACAACATAAGCTCGCTCCCTCCTGGGAAGGGCCCTTCATCGTCACAAAGGTTCTCCAGCAGGGCATATCGTCTCTACAACGTCGAACACAATATCGAAGAGACCCGAGCTTGGAATGCGGATCTGCTCCGCCCGTTTACACTTAAAGTTTTTCACTTTCGGATGAGTTGTAATAAAATATACGTAGTTCATGGGCTTGAAATAATAGTGTCATAATTCCTTCATAGTTTTTGTCACTCTTTATTTTTGTCGATAAAATTTTCCCCAGTGGGTGGCTTAGTCGCGAATCCGTTTAGCCTAAGTTTGTACAAATCCTACCGAGTGGTAAGTCGACTTCCACTCGGAGGCTTAGCCATGAATCCGCTTCGCCTAAGTTATAAAAATCCTACCGAGTGGTAAGCGGACTTCCACTCGGAGGCTTAGCTGCAGCCAAGTGCTCGCCTAAGTTATAAAAATCCACCGAGTGGCAAGCCGACTTCCACTCGGGGCTTAGCTTGATCGATGCTAGCCTAAGATATAAGAAATCCTACCGAGTGGCAAGCCAGACTTCCACTTGGGGGCTTAGCTGCAGCCCAGTGCTCGCCTAAGTAACTAAAAATCCTACCGAGTGGCAAGCCAGACTACCACTCGGAGGCTTAGCTGCAGTCCAAGTACTCGCCTAAGCACAGTGTCGCTACTCAAGGAGGGGACGGTGCAGGTCATGCGACCCTCTCCTTCGAGCTACACCATAAGTAACATGTGTGTTCGCAATGAGGACGAGGTGCAGGTCGACTGCGACCCTCTCCTCCGAGCTACACCATAAGTAACATGTGTGTTCGCAAGGAGGACGAGGTGCAGGTCGACTGCGACCCTCTCCTCCGAGCTACCACTACTAGGAAAAAGCCTTCTAATGGCGCACCGGTTTTGCCTACTAATGGCGCACTACCGGTGCGCCATTAGCATCACGCCACTAGAATTCTTTTCTAATGGCGCACCTGTGGTGCGCCATTAGAATCTGGCATTCTAATGGCGCACCGCTAGTGCGCCATTAGAATCTGGTATTCTAATGGCGCACCACATAGTAGTGCGCCATTAGTATTTTCAAAATTTTTTTGCAGGATTTTTTCAAATTTTTTTTTTCAAAATTTCCAATTTTTTTTGGTTTTTTTCTTAATCTCAGGTCACTATGGCTTAATCTCGAGTCAATATGCTTAATCTCAGGTCAAATCGCACTCCATAGTCAAACTTCCCGAAAGGTCACCCATCCCTCTCACTACTCCAGCCTGAGCACGCTTAACTTCCGGGTTCTATTCTCCCTCGTTTCCAAGTCTGCACTTGTTGTTTTCCTGACAATAGTAAGATGTCAATCCTATTAACCTCAGGAATTTAGCTTGAGCATGTACTGACACATTTCACTGTTTGAGTTTGAAACTATTGTTCTAAAAAATTAGTAACACTAATATTTCTTGAATAATTAGTTCGCACACAGTTTGACCAGATTTGACCGTAGTTTGACCAGATTTGACCACAGTTTGACCATAGTTTGACCAGATTTGACCAAAATTCAAAAAAACTAAAATAATTATTTATTAACACTAATATTCTTGAATAATTATTTATTAACACTAATATTCTTGAATAATTAGATTTAACAAAAACTAAAATAACTAATTTTTTTTTTGAATTTTTTTGCCTCCAGATCTTAAAAGCCCCGTAACTTTTTTTCTGTTAGGCTTTTGAGGATTTTAAAAATGTTTAACGGGGTTCCCCCGGTTAAATTCGGATGTAACTTTTCGAGTAGATGCTTTTTCATATATAAAACTTTTTCATCCGAGTTCGTATGCAAAAGTTATGGCCATTTTACAAATTTCGGAGAGATTTTGCAAATAAAGTCGAAATTCATATTTGTAAATTTTCCCAACAACTAGACCACATATCACATGGAAAACTTATTTTCTTTTATTTTTTGACATTTTATCATTTTTTTAATTTTTTAAAACTGAAAAGGCGGTCCACGGGGGTGCATTCGGTGGAAGCTGGGCAAACAACTAATGGCGCATCGTGGGTGGTGCGCCATTAGTAGTTAAACTAGTAATGGCGCAACACAACCGGTGCGCCATTACTAACAAAAAATTTATAAATTTTTTTATAATTCTTTTTACTTTTTTTTTCAAAACTTCTAATGGCGCACGGTGGTTGTGGTGCGCCATTACTAGTCAAAACTAGTAATGGCGCACCACACCCATGGTGCGCCATTAAAAGTTTTGAAAAAATTTAAAAAATTTTTTTTTTTACTAATGGCGCACCGTGGGATGTGGTGCGCCATTAGTATTTGGAAACTAATGGCGTACCAACACATGGTGCGCCATTAGTATATAGCAATGGCGCACCACATGTCTGGTGCGCCATTAGAATCAATCCTATCTATAGCCCTTTTCCTAGTAGTGTACACCATAAGTATGATGTGCGCTCGCAAGGAAGACGAGGTGCAGGTCGACTGCGACCCTCTCCTCCGAGCTTCGCCACAAATACAACGGAAATCCTACCGAGTGAAGAGCAAACCTCTCACTCGGGGCTTAGCTGCAGCCAGTGCTCGCCTAAGATATAAGAAATCCTCTGAGTGAAGAGCAAACCTCTCACTGGGGCTTAGCTGCAGCCCAGTGCTCGCCTAAGATATAAGAAATCCTACCGAGTGAAGAGCAAACCTCTCACTCGGGGGCTTAGCTGCAGCCAGTGCTCGCCTAAGATATAAGAAATCCCTACCGAGTGAAGAGCAAACCTCTCACTGGGGGCTTAGCTGCAGCCAGTGCTCGCCTAAGTAACTAAAAATCCTACCGAGTGAAGAGCAAACCTCTCACTCGGGGCTTAGCTGCAGCCCCAGCTACGCCTAAGGTATAAGAAATCCTACCGAGTGAAGAGCAAACCTCTCACACGGAGGCTTAGCTGCAACACAGTGCTTGCCTAAGGAATAAGTCGACTGCAGTGGGCATCTTGCTGTTAACCTGCAAAGGGCAATCCAAACATCCAATCCAAATTTAGGTCGATACCTAAAAGAACCGAGAGTGCTCAGGCACTAAGCCTATTAAGGTTTTATCGGTTACAATTCCACTCGGCATACCGAGGCAAATTTAAAGTGTAAGACTCAAGGAAAGTTTTTTACCCCTCCTGTGGAGGGCTGGAAGGAGCAACGAACTCGTCGAGGTCAATCCCATCTGCGATCCGTGTAGCAGCAGCGATGAAAGTCTCCATGAAGGACCTGAAGTCGTGTTTCTTGGTGTTGGCCACTCGGAGAGCCGCCAGCTTATCTTCTCGTGCATCCTTGCAATGGACTCGCGCTAGACACAGGGCGACATCTGCGCCACACCGAGCCGAAGACTTCTTCCACTCCTGCACTCGGTCAGGGACGGCGTTCAGTCGAGCCATCAACGACTTGAGGTCATTTTGGAGTGTCGCCCCGGGCCAGAGCGTCGAGTCGATGCAGGACGTAGCAACCTTCAGCCTTGCGAGGTAATCCACGACAGCGGCAACACGGGACTCCAGTCGGAAGACGTTCATGGCAACTTCATCATTCACCGGAGAATTGTGAGGTCAAGGTTCGTCTCAACTGGCTGGTTTCTTCTTCAAAGTTGCGTGAGAACTCGCAAAGACAAAACCCGAATCAAGAAAATCGTCGAATGGGAACATAACAGTTTGAAGAATTGGTCGAGTGTAAAGACTACCTTGAGCATAAGGAACAATTTTTAGCAAGACCACCCGGAAGCCTTCCGGTCATTCTTCTTCCCGGTCAACTGGTTGATCTTCTCGGTCGAGTGGTCTTGTCGACTTTCAATCGGTCAACATCCTTGGTGGCAATGGCCGAGCAGCCTTGATTGGTGTTGTCTGTTCGAGCTTGGTGGTGAGGCTAGCTTTTAAATCGGCAAGCTTGATCTTCTCGAGACAGCTCAAGCTCCTTCTTCCTCTGGGCCTCCTTCACCTTGCACGTAAATTACAGCAAAGTCAGGTTTGAAGCAAATGAGGGATAAAAGAGTCGTCAAGTCTCACCAAACATACCTTTGGTCTCCTCCTTTGCCTTCGTCGATTCTCTGCACTAGCTTCAAGTCCAACTCGAGCTGAATATGCTTCGCTCCAGTTCACTATAGCGCCAAGAAGATCGCAGGATTTCTCGAAGAATCAATCGACAAAATGTCAAAGATGATTCACTTCCGAGTGAATAGAGAAAAATGATATGTTTCTAAGACTACAGTCGAATGCAAGCATTCGACCGTAGTCTCAGGGACTACACCCAGTGGGTGCACTCAGCGTGCCCCCACTGGTCTTATTCAAGACAGAGTCGACCGATCGACCAAAAAAAGAGTCGATCGATCGACCAAAGCTTCTTCAGATCTGTAATCAATCGCGGTGATCGACCACGATCTCGGGGACTACACCCGTGGGTGCACTCAGCGTGCCCCACCGGTTTCAGAAACCCATTCGTTTCGATCGAGTGATGATCAATATTTACTTATAAAGCCTAAGGCCGACTGCCAGCAGTCGACCTTAGCCTTGGGGACTACACCCAGCGGGTGCACTCAGCATACCCCCGCTAACACGAAGTTTTTATCAACACACCTAGTGGGTGACTGCTATGAATTCCAGAAAGAAAAGTTTTGGTAGCATATCCTAACAGAACAGGCGGTGGTCGACTGACCTGAACGTTGCTTTAAAGGGCGGAGCTGGCGTCGTAAGCCGCTTGGCTCGCATCCCGAACGATCTTCACCTGCTCCATCATGATCCCTGCTTGGTGGATCGCCTCCTTAGCAGCACTAGCTTGGTCCTCCGGGATGTGGTGCGTGGCGAAGAGCGAAGGCTGCCCAGCACTCGACGAAGTGGGTCGAGCACTCGTCAACGGCGCCGTGAAGGACACGGTATGTCGAGTGCTGGCCTCCCCTTCCGTCGCAACAGTCTCGGGCGCCGTCACATCTTGGGCTGCTTCGCCAGTAGATGCCTTCCTGCTCCTCCTATACCTCAATGGTTCCTCATCCTCATCATCGTCATCGGGAAGGGTGATAATGTCATTGGTTGGAGCTTCAGAAAAGAGTCAAAGTTAGAAACTATGAGTCAGTCGACTAAGAGCACAATTAAGGATACAATACCAGGATTTGAGGTTGCTGCATCCTCCATTTCATGGTCCTCGGCCTTGCCTGAAGTTTCGGAAGTCGCAGCACTGAAGTTCCAAAGAATCAGTTGACCAATTCAAGTATCAACCAAAGACAAAACTTATATAGAACAGGAAGACTTAAGTGATATGTTTACCCTGAGATGGTGGGGATGGACACCTTCATTTTTGGCAGAGGCTTGGTTGTCTTCGACGGGGCTACCTTCGACTGCTTCGGCGCCTTCTCAGTCGGCACCGGAGAAGCGGTCCGAGGACGTTTGGTCGACTGCGAGGCAGTCGCAACTCCCTTGCCGCGTTCAGTCGAAGGGTCGTGCACAAGTTTCGACCGCCTCTCCGAGCGCTGTGGTGCAACTTCCTCCTCTTCCTCCTCTTCTTCATCCTCATCATCATCGTCGTCGTCATCGTCATCCTCAGCAGCGTTTGAATCCCACTCTTCCTGGCTCTCGCCTCGCTTCTTCTCCTCCTCGCCGGAGAACTGGCGCCATTGGGCATTGAGTATAGCTCGGTAAGGGCCTCGAAACGTCAAGGCGAGCTCGGTCGACCAAATTACAGAAACACATTCGACAGACATACAATGGAAAGCAGAGCAAATGTACCTTGTCTGGAACGCTATTATGGTCAAGTGGAGAAATCCTCCGGGATCCGCGAGGGTTGTCCTTGTTCGCAGTGATCGCGGCCATCCATCTTTCCACTACGGCGTCGTCGACTGCCTCCGGGTGGACACGAGTCTCGTCTTCGGTTCCGCAGTACAGCCACATGCAGTGGCTCCGGAACTGAAGAGGCTGGATTCGCCTCCGAAGAAAAACCTCCAAGAGATCCATGCCAGTCACACCGTCCCGAACCAGCTGTACTACGCGATCCATCAACATCTTCACATCAGCTCTCTCCTCTGGAATCACCTTCAGGGAGGAGGGTTTGTTCACTCGACTCATGGTGAATGGAGGAAGACCACCCGACTGCCCCGGCGTCGACTCATTCTGGCAGTAGAACCAGGTCGACTGCCAGCCCCTGACCGACTCGGGAAAAGACATAGCTGGGAAGGTGCTCTTGTTCCTCACTTGGATTCCTAGGCCCCCGCACATCTGAACTACTTGGGTCTTCTCATCCCCGGGACTTGCTTTCTTCACAGTCTGAGAGCGACATGTGAAGATATGCTTGAACAAACCCCAGTGCGGTCGTCAGCCCAGGAAGTTTTCGCACATAGACACAAATGCAACAAGATATGCGATGGAGTTTGGACTAAAATGGTGGAGCTGGGCTCCAAAGAAATTCAGAAAACCACGAAAGAAAACACTCGGCGGCAGCAAAAATCCTCGATCGACATGGGTGGCCAGGAGCACACACTCACCCTCCTCCGGCTGAGGCTGCCACTCTTTGCCAGGAAGCCTCGCGGCGCCGTGGGGGATCAGCCCGTCGTTGGCCATATCGAGGAGATCCTTCTCCCTGATGGTCGACTGGATCCAATCTCCCTGGACCTAGCCCTTCGGCAAGCGGGATCTCGACGAAGAACCGCTGCGGCTGGTGGATCTCCCCTTCGCCTTCTCGGCCGCCGACGCGTTCTCCGCCGCCGACGCCTTCTTCGCGCGCTCCAGCACCGCCGTCTTCTCTTTGCCCATGGCCGCCGGCGGAGTGCGCGAGAGAGGAAGTAGCAGGAGCGGCAGCAGTTGCGGTGGGCAAAGGACGAAGAGAGCAGAGGAGGAAGAACGGGGTACTGTGCAGAAACCCTCACGAGTTGCATTTATAACATCCCTTCCGAGTGGATGACATGTGGACCGAGCAATCAATCATATCCGAAACAGTTGCCTTTGCACGATCGTGGCGGAAAAAGCGGCGTGGAGATCGGCGTTCTGTCATGTCCCATCCGGCGCGCCAGATCCGTTCTGGCCAAGCGCTTCCCCAAATTTCGTATCCCGCAGTATCCGCAAGCGGCGGATCGACTTGCCAAGTGCGAAATTTCTTACGATCCGTCGTTCGGGAACAGCGAAGTATAAAAGATCACTCGACTAGAGAACAAGAATGGATCGAGTCGACTGAAGAAAAGTTGCTTGTTATGAACAAAGAAGATCTTGATCCAGAACAACGCATAGCCAGTATGCAAAAGACAATCGGAAACAGCGTCAACTCCGTCCTCACTCAAGCCTCAATCCATTCGGGGGCTAATGATGGATTCATGTACCTAGGGTAGGGTCATAGGCCTGACCTAAACGCCCTAACCGGGGCACTCTTAGAAGGATCATCTTCCATCGACCAAAGAGGAACCCACTCGGTCGATTGGAAGGACTCGACCATGGAAGACTCACTCGACCATGAAGATACACTCGACCACCGAAGGTCGAAGACACTCGCAGCGCAACGGCTTGTAATTGAATAGACTTAATGATAGTTAAGGCACTTTATGAGGGCGTTACGATGAACCCTGTGCTTAATGTACTTTAACCTCTCCATTATGTGGGCTGGCTGGGGTCTGGCGCACTCTATATAAGCCACCCCCTCCACGAGATAGAGGGGTTCGCACTCTTGTAATACCTACACTCATAATCCACTCGACCGCCTCGGGGCTCCGAGGCGAGGGCTTTACTTCCTCCGAGAAGGGCTGAACTCGTACATCGCTTGTGTTCACAACCTCTCCATAGCTAGGACCTTGCCTCTCCTTACCTACCCCCCACTCTACTGTCAGACTTAGAACCACGACACGCGGCGCCTCCTCTCTCTCTCTCTCTCTCTCTCTCTCTCTCTCTCTCTCTCTCTCTCTCTCTCTCTCTCTCTCTCTCTCTCTCTCTCTCTCTCTCTCTCTCTCTCTCTCTCTCTAAACCTGCCAAGGGGGCCCACTGGTCAACCTCTCAGCCGTCCCCGAAGCAGTATAAGTGGTGGCGCCTTTCGGGTTTACGCCATCGACATCACCCCCTCTCTATTTTTCTGAAAATCAATTAAATTCCGAAATTTGACTAAACTTTGACCTGCCCTAACTTCTATTCTATAAGTCCAAATGATATGATTCATTTTGCATTGGTTTTTTGTTGAATTCCTCTATGCATGGAAAAGATGAGAGCTTTGCTTGTTGTAGATATTTTCTTGTGCATTAAACAGTGTTATGTGATATTTTATTTTTGTTATTTTAATTATTTTCAGAAGGAACTTGCTTCCTTGAGGATAACCAGGAGGAGTGTGAGCCTCCTGTGCACTAAGGCAAGCCATCACAAATATTTGCAAGAGTGTCATTTCAATAACTAATAATTTCACTTGAATATGGTTATTTTTAAAGCATACAGAAAATTCCTATAATATCACTTGAGCTTATTTCATTTTCTTGCTATGCTTGTTCTGTTATTAGTAGCATTTTAGTTGGATAACTAAGTTTATGCAGTAGGGTAACATGATGATGACCTTGATGTAGTTCATGTCGGCACTATGTTGATATGATGCATATGTAGTTCATTGCATTCTCATGGCATATTATGACTCGGTGAAATTTATTTTCAAGTTGAAACCTGATAATAATCCAACTTGAACGTACTGTTGATCGAGTCATGGGGCCAGTGGAACGAGCTTCCCAAAGTGCAACCACATTTGCCTTTTATGGGAAGGCCCTTTCTAGGACTGTTGTTATGCCTCTTGTCGGTGCCTCCAATTAGGGAAGGTTATGCGCTTGCGCTACCCTGGCCCGGTAGGCAGGCATAGCCTTGTGTGCTTGTAGTTGTTTTTCATACCATGTCCCTGTTTGGGACCGTTTGTTTTGCCACGACGGTGGCCGTTCGATGTCTGGAGTGGCATAGGGGCCACCCATGACTTAGCCCAAAGGGGAGTTGGTCGGAGTGGCCGGGAGAGTGTCATGGCAATAGACTGGTTCTGTCGGAACGCCATTGGTCCACCTGAATGGGAGTACGAGACCATGGGTTCTGTGATGTGGGTACAGTGTGCTAACCTCTGCAGAGTGTGTATAGTCTATCGATAGCCGTGTCCTCGATCATGGACACAAGTTCGTAATAGATCACACCGTGGATCAATAGAAATGTTAATCTTGCACACTAAATGTATACTCGTGGCACTTGTTTTGTTGGTGAAGTTGTTGAGACCATCGAGATAGTTTCGTTTGTGATCCGGAGGTGATCACCTTGGTATGATCATGTTCGTGGTTACAAGGTAACCGAGATGTTAAGCGGGTCTGAAAGGCCTGTTAGGAGCACTTTCACTTCATGAGTAGCATGCTAGTTCTTGCATTTAACCTGCTTAAATATCATGTTGTTGTTTGCCATTGTTACTTTATTTGTGTGAGCTCGCGAGTACATTCAACGTACTCATCTGGCAATGTCATGCCAGTTTCAGGAGAAGTCATACCAGAGTTGGAGTTGCATCGTTGAATCGCAGTCTAGACCGTGTCGACATCGGTGTCCCTGTGAGTGGAGTCCTTCTAGGTCGTCTTTCCGCTGCCGCGTAGCTTCGTCGTGATGCCGAGGCCCTTGTTCATGTTCACTAAATAATGTACATATGTTCAGCAGCACTGTGTGTGCCGCTTGGCCTCGCTACTTAATGTAATATCGACTCTATGCTTTAATAAAGCGGCTGTCTTTCTGTACCAAGTTGTTGTGTGTTGCCAGAAGACTTGATGTCTTAACTGGCAATGCAAGGTAAACCGGTCGTTCTGAGCCGGAGTGCCACATGTGTTCTATGTGCATGTGCCTTGCATGTGTTCTCAAGTCACGCTATTCCCCTGAATAGCCATATGGGTTTGCTCCGCTCCCTTATGCCTTCATCGTTTGGGGTGAGAAATTCAACCGGGTAAGCCAAGATTTTCCACTTTCTTTGTACTGATGTGTTGTCTACTTGAGTTTTGGGTTGCCGTTTCGGGTCTCTGATTCCATTGGCTAGGGTCGTTGCCTGTTCGATCCGTTGGGTAAAAGCACTTACTCACGCTAGGCAGTGTTGTGCCGTGCGTGAGTGTTGTGCCGTGCGTGAGTGGTTCATGTAGGCAGGGGTCATATCCCCTACAAGTTTAGGGCCTCTTTGATTCGTAGGATTTTAAAAACGTAGGAATAGGAAAAGTATAGGATTGGAGTGGCATGCCCACTTGAATCCCATAGGATTAGCAATGAATGTTTGATGGCACAGAAAAAATAAAAGAATTGTAAAAAGAGGTTGGAGTGGATGTTAGATTTTCTATAAAATGTAGCACAAAAGATTCCATGGGAAAAAATCCTATGGAATTCAATACTATGAATCAAAGGACCAACATAGAAAAAAATTCTAAGGATTTCAATCCTCCAGTAATCCTATAAAATTCCTTTGAATCAAACGAGCCCTTATGCTCCGCTATCTAGCCGAGCTCTCAGGCCATCGCCAGCCTCACTTTGGCTGACGTGTGGGACCTCTCGTGGGTGTGTCCTGCATGGGAAGAAAATTCGGAATTCTACCCTGCTTACCTGACGTGAGATGATGGACACCTGTCTTGCATACCTGCTCTAGGCGCTAGCGCTCAGACCATTTCTGCTAGGGACCGCATCAGTGTGCCGCGCCATCTGGTACAGCAAGCGGAGGACGGCGCCATTGCCGAGCGAGCAGCCTGACCACTGGCACCCACGTGCCCACCACCTTAGGTTGGTCATTGTGAAGAATAATTTAGATTAGTAACTTGCATATGTTATTAGTGCCTTTTTACATGAGCATGTATGGACAACTTGGCATAGTGCCTTTTTACATCAGCATGTATGGACAACCTGGCATCGCATGCATAAGCAACATGTGCGGCACATAAGAACTGTATATAAGAAACCAATATCCAACATGAACAATCGTTCAGGCTACACAATCGCGCGTTCCGCGACTCTAGGACTCGTCCACTACGGCATCAAATTAAGCAATTAGATTGAATAAGCTCCAACGATCAGCAGTATATACACTAAAGAAGGTAATATTCAACAACAACATTTCTTCAAGCAAAGACATCACACAAAATTGCAGACCCATTAACAACTTGAAACGATCATATTTTCCAACCTGATAAGTGTTTTTAGTAGACATCTTTCTGGGGGCTGTCTCCACACCTTTTCCATCCGCCATCTTGCCTTTGACAAAGAACCGCGCGCAATGAAGAGATAGACAAAGGGCGGTGAGCGAGAAGAAAACACAGGCCATAGCCATGTAGGAAACAAAAAACCGCAGTTGGCGCGACGACCAAATAGACCACAAAACACAAACCCGAGCTGGCACCAAAAGCTAATGGGCCATTGGACGCCGCTGACGGCAAACAAAGCACCTACAAAGAGAAACATAGATTAAAATCACGGGCGAAGGGAAATTGTGGAAGGAAAATTTGCCGGGATAGTTAACAAAGAGACGGCACGATCTCCTGTGATTCTGGGAAGGAAGCAAATTGCGAGGCAGATTTCACGCTGAGATAGTGCCGCGATAGCGGTCTTTCTGCCGCGATTTTAAACTATGCTGAGAAAGCTCGAAGAATCCCCTACAAAGCAAAGTAAGTGGAAGGCCGGTGTCCAGTGTGCGACATAAGAAAACAGATATCTAGGAAAGCGCAACCACATTAAGGAAAGGACCGAGACACCCACAAAGCACCCCGACTCACACAAAGCCAAGCATCGTCCCCAGGAATCGCCTCATAGGTTAGCCTCGGCGGCCTGGGTCTCTTACTCGCGCCGCCAGTGGGCTCACACGAACGAAACAGCCAAACACGTAGTGAATGACGATGCACCCGCGCGTGCCCGTGTTGGGCGAATGAAATAGCCCGTCACAAAGTGAACGATGTTGTGCCTCTGCATACCCGGGTTGGCTAACGAAACAGCCCAAGATGAAGCAAACGATGTTGCGAACGCGCACACGCTTGTTGGAACCGTGGCCTTGCCGAACCCTAGCTAGTCCTCTCTCTTTCTCTGCACCTCTCTCTCTCTCTCTCTGAACTAGATCACCAGAGGAAGAAGAAGGGATGGAAGGAGTGGACACAGGAGTTTTCCCGAGCACTCGAACGCCAATTTTTTTTTGCCCCGGCGCACGTACGCCGCTGGCCGCACGAACGGCCGCTGGTATTTCCTTCCTGAGCACGAACTCAGCACCAGCACACTCATGGCCACGGACCCGGCGCGCCCTGGCTCGCGCCCGATACGTCCTGTGGTGGCTTATGCCCAACACTCACCCCCCTAAGCCACGAACTCAGAGGAGACCGACGTCCTCGACGCCGCCGTCCGCCAGCAACGCGCGCTCCGCCGCGCCGTCGACGTCGTCGTCGTTGTAGCCGCCACCGCCCAGACGTCGCTGCCACGCTTGCCACCGTGCCACCATGCCCTTCGCGCGCACTCCCCATGGCCCCGCGCTCCCGGCCCGCGCTCCCGCCGCGCACGTACGCGATCTGCGCAACCAGGTCCAGCGCCTTGACGCGTCCACACGCGGTCAGACGCGCCGACGCGCGTCCGGCGCGCACCCATAACACGCACCGGTCGCGCCCGGCTCGCCGCCGCGCTTATTGCCCTTGCACCTCTGCGCCGTCAACCGCAGCGCAGCGCCTCCACGGTCGTCGCGCCGAGCCGCCGCAGTCTCTGCGCCACCACGCAGGTCCTCCGCGGCATCCTCGTCTCCGCGATCGCTGCTGCCCGTTGCGCGCACGGCATCACCGTGCATGACCGCGCATCGCAGCCGATGCGCCCATGTCCGCCGCGCTCACCGCGGATGCCGTGGCCGCAGCCTCCATCTCCGCCGCGCTCGCCGTGCGCGCCGCACGCCACGGCCGCCCCTCGAATCTGTGGCTCTGTATACCAATTGTTGGAACCGTGGCCTTGCCGAACCCTAGCTAGTCCTCTCTCTTTCTCTGCACCTCTCTCTCTCTGAACTAGATCACCAGAGGAAGAAGAAGGGATGGAAGGAGTGGACACAGGAGTTTTCCCGGGCGCTCGAACGCCAAAATTTGTTTGCCCCGGCGCACGTACGCCGCTGGCCGCACGAACGGCCGCTGGTATTTCCTTCGTGAGCACGAACTCAGCACCAGCACACTCATGGCCACGGACCCGGCGCGCCCTGGCTCGCGCCCGATACGTCCTGTGGTGGCTTATGCCCAACAACGCTGCTCGCGTGAGCGAAACAGCCTGGCAGGGGCTAACGACGCTGGCAGGCGGACCCAGTGGCACCCGACGTGCGCGGGGCAGCACGAGATGGTGCATGTGAGCTTGAGGCAAAGCCGTGCGGAGGTGGCCCAGTCGCGCCCGTGGCCCTTGCTTCATGGAACTCCGAGGAAAACTGGCCAGGTGTGGGGTGCCTACTGTGATCGATGGGTCGAGGGCCCGCTAAGGAGGCATCGACGAGAGACCCGGGTGCAACAAAGAGCGCGGAGGGCACTCTCGCAGGCCGAAGTCCCTAGGAGGCAGATACTCTAGCTTCTTTTATTGGTGTAGTGTACATCCATCATCCATATATATTGGATTTAGCCTCGGCTTCTATCCCATGGCAAGACAGAGCTGTAGTACAGACTTTCTCACATCGATTACTAGTATTTACATTTTCGTCACGATAATAAGAGGGTGAGGAGTGTGATGCGGACATTGAGTGACTTGGAATGAGAAGCATCATTAATTTAAGGGCACGCTCAGGAGGATGATCAAGCTCTACCTTATCATGAGCACGGAGCACCGGCAATGATTGTGTAACCTGCATGCATTATAGGCTCAGATGGAGGAGACTGCGCCGATTGGCATACCGGAGCAGTAGATCGCTCCTTCGGCCTCCATTGATCTGAACGAGGAATATCTGCACAAGAGCAGTCAGACCAACACAGAACTTCGGTGGCAGTGTTATTTATGAAATGGCCACCAAAAGTTAAGTCTATAATCAAACTCACCTATCTAAAATTGCTATAGACATCACCATTGCATGTATAACTGTACATGGCAACACGCAAAGACCTAGACTAGCAAAACTTACGCACTTAGACAAAATTATTGCTAACAATCTCCTTCTAATCTTGACTTGTCATCTCCTTGTGCTTTCTCTGATCTTGACTCGTTGAAGATTCGCAACTCGTTGATCAAAACTCCGACGCATGATCCAGACTACCAGCCCACGCGGTTGCATCTACGCGTGCACATGCATGACTGGATGCACCATCAGTCTTCACGTCGTACAAGTTAAATGGTCACTCTCCCACTACACGGTAAGTTTGATATTCTCGCCAAGACACGCAGATGTCCGCCTTGCCATCTTGACTTCGCACCCTTTTAAAAACTGCAACGATCTCTCATAGAGACGAGCACTTGGACACGACGACAACTCACAAACATGACGCTCACCAAACATGCGGATTCGCACGATTCCGTAAATCATCCGACCCCCTCTCTGCCTCCGACGATGATCATGACAATTTTTTGGCACCGCACCTCTGCACCACCGATCACGTCAACAATCTTTGGTATTAGCTATCAGTTCATAGCATTTATCCGCACCTTGGTGACAAGTCATTTATCATGTAGGCTAGCTATGAGTTCATAGCATTTATCAGTATGTAGTCACCAGATCATGAACAAATGAAACGAAGCCGTGTGTGTTGCTTCCCACTTATTTCGACCATATCAGTTAGTTTAGTAGTACCGTCATTAATCAGCCGAGTAAGTCAACCACAGATGGCAGCGGAACATTTCAAAATTACTTGCAACTTGCAACACAATTTAGTCCAAATTGCTAACAAAAATTCTCCTCTATTTTGTACTGAAATGAATACAAAAAAAGCAATATTTTTGCCATTGCAAATTTCTCAGATCAATAATCGGTCAGGAGCAGCAATATAACTGTAATAATTAGTGAAGAAACAAAAAAAAAACATATGCTTCATGTCTGCTCAAATGGAATCAGACGGGTTAGCCAGATGGCAAGGTCTTGGCGTACTCCTCCACTGCCTCCTCATCACCGTGGTCACCAAGCTGCAGCACCAAGTCGAGTACGAGCGAGACCCACTTGAGCATGAAGATGGAGGCGCCTAGGCCGCCGACGAGCTTGCGGGTGGTCATCCAGCTGTCCTCCTTCCAGACATAAGAACACAGCTCGGCGAGGAAGCGGACACCGCCGCAGCGCCCTGGAAGATGGCGGTGAGGACGGCGCCAGTAGTGTGCGTGTTATGCTAGGCTCCTTTTTGTTCTTTTTTTCCTCTTGTAAGTTGCTGTCCGATGTAATTCCTGGACGGTTGATGGCTTTGTTAATTCAAAGCCGGGCTCTCTCTCGAGCCTTCGTTCTATAAAAAAAGGAGCCCGAGCAGCCGCCGGCGACGAAGACGGCGGTGAGCGCGTGGGAAAAGATGAGGAGCAGGCCGCATGGGGACGGGACAAGGCAGAGCGAGAGCGTGAGGAAGACGCAACCTGACGTTGCGCCCAGTAGCAAGCAATTGCAGAGCTGAAACGCCCTGTGCCTCCACATGCCCGCCAGGCATTGTCGCTGAAGACACCACAAGCTAGTTTCTTCTTCTTTTTTTTTAGAGAAAAGGCCAGAGCCCGACTTTATAAATAAAGCCACATGGCAGCGTCACAAATCCCCAAGTAACACACAAACACGAAGCCACACGAATAAATTAAAGAAAGGACCCAAGGTACTCAGGATGCAGGCAACTGCCGAACACGGCACGCAGGCCGGGGATAAGTGTAATGTAGAACCCGCAACCTACAGCTCCAGAATTAAACTCCATGGCTCGCCCCATAGATCAGAGAAGCCGAAGCCCGAATTTTGGCGATGAGCAGGTCCAGGGCGTCCCGATCTGGCTCCTTAGTCAATGATCTCCACTGCTGCAGGAATATGCATGATTTAAAAAGAACATCAGCAGGCTTAGATGGGAATGTAAGCTCAATAGTAAATTTGTTTCTAATGGTCCATAGAGCCCAACATAAGGACCCCAATCCAACCCAGAATATCCTCTTGGTAACCCCTACCAAAGATTTGGCTAGGGATCTAACATCAGAAAAAGAGGAGGGATTCCAGGAAACCCGAAACCAAGATCGGACACAGGACCAAACTAGTTTGGCAAGAACACAATCGAAGAAGATGTGATTAGAATTTTCCAAAGCCCCACACAAACTACAGAATTTCGAGCCCGGCCCGTGTCGTTTTTTGATCTGATCAGCAGAAGGTAGGCGACCACGGAAAGCTTGCCAAAGGAACACCTTAATCTTAGGAGGGATCTTGGATTTCCAGACCCAAGAAAATCTAGCCGAAGAAGTCCCACCAATGAGTCTAGAGTACAGCGATTTTACCAAAAATTTACCAGAGGCCGCATGTGGCCAAACCACAGAGTCGGCCGCCTCCGAGAGCACAGGGAAGAGAGCAGAAAGGTTTTGCCATTCTTCCAACTCTTCAGGAGACAGGGCCCGACGGAAAGCTAAATCCCAATTATTAGCAGCCACCTCCGCGATGGAGATCTGCGGGTTGGGGCAGTAAGAGAACAAAACCGGAAAGCTAACAGCCAAGGGGGCATCCCCAGACCACCAATCTAACCAAAAACGAACAGCAGAGCCATTATCCACACAAAATTTGACATGTTCCAAAAAAATCGGCCTAACTTTCACAAGGGCTTTCCAAAACTGCGAACCACGCCGAGCAGGGGCAAACATGGGATTAGAATTAGGAAAATATTTAGCCTTAAGGATCGTAAACCAAATCGCATCGGCCCCCACCGTCATAATTTTCCACCACCACTTAATGAGCAGGCAAATATTCATCACACGAGTGTTAATGATGCCTAACCCCCCAAGGTTTTTAGGCTTGCACATGAGTTGCCATTTCACCAACCTATACTTTCTCTTGTTATCCGCAGAGTTCCAATAGAAGCCACTCCTATGTTTGTCGAAGCCATCATGCACACCATTCGTGAGACGATAAAAGCCCATCAGGAACATCGGAAGAGAGGATAAGCACAAATTGATTAGAGCCACTTTGCCAGTGTTGGTATTATACCTACCCCTCCAAGGAAGCACCCTATTCCCCACTTTAGCAACCACTGGAGCGAAGTCTTTAGCATGAAGCGGACCAGGGGAGATAGGGAGACCTAGATATTTGAAAGGGAAAGAACCTAAGGAACAATTTAGGAGCCTGGCCACCCGTAAGGCCTCCGCCCGGTCGACCCCAGTCACCAAGACCTCACTCTTGGCGAAGTTGATCTTAAGCCCCGAAACAGCTTCAAAGCACAGCAGAATGAATTTCAGATTGGCAATACAGGCAATGTCCAGCTCCACCAGGATGATTGTGTCATCCGCATACTGCAGATGAGAGACCCCTTCCGGAAGTAGGTGAGAAACCACAGGAGTGATGTGACCACATCTGGCCGCTTTGGAGAGCATACAAGAGAAGGCGTCAGCCACGAAATTGAACAGAACAGGGGAGGCCGGATCCCCTTGGCGAAGGCCCCTCCCATTAGCAAAGAAGTTACTAATAACACCATTGACAGCAACGGCAGTGTGGCCACCCGAAACCAACTGCATGATGCGGTGAACGTAAGCGCCGTCGAACCCTTTGGCAAGAAGAATCTGCCTGAGAAAAGGCCAGCTGACAGAGTCGTACGCTTTTCAAAGTCTAGTTTGAGGATAATAGCATTGGATTTCCGAACGCGAAGATCATGGACAATTTCATGGAGGGAGAGGATACCATCCAAAATAAAGCGCCCTTTTATGAAAGCAGATTGGAAGGGACTAATAACTCTGTGAGCTACCGGAGACAGCCGATTCGCAAAGCCTTTGGAGGGAAACTTGGCAAAGTTGTTAATCAAGGCAATAGGCCGGAAATGGGAGATGACATCAGCTCCCTTAACCTTAGGGATCAGGGATATAACAGCATAGTTCAGGCGAGCGATGTCGACAGTACCAAGACAAAAACCCTGAATAACACTACACACCAGCTGTTTCAACTGTGGCCAAAATTTCCGAAAAAAGGGGATGGAGAAGCCATCAGGCCCGGAAGCGGCATTAGGATTGGCAGAGTTGACCACGTCCCAGATTTCCTCATCGGAGAGCGGAATCATTAGAGCAGCATTCTCCTCAGGCGAAATTTTAAGACCCGAACTCCAGAGGTGGGGGGAAATGGACAAGCCCGATGGAGGTTTAGCCCGTAGCAAAGAAGAAAAGAAGTCCACTACATGGGCCAGAATCACAGACTGATCTGAAGTGCGCATGCCATTAACCAACAGGCTGTTAATTTCGCAACGCCTACGTCTACCGTTAGCGATCGCAAAGAAATAAGTAGTAGGTGCATCCCCTTTGAGAGTCCAGTTAAGAGTGCCCCTCTGGCGCCAGTAAACCTCAGCCTGGTAGTGCAACTGCACGAGCAGCTTCCAGATTATATCGAACCGCCCAACCATCCTCAGATAAACCAATAGAGTCAGCAGTACGGTCCATCTCCAGGATCTGATTTTCAAGAAAGGCTTTGGTGCGGCTATCCTCTGCCGCACGATTACGCGACCAGCCTCTAAGAAATTTACGTAACGCATAGGCACAGGACTGCCAATCGTCCAGAGGACCAAAAGAACGGGAAGGGTGGGAGAGGTAATGGGAGATCTTAGCCGCGACCATGTCAACAAATCCCTCCACCGAGAGCCAGGAGGCATCAAATTGAAATCTAGCCGGAGGTCTGTTGCGAACAGAACCGTCATCAAGAATCAAGGGGGTATGATCTGACCCTACAATACATTTAGCGAAGAGAGAGGACCTCGGGAATAAGGAATCCCACCTGGGACAGAGGAAGACGCGGTCGAGCACTGATCTGATCGGATTCACCTGATGATTAGACCAAGTAAAGCGGGCTCCCCCCCGAGGGAGCTCCCGAATAGCATTGGCACTAATAAAGTCGTTAAAGGCATTGGCTAGTGACCAGGAAAAATTATCATTATTCTTGTCAAGAGGGGAACTCAAGAGGTTAAAATCTCCCCCAATAACCATCGGGAGAGTGCAGGACTCAATCTTGTTCGAAAGCTCGTCAAGGAAAAGGTGTGAGAAGGAATGATCCGCGGGTCCATAGACGACTATAAATTCACAGAGGGTATTCATAGATCTGTGCGAGAGAACAACACTAGCCCAATAAAACCCATGATCATAGGCAACAAAGTCGAAAGTATCCTTGTTGGAACCAATCAGAATCCCACCTGAGTGGCCCGAAGCCGGTAAACATTGCCAATGGAATCTATCCATACCCACAATAGCAGAGAGCTCACTGGGAGAAAAGGAATCCTTAAACGTTTCAACCAAACCCACAAAATCAATAGAATTAGAACAGACCAGATCTTTCAGAAGGTCACGGCGCCCCCTAGCACCGAACCCCCTAATATTCCAGAATAAGGCCCTCATTTAAACGAAAGGTTCTTGATACGGAGGCTCGACCTGCTAGGGGCCACGCAGGGTTTGGAACGCTTATTAGTGCCCTTCTTAGCGGGGCAGGAAGGGGGCCGGCCACTACCAGCACCCGAACACTCCCCCAAAGCACAACCAACCTCCGCAACCCGCGGGGCAACCGCCTCTTTAGCTTTCGCAATGGCAGCTTGTGCCAGTTCATTAGCCCGAATAATCGCAAGAATAGAACTGGGAGAAGCGACAGAGGAATCAACCACCAAGCCCACGTCCGACATAATATTTAAAAGGTGATCATCAGGCATCGACTGTAAGACCACCCGAACCGGAGAAACAACGACAGAAGGGGACGAGGAGGTACCTGGGGGAGGGAGGTCCTTCGCCGCGGCCCGCTTCTCCGCTCGTTCCAGAATGGAGCCACCAGCCTGAGACACCCGCCTACCTTTGCGGGCCGTGGACACCGGGGAGCGGATCGATGGCGACCGCGCCGCAGGAGAGCCAGCATGGGGGCCCGAGCGAGACATGGAGCCCAGGTCTTGATCAAGGCGCCGACAGATCCCCGTCATGGATTGCTTGGAGCCCGAGGGGGTCCGGCTCTTAGCCGAGTACTTACGGACAGAGGATTTCTTCTTCGAGGGGTGCTGAGATTCCACCATGTCACAAGCAGGAGAACCAGGGAGATCTTCGATACCCAAACGGGTGGGAGAGGTGGGGCGGGGCGGGATGTTGGAACAAGCCGCAGACACAGGAGTGGCCGAACAAGGCGGGGCCTTAGGCAGATCAGCAGCAGCAGAAGGAGCCATCTGGGCAGCAGGGGGAATCACCGCCTCACCACGGGGAGCATCACCAACAGGCGCTTGAGAGTGGAACAACTCCCGTTCGGAATCTGCCAGCCCATCCCATTCAGATTGAGTGAAGCGGAGATTGGACCCAAAACTCTGGTTAGGGCCACCAAAGGAACCATCCCCTTCCTTGTCATGTTTGTCCGAGGGATTAGCAGAAGGAGGGGGGGAGGTGGAGCTTGGAAAGCCGCCGCCGCCCCCTCCACCCGCACCCGCAGCCTGATACCATTGGGAGAAGGGTAAACGTCAATGAGGCCATGAACCCGCTCCGGATCAACACACCACACCTTCATCCGAGCGGGGCCGACCTTGTTCAGAGACTCCTCATCCACCACAATAGGTTTCCAAATTAAAACCCCAAATGACATGAGGAAAGCAGACGAACGCAGACTCGCAGGAAGATCATCAATCAACACCCAGACTTGAGACAGAGGACCAACTGCAGTGCCATTGGATGCGGCCGCTTTGACCGAAACCACCAGTTGGTTAAGAGGTAAGGTGAAACTTGTGCAAGAGGCAATCATACGCAGGCAATCTTTGGATGGGAACACCACAGAGAAGTCGAAATCAGACAGCTGAACCACTTGCCAGTCCCAACCAGCCACATCCCAAATGCGAAGCCCTTCCAACAGAGTTTGGGGGGAGATCTTCTGGTCTTTGACAGAGACAATAGCAGCATTAGACAGCGAAGGGGCCACCTCACGAACAGGCAGATCACCATCGAAGGCGAAGAAGGAGCACCCAGGGAGGCCCAGACCAAACTGGATGACCGCAGGGGGTTTCTGCCGATCCATGCAGTTAACCGTGAGGTGGCCATCAGAGCGGCAGATCAAGCAAAACGGGGGGTTGGAGCAGCGAGACTGAAAGTGGCCCGTCTTGTGACAGGCAAAGCTGGTGAGAGCCGAGGGGTTGCTGTGGGAGGAGGGGGAGGGGCGGGGTTGCTGTTGCGACGGAGGGGGAGGAAGGATCCCATCACCAGACGCCGGCCCGGGAGGCCGGCGTGCCGGCCCCGCGAAGGATCGAGGCGGCGGACGGAAACCAGATCCAGAGCCACGAGGAGGAGGGGGGGCAGGGGCCGAGGCGGGGCCAACGGGCCACGCCCCACACACGAAGCCGGAATGGAAGCCGAAGACGAGGACACCCCACCGCCGGAGGCCACCGCCGCCTCCCACGGATCCAACACCGGGGGAGGAGAAGGACCGGACCCAGAGCCTTGCAGGCCAGATCCAGTCACTCCCTCCTTCCCCAGATGCTGCACCCGCTCCGAACCCGAAGCCCAAACCTCGCAGGCGCGAGCCGCCTGCTCGCGCGCCGCATGCTCCGACTCCAGCTTGGAACGGAGCGAGGCCTCAAGCTCCAGATCCACCGCGGAGGCGGGGGAGTCCTCACGGCCCCGCTTGCTCCCAGAGAGCGCCTCGCAAGACGAGCCCCGAGACTTGTCCATGGAGATCACCGCAGCAAAAGGGAGAAGGAGGGGTGGAGGAGGAGGGGATCTAATGAAGCGCCGGATGGGAAGACGGTAGCGGCGCAGATCAGCGGCGGAAGCAGGAAACCCTAGCAGGGGAGGGATCGAGCCGCGAGGGATCCATATATACCCCGAGCGAGCCGTGCCCCCCTCGGAGATGGATGGGGAGCTGATGACCGAGCGGGGGGCCCAACTGGGCCGAAAGAAAGGAGCGGGGGGAAATCAGTTACCGAAGAGAGGGAGGGGGGAGGTGGAGGCCCACTAGCCAGCACCGCCCCGAAAGGCCCATCAGGCCCACACAGGGAGGAGGCCCGCGAGCCCACGGCCACGCCCAGGAGATCTGGATCTAGGTTACACGGGGCGACCACCAGCCCAACCGCCGACGCCGCCGGCGAGGGAGCCCCCGCCGCCGGAGACGAGGAAGGAGAATGAGAGCCTCCAGGGCGCAGGGGAGCGCGACCCAGAACACCAGGGCCAGGGGACACAGAGAGGAACTTACCAGCCCGACGCCGGCGCCGCGAGATCCGGAACCAGCCGTCGCCCGCCGGAGACACCCCCATCGGCCGGCCCCGGCCCCCAGGAGCAAACTTACGAGGCCGAGGGCCGACGCCGGCGGCCCCCACCAACCCAGGGCAGGGAACCGCACCATCGTGGAAGGAAGCCTGAGAACAGGAGTCCTCCTCATCCGACGACAGCGCCCAAAAACGCGAACCAAGAGCCGGCAGCGTCGAGAAGGAGGGGGATAGAACCTCCCACGGGGAGGCGGGAGAGGATGGGGGAGGGAGGGCTGCCGGAGGCGGTGGTGAGGACGGCCGGACGCCGGCCGCCGGGGAAGGGCGGGGAGCAGGTCCGCCACGGTGGGGAGAGGAAGGGGAGGAGGAGGAGAGGAGGGGGAGGGAAGGAGGAGGAGCCATCAGAGTTGAGGTAAGAAACTCAGTATACCCTCTTTTGGTACTCGGCAAAGCCTTCGCCCGGTTCAGCAACATCTGGTTTGATTACTCCCATCTTCCCAAGTAATTGAAGCAAGGAACTGTGAGAGGCAAGAAGATAGTGGTGAGGTGACTCGAGAGTGTTGGATAAAGCAGTCAGTGAGCGAGCAAGATTTATATAGCCAAACGATCTACTCTTAGCATATTCGTCGTTGACCTCCTCCTTGTTGCCATCTCACCAAGCCAAAGAGCGAAGACGAGTGCCAACCTCACGCGTAATCGTATGAATGCTAGAACCCCATCAATTTTGCATTGTAACTGATATTTTTTATATGGAGGTAGAAATGTCGATGACTGTTGATATTGCTCTTACATTACACAGAATAAATAACTGATTTTATGGTTGGTGAAGCATTGGAGTCCTAGTTATTACTCACATGTACATCGGGCAAAGATATATATTGGAGTTAGCCTCGGCCACTATTCCATAGCAAAACAAAGTTGTAGTGCAAACTTCCTCACTTCTATTAGCTAGTTTTTACTCTTTTTAGCTGTACCGAAATAGTTGTAGTTGGAGTAGCAGAAGTTCAGCTACTCCAGCGTAAACTATTTCGGTACAGAGGGAGTAGTTTTTACTCTTTTTAGCCATGATAATAATAGAGGAGGTAGAGTGTGATGACGAGATTGAGAGACACCTAACGTTTGTTAGTTGCCTTTGGGAATGAGATGCAACGAGAAATTAATTGTATGCTCATGTGAGGCTTAATGTGTTCTTGGTGGAAGTTTGACACAAGAAGAAGCAACGACAATGTGATCTTCATGCACTCCAACTACACGCTGAGACAAGGAGACTCATGGCCTGTTGAAATGGCACTCAGCGGAGCTGCTAGCCTCTCCGTTCTTCTGTGGCGTGATTGAATATCTGCAGAAGGGAGCAAGCAGCCACACGAAGAACATCCTTGTCGTTGCTACGACACACCATAGCAGTAATCACAAGACCATGATGATCTCAAACAGATTGGAGTTCGTGTGTGTTGCTTCTGGCTGGATTCGACCAGGCTGATCGGCTAGCTAAGTAGTCCCCGCCTTGGAAAAATCTATCAACTACCTTCAGTGGATCATGCGCGAAGAGGAGCAACTGAGCAAGTCAACCCCGGAGGCAGGACCTGTAGGCATATGTAGCAGCGGGGCATTTCCAAATTATGAACAAAAGTTTCTACTCCATTTTGTACTGAAATATGTTTGTCGTTGCATATTTCCGAGTTGAAGAATCGAGTAGGAGGAGCAATGTAACTGCAAAGATTAATTAAGAATCTCCGCAAGAAAAATAATTAATAAGGAACATAAAAGCACTTGCTTCATGTCTGGTCGCCGTTGACCCATCTCTCCCTGCTCTGACAAAAAGTTCAACCTGAATCAGACGTGGTAGCCAGCAGATGGCTAGCTCATCGCGTACTCGTCTGCTGCCTTCCCAGCACCGTAATCACCGAGCCGGAGCAGGAATGTGAGGGCGAGCCAAACCCGATCACTCTAGCATGAAGATAGCAGCCCTCAGAGATTTGCTTTTCGGCCGAATTTCGGACATCTTGGCCTGGGGCAAAAAAGTCTTGTTCGGCGAAATAATTCGGCCCAGTCAAAATTTTCATCAAATTTTGGCCAAATTTCTGTCAAATTTCAAAATTTTGTTTTGCTATTTCGTCCGAGATTTGGACAACCTTTTTGAAATGACCAAATTTCGCCAATCTAAACCTGGGGCAAAAAAAATCCATAACCGAAAATCAAAACTTTTGGCGGCGCCTAGGCCGCCGATGGAGCCAGGGGACAGCCATGCTGTCCTTCTCCCAGACGTTGGACCACAACTCTGTGATGAAATCGACCGGTCCTTCTTTGGGACATTGGTCCGCAGCTTGGTGAGGACTTCGCCGTTCGGGTGAACGCGAGCAGCACCGTGCCGAGCTAGATGATGGCGGTGAGGACAATGCCGGTTGTGTGCACGTTGCTCTGGGCTCTAGCACTGACGACAGGGGTGGCGAACGAGCCTTAGCAGACGAGGAGCAGGCCGCGCAGGGACGGGATGAAGGTAGAGCGAAAGCGTGACGAAGATCTAGTCTATCCCGTGCCTAACAACAAGTAGTTGCAGAGCTGGAATGCCCTGTGTGCCGCCACTTGCCAGCCCTCTATTGTTGCTGCTGAGTGCCGATACGACTGCTGAGTGCCCACACGACACAAAGCTAGTTTATTCTTGATCACTCTGAACCAGCAAACGGAACTAAGGAGGCCGCTGTGGTTGGTTTTTAATTGACGGCTATCTAGTGGCAAAAACAAAGAAGGCCGCTGTGGTTGGGACTGCCTAATTATTACAAAACCTAAAAAGAATTGACATCATCATATCACATCTGTTCCAATTTGCAACACTTGCAAGTCCGCGTCCGAGACAGAAATTTTCGTGATCTCCTTAATATGGTATTGACGTTTCCTGCCTGCATTCTATACAGAAGCTTGAAAAACCAAAGACCATATGCCCAAAGGACATTGTCTCATTTCTACAGTTTCAGTCTATTGTACTGTCCTAGTTTCTGCTACCCTTGCCCAGATTTCAGCTGGACAGTCCTGCATTTGAATTGGGTGACACATTGACCATACATACACGCACTCTCACTCATCGAGAAAAGTGAGTGCCAACCTCACACGTAATCGTGCGACTGCTAGAACCCCTTTAGTTTTGCGCTGTAACCGTTATTTTTTATATGGAGGGTGCAGTGTTGATGACTGCTGCAATGAATCTTACTTTACCCACAAAACAGGTAACTACCCTATTGTTGGTGAAGCATTGGGGCCCACGTTATTGTTCGCATGTACATTCGGCATCCATATATACTGGAGTTAGTATCGGCTTCTATCTCATAGCAAGAAAGAGTTGTAAGTACAAACATCCTCGTATCTGTTAGCTAGTTTTTATCCACGATAATAATGGATGGGGAAGAGCGCCATGAGGACAATGAGATACACCTAATGTCGGTCAAATCTCTTTTGAATTGGCAAGCACCACGAGTTTAATTCTCCGCTCACGATAGGGAAACGGTTCTTGCGATGGCTTTGGCTTAAGCACAAGTAACGACGATGTGACCTGCATGCACCGCTGCCTGAGAAAGTGGAGACTCATCGCTCATTCAACTGGCTCACTGATAAAGTGGACACTCATCTCATCGCCCATTGAACGGGAGCATCGCATGGCTTCTCCGTGCTTGTCTGGCGTGATTCCATATTTCCACATAACTTCCTTATGAGTGTTATATGTTACACACCAAAGCCGTAACCATCGGATGATGAAGAAATAAAACAGATTAGGCACGTCGTCCATGAAAATCAAGTTCATGCGTGTTGCTTTCGGCCAGATTCAATCAAAGCTGGTCGGTTAGCTAATTATAATTAGAAGGTTGGACTGTCCGGAAATACTACCCCGCTTGACATGAGCATATAGGAACCGTAGCAGCTGTGTCAGCATGCGTCGACATTGACGGCCGGGGACAAACGGGTGACAATGTGGGCTAAAACGCTGTTCCATTTTGCACCCATTCTATTAAATTAAATGAATACAAAAATCAAAGCAATCTGTTTGCCATTGCATATTTCTCAGTTCAACATTGTAAGGGTAACATTTAATTAAGAAACATAAAAAGGTATATGACTCATGTCTGCTACTGCAGGCTGATCCATCTCTCCGGGCACTGACCGTAAAAAAATCGCCAGGCTCTGACCAAAAGTTCAGCCAGAATTTATAGAGATACTAAGCTCCCTCAAATTGAAGCGCTCTGGTGCTTCGAGGGTTGTGGGGGTCACTAAGGCCCCACGCATAAGCGTGTTGTTTAATTTTATTTCTTCTTCTCTTTCTTTTCATGTTTTAATTCATGACCACTTATCAAAATTTATGTACTTTAAAAATATATAAACATATTTTAAAATTCTTGAAATTCATTAATATTGATTAAATTTGCCTCAAATTGAAGCGCTCTCTTGTTTCGAGGGTTGTGGGGCTAGGGCCCCATGCGTAAGTGTCTGTTGTTTAGTTTTATTGGTTCTTTTCTTATGTTTTAATTCGTGAGCACTTACTAAAATTTGTGTACTTTAAAAAATAAAAAACATATTAAAAAATTCTTCAAATTCGTTAATATTGATTAAATTTTTGGATATTTTTAAAGTTCACGGTCATTTAAATATTGTGAACAGTTTTTAAATTTCAATTTATTTTTTATTTTGTGAACATATTTTATATTCATGAATGTTTCTAAAATTCATGGCTATTTTAAAGTTCTTAAACACCATTTAATTTAACTAACCTTTTCAAAAAAAAGGTGAGTTTTTCTGAGCTGGCAATGGGGTGAGCAAAAAAAAACAAGCAAGAGGAGCATGGAGCTAAGCCAAGCAAGCAAGAGTTTCGTGTGCTGACCCATGTGAGCGTCACATTAGGAATTCCATGGGTTTAGCATGAAATAAGAACTCCCAGAGGCTCAAACAATCACCACGGACTGACAACAAGGCCAAATGTGCAAGGACTTCGCAACCACACATCAAATAGCTCCTCTCTTCTTTTGAAAAAAAATACTTCAACAGCCACCCAACACGATATACGAACAAAAAACACCTTCAATAAAAAATAAACATAAAAGTCAACACAAATAAAATCAAATCAAAGCAATTGATTACAATAATCTATAGATATAAAAAGTTGAATTCACGAGTGAAAAACGGCGCGGCGAAGCGCGCGTTAGCCTCAAGTTTGATGTGATAGCCAAACGACCAACTCTTACCACACTTGCCACCGCCTGCCAGCTTCGTTGCCGGCCTTTTCACCAAGCCAGAACGCAAAGATGTGCACTGTGATGCCCAGTCTAGCACAAAGATGGCATCACTGATCGAGACCACATACGATCCTTGTAGCCACCCCGGACGTACGACAACAACTACGCGAGGAAGTCGACCACACAGGTGAAAGTGAGTGGTGCCTTGAAAGATCGTGGTGAGAACAGTTCCAACTGTGCGCGTGTTGTGCTAGGCTCTGTTAGACTTCGTATTGTGGCCTTATTGTGTAATTCATACCATATAGGATTTGTATGACACCATCTATATCTATATCTATACCTACTATTAAAGGGAATAGGTATTCTTGGTTTGGTTTAGTCCTTTTCGTTTTCTGGGCCAGGTACTTGTACGTTGATGGGTCTTTTATAGGCTTTCGTAGAGACCACAAAAAATAGTTAGAAGTCGCTCAGTTTATGGGCTGAAGTGCTCGGGCTGCAGAGATGTGGGGCGGGGCCGAAGGGTGGGCGCTGGATGGGACTTGGTGCAGGTCTCCGGCGAGATGGGGATGGCGTGGAGGGGGTCTGGACGCTGGCGAGTCCTTGGCGGAGCTTAGCCTCCTATTATGAAGGACACGAACACTAGTAGAAAAGGGGGCAATGGTCCAGGCCAGTCCAGCCCATTAGTCGGTTCAATCGTAACGGGACCAATGGGGCATTGGACCAGTTCTTGAGCCGAGGGCGGCCGGGCCACGTGGGCCATTGGTCCCGGTTCGTCTGGACCTTTTGGTCCCGGTTGGTGGGACGAACCGGGACCAATGGGCCTCGCTCCTGGCCCACCACCATTGGTCCCGGTTGGTGGCACGAACCGGGACCAAAGGACAACCTTTAGTCCCGGTTCGTGCTATTAACCGGGACCAATGGTGGTGCCTATATATACCCCCCTTTCATGAGCAAAGCACTCCCAAGTCTCTCTGTTTTTAAATGGCGGCGAGGGAGAGCTTTGTGGTGCTCTAGCTCACCTCCTATGCACACGAGGTGTTCGATGGAATGCCCGAGCCACACTACTTAAGCTTTCTCCCCTCCAAGCTCGACCGTCAAGTTCCATTTTCCTCAATATTTGTCTAGATTTAGTGGTCCGTCATGCCCCGTCCCCTTCTTCACCGTCGTCGACCACCCGCGCCGATCTCATCGCCGGCACCATCGTGGTGAGCCTCTTGTTCTTATCTTCTTTCTGAAAGGAAAAATATTCTTACTTGTATGTTTAGATAGATACTTGTATTATTTTCTTACTTTTATTATTGCATCTTATATAGTGCGATGGTTTTGGTATCCTCCCCCGTCGGCCCTCGTCCTGTCTATGATTCGGATGTGGTATATATTATCTTTTCATAACTATTGGTTCATTTATTGTTTATGAAAATTATGCCGACCAACGTGACATAGATTTTATTTATCTAGGAGGTTGTTGAACCGGAAATTCCAACCGACCCTATTGTCGAGAGGTTAAATTTAGTTGAAGAAGAAAACAATTTGTTGAAGGAAAAAATTAGAAAAATTGAGGAGGAGAAGATGATATTGGAGTTGCATGTTGCGGATGTAAATCGATGATCACAAGATCAAGATGGATGCAATGCGCTTGAAGATTAGAAAGATTAGAAAATATGCCATTCATACCGAGGCTTGGTATCATTATGTCGTTGGATCAGTTGTTACATTGGTTGCGATTATTATCGCATTTGTTTTCACATTGAAATGTTTTACATAGTTTCAGTGTATGGTTTAATTAATTTAGATGCTCTGCAGAGCTTTATGTTCTTAGATGAGAACTATGTATGTACTTTGGTTTTAATGTGATGATAAACTTCTATTAATTTGGTCACTTCATTATATAATGCACGCAGATGAACCAGCAATGGATGTACGGTTCAAGACACACCTCCGAGTACATTAAGGGCGTGTATGATTTTCTCGAAGTGGCTGAGGCAAACAAGCAGAATGGTTTTATGTGTTGTCCATGCCCTATATGTGGGAATACGAAGTCTTACTCTGACCGGAAAATCCTCCACACCCACCTGCTTTACAAGGATTTCATGCCACACTATAATGTTTGGATGAGGCACGAAGAAATAGGGGTTATGATGAAAGACGGCGAAGAAGAAGAGTACGATGACAACTATGTGCCCCCTGAATACGGTGATGCTCCTGAAGATCAAGAGGAACTAGACGATGTGCACGATGATGCTGCAACGGGCGAAGCTGCTGAAGATCAAGAGGAACCAGACGATGTGCCCGATGATGATGATCTCCGCCGGGTCATTGTCGCTGCAAGGATGCAATGCGAAAGTCAAAAGGAGAAGCTGAAGTTCGATCGCATGCTAGAGGTGTTGGGGAACGTAGCAGAAATTCAAAATTTTCCTACGTGTCACCAAGATCTATCTATGGAGAAACCAGCAACGAGGGGAAGGAGAGTGCATCTACATACCCTTGTAGATCGCTAAGCGGAAGCGTTCAAGAGAACGGGGTTGAAGGAGTCGTACTCGTCGTGATCCAAATCACCGGAGATCCTAGTGCGAGCGGACGGCACCTCCGCGTTCAACACACGTACAGCCCGGTGGCGTCTCCCATGCCTTGATCCAGCAAGGAGAGAGGAGAGGTTGAGAAGACTCCATCCAGCAGCAGCTGTGGCGTGGTGGTGATGGAGGGCGTGGTAGTCCAGCGAGGCTTCGCCAAGCACCGCGAGATATGAGGAGAAGGAGAGAGGTATGGCTGCGCCAGCAGGAGGAGTTCTCATGTGTTGATAGCAGCCCCAAACCTCAAGTATATATAGGGAGGGAGGGCTGCGCCCCATCTAGGGTTCCCCAAGGGGTGCGGCCAGCCCTAGATGGGACTTGGGAGGCGGCCAAGAGGGGAGAGAGGGGGAGGCGCCCACTAGGTGGGCCTTAAGGCCCATCTGGACCTAGGTTTTGCCCCTCCCTACACTTCCCACGCCTTGGGCCTTGGTGGGGGGCGCCCCAGCCCACCTAGGGGCTGGTCCCCTCCCAAACTTGGCCCACGCAGCATTCTGGGGCAGGTGGCCCCACTTGGTGGACCCCCGGGACCCTCCCGGTGGTCCCGGTACGTTACCGATAAAACCCGAAACTTTTTCGGTAACCAAAACAGGACTTCCCATATATAAATCTTTACCTCCGGACCATTCCGTAACTCCTCGTGACGTCCGGGATCTCATTCAAGACTCCGAACAACATTCGGTAACCACATACAAGCTTCCTTTATAACCCTAGCGTCATCGAACCTTAAGTGTGTAGACCCTACGGGTTCGGGAGACATCTAGACATGACCGAGACGTTCTCCGGTCAATAACCAACAGCGGGATCTGGATACCCATGTTGGCTCCCACATGTTCCACGATGATCTCATCGGATGAACCACGATGTCAAGGACTCAGTCGATCCCGTATACAATTCCCTTTGTCTAGCGGTATTTTACTTGCCCGAGATTCGATCGTCGGTATACCGATACCTTGTTCAATCTCGTTACCGGCAAGTCTCTTTACTCGTTCCGTAATACATCATCCCGTGATCAACCCCTTAATCACATTGTGCACATTATGATGATGTACTACCGAGTGGGCCTAGAGATACCTCTCCGTTTGCACGGAGTGACAAATCCCAGTCTCGATCCGTGTCAACCCAACAGACACTTTCGGAGATACCTGTAGTGCACCTTTATAGTCACCCAGTTACGTTGTGACGTTTGATACACCCAAAGCACTCCTACGGTATTCGGGAGTTACACGATCTCATGGTCTAAGGAAGAGATACTTGACATTAGAAAAGCTCTAGCAAACGAACTACCCGATCTTTGTGCTATGCTTAGGATTGGGTCTTGTCCATCACATCATTCTCCTAATGATGTGATCCCGTTATCAACGACATCCAATGTCCATAGCCAGGAAACCATGACTATCTGTTGATCACAACGAGCTAGTCAACTAGAGGCTCACTAGGGACATATTGTGGTCTTTGTATTCACACGTGTATTACGATTTCCGGATAATACAGTTATAGCATGAATAAAAGACAATTATCATGAACAAGGAAATATAATAATACTTTTATTATTGCCTCTAGGGCATATTTCCAACAGTCTCCCACTTGCACTAGAGTCAATAATCTAGTTCACATCGCCATGTGATTAACATTGACAGGTCACATCGCCATGTGACCAACATCCAAAGAGTTTACTAGTGTCATTAAACTAGTTCACATCATCATGTGATTAAGACTCAATGAGCTCTGGGGTTTTATCATGTTTTGCTTGTGAGAGAGGTTTTAGTCAACGGGTCTGCAACATTTAGATCCGTATGTACTTCGCAAATCTCTAGGTCATTCTGTAAATGCTGCTTCCACGCTCCACTTGGAGCTATTCCAAATGGTTGCTCCACTATATGTATCCGGTTTGCTACTCAGAGTCACTCGGATAGGTGTTAAAGCTTGCATCGACGCAATCCTTTACGCCGAACTCTTTATCACCTCCATAATCGAGAAACATGTCCTTATTTACTCCAAGGACAATTTTGATCATGAGTCCAATGATCCATTCTGGATCATTCTTGTACTATTGATCGACTCATGGCAAGGCACACTTCGGTGCGGTACACAAGCATAGCATACTATAGAGCCTAAATCGAAACATAGGGGCGACCTTCGTCCTTTCTCTCTTTTCTCATTGTGGTCGAGCTTTAAGTCTTAACTTCATACCTTACATCTCGAGGCAAGAACTCCTTCTTTGGTGATCCATCTTGAACACCTTCAAGATCATGTCAAAATACGTGCTCATTTGAAAGTACTATTAAGCATTTTGATCTATCTTATAGATCTTGATGCTTATTGTTCAAGTAGCCTAATCCAGGTTTTCCATTGAAAAACACTTTTCAAATAACCCTATATGCTTTCCAGAAATTCTACATCATTTCTGATCAACAATATGTCCATAACATATACTCACCAGAAATTCTATAGTGCTCCCACTCACTTCTTTGGAAATACAAGTTTCTCATAAATTTGTATAAACCCAAAGTCTTTGATCATCTTATCAAAGTACATATTCCAACTCCGAGATGCTTACTCCAGTCCTTAGAAGGATCGCTGGAGCTCGCATACCTTTTAGCATCCTTAGGACCGACAAAACTTTCGGATTGTATCATATACAACCTTTCCTTATGAAGACTGGTAAGGAAACTCGTTTTGACATCCATCTGCCAGATTTCATAAATGCAGCTAATGCTAACTTGATTCCGACGGACTTAAGCATAGCTTCGGATGAGAAAATCTCATCGTAGTCAACTCTTTGAACTTGTGAAAAACTCTTTGCCACAAGTCGAGCTTCATAGATGGTGACATCACCGTCCACGTCTGTCTTCTTCTTAAAGATCCATTTGTCTCAATGGCTTGCCGATCATCGGGCAAGACCACCAAAGTCCATGCTTTGTTCTGATACATGGATCCTATCTCGGATTTCATGGCTTCTAACCATTTTGTCGGAATTTGGGCCCACCATTGCTTCTCCATAGCTCGTAGGTTCGCTGTTGTCTAGCAACATGACCTTCAAGACAGGATTACTGTACCACTCTTAAGCAGTACGCATCCTTGTCACCCTATGAGGTACGGTAGTGACTTGATCCGAAGTTTCATGATCACTATCATAAGCTTCTACTTCAATTGGTGTAGGTGCCACAGGAACAACTTCCTGTGCCCTGCTACATACTTGTTGAAGTGACGGTTCAATAACCTTATCAAGTCTCCACCATCCTCCCACTCAACTTTTCGAGACAAACTTTTCCTCGAGAAAGGACCCGATTCAAGAAACAATCCCTATTGTTTTCGGATCTGAATTAGGAGGTATGCCCAACTGTTTAGGGTGTCCTATGAAGATGCGTTTTATCCGCTTTGGGTTCGAGCTTATCAACCTGAAACTTTTTCACATAAGCGTCGCAGCCCCAAACATTTAAGAAATGACAGCTTAGGTTTCTCTAAACCATAGTTCATACGGTGTCATCTCAACGGAATTACGTGGTGCCCTATTAAAGTGAATGTGGTTGTCTCTAATGCCTAACCCATAAATGATAGTGGTAATTCAATAAGAGACATCATGGTACGCACCATATCCAATAGGGTGCAACTATGATGTTCAGACACACCATCAAACTATGGTGTTCCAGGCGGTCTTAATTGTGAAACAATTTCCACAATGTCTTAATTGCATGCCAAAGCTCGTAACTCAGATACTCATCTCTATGATCATATCATAGACATTTCATCCTCTTGTCACGATGATCTTCAACTTCACTCTGAAATTACTTGAACCATTCAATAATTCAGACTTGTGTTTCATCAAGTAAATATACTCCACTCGAATCATCTGTGAAGTAAGAACATAACGATATTCACTGCATGCCTCAGCACTCATTGGACTGCACACATCAAAATGTGTTACTTCCAACAAGTTGTGAGGCTTTTTAGTCATCTTGCTCATGTGGTATGATTTGCATATCTCAAGTGATTCAAAATCAAGTGAGTCCAAACGATCCATCTGCATGGAGTTTCTTCATGCGTATACACCAATAGACATGGTTCGCATGTCTCAAACTTTTCAAAACGAGTGAGTCCAAAGATCCATCAACATGGAGCTTCTTCATGCGTTTTACACCAATATGACTTACATGGCAGTGCCACAAGTAAGTGGTACTATCATTACTATCTTATATCTTTTTGGCATGAAAATGTGTATCACTACGATCGAGATTCAATAAACCATTCCTTTAGGTGCAAGACCATTGAATGTATTATTCAAATGAATAGAGTAACCATTATTCTCCTTAAATGAATAACCGTATTGCGATAGACATAATCCAATCATGTCTATGCTCAACGCAAACACCAAATCTCGATGGTAGAGGGAGCGTGCGATGCTTGATCACATTAACCTTGGAAACACTTCCACCACATATCGTCAGCTCACCTTTAGCTAGTCTCCGTTTATTCCGTAGCCTTTATTTCGAGTTACTAACACTTAGCAACCGAACCGGTATCTAATACCCTGGTGCTACTAGGAGTACTAGTAAAGTACACATTAACATAATGTATATCCAATATACTTCTATCGACCTTGCCAGCCTTCTCATCTACCAAGTATCTAGGTACTTCCGCTCCAGTGGTTGTTCCCCTTATTCCAGAAGCACTTAGTCTCGGGTTTGGGTTCAACCTTGGGTTTCTTCACTAGAGCAGCAGCTGATTTGCCGTTTCATGAAGTATCCCTTCTTGCCCTTGCCCTTGCCCTTCTTGAAACTAGTGGTTTCACCAACCATCAACAATTGATGCTTCTTCTTGATTTCTACTTTCACGGTGTCAAACATCGTGAATACCTCAAGGATCATCATATCTATCCCTGATATGTTATAGTTCATCACGAAGCTACAGCAGCTTGGTGGCAATGACTTTGGAGAAACATCACTATCTCATCTGGAAGATCAACTCCCACTCGATTCAAGTGATTGTTGCACTCAGACAATCGAGCACAAGCTCAACGATTGAGCTTTTCTCCCTTAGTTTGCAGGCTAAGAAAATCGTCGGAGGTCTCATACCTCTTGACGTGGGCACGAGCCTGAAATCTCAATTTCAGCCCTCGAAACATCTCATATGTTCCGCGACGTTTCGAAAAACATCTTTGGTGCCTTAATTCTAAACCGTTTATCTGAACTATCACGTAGTTATCAAAACGTGTATGTCCGATGTTCGCAACATCCACAAACGACGTTTGGGGTTCAGCACATTGAGCGGTGCATTAAGGACATGAGCTTTCTACTGTCCGCATAATCGCTACTGTCAACTTTCAACTATATTTTCTCTAGGAACATATCTAAACAGTGGAACTAAAGCGCGAGCTTACGACATAATTTGCAAAGATCTTTTGACTATGTTCAGGATAATTAAGTTCATCTTATGAACTCCCACTCAGATAGACATCCCTCTGGTCATCTAAGTGATTACATGATCCAAGTCAACTAGGTCGTGTCCGATCATCACGTGAGACGGACTAGTCATCATCGGTGAACATCTTCATGTTGATCGTATCTACTATCGACTCATGCTCGACCTTTCGGTCTCCGTGTTCGAGGCCATGTCCGCACATGCTAGGCTCGTCAAGTTAACCCCAAGTGTTTTTCTTTGTGTAAATCTGTCTTACACCGTTGTATGTGAGCGTAAGAATCCATCACACCCGATCATCACGTGGTGCTTAGAAGCGATTTAACCTGTAGCAATGGTGCACAATCGGGGAGAACACTTCTTGAAATTTTGTAAGGATCATCTTATTTACTACCGTCGTCCTAAGTAAACAAGATGCATAAACATGATAAACATCACATGCAATCAAATAGTGACATGATATGGCCAATATCATTTTGCTCCTTTGATCTCCATCTTCGGGCTCCATGATCATCATCGTCACCGGCATGACACCATGATCTCCATCATCATGATCTCCATCATCGTGTCTTCATGAAGTTGTCTCGCCAACTATTACTTCTACTACCATGGCTAACGGTTAGCAATAAAGTAAAGTAATTACATGGCGTTGTTCAATGACACGCAGGTCATACAATAAATCAAGACAACTCCTATGGCTCCTGCCGGTTGTCATACTCATCGACATGCAAGTCGTGATTCCTATTACAAGAACATGATCAATCTCATACATCACATATTCTTCTTGGCCATATCACATCACATAGCATACCCTGCAAAAACAAGTTAGACGTCCTCTAATTGTTGTTGCATGTTTTACGTGGCTGCTATGGGTTTCTAGCAAAACGTTTCTTACCTACGCAAAACCACAACGTGATATGCCAATTGCTATTTACCCTTCATAAGGACCCTTTTCATCGAATCCGTTCCGACAAAAGTGGAGAGGCGGCACCGCTAGCCACCTTATGCACCAAGTGCATGTCAATCGGTGGAACCTGTCTCACGTAAGAGTACATGTAAGGTCGGTTCGGGCCGCTTCATCCCACAATACCGTCGAAACAAGATTGGACTAGTAACGGGAAGCATATTGAACAAAATCAACGCCCACAACTACTTTGTGTTCTACTCGTGCAAAGAATCTACGCAATAAACCTGGCTCTGATACCACTGTTGGGGAACGTAGCAGAAATTCAAAATTTTCATATGTGTCACCAAGATCTATCTATGGAGAAACCAGCAACGAGGGGAAGGCGAGTGCATCTACATACCTTTGTAGATCGCTAAGCGGAAGCGTTCAAGAGAACGGGGTTGAAGGAGTCGTACTCGTCGTGATCCAAATCACCGGAGATCCTAGTGCGAGCGGACGGCAGCTCCGCGTTCAACACACGTACAGCCGGTGGCGTCTCCCATGCCTTGATCCAGCAAGGAGAGAGGAGAGGTTGAGGAAGACTCCATCCAGCAGCAGCACAACGGCGTGGTGGTGATGGAGGCGTGGTAGTCCAAAGAGGCTTCGCCAAGCACCGCGAGATATGAGGATAAGGGAGAGAGGTATGGCTGCGCCAACAGGAGGAGTTCTCATGTGTTGATAGCAGCCCCAAACCTCAAGTATATATAGGGGAGGGGAGGGCTGCGCCCCCATCTAGGGTTCCCCCCCAAGGGGTGCGGCCAGCCCTAGATGGGACTTGGGGAGGCGGCCAAGAGGGGAGAGAGGGGGAGGCGCCCACTAGGTGGGCCTTAAGGCCCATCTGGACCTAGGTTTTGCCCCTCCCTACACTTCCCACGCCTTGGGCCTTGGTGGGGGGCGCCCCAGCCCACCTAGGGGCTGGTCCCCTCCCACACTTGGCCCACGCAGCATTCTGGGGCAGGTGGCCCCACTTGGTGGACCCCCGGGACCCTCCCGGTGGTCCCGGTACGTTACCGATAAAACCCGAAACTTTTCCGGTGACCAAAACAGGACTTCCCATATATAAATCTTTACCTCCGGACCATTCCGGAACTCCTCGTGACGTCCGGGATCTCATCCGGGACTCCGAACAACATTCGGTAACCACATACAAGCTTCCTTTATAACCCTAGCGTCATCGAACCTTAAGTGTGTAGACCCTACGGGTTCGGGAGACATGTAGACATGACCGAGACGTTCTCCGGTCAATAACCAACATGGGATCTGGATACCCATGTTGGCTCCTACATGTTCCACGATGATCTCATCGGATGAACCACGATGTCAAGGACTCGGTCGATCCGTATACAATTCCCTTTGTCTAGCGGTATTTTACTTGCCCGAGATTCGATCATCGGTATACCGATACCTTGTTCAATCTCGTTACCGCAAGTCTCTTTACTCGTTCCGTAATACATCATCCGTGATCAACCCCTTAATCACATTGTGCACATTATGATGATGTACTACCGAGTGGGCCCAGAGATACCTCTCCGTTTGCGGAGTGACAAATCCCAATCTCGATCCGTGTCAACCCAAGAGACACTTTCGGAGATACCGTAGTGCACCTTTATAGTCACCCGATTCGCCAGGACGTTTGATACACCCAAAGCACTCCTACGGTATCCGGAGTTACACGATCTCATGGTCTAAGGAAGAGATACTTGACATTAGAAAAGCTCTAGCAAACGAACTACACGATCTTTGTGCTATGCTTAGGATTGGGTCTTGTCCATCACATCATTCTCCTAATGATGTGATCTCGTTATCAACGACATCCAATGTCCATAGCCAGGAAACCATGACTATCTGTTGATCACAACGAGCTAGTCAACTAGAGGCTCACTAGGGACATATTGTGGTCTTTGTATTCACACGTGTATTACGGTTTCTGGATAATACAGTTATAGCATGAATAAAAGACAATTATCATGAACAAGGAAATATAATAATACTTTTATTATTGCCTCTAGGGCATATTTCCAACAAGAGGACCACAAAAAAGGGTTGTACCCCAATTGCGAAGATGGCAACACAAATCTCGGTACCGTACTGGAATTGCTGCAGTGGAAGGCAGAGAATGCTATGCCTGACAAAGGATTTGAGAAGCTACTTAAAATATTGAAGAAGAAGCTTCCAAAGGATAACGAATTACCCGACAGTACATACGTAGCAAAGAAGGTCGTATGTCCTCTAGGATTGGAGGTGCAGAAGATACATGCATGCCCTAATGACTGCATCCTCTACTGGTGGTGCGTATAAGGATCTGAACGCATGCCCGGTATCTGGTGCATTACGGTATAAGATCGACGAGATGACCCTGGTGATGTTGTGGCGAGCCCCCGGAAGAGGGTTCTGCGAAGGTGATGTGGTATGCTCCTATAATACCACGGTTGAAACGTCTGTTCGAAACGGAGAGCATGCCAAGTTGATGCGATGGCACAGTGAGGACCGTAAGAAAGGCGGAAGTTGAGAGCACCCACGACGGGTCGCATGATGGAGAAAAATCGAGAGAAAGTACTGGGAAAAGTTTGCAAGTGAGCCAAGGAATGTATGGTTTTCTTTAAGCGCGGATGGCATTAATCCTTTCGGGGAGCAGAGCAGCAATCACAGCACCAGGCCCGTGACTCTATGTATGTATAACCTTCCTCCTTGGATGTGCATGAAGTGGAAGTTCATTATGATGCCAGTTCTCATCCAAGGCCCTAAGCAACCCGGCAATGACATTGATGTGTACCTAAGGCCATTAGTTGAAGAACTTTTACAGCTATGGAATGGAAACGGTGTACGTACGTGGGATGAGCACAAATAGGAGGAATTTAACCTAAAGGCGTTGCTGTTCATGACCATCAAATATTCGCCCGCTCTCAGTAACCTTTCAGGATAGACAAACAAGGGATACCACGCATGCACGCACTGTTTACATGACAACGATAGTATATACCTGGCAAGCTGCAGGAAGAATGTGTACCTGGGCCATCGTCGATTTCTTCCGACCAACCATCAATGTCGAAAGAAAGGCAAGCATTTCAAAGGCGAGGCAGATCACCGGAAGAAGCCCGCCATGCGTACCGGTGATCACGTACTTGCTATGGTCAATGATTTACATGTAATCTTTGGAAAGGGTCCCGGCGGACTAGCTGTTCCGAGTGATCTTTGGGGACACGCACCCATGTGGAAGAAGAAATCTATATTTTGGGACCTACCCTCACTGGAAAGACCTAGAGGTCCGCTCTTGATCGACGTGATGCACGTGACGAAGAACCTTTGCGTGAACCTGCTAGGCTTCTTGGGCGTGTATGGGAAGACAAAAGATACAAATGAGGCACGGAGGACCTGCAACGTTTGCACGAAAAAGACGGCATGCCTCCAAAGCGGTATGAAGGTCCTCGCCAGCTATGCTCTTACCAAAGAAGAGAAGGAAATCTTCTTTGAATGCTCGCTTAGTATGAAGGTCCCGACGGCTTCTCGTCGAATATAAAAGGAATAATAAATATGGCAGAGAAAAAGTTTCAGAACCTAAAGTCTCATGACTGCCACGTGATTATGACGCAACTGCTTCCGGTTGCATTGAGGGGGCTTCTACCGAAAAACGTCCGATTAGCCACTGTGAAGCTATGTGCATTCCTCAATGCAATCTCTCAGAAGGTGATCAATCCAGAAATCATACCAAGGCTAAGGAGTGATGTGGTGCAATGTCTTGTCAGTTTCGAGCTGGTGTTCCCACCATCCTTCTTCAATATCATGACGCACGTCCTAGTTCATCTAGTTGATGAGATTGTCATTCTAGGCCCCTTGTTTCTACACAATATGTACCCCTTTGAGAGGTTCATGGGAGTCCTAAAGAAATATGTCCGTAACCGCGCTAGGCCAGAAGGAAGCATCTCCATGGGCCATCAAACAGAGGATGTCATCGGGTTTTGTGTTGACTTCATTCCTGGCCTTAAGAAGATAGGAATCCCTAAATCGCGGTATGAGGGGAGACTGACCGAAAAAACGCTTGAAGGGACTCAATAATATGCAGGACGGATACTCTTGGTCTCAAGCACACTACACATTTCTCTGTAACTCTACCTTGGTGACCCCGTATGTCGATGAACACAAGAACAGTCTGCGCTCCAAACACCCGGAGTAGTGCGATGACTGGATTACATGTGAACACATCAGGACTTTCAGCAGTTGGTTGGAAGAACATCTCAGAGGTGACAACACTGTTTGTGCTGAGCTGTACTTGTTGTCCAGGGGACCATCTTTGACTGTATTGATTTGGAAAGGATACGAGATAAATGGGAATACATTTTACACGATTGACCAAGATCAAAAGAGCACCAACCAAAATAGCGGTGTCCGCTTTGATGCAACAACCGAGAGGGGAAAGGACACATATTATGGTTACATAGTGGACATATGGGAACTTGACTACGGACATGATTTTAAGGTCCCTTTGTTTAAGTGCAAATGGGTCAATCTGTCAGAGGCGAATGCATGTAGACCCACGATGCGGAATGACAACAAGTGGATCTGAAAAATCTTGAGTACAGCGACGAACCGTTCATCCTAGCTAATGATGTGGCACAGGTTATCTATGTGAAGGACATGTCTACCGGACCGAGAAAGAGAAAAGATAAGGAAGCGGATACATCATACGATGAGCCAAAGCGCCACATAGTTCTTTCGGGGAAAAGGGACATCGTGGGAGTGGAGGACAAAGGCAGACATGTCTCAAGATTACGAAAAGTTTCATGAAATTCCTCCCTTTAAAGTCAAGGCTGACCCCACATCCCGATAAGCGATGAAGATTATCCATGGTTATGGCGCAATAAGCAAATGACACAAGCGAAGAAAAAGTGAAGACTTTCTCCGCAACTATTATGATGATACCATGCCAACTTTGTAATCAGCGAGTATGATACCATTGTCCGTTTTGTACATGCACATGGTATGTGTGGGTCAATTTATGATACCATGCAAACTTTCAACTTTTTTAGAGTTCATTTGAAATGCATTAATGTTTTATGGTTCGGCCCTCGTAATAATTAAAAATAGCAACAATAAGTATTTTGTTGTAAGTAGAAACAAAATAAAATAAATAAAGAAAGAAAGAAAACAAAAAAACAAAAAAAGTGGTAAGTTTATAATTTTCCTAAACTAAAAGCAAAAAGAATTAAAAAAAGAAAAAAAAAAGAAAATTAATAATGCAGAAAACAAAACAAAAAAAACAAAAATAAGTATTTTGTTGTAAGTAGAAACAAAACAAAATAAATAAAGCAAGAAAGAAAACAAAAAAGTGTTTTCAAATTTGAAAAGTAATGGCACTAACAGAAAGTTTATAATTTTCCTAAAACTAAAAGCAAAAAAGAATTAAAAAATAAAGCAAAAAAACAAAAGAAAATAAATAATGGAGAAAAAAAACAAAAAAACTGAAAATAAAATAAAAATAGCAACAATAAGTAAAGAAAGCAAAAAAAAAAAATGCCACCCTCTTTGGGCCCACACGGCTGAATCGACTTGAATCCCTACTTTGGGGACAGGATTCAGGCCCGCAGAATGCCCAGAAGGCCCATCAGGCAAAGCAGTAGCTAGTAGACCCGTAAGCCTGCAATGGAGAGGAGCTCGAGAGGGGTGCGGCAGTGGGGCTTATAAACAACTGCGCGCCCCTCTCAACTAGCGAGGTGGGACTAAACTTTGGCCCCGATGCGGGCAGCACAGGGGCCTTTGGTCCCGATTGGTGGCACCAACTGGGACTAAAGGGGTGGCATTGGTCCCGATTGGTGCCACCAACCGGGACTAAAGGCCGCAGCTTCCCGCCCTTTGGGCTGCCGAAAAGAGGCCTTTGGTCCCGGTTGGTTGCACCAACCGGGACTAAAGGGGCATTAGTCGATTGGTGCCACCAACCGGGACCAATGCTCCTTGTATATAAGTAGCACTTCACAGTTTTGCAGAGTTCATCGCCACCAGTTGCCTCCCGATGACGCCGACCACATCGACGCCGCCAGGCTGCCCTGACGCCGACCGCCGCCCCGCCGTCGCCGTCGCCGTCGCCCGCGCCCGTCGTCGTCGCCGGCCTCCCGAGCCCCGTGCCGCCGTCATTGCCGCCCGAGCTGCCCGTCGCCGCCGCTCGCCCCAGCGCCCGCGCCCGAGCCCCTGCCCGTCGCCGTCGCCCACTCCCAGCCAGCGCCGCCACGCTGTGAGCTGCCCACAAGACCGGCTTTTTTTCATTTTATTAGTTTAATTTTTTGTTCAATGTATATATATATGTGTATGTATGTATGTATATATATATATATATATATATATATATATATGCGGCTCTGTTTTTTTCATTTTTATTAGTTTAGTTTTTTGTTCATATATATATATATAATGTATATGTGTATGTATGTGGCTATGTGTATGTAATGTTCAAAAATTGTTCAGAGCATGTTTTTGTTCATATATGTATTTATTGTTCATATGTCTATTAATGTTTTCATATATGCAAAAGATAGATTTTTAGAAAAGTTAGGTTTTTTCTGTTTATAGATTTTTTGGTGATATTAATTATTGTAGAATATGCAAATGTTTGTATATTCATATGAACAATGCATTAGGAAAAACCTTTGTTTTTTGAAATTTTCTTTTGAACATTTTTTTAAAACAAGCAATACTAAAAGAATGAGAGGAAAAGGAAAATAAGAAGAGGAAGAAAGGAGAAAAAGAGGAGAGGAAGAAGAGGAGAAATAAATAAGAAGAGGAAAAAATAAAAAAAAGAAGAGGAGAAGAAGAAAGGAATAGAGGAGAAAGAAGAAATTCTATTTTTTTCTTCTTTCTCCTCTATTCCTTTCTTCTTCTCCTCTTCCTTTTCTTCTTTTTTTTCTTCTTCTTCTTCCTTCTTCCTTCTTTCTCTTTTCTTCCTTTTCCTTAATTATTTTCCTTTCTCGAGGGAGAAGAAGAAAAAGAAGAGGAGAAGAAGAAAGAAAGGAATAGAGGAGAAAGAAGAAACTTCAACACGAGCTAGGGGGTGGTCTCCTACCCCCTCCCGCCGCGCCCCTACCCGACAAATTAACTCTCTCGAGGCCACCCAAATTTATCAAGTTAAAAGAGGGTTGTCGTCGAGGCCACCCCAAACCCTTGAAGCGTTGTATCGAGGTGATTCCAAACCCTAGAGAAGCAGCGTCGAGGCCACTAACATGATTCCTTATTGTGATTAGCTAGCTAGTTCTACGTTTGCCACTAATGTATATATATATATATATATATATATATATATATATATATATATATCCATCTGTACCATGTTTGAATAATAATTGACATGTTGTAAATATTTGCAGAAACTATGGAGCACTCCCGAGACGAAGAAACAGAAGCGATGTTGGGGGAGATAATCGCAAATGGAAGTGATGATGTTGCGTCATTTCTCATCGACACCGATGGTCAGCTAGAAGGACTGGATGAAGAAGAGGGCTATGTTTATGATGGCTTCGACCCATTAATGCCGGTACAAGAGGAGGAGTATGTTCATGATGCCTCCGGTGACACAATGGAGGTACAAGAAGGAGACCATGCTGACTGCTCCGGTCACCGAACCGAGTCCGGCCAGGTATATATATATTAGTTAAGCCTGTGCTGACTAGTTAATAGATGCATCCATTGTTTTGGTATATGTACACATATTAATTACTGTCGTCTTTCTTCCTTATAATTTCTAGCCCTCCGGATCGAGCACAACTTCGGTAAGAAGACGAGGCCCGAAGAAAAAGTTGAGCTCGGATGAAAAGTTTGAGATCATAGAAATCGCGCCCGACGGCGAACCGATTGAACCCATCCGGACAAGGAAGGAATTTTCTGCTCAGTGCGGGGTTCTTGTTAGGGACAAGATCCCGATCAGCATCCAGCAATGGTATAAGCCTGCTAAGGATGAAGACCATGAGGTGTCTTATGTCAATGACATGCAGAAATAAGATCTTTGGACTGAGCTGAAGGCAAATTTCACCCTACCGCCAGAGGAGGATCTGGAGAAGCCAGTTAAAGAGCAATTAATCACGTCTTGTGCTCTTAAGAAGATGGCAATCCTAATGAGGAGGTGGAGGAAAGAGCTGAACCAGTTTGTCGAGAAAAAAAAGACACCAGAATTCATCGGCAAATATGAGAAGATCAAAGATCACTGGCCCGCATTTGTGGCCCACAAGACATCGGAAAAGAGTAAGAAGATGTCGGAGACAAACAAGAAAAATGCTGCAAAGAAGAAGCTTCACCATCGCACGGGGTCAGGTGGCTACCTCAAAGCCCGCCTAAGTGGTCCAAGGCTGAGCATGATCTGCTTGAAAAAGGGATCGAACCAGAGACAATGCGCTGGCCAGACCGTTGCCGGACTTGGTTCTTCGGGGCTGGCGAAACCTTGGACCCTATAACAGGGAAGTGTCAGTGGACGGACGAGCAACTGCAAACACCGGTCAAGAACCTTCGACACTATATCAATGCAGCACAGCGAGGGACGTTCCTTCCAAACAGGGAGAAGGACGAGCTCACAATGGCCCTTGGGAATCCCGAGCACCCTGGACGGACACGAGGCACGCCAGGCTCCATTCTGTGGAAGATTGGTTTTCCGGACACAGGGGGTTACAAAACCCATGAGGGGAGGAAGAAACTGGAGCAGGACCAAATGCAGGCACTGCTTGGAAGGGTAATGGGGCTATAGGACCAAGAAGAGGAACGAGAAGCAGCAGATCGCAACAAACGACCTGCCGAAGCTTCCCCCGAGGCTACCCCGCCATCTCAGCGGAGAAGCAGCGTGGCTTCCACCGAGCTGCTTCAGCCGGGGCATGTCTTGACGGCTCCTGTCAGCTATCCCGTGGATGGTATCACGGAGTCTCAAAATTGCCACATTATGGCGCGATGGATGAATTTGAAGGTCAAGGCGGCTGTTGGCCAAGTTTATCCTAGTGGACCCGGCACAACTTATCACTGCCAGCCGATTCCAGAAGGATTTTCTAAGGTGATGGTGGATGAAATAACGGAGGGATTTGAGGACCTCGTGCTTGAGCACCCTACCGGTGAAGTGGAGACTAGGCTGGGTTCTGCTCTGAAGACTCCATGCCTATGGTGGAAGGAGCTCATCAACCTTCTGAACTTGACGCCTCCGCCTCCTCCTCCTCCTCCGGCGAATTAGAGCACTCCGCCTCCTCTACTTCCTCCTCCTCCGGCGAGTGATGATCAGGGCACGCATGGCGGCACTCCACCTCCTCCACCGCCTCCTCCTCCGGTGAGTGACGATCAGGGCACGCGTGGCGGCACTCCGCCTCCTTCTCCGGCGCGTGGCGGCACTCCGCCTCCTCCTTCTCCGCCTCGCCAGCAAAGGCGGAAGAGACCCGCCGCCACCCCGGCTGCTCCGGCGCGTCGTAGTCCTTCTCCTCCGCCTCGTAAGCAAGCACGAAAGAAGACAGACGCCGCAGCCGCTCCGTCTGCTCCGGTGTCTAGCAACACAAGAAGAGAGAGGCAATACAGATACGGTCCACCTCTAAAGCCTGTAGAGAAGTTACCGTACGAGAGGACCAAGGAGGAAAACAATACGATCGTGCAGGCCCACGTGAAGGAGTTCTTTGAAGGGGTGAAAGCAAAGAGACATCCACCTCCGGAGGAGAACGTAGATCCAGTGAAAGCAAAGCGCACTCTCGATGCCCTGAGGAAACCACCAAAGTCTGCGCCGAGAACCAACTATGAGCGCATTACTGAACAGACATATCTCCAAGCCAAGCAGTCGGGAACTACTGTCAGTGATAAAAGGTCAAAAGAACAACGAGCAAAGGGGGAAAAATTGCCCATCTCGGCGAACAAGCACAGCAATCGTGCCCCCCGCTCAATGTGTCTAATCCTCCGGGGACGGTGGCCGGTTATGGCAATCTTGAAGATTACCTGCCTGACGATGCACTTCCTGATTTCATGGAGGTGGGCGTATTCAGAGATCTGAGTCGGGAAGCCTCTCGTCAAAGATGAAAAATCTCTGACAACAATGATGCGAAGATTCCATAGTTGGTACACGAAAACCTGCAGAGAGTCTGAGGGGACGAACAGTTTGTATCTGAACATTAAAGAGGAGCACGACCTCGTTTCAAATGATCTGTTGTGTGTTCCATTTGAGGAGTTCTTCGAGTTCTTCAATCAAAAGGCCCTCGATAAATTAATGGTCTTTTGCTACTGCCTGTAAGTACTATTTCTGTCATTAAGTCTCTATATATAGCTCGGCTCTTTCATTGCATGTATTTATAATTAATTATCCTCAATATATTATGTAGATTGAAGATCGTCGAGTGCAAAAAACAAGAAATCTATGATATTGGGTTCATTAAAACAAAAATCATAGATGTATTTCTGGTTGAAAAGAACGTCGAAGAGGCCGAGGACAACTTGCTACAATCGTTGATCAAAAATCAAAACGAAGATACCATACTCTTTCCTTACAACGGCCCGTGAGTGTTACTGTCGTGTGCATATTCGGTTTCCCTTATTACTCGAGCGAGGTTAATGTAATTGATGAGTTATGCATGCGTGCGCAGGTACCACTATATTCTTCTGGAGATTAAGCTTGAGCGTGGACTAGTAACCGTCTTAGACTCCAGACGGAAAGATCCCAGCACCTATGCGGACATGACTGAAATGCTCAGCAAGTAAGTTCAATCGATCATTATCGCACCATATCGCTAACTTTTTGTTCATTTCCTGATATCTCAAGTAATAATAATTATTTTCTTTGTCTTGCGGGGTTTGGAAACAGTTCACCGCACAAGCTCCGGGACTGCCGAAGGAGCTGCGATATGTATACCCGAAAGTAAGTACTATTGGCTAGCTAGTTGCGCGCATCTCCCGTTGATTCTATAGCTATACTTTCATCAATGCCATTTATAATGCTTCATTATCAGTTTGATTGACCTCTATTTCTCGAAAAGTGCTTGTGGCAGGAGGAAGGGAATGATTTCTGTGGATACTACGTGTGCGAGTTCATCCACAACGCGACTTTGAAAAACAAGCGGGGCTACTCTAGAAGACAATATGAAGTGCGTAAGCAATAATATTCACAATTTCATTTTATTACACCATCATTTCTGTTGAGTTTCATTCATATATATGTATTAATTAACCCCTATCTTCAAATTAATTAGATGTGGCAGATGCGGGATGAACTCCTACCACCAAATCGCATGAAAGCAATTCAAGAGGAATTGGCGGGATTCTTTCTTGAACACGTCATCAGTAAAGCCGGAGAATACCATGTGGAACTTGATTTCAAATGCTAGGGGTTTGTAATTAAGAGATGTTATACATGTATGTAGCCAGTAAAAAACTTGTTGTTCGACCAATCTCTCGGAGAAGGAGAGGTCCATCGATCTTCTCTCGGTATGCATGACGAACTTCTGTACTGAATGGTTCTCTCGATCACTTATGTATATATACTACGTAGCGTCGACCAAGCACGGACATAAGAGAGGACACTTCTCTCTATTAATTAGCTAGCTAACACAATATACGAAACACCTAAATTAACCCCCCAAAAACCCCTACCCCCCTCCTTTAAAAAAACAAAAGCCCCAGCCACTGGAATGCAGACGCGTGGATGCCTTTTGGTCCCGGTTGGAGCCACCAACCGGGACCAAAGGCCCGCTGACTGGGCTCGGCGCACAGGGTCACGTGGAGGCACATTGGTCCCGGTTCGTGTTTGAACCGGGACTAATGGGTGGAGGTATTAGTAACGACCCATTAGTCCCGGTTCATGAACCGGGACTAAAGGCCCTTACGAACCGGGTCTAATGGGTGGTTTTCTACTAGTGGAACAAATCAAAGAGAAGAGAGGAGAGAGAGCACATTTGAAGATATAGAAAAAAGGGTCCGAGGTAAACATACAGAAGAAAAGTTCAAAGTTAGTACGTCCACGGGCGGAGACGGCCGAGCATGAGCATATGGCCATGGCCGCCCATCGGTCGGCTGGAGCGGTGGCAAACCCGAGCGGTCCGAGCCCACTCGTCTCTAGAGGTCGCCATGGCCGCCGTCGTGGGACTCTCGGTGGCGCGCGGGTGGCCATTGGTGGTGTTGGAGCAGGGAGCGGGGGATCCATCACGCGGGTGTGTAGCCCGCCATGGCCACTGGTGGTGGTGGAGCATGGGGCCGGGGGATCCTGGCAGCGTGGTGAGCCGAGCGGCCGGAGCCCGCTCGCCTACAGAGGTCGTCTTGTCGCCGACGTGGGATTCCGGGTGGTGGAGCAGGGGAACGGGGGATCTAGCGCGCGCGCGTGTAGCCCACCATGGTCACTTGCGGTGGTTGGAGCAGGGGAGCGGGGGAACCCGGTGGCGAGGGGAATAACGAAGGCGGTGGGGCAGGCAGGCGGAAGTGGCAGCGCGCCTGACACCGTCCCTCACCGGCCCCGGCGTCCTCTCCTGGCCCAGGGCGAATCATCTGCGCAGTACGGGCGACTGTTGTGGGGACTGGGGAGCATGGCAGGCGACGGTAGGATGGGGAACTGGGGGGCAAGCCGTTCATGGGCGTTGTTGGGTGCTAGGTGGGTGGTGAGGGAGGGGGGCAGCGACGGCGGCCTTGAGCAGGCCGGCCTGCCATGGTTGTGCAACGAGGGATCCGTCGGCATGCAAGGGTGGGGGATGCACGGAGGGGAGGATCCGGCGGTGGTCGCCGCATCAGGGCTACGCCAAGCTGTGCGTGGGCGCGCTGGACAGAGAAGAGGAGGAGGAGCAGCACATGGTGGTGTGACTGTGCGGCTCGGTGGGGATTTACTGCCTACTAGTCCATGATGATGCGCGTTGCTGCGCCCGCCCTTGTTACTTTAGAATGATCAAATATCATGTAAAATTTTGAAAATGTAAAATATATGAATTAAATTTACATGACCTAACACACATATTTCATATGACATAGTAATGATGTCACCAGGAATAGAATTAGCTAGGTGACTGCTCAGGTTTTTTAAATAAATAGTGCATATGAAAGATGTCTAGGACGAAACAAATATAAGAATAGCTTTTTTTAGTAACAGAAAATACAAGAATAGCTGGGTGGCGCTGACACACGCCGCTACGTACGTCTGTGTTTTACACTTAGTTCGCCAAAACCAGTTCACAGGCCCAATAAACAATCGAGGCCCAATCAACCACATGTGGCATAGATGGTTCTGCGGAGCAGCAGCCCAAACAAATGTGCAGGCGACGTGATCGCGATCCTACGGCTAGCAACGCCAAAGCGCTGTGGAGCCTCGTAGGTCTCTCAGTTTTACTGTTTTGTATTTGCTTTTTATTTAAATCAATCATTGTTGCTGGAAGCTGCGCTGGATGCACCGAATTACGTTAGATTTATGTGCGATTGTTTTTGGCGTTCCAACAAATTGCTATCTGCTAGGTTTCACCTTCTCACATTGGCTCATTGTGATTATTTGACTCTACCGCCTTACACTCTGATAGTAACAGTTTCAACTTAGTAGGCCATGTGCTAATATTCATGTGACTGCGATTATTTGTAATATATATTCGGTCTTCGGGTCAAGTTTAAATAGTGCAAAACAAAAGAAACGGAATATATTCTTGTAAACCAAGCAACCAACATATTCTAAAAAAATTAAAATAGTAAAAGCATGTTTGTTTTCGAATATTGACAAAAAATGTATATAGATAACCCCACTTCAATGCACTAGTACCCTTCCATCCAAACTAAATTCATTTGCATTGAAAATCTTTTGAAACTATAAGAAAATACTTTTGAATTAGTTATTAAACTCTCAATTTACAACAATTTCATTGTCTATAAATCCCACAAAATACTCATGCCAGTCCTATTCCACCCGATGATAGTGCTAAGATGAAGGAGGAGCCACCAAAGGACATCCCAACGACTTTCCCAACTTTATACACTGGTGGAAAAATAGCCTTGATCATGTTCATAGCGGCCATTAGTCGCGGCTGCGCAACGCGACCAGCAAAAGCGACTAAAGCCCGCCACCTTTAGTCGCGGCTGCTTCGAACCGCGACTAAAGGCCCGTCCCACGGGCGCCAGCGGCCGTCGAGGCGGAGGACCTTTAGTCGCGGTTCTTTCGCCAACCGCGACTAAAAGGCCGCCTTGCAGGTTTAGGGTTTTAGCCCCCCTAAACCTGTTTTCTGTTTAATTTGTTTTGTTTTATTTCTTTTGTGCTTTATTTTAATTTTGAAGGAGTTTCATATATTCTACGGTACTACATACATGCATATGAATGTACAATTTCAAATAAATTTGAAATTAGAACCAAAAAAATTCAAGAGGAATATACAATATATATTCAATATCATCGGATGACCATATACAATTTTGAACAAGTTTCCATACATGATTTAATCCATATAAAGTTCTTCGTCCTCGTGATAGTGTTCTCCTTTAGGATGGAGGACTTCCTGCAGAACCATCCAGCTAGTTCCTCTTGAAGTGGTCGGAAGCGAGCTTCTGGACTAAGCGTCCACCGGAGGTTATTCCTCTGAGCATTGGTATCACTCGGATCAACCCGCTCAGAGGTGTATCTCGGATCATCTCCTGAACAAAGTATGCACATAGATTGGTCAACGGTGGCTGAATATCCCCGATCTTAGTCTTTACCCTTTTGAATTCTAGGTCTTTTTGAATTCACCGACCTTTGTATCTCTGAACCGTCTCCAAACCCTACGAGGCAAAGAAAATTAAATGGACAAGAGAGTTATTAGTTACTTGATATTAGGAAATGAGCGAAATAGGCCGATCGATATAGAGCGCAAATGAATGAAAATAATTACTTCGCAGCATTTTTCGATGTCGGCCCAAAGCTTTGGATCCTTATCCAGAGAGTCGTGGGCGAGACATTACGAGGTGTTCACTTTAATTACTAGCAGAATCCGGTGGAACTGCGGACACGATACATGCATGCGATCGTCATGCATAACTCATCGATTAGCCGCCACATACCATGCATGGAGTAAACAAAAGAGAATGTGCTCAAGATGAAACACTCACCCAAAATGGTAAGGAAATAGAATATCACTTTTGAGTTCTGCTTTGTAAGAAACGCCACAGTGCTGCCTCCACGTCGTCGGGGTAATGCTCCAACACAACATCATTAACGATGTGTGGGTCAATGAACCCAACATCATGGATGTTCCTTACTCTGCATTCCTTTTTCTTCATTCGCATGTATAATAGAGGACACAACAATATAGTTAGGACATATATATAGTGCAGGCAATATGAACGAGATGGGGTAGAAATTAATAAATCACTTACGAATGTAGCAACCGATGATAGATTTGTCGAGCTCGCAGATTGAAAAGCTGGAACAATTCACTCAGTTCAACTTGTACATAGTAATGTTTGAAGTGATGCTCATGTCTAACTTCGCATAAATATAATCTTTGGCGTTTTTAATTTTATGTAACCCTTGTACCAATTCAGCAGACGTTTCATTTGGTCGGGTAGATCCTTTTCTCTTGCGAGGCTCGACGAGAGGCCCATTCTTGACATATGTAATTACTACCTCCCTCTCGGCAACTCATCAAGGCCTAACAGTTCACGAAGAGTAATACCTAAGTTGGCGCTTGTTCTCGCTTTTCGTTCTGATCAATCCTGTGCTGCCGCAGCTTGTATGATCTCGGGGCATCCGGACGAAGGATTCCACTATAAGCGGGGCAATCGATTGTTTACTTTGTTCCCGAGCTGGGCAACTTGTTTCCGCTTTTTATACTTCGGCCTTCTCCGCTCTTTGTTCTCCTTGAACATGAGTGCCTGCTTTTAAGTTCACGTGCATAGTCATTAGGGAGATTCTTGGCGGCTTGGGACGGTGTGCTCAAAATGACTTAGCCCACTTCTTTTCTTGATCGAATATCTTGGCTTGGGCTCGGGCTCTCTTTTCTTCTTGCAGTCCGCCTTCCATTTCTCCAAATCAGCGATCGCGCCGCGTCGACTTCCTCGGCACCTCGTTCCCAAGGCCTTGTGGGGAGAGGCTTGATGATGGCTCCGTACCTTTGTGGTCTTAGGTACATAAGGGTCCGGGTTAATACTCAGGACTTCTTCGCTTCTTTGCCATAGGTGGATTGGGGCGGCGTCTCATCACCCGCCGGACGAGGGCTGAGGCGGCGGATGATCACCGCCGGACGTTGTGGGACTGGGGCGGCGTCGGCTGATGTGACGGAGGTGTAGGTGAACCGCCACCACCACCACCACCACCACCACCGCCACCGCCACCACCACCACCGTGAGGGGTGGACTTGTTGTCCTTGGCGCCTCGCTGAAACTTGATAAACTTCTTTTGCCATAGAATGTAATGGCGCTTGACATCTTCAAGTCTTTTCTCCCCTTGGTGTAGCAATTTCAATCTCCGGTCCTCAAACCCTTTGACTATGTCCTCCACCGTGACACGAGCATAGCCATCTTTAATGGGGTTGTTGTGGTGGAGTGCTCGAGTAAACATGGTAAAGCACTGCCGATGGCTACCTTCATGGATATGTTCCCCATAGGATATCTGAGATGACATTCTTTCATCTCCTTTATATCGCCCACAGGGGTAGCGAGGAGGCTCCGGTGCAGTAATTTCGACCACCGAGGCTCCGTGCGATAATTTCGATCGTCGGTGCATCTACACCAGCCGGTGGGGCCTCCGTGGAAGCCACGCTGCTTCTCGCTGCTGGCTTCCGAGATCCGCTGGATGATCTTCATGCTGCACCGAGCTGAATCTCTTTCGCTACTAGTACACTCATGGTTTTCTTCATCACTTCCATTTCGATGCCAACCGCCCCACAACATCTGCTTCCCGATCCATCTTTCTCTTACGGCTTCAGTAACAGACGGGTCATCGCTCGGGGAACCCTATTTTCCACGGAATGTGCCCCATGCCTCGTACACGTCCTCCGTGTTCAGGATTCGAGGGCTTTTGTCGGTAGCGTCGTTCTCTCTGTTGAACTTGATCTTCCCTCTTGAGCAGCCTTCATTGCGTCAATAAGGGCTTGGGTGGGTTTAATTAATTTGCCCTGGTAAACACACTCCCCTGTCTCCGGGTTGGCGTTCCCCATGCCCGTACCACCAGCTTTTGGCCCTTGGGTCCCATCCTCCGCACTGGGCGGATTCCTCGCGCCCTCAGCTCGTTCTCCATCTTCTCGAACCTAGGCACCCAAATGCGATACCCTCTGGCCCCATAACATGATTGTACTCCTTCTTAGCCGCATTTTCCTTATTTTGTTTCGATATTTGAAGGAACTGCTCCGATTTCTTTTGCTTCACAAATTCTGGCCAATCATCTTTCGGTTTCTCATATTGTCCTCTGAAATCCGAGTCTTGTTACGCTTGACAAAGTCACGGGCTAGATTTTGCTTGAATTTCCGAATCGTCGGCCATCTTATGAAGAGCGAACTGTTTGACTTTCCTCCTCCTCTCCTTGTTTTCCTCAATCTTGTTACCCTCCTCATCGAATTTGTTGTATTCGGAGGTAGAGCGAAATGTTCCATAAGCTTCGTCAAGCAATCTTTTTTGTTCTCTTATCGACAAAAGAACCATCAATTCGTGCCTTCTTTGGCTCATTCCACTCTGGGCGGTGATCGAGGCGTTGTCTCTAACAATGGCTCCGCATTGGCTGATAAACTTGGTGGCGTTCTTGCGGGGCTCCAGCTGCCTGCCGGTTGCAAAGTCGACAACCTGGATGGTGCATGTTTCTCCTGGTTTCATCGTCTGGTTGCGCCACGCTTTGACGACGTACTCGATTGTTTTGACGATCCGCCGAGGGCTAAAATAAGAAGAGAGTCGTCGCGTTAGTACACATATTTATTCAAATCAGTTAGTTTGTATCACCGGAGGCTCAATGTATATATATACCTCGGCGCGGAGGTGGTTGCTACTTCCATTTGAAGATAAATCGTTTATCGGCGTTTCTTGACATCATCTTCTTGTGGCGCCCTTCATCTTCACCGTCAAGGTTGAGATAAGAAGAGATATCATCTTCTTCTTCTCCGGTCGGCACATATTGAATATCGCCGTTTATGATGCGAACATATGTGCTTCACCGTCCGGATCATAGTTGTCCATAATCGGGTCAGCTCTATCGTCCGACATTATGTCGATCCTGAAAACATGTAGTAAAACAAATTAATTAAGTGAAGAAGGGGCGGTGGCGGTGGCGGTGGCGAAAGGCGGTGGCAAAAGGAGGCGAGAAGGGGTGGGAGAGGGTGTCATGATAGAGCGCAAGACAGGCGGGTTTAGGGTTTAGGGTTTTAAGTTGGCGGTTTTCTTTGGCGGTTTTCTGTTGTTTTTGTTTTTGGGGTTTAGGGTTTTAAGTTGTTTACCGCTTTTGTTAAACTAAAACTAGTTAAAATTAAAGAGAAAAAAAAAAAAAAATTCCTTTTCCTTTTTTTTTCTTCTTCTTCCTTTTCCTTTTCTTTTCTTTCTTCTTCTTCCTTTTCCTTTCTTCTTCTTTCTTCTTCTTTCTTCTTCTTCCATTTTCCTTTTTGTTTTTCTTTGACCGGTTTTCTGTTGTTTTTTGTTTTTGGGGTTTAGGGTTTTAAGTTATTTACCGTTCTTGTTAAACTAAAACTAGTTAAAATAAAAAAGAACAAAAAAAAAAAAAAAAAAAAATTCCTTTTCCTTTTCCTTTTCTTCTTCTTCCTTTTCCTTTTCTTTTCTTTCTTCTTCTTCCTTTTCCTTTCTTCTTCTTTCTTCTTCTTTCTTCTTCTTCCTTTTTCCTTTTTGTTTTTCTTTGACGGTTTTCTGTTGTTTTTTGTTTTTGGGGTTTAGGGTTTTAAGTTATTTACCGTTCTTGTTAAACTAAAACTAGTTAAAATAAAAGAACAAAAAAAAAAAAAAAAAAATTCCTTTTCCTTTTCCTTTTCTTCTTCTTCCTTTTCCTTTTCTTTTCTTTCTTCTTCTTCCTTTTCCTTTCTTCTTCTTTCTTCTTCTTTCTTCTTCTTCCTTTTCCTTTTCTTTTCTTTCTTCTTCTTCCTTTTCCTTTCTTCTTCTTTCTTCTTCTTTCTTCTTCTTCCTTTTCCTTTTCTTTTCTTTCTTCTTCTTCCTTTTCCTTTCTTCTTCTTTCTTCTTCTTCCTTTTCCTTTTCTTTTCTTTCTTCTTCTTCCTTTTCCTTTTCTTTTCTTTCTTTCTTCTTCCTTTTCCTTTTTCTTTTCTTTCTTCTTTCTTCTTGTTTTCTGTTGTTTTTGTTTTTCCTTTTTTGTTTTTGTTTTTCTTTAATTCTCAGGCGGGCAAGGGCGCAGGGCGGCGGCGGGCGGGCGGCGGGCGGCGGGCAGGGGCGGCGTAGGGCGGCGGCGTGGGCGGCGGCGGCGGGCGGCGGGTAAGGGTAAGGCGCAAGGGCGGCGGCGATCGGGCGGCGGGCGGCGTAAGGGCGTAGGGGGCGGCGGCGCACTCGGGACGGGCGGCGGCGCCATCGGGACGGAGCGGCGGCGCAAGCAGGCTTTCGCGTCGGGTCGGTCGTCGGGCAGCGCTTCAGCGTCGATCGGCGCGGGCAGCGCTCAGGCCAAGAGAGAGGCGAATGGGGCAAAACTGCTAAGTCAGATGTTATAGACGAACCTTTAGTCGCGGTGGGGAGGCGGACGCGACTAAAAGTACCCTTTAGTCGCGTCGGCCTCCCAGCCGCGACTAAAGTGTTTTGCCACCGCCGTTCCTCGAGAAAGAACCTTTAGTCGCTGGTTGGGAGGCGGGCGCGACTAAAGGGTACCTTTAGTCGCTGCCCGCCTCCCGGCCGCGACTAAAGGGCTATCTTTGAACTGGCGGTGCGGTGGGATGTTTAGTCCCACTCGCTAGCCGAGAGGCATCGGCGATGGTTTATAAGCGGCTGCGCCGCTCACCGCCGAGCTCCTCTCAAATGCTTGAGCTTACGGGCCTATTCATTACTCTGTGCTGTGGGCCTATTGGGCCTTCTGCGGGCTGAATCTGGCCCATTAATGGGTTTCTAGTCGTATTCAGCCGTGGTGGCCCGATGGGTGGCATATTTTTATTTTTTGCCTGTTTTTGTTTTCATTTTTGCTTTATTTATTTTGTTTTGTTTCTACTTACAACAAAAAACTTATTTATTTTATTTTATTTTGTTTCTAGTTACTTATTTATTTTACTTTATGATAATTATTTTTGCAATTAAAGTTTCCAATTACTTATTTATTTATGTTATTAAAATCTTAAAATACAATTATATATCAAAAAATCAGAAAATAAAACTAATTCATTTTAAATTCTTGTTTTTCTTCTCTTTTTTCTTCCTTTTTCTTCTTCTTTTTTTTCTTCATTTGTTTCTTCCTTTTCTTGTTTTTCTTCTTTTTTTCTTCCTTTCTTCCTTTTTCCTTTTTCTTCTGTTTTTCTTCATTTGTTTTTTTTCTTATGTTTTTCTTCTGTTTGTTTTTTTCTTCTGTTTTTCCTTTTTCAGAAAAATAAAACTAATCCATGGAGCATCCTCATCATTTAACTTAATCGAAAAATAAAAGGTTTGATACATCATTCAGTTCATCGACCAAATACAAAGTTTGGTACAATAAATTATTACACATCAATTCTTCCTTGTGTCCTCGCTTGCTTACGATTGTGCCGTATCCATGGAGCATCCTCATCATTTAACTTAATGCTTGGGTCGGTGTTCACTTTGAAGGGCGGAATTTCAGCAAACATATTATAATCTTCCGACATGTCATCTTGTCCTCCACTCCCACGATGTTTCTTTTCCCTGAAAGAACAATGTGGCGCTTTGATCATCGCATGATGTCTTGATCGTTTTCTTATCTTTCCGTTTCCTCGGTTTGCTACTCATGTCCTTCACATAGAAAACCTGAGCGACATCTTTCGCTAGGACGAATGGTTCGTCAAGGTAACCAAGATTGTTGAAATCCACCATTGTCATTCCGTATTGCTGGTCCACCTTTACCCCACCTCCTGTTAGCTTGAACCATTTGCACCGGAACAAAGGGACCTTAAAGGAGGGTCCATAGTCAAGTTCCCATATCTCCTCTATGTAACCATAATATGTGACCTTTTGCCCATTCTCGGTTGCTGCATCAAAGCGGACACCACTGTTTTGGTTGGTGCTCTTTTTATCTTGGGCGATCGTGTAAAATGTATTCCCATTTATCTCGTACCCTTGGAAAGTCGTTATAGTCGAAGATGGTGTCTTGGCCAACATGTACAGCTGATCTACAACATCATTGTCATTCATTAAATGTTTTCTCAACCAACTGCCGAAAGTCTCCATGTGGGCCTTCCTAATCCAGATTCAGCTTCCCGGGTTGTCCGAGCGTAAAATATTCTTGTGTTTCTCAAAGCACGGAGCCACCAAGCTGGAATTGGTCGACCAGTGTGGTGTGCTTGATCGAGAGAATGGCCGTCCATACATATCGTTGATTTCCTTCCGATCGTGCCTTTTCCACTTAGTCTCCCCTCGTGCGCGATCGAGGAAGACCAATCGGCTTAAGGTCGGGAACAAAGTCAACACAAAACTCAATTACCTCCTCATTTCCATAGCCCTTGGCGATGCTTCCTTCTCGCCTAGCACGGTTCTGAACATATTTCTTTAATACTCCCATGAACCTCTCGAAGGGAACATATTGTGTAGAAATACAGGACCGAAGCGGAAATCTCTTGACTAGGTGAACCAGGAGGTGCGTCATAATATTGAAGAAGGATGGCGGGAACACCAACTCGAAGCCGACAAGACATTGGATCACATCGTTCAGAACCGTGGTAGAACTTGGATTGATTACCTTCGAGAGATTGCATTGAGGAATGCACATAGCTTCACAATGGCTAATCGAACATTTTCCGGCAGAGCCCCTCAAAGCAATCGGAAGCAATTGCGTCATAATCACGTGGCGATCGTGAGACTTGAGTTTTGGAACTTTTTCTCCGCCATGTTTATTATTCCCTTTATATTGGGCGAGAATCCAGACGGGACCTTCATACTGCTCGGGCATTCAAAAAGATGACCTTCTCTTCTTTGGTGAGGCGTAGCGGCACGACCTTGAAACCATTCCGGATGCGGTCATCGTGGTCTTTCAAACGTTCTGGTCTGCCGTGCTTCCTTTGTATCATTTGTCTTCCCATACGCCCAAGAAGCTTAGGAGGTTCACGCAAATATTCTTCAGTAACGTGCATCACGTCGATTGCAGAGCGGACTTCTAGGATTTTCCAATATTCTAGCTCCCGAATATAGATTTCTTCTTCCACATGGCTGCGTGCCCGTCGGCTCCCTTCGAACTGATTGTCCGCGGGACCCTTTCCAAAGATGACTTTCAAATCCTTGACCATATCAAATACCTCAGACACCGGTCGTTCCGCAGCTTCGCCGGTGATCTGCCTTGCCGTTGTAATGCTTGCCTTTCTTTCTTCTTGGATGAGTTTTGGAAGAAATCGGCGATGCCCAAGGTACACGTTCTTCTTACAATTTGGCAAATGTACACTTTCGGTCTCATGTAAGCGGTGCGTGCATGCATTGTATCCCTTATTTGACAGTCCGAAAGGTTACTAAGAGCAGGCCAATCGTTGATGGTTACGAAAAGCAACTTCGAGGTCAAATTCCTCTTGTTTGTGCTCATCCCACACACGGACACCACCCCACAGCTGTAAAAGTTCATCAACTAATGGCCTTAGGTACACATCGATGTCGTTGCCGGGTTGCCGGACCTTGGATGAGCACGGCATCATAATGAACTTCCGCTTCATGCACAACCAAGGAGGAAGGTTGTAGATGCATAGAGTCACGGGCAGGTGCTATGGCTGGAGCTCGCTCGCCAAAAGGATTCATGCCATCCGCATTTAGAGCAAATCTTATGTTCCTTGCGTCATTTGCAAAATCTGTGAACCATCGTCGATCTTTCTCCATTGCGTTCCATCTGCGGTGTGTCTCAACTCCCGTCCGACTTACGTTTCTCTTTGTGCCATCGCAACAACTTGGCATGCTTTTTGTTCATGAGCAGACGTTTCAACCGTGGTATTATAGGAGCATACCACATCACCTTGGCGGAACCCTCTTCACGGTTTCGGCCCTCAACATCGTCACCGGGGTCATCGACTCGATCTTATAACGCAATGCAAGGTGCATACCGGGCATTCATTCAAATTCTCGTATTCACAGCGGTAGAGGATGCGATCGTTGATGCATGCATGTATCTTGTAACCTCTAAACCTAGAGGGCGACAACCTTCTTTGCTTCAGTGCGTCTTGGCGGGCAACTCGTTATCCTTTGGAAACATATTCTTCAACATTTTCAGCAAGTTTTCAAATGCCGAGTCAGCTACACCTGCCTCGCCTTCCATTTCAGCAAATCCGATTGTGCAGCCCAGCTTTTTCAGACCATCATCGCATCCGGGTACAGCGCCTTTCGTGATCCTCTAACATGCGATCCAAATTCTCCCTCTCCTTTTCAGGCCAGCGTCTCCGTGCATCAGCAATGGTCCGACCAAGATCATCAGCGGATCATCACGTGCCTCTTCTTCACCTTCCCTTCACCTTCAGCATCCTCCATGAAAGTATCACCGAAATGAGCAAGATAGCTTTCATCGATGAAATCATCCCTTCTTCATCTTCTTCCATTATAACCCTCTTTCTCCATGCTTGGTCCAACAATTATAGCTTGGCATGAAACCCTTCAAGCAGATGCATGTGAACAACTCTTGAGGAAGAGTAACCCTTCTCATTCTTACAGATAACACATGGACAGATAACAAAACCCCCGCTTGTTCGCATTAGCCACTACGAGGAAATCTTTCAAACCCGTAGTGAACTTCACGGAGAGTCGGTTACCGTACATCCATTGCCGATTCATCTGCATTATTATAATATAAAATATATAATTAACCATCATGCATTTGTTATGAACTACACACACATGCATATTGACACATCAAAGGTTCATCAAGTTGCTAACATGATCGAAGAGTGTGGCTCCAACACTTCATGTCATGTTTGTTTCATGCTCTTGGGGCATTTCATCAAACACCTTATGTGCATAAGAGGAACCAAAAGCAAACCTACACCCACTTGTGAAGAGAATGGCTCCAAATGGCTAAGTGTTGGCTGCTGGATGGGTATATATAGGGAGGGCTTTAGTCGCGGTTGGCAGGCCAGCCAGCGACTAAAAGTGCCGAGGCCTTTAGTCGCGGTTGGCTGGCCAGCCGCGACTAAAGCCCTCACGCACCAGCTGGCCACCGAGCGCCAGGCCCAAGCCTTTGGTCGCGGTTCACCTCGAATCATGACTAAAGGTCCCATTAGTCGCGGTTCCTACAGCTTCGCGACTTATGGGCTGGACGGAAAGCCTGTTTTTCCACTAGTGATACTAACAATCCTTTTTTTATTGCGGAGACCGAGCTTGTGTGTGTGTTTTTATGATAAAAAAAAGTGTTTCAGAAATTCTTCTTGCTTTAAAAGAAAATTCATGTTTTAAATATGTTCATTTTTTTTAAATGCACAACACTCCCATATAAATGTTCCAATTCTTTTTAACAAAATCATTTAAAATTGATCAAAAAAATTAAAATCATATTTTAAAAACATGTGTTCCATAAAATGTTCATCTTCAAATGATGTTTCAATTCTAATAAAAAGATTAAAAGTTTCAAAAATAATAATTAGTTTGAAACAAAGAAATATTTGTGTTTTCTGAAAAGTAAGAGATAAAACCGATTACTAGACTATTTCATGCACCATTGCTCTTTAATCAGATGAAAGATGTTAGGGTGGATTATTTACATCCCCGCGTCTATTACACCGAAAAGTGATAATATTATAAACTTATAACCGATGTTTGTTAGAACTGGGTATAAGAAATGTCACTTATTGTCACAGGCAACATGTTTTACGATATTTTTAGCCCGTTGCAACGCACGGGCATTTGTACTAGTTATATATATGTGATAAGCCACCTCATAGAGGGTTGAGCCAGTTCCCCCAAAACCTACGTCTTACATGATATCGTGTCTAACCTAGGTCCTCTACCTGACCCGCCGCCGCCGCACCACCAAAACCCTAAACCCTAGGGCTGCTGCCGCCGGTGCCATGACCGCTTCCGCTTCGGGCGCCGCCAGCTCCGGGTTAATCCCCGCGTCGCTTGCCGCCCTCCTCAGCCTCCCACCTCGCCCTGGCTTCGTCGGTGCCTCAATTCTTCGGCACCATCGTCGTCGGCTCCATATTTTCAGCGCCGATCCCGTCGTCACCGCCCGACGCAGCCTCAACACCAGTCGCGCCGCCGCACAGAGGCTAAGCAAGCCACTGTTTCCCGCAAGCGCAAGCAAGCCACTGTTTCCCGCAGCAGCACAGAGGCTAAGTCAGTTGCCAATGCGACTGCTGAACTTACATGGATTGAGTTCCTACTTCGAGAGCAAGGAGTTGCTCAGACACATCCGTCGGTCCTCTGGTGTGACAACATCAGTGCTACGTTCCTGTCATCAAACCCGGTGTTCCATGCACGGACTAAACACATTGAGATTGACTATCATTTTGTGAGGGAACGTGTCGCACAGAAACTACTACAAGTCAGGTTTATCTCTTCAAAAGATCAACCTGTAAACATCTTCACCAAGCCTCCACCTTTTCCCATGTTTGATGCTGTAGGCGCAATCTCAACCTCCTAGATGCTTCAAGAGTGTGTTGAGATTGAGGGAGGGTGTTAGACGTGATATTGTAGCCTTATTGTGTAATCCATACCATATTGGTATAGGACTTGTATGAAACCATATATATATATATATATATATATATATATATATATATATATATATATATATATATATATATATATATATATATATATATATATATATATATATATATATATATATATATATATATATATATATATATATATAGGAAAATCCATCCTACCATCCGGTGGTAGTTACCCACATATCTCATATACTACCATGCGGTATTATATATACTATTTTATTATTTTAAATATGTTCGTACACTATATCTAAGATATTTCAAAACAAGTTACATGAAAAATTGCATATGAGTCCATAGTTTTTGGTATATTTGTGAAATACGTACATATTTATGCGTAAAAAGAGCATACTCAAAATATGATACATACTACCTAAAATTAGTATATGTACTACCTAAACATTGTTATATACTACATACTACACGTACATACTCTCGGTTTGACAGATACTACATACAACATACAAAACGCAAGTGGTGGTAACTACCACTTGCTTGTAGGAAACATTTGTCCTATATATATATATATATATATATATATATATATATATATATATATATATATATATAGGGCTGGACTATTCTGTTACCGTAATAGAATATTATTCATTACCCTCTGTCCCTATAAAGGCGCTGACGCAGAACAACTGAGAAACTCACGACCGCCCCAATCCAACCCGCCTTCTATCATGGCCCGCCCGCCGCCTCGCCTTCAAATTTCGGCACTGCGTTCGCCCCGCCTCCCACATCCGGCGACCCCGCCGCGCCCCACGCCCGACTCCTCGGCGGTTGCTGCTGCTGTCCCGCCACCGGTGGCTACCACGCCGCCCCAGCCTCCCTCCGTTGCAAGACCGCCATCCCCGCCAGCGCCGCCACCACCGAGCCCCTCCGCCGTGCGCCGCCACTCTGAGCCCCGCCGCCCTGCGCTTTGTCACCCCGCTTATGAAGATCCTACGGCCGGACCAAAGGCGTCGGCCGAATCCACCAGCCCGAAGCCGTCTTCTTCCTCGCCGAGACACGCGACAGCCACCCCAGTTCGGGCATAGTAAGTACCTCAGTACGAGTTAAAAACGGTGGTCCGTTCGAAATAAAAGAAATGGCCGAAATTCAAATTGTAAAAATTCAAGCAAAAAAAGGAACCCCATGAAAATGCTACTTAGTAAGTACCTCAATACAAGTCGTAAAATGAGAGAAGTTCAAAACAACGTTGGCAAAAAAATATTGAGTTAAAAAAACAAAACAAACATATTTTCTTTTTGAATAAAATAGCATTCAGTCGATGATACAAACCATACAAGTACAGGGGCGACGATACAGTAAATCGTTGAAAACTTACGAGAAAAATATTACCCAGAAAACAGAGCAAAGTCTAATTAGTGAAAACACGCTTAGTACAAACCCATGCAAGCATCAGTACAAGTATCCTTTTTCGGAAGCATTCAAAATTACTCTACGAAAAATAACTCAGTACAAAGATACACATATATCAGTACGACTACTCTGTTTTTCAGACGAGAAATGAACAGGATCCGTCATGCCGTATTCAAAATTACTCTTAAACGGTTGCGAAGTAGAGAAAACGTTCAACATGACTAAGTTTCGCATTTTCAATAGCTATCCAACGATATATTATTTGCCATATCTCGACAAACTTTTTTAAAAAAATTGCGTTTAAAATCAAATTTGACCGTATTCGAATTCGTTTTTTAAACTGTAAGGAATTAGAAAAACATTTCTATACGCGAAAGTTGCGCATTTTCCATAGCTTTCCAACTCCGTATCATTTGCGTCAATCCGACAAACTGTTTGCAAATAATCGCGAAAATATTTTTCGCCCAGAATTTCACCGGTTTTCAAATTACTTTTAAATAATATAGAATTAGAAAAAACAATACATATATGGAAGATGCGGATTTTCACCAGCTTTCCAACGCCATCTTATTTGCTCAATTCTGAAAAACCGTTCGAAAATTGAGTCCAAAATACGATTCACGTTTTCGGTTTTGAAAAAAATTGTTTTTTCAAAACTGCTCTTAAACCATAATGATTTTGCAAAAACGTTCAATATATTTGAAATATGGTTGTCAAGAGCTTTCCAACGATATATTACACGCCCCGTTCCGACAAAAAAATTAAAAAAAAAAATTTGAACTAAAGAAGACGATCTATTAAACACAACTGAAAGCATCAGTTCAACCGCTTCAAAAACATCAGTACAACCACCTGCAACCGTCAGTTTAAAAAGGGTAACAAAATAATATTCTATTACGCGTAACTGAATAGCCCAGATGTGTGTATATATGTGTGTGTGTGTGTGTGTGTGTGTGTGTGTGTGTGTGATAGGCCACCCCAAAGAGGGTTGAGCCAGTTCCCCAAAACCTACATTTTACAGGCTCCAACACCGGCGATGGTTCTGGTGAAGGAGAACGAGCCTAAGCAGTTGTCCGTGGCAAAAATGGCAGCTATCGCATGGAAGAAGACAGGGATCAGACTACACGTGGCCAAGATGAGGCCGAGCAGGAGTGTGAGGAAGATGCAGCCCCATGTCATGCTAAGCAGCAAGTAGCGAGTGCTTACAGTAGTTACGGACACCGCGAGGTTCGTGTTAATTACTCACTCTCACGCAAATGAAACAATGAGCAATTAGTGGCAAGAAGAGGTTAGTTAGAAAGAAAGAATCCTAGTGAGCATGTAATTGCGTGTAACTCTCTGTACGTTTAGCATTACTGCAAGAAGAGGATGGTGACTCTGACAGTGTGGGATGAAGCCAGATTAGTTAATTAATTATCACAAAATCGAAAAGGAGGCAGCATCATCATATCTGAACCCCAAAAGGTGTACTTTCCTTATGAGTAAGAAAGCTACTTCTGTATGGAAAGGGCGAAATGACTGCTAGAAATGCTCTTAGTACCCAAGAAAGGCAAGGGTGTGAGCTATGAGGATAGCACCATGTAGCTGCACCCTCTGCCATGTAGGTTGAAACTACCGTGCAATTTTCCCCTCCCCCAAGCAGCCATAGGTTAGCCGGACCACACCTCCATCATTTTTCTTAGTAACTTTCTTAGTGTTTCATCTATACACATGCATCACATCTCTCACAACCAGTTCTTATCTTTTGCTTTATTTCACCTTTTTGGATGAAGCATCAACCTCCTCTGTAAGAACCTGTTCTTCCCTGCTAGCACTAGCTTTTTCCCCTCTCTCTTCTGCATCACCAGATTTTCCTATGGAGCATTGGCCATGCCCTGTATAAGTGATATAGTGGTTGTCGAAGAATTAAAGTCTTCTTATTATGCACATGTACATCTGGCATCCATATATTATTTGGCCTCACTATCTACTTCATAATATCAAGAAACTATAGTTCAAACTTTCTCACATTCATTAGGTAGTTTTTATGTATGAATGTTATAGAGGGTACTAGTGTGAGATACTCCTAATGTCAGTGATGTGTTTTGCGGAATGGGATGCATCAAGAATTTCAGTATCAGCGCAATTGGCGAATCATGTTCTTCCTTAGCGCCATAGGGAACCAGGAAGTCAGAGCTTGCAGGCGATACAAAGGAGGGGAGAGCAGTATCGCTGATGTGGTCTGATGATTGGGCCACAGAGCACCGAAGCCACAATTGCTCCTCCATACATCTCCATTCTTGTTGAAGGAAATTTTGCACCCAATATCATTTAGGAAAGGGCCAGTGGAAATAACAAAGCACGAGTATATTTGTCTACCCTCTAATTCCTCCGCCAAATCTGTGGTGCAGCTCACAATGCTTATTTGAGGCTAGAGGGTAGGGACATATTTATACTCAGTTTCCTAAAAATTCAAATCTGTATCCGGATAGAATTCAGTTAGACTCCTAATCGCGTTAACCAACCACGATCATTACCGATTAATTTCTGAGTCAAATCCCTTCTCATGTATGTGTGATTCATACGCCATGTTTAAAATGTATCAATACATCTTTAAACACGAGGGCTTTTCAATACGTAGAGCTGATCCTATGCATGGCCCAGCTTCCATGGTTTATATTGTGCCTGGGAATATTCAACACGTATAAAAACATGACGTATTCCAGTGTAACCGTGACGAGCACCTTGAGTTTAATTCCTCAAGTAAAATGAATATATGCAAACCTTTTTGATTAAACATAATTTCCACATTGAGGTATGAATAAAAATGTAGTATAATGTTTGAAAGACACATAAATTCATACATCAATCACTTGTATAGAAAAATTTCAATCAAAAATCCTAAGGCCCATGCTCCTGACCTGTTTACAAAATAATTTCTGTCTAAGAGGTTTCGTTAGTGGATCAGCCAACATATCAGCACTAGGCAAAAACTCAACCCCAATAGTTTTCAACCTATTTATAACATCTCTAATATAATGGTATTTTCCCTCAATATATTTAGCCTTGCTATGAAACTTGGGATCCATAGAAAGTTTAGTCGCAACTTGATTATCACAAGAAACAGTGACTGGATCTGATGCACTTTCAACTATCTCTAGAGAAACTAGAAATTCCCTAAACCAAATGCCATCTTTTACGGCTTCATTTGCAGCATGTACTCTGCTTGCATAGAAGACTGTGCGACAGAAGTTTGTTTCTTCCAAGAGATAGCACCACGAGCCAAAGTAAATAGACAAGCAGACGTTAACTTCCTTTCATCAAGGACTTGCTACAAGTCAGCATCAGTATATCTCTGCAATGAAGCTTATCACAGGATTGTTCGTTTTATATATCGCATAGCATATTCTATTTGCTTTCCATTGAGCTTCCCCAGGATTTTTCTGAAATACGCTCAACATCCCAATAGTGTGACATAAATCAGGTCTAGTAAACAGCATTGCATACATAAGAGACCCCAAAGCAGAAGCATAAGGTAGATTTTTCATTTCTCTTATTTCCTTAGGAGTTTTAGGACATTGTTCCTCACTAAGTTTAGTTCCTTTTATCTTCGGTACATTCGATGGTTTGCAATCTTCCATAGAAGATAGTTTCAAAACAGTTTTGAGATAACTTTTTGAGATAGCCCCAAAACTTTCATTTTCCGATCCCTATCTATTTCCACCCCCAAAACATAAGAGGCTTCCCCCAAATATTTCATATCAAAAGAGATGATAACCTAGATTTCACTCCCATTAAGGTTTCCTCATGGTTTTAAGCAATTAAAATGTCATCGGCATACAAAGATAATACTGCAAAATTCCTCCCACTATTTAGAAATAAATACAGTGGTCTCCTTTCATCACAGAGAAACCATATATGACGTGACTGCAGCATCAAATAGATTGAAGTTTTTAACTTGCATACTTTACTCTCATTTCATTTTTCCACAAAACCATCTGATTGTGTCATATAGACTTCCTCTTGTAAATAACCATTTAGAAAAGCAGTCTTGACATCCATTTGATGGAGATAAATATCAAAATAAGCAGTAATGCACATAGGATGCGAATATAAGTGAATTTTGCAACAGTAAAAAATGTTTCCACAAAGTCTACTCCTTCCCTTTGTGTAAACCCCTTAGCAACTAATCTAGCATTGGGTTTCCTTTTGAATATCAATTTAGATCATATGGCCTTGTGGTTTTCCGGTAAATCTACAAGCTCACAAACACCATTTCTTTTCATGGAGTTTAGTTCTTCCCGCGTAGCTTCCAACAATAGTCCAGATTCCTCACAAGCAATGGCATGTTTGTAAGTTTTAGGTTCTTCCTCTAATGAAACTTTAGAGTGTACTTCCCCTAAAACTAGAAAGTAATCTTCCAGATAGGATGGTGTTTGCGTGTTCCTTCCACTTCTTCTAGGCATACTAGTTGAGAGAGTTCTTCCATATTTATGTTAGGGATTTGGCTAGAAAGATTACCGGTGGAGTCATTTACGACATCCTCAGATTCTTCTTCTATAAATTCTACTCTAGCCCTCTTAGCATGACAACGAGTGTCCTGATCTAAAAACATGGCATCTCTTCCTTCCAATAACTTCTTATTATTGGGATCATAAGACCAATAACCATTGGATACAGTAGATTATCCAACAAAAATTTCCTGTAGTGGTCTTAGGTTGCAATTTGGTTCTGTTCTGGCTAGGGATTTTAATTTGAGCATTGCAACCCCAAACAACCAGGTGCCTTAGTGTTGGTTTCCAAAGCTCATAAGGAGTGACCTTTACTGATTTTGAGGGTGAATGATTTAGAAAATAAACTTCAGTATGAAGTGCTTCCCCAAAAAAACTTAAAGGTAAATCAGAGTAAGCCATCATGGACCGAACCATATCCATCAACATCCTATTTCTTATCTCCACTACACCATTTTGTTGGGGGTGTAGGGTAATGTGTAGTGGTGTACTATGCCATTCTCTTTAAAGAATTCATCTATATGTGTACTCTGCTCATCTATCGATCTCAAGAACTTTACTTTTCCCATTTAGTTGGTTTTCCACTTTAGCCTTGAAATATCTGAACATGTAAAAATCCTCAGACTTTAGCCCCATCGGGAGAAGTTATCAATGAACATAATAAAATACACCTTCTGTCCTATTGTGGGTGTTCCCTTTTCCCCACAAATATCTGAATGGATTATGGCTAAGGGCTCACTAGAGCATTCAGCTTTAGGAAAAGGGCCTCTAGTCATTTTACCATGATGTAGGCTTCACATATTCCATAATCTTCCCATTTGAAATTCAGAATTCCAGAACTAATCAATCTTTTAATTTTCTTCTTTGATATATGTCCTAACCTTAAATGCCATAGGTAGGATTTGGAACAATTGACATTTCTGACTATATTCCTCACAAGAGGGTGGGTATCAGCAACTAAACTGTCCATAGCATCAATATCGGACATATCTTCAATATAATAGAGGCTTTCAACACGGTTCCATGATTGTATTAATTTTCCTTTTAGAAATATTTTAACCTTCCCATTTCCAAAGTTGACATCAATATCTGTAGATTCTAGTCTAGACACCAATATTAGATATTTTTTTCTCATGATTAGAGCAAATACATTATTCTTAAGAAGTAATATTCCTCCACTTGAGAGTTTTAGGTTATGGTCCCCTATTCTAAGTATTTCTGCCTTTGATGTTGTTCCTAGATAAATAAATCTATTTCCCTTTTGGATTGGTTTAAATGAACATAAATAATTCCTATCTCTTGCAATGTTTAAAGTGGAGCCGAATCAACCACCCAACTATTTGACAAAGGAAGTAGTAAATAGAGATTCTGAATATGCAAAAACATGCGGCATACCATCAGGTGAAGAGTTTCCCCTTCTATTAACCTGGTGCTTGGTCTCGTTGTTGTTATGCTTCTTCTCTTCTGGCTTCCTCTTCTTAGAGCACTCAGACCTGAAGTGTCCTTGTTCACCACAATTATGGCATTTAAATTTAATTTTATCAGTCTGATGGTTTGAGTTTCTTCCATTGTAATCATTCCTATTGCGCTTCTGATTTATTTTATTCCTTAAATCTGTTCCATATTTCCTGTTTTGCCAATTCCTCTTGCTTTAAGACTTGTCCTCACCAAGGTGCAGTTCATAATGTTGAGACCTTCTTTCTTTCCCTTCTGTGGACTTCCTGTCTTCTTCCCTGAGTAGATGATGCCTAAGTGTCCTCATGTGTAGCACACGCTCAGTATGACAAAAGAATATTTAAAATTGTTCCCAAGAGTTTGGCAAAGGTTAAGAGAAACAATTACTTGAACTTCTTCTGGGAAAGGGTAGCATGCATTCTTAAGTTCCTCTACTAACACAAATAATTTATTCAGATGTGCACTAACATGACTTGTTTGTGTTATCTTCACTGTCAAAAATTGATTCACCAAGCTAAGAACTTTGATAAGTGAAACTTCCCCAAAGTCCTTTTCCAATCTCCTCATTATTTGCAAGCTGATTCCTCTGGTTCATACTCCCCGGCTAGAGAATCAGACATTGATCCAAGCATGAACGCTCTAGCCTTTTTGTTGTCCCTAATCCATTGAGTAATTTCCTCTCGGCAGTTTTCCTTTTCCTCATCTTCAGCTTTGTCAGATGGTCGGGTAGGCTTAGATTGAGTTATGATATAATCAATGTTTTCAGTAGTGAGAAGAAACATAATATTTCTCTTTGAGACGGTAAAATTTGATCCATCCAATTTACAAGATCTAAATAACTCAGCAAACACACTGTTCAAAGCCATTAGATGGTAATTACCATGGCAAAGAATTCCATATGTACAACAGTACTACTTCACGACTGATTAGCAGTGGCAAACTATGTACAACATTACTACTCATGTACTCCTCCTGACCGCCGCCAACATCAACCTCACGCCTCTACTCCGACACCAACGCGACCACCCGACCTCTTCTTTGACCTGTCGAGCTCGCACGACGCAACAGCCCGTCACGACTATGGTCCGCATGTCTGCCCGGCCGTCGCTCTACCCGGCCATCACCACCCCCCTTCGAACAGGATCCCTGCATCAACCACCGTCTCTGCTGCCTCGGGCTCGCTAGCCACGTCGGGCTTGTCAGTGCCGGTTCGGCGGCCCTTCACAAGCTGCCTCGGGATCGTTGGCCCCTCACCGGCTGCCTTGGACTCGCCGGGTGTTGGGCGCTGGATGCGCTCGTCCGCATGCCGTTCCCTGCCAGCCACCGACGCCTTCGTCTGCTCGACCACCCCGCTTCTCCGTCATCCTCATCAGGCAACGCCCCTGACCTCATGCGCAATCGGATTGATCACCCGCCCGCTGAGATCCGCTCCATCCGCACCGCACGACTGATCTGATTAGTCGGGTACACGTGTCTCTGCAGGTCCTATGAAGATTGTCCCTAAGTACAGCGCACACCTACATCGATCGAGCAACGGGTTGCTGCTATGTCACCTCGTCGGGCCATAGGGCCGCCGCCCGTGGTACTCCCTGTGACTACACCGACTCACGTGCCGCCGCTGCGCCGCCTTTTCGGGCTGTAGCACCGCAGCACGCGGTCCACGCCGCCGCTCGAAGCCGTGACAGTGGCTGCACCAACTCGCGCGCCACCGCTGCGATGCCCCTTCGGGCTGTAGCACCGCGGTACATGGTCCACACCGCCGCCCTGAGATCTTCCCTCCGTCGTCGTGACCCGCCTACTGCTGCTGCATCGCCCCTTCGGGCCGTAACGCCACAGCCCGTAGTCACTCCGCCATCCCGACGCGTCGTCTTGTCGTGGTATACACCGCAAAGCCTCCCTTGTTGGGGAACGTAGTAATTTCAAAAAATTTCCTACGCACACGCAAGATCATGGTGAGGGTATAGCAACGAGAGGGGAGAGTGTTGTCCATGTACCCTCATAGACCGTAAGCGGAAGCGTTAGCACAACTCGGTTGATGTAGTCATACGTCTTCACGACCCGACCGATCCAAGCACCGAACGTACGGCACCTCCGTGTTCAGCACACGTTCAGCTCGATGACGTTCCCCGGGCTCCGATCCACCAAAGCGTCGGGGATGAGTTCCATTAGCACGACGGCGTGGTGGCGATGATAATGTTCTACCGGCGCAGGGCTTCGCCTAAACTCTGCGACGATATGACCGAGGTGGAATATGGTGGAGGGGGGCACCGCACACGGCTAAGGAACGATCCGTAGATCAAATTGTCTGTCTATGGGGTGCCCCCCGCCCCCGTATATAAAGGAGCCAGGGGGGAGGAGGCAGCCGGCCAAGGAGGGCGTGCCAAGGGGGGAGTCCTACTCCCACCGGGAGTAGGACTCCCTTCTTTCCTAGTAGGAGTAGGAGAAGGGGGGAAAGAGGAGGAAGAGGGAAGGAATGGGGGCGCCGCCCCTTCCCTTGTCCTGTTCGGACTAGGAAGGGAGGCGCGCCCCTCCCGCCTCCTTCCTCTTCTCCTTCGAGGCCCATGTAGGCTCAATAACCCCGGGGTTCCGTAACCTCCTGCATTTGGTAAAATGCCGATTTCACCCGTAACGATTCCGATGTCCAAATATAGGCTTCCAATATATCGATCTTTATGTCTCGACCATTTCGAGACTCCTCGTCATGTCCGTGATCACATCCGGGACTCCGAACAAACTTCGGTACATCAAAACTTATAAACTCATATAAAACTGTCATCGTAACGTTAAGCGTGCGGACCCTACGGGTTCGAGAACTATGTAGACATGACCTAGAACTATTCTCGGTCAATAACCAATAGCGGAACCTACATGCCCATATTGGTTCCTACATATTCTACGAAGATCTTTATCGGTCAAACTGCATAACAACATACGTTGTTCCCTTTGTCATCGGTATGTTACTTGCCGGAGATTTGATCGTCGGTATCCAATACCTAGTTCAATCTCGTTACCGGCAAGTCTCTTTACTCATTACGTAATGCATCATTCCGTAACTAACTCATTAGCTACATTGCTTGCAAGGCTTATAGTGATGTGCATTACCGAGAGGGCCCAGAGATACCTCTCCGACAATCGGAGTGACAAAACCTAATCTTGAAATACTCCTTTATAATCACCCAGTTACGTTGTGACGTTTGGTAGCACCCAAAGTGTTCCTCCGGTAAACAGGAGTTGCATAATCTCATAGTTACAGGAACATGTATAAGTCATGAAGAAAGCAATAGCAATATACTAAACGGTCAAGTGCTAGGCTAACAGAATGGGTCATGTCAATCACATCATTCTCCTAATGATGTGATCCCGTTAATCAAATGACAACACATGTCTATGGTTAGGAAACATAACCATCTTTGATTAATGAGCTAGTCAAGTAGAGGCATACTAGTGACGTTATGTTTGTCTATGTATTCACACATGTATTATGTTTCCGGTTAATACAATTCTAGCATGAATAATAAACATTTATCATGAAATAAGGAAATAAATAATAACTATATTATTGCCTCTAGAGCATATTTCCTTCAGTCTCCCACTTGCAGTAGAGTCAATAATCTAGTTCACATCGTCATGTGATTTAACACCAATATTCACATCTGTATGTGATTAATACCCATAGTTCACATCGTCATGTGATCAACACCCAAAGGGTTTACTAGAGTCAATAATCTAGTTCACATCGCTATGTGATTAACACCCAAAGAGTACTAAGGTGTGATCATGTTTTGCTCGTGAGAGAAGTTTAGTCAACAGGTCTGTCACATACAGAGCCGTATGTATTTTGCAAATATTCTATGTCTTCAATGCTCTGCACAGAGCTACTCTAGCTAATTGCTCCCACTTTCAATATGTATCTAGATCGAGACTTAGAGTCATCTGGATCAGTGCCAAAACTTGTATTGACGTAACCCGTTACGACGAACCTTTTGTCACCTCCATAATCGAGAAACATATCCTTATTCCACTAAGGATAATTTTGACAATATCGAGTGATCTACTCCTATATCACTATTGTACTCCCTTGCCAAACCAGGGCAGAGTATACAATAGGTCTGGACCATAACTTGGCACATTTTTATAGAACCTATGAGTGATGCATAGGGAATGACTTTCATTCTCTTTCTATTTTCTGCCGTGGTCGGGATTTGAGTCTTACTCAACTTCACACCTTGGAACATAGGCAAGAACTCCTTCTTTGACTGTTCCATTTTGAACCACTTCAAAATTTTATCAAGGTATGTACTCATTGAAAAATCTTATCAAGTGTCTTGATCTATCTCAATAGATCTTGATGCTCAATATGTAAGTAGCTTTGCCGAGGTCGTTCTTTGAAAAAACTCCTTTCAAACACTCCTTTATGCTTTGCAGAATAATTCTACATTATTTCCGATCAACAATATGTCATTCACATATACTTATCAGAAATGCTGTAGCGCTCCCACTCACTTTCTTGTAAATACAGGCTTCACCGCAAGTCTGTATAAAACTATATGCTTTGATCAACTTATCAAAGCGTATATTCCAACTCCGAGATGCTTGCACCAGTCCATAGATGGATTGCTGGAGCTTGCATATTTTGTTAGCACCTTTAGGATTAACAAAACCTTCTGGTTGCATCATATACAACTCTTCTTTAAGAAAACCATTAAGGAATGCAGTTTTGACATACATTTGCCAGATTTTATAAATTGTGGCAATTGCTAACATGATTCGGACAGACTTAAGCATCGCTACAGTTGAGAAATTCTCATTGTAGTCAACACCTTGAACTTGTCAAAAACCTTTTTGCGACAAGTCGAGCTTTGTAGATAGTAACACTACTATCAACGTCCGTCTTCCTCTTGAAGATCCATTTTCTATGGTTTGCCGATCATCGGGCAAGGCCACCAAAGTCCACACTTTGTTCTCATACATGGATCCTATCTCAGATTTCATGGCCTCCAGCCATTTTGTGGAATCTGGGCTCATCATCGCTTCCTCATAGTTCGTAGGTTTATCATGGTCTAGTAAGATGACTTTCAGAACAGGATTACCGTACCACTCTGGTGCGAACTGTACTTTGGAAGACCTATGAGGTTTTGTAGTAACTTGATCTGAAGTTTCATGATCATCATCATTAGCTTCCTCACTAATTGGTGTAGGAATCACTGGAACTGATTTCTGTGATGAAATACTTTCCAATTCGGGAGAAGGTACGAATTACCTTATCAAGCTCTACTTCACTCACTTCTTTCGAGAGAAACTCCTTCTCTAGAAAGGATCCATCTTTAGCAACAAATATCTTGCCTTTGGATCTGTGATAGAAGGTGTACCCAACAGTTTCCTTTGGGTATTCTATGAAGACGCACTTCTCCGATTTGGGTTTGAGCTTTATCAGGATGAAACTTTTTCACATAAGCATCATAGCCCAAAACTTTAAGAAACGACAACTTGGGTTTCTTGCTAAACCACAATTCATATAGTGTCGTCTCAACGGATTTAGATGGTGCCCTTTTAACGTGAATGCATCTGTCTCTAATGCATAACCCCAAAACAATAGTGGTAAATCAGTAAGAGACATCATAGATCGCACCATATCCAATAAAGTGCGGTTACGACGTTCGGACACACCATAACGTTGTGGTGTTCCAGGTGGCGTGAGCTGTGAAACTATTCCACATTGTTTTAATTGAAGACCAAACTCGTAACTCAAATATTTGTCTCCGTGATCAGATCGCAGAAACTTTATTTTCTTGTTATGATGATTTTTCCACTTCACTCTGAAATTCTTTGAACCTTTCAAGTATTTCAGACTTATGTTTCATCAAGTAGATATACCCATATCTGCTCAAATCATCTTGTGAAGGTCAGAAAATAACGATACTTGCCACGAGCATCAACACTCATTGGATCGCTTACATCGGTATGTATTATTTCCAATAAGTCAGCAGCTCGTTCCATTGTTCTAGAGAACGGAGTTTTAGTCATCTTGCCCAAAAAGGCACGATTCGCAAGCATCAAATGATTCATAAATAATTGATTCCGAAAATCCATCTTTATGGAGTTTCTTCATGCGCTTTACACCGATATGACCCAAACGGCAGTGCCCCAAATAAGTTGCACTATCATTATTAACTTTGCATCTTTTGGCATCAATATTATGAATATGTGTATCACTACGATCGAGATCCAACAAACTATGTTCATTGGGTGTATGACCATCGAAGGTCTTATTCATGTAAACAGAATAACAATTATTCTCTAACTTTAAATGAATAACCGTATCGCAATAAACACGATCAAATCATGTTCATGCTCAACGCAAATGCCAAATAACCTTTATTTAGGTTTAACACTAATCCCGAAAGTATAGGAAGTGTGCGATGATGATCATATCAATCTTGGAACTACTTCCAACACTCATCATCACTTCCCCTTCAACTAGTCTCTGTTTATTCTGTAACTACTGTTTCGAGTTACTGATCTTAGTAACCGAACAAGTATCAAATACTCAGGGGCTACTATAAACACTAGTAAGGCACACATCAATAACCTGTATATCAAATATACCCTTGTTCACTTTGCCATCCTTCTTATCCACCAAATATTTTGAGTAGTTCCACTTCCATTGACCATTTCCTTTGCAGTAGAAGCACTCAGTTTCAGGCTTAGGTCCAGCTTTGGGCTTCTTCACGGGAGTGACAACTTGTTTGCCATTCTACTTGAAGTTTCCCTTTCTTTCCCTTTGCCCTTTTATTGAAACTAGTGATCTTGTCAATCATCAACACTTGATGCTCTTTCTTGATTTCTACCTTCGTCGATTTCAACATCACGAAGAGCTTGGGAATCACTTTCGTCATCCCTTGCATATTATAGTTCATCATGAAGTTCTACTAACTTGGTGATGGTGACTAGAGAATTCTGTCGATCACTATTTTATCTGGAAGATTAACTCCCACTTGATTCAAGCGATTGTAGTACCCAGACAATCTGAGCACATGCTCACTAGTTGAGCGATTCTCCTCCATCTTTTAGCTATAGAACTTGTTGGAGACTTCATATCTCTCAACTCGGGTATTTGCTTGAAATATTAACTTCAATTCCTGGAACATCTCATATGGTCCATGAAGTTCAAAACGTCTTTGAAGTCCCGATTCTAAGCCATAAAGCATGGTGCACAAAACTGTCAAGTAGTCATCATATTGAGCTAGCCAAACGTTCATAACGTCTGCATCTGCTCCTGCAATAGGTCTGTCACCTAGCGGTGCATTAAGGACATAATTCTTCTGTGCAGCAATGAGGATAAACCTCAAATGACCGATCCAATCCATATCATTGCTACTAACATCTTTCAATACAATTTTCTCTAGGAACATATCAAAACATATGAAAGCAACAATGCGAGCTATTGATCTACAACATAATTTGCAAAATACTACCAGGACTAAGTTCATGATAAATTTAAGTTCAATTAATCATATTAATTAAGAACTCCCACTTAGACAGACATCCCTCTAGTCATCTAAGTGATCACGTGATCCAAATCAACTAAACCATGTCCGATCATCACGTGAGATGGAGTAGTTTCAATGGTGAACATCACTATGTTGATCATATCTACTATATGATTCACGTTCGACCTTTCGGTCTCCGTGTTCCGAGGCCATATCTGTATATGCTAGGCTCGTCAAGTTTAACCTGAGTATTCCGCGTGAGCAACTGTTTTGCACCCGTTGTATTTGAACGTAGAGCCTATCACACCCGATCATCACGTGGTGTCTCAGCACGAAGAACTTTTGCAATGGTGCATACTCAGGGAGAACACTTCTTGATAATTAGTGAGAGATCATCTTAAAATGCTACCGTCAGACAAAACAGAATAAGATGTATAACAGATAAACATCATATTCAATCAAAACATGTGACATGATATGGCCATGATCATCTTGCGCCTTTGATCTCCATCTACAAAATACTGTCATGATCTCTATCGTCACCGGCACGACACCATGATCTTCATCATCTTGATCTATGTCAATGTGTCGTCACATGGTCGTCTCGCAAACTATTGCTCTTGCAACTATTGCTATCGCATAGCGATAAAGTAAAGAAATCATTTGGCACTTTCATCTTAAGCAACAAAGAGACAACCATAGAGCTTCTACCAGTTGCCGCTAACTTCAACAAAACATGATCATCTCATAAAACAACTTATATCTCATCACGTCTTGACCATATCACATCACAACATGCCCTGCAAAAACAAGTTAGACGTCCTCTACTTTGTTGTTGCAAATTTTACGTGGCTGCTACGGGCTGAGCAAGAACCGTTCTTACCTACGCATCAAAACCACAATGATAGTTCGTCAAGTTAGTGCTGTTTTAACCTTCGCAAGGACCGGGCGTAGCCACACTTGGTTCAACTAAAGTTGGAGAAATAGACACCCGCTAGTCACCTGTGTGCAAAGCACGGTGGTAAAACCAGTCTCGCGTAAGCGTACGCGTAATGTCGGTCCGGGCCGCTTCATCCAACAATACCGCTGAACCAAAGTATGACATGCTGGTAAGCAGTATGACTTGTATCGCCCACAACTCACTTGTGTTCTACTCGTGCATATAACATCAACACATAAAACCTAGGCTCGGATGCCACTGTTGGGGAACGTAGTAATTTCAAAAAAATTCCTACACACACGCAAGATCATGGTGATGGTATAGCAACGAGAGGGGAGAGTGTTGTCCACGTACCCTCGTAGACTGTAAGAGGAAGCATTAGCACAACGCGGTTGATGTAGTCGTACGTCTTCACGATCCGACCGATCCAAGCACCGAACATACGGCACCTCCGTGTTCAGCACACGTTCAGCTCGATGACGTTCCCCGGGCTCCGATCCAGCAAAGCGTCGGAGATGAGTTCCGTCCGTACGACGGCGTGGTGGCGATGATGATGTTCTACCGGTGCAGGGCTTCGCCTAAACTCCGCGATGATATGACCGAGGTGAATATGGTGGAGGGGGGCACCGCACACGGCTAAGGAACGATCAGTAGATCAGCTTGTGTGTCTATGGGGTGCCCCCCGCCCCTTATATAAAGGAGCCAGGGGGAGGAGGCGGTCGGCCAAGGAGGGCGCGCCAAGGGGGGAGTCCTACTCTCACCGGGAGTAGGACTCCCTTCTTTCCAAGTAGGAGTAGGAGAAGGGGGGAAAGAGGAGGAAGAGGGGAAGGAAAGGGGGGGCGCCGCCCCCCTTCCCTTGTCCTATTCGGACTAGGAAGGGGAGGGGCGCGCGGCCCCCTCCTGCTTCCTTCCCTCTTCTCCTTCGAGGCCCATGTAGGCCCAATAACCCCCCGGGGGGTTCCGGTAACCTCCCGGTAATCCGGTAAAATGCTGATTTCACCCGGAACGATTCCGATGTCCAAATATAGGCTTCCAATATATCGATATTTATGTCTCGACCATTTCGAGACTCCTCGTCATGTCTGTGATCACATCCGAGACTCCGAACAAACTTCGCTACATCAAAACTTATAAACTCATAATAAAACTGTCATCGTAACGTTAAGCGTGCGGACCCTACGGGTTCGAGAACTATGTAGACATGACCTAGAACTATTCTCGGTCAATAACCAATAGCGGAACCTGGATGCCCATATTGGTTCCTACATATTCTATGAAGATCTTTATCGGCCAAACCGCATAACAACATACGTTGTTCCCTTTGTCATCGTTATGTTACTTGCCCGAGATTTGATCGTCGGTATCCAATACCTAGTTCAATCTCATTACCGGCAAGTCTCTTTACTCGTTACGTAATACATCATTCCGTAACTAACTCATTAGCTACATTGCTTGCAAGGCTTATAGTGATGTGCATTACCGAGAGGGCCCAGAGATACCTCTCCGACAATCGAAGTGACAAAACCTAATCTTGAAATACGCCAACCCAACATGTACCTTTGGAGACACCTGTAGTACTCCTTTATAATCACCCAGTTACGTTGTGACGTTTGGTAGCACCAAAGTGTTCCTCCGTAAACGGAGTTGCATAATCTCATAGTTACAGGAACATGTATAAGTCATGAAGAAAGCAATAGCAATATACTAAACGATCAAGTGCTAGGCTAACGGAATGGGTCATGTCAATCACATCATTCTCCTAATGATGTGATCCCGTTAATCAAATGACAACACATGTTTATGGTTAGGAAACATAACCATCTTTGATTAATGTGCTAGTCAAGTAGAGGCATACTAGTGACGTTATATTTGTCTATGTATTCACACATGTATTATGTTTCCGGTTAATACAATTCTAGCATGAATAATAAACATTTATCATGAAATAAGGAAATAAATAATAACTATATTATTGCCTCTAGGGCATATTTCCTTCATCCCTCTCCGCGGGAATGCCACCGTATACGCCGGTTTTCGCCACATTGCACCATTGTGCTTGAGTGATAATTCCATTTTATGTACAAAATCTGGGTGGGCCCATAAGTTTTCCTCTCATGGCCCAGTCTTGTCCTAACTCCTCACTACTTCCCTATGGGCAGGACAAACACATGACCCATTTGGCATGGCTGTAGCTCTACGAGTGTAGACAAGGCTGGTATTTAAGTAGAGATAAATACACTCATGGTCACTATAGTTGCGACTGAAGCACGATACGGTCACTGAACTTAGGAATACGCTCGATATGGTCACTGAATATGATGTGACGTGAAAATACGGTCACTGTAGCACGTACACGGTGGGTACAGCGCTGTTGACCACATTTGCCCAGTCGTCCCGGCCAGGTGGCGAACCGCGGAGGCGTCGCCATCGCTCTTTTGCATTTAGCCCCCTGGCCATAATGGAATCCACCCATTCACCCCTCCTCCAGTCACGTCGCCTTTTCGTCTTCGATTAGAAACAGGGGAGCGGCTGCTGCATAGGCGATGATGCCGCCCCCGGCGATCGTCGACAGTCCAGGCGAGTTGAGGCGTGGAGCTCGTCAGTGGTTGCACGGGCGGCGCCGCCGCGTGTGTTCTTCTCGTCGGAGGCATCAGAGATGGTCCCTGTTCGTCGCGCGGAAGGGGCGCCCCCTGTGTACAGTAAGTATCCGCCCCCATGGAACCCGAGCCTCTTTGTGCATTTTAATCATAAAAAGACCTCCTTTTAGGTTCGCATTTCCATCGTAGATGTGTTGTAGTTGCAAGGTATGACCGATTGTTCTAGGGTTTTCAGTCAGGAATTGGGGGTTAAGGGAATTGGGGCTTAGGGTTTTTGAGAGGTTACCAAATTGAAGATATCATCAATTGTGATGCATATACTGGTGTTGTTGTTCTTCCAGGTCATCGAAGCAGCAATTTTTCGGTGCAGATCATCCATGGTGGATTTTTTGTTGGCCAAGGCAGTAACCGTTCTTATGTAGATGGACGTGCCACTTGGTATGATCAAGTTGAAAGGGTCACCTGGTCTCCTATTATGATTGAAAATCTTGTGGAAGAACTAGGTTATGAGATGGCAGGGAGAGTTAAGGTTTTCTACTGTGTCCCCATCCTCAAACTTGGCAGAAATGGTCTCAGGGCAATTACTGATGATGAACTGGCTTCCAATGCTAATGTTTCTTGATATTGGTCACCACTTTCTCAGTCTCTTTCTGGATCATGATGATAGTTTCTGTCAAACCTTAATGAGGATGATATTGTGAATCATCCAAGAGCTACTCTGCCTCTAGTTTTCAGCCCAACAAGAAGAGTTCATAGCAATGCAGAGAATGCTGACGCAGAAGCAGAGGATGGAGAAGATGATGCAGAAGCAGAGCATGGATAACTTCAACTAGAAGCACAGGCTGGAAAAGGAGAGGAAGCAGAGACACATGTGCCCCAATTCCTATTCAAGTTGTGTATCCTGATTGTGATGAAGAGGAGGATGTCAACCAGTTTGAGTTTGTTAAGAGGGCATCAGTTGAGACAGAGGATGGTAATCAAAGACATGAAGAACATGCAGAGCTAGAAGGTGATGCAGGTGGAAATCTGAGAATGAGGAGGAGTGTCAGGCAAAACCAGGTGAACTATGAAATGGAAGAAGAGGATGGAGCAAGTGATAGTGATGATGAAGATTATGAACCTGATATGCATGTGGATAGTGACAATGAGATAGGACATGGTGATGATGATTTGTATGCAGATAATGTAGATGAGGATGAACCTGAGCGGAGAGATGAAAAGAAATCAAATGAGAAAGCAAATCAAAAAGGGAAAGATAAAGTAGTTCCTACCAATCAACAGAAAGGGAAACAAGCATACCACTCTCATGAAGACATGTCAGAGACTGATGATTTGCGGGCTCCTGATTCAGATGATGAATAGCTCAATTTGAAGTTCAAATCCTTCAGATAAGAAGATCTTCATCAGCCAAAGTTTCATGTTGGGAAGGTGTTTGAGAGTGTAGAGATGTTAAGGACTGCCATCAAAGAGTACTCATGTAAGAACAGAGTTGATATCAAGTTGCCTGTGAATGACAGGAAGAGAGTGAAAGCAAAGTGTGATGAAGACTGCACATGGTACTTGTGGGCATCATCTGATAATAGGACTATGGCTTTCATGGTGAAAAGATATGTGAGCGAGCACACATGCAGCAAGAAGTAGAAGATTAGGGCTGTCACAGCTAAATTCCTAGCACATAAGTACCTAGAGATGTTTAGGGCTGATCAAGACATGAACCTTATGAATATTTCTAGGGTTGTTCAGAAAGAATGGCATATGACACCATGCCAGGCAGGATGAAGTTGCAGAGAGCTAGAAGGATGGCAATGAAAATAGTATATGGTGATGAAGAAGGGCAGTACAAGCTTCTGTGGAATTATGCTAATGAAGTCAGGAGAAGCAACCCTGGCTCATCATTTTATGTCTCACTTGGTGACAATGCAAGGTTGATGCTTGCAAGAGAGGATTCCTTTTGGGTTGCAGGCCAGTGATCTTCCTTGATGGCTGCCACATCAAAACAAGGTACAAAGGTCAACTACTTGCAGCTGTTGGTGTAGATCCAAATAATTGCATCTTTCCAATAGCAATTGCTGTTGTTAAAGTGGAGGATACCCCTAACTGGGTGTCGTTCCTTGACACATTGAAAAGGGATCTTGGCATCATCAACACTGAACCCTGGACTATGATGTCAGACAAGCAAAAGGTAACACTTGGTAATCTTGATCTTCATCTTGTACTTGTTTCATGCACTTGTTACTATTCGTCCCTATAGTTAAAGGCTTTCATTCATGCAATGTGCAGGGTCTCATTAGTGCAGATGAACAACTATTCCCTCAGTCATAGCATAGATTTTCTGTAAGGCACATGTGGCAGAACTTCTAGCAGCATTTCAAAGGGGATATTTTGAAGAACCAACTATGGAAGATAGCAAGGAGCAACACTGTTCTGTTATATGAGAAGGGGATGGAGGAAATGAAGCAACTTAATGCAGATGCTCACAAGTGGTTTCATGAGCAGGAACCGAACACTTTGCTGAAAGCCTTTCAGAGTGATTTGCCAAAGTGTGATATACTACTGAACAACATATGTGAAGTTTTTAACATGATAGCATGATCATTTTTTGATGCTTAGGTTATTTTTTGATGCTTAGGTCATACTTAGGTTGTTCTAACACAAGTGACATTTGCAGATATATTTTAGAGGCTAGGGAGCTGTCTATACTTACCATGGTTGACAGAATATATAGGCAGCTTATGACCAGGCATTATAACAAGCAGATTGAATCAGACAAGTGGCTAGGCAATATATGCCCTAAAATCAGGAAACGAGTTGAGAAACCATGTCAGTTTGCAACCACATGCTATGTGGATTGCTTAGGCGATAGTCTTTTCCTGGTAGGTGACAGAGGGACAAATTACATTGTTGACTTGCATAAAAGAACATGCACTTGTAGAAGAATTCAAAAATTAGGGGTGCCATGTTCTCATGTGGTAGCCTGCTGTAGGCATGAAAGAATTGATCCTCTTGAACTGGTAGACCCTTGCTACTCCAAGCAAATGTTCAAGAAGGCATATGAAAGCATTATCTACCCTTACAAAGATAGGAGAGAGTGGGAGGACATGTGTAGGCCCCCAATATTGCCACCATTGTACCAAAAACATGTATGAAGGTCATCCACCGCAAGAAGACAAGCACCTGGAGAGGTTGATCATAGAATGGTGGGGGGGAATCACAAGGCATGATGTAATCATGCATTGTTCATATTGTGGTGAGCCAGATCATGACAAGTCTGGATGCAAATACTTGAAGGCTGGAATTCCACCACCAAGTGCAAGTCGTAGAGGCAATGGTGCACCCAGTGTGCCACCCACAGCTCCAGATGAAGACAATGGTGCACCCACTGTGCCACAAACAGCTCCAAATGCATCACATCAAGATGATCCAGTCTTAAATTTGGTAATAAAGAGTTGCAGCTCCTCAAAACCACATCCATTATCTTCATGATTGCAATAAAGCTAACACAAGGTGTTTCTATCTAATTGCAGTGAGAGCCAGGTGTTGTGTTAGAAGATCTTATGGTGGACAGCATGATTTCCTAGGTATAAATTACTGCATAACCAGTTGATTTTATTTCCTGTTTTTCTAGTATCATATATTTGAGAGAGGCCATTACCTTGTCATACATTCTGCAGATGCCAACACCAAGGGTTGTTGAAGAGAGGCCATTACCTTATTCTGGGTTTCTAAGTGCTCCCCAAGTGATGCTCAACCAGACTAATGCAACTCAAGGTAGTCAAGCAAGCTCAAGCACCATTAGGCCAGGTGAGTTGGCACAGAAGCTGGAGGCAATGAAAAATCAGAAAGACAGGGAGCTGGAGGAGAGGAAGCAAGCCATCCTTGCTTCTAGGAGGGAAGAAGACGGGGACATGCCCACGGCAATCATCCATGTCTGGTTGTAATGACTTCCGACACCATTTACATTGCGACATGTGTGGCCATTTATCGGCCAGTTTTCACCGAAATAATTCTAGAAACTTTATAACTTGACAAAATACAAATAAACTTGGCATGCTGCTATGATTTGGTCATACAAGGTCATAAAAAAACTGGTGCCATTTGACGAAACTTGAAAATTGACGTGCTAAAAATCGAACCCTTCTGCCCTACTTGAACACCGTCCTGTGAACATGGCATTTTTTTGGATATTCGTGAAATGACCACAAATTTTGCCGGCAAGGGGGGCACACCCATGGTAGTCATACATGCATGTTTGTGATGACTTCTGGCATCGTTTGCATGCTGCGACACCTGTAGCCATTTACCGGCCATTTTTCACCGAAAATATTCCAAATAAACCATAACTTGATAAAATACAAAGCCACTTGGCATGGTGCCAAGAATTGATCATACAAGGTAATGGAAAAATTGGGGCCATTTCACAGATGTTGTGAAATGAGATGCTGACAAATAGACACTTCTCGCCCTACCCGGACTACGAGGAATGACCCCAACTTTTGGCACCAAGGAGGAATGCCCATGGTAGTCATCCTTGCCTAGTTTGAATGACTGTCGATACCGTTTGTATGTTGCAACACATGTGGCTATTTATAGATCTTTTTTAACCAAAATAATCACACACAAAATCATAATTTGATGAAATACAAATCCACTTTTCATTGTGAAATTAATTGGTCAGACAAGGTCATGAAAAAATTGGGGTCATTTAACGGATGTCGAAAAATGACGTGCTCACAAACGGACCCTTCTGGCATACCCAGACACACTATTGAACATGGTCTTTTTTTGGACATCCGTGTAATGATCCTAACTTTTGCCAGCAAGGAGACATGCCCATGGTAGTTATCTATTCCTGGTTGTAACTACTTCCTACAATGTTTGGACAATGCAACATGTGTGGCCATTTATCACCAAAATAATTCCAGAAAATTTATAACTTGATGAAATACAAATCCATGGCAAGGTGCTATGATTTGGTCATACAAGGTCATGAAAAATAATTGGGGCCATTTGACGAGTGTTTAAAAACAACATGCTCCCAAACAAACCCTTCTAGACTACCCGAAAACAACATGGTATTTTTTGGACATCCTTCAAATGACCCAAGCTTTTTCTAGCAAGGAGGCATGCCCATGGTAGTCATCCATACCTAGTTCTAATGACTCCCAACACCGTTTGCATGTTGCAATAGATGTGGCAATTTATCAGCCTTTTTTACCCAAACAATTCCAGAAAATTCATAAATTGACGAAATACAAATCTCTTGGCATGGTGTCATGATTTGGTCATAAAAGGTCATGGAAAAAGATTGGGGCCATTTCACGGACATGGAAAAATTCAGCCTTTGTGACAATAGTTTAGATTTTTTTTTTTGAAGTTATTAAAATAAATAATGAAGAAAAAATTTAAAATCATACTTTAAACAGAAACTGCTCATAGACGTTTAGTTCTTTCTTCTTTTAGAAAAGGTAGTCTATATCTCCTTTCTTGCCGTTAATTGCAGTTTCCAATGATTAGAAAAGCAAAAATAACAAAAAGTGATGAAAACTTACAAAATGATTGAACTTCTGTTACTTCACAAAAGTATGGCGCCCAAAAAAGAGCATATCGACATGTTTTCTTTTGCATATTTCTTAGTGCATCAATTGAGCAGCAATTTAGCTGTGACGATAAGCATTTTCATAAAGGGGGCATACCTCGGTCTCTACATCAACTAATGCACACAAACATTTTTATTAAATAAAACCAGAGTAGATCAATGGTGCCAACTAAAAGAAAGTAGAAAAGATAACAACCGGTCGGTAAAACAGATTACATGAATCAACACACAATTATGAAAATAAAATTCACGTCCAATTATTCGTCATCTCCACTGATCCATCTCTCTAGGCTCCTACTACAAGAGGAGTTAGATGTGGCAGACAGACAATCAACTCTTAGCATACTCACCGGGACTCCCTTCTTGTCGCCATCGTGGATATCGAAGGTGGGCCCAAAATTCCTTACTCATAATTGTGTATGTGTGACTGCTAAGACCCCTCCCCCCCCTGCTCCGTAGCAGCTATTTTGGATAACGATTGCTGAAATTTTCTTAATTTTACGTAAAATAAATAACTCACACTATGGTTGGTGAGGTATTGCAGTCCTAGTTATTGCTTGCATGTATATATATCCGGCATCCATATATATTGGACTTATCTCGGCTTCTATTTGATAGCAAGACACAACTATAGTACACACTTCCTCGCATCTATTAAGTACTAGTAGTTTTCAGTCACGATAATAATAGAGGGGGAACAGTGTGATGAGGATGTTGAGAGACAACTAATCCAGCTATTTCTCTTTTGGAATGAGATGCAGCGAGAATTTAGTTGTGAGCTCATGATATGCATACAGTTCTTTGAAATGCATTGGCATGAGCAGAAGCAATGATGATGTAACCTGCATGCACTGCGACTGTTGGATGAGAGAGATGAGACGTACGTAACCATCTGAAACACCATTAAAGCAACAACAAAAAATTTAAACATGTGTGTTTGGCAATTCGTTATGTTTTTTAGAAACTACCCCATGGCTAACTTCAAATCCAATTAGTCGGATTTTGCCGCATGCTTGACGTGGACTAAGGCCATATCTTCCTCAAATGCAAGTTTGTGAAAGTTGTCTCAGGAGATGCCAACCTTGATTTCTTTGAACCAGATTGTTAGCACTTGCCAATGCCAGTCAGACGGTTGGTTCCCTTTTGAATTGGGAGTCTAAAACCATGCTCTAGAACCTGTGGAAGACACACGATGTTGTTAATACTGGATGTCCCATATCCCTTGATCTGCCTAGTGCAATCTCCTCGGCAGCCCTACGCCCGGTATGTGAAATTCTTGAACACTAATGTGGGACTCCTCGAGTAATTCTTCCTAGTACTGATCGTTGGTCAAAGCCAGGAGAAAGTTTCGTCAAGATCAACATCAATGATTCTTTTTGTGGAAGTTCAGGCTCGGGTAGCTGGGGATTTTGCATACATGATTTTAATTGAGTTCCTCAGAATCAACAACCTAGCAAGCTTGATCACCTTGCTGATATTCCACAACCCCCCAATTAGCTTTATTTGGAAAAAATCATAGGATTTGCCATGGTTGACTGAATTAAATTGTATAGGAGCCATAATGTAATCATGTACTAGAACCGCTTTTGCTTTATAGTAGAATTTTTTGAGCTCTTTTATTCTATCCCCTAATTAATGCAGACCGTCCATTCACCAAAATCCAATAGACTGTGTTGATCTATATCGGTGGTTTGGGTCAGTGGTATACCCAGCCTAACCCCGAGCAACACGAAGAGGTATATGGCCGTTGAGGGTAATCTGGAAAGACTGGAGACACAAATCCCTCCTATGAGTTCCGATAATTCAGCCTCCACAAGCATGATTGTAGATTTTAGTCACTAGTTTATCCATGTAAACGAAAATAGATTAGTTCATGAATGAACAGATATATAGGCAAACATCTCTCGCATACCAGGCTTCTCTTTGAAAACAATGGCTTTCCAGGTTTGTTTGCAAACTGACACACAGATGTTTGTTGCCTTCTCCCGGATGCAGCAAGTAATTACATTAACCTCTAATCAAGAATTTAAGTACTGAAAAATGGTTTCATGCAGTCCCCCATAACGAGGCTGAAGAGTGCCGTGAGAGTGACGAGATGAACGTGGCGTTGCGAGCTAGACGAGCATGGTGGGACGGGTGTACGGGGGAAGTTAGTGCAATCACAGCGATGGCTGGTGGCAAGGACAGCCAATGCGAGAAGCATGGCCACATGGGCCAAAATATTATGCCATTATTCTAGTACAGATCACATATTCACATCATAATATATTTCCTGCTAAAGTAACATCACAATATAGAGAAAAGTCTAAAGTACCCTAAAGGAATCGATGGCTGGATCAGGTTTATATTGCTTAGTCTCCCATAGCAGTATAGGGTACTGTAGGAAAGCTCTCTTTTCCTAGACAGAGGGTGTGATGCCGTGACTGCTGAAACCGCTCTTACTTCACACGCAAAATAAACGACTGACACTATGGTTGGTGAAGCATTGTTCTACTAGTTATTGTTTGCCTGTGCATCCGTCATCCATTTTTTTTTTTTTTTTTTGGAAAAGGGGGAGCTCCCCGGCCTCTGCATCAGGGGTGATGCATAATCCGTCATCCATATATATTGGACTTAGCCTCGGCTTCTATTCCATAGCAAGACAGAGCTGTAGTACAAACTTCCTCGCATCTATTGGCTTGATTTTAGGCACGATTATAATGGAGGGGGAAGAGTGTGATGAGGACGTTGAGAGACAGCTAACGTTGGTTATTTGTCTTTTGGAATGGGATGCACCAAGAATTTAATTGTCCGACCAAGAAGGAAATTAAGTTCTTGTAAAGGCTTTGGCACGAGCCTGAAGCAACGAAGATGTAACCCGCATGCACTGCAGGCTGTGACAGAGGAGACTCATGTCCCATTTAGCTGGGGCTCACGGGAGCAGCTTATTGCCCCTCTCTGTGCTTCTCTTGTGTGATGGAAAATCTGCAGAAGAGCAAGCAGCCTCACAAAGAACTTCCTTCTCGGTGCTCTACTAGACACCAATCACCAAATCGTGAAGAAATAAAATAGATTAGGAACGTCGGCCATCCGAATCAAGTCCGTGCGTGTTGCTTCTCGCCAGATCTGATCAAACTGGTCAGTTAGCTAATTAACAGCTTCAGCCGTCGGCAAAATATCGCCATAAGGCCGCGCTTGGTATGGTTGTATTTTAATACAGGTGTATTTAAATTCCGGGCGTAAAGCATTTCAACGTGAGCGCAGAGGAAGTGAAGCATATCCGGGCCTGCTCTTCAAAATAAAACAAGTATTGTTGGCCTGACAAACGGATGACAGTGTGGGCGTTTTTTTTTTCCGCTCCATTTTGCACCCACATCCGTAAATGAAATGAATGTAAAAAACCAACACAATATGTTTGCCATTGCTTATTTCTCGGTTCAGAATGTAACTGCAATAATTATTTAAGAAACAAAAAAAATTATAGAACTCATGTCTTCCCAGCTGGCTTATCCGTCTTTCCGGGAAGCTCTGAGCCTCTTACCCTAAAACAAATCTCCAGGTTCTGACCAAAAGTTCAGCCGGAATCAGAAGTGATATCCAAACGGTCAGCTTCACGTACTCGCCGCCGTCCTCTGACTCCTTGTCACCCATAGAGCGTGAAGACGAGCATTAGGGAGACGGCGGACGTAGTACCGCAACTCCGTGAGGTAGTCGGTCATGCGGGTGAAAGCCAGCGGTGCCCTGGAAGAAGGCAGTGATAAGAGAGCCGACTGTGCGTGCGTTGTGCCGCCCGGAATCGGTCGCGGCCAAGACGATGGTGAGCGTGTGAAGGAAGACAAGAAGTAGGTCGCATGGACCTGGACGAGGCAGAGCACGAGCGTGAGGAAGATGCAACCCTACATCGTGCCAGGATTTTGGTGGGGGGGGGGGGGGGTCAACTTGATATTCTAGACTGAAAAAAATAACTATGATAGCAGTACAATCATTTGTCACTTTGACGTAAGTATACAAGTTGATTACATTTGTATTTACCTCTATGATTGCCAATAAAAATAAAATTTTGAATAATATCGTCGGAAGAGAACTTAGCGGTTAATATTTCTGCAACATAGATTACCATGCAATACCGAAGTAAGTCATCTCTCATTTGACGGCGCTTAAAAGGGGTTAATATTTAGAGTGTTTGGGGTGGTTTCCTATTCATAACTGTTGATCTACAGGTTTCACAACTAGCATCACACCACAACCGGAATCTGGAAGTACTAATATTTGATTTATATTCATGCCACGGATAAGAACTAAGATCCCTTTCAGAATCACATCACAACGGAGAAATTGAGACATTAGTACAGTAATCGATAGTGCTATTACTAACCTTGGCTAGTTCATTGGGAAGATCGCAGAATTGATGAGCACAGCAAGAAGATTTCGATTTGATCGCTTCTACGGAGGACCGGAGGCGGCCGCAGAGGCGCAGCCGCGCAGGGCCAGGCCCCTGCTGACCCCCCGTCTCTGCCCCTGAAAGCAAGAACACCCTATGCGCTACTTGTGTGGTGTCGGTAACTAGGGTGGGCCGGCAAGTGAGAGTGAGCGATTACAGTAGTTACCGACATCATGAGATTCCTCTAATCACTCACTTTCACGCAAATGAAGTAACGAGCTGTAAGAAGCAAGAAGAGGATGCATGGTTAACTCTTACATTGTTCGGTGATAAGAGAGTAAGCCAACCAGATAAGTAAATCATAACAAAACCCGAAAGGGGGTGACATCATCCTTTTTTTTTAAGATCCAACAATGTTGGAATTCATATATTAAGCAGATAGACACGGGAAAAGGTGTTCATGATCAATTGATCATGGTGGTTTACATCAGAGAGGAGCCAAAGCGTCGTCTAAAATTCAAAGAAGAAATCAACCTGGATCCCCTAATGGTGTCTCTAAGCATTTTGCCCCAGCAAGCCTCCAAGAATCCATGTCATGCGTTACTGTAGCCATAATTCCATTGATCTGGGAAAATTGAACTCTGAATGTGCAGCCATTTCTTTCTAACCATAAATGCCTGTCAACGAGCATCATCATTGTTTTTACTCTCTGTTTGTTAGGCAGACTTGCAGCTTGGATTACTCGTCGTACTTGTTGCCTTAGGATCTTGGAGAAACCTCAGTTGCTACCGCGAGGCCATTGCAACCTAGGAGAAGGGCCCTCTTCGCCATACTTCAGAAGACACAGGGCATTCCTAGAATAGGTGGATTGAGGACTCAAGATTCCTCATACATAACGAGCAGAAATATCCATTCTCCTAGCCTCTTCCCCGTAGCCTGTCATTGCACCACAATCGGTCATAATGTAATAACCAGAAGAAAAACTTAACCTTGCGAGGGGCCCATGCCTTCCAAAAGAGATTTTTGATGTCTATTTTCTAAACAGTCTCAAACCGAAAACTTTAAGATGAGGTGGCGCTGTAAGTTCCGGATAGATGGAGGCGCCACCTGATCTCGTCATGGATCCCAGGATGTATTTGCTGATTGGCTGCCCTAATGGCGTGCCACGTGATCTGGAAGTTTTGTGTCAGCTCATCTATCTACGATGCCTTAGATCATGCACCAATTGTTGCTCGATGACAAGCGCTCGCAGTGGGTTTCCCGGTGATACTCTGAACTTGCTTTCCCTGTTCTAGTTTCCTTTGAACTATGTTGGGATGGTTGTATTTCCGTTATGATAGTAATGGAAAGGGGTTATGCCTGGTTAAAAAATGCACCCAAGTATCATTTTGCAGAGCAACCGCCATTGATCTTGCCAAAGAGGGTGATGTGAGCCAGGGTGAATGCCCCCAATGGCTTGCCTTCCTCATGAGAAAGAAATCTTGATGATCTCTTGCTTGTAGCTACTTTTATATGAAAAAAGCGACAGCTCTTGACTGCCAGAGATTATCACAAGCAAGATAAATCACTGATACGGTGGTTGATGAAGCATTAAAGTCTTTTATTATTCACATGTAGTTCTGGCATCCATATATTACTTGGTGTCACCTTCTACTCCTTAGGAAGATGTACAACTATAGATCAAACTTTCTTACATGCATTAGCTAGTTTTTACCCAGGAGAGCGGGGGGGGGGGGGTGGGGTGGGGTAGAGATGTTAGAGAACTAGCGTCGGTGATGTGTCTTTGGGAATGGGATGCATCATGAACTTCAGTGTCAGCAAACTGCCGAAAGTCAGTTCTTCTTTAGCGCCAGGAGAAGCAATCAGGTCAGGAATTGCATGTGGCAATGGAGCTGTAAGAGCAGAATAACTAATATAGTCAGATGCGTGAGAGAACTAGTGTCGATGTTGTGTCGTTGGGAATGGGATGCATCATGAACTTAAGTTGAGGAGAAGCAATCAGGTGAGGAATTGCATTTAGCAATGGGATTGTAAGAGCAGAATTACTAATATAGTTAGATGCTCCAGACTCCGAGGAGCACCGAAGCCTCGATTCTTCGTCTGTACGTCTGCACTGTGGGTTTTTGGCTCTTCAAAATTTTGCTCAGTGAGCGAGTGAGCCGAAGATGCGCCTTCGTCATTGCCACTCCCTCACCGGAGCCGGGCAAAACTTGTTGTAGTAGACAGTTGGGAAGTCATCATTCTAAGGCCTCATGGGATATAGGACCGACCCACCCGAAGACACATGAATGTAGATGAACGAAGAAGAGATCCAAGCAAATCCATCAAAGGCAGATCCACCGGAGACACATCTCCACATGCCCACCGAAGATGCTAGATATGTTAGGTAATCTTGTCAGAGTCCTATAGTGATTATAGGAGTATGTGTAGGTTTTCTAACTGTGATCAAGCTGCCGGTTGATTATTTTAGAAAATCTAGGTTTAGTCGGTTTGTACTTTCCTGGTACTAAGTTTAGTCCGGTTAGGACTCGTGCCTAGCTATCGAGTTGTGTTGGTAGGAGTCTGTACTAGGATTAGGAGTGTATGGCTGAGTCCGGTTTGGACTCGAGATCAAGTCTGTGTAGGTCAAGTTGTTTAGGTCGTCTCATGTGCATATATACATGAGTAGGTCGTTTGAGGTTGTATCGTGGAGTCAAGAAAAGAGAAACAAAGGGCATGACAAGAGCCCTTGGTTATCAGTTTTTCGTGCGCATGTTCGTCGTGATTTGATGTGATCAATCCGATGGCGAATTCCAACAAATGGTATCAAAGCAAGGTTCAAAGACGTGAAGTCGTGCTTGCGCTGGGTGGCGATTTACTAGCGCCTCGGGGCGAGTGATGAAGTCACTGGGTGGTGCAGCGAAGAGGAGGAACGAGCGATCATCGTTCATTGGAGCGACAAGGAGGGAGACGGAAGGTTGTCGTCAGGAAGAGGGTGGAAGGAGATCATTGATGGGAGAGGTGGTGCCAATGTGCGGCGCTGGAGCTCATCAAGATCATCATCCAAGGGAGTCGGATGACTAAATGAGTCGTGCATGTTTGCATGGTCAGTCGTCGTCGTCGTGTCCAAGTGCTCATCTCTGTGTTGTTTCGTTGAAGTGGAAGCGATGTGCACGGTGTTCCGTGAGTCATGTCTATGTCCTCGTGGAGCGTCCTGGTTGCGGCGAGTGTGGATTCGGTGTGATGCCGAAGGCGGACGATGGTAGGCGAAGCCATCATAAATCGAGGAGGTGTGCGAGCAGTGGAGAGTGGATCTATTGCAAGCAAGTACAAGGAGTATGGTGCGAACCGAGTCCAAGGCAACGGGAAAGCAATAGCGATGGAACAACCTGGCAGAGCAAGGGGGCGCATTGCACGTTTCCATGCGGGTTATATACTTAGTGTACGGGTCTGACAGTTGAAGATCAAGCTTGGCCTGCAATGAGACAGTGACCAGTTAAATGGAACAATGTGAAGACTGATGATGCGTCTAATCTTGCACGTTGAACACATAGATGCGACCGTGTGGACTAGTAGTCCGGATCATGAGTCAGAGTTTGGATCGTCAAGTCGTGGTTCTCCAGCGAGTCAAGATGAGAAGGCGCATAATTAAGCAAGATGGCAAGTCAAGATTAGGGGGCCGGGGTTAGGTAATCATGTCAGAGTCCTGTAGTGATTATAGGAGTACGTGTAGGTTTTCTAACTGTGATCAAGCTGCCGGTTGATTAGTTTAAGAAATCTAGGTTTAGTCGGTTTATACTTTCCTGGTACTAAGTTGAGTCCGGTTAGGACTCGTGCCTAGCTATCGAGCTGTGTTGGTAGGAGTCTGTACTAAGATTTGGAGTGTATTGCTGGGTCCAGTTTGGACTCAAGATTAAGTCCATGTAGGTCAAGTTGTTTAGGTCGTCTCATGTGTATATATACATGAGCAGGTCGTTTGAAGTTGTATCCTGGAGTGGAGAAAAGAGAAAATAATAAGAGAAATAAAGGGCACAACAAGAGCCTTTGGTTATCAGTTTTTCGTGCGCGCGTTCGTCATGATTTGATGTGATCGATCCGAAACGAATTTCAACAAGATGCATCACCTAAATGGGGGCTAGGAGGGTAGAACCTTATTCCATCTTTAGGTAGCCGTTGCCGTCTCGCCTTCCTGAGCAGGGCACAAACCCTAACTAAACTCGAAAACATATCAAAAAACGAAGCCCTCCCACCGGCAAGGACCAGGATCCACTGCGCCTCCATGGCCCTAAGGCCACCGGAGACGAGGCGGACCGGCAGCGGCACAGGCGGGAGCAGGAGGACCCCTAATTTTTTGGGGGGAGGTGCGGCTGCTTGAGCCCCTACGTGCATGCGTTGTACACTCTCTGAATGTTCGGGATACTCTTAGTTTACCCTCATCACTTTGCAGAGTAAGGATTGGCCATCTATGTAGTCGAGTGACACCGATCAATCGAGAGTGCACCATGAAAGCGAAGTGAAGAATACGCTATTTATAATTAATAAAGCTGTGAAATTGCATCCTCCAAAATGAGACTATGACCTATACAGGTAATCAGTACTGCATTTTAGTAATCTACGTCAGCCTATTTTTCTACAACACTGGGTCTAGAATTTATCCCGGGGACCAACAAAGGAATATACATGTTGTCACATTCCGAACAGCAAAGAGTAGGTACAGTTTTGGCAAGAATGTCATCTTGAGTTTGCAGAGAAAACGTTGGGATTGTATATTTTAGATTGTCTAAGGCGCGATGACTGGCACTTTTAGTTATCTTTTGTGCCACCATTAAAGGGCAAGTGCACAAAAAAGTGCAATTACAACTTAACAAGAATAAAAAATTAACAAAAAATCGTCAAAACATAATAGACGTGACTGAACTTTAGCATGCGATAATTTCACAAAAGGCGACTCAAACTTCACAGGACGTGTCTGAAACACTGTTGATCCAAAAGAGTAAACAAGAACAAAATAAATTAAACGTGTGTGCTTTAGCAATTCTTAGTCTTTTTTAGCAACTACCCCGTGGCTAACATCAAATCTAATTAGTTGGATGTAACCGCAGGCTTGACGAGGACAAAGTCCACATCTTCCTCAAATGTGTGAAATTGTTGGAAACAGATTTTTAGCACATACCAATGTCGATTCCCTTCTGCATTTCAAGGACAAATGTCCATGCATTCTACAAACTTACTCTGAAACATGTGGAACACAGACAATACAGTTTATGATGGAAATTCCCTCCCTTGGCCTGCTAAAATCTCCTTGACAGCCCTGCGTCATAATTAGATGTGATAGCCAGACAATCAGCTCTTAGCATACTCCCCGACCTTCTTCTCGGTGCCATCACCACCGAGACGGAGAGTGAAGAAAAGTGCCAACTCACGCCTAACTGTCTGTCTACTAGTAACCCCTTTTGCTAAGTAGCCGCTAGTGTTGATATCAAAGTTTTAAATAACAGGCTAAGTCTCTTAATTAGCGATGGACCTCTTCTAAATCCCATAGCGTGCTATAATGCGCTATTTAAAATGTTTGCTCATGTGTTTGGATAAAAAACCTTAGTGCAGGATCTTTTCTAAACGCTATAGCATATGCTATTTAAAGTAACACATGGTTGATATGGAGGGTGCGATGTATTGATTGCCCATAGTGCTCTTACTTTACACGCAGAATAAATAACTGAGCCTATATGGTGGTGAAGCATTGGAGTCTTAGTTATTATTATTATTATTTTCAAAATCGATGCATAAGATTTGCCTCATCCTTTAATTAATTAAGAGGGAATAGAGTTTGTTCGTTTGACAACCACCACACACACAACATTGCATGTACATCTAGCATCCATATATATTGGACAGACTTAGCCTCGGCTCCGATTCCATGGCAAGACAGAGTTGTAGTACAGACTTTTTCAGGTCTATTACCTAGTTTTCACATTTTAGTCATGATAATAATATAGGGTGAGGAGTGTGATGAGGACGTTGAGAGACACGCAACGTCTCAACCACTTGGCTTTTAGGAATGAGTAGCATCAGTAATTTAAGCGCCTGCTCAGGAGGATGCTCAAGTTCTAACTTAGCACGAGCAGGGGCAATGATTGTTTAACCAGCATGCATTATAGGCTAAGATGAAGGAGACTATGCGCGGATCTGCCTGATGCTCAGAACTCACGGGAGCAGTAGATCGCTCCTTGGTGCTTCATTGCTTTGAGAGGAATATCTGCACAAGAGCAATCAGTCCGACACCAGAAGTCAGTGTCAGTGTTATTTACGAAATGGCCCCCAAAACTTAAGTGTATAATTAAGCGTGACTGTGCATCGGCACTGTAAGTGTCCGAGTCGGTCACGAGTCATTCACCATATAGGCTAGCTATCCGCGGCAACTGGAGGCTGAGGACGGCGTGGCAAATGCCACAACTGTGGTATCCACGGCCACTTCGCGTGGGACTGCCAGCAGCGGAAGAAGCAGGAGTAGGCTCTCCTCGCTGAGGCCGACGAGCAGCCAGGCCTCCTCTAGGTCACGGCTTAGGTTGGTGAATAATGGAATAAGCCATGACACGCACAGGTGGCGACCGGCGTGAGCGCGCCCGGGTCAATTCCGTCGCAGACTTGTGTGCGTATCCAGGGCAATGTATAGCCAGTATCTGGTGTGTGTCTAGACATAGTCTGGTGTGTGTCCGTGTGTGAGTTTGTTAGCGAGAATATCGGGAGGTGAGCGCGGCGACGTACTGCAGCCCGGCCACGTCGGTCGCGTTTGAGCGCGTCGTGCGCGTGGGCCGGGACGTGCCCGAGTGCGCCAGGTGGCCACGGAGCTGCGCGTCTGTGTATTGAGTCGGGGTGCCAAGTTTGAGCTCGGAAAAAAAATGTTATATGTGCGGCTGGGTGTTCATGCCCCAGAAAATTTTGAGCTCCCAATCCTTCTTCATCCTCTGTCCGTGACTGAGCGAGAGCGAGCCCCAACACGAGGAACTGCGAGAGGCAAGAAGATAGTGGTGTCTTGAAAATGTTGGATGAAGCAGAGAGCGAGTGAGCAATGCAAGATTAATATAGCAAAACAATCTGCCCTTAGCATCTTCGTCGGCGACCTTCTTTTATTGCCATCGTCACCGAGCCAAATAGTGAAGACGGTGCCAACCTCAAACATATTCGTGCATCTCCTAGAACCCCTTCAATTTTTCATTGTAGCTGCTACTTTTTTATATCAAGGGAGCAATGTCTATGACGGTTGAAACGGCTATTAGAGCATCTCCAATAGACGGCCCATATGTAAAAATACCTAACTTTTAGATTTTCAAGAGCAAAAAACGCTGCTCCAACTGATGGTCCATATGTAAAATAATTTACATCACCGCCTCCTGAAGACGTAAAATACAACACTTTGTGATACAAATTTGCATCACAATATACATCTGATGTAAAGCCGCGACCGCCTGTGAAATGACAAACCACCAGTTCATTTTCCTTCCCGCTCGCACATGCCCGCCTGCCCGAGCACAAGCCGTTGGAAAATCGCCGCTGGCACCACCCAAATCGCCATCGCCGTCGCCGCCACCGCCCCAAATCGCCGCCGCCGCCTTAGCCCGCGTCGCCTCCCCCGCCGGAGGGCGTCTTGCAGCCGCCCCAGCGCCGCCGATTCGGAAGCAGCCGTGGCGGGATTCGTCAGGCCGATGGAGTACATTTGTCAAGCCGGTTGCAAAACCCGAAGGTAAGAAAGAACTCATCTTTCACAATGCACAAGCGGCCGCTAGAAAAAATGTTGAGAGGGCTTTTGGGATTTTGCAATCTCAATTTGCTACTATGGGAGGACCATCTAGATTCTGGGATCAAAAGATCCTTTGGTACATCATGACTGCTTGCGTGATTATACATAACATGATAATTGAGAACGAGCATGAAAAAAAATAGATTACAACTTATATCACTTGATGGGCATTCATGTTAACCCCATTCGAAAAGAACAGTGGATCAGACATTTCATGAAGGTGTACAGCAAGATTAGAGACACCGATGTGCATGATCTACTCCAGAAAGATTTGATGGAAGAGCATTGAAAAATGGCATGGCGAAAGAGCCGCATAGATTCATTCTTTGTTTGTGAAAAACTATGATGTACTGTGCAAAAGTATGTTGTATTTATGTTGCATTTGAAGAAATATGTAATAATTTGATATTGTGGACATGTATAGTTTTTTTATGTTGTTTTTAGATGTTTTTTGCAATATGTGCAGTTGTACAGTGGCTGTACGGTGGCTGAATAGCAGCCGCGCGGCCGCGGCCGGTTTTTACATCTTTGTTTTGGACCATCTGTTGGAGTTGCTCTTTTACATCACGTTTTCGACCATTTGTTGGAGTTGAGCCATTTTCAGAGATGTAAAAAGCACTTTTGGATGCTTCAAACTTTTACATCATCAATTTGGAGCACCAAAATATAGATCATGTATTGCAGATGCTCTTACATTGCACACAAAATAAATAACTGACTCTATGGTTGGTGAAGCATTGGAGTCCTAGTTGTTGGTCGCATGTACATCGGGCTTCCATATATATTGGACTTTCCCTCGGCTGCTTCTCCATAGTAATATAGAGTTGTAGTGCTAATAACTGACTCTATTAGCTAGTTTTTAGCCATGATAATAATAGAGGGGGGAGAGTGTGATGATGATGTTGAGAGACACCTAATTAATGTTTGTTATTTTCTTTGGGAATGAGATGCATCGAGAGTTTAATTGTCGGCTCATAATAGGCATAATTTTCTTGGTGGAATTTTGTCACAAGCAGAGGAACCAACAATGTGACCTGCATGCAGTTGAGCTGCTTGCTAAGATAGAGGAGACTCATCACTCATGGCCTCTTGAACTGGCCTCCCCATTCTTCTCTGGCGTGACGGAATATATGCAGAAGAGAGCAAGCAGCCTCACAAAGAACATCCTTGTCGGCGTTACTAGACACTGAAGTTCTAATCACCAAACCATGCTGAAATAAAACAGATGAGGCATGCCGGCCATCCAAATCGAGTTCGTGTGGCTTCCGGTTGAACTCAACCAAGCTTATCGGCTAGCTAAGTAGTCCCTGCCCTGGAAAAATCAGTCAACTAGCTCCAGTAGGTCATGCACGAAGATGGAGTAAGTCAACCCTGTAAGCCAACCCCGCATATGTAGCTGCGGGGCATTTTCAAATTATGAACAAAATTTCTCCTCTATTTTGTACTGAAATATGTTTGTCATTGCATATTCCCGAGATCAAGAGTCGAGTAGGAGCAGCAATGTAACTGCAACCATTAATTAAGAATCTCCACAAGAAAACCAATTACTTGAGAAACATAAAAGCATATGCCACATGTCTGTCCCCTTTGACCCATCTCTCCTAGCCCTGACAAAAAGTTCAACCCAAATCAGACGTGGTAGCCAGATGGCTAGCTCATGGCGTACTCGTCCGCCGCCTTCTCATCACCGTGATCACCGAGCCGGAGCAGGAATGCGAGGGCTAGTGAGGCCCACTCTAGCATCAAAGTGGCGGCGCCGATATATTTAATTATTGGCCGAATTTCCGACATCTTGGCCTGGGCCAAACAATTTTTGGTCGGCAAAATAATTTTGGCCACCCAAAATGTTCGTCAAATTTTAAATCTTGGTCAAACATTAATCAAATTTTGGTCAAATTTCATTCAAAATTTAAATTTTTGTTTTGAAATTTTGTCCGAGATTTGGCCAATATTTTGAAATGACGTAATTTCGGCGATCTCGGCGAGGGCGATAAAATCCATAACCAAAAAGAAAAACTTCTGGCGGCGCCTAGGCCGCAGATATGGAACCAGAGAATAGTCATGATGTCCTTCTCCTAGAAGTTGGGCCACAGCTCAGTGATGAAGTCGAACGGTCCATCTCCGTGACGTTGGACCGCAGCTCGGCGAGTAATTCGGCTATTCGGGTGAACACGAGCTGCGTCGTGGCGACCTGGATGATGGCGGTGAGGACAATGCCAGCTGTGTGCATGTTGCTCTGGGCGTGCACATTGCTCTAGGCTTCAGCACTAGCGGCAGGGATGGCCAACGTGCCCAAGCAGCCGCTCGCAGCGAAAATGGCGGTGAGTGTGTGTAGAAAGACGTGGAGCGGGCCGCACAGGGACGGCACAAATGAGAAGATGTAGTCTGACGCTACGCCCGGCAGCAAGTTGTTGCAGAGCTAGAATGCACTGTGCGCTGCCACTTGCCAGCCCGCCAATGTTGCTGCCGAGTGCCGATACAACACAAGCTAGTTTCTTCTTGATCACTCTGAAGCAGTAAACTGAATTAAGGAACTGTGAGAGGCAAGAAGAGAGTTGTCACTTCAGACTCAAAGCAGTGGATGGAGCGGACGATGATCAAGCGGGATTAAATAGTCATTGGCCTGTAAAGTGGGTTTCATCTGCAATCGTTTGGCGGCGAGGGGTTGGTTTAAATTAACAACTACCGAGTGAGAAACACAAAGAGAGACATTGCGGTTGGGACTAGCTAATTATCGCAAAACCTAAAAAGAGGTGACATAATCATATAACATGTGTTCCAACTTGCAACACTTGCCACTCCTCGTCTTAGATACAAAGCTTCGTGATCTCGGTAACTTGGTGCTGACTTTTGCTGTCAGCAGCTTGAGAAACCAGCGACCCTATGCGCAAAGGGCCTTTTCTCATTTCTACAGTTTCTTTTTCTATGGTACCAACTCGGTTTCTGCTTCCCTTGCCTCAGATTTCAGGTGAGTGCACTACATTTGAGTTGGGCTCAGAGGTGACATATTGACCATGCATACAGGCACTCTCACTCATCGAGAAGAGCGATTGCCAACCTCATGCATAATTGCGTGACTGCTAGAACCCCTTTAGTTTTTCGTTGTAATGAACCACTATTTTTTATTATGGAGAGCGCAGGGTCGATGACTGCTGCAATGGATCTTACTGTACACACAAAATAGATGTCATCAAAAAAAATACACAATATAGATAATGGCTATTTTTTTTATATGGAGAGCGCAGGGTCGATGACCCTATGGTTGGTGAAACATTGGAGCCCTAGTTATTTTTCCTATGTACATCCGGCATCCATATAGAATGGACTTAGTCTCAGCGTCTATTTTATAGCAAGACAGAGATGTAGTAAAAACTTCCTCGCATCTTTTAGCTACTAGTTTTTGGCCACGATGAGAACGATGAGATGTCGGTTATTTGTCTTTTAGAATGGGATGCACCAAGAATTTTAATTGTTCGATCCAGTTCCTGCGAGGGCTTTGGCACAAGCAGAAGGAAAAAGCGATCGGACCTGCATGCACTGCAAGCTGAGACAGGGGAGACTCATCGCACAGTGAACTGGGGCTCACGGGAGCATCACATGGCTTCTGCGTGCTTCTCTGGTGTTTTTTCCTTTTTTGAAAAGGAGGATAACCCCGGGCCTCTGCATCAGGATGATGCCTGCGGCCATATATTATTAATAGAGCAAAATCTAGCAGTCAAACACCATCGACCCGGAGAAAAAACGAAAACAAACCTGAGTCCATATACCTCACGACAGTAACTCCCCCAGATAACCATTAACCCTATGATACAAGACACAATGTCAGGACCCCGACTCAATGCCACATCGATCTAGCATGTAACACCTCATATCACTTTGCGGCCTCACGCACGGTATTCCCATGGGTGTCGCCTTACCTTTGCCCGGGACCGTTTGCGCCTTTTGGCACACGTATATGATAGTGTCGCTAGCATCCATATGATAAGGAGCCCGGGCTGACATGGCTAGTCGTAAACCCAAAGTGGCACAAACTTACAGGGACAGGCATCCATGACCCAGCATCGAGCGTGTCGGTCATCAGCGAGTGAATCCAGGCTGTAGCACTGGGCTAGCAGGACTCCGGTGAACCGGGCTGTAGCGGGCTAGCAGGACTCTGGTATTCATCGCGTGACATTTCCCCGAAGGGACACACACAGGAACGTAGAAGGACACATGCCGGCCAGCCTAAGTGTTCCGGAGCAGTAGCAAGCTACCATGGCTCGGTGGAAACACTAGGAGACATTTCCCGGTAAGAGAGGCTACTAAAGATAAACAACTAGATAGTCAGATCCCACACATACCAAGCATTTCAATAACATACACACAATATGCTCGATATGTGCAAATACAACATGGCATCACAACATGACTCTACGACTCAAGTATTTATTCATTAGGCTCCGAGGAGCGAGATATTACAAACAGGGTCTCATGACCCAACATTGAAACATACAAGTCAAAGCACAAGCGGAAGCTTAACATGTCTGAGTACAGACATCTACAAATGAAAAAGGCTAAGAAGCCTGACTATCTACCAGATCCTGCCGAGGGCACAAGATCGTAGCTGAGGTAACAAGCTAAACGTCGAAGTCCACGTGGAACTACTAGCGAGACTGAAGTCTCTCTGCAAAAACATAAAATAGGCAAACGTGAGTACAAATGTACCCAGCAAGACTTACATCAGAACTAACTACATATGCATCATTATCAACAAAGGGATGGTGGGGTTTAACTGCAGCAAGCCAGCTTTGACTCGGTGGCTAACCTGAACTACGACTGCAGGTAACTCTTTTTAGGTGGCGCACACGAGTCCACATATTCACCATATCAATACACCACTATGGATCCGCTCCGTCTCCCTACGAGAACGCCATCCATAGCACTCACGCTTATCTTGCGCATTTTAGAGTATCCACTTTCACTTGTCTATGAACTATGCAAGGGGTCCAAGTTTCCATATCCGAGGAATCCGGCTATTCGAATAGATAATGATAACCCTGCAGGGTGTACTTCTTCACACACGCTCTCGCCACTTATCGCCCTGTACACGTCATGTACCTCGGCAACCTTCAAGCGGAAGCCGGGCGAGGGAGTCGGCCACGACCTACCTAAACACTCAAGTCTCTCATCCAGGTTTATCGCCTATTCGGGTTCCATCCGCAAGGAGATCCGGCCGGGTGTCGCCACGGCCCCAAGCGATGTGTCTTTGGGTTCCCGAGCCCACCATCCGGGTGCCACTCGGTACACCAGGCCATGTGTGCCTAGTCTGTCCCAAGCCCACCCTGCCGGGTGCCACTTGGTAGAAAAATAGCACTACCTACAAACACCAGAAACTAGTTGCAACTCCTGGACAGAGAACAAGGGTGATTAAGAAGCCGAGAGGGGCCGAGTTACCGGAACCCAATGTGTGGTAGTAACTGTTCATGGATCACAAACACAGAACTCAGTTCCTGAGGACGGCTGCAATGAGACAACCCACCATGTACTCCTACATGGCCTCTCACCGCTACCTTTACCAAATCGTGTTCACACATTTAGCTCTCAACAGTAGGACATGTTCACACACCTCCGATTCATTCCCGATGAATCAGACCTGACACAACTCTAAGCAATAGCAGGCATGACAAACAAGCATGAATGAGTAGGCACATCAGGGCTCAAACAACTCCTACTCATGCTAGTGGGTTTCATCTATTTACTGTGGAATGACAGGTCATGCAGAGGATAAAGGGTTCAACTACCGCAGCATGTAACAGTTGAAACGTTGTTGTCCTAATGCAGTAAAAGAGGGCAGGAGCGAGAGAGTGGGATTGTATCGGAATGAACAAGGGGGTTTTGCTTGCCTGGCACTTCCGAAGATAGTATAGATCTTCATCGGTGTCAACGATCACATCGCCGGAACCACGTCTATCGAGAGGGAACAATTACCGGCAAACAAGGAAGAACACAATCAATGCAATGCGACAATATGATGCATGAATGTGACATGGCAATATGATGTGATTTGAGCTAATGCAACTAGCAGCAAGTTAAATGGAGTTGGTTTGAATCCAAGATCCAAATTCAAACTCCACATGTGGTTATTTAAATGCCATTAACATGTTTTCAGTTATACAGCAGGTATAACTTAGTTTGTCATGCATGAAAATGGTACAGATGGAGAGATTGCATTTTTCTGATCATTTTTCATATATAACTTATCTCATTTGGAGTTACGGTTGAATTTCTATGAATTTTAGAAGTTTTGGGCATTTTCTGGAATTTCCTGATTTATTTTAAAACCAGAAAATGATTTATTGCGTCAGCACTAGGTCATGCTGACCTCAGCAGGTCAACTGCGGTTGACCAGGTCAAACCTGACCAGTGGGGTCCGCTGATCAGTGACCCAGTGTTGTTAGTGAAACTGACATGTGGGGTCGGGTCAACTGACGCGTCAGCACAATCAACTCTGACTGGTGGGTCCCGCTTTATTAAACTATCTTAAACAGAATAAAACCTGGATTAGTTAGGGCGTGGGGCCCAGGTGTCATTGTCACTGGACGGGTTAATTAGTGGGGTCATCAGTGGCTAATGATGTGCCACGTCACCGGCCGCCGGAGTTAAACGCTGGCGAGCGCTCAGACGCGGCGGGGACGCTCGGGAATGCGCTACGGGGAGGGGTTTGGCACGCTGAGGCCACCAGGGCATAGCCCTTGCTCGGCCGCATCGAGGGATGCACGCAGCAGCGGCTCCGGTGGGCTAAATCGACGGCGGCAGCGACTTGCGCGGCGGCCGGAGTTCGGGAGTGCTTGGAATCGGCGTTGTGGTGCACGGTGGGACGAACGGGTGGGCTAGTTTGGCTCCTGGGAGCAGCACGAGCGATAGCGTGCTCGGGGCAAGTTGAGCTTGCTCTAGCCACGGTGACGACCGACGGCGGCGTGAAGCTCGCGGCACGGCGGAGAGAGATGCTACGGCGAGCTACATGCCATGGGGATAAGGGGAGACAGTGAAGGAGCTCACTGGGGGGTCGAAGAGCAGCTCCGTGGGCTCGGGGAGGCGCTCGGGGCGGCGAATCGACGGGCGGCGATCGTCGGGGCAGAGGACGATGATGAGCTCGATGGCGACGTTCCTGGCCGTTCGGCGCCGTGTGACTTGGTGAAGAGGAAGAGGTCGTCGCGGCGGAGCTTATGGACTCATCGGCAGGGCGAGGGGTGGTCGGTGGCCGTGGCTACGGTGAACGGCGGCGACGGCAGCGGTCGGGTGCGCGAGAGAGGAGAGCCAGGAAGGGAGAGGGAGGAACCAGAGAGGGGGGGAAGGCAGAGGGGGTTGCGTGGCGCCCTCAGGGCGACGGGGAGACAGGCAGAGAGGCAGGAGGTGGCCTGGGCGTGTGCCCAGCGCCCGCCCGCGCGCCAATCCTTCTGGCGAGGGAGGAAGACGACACAGGGGGAAGCGGCGGTGGGCTGGGCCGTGCTGGGCCGGTTGGTGGCGCTAGGTAAGTTCTCTGTCTCTCTCTGGTTTTCTCTTTTCTATTTTTATGCAATTGTTTTGACTTAATTAAAATGCTAAGGCATTTTCAAAAACCCTGAAAATAACTGTGGGCTCTGTTTGGAATATTTCCAACAGTCCCCACTTAAGTTCAGAATTATTTGGACATTTAAAATATTATATAGCATTTAATTGTCCAAATTCAAATACATATGAATTAACTCCAAAATCCAGAAATGTCCTAGAAATGTGTGCATCATTTTTGGAAGAAGTTTTCACCCATTCCAAAATTGATGAACTTTTCTAAAGGCCATTTTGGGTAGATGGAAAAGATTTAATTTGACCCTAGTTGTATTTCATTTGCTGTTAGGGTTTATCGGTCCCCATTTCAAGTTTAGTTAAAACTTAGACATGATGCAACACAAGATGCTAGCACTAAGCATTGCCAGAATCAGGGATGTGACACACAACATAAACGAAAAATATACAGCTCCTAGGCTACGCCCTCAAGAAGGAATTGCTGCACATGTGCCGATGATGGTGAGTCCACCACAAGGTTGAACTTTGAATTCTCATCCCCAAACCAAAGTTTCAATCCACCACATTCAGCAAGGACACGACACAGACGCGCGCGACGAAGCCCGATCAGAGATCTTGTGGTTCCACCAGACTGCATAAGCTCGTCGTTGAAGATGTCTGTACCATCCGCCTTTATCCCTCTACCGACTCCTCGATAGCTGGATACCTCCGGAGGAGACAACAGAAGACAAAGACGTCCCATACCGCATGCCTCCCGCTACTTTCGCACCACCTTCTATCCAACAACAGCATGCTAAACTTGACACCTCCGTCAGAGCCGTCGTGCATCACCTGCCGGAAGCAGACACGACGACAGGCACCACCCGACAACTCCGAGATACGTTCATGTGTCACCTGCCGAGCCGCATCGAACTTGGTCAGTTGATGGAAGGGACATCCCATGCTGCCACCAGCCTCAGAAGGCCGTGACCATCTCGAGATCCGGACTCTGAGTCGCCCACACGACCCTGAAGTCCACCGCCATTGATGAAGAGGGTCGTCGCCCTGATTCCGGGCGCTACAGGGAGCACCCACCGTCGCACCAGCCGTTGTCGTCGCCCATACAACGACAACCACCGCCGCGATCCCGCATCAAGCGTCGTCGACGCTGGAGGAAGCTCCGGCCGCCACGCGCGTCCTGCGACGAGTACGGAAACGGGATCCCAAGATCCGCCGCAACCGATGCCGCCACAAAGGACCCACCACCTGGCCCGTCATCCCCGACGAAGGGGACGCCGCCACCACCATGGCCAGATCTGGGCCAGCAGTAGCCATCGCCACCGCCAAGACCAGATCCGGGCCGGACGTCGTCGCCGCCACCGCCATCGGCCAAGCCCAGCCCCACCTTCATCCTCTGGCCATGCCCAGCCGATCACCACATCAAGCCCAGCCGAACTCCACCCTCGCCGGCAAGCGCCGCAGCCAGGAGCCACCGCACCAACGTACCTTGGATCGGCATGACACCATCGCTGAAGCCGCCGTCCCGCGTTGCGCACCAGCGAGCGAGGAAAGGAGAGATCCCCTACCGCCGCCTACGCTGACTAGATCGGCGGCGCGCATCGGTGGCGGCGAGGGAGGGAACTGGAGGAGGTAGCGCCGCCGGCGGCGGCTAGGGTTTGCCCCCTCGGTCGCTTGCGGGAGCGAAGCGAGGGGGTACGCCTGTCATTATCAGTGGTATATGTTACACACCAAAGCCGTAATCATCGGAGGATGAAGAATAAAGGAGATCAGGCACATCGGCCATCCAAATCGTGTTCATGTGTGTTGCTTTCGGTCATATTCACTCAAGCTGGTTGGTTAGCTAATTATAATTACCAGCTTCGACCATCCGGAAATAGTACCCCAGTTGAAACAGAACATCGCCGTAAAGCATCTCGACAGGAGCGCATAGAAAGCGAAGCATACGTGTCGGCCTGCACCAGCATTGCAAGCCGGACAAATGGGTGGCAATGTGGGCGAAAAAACTGCTCCATTTTGCACCCACTCCGGTAAATTAAATGAATACAAAAGGCAAATCAATTTGTTTGACATTGTGTATTTCTGAGCTCAGCAATGTAAGTGTAACAATTAATTAAGAAACAAAGGAAGGTATGTGACTCATGTCTGCTCCTGCAAGCTGATAAATCTCTCCGGGCAGTAACCCTAAAAAAATCGCTAGGCTCTGACCAAAAGTTCAGCCAGAAGCAGAGGTGGGTAGCCAGACAACCAACTGTGTTACCGTACACGCCACCATCCGCTGGCTCCTTGCGGTGGTTGACGAAGCATTAAAGTCTTCTTATTATTCACATGTACATCTAGCATCCATATATTACTTGGCCTCGCCTTCTACTTCATAGTATGAAGAAGCTATAGTTCAAACTTTCTCACATCCATTAGCTAGTTTTTGCTCATGAGAGTTATAGAGGGTACTAGTGTGAAAGACACCTAATGTCGGTGATGTGTCTTGGGGATGTGATGCATCAAGAATTTCAGTGTCAGTTCAACAAGCAAATCACGTTCTCCCTTGGCGCGATGAGAACCAAGAAAGACAAAACTTGCAGGCGATACAATGGAGTAGAGAGCAGTATCTGTTATGTGGTCTGATGATTGGGGCACCGAGGAGCACCGAAGCATAGATTGTTGCTCAATACATCTCCGGTCTGGCTCAAGGAAACTCAATGGCACCGGGTCTTCTGCTGTTGATTGATGTGACTGCCAAAGTGCATGATGGACCATGACTACCAGACCGGAATCAGGGCCATGGCAGTGGGACTTCTCTAAATTGTACGCAACAAATCTTAACATCACTGAATAAAATCGTAATTTATTTGCAAAAGAAGTGAATAAAAAAGGTTATTCAATTTACGCACTGACTAAATGAAACGAGTGAAAAATGGAGGTACTAATAAATATCGAATGTATAAAGCGAAGCAGTTAGTATGTTTGCCTTTGCGTATTTCTTAATGCGCTGAGCAGAATTGTTATTGTAAGAGCTAAGAATCTGAGAGGAATCACTAGCAGAATGCCGGAACCCTCCACTTACAACTTATGCACAAAACATTGTCCAAAAAATTGATCACAACAGGATCCTTCATAATATAGTGAACAGAGAAATCCGCTCCACTTTATACCAGATCCAGTAAATATGACGTATGCAGTAAGCAAAACAGTATGTTCGCCTTTTACTAGATTATACACAAGAAAATAGAAATATCCTCATTTTGCCTCTGCATTGATCCATCTCGACAGGCTCTGGCGAGTGGCCACAGCTGAACCGGACTCAGACGTGGTAGCCAGACGGCAAGCTCTTGGTGTACTCGCCGCTGTCGGTTGCCTCCTCGCCACCGTCTTCGCTGAGCCGAAGAGCGAAGGCGAGCGCGAGCGTGGCCCACTCGAGCACGAAGATGGCGGCGCCAAGACCGCCGACGAGCCTGAGGATAACCGCGCCGTCGTCCTCCCGGACGTAGGACCGCAGCTCGGTGAGGAAGTCAGCCGTGCGGGTGAATGCGAGCACGGCTGCAGCGCCCTGGAAGATGGCAGTGAGCAGTGGCGGAGGCGGGGCGAGCAGGGCCTGCCCCCCAAACGATCGAGCGAACATAAAGTACCTACTATATAATTGACCATACATAGTCAGGTACGCATGTATTTGGCCCCCCTAATTATCTCAGCGTCCAATAGTGGTAGCAAGAATAAAAAAGGCCCGTGTGAAAAAAGCCCACTAATAGCGGCCGATGGGCATTGGCTCTACCGCTCTAGGCTAGCTGGCTAGCTTTCTCGTAACTGTACATCCATAATTAGCGTATACATGGGATTAGTCGTCGCCGCTATTCCAGTTTTCGACGCCCTCGCCCCCGTTCGCCTCTCGCCCTTCTCGCCCATCGCCCTGCGCTGCTCGGCTGCTCCTGTCCAGGACCCAGGCCTGCTTCTCCTCATCTCCTGGCTCGGTTGCTCCTGCTCTTGATTCACATATTCAGGTAAATGGCTGCTGCACTTGTCAATTCTTTCTGCAGTCCCGTTTCAATCGACGAACTAGCAAGTCAATTCTCATCCTGTTATCATGTATCCGTGTCGAATTGGTGCTCCAGATTTTTTTTGCTTTGGTAATTTGGTTGTGTAATTTGTGATTCTATGGTCTTTGATTCTATGAAGAGTTCCCTGTTCCCATCTTCCACGTGTCCACAATTATCATGATAGTGTTGTACTGTGTGTGCCGGCTAGTTCTTATTTTTGTGATGCAAATTATCCATTATCTTGTATTAGTTCCTATCTGCGATTATGTCGAACTTATACAGTATGTTAATTCTCCATGACTCCAATCCAATCTGCAGGCAGCAGCTACGAAGAGAAAAGCAGGGCCAAACACCATTAAGATTAATGCTTTTTTTAAACTGGTTGCTTCAAGTTCTCAACCTACTGAAAGATTAATCGCTGCTCCAGCAAGGTTAGCACATCAGACTCTACGAATCTCTCCCTATTCTCATCTTCTCCTGGTGTTACATTATAAATCAGATTTTACTTGTTTTGTTGTGTGATCCGAGATGTCCCAATTCTCATCTTCTCTCGGTATTGAAATTATACATCAGATTTTACTTGTTTTGTTGTGTGATTCGAGATGCTACAAAGAGTTTATATCTTCTACATGTCCTATAAATTATTGTGATCCAAATTATGTTATATGATTCCTTATCTATCTGTGATGCCAAAATTTTCTACGTCGAACTTATACAATATAGTTAATTTTGTGATTGCCAATTTGCCATTTACGATTCAGCAGTTATGAAGAGAAAAAACGCCGCCAAACATCATTAAGATTAATTCGTTTTTAAGCTGCTTGCTTTCGAGCTACCTACTAACCTTGTTTTATTTGATTTTTTTCGCCGGATTTTTTCCTTAAGTTGGCTTGGCCCCCCCTATACTCAAATCCTGGCTCCGCCCCTGGCAGTGAGGACGGCACCGGCGGTGTGTGCAGTGTACTGGGCTCCGGAGCCGGCTGCGGGGGCAGTGAAGGAGCCCGAGCAGCCAGCGCGGCAATGACCGCTGTGACCGCGTTGAGGAAGACGAGGAGCAGGCCGCACGGGGATGGGACGAGGTGGAGCGAGAGCATGAGGAAGATGCAGCCTGACGCCGCGCCCAGAAACAAGTAGTTGCAGAGCAGGAAAGCCCGGTGCGCGGCCACTTGCCCACCAGCCATTGTTGCTGCTGTCTGCCGACACCGAAAGCTGATTTATTCTTGATCACTCCCAAGCAAACTGAAGCAAGGAGACTGTGGTGACTTGAGTGTTGGATGAAGCAGAGAGTGAGCAAGCGTGATTAATATAGTCAATGGCGTGCGAAGGGAATCTCATTTGCTACCGTTGGACGGCGAGGGGTCTGGCTTAATGGCTAGCGAGTGAGAGCGTGGCAAGAGAAAGAGAGACGTTGCGATCTGGACTGATTAATTATCATAAAAATCAAGAGGACGTGACATCATCATGTCAGACCATGTTCCAACTTGCAACACTGGACTGCCCTTCTGACAAACAAAGCTTGATGTTCTCCTTCGGTGCTTACTTTTGTGAAATATGGAAGCGTTCCTACTCTCCATACAGGGAGAGCCGCAGGTATATATTGATTCTGAGGAGAGACGTCTCGTAGCGTTACAAGTAGAGATCGTTGGAACAACCTCAAGAGATACATGCGGGATAGGGAGAAGAGATAGAAAAGTTAAATAACAAACTAGCCCTATCCCTAACTACCTAACTTGATATACAAGACATGTAACGTATACATTGGTGTCGTGATCATATGATGTTTAACACTCCCCCATAATCAAAACTGAACTAGGTTTAGATTACGACAAAATTCTTCAAAGCTTCTGGTTGGTAGTGCCTTTGTGAACCCGTCTGCAAGTTGTTCCTTGTTTGGAATGAACCGGATCTCCAACTCTTTGTTTGCAACTCTTTCTCTGACAAAGTGAAAGTCTATTTCGATGTGTTTGGTTCTAGCATGAAAAGCCGGATTAGCAGACAAGTAACTTGCTCCAAGATTGTCACACCAAAGGAGGGGAGTTTCGGTTTGCAGTATTCCAAGCTCATTTAATATAGCTTGAACCCAAATAATCTCAGTTGTAGCATTTGCCAATGATTTGTACTCGGCTTCAGTACTAGACCTGGAGACAGTAGCTTGTTTCTTTGCGCACCAAGAAATCAGATTTGGTCAATGAAAGATAGCAGCCCCCCCCGGTGGACCGGCGATCATCCACACAACCAGCCCAATTCGCATCAGAGAAAGCACTGACTCAAGTGGAGGAGGATCGGTTTATCATGAGACCCATGCTGACTGTATTCTTCACATACCTCAAAATGCGTTTTGCTGCTGTCCAGTGGGCTGTGGTAGGTGCATATAGAAATTGAAAAACTTTGTTAACTGCAAAGGAAATGTCAGGCCTTGTAAGAGTTAAGTACTGAAGTGCACGAACAATACTCCTGTAGCTGGTACTATCTTCCTGATTCAGAAGTTCTCCTTCTGTCGGGGAGAGAGGTTCTGAACTAGACAACGGAGTTGGTGAAGGTTTGCAAAGTCTCCTAGGTCTTTGAGAGCAAAGTCCGTCCTGAGATCATTTAACAGGGCTGTCATTGTTGCACTGGATGAGCTAGTAACAATAATATCATGGACATAGATGAGAACAAACATGGTAGTTTGAAACTTATTGTGAATAAACAAAGACGTGTCAGACTTGGATGGAGCAAACCCAAGTGTTTGCAGTTTCATACTCAGCCGAGAGTACCACACTCGAGGAGCTTGTTTGAGTACATATAGAGCCTTGTCAAGCTTGCAGACGTGGAACGGTGCATTTCTATCCTCAAACCCAGGAGGTTGTTTCATGTACACCTCTTCTTGTCTAGCTGTCTGAGACACCATCCCCTGGAAATAGCAACAGAGAGTACAAGACGAATAGTAGCGGCTTTGACGACAGGACTGAAAGTGTCCTCGTAGTCAATGCCATAGCGTTGTTTAAAACCCTTTGCAACTAGGCGAGCTTTGTAGCGGTCAATTGTACAATCAGATTTTCTCTTAATTCGGTAAACCCATTTGCAGTCAATGAGGTTTGTACTTTCTCGGCAAGGGACTAAGTGCCACGTCTTGTTCTGGTGCAAAACATATATTTCTTCCTCCATTGCATGTTTCCATCGTGAGTCACTAAGAGCTGCACCTAAAGTTTTAGGTTCACTAGATTCTCCTGTCAAACATGTGAGACCATATTCGGAAATATTCTTATAATTAATTCTTGAAGTAACTCCCTTTTGTAACATGGTAGGGGTGGTGTAGAGAGTACTGCAAAGGCGCCGCCACTGAAGATCCAGGCAACCGGATCAGATCAGCAGCGATCGAATCAGCCGCAACAGATCCCGGAGAGGCGTCATGGGCCGCATCGGCCAAGTCAGCAGACGGGCCCACCTCGAGAAATAGCGGATCGACCAGATGGTCGGGCGAGGATGCGGGAGTGGAGCGCCCAGGCGTGGGCAAGCGACACGCGGGACCCTTGTTGGGGAACGTTGCAGAAAATAAAAAATTTCTACACTTCACCAAGATCAATCTATGGAGTCATCTAGCAACGAGATAGAGGAGTGCATCTACATACCCTTGTAGATCTCGCGGAAGCGTTCAAGAGAATGGGGTTGAGGGAGTCTTACTCGTCGTGATCCAAATCACCGATGATCCTAGTGCCGAATGGACGGCACCTCCGCGTTCAATACACGTACGGTTGGGGAAGACGTCTCCTCCTTCTTGATACAGCAAGGGGGAGGGAGAGGTTGATGGAGATCCAGCAGCACGACGGCGTGGTGGTGAAAGTAGGAATGATCTCGGCAGGGCTTCGCCAAGCTCTATGAGAGGGAGAGGTGTTGCAGAGGGAGAGGGAGGCGCCAGGAGCAGGGGTGCGGCTGCCCTCCCTCCCTCCCTCTTTATATAGGGGCCAAGGGGGCGCCGGCCCCCTAGAGATTGGATCTCAAGGGGGGGCAGCGGCCAAGGGGGGTGGCTTGTCCCCCAAGCCAAGTGGGGCGCCCCCACCCCAAGGGTTTCCAACCCTAGGCGCAGAGGGGCCCAAGGGGGGCGCACCAGCCCACCAGGGGCTGGTTCCCCTTCCCACTTCAGCCCATGGGGCCCTCCGGGATAGGTGGCCCCACCCGGTGGACCCTCGGGACCCTTTCGTTGGTCCCGGTACAATACCGGTGACCCCCGAAACTTTCCCGATGGCCGAAACTGGACTTCCTATATATAATTCTTCACCTCCGGACCATTCTGGAACTCCTGTGACGTCCGGGATCTCATCCTGGACTCCGAACAACTTTCGGGTTACCGCATACTAGTATCTCTACAACACTAGCGTCACCGAACCTTAAGTGTGTAGACCCTATGGGTTCGGGAAACATGCAGACATGACGGAGACGACTCTCCGGCCAATAACCAACAACGGGATCTGGATACCCATGTTGGCTCCCACATGTTCCACGATGATCTCATCGAATGAACCACGATGTCTAGGATTCAAGTAATCCTGTATACAATTCCCTTTGTCAATCGGTACGTTACTTGCCCGAGATTCGATCGTCGGTATCCTAATACCTCGTTCAATCTCGTTACCGGCAAGTCACTTTACTCGTACCGTAATGCATGATCCCGTGACCAACCACTTAGTCACTTTGAGCTCATTTTGATGATGCATTACCGAGTGGGCCCAGAGATACCTCTCCGTTATACGGAGTGACAAATCCCAGTCTCGATCCATGTCAACCCAACAGACACTTTCGGAGATACCTGTAGTATACCTTTATAGTCACCCAGTTACGTTGTGACGTTTGATACACCCAAAGCACTCCTACGGCATCCGGGAGTTACACGATCTCATGGTCTAAGGAAATGATTCTTCACATTGGAAAAGCTCTAGCAAACGAACTAGATGATCTTGTGCTATGCTTAGGATTGGGTCTTGTCCATCAATGACCTCCAATGTCCATGGTCAGGAAACCGTGACCATCTATTGATAAACAAGCTAGTCAACTAGAGGCTCACTAGGGACATGTTGTGGTCTATGTATTCAGACATGTATTACAATTTCCGGATAAAACAATTATAGCATGAATAAAAGACAATTATCATGAACGAGGAAATATAATAATAACCATTTTATTATTGCCTCTAGGGCATATTTCCAACAGTCTCCCACTTGCACTAGAGTCAATAATCTTGTTACATTGTGATGAATCGAACACCCATAGATTTCTGGTGTTGATCATGTTTTGCTCGCGGAAGAGGTTTAGTCAACGGATCTGCGACATTCAGATCCGTATGCACTTTGCAAATATCTATGTCTCCATCTTGAACATTTTCACGAATGGAGTTGAAGCGACGCTTGATGTGCCTGGTCTTCTTGTGAAACCTGGGCTCCTTGGCAAGGGCAATAGCTCTAGTGTTGTCACAGAAGAGTGTTATCGGCCCCGACGCATTAGGTATGACTCCTAGGTCGTTGATGAACTCCTTCACCCATATTGCTTCATGCGCTGCCTCCGAGGCTGCCATGTACTCCGCTTCACATGTAGATCCCGCCGCCACGCTTTGCTTGCAACTGCACCAGCTTACTGCCCCACCATTCAAAATATACACGTATCCGGTTTGTGACTTAGAGTCATCCAGATCTGTGTCGAAGCTAGCGTCGATGTAACCCTTTACGACGAGCTCTTCGTCACCTCCATATACGAGAAACATATCCTTAGTCCTTTTCAGGTACTTCAGGATATTCTTGACCGCTGTCCAGTGTTACATGTTGGGATTACTTTGGTACCTTCCTACCAAACTTACGGCAAGGTTTACATCAGGTCTGGTACACAACATGGCATACATGATAGACCCTATGGCTGAGGCATAGGGGACGACACTCATCTTTTCTCTATCTTCTGCCGTGGTCAGACAATGAGCCGAGCTCAATTTCACACCTTGCAAAACAGGCAAGAACCCCTTCTCGGACTAATCCATATTGAACTTCTTCAATATCTTATCAAGGTATGTGCTTTGTGAAAGACCTATGAGTTGTCTCGATCTATCTCTATAGATCTTGATGCCTAATATGTAAGCAGCTTCTCCAAGGTCCTTCATTGAAAAACACTTATTCAAGTAGGCCTTAATGTTGTCCAAAAGTTCTATATCATTTCCCATCAAAAGTATGTCATCCACATATAATATGAGAAATGCTACTGAGCTCCCACTCACTTTCTTGTAAACGCAGGCTTCTCCATAAGTGCAGATAAACCCAAACGCTTTGATCATTTCATTAAAGCGAATGTTCCAACTCCGAGATGCTTGCACCAGCCCATAGATGGAGCGCTGGAGCTTGCATACCTTGTTTGCACTTTTAGGATCGACAAAACCCTCCGGCTGCATCATATACAATTCTTCCTTAAGATGACCGTTAAGGAATGCCGTTTTGACGTCCATTTGCCATATCTCATAATCATAGTAAGCGGCAATTGCTAACATGATTCGGACGGACTTCAGCTTCGCTACGGGAGAGAAAGTCTCATCGTAGTCAACCCCTTGAACTTGTCGATAACCCTTAGCGAGAAGTCGAGCTTTATAGATGGTAACATTACCATCCGCGTCCGTCTTCTTCTTAAAGATCCATTTGTTTTCTATCGCTCGCCGATCATCGGGCAAGTCTGTCAAAGTTCATACTTCGTTTTCATACATGGATCCTATCTCGGATTGCATGGCTTCAAGCCATTTGTTGGAATCTGGGCCCGCCATTATTTCTTCATAGTTCGAAGGTTCACCGATGTCTAACAACATGATTTCCAGGATAGGGTTGACATACCACTCTGGTGTGGAACGTGTCCTCGTGGACCTACGAAGTTCAGTAGTAACTTGATCCGAAGTACCTTGATCATCATCATTAGTTTCCTCTCTAGTCAGTGCAGGCATCACAGGAACATCTTCCTGAGCTGCGCTACTTTCAAGAGGTAGTACTTCATTAAGTTCTACTTTCCTCCCACTTACTTCTTTCGAAAGAACACTTTCTCCAGAAAGGACCCGTTCTTGGCAGCAAAGATCTTGCCTTCGGATCTGAGGTAGAAGGTATACCCAATGGTTTCCTTAGGGTATCCTATGAAGACGCATTTTTCCGACTTGGGTTTGAGCTTTTCAGGTTGAAGTTTCTTGACATAAGCATCGCATCCCCAAACTTTTAGAAACGACAGCTTAGGTTTCTTCCCAAACCATAATTCATATGGTGTCGTCTCAACGGATTTAGACGGTGCCCTATTTAAAGTGAATGTAGCTGTCTTTAGAGCGTATCCCCAAAATGATAGCGGTAAATCGGTGAGTGACATCATAGATCGCACCATATCCAATAGAGTGCGATTACGACGTTCGGACACACCGTTACACTGAGGAGTTCCAGGCGGCGTGAGTTGTGAAACGATTCCACATTTCCTTAAGTGCGTATCAAATTCGTGACTTAAATATTCTTCCCCACGATCTTATCGTAAGAACTTTATCTTTCGGTCACGTTGATTCTCTACCTCATTCTGAAATTCCTTGAACTTTTCAAAGGTCTCAGACTTGTGTTTCATCAAATAAACATACCCATATCTACTCAAGTCGTCGGTGAGAGTGAGAACATAACGATATCCTCCGCGAGCCTCAACGCTCATTGGACCACACACATCAGTATTTATGATTTCCAATAAGTTGGTTGCTCGCTCCATTGTTCCAGAGAACGAAGTCTTGGTCCTTTTTCCCATAAGGCATGGTTCACACGTGTCAAATGATTCGTAATCAAGAGACTCCAAAAGTCCATCAGCATGGAGCTTCTTCATGCGTTTGACACCAATGTGACCAAGGCGGCAGTGCCACAAGTATGTGGGACTATCGTTATCAACTTTACATCTTTTGATATTCACACTATGAATATGTGTAACATCACATTCGAGATTCATTAAGAATAAACCATTGACCAGCGGGGCATGACCATAAAACATATCTCTCATATAAATAGAACAACCATTATTCTCGGATTTAAATGAGTAGCCATCTCGCATTAAACGAGATCCAGATACAATGTTCATGCTCAAAGCTGGCACTAAATAACAATTATTGAGGTTTAAAACTAATCCCGTAGGTAAATGTAGAGGTAGCGTGCCAACGGCGATCACATCGACCTTGGAACCATTCCCGACGCGCATCGTCACCTCGTCCTTCGCCAGTCTCCGCTTATTCCGCAGCTCCTGCTTTGAGTTACAAATATGAGCAACCACACCGGTATCAAATACCCAGGAGCTACTACGAGTACTGGTAAGGTACACGTCAATTACATGTATATCACATATACCTTTGGTGTTGCCGGCCTTCTTGTCCGCTAACTATTTGGGGCAGTTCTGCTTCCAGTGTCCCTTTCCCTTGCAATAAAAGCACTCAGTCTCATGTTTGGGTCCATTCTTTGGCTTCTTCCCGGCAACTGGCTTACCGGGCGCGGCAACTCCCTTGCCGTCCTTCTTGAAGTTCCTCTTACCCTTGCCTTTCTTGAAACTAGTGGTTTTATTGACCATCAACACTTGATGTTCCTTTTTGATTTCCACCTCTGCTGATTTCAGCATTGAAAATACTTCAGGAATAGTTTTCACCATCCCCTGCATATTATAGTTCATCATAAAGCTCTTGTAGCTAGGTGGGAGCGACTGAAGGATTCTGTCAATGACCGCCTCGTCCGGGAGGTTAATCTCCAGCTGGGACAAGCGGTTGTGCAACCCAGACATTTTGAGTATGTGCTCACTGATAGAACTATGTTCCTCCATCTTACAACTGTAGAACTTGTCGGAGACTTCATATCTCTCGACCCGGGCATGAGCTTGGAAAACCATTTTCAGCTCTTCGGACATCTCATATGCTCTGTGTTGCTCAAAACGCTTTTGGAACCCCGGTTCTAAGCTGTAAAGCATGCCGCACTGAACGAGGGAGTAATTGTCAGCACGTGACTGCCAAGCGTTCATAACATCCTGGTTCTCTAGGATGGGTGCTTCACCTAGTGGTCCTTCTAGGACATATGCTTTCTTGGCAGCTATGAGGATGATCCTCAGGTTCCGGACCCAGTCCGAATAGTTGCTGCCATCATCTTTCAGCTTGGTTTTCTCTAGGAACGCGTTGAAGTTGAGGTTGAATGAGCGTTGGCCATTTGATCTAGAAGACATTTTGCAAAGGTTTTTAGACTAAGTTCATGATAATTAAGTTCATCTAATCAAATTATTTAATGAACTCCCACTCAGATTAGACATCCCTCTAGTCATCTAAGTGATACATGATCCGACTCAACTAGACCGTGTCCGATCATCACGTGAGACGGACTAGTCATCATCGGTGAACATCTCCATGTTGATCGTATCTTCCATACGACTCATGTTCGACCTTTCGGTCTCTTGTGTTCCGAGGCCATATCTGTACATGCTAGGCTCATCAAGTCAACCTAAGTGTTTTGCATGTGTAAATCTGTCTTACACCCATTGTATGTGAACGTTAGAATCTATCACACCCGATCATCACGTGGTGCTTCGAAACAACGAACTTTCCGCGAACGGCGCATAGTTAGGGGAACACTTTCTTGAAATTATTATAAGGGATCATCTTATTTACTACCGTCGTACTAAGCAAATAAGAAGCAAAACATGATAAACATCACATGCAATCAAATAGTGACATGATATGGCCAATATCATACTGCTCCTTTGATCTCCATCTTCGGGGCGCCATGATCATCTTCATCACCGGCATGACACCATGATCTCCATCATCATGATCTCCATCATCGTGTCTTCATGAAGTTGTCACGCCAATGATTACTTCTACTTCTATGGCTAACATGTTTAGCAATAAAGTAAAGTAATTTACATGGCATTATTCAATGACACGCAGGTCATACAAAAAATAAAGACAACTCCTATGGCTCCTACCGGTTGTCATACTCATCGACATGCAAGTCGTGATTCCTATTACAAGAACATGATCAATCTCATACATCACATATATTTCATTTATCACATCCTTTTGGCCATATCACATCACAAGGCATATGCTGCAAAAACAAGTTGGACATCCTCTAATGTTGTTGCATGTTTTTACGTGGCTTCTATAGGTTTCTAGCAAGAACGTTTCTTACCTACGTAAAACCACAACGTGATATGCCAACTTCTATTTAACCTTCATAAGGACCCTTTTCATCGAATCCGCTCCAACTAAAGTGGGAGAGACAGACACCCGCTAGCCACCTTATGCAACTAGTGCATGTCAGTCGGTGGAACCTGTCTCACGTAAGCGTACATGTAAGGTCGGTCCGAGCCGCTTCATCCCACGATGCCGCAGAAGCAAGATAAGACTAGTAGTGGCAAGAAAATTGACAACATCTACGCCCACAACAAGTTTGTATTCTACTCGTGCATAGAAACTACGCATAGACCTAGCTCTGATACCACTGTTGGGGAACGTCGCAGAAAATAAAAAAAATTGCGCTTCACCAAGATCAATCTATGGAGTCATCTAGCAACGAGATAGAGGAGTGCATCTACATACCCTTGTAGATCGCGCGGAAGCATTCAAGAGAACGGGGTTGAGGGAGTCGTACTCGTCGTGATCCAAATCACCGATGATCCTAGTGCCGAACGGACGGCACCTCCGCGTTCAAAACACGTACGGTTGGGGAAGACGTCTCCTGCTTCTTCATCCAGCAAGGGGGAGGGAGAGGTTGATGGAAGTAGCACGACGGCGTGGTGGTGGAAGTAGCAGCGATCTCGGCAGGGCTTCGCCAAGCTCTACGAGAGGGAGAGGTGTTGTAGAGGGAGAGGTAGGCGCCAGGAGCAGGGGTGCGGCTGCCCTCCCTCCCCCTGTTTATATAGGGGACAGGGGGGGTGCCGGCCCCCTAGAGATTGGATCTCAAGGGGGGGGGGGCGACGACCAAGGGGGGTGGCTTGTCCCCCAAGCCAAGTGGGGCACCCCACCCCTAGGGTTTCCAACCCTAGGCACAGGGAGGGCCCAAGGGGGCGCACCAGCCCACCAAGGGCTGGTTCCCCTTCCCACTTCAGCCCATGGGGCCCTCCGGGATATGTGGCCCCACCCGGTGGACCCCCGGGACCCTTCCGGTAGTCCCGATACAATACTAGTGACCCCCAAAACTTTCCCGATGGCCGAAACTGGACTTCCTATATGTAATTCTTCACCTCCGAACCATTCTGGAAATCCTCGTGACATCCGGGATCTCATCAGGGACTCCGAACAACTTTTGGGTTACCGCATACTAGTATCTCTACAACCCTAGCGTCACCGAACCTTAAGTGTGTAGACCCTACGGGTTTGGGAGACATGCAGACATGATCGAGACGACTCTCCAGCCAATAACCAACAGCGGGATCTGGATACCCATGTTGGCTCCCACATGTTCCACGATTATCTCATCGAACCACGACGTCGAGGATTCAAGTAATCCTGTATACAATTCCCTTTGTCAATCGGTACGTTACTTGCCCGAGATTCGATCGTCGGCATCCTAATACCTCGTTCAATCTCGTTACCGGCAAGTCACTTTACTCGTACCGTAATGCATGATCCCGTGACCAACCACTTAGTCACTTTGAGCTCATTTTGATGATGCATTACCGAGTGGCCCAGAGATACCTCTCCCTCATACGGAGTGACAATTCCCAGTCTCGATCCATGTCAACCCAACAGACACTTTCAGATATACCTGTAGTATACCTTTATAGTCACCCAGTTACATTGTGACGTTTGGTACACCCAAAGCACTCCTCCGGCTTCCGGGAGTTACACGATCTCATAGTCTAAGGAAATGATACTTGACATTGGAAAAGCTCTAGCAAACGAACTACACAATCTTGTGATATGCTTAGGATTGAGTCTTGTCCATCATATCATTCTCCCAATGATGTGATCCTGTTATCAATGACACCCAATGTCCATGGTCAGGAAACCGTGACCATCTATTGATAAACGAGCTAGTCAACTAGAGGCTCACTAGGGACATGTTGTGGTATATGTAATCACACATGTATTACAATTTCCGGATAACACAATTATAGCATGAATAAAAGACAATTATCATGAATGAGGAAATATAATAATAACCATTTTATTATTGCCTCTAGGGCATATTTCCAACAACCCTCTGGTTGGGTGGGCCGGCATGCATGCAGGGGCACGGGAAAACCCGGTGGAGGGTCTGCCGACCGCACGGATCCCCTGGGAGCCCTCTGCGCTACGCCTGACGCACCTGGCGCCGCCACCTTGGTGGATCCCGAGGGCGATAGCGCTGCAGGAGGCGGGGAACCCGAAGCAGATACGCCAAAGAGCCCGTGCACATAAAATGTTGCACTGTAGCATTGTTTTGAACCTGATTTTCTGCTGGATTTTCACCATTTTCTTCGCAGGGTCTGGCTGAAATAGTAAACTCAGGTACACCATTAGGAGAGTTAGACAAATATTGATCATTGCAATTATTTTCTTCCCTACTAGCAACGCCGGAAAGATGCGAGGGCAAGAGAAGGATTTCTTTTCGAAGAAGAGCGTCAGCATTAGGGTGAAGGGTGGACAAGAGAAACTGTGTTTCATCAAAAACCACATCGCGAGAGATATGAACTCTCCCAGTGGAGACATCTAGACACTTGACTCCTTTGTGTTGTGCACTATAGGCAAGGAAAACTCATTGTTTTGAGCGGAACATAAGTTTCCGATTGTTAGAAGGACAAAGATTGGGCCAACACGCACACCCAAAAACACAAAGTGGTGCATAGTCGGGTTTGACATGCAAAAGGCGTTCGATAGGAGTTTCATTCTTGATAACACGACTAGGCAGAATATTGATAAGCTGTACGACGGTGAGAAGAGCTTCGTCCCAAAACTTCAATGGCATAGATGCAGCAGCAAGTAATGCAAGGCCTATTTCAACAATGTGTCTGTGTTTGCATTCAGCAGACCCCTTTTGCTGATGAGCATGAGGGCATGAAACTTGATGCAATATTCCCAACTTCTAAAAGAAGGAGTTGAGTTTCTCACATTCGCCGCTCTAGTCAGACTGGACAACGATGACTTTGCTATCAAACTTTCTTTCAACAAGTGCTTGAAAGTTATGGAAAACTTGAAATACATCGGATATTTTCTTGAGGAGATAAATCAAAGTATATTTGCTATAGTCATCAATGAAACTAACATAATATGCATGTTTACCAACAGAGATAGGATCAGGTCCCCACACATCAGAAAAAATGAGTTGCAATGGTTTGGTAGAGATACTAGTTGAGACAGGATATGGTAACTTTTAGCTCTTTGGCACGAATCACAATTTTTTCAGAATTATGCTCTGCAACAACTGGGAGTTTATTCTTGCTAAGTACTTGTTTGACAACAGTAAATGATGGATGACCTAAACGGGCATGACATTGCTCTAAGGAGTGTCTAATGGCAGTACAAACTTGTTTATTGAATCTGCTAACTTTGGGAATCAATGGGTATAGTCCATCCATGCATCTACCTCGGTAGAGGATTTGCCTCATGACCTGATCCTTGATCAAGAAAAAGAAGGGGTGAAATTCTAAAAACACATGATTGTCAAGAGCAATACGATGAACGGATGAAAGATTCTTTGATGAACTAAGACAATGATGAATATTATTGAGATGAATATCTCTATTAGGGGAATGAATAATTGAATGACCAATATTGCTTATCTCCGTACCTGTTCCATATGCATTATGAACTTGATCTTGCCCATGGTATCTCTCACGCATTATGACCTTCTCGAGCTCGTGGGTGATGTGATCCGTTGCTCCAGAGTCCACATACCAATTGGTGTCTACACCGTAGGATGTGTTGGTTGCCGCAGCAACCTTCTTCTTATCTTCGGCATCCCGCCACTTGCATTCTTTTGCTATGTGATTAGTTTTCCTACAAATCTGACACTTGCCTTCATACTCATCATACCCACGGAAATTGTTGTTGTAGTGGTTTTGGCCGCCCCTATTGTTGGTGTAGAATGGTCGGCCTCCTCCCTGATGATTGTTGTTGGAGTAATGGCCGCCACCGCCACCACCATAGTGGTTGCCGTGGTCGCCATAATAGCCTCCTCCACCGCCGCCGTTGTTGGGGTAGTGGCCGCCACCACCGCCGCCGCCGCCGCGATAGGCCTTGGTCGAGCCACCTCCTCGGCCGCGTGATGTAGCATTTGCTGATGATTTGAAGGCACCAGCGCCCGTGCCCTGGAACATCTCTACCCTCTGATCGAAGGTGGCCACCATGCCGAAGAGCTCATCGACTGTGACATCATCAGGATGCACATCAAGTGCAGAGATTATTGGCTGATAGTCCATGTCAAGGCCAGATATGAGGTGGGAGACAAGTTCATTCTCTGTGATGGGTTTTCCCGCTGCAGCTAGCTCATCAGCGAGACCGCGCATGTCCCCGAAGTACACATTAGCGGATTGGGTTCCTTTCTGGGCGGTGGTGAGGGATATGCGGACATGGTTGGCTTTGGATCTAGATTGGGCAGAGAACATGTTGGCAAGGGCTGACCATATGGCGGCAGAAGTTTCTAAGGATGCTACATGAACTAACACTTCCTTGGAGAGGTTGCGGAGCAGGTAGGCGATGATCTGTTTTATCTTGGATCAACCAAGGCGCATAAGCAGGATTTGGAACAACCCGATCTTTGCCCTTGGAGGTTTTGCTGGTTAGGGTTCTTGGTGGTTCGGCTATGGTTTTTTCGATGTACCCAAAGAGACCGCCCCCCCCCCCCCTGATCTGGGAGCGGGCTTGAGCACGCCATAGTATGTAGTTGGATTGGGTAAGTGGTTCGGAGACATTGTTGTTGAGACCGGAGGAAAATACAGATGAGGAGGTCGACATAGTCGAGTTTCAGGAAGGGGATGGCTAGACGAGATGGAAGAAGATAGCTCTGGTTACCATGTGAAATATGGAAGCGTTTCTACTCTCCATACAGGGAGAACCGCATGTATATATTGATTCTGACGAGAGACGTCTCGTAGCATTATAAGAAGAGATTGTTGGAACAACCTCAAGAGATACATGCGCGATAGGGAGAAGAGATAGAAAAGTTAAATAACAAACTAGCTCTATCCTAACTACCTAACTTGATATACAAGACATGTAACACATACATTGGTGTCGTGACCATATGATGTTTAACAACTTTTTCTTGTTTGCATTCTACTCCCTCCGTTTCAAAATAGATGACTCGACTTTTTACTAACAGAACGGAGGGAGTACTAGCCAACGGCTCTGTGGGACCAGCGACCACATTCAAAGAGGTGTTCTCCCATGTCTACAGTTGCGGCCGGTTTCTCTCGTACAAACCCATCGCTCCAAATCTAAGTTGATCGGAGCATGCATGCTCATATATTATATGGGTTCATTGCTATCCGGGTTGAGTTGAATGTCCACACTGTAAACTATTGGAATGATTTGCTTGCTTGATTACAAAGAGATACATGTTACATATATACGGGAGCGAGCCCAGACTCAGGTGTGGGTGTTGAGGAGATCGTGGTGTAGATCATGGGTCAACTCCCACGCTGACCCAGTTCGGTACGTGTCCTAGCCTATCGTCTAACACTCCCGCAGTGCCAACGGTGGGCGTGACGATGTCGAAGCTCGAGCGGATGTCACTGAAAGGTGTTGTAGGTAGTCCCTTTGTGAAGATGTCTGCAAACTGCACGCTGGTAGGAACATGAGGAACTCTGACCTCACCTAGAGCTACCTTCTCTCTTACAAAATGGATGTCTATCTCTACATGCTTGGTCCTACGGTGCTGAACAGGATTACAAGACATGTACACAGCTGAAACATTGTCACAATATATGATCATGGCCTGCGTAATAGGGCGATGGAGCTCCCCAAGAAGTTGACGCAACCAAACCGTTTCCCCCATGGTATGAGCAACAGAGCGATACTCAGCTTCAGTAGAAGACCTAAAAACTAATAGCTGCCGTTTGGACGACCAAAAAATCAAGTTGTCACCCAAGTACACGTAGTAACCAGAGGTGGATCGACAAGTGTCTGGACAACCTTCCCAGTCTACATTGGAGTACGCTGTGAGAGTAGTGGGGGAAGAAGTTTTGATGGAGAGACCGTGACCGAGGGTACCTTTGGGGTAGCGAAGGATGCGTGTAATGTGGTTTAGGTGAGGAAGACGAGGATCATGCATGTAAAGACCGCTTGCTGAACAGAGTATGCGAGTTCCGGGCAAGTTAAAGTCATGTACTGAAGAGCGCCAGTGATGCTACGGTAGAAAGTAGGGTCCGGAATGGGATCATCATCTGAAGATAGTTTTTACCAGTTTCAGCGGGTGTGCGTGAAGGGTGATAGTCTACTAGAACAGCCAACCAATTTTGTGGTAGTTTTTTTTTGAAAATTTAAGAAAACCGGTAGTTTTTTGTACCCATAACCTATAATGTGGTAATTTTTTGCTACATACTCACACAGTCAGTGTTGCATATATCATCGGTTGTTAATGTTTAATTTGGTCATGATCTAAAGCTTTAGTTTGACATCACCTCTATGGATACCGTGCCCAAGGGGTGTGCCAGGATGTTCGTGCCCGAAAGGTAGCGTCGGCGTAATACGAGAGGCCTGATGTTGTGATGGATGGAGAGCCGGCACCAAAGACCATAGTTACCAGATTCGCTAGAACAACCTTCGAACCCCGACTCAAATTGATCGATCTAAAAAAGATCCGAATTTGCTCTGATTGGTAGCGATTCGGTGCACAATTCACCGAACTCAAAATGAACCAAAGAAATGATATCGTTGCTAACCTGATATGGGCATGAGTGCAGCGACTTGACCCGGCTGGTGGCTACGCAACAGAACCACAGACTTGGTGGCACTCGATGCGGCACAGGGATGGTATCTGGTGCAGAGCGACGAAGGCTTAGGTTGTGTTGGCCGGAGAACGGCGACGATTGCCAATACGAGGTGGCCGGTGTAAAGGCCAAGGATGCCAAGACATGGTGGCTAGGGTGACGAAGGCAAAGATATCGTGTCAGACGAGTCACCTCCGTCCAGCAGCAAATTCTACTCAGATGCCCGCATCGCATCGCTCACGAGTCACGAGTTGTCTCCCTCCTCCACTCCTCTGACGTGGTAGTCCATTGGCGATCTGGATTTAGGAGTTGCGGAATTTGGAGAAGACAATCGGGTGGAGTGTGGTGAGAGGACGAAACGGCGGACCGGCCCCGTCTGAAGGCCCCGTCTGAAAGCCCCGTCACTGACCGCTCCGGCCACGGCGGACACCCGGTTGTTCCCGCCGTCGTTCACTCCGGCTACGGCGGCCTCATAGCCTTCCCTTTCTCCCGCTGCAATCCACTCTGGGTGCGGCGTCCACCATTGTCAGGTTTTGCTATGTCTCTGTCCAGTCTTAACTTTGGCCAGGGGCACGAGTTTGAAGAGGAGATCTGGAGAGTCTGGGGCGTTCGCACCAATGCTGAGGAGGAGGACACCACCAAAGGATTTCCTATGGTGGTGGAGTTCACAAGATCCAAGATCCAGCTCTTTGTTCAGTCCGTTGCCACCATTCTTCTGTCCTGCTTCGGGGGTTATGCATCGCGCTACAAGGTTGAGCGTTTACAAAATTGGTCTTTCAAGTTCTATGTTTCTTCCCAAGAAGTTGGTCTCACCATTATAGTTGGGGATATTACCACTAGGCGTGAACCGGCCTACTTGGGCCGGGTTAACTTCATTAGTGGTATAAGCAGATGAAGGCCCAAGGCCTATAGTCGGTTTAGAACCTGTAGCCGTAAACCGGCCTGATGTATAACTTGTATTGTAAGCTAGGAATAGAGAGATACCAACCGAGATACAGTATGAACGGTTGGGACTCTATGGACGACAGGCGTCACCGTGTATATAAGGGGCGACCGCGGCGGTTCAAACAGACAACCACAACTCGAGCCTAAGCGAAGCTTGTTTGCTCCTAGCCATCGAGACCACATCAATTCCATCACAACTAGGCGTAGGCTTTTACCTTCATCGAAGGGCCAAACTAGTATAAACCCTCGTATACGTGTGTCCGCTTTAACCCCTTCAAGTAAACTTCGTAGCGATGGCTCCACGACTAAGTCCTTTCACTAGGACATCTGCGTGACAAATCCACGACGGTTGGCGCCCACCGTGGGGCTATTGCACGATGGTTTGGCGATCTTGGAGGGCAAGCTCAAAGGACTCGAAGGCTATCTTTGTGGGCGGATGACCAAGAGTCGTCGTGGCAAGATCTACATCGACGGCGCAGGATGGGGTCCCGAGGCCGATTCGATCGAGTCTGGTGCGGGTCCCCTTTGGTGGCATACACGTTTTCATCGGGAAGATCGGTGAGCCTGGGCCTGAGCCGGACATCTGCATCGACCTCGTCGAAACGGCTCAGCGTGCGAGATCTACCCAGGCTAAACCGGCCGTGAAGCGTGCCTTCGTTGGAGTCATCCACGGAGGAGAGCGTGAGGACGAGTCAGAACACGGTAGCGAGACCGTCGTCTATTCCAGCGACGAGTCCTCGACCGGAGAGACCGAATCGCTATACCAGTTACAAGACGACCAGGTTAGGGGCTGTTCCGATGACGACAGTGTTTCAGACCCCCCGAGCCAGGTCAACCGGGTTGGAATATTCATGGCCGGCACCCAGGCGGCGAATCACTCTTCGACCGCCGTAGCGATGCTCTCCGGATCAGCAGCGGCAGCAGGGGGAGGAGGCCTTGGGCGCCCACCGGTTCAAGTTCTATCTGATCTGTTTGATGCACTAGCCGTGCTTATGGCAGAGGCCAATCCGGCGGATCAGGAGGCCCATGATGTAGAGATTGCAAAGGTGAGAGAGCAGATCGTGCAAGCCAAAGCGGATCTGGCAGCAAAAAAAGACAGGATGGCGCGAGCGGGCGCTGGGCGCCAGGCCTATAAGCTCATGCTTGACGAGCAGCGTCATAGGAGGTCTTGAAGCGGAAGCTGAGATCACGCTTTGCCGTTAGGGTTTGACCCCAAATCTCTTTCACACCCGGGAGTTGGACCCGGTAACCCGCCGCGATGCACAGAGACAAACCGGATTGAGGCACGGGACCGAGGCGGCGGTCCAACCTCGCTGATGGAACCTCCTCAACGAACATTGTGGTTCCTCCGCCGGTCGAGACGCCCCGGTCATTATTCTAATCCTATGGACAACCTTGTTGCAGCCGCCTTGATTAGAGGCTATCGATCGAAGGGACTCTCCATAGCGATAGAGATCGCCGGGTCAAGGAGCTTCTCCGGACGCTGATTCAGCGAGAAGCATATTCGTACAGCCGTGATCGGATTCACTACGCCCGTCAAGCGGAGCTATAGCAGGTGCATGGATGAACCGGCCATATCGAGCAATGCGCGAGGCCGTGAAGCGACCCGTGGCAATAACCCGACAGGAGGTGTTCGCGATGCTCAGGATGTGGTGGACCGGGCCGAACACGAAGGAGGCGAGTTAGCAGCCTGAGAATGATGCGGGTCAACTTACACCAGTTCGTCCTACCACCTCCGCCGGACCAGGGGTCGCATCCGCTTTGGGAGTGCCTTGTTTAATCCCCGATTTACGTAATGTGCGCCTGCCCAAAGATTTCAAGGGTCAGTGCAAGGTGCCGAATTACACTGCTGATTTATCTCCCGAAGCATGGGTAGAGAGTTATGAGATGGCCATGGAGATGCTAGATGTGGACGAGACCGCGTGTGCGAAATACTTCACCATGATGCTTGAAGGCACGGCTCGTACTTGGTTGAAAAGCCTACCGCCCAATTCCATCAGCTCATGGGCCCAGTTGCGGGCCCGGTTTATCCAGAATTTCAAGGATACATGTAAGCAGCCCAAGTCCATAGTAGACCTGGCGGCTTGTGTCCAGGAGGACGGCGAGTCAACGACCCATTGGGTGCGCCGTGTTTCGGAAGTTTTGCACTCGTCTCACCGGATCAATGCTGACTCTGCGATCTTAACACTGGAGGGCAACTGCCGGTTTAAGCCTTTAAAATTGAATTTGGGACGCATGAAGCGGTTCTGTAATGACACGGGAACTCTCATGGCCGCTTTAGTGAAGTATGATGATTCGGACAGTACCAAGGATCCCGAGGCTGATGATGATGAAGCAGGAAGGAAAGAAGAATAACAACTCAAGGGCGGCAGTACAAACCGACGGGTTATGGAAACGGAGGCAAGCGAAAGGCGGATGGCAGCATAGACTTTGTGGCTAACACTAATGCACAGGATAGGGGGCAGCGGCGCAGAGGTAAAGCGGCAAATCGTAATGGGGCTCCCAATCCTAACGCAGATTGTTTGAACTATTTGTTGAATCAGCCTTGCCCAAAGCACGGGACGAAGGAGGCGCCGGCTAACCACCTTTGGAAGGATTGTTATATTATGCAGGAGTTTAAAAACTCTAATGCCTTCCGGTATGACCGCGGGTCAGGTGGCGGTTCAGGATCCGGTTTCCATGGGCCGGGCCACGATGGAGCTTCCGGTTCAGGTCTCAATCAGGGCGGTCACAACAAACCAGAGTAATCAGAACGGCCAGCAGCAGCAGCAGCTGCAGCAGTTGGGTTATCAGAGCCAGCCAAAACAGTTGAACAATGGGCAATATCATGTTTTCACAACTAGCTTGGATAAACGCGACAGAAAACTCCACAAGCGAGCGGTAAATGCTGTTGAACCGGCCTTACCACGTTACTTACGCTGGTCAGAGCAGCCTATCGTGTGGAGCAGAGAGGATCACCCGCCCCGGGTTGATAATCCGGGCCAGCTAGCATTAGTGGTAGACCCTCAGGTGGGGGGTTATAAATTCACCAAGGTACTCATGGATGGAGGGAGCAGTATTAACATACTATACTATGAGACATTCCGCCGCATGGGTCTAACAGACAAGGATCTCAGACCGTCTAATACGGTGTTCCATGGTGTGGTGCCTGGCAAATCTACATATCCTGTTGGTAAGATAGCCCTGGATGTGGCTTTCGGGGACGAACACGATTCCCGGTCGGAAAAACTAACCTTCGAGGTAGTGAAGATCCGGAGCCCGTATCACGCCTTGTTGGGGCGGCCGGCTTATGGCAAGTTCATGGCGCGGCCTTGTTATATCTACTTGCAGCTCAAGATGCCGGGTTACAAGGGGACGATAACGGTTCATGGGAGCCGTAAGGTCGCTTTGGAATGTGAGGAAGGTGATGCGGCTTATGCTGAGTCAGTCTGTGCCACGGAGGAGTTGAAGTACTATAAGGACAATGTTGATCCAGCGGATATGACCCCTTTGAAGAAGCTAACTACAGAGCATGATTCGGATCTGAAGTTCAAATCGGCAGATGAGACCAAGCTTGTTGACTTCGTGCCCGGCGATTCGTCCAAGCAGTTCACTGTCAGTGCCAATCTGGATCCCAAATAGGAAACCGCGCTTATCGAGTTCATCCGTGAGAATCGGGACATTTTTGCATGGAAACCGTCTGACATGCTAGGTGTACCGAGGGAACTCGCTGAGCACACTCTTAATGTCGATCCTAAGTATAAACTGGTGAAACAATTCCTCCGCCGGTTTAACGAAGAAAGGCGCAAAGCCATTGAGAGGAAGTGGCGGGCTTTTAGCGGTGGCTTTATCATTGAGTGTTCCATCGAGTGGCTTGCTAATCCGGTCTGGTTCTTAAGAAAACGGCACTTGGCGTATATGTGTGGATTACGGATCTTAACAGGCTTGTCCGGTGGATCCTTTGCCCTCCCGCATTGACCGGATCATTGATGCTACGGCGGGTTGTGGCGTTTGAGTTTTTGGATGCATACTCTGGATATCATCGGATCAAAATGGCGGTTAAAGACCAGGAGAAGACAGCGTTTATTACTCCCTTTGGAGCCTTACGCTATGTATCTATGCCCTTCGGGCTCAAAAGTGCCCAAGCCACCTATCAGCGGTGTGTCTGAAATTGCTGCATAAAGCAGATCGGCCGCAATGTACGCGCCTATGTGGATGATATTGTAGTAAAGTCAAAGGCGAAGGAGACACTTGGTGGATGATTTGAAGGAAATCTTTGACAACTTGCGAGTTTACAAGATGATGCTTAATCCGGCCAAGTGTGTCTTTGGTGTTCCCGAGGTAAGTTCTTGGGTTTCACGGTGTCTAACAGAGGAATTGAGGCTAATCCGGAGAAGATTACGGCTATTACCTCCCTAGCTAAACGAAGTGCATCAGCGATGTTCAGCGTTTAGCGGGCGAATCGCCGCGAGGCGGTTTATCGGCCGCCTCGGAGAAGGCCATCCTTTGTACCAAATCTTTGAGGAAGGCAGACCATTTAAATGCGAGTCCGGCTGCTGATAAACATTTGAGGACTTGAAGCGGCAATTAGCCAATCCGCTTTGTTCTTGCAGCTCGGTCGACAAGGAGCCACTATTATTATCGTAGCAGCCAATGCTCGGGCAGTTAAGCGTGGCTATTGTGGTGGAAGCGCAAGAAGCGAGCAAGGAATATCCGGTTCAGCGGCGGTTTATTATATCAGCGAGGTCCTTATTGAATCCAAGCAAAGGTATCCGCATTGGCGAAGCTGGTCTATGGTGTCTTCATGGCGATCGGAAGTTGAAGCAGTATTTTCAAGGCACCCCATCACGATGGTCGATTCAGCTCCCTTGGGTGATATCATCTGAAGCGGGAGGCGATGGCTGGATTGCCAAGTGGGCTATAGAGCTTGGGCCACACGGATTAAAGTATGTACCCGGACGGTGAAGTCTCAAGCACTTGTTGATTTCATCAATGGTGGGCGGAGTTACAAGCACCGGAGGAGAAGCGGATCACACATATTGGACTATTCATTTTGATGGATCCGAGCAATTGGAAGGCTCGGGGCTGGAGTCGTATTAACTTCCCCACGAGGTGATAAGTTTTGTTATGTTCTCCGCTTAATGTTCCCTTGTACTAATAATGCAGCTGAGTCTGAAGCCTTGCTCCATGGTCTCCGGATGGCTAAAGAGATGAATTTAAGCGGGTTAAGTGTTTGGTGACTCGGACCTCGTGGCTCAACAGTGTCGGCACTTGGGATTCTAAGGACCCGCTCATGGCTGCATATCATCGGAAGTGGATAATATTGCGGGTTGCTTCAAGGGTTATCAAGTGGATCATGTGGACCGTCGAAAGAATGAAGCGGCGGGCGCTTTAAGCGGTTGGGCTCTCGGCGCAAACCGGTCCCGCCTAATGTCTTTACGGGCGTGTTGCACAACCCGTCGATCAAGCTTCGGTGAAGCGGATTTGGCTATTCTGATCCGGAGGCTCAATTGGTGGCAGCCCCGCATGTTATTCGGATTGGACGGTCCCTTATCTTGTGTACATGAACGGGGAGTTACAGAGGATGAGATTCTAGCCAGCAGATAGTCCGCGATCCAAGTCTATAGCGATTGTCAATGGTGAATTGCATCATTGTAGTGTATCGTCGGCGTTTCAGCGTTGTGTTTCTCTGAGGAAGGTTGCGAAATCTTAAGAAATCCATGAATGGGATTGTGGACACCACGCCGGTTCAAAGTCTCGGTAGCAAAAGCATTTAAATCACGGGTTCTCTTGGTTGTGGCGCATCTTGTCACGGAGGACTTGGTTAAGCGGTGTGATGGATGTCGAGAAATTTTCAAAGCGCTCATGTGCGGCTCAAGAATTGAGGATGATCCCAATAACGTGGCCGTTTGCAACAGGGGCTGGCTATGGTCGGACCTTTTAAAAGATCAAGGATAAGAAAACCCACCTTTTGGTGGCGGTTGACAAATTTACCAAGTGGGTTGAAGCGAACTGTCGGCCAAGTGCGATGCAGCAACAGCGGTGCAATTCATCAAAAGGTGATTTTCGGTTTGGCTTTCCACGGTATCATTCTGAAAATGGTACCAATTTATCCAAAGGCGCTATGAAGGAGTTACGTGACCGTGAGCACATCCGACTTGGCGTGTCATCGATGCACACCCCAGTCCAATGGGCGAAGCGAGCGAGCTAATCAAGAGATCTTGCGAGGTATCAAACCGCGACTTATGGTCCCATTGCAAAGAACACCAGGATGTTGGGTTGAAGAACTACCATACGTGCTATGGAGTATTAATACTCGTAAACCGATCCACAGGATACACACCATTTTCATGGTCTACGGAGGAGGCAGTTCTCCTAGTGATATCGGCATGATTAGCCTCGTGTGGCAGCTTATGTTGAAGCGGACAACGAGACAACCACGACAAATCGCTTTGGACCTATTGGACGAGGCGTGATATAGCGGCTGCCCGTTCGGCGATTTACCAACAAGATCTTAAATCGCTATCACGATCGCGGGTTAGAACCGAGAACTTTTCAAGAAGGAGATTTGGTGCTTCGACTCATCAAGACCGAACGAGATATGCACAAGTTATCCCCACCTTGGGAGGGACCTTTAAGTGGTCGACAGAATCTGCACTGCGGGTCGTACTATCGATTGATATTCGAGAGCATAAAGACTCACGCACATCGGAGGAGGAGACCAGCAGGCCGTGGAACATAGCTCATCTTGACCTTACTTCACTTGAGCCATCGGCTCTATCTATGTACATATGATGGCGGTGTATATATTATCTTTGATATAATAAAACGGAGCCTCGGCTAAGCGAGGTCTCCGTCTTTCTTATCATGCGTGGTTACATGGGTGGCTCTGTTTTTTAAAGCGGCCTCGGTTTACCCTTGACATTTGCTTTTTATATATCACTTGGGGCCTTGGTGGGTGTCCGAACCAACGCGACACCTTTTGATGGCGACAGCCACCGGATCGCAGGGACATGGTCAAGTCTGAACCGATCACGCCTCTTGATCGGCCTAAGGCCACAAAATCACTTGGGGCTTGGTGAACCCGAACCATTGCCACGCCTCTTGATTGGCATATATGCCACGGTTTCATTGGGGACTGGCTGACTTGAATCATTGTCACTCCTATTGGGGGCTTGGTCTGTCCGACCATGGTAACACCATCGATCAGCTCAGTATAGCATATTTTTGCAAATGGTTTTTATCATTGCCTTTGCTTCCATGTTATTTTCATGGCCTGTTTTTTCTTTGTTTTTGTTATATTTCTTTTATGTCAGCAACACCTTTTTTCCGGTTCAGCCGATGGATTTGATTCCCCTTTAATCCGGAGAAATATGCCCGGTTTACCTTTTCCTGTTAACATCATGGAGTAACAAGGAGGTTCGTATTGACTCGATCACGGTTTATCACGGAGCTATTTTCTCCCCCCTTTTTTGATGGTAATGGTTTCTAAAACCTCCACTTCAAGCTTGGCTAAGCCAGCTTCATGCGAGACATGGCAGGTATTTTGTATCACCTATTTGTTACATTCTTGATACACATATCAAGATCATAAACCGGTGGCGGTATAACCGCCACCGAAGTTCAAATTTTTACGATTGCGGAAATATGAATTGAGGTTTTTTGAACAAAGGCTTGATGCTTATGCGAAGGCATATTCAAGGAAGAATATTAACTATCCTATTACAAGGCAACACGGTGCCCAAATAAGATCATTGTTATTTTGGAAAGATGCCAAAGACAGCTATCCAAACCGGCTTCAGTTCAAGCACTGCTCCTCGTCATCGGCCGCTTGGTTTCCTCGTCCCTATCCATTGGTGAAATCAACGATGGTCGATCGATTCCCATTAAAGCTTGGAAAACAGCCTCTTCATGGATCGGGAAGGCGGTTCAATATCGAGGGCGTAAGTATGCTTACGGATTGGAGAATCGATTCTCCGCTCCAAGAGTTGGGCGAGGCACTCGCTTATTACGATCGTTGTATTGCGCGCGATAATGCATCAAATCGCCTCTTGACTAATTGACAAGCGAGGCGCCTTTGCGATTTATTACCCTCAAATCATCTTCGTTGAATTGAGCCATCTTCCTTGAGCTGGGATAGCCTTGAGCTGCCTCCACGGTCGAAATCGCACCCATGCCTTTGCGGATCAAAGGCGTTAATAGCTCCGGTTCGAGCAGCGGATTTTTCAGCTCCTCAATCCAGTGGAAGCATTGACAACCTGTTAAGAGTGTCCTAGATTAAAGAGGGTGCGGGTTGTTATGAGAGGCGTGGTGATGATCCGGCTGGGCTCCGGTATCTGATTGTTCTACTAAGGTGTAGGCAGCCTTGTTTTTCCGCACATCGGATCCTAAGTGCCCGATGCATGTACCTGCAACAATACGAGGATGGTCTCAAACCGGTTTATGCTCTGATGAGGTTCAAGTTATCACGAAGTTAAAGGAGCTTACCAAAGATCGCGCGGCCATGGAGTGTATTTGCGCTTTACGGCCGTAAGTTCATCCACCACGGTTTAAGGGCAGCTTCAGCATTTTCAGCTCTCTTGGTTAAGCGGTTTCTCAATGGCCCAATCAGCCCGCTCTTTCTTGAAGCCTTCCTTTAGCTGTTCAGCGATGCTCAAGCGCTGGTTAATTCTTCCTTTGCCTTATGCATTTCCGCTGTTGGGTTTTCAAGGTCTCCTGCAAATCGGCAATCCGGTCCTCCTTGATTCTCACCTCGGCTGCGTGCGTCTGAGACAACATTTAGCTTTAAACAAGCGGTCCAAGGAATTGAAGTATCAACCACATAACAAAGTTATCGCTGATACTTGGGGCTAATGCACCCTCAATTTTCATGTATTACTAGATTGCAAAGTCCCAAGCTCATCTGGTATTCAACTTGGCACTTGGGGGCTAATGGCTATTTGATCAAATTATGTTCTAAGGATAGTTTTCAATCGGAGCCCCGGTTTAATTATGCTAAGTTAAACCAGCTCTTGGGGGTTATATTGATGGATTCCAAAGTGTTGAGGATCGTATTCAAGTCGGTTTGTGAAGGTTACAAACCGACCCTTGAGAGCTAGGAGGATTGATACAATGGCGATAAGTAAAAAGTAAGTTACCTCAAATTTATCCCTCATCATCTTTACCGGACCAGCTTCACAGATCACGGCTAGTATAAAGCGGTTTAAATAGCGGAATGAAGATCTTGGGCACTCGAGCAGCATATGTCTCGATTCAACATCCCATTTTCCTTTGTTGAGAGCGGAAAAATCCTCTTTTACGGTATGCTTGGTTAAGTAGCGAGATTCCGGGTTCAGCGGCCTACACGGTAATCACAACATCATCATCTTTGAACTTCGCGGTTTGTGTTAGTGCGGTCGGTTTGTCGGCGGGGCTGTGGGATTTCTCAATCCGGACGGAGCTGGCGGGTCGGCGAGGCTGAAGTATTAATAGGCCTCTCTTGGAATAGCATCATCTTGCAAAAGGGGATCATTGGGAATATCCTCAGGAGCAAACGCTTCAAGATCTGGCGCTTTGTCTGGGGCTACATCTTATTCAGCCGCTTTATCCAGACGGGCCTTCTTGCTTGGTTTAGGTTTGGCGCTGAAAGAAAAACAAAGAGTCAAGGAAAAGCATAAGCCATTACACAGTATACTGGAAGCATATGTTCAGCTTAGCTTACCCAAGAACCGTTTTCAATGGTGGCAGCTGAGTGGCGACGATTCACGGAAGATGAATGAGAAGTAACACGATAATCGGTCGGATGGATTAAGAGGTTGTGGAAGAAACCCGCTTTAGGATTTAAATCAATAAAAGGTCGGAGACCTCGGGGCGTTTTCAAACCGGACTGTTTGGTAAACCGCGGAGGTAACTACACAGCCTTTGTGCCGGGTTGTGCGGTGAGCTTCATGTTGCTGAGTCTTCATAAGAAATTTGGGATCCAAATAAGCAAGAGGATGAGAAAATTTAACTTTCCGGTTTGCCTGGCGAAATTTTGGCAAAGGCAAGATTTCTGAATCGGAAGAGAGAATAGTTACCTCAGCGAAATCCGCATTGCTAGCTTCAGCGTCGTCCTGACATGCATCATCATCAATAAGGTGTGTAAAAAGTAAGCCAAGTGAATGAAGTTCTACCTCAAGGTCCGGGTTACCCACATCATCATCAATAGCTGGATCAGATGAAGCGGTGGTTTTTCTTTTGTGAGCCGGCTTTTTGATAACTTTGGTCTTGGGCCGGGTTGACCGCCCTGCCTTCTCCGTTTTGTCTTGTGGAAGCTTCTTGCTCCAGAACGGATTATCGCCCTGGATCAATAGTAATTAAATGTCAGATGGATAAAGCAGTAACAGGTTCAACCATAGAGCAATTAAAAATCTTACCGTTGGCGGTTTGTTGGTGGTGCAGTAAGGAAGCTGACCGGTTTGAGCACAGAGGTGCTCCGGTTCATTCAACATCTTCTTTACAGAATCTGTGACTTCATCATCGGAGAGTTGGATTTTAGTGTGTCGGAGTGGGTCATCGATGCTATCGGTATACTTGCACGTCAAAGCGGGCGCCGGCTCGAGGCGATATGCTCCATGATATCCAACAGCGTGCAAGGTCTATTCCCGTTAAACCGTTGGCCATAAAGGCTCGGAGCTTGGACAGTTGCGGAGCATACTTAATTTTCTCCTTGGCGCTTAGTTTTTGTGGAAAGGGGTGAGTGTTGCTGAGCCGTTCCGGACGGAAGCCAGGCAAGGGATTTTCATTCTTAGGGGAGGTATCTTTGCAATAAAACCAAGTTGCATTCCACTCCTTGGGGTGAGTATGGAGTTTGACATGGGGATAAGTGATCTCCTTCCTCTTCTGAATGGCCATGCCGCCCGATTCGATATTAGGGCCGTCGGTAAATTCGGTGCGACGGTTTAAATGGAAGCAGTCTCTAAACAAATCGACTGAAGGCTCTTCTTGAAGCTATACCTCAGAGAGTACTTGAAAGTGAAATAGATTGGTAACGGAGTTGGGGCCAATATCCTGTGGACGGAGCTGAAAGTTGGCTAACACATCCCGGTAAAACTTAGAACCAGGCGGTTTGAAGCCCTGGGCCAAATGATCAGCAAAGACCACGACCTCTCCCTCTTGAGGTGTGGGAGGACATTCATTTCCAGGAACCCTCCAGTGGATCGTATCTTTGCTCTCTAAAGCGCCGATCAGGACTAGATCATCAAGCGAGATTACGTGGCGAGAGGAACCCAATTGCACTCATATACTTGTTTGGCCATGGTGAGATCTACAAGAAATAGGTGATCCGATTCAAGAATATGTGGATAAAAGAGGGTGTTGGTCTGAACAACGCAAGACCGGAGGCAATACATATAAACCGGTCTTCTACGATGCGGCATTATATGGATACAGGCGGTTCAGCAAGGGGACTAATGGTATATACCGGTTTAGTAACTTTTTTCTATGGAAAGTTAAACCGCCAGACCTAAGCATCGGAAGCAATTGAAGTTGTGGACAGCTAGGTATGCAGAAACAGGTTTCACAAGATCATATTACAGCTGCGGATCTACAGCAAGCTCAGAAAAATAGAAAATATTCCGAGGAATAGGGCAGAACGGAAGTGAACCATTGAGCGGGTATGTGCGTAAGATCTATGGACTTAGATGAGAAATTACAGGCGGATGCTTAGAGATTACTACTAAACACAGCAGGGGTTCACAGATTCATTCAAGAGTCGGGGTACAAGTATGAGCAAGTGACGAACACAGCGCAAACATGAAACCCTAAGAACAGATATAGGTCAAGAAGAGAAGAAAGCTTACTGGAAACGAAGAAGATGCGGAAGGATACGCGATTGCTGCAATGCAGTCGAGGTTGATCGTGACCCAAGGCAAGCGAGAGGTTGGCGGGCGAGCTCCAAGGCTGGCGATGCGAGGAAGGCGAAGAAGAAGAGCGAAGGAAAGGAAAGGAAATGACCCTTCGGTCTTATTTATAAAACAACGAGTTAGGTCAAGCAGCGGATCCGAGGAGCTATTGTTAAAGGAAGGCGTCATAAATGATAAATTTCATGATGACGTCATGCCGGTTTACAGCAACCAGAAATTGATGACGACATGGCGGTTTACCAATTACCAAAAGATGTCCAAGACACAAGATTTTGGGAAGGATTGACATGAACCGGTTCAAATCAATCTGGGGCCTAATGTTGGGGATATTACCACTAGGCGTGAACCGGCCTACTTGGGCCGGGTTAACTTCATTAGTGGTATAAGCAGATGAAGGCCCAAGGCCTATAGTCGGTTTGGAACACATGGCCGTAAACCGTCACGATGTATAACTTGTATTGTAAGCTAGGAATAGAGATACCAACGGGATCAGTATGAACGGTTGGGACTCTATCAGACCGATGGGCGTCACCCGTGTATACAAGGGGCGACCGGCGGCGGTTCAAAACAGACAACCACAACTCGAGCCTAAGCGAAGCTTGTTTGCTCCTAGCCATCGAGACCACATCAATTCCATCACAACTAGGCGTAGGCTTTTACCTTCATCGAAGGGGCCAAACTAGTATAAACCCTCGTGTCTGTGTGTCCGCTTTAACCCCTTCAAGTAAACTCGTAGCGATGGCTCCACGACTAAGTCCTTTCACTAGGACATCTGCCGTGACAAATCCACGACAATTATCAAAGGAGGTAACATATCTCTTCCGGAATTCAACGCTAATTTCTTACTCTTTGGGGAGGGAGGACCTAATTCAAAAGCAGAGCTTGATCTCTATCTCAAAGAGAAAGCGGATGCATGGACACATGTGTTCAGTTCACATCCTAGGAAATCCTATGCGCAAGCGCTCCAATCTCCTACGATTTTTCGTTTCCCCAATAGATCCTTCATCGGGAATTAATGCGACAGTTTCTTCCGGTGATGCCGCGCCGGCGAGGAATCATGGCTTGGAGCCATCAGCAGCTTTCAATGCTAGTGAGGGAAATGCGCTTATTCAAAATTCGGCCCGCAAGCCCAACCTGAAAGGCCAGCCATTCTGCGTTCGTTTCTTGGAAACCGGTCACTTGCAGCCCAGTTGCACAAACTGTATCAAACGTCATGCCTGTAAGAAATGGGTTCACGTTGCAAAAGATTGTTTTTCTCACCAATTGGAGATTTCGGTGCAGCCCACTCCACAAGGTCAGCCCATTTCCGCCCAAAATGCCCACTGGCCCAACTTGACTACTGAGATTCCGAGGAACCCACCACCTTACTGTCGAGTCAAATCAAGCAGCCGCTTGGCAGCACTATTGCCACTAATGGCACAGGTTGCGTTCCTCGTTTTGCTACCCCTATGGTAGGTGCCCGTCTTCACGCCGCCGCTCGGAATTCCTCAAACCACACCAGTCTTGCCCCTTCTTGCCTAGTCCGTCTTCCTCTTGCTCGTCCATCGTCTTCATCCACAACCTCTGATCTGCCAGCAATGGCTACCTTTCCTTTCGACCCCACCCCTTTCATCCCCGCGGGGCACCAGGCTTTGGAGATTGAAGGAAGGCCGGCTCGTGTGCGCATTGCAGCTGGCGCTGTGAGGCCGACCCATGAGGAATGGGCGATCGTCTCCATCATCCCCATGCCAGACTTGCCGGTCCACTTCAACAACATCAGAGAGGTAGTCTCTGAATTTCTCACAGATGTCAAGCACATAGGTTTTTCAGAAATTGTTCCCTGCCCTTTCTGTCAAGCCTACGTTCGGTTGAACATCACTTTTGACAGAGATGATCTGGTGATTAACGGACCTCATCCGTATACCGATGTGCACTTTGTCTTTCAGAAGCATAATGAGGGTCTGAACTGGCGTAGATTTGTTCTCAACAGAGAAGTTTGGCTTCTGCTCTGTGGCTTTCCATTTGATAGGCGTTGTATGCATGAAATTTTCAATGCGGTCAGCAGTTTTGGGATCTTATTACAGTGGGATAGAGTGAAAAGTAATAGAGCTAGTCTACTGATTAAGGTCAGAGTTGAATCTCTTAGTGATATTCCAGCAAGTATTGTCATTGGGGAAGGCAATGATTTTCAGTCAGATTCTGAGACTGTTCCTGTGGTTATTCTGCAAGACCACATTCTGGGTGCAGAGGCGCCTGATGAAGACCCAATTCCTGCAGATGGTAATCCTCACCCTGTCCCTGAGCAAGCAAATTTTCATCCAAATCAAATGAATCATATGCTTGGTCCATTGCCTCAACATCAACCTAATGTAGACCCGATTGTGCCTGATCTGAATGAAGAAATTTCTAACATCCAGCTACAACTGGCACTCCCTCACAATATGGCTGCTGCAGAGGAAATGGATGTAGATGATGACGTCCCTGGATGGGGGCACTAGGCCTTGCCACAAAATGCCAACTTGGTAGACCAGGAATTGCACCCTGGAGAATTCCTTGAGCTCAATGGCCTCATGGCACCTTTACCAGAACAAGATGCTCTGATCATTCAAGAACAACTTCAGCAAGTGGATCCTCAAAGCAACATTACTTTGTCTTTGGCAGCTTCTCATCATTCCGCTCCATCTGCAGAATCGGCTAATGGGCCAATGCAACAGATTCAGGTTCTTCCTGATCTGAATCTTCAAGAGGGACTACCAGTTGTGCTCCCCCCTCAGGTGCAGGAGCTTGCACCACAAGCACTGAGGGACATGCCTCCTCCTGCGCTGGATCATAACTTGGAAGCAATCTTGGCCAGTTATCAAGTTGACAGCCCAGTAGAATTCATAGATCCCATTGAATTGGATTTAGCAGAGCACTATATTCAGAACAATTTTCAAGGGCACAGTACTAAACATCAAACTGCAATGCAGTATGAACCCCATCTAAAAGCATTTCACTTACCTGAGTTCCCAGCAGAAGTACCACGAGGTGAGATTTCTGAAACTTCTGCACCCCTGGTTTCCCTGAACCCCTTTATAAGGACAGTTGCACTGATATTCAAGTTGGTATGGCTCTGATTCATACTCCAGACATAGACCCAGTGATTGCAGAGAAGGATGTGGTTTCCAACATACCTACAGATGAACAACTTTTGGGTGAAGAGGGTGCAAAGATTTGGAAGGAGAATTTTGCCCCTAAGGCAGACAATAGAGAGGTAATTCAAGTGCCTATTGAATGGGTGAATTTCTTGTCTGATCTTTTACTTTCACCAGAAAAGTTTGAGTGGATGAAACAATTTGTTAAGTCTAAACTCTGGGGATATATTCTGCAAGGCTCTGATTCTAAGACTCACAAAACTTTTGGAATACCGGAACAACCAATTTCATTCACAGCTCCCTCATGTCTCATGCAGACTGATGATGCTCAGAGTAAGATTGCTTCTCCAGCTAGTGCTACATCTGTGGTGGGCACTTCTGCTTCCTCCACTTCTGCTGTGCACATGTCAAAAAAAGGAAGGACAAGTGGCCTCTGGTTGAAACAGAGGTAAGAAGAAGTAATAGATTGTTGGAATTGCATCAAGGTTTTAAAAGAAAACATGTATGGACAAAAATTGTTTACCTTGCCATGCTGAGCCACCTCAAGTGTCCACCAAAGTGGTTAAAAACCTGGTTTCTTCCTTTTGCAAGGCCAATATTTCTGAAGGGAAGGGTGCTACTCAAAGTGAGGGTGCTAAGAAACTGAAGACAGGGAGACAAGCTACTGCCTCGACGCACATCCTGAAGGAGAACAAGGAGAAGAGCAGCTCCAAAAGCTGAGGCTGCTAGTCATGACTACTTTTATGTTCCTGTTTTCCATGGATTATGACTCCTTCATGTATCGCAAGAGGAATCTTTTGCTGTCTGTGATCATGATGTTGAACAGTTGTAAGGCACTTGTTACCTATGATTTGTGTTCTGCCACTCTTCTTCAGTGTGTGAGTTCCAGCAGTTATGTCATGTGTTGTTTATGTTACACCTCCTTCCTAAATGAACCGCAACTGGAATGTTTTAAACTGGAATATTAGAGGCATTAATGATGATAAGAAATGGTTGGCGATTGCAAATAAAATCTCTGAATCTGACTGTTCGGTTCTCACATTGCAAGAAACTAAAAGGGAATCTTTCGATAGCTCTTACATCAAACATTTTTGCCCAAGAAAATTAAGCAAATTTGACTATCTGCCATCAGTTGGGGCTTCTGGAGGTCTCACCACAATTTGGAATGATCAACTATTCACAGGACAGACTATCCACAGAAATGATTTCTCCTTAACCATTGAGTTTACTTCTAAACTTAATGGGAACAAATGGGCCCTGACCAATATTTATGGTCCTTGTCAACCGGAGAAAAGAGTGGAGTTTCTCAATTGGTTTCAAGATTTTCAGATAGAAGATGATTTGGACTGGCTAGTCATTGGAGATTTCAATTATATGAGATATCCAACTAACAGGAATAAAGGGGGTGGTAATTTTCAGGATATGTTGCAGTTCAATGATGGAATTAGCAAGCTAGCTTTGGTTGAAATCCCACTTAAAGGTCGAGAGTTCACCTGGAGCAATATGCAAGATGCTCCTCTCTTGGAGAAAATTGATTGGTTCTTCACTTATGAATCCTGGGCTCTTGCTTACCCTGACACTATGGCTACTGCTTTGGCTAAAACAACCTCAGATCATACTCCCTGTGTCATAAAGATTGGAACCTCTATCCCAAATCCAAGATTTTTAGATTTGAAAACTATTGGTTGGAGCACTCTGATTTCAAAAATGTGGTCAAAGGCATTTGGGAACAACCTGTCCAAGAGACTGATAGTGCAAAGATTATAGCTGCCAAGTTTAAAAGATTAAGGAAAGGGCTCAAAATTTGGTCTCGGGGTCTATCTGACCTCAAAACCACCATTAGTAATACTAATGCACTCATTCTGTTTTTTGATCATTTGGAGGAATTCAGAGATCTGTCAACTGAAGAAAAATGGGGAAGAGACATTCTGAAAGCCCACCTTGAACAAATTTTGCACTCCCAGAAAATTTATTGGAAACAAAGGGCAACTATTAGAAACATTCAATTTGGAGAAGCAAACTCCAAGTTTTTTCAAGCCAAAGAAACTATCAAGCGCAGAAATAACTTCATTGCTGTTCTTCTGGATGAAACTGGTGCAGAAGTGCAGGATCATCAAGCTAAGGCTGTTGTTCTTTATAGAGCCTTCAAAAACAGATTGGGCACTTCTTCTGAGGCAGTTAACCCTCTTCAGCTTCATCATCTGGCGCCACAAATGTCAAATATGGAGGACCTAGAATCTCCATTTACTATTGCAGAAATTGATGATGTGGTTAAAAAGTTACCTGCTGATAAGTCACCTGGTCCAGATGGTTTCAATGCTGCATTCCTGCAACACTGCTGGGACATTCTTGCTCCTGATTTCTACAACCTTATCTTTGATTTCTTTCAAGGGAAGGCAAACATCCAGAGTATTAACTACTCCTTCATCACTCTGATCCCTAAAAAAGAAGCTGCCATCACACCTGGAGACTTCAGACCCATCTCCTTGCTCAATTGTACTTTAACGATCATCACAAAGTTATTGGCAAATAGGCTGCAGAAGTTAATGTTGAACATGGTCCATGAAAATAAGTATGGATTCCTTAATAACAGATGCATTCAAGATTGCCTTGCTTGGGCATACGAATACATTCATCAATGTCATCAGTCTAAACAGGAGATTGTGCTCTTAAAATTAGATTTTGAAAAGGCATTTGACCTCTTGAATCATAGTACCATATTTGATATTCTGTCAGCAAGAGGATTTGGCAGCAAGTGGATTCACTGGATCAAGCAAATTTATTCCACTGGATATTCTTCAGTGCTCCTTAATGGAGTGCCAGGCAAGCAACTCCTTTGTAAATAGGGTGTCAGACAAGGAGATCCTCTGTCCCCTCTTATTTTTGTGCTAGCTGCTGATTTATTACAATCCATGTTGAATGAAGCTCTAGCACATCAGCTAATTCAAGCTCCTCTACAACACCAATCCTGCCCAACCTTCCCTGTGATACAATATGCAGATGATACTCTTCTGGTTCTACCTGCCTCAACTGTTCAGTTGCAACATGTTAAGAACCTGTTGCTCCACTATGCTGCTTATACTGGTTTAAGGGTTAACTATGATAAGTCCACTCTGATCTAAATCAACACCCATGTTCTCAAGATGCAAGAGCTCTCCAATCTGTTGGGCTGTCAAATTGGACATTTCCCTCTGCCTTATTTAGGTTTGCCATTGGGTTTGACTAAACCCAGAGTTGAAGATTACTCCCCTCTGATCAAAAGAATTGCTTCCAGACTAACAGGCTGTAACACCTTACTTTCTACTGGAGACAAAATCACTTTGGTTAAATCTGTCTTCTCCAGTATGCATACCTTCTTCATGTCCACTCTCATGATACCTAAGTCAGTAGTCAATCAGATCAATTCCTATTTAAAACACGGCCTCTGGAGGAAATTTGGGTCACAAGAGAGAGGTATGGCCATGATTACCTGGGACACAGCTTGCCTCCCCAAAACACATGGGGGTTGTTGGGGAACGTAGTAATTTCAAAAAAAATTCCTACGCACACGCAAGATCATGGTGATGATATAGCAACGAGGGGAGAGTGTTGTCTCGTACCCTCGTGAGACCGAAGCGAAGCGTTGACGCATAGCGTAGAGGAAGTAGTCGTCGTCCTCCGGTCCGACCGATCCAAGCACCGTTACTCGGCACCTCGAGTTCTTGACACACGTACAGCTCAATGGCGCACCCTCGATCTCCAATCCGATAGAGGCTCAGGGGAGTTCCGTCGGCCTGACGGCGTGGTGACTATCTTGATGTTCTCTGTCGCGCAGGCTTCGCCTAAGCACCGCTACAATATGATCGAGGTGTAATATCGTGGAGGGGCACGCACACGGCTAAGGAGCGATCAATGATCAACTTGTGTGTCCTAGGGTGTCCCTTACCCCGTATATAAAGGAGGCGGGAGGAGGTTGCCGGCCCAAGGGGCGCGCCATAGGGAGGAGAAACCTACTCCAAGTAGGTTTCCCTTTTTCTAATCTTATTTGGAGAGGAAGGAAGGAGTACTAGTAGCGAGGAAGTAGTACTAGTAGTAGGAAGGAAGAGGGGAAGGAGAAAGGAAGGGGCGGCCCCCTCCCCAGTCGGATTGGGCTTGAGGCGCCTCCCTTGCTCCTTCTCTCTTCCTCCTACATGGGCCCAATAAGGCCCATATACTTCCCGGGGTTCTGGTAACCTCCGAGACTCGATATATTCCCAAACTCTCCGGAACCTTTCCGTGTCCAAATATATCCGTCCAATATATCAATCTTTATGTCTCGACCATTTGAGACTCCTCGTAATGTCCGTGATCACATCAGGGACTCGAACAACCTTGGTACATCAAAATACATAAACTCATAATATAAGCTGTCATCGAAACCTTAAGCGTGCGGACCCTACGGTTCGAGAACAATGCAGACATGACCGAGACATGTCTACGGTCAATAACCAATAGCGGGACCTGGATGCCCTTATTGGTTCCTACATATTCTCTGAAGATCTTTATCGGTCAAACCGCATAACAACATACTTTGTTCCCTTTGTCATCGGTATGTTACTTGCGAGATTTGATCGTCGGTATCAATACCTAGTTCAATCTCGTTACGGCAAGTCTCTTTACTCGTTACATGTCGTCATCTCATAAAAACTCATTAGTTATATGCTTTCAAGGCTTAAGTGATGAGTATTACCGAGAGGGCCAGAGATACCTCTCCGACAATCGGAGTGACAAATCCTAATCTCGAATTATGCCAACTCAACATGAACCTTTGGAAACACACAGAGCACCTTTATAATCACCCGATTCGTTGTGGCGTTTGGTAGCACACAAAGTGTTCTTACGGTACACGGAGTTGCACAATCTCATAGTTGCAGGAACTTTGTATAAGTCATGAAGAAAGCAATAGCAGTATACTAAGCGATCAAGTGCTAGGCTAACAAAATGGGTCATGTCAATCACATTATTCTTCTAATGATGTGATCCCACTAATCAAATGACAACACATGTCTATGGTCAGGAAACATGACCATCTTTGATTAATAGAGCTAGTCAAGTAGAGGCATACTAGTGACTATATGTTTGTCTATGTATTCACACATGTATCATGTTTACGGTTAATACAATTCTAGCATGAATAATAAACATTTATCATGATATGAGGAAATAAATAATAATTTTATTATTGCCTCTAGGGCATATTTCCTTGAGTCTCCCACTTGCACTAGAGTCAATAATCTAGATTACATAGTAATGATTCTAACACCCATGAAGTCTTGGTGCTGATCATGTTTTGCTCGTGAGAGAGGCTTAGTCAGCAGTGCGCAACATTCAGATCCGTATGTATCTTGCAAATCTCTATGTCTCCCACTTGGACTTGGTCCCGAATGGAATTGAAGCGTCTCTTGATGTGCTTGGTCCTCTTGTGAAATCTGGATTCCTTTGCCAAGGCAATTGCACGATATTGTCACGAGAAGATCTTCATTGGTCCCGATGCACTAGGTATGACACCTAGATCGGAAATGAACTCCTTCATCCAGACTCCTTCATTTGCTGCTTGAAGCAGCTATGTACTCCGCTTCACATGTAGATCCGCCACGGCGCTTTGTTTAGAACTGCACCAACTTACAGCTCCACCGTTTAATATAAACACGTATCCGGTTTGCGATTTAGAATCGCCGGATTAGTGTCAAATCTTACATCGGCGTAACCATTTACGACTAGCTCTTTGTCACCTCCATATCGAGAAACATATCCTTAGTCCTTTTCGGGTATTTCGGGATGTTCTTGACCGCTGTCGATGATCCACTCTGGATTACTTTGGTACCTTCTGCTAAGCTTATTGCTAAGCATCGTCGGTCTGGTACACAGCATTGCATACATGATAGAGCCTATGGCTGAAGCATAGGAACATTTTTCATTTCTCTCTATCTTCTGCTGTGGTGGGCATTGAGTTCGACTCAACTTCACACCTTGTAGCACGAGCAAGAATCCTTTCTTTGCACGATCCATATTGAACTTTTTCAATATTTTGTCAAGGTATGTGCTTTGTGAAAGTCCTATTAAGCGTCTTGATCTATCTCTATAGATCTTGATGCCTAATATATAAGCAGCTTCACGAGGTCTTTCATCGAAAAACTTTTATTCAAATATCCCTTTATGCTATCCAGAAATTCTATATCATTTCCAATTAATAATATGTCATCAACATATAAAACTAGAAATATTCTGAGCTCCCACTCACTTTCTTGTAAATATAGGCTTCTCCAAAAGTGCATATAAAACCATATGCTTTGATCACACTATCAAAGCGTTTATTCCAACTCCGAGATGCTTGCAGTCCATAAATGGAGCGTTGGAGCTTGCACACTTTATCGACACCTTTTGGATCAACAAAACCTTCCGGCTGCATCATATACAACTCTTCTTCTAGAAATCCATTCAAGAATGCAGTCTTGACATCCATTTGCCAAATTTCATAATCATGAAATGCAGCAATAGCCAACATGATTCGGACAGACTTAAGCATCGCTAGGGTGACAAAGTCTCATCGTAGTCAACCCCTTGAACTTGTCGAAAACCTTTCGCAACAAGTCGAGCTTTATAGACAGTAACATTACCATCAGCGTCAGTCTTCTTCTTAAAGATCCATTTATTCTCAATGGCTTGCCGATCATCGGGCAAGTCAACCAAAGTCCATACTTTGTTTTCATACATGGATCCTATCTCAGATTTCATGGCCTCCAGCCATTTTGCGGAATCTGGGCTCATCATCGCTTCCTCATAGTTCGTAGGTTCATCATGGTCAAGTAACATGACTTCGAACAGGATTACCGTACCACTCAGTGCGGATCTTACTCTGGTAGACCTCACGAGGTTCAGTGAAACTTGATCTGAAGTTTCATGATCAATATCATTGGCTTCCTCACTAGTTGGTGTAGTTGTCACGGAACCGGTTCTCGTGATGAACTACCTTCAACAAGGAGTAGATCTGATTATCTCATCAAGTTCTACTTTCCTCCCACTCACTTCTTTCGAGAGAAATTCTTTCTCTAGAAAGGATCCATTCTTAACAACGAATGTTTTGCCTTGGATCTGTGATAGAAGGTGTACCCAACAGTTTCCTTTGGGTATCCTATGAAGACACATTTCTCCGATTTGGGTTCGAGCTTATCTGGTTGAAGTTTCTTCACATAAGCATCGCAGCCCCAAACTTTAAGAAATGACAACTTTGGTTTCTTGCCAAACCATAGTTCATAAGGCGTCGTCTCAGCGGTTTTGATGGTGCCCTATTTAGCGTGAATGCGGCCGTCTCTAAAGCATAACCCCAAAGCGATAGCGGTAAATCGGTAAGAGACATCATAGATCGCACCATATCAAGTAAAATACGATTCTGACGTTCGGACACACCATTTCATTGTGGTGTTCGGATGGCGTGAGTTCTTGAAACTATTCGCATTGTTTCAAATGTAAACCAAACTCGTAACTCAAATATTCTCCTCCACGATCAGATCGTAGAAACTTTATTTTCTTGTTACGATGATTTTCTACTTCACTCTGAAATTCTTTGAACTTTTCAAATGTTTCAGACTTGTGCTTCATTAAGTAGATATACCCATATCTGCTCAAATCATCTGTGAAGGTGAGAAAATAACGATATCTGCCATGAGCCTCAACATTCATCGGGCCACATACATCTGTATGTATGATTTCCAACAAATCTGTTGCTCTCTCCATAATACCGGAGAACGACGTTTTAGTCATCTTGCCCATGAGGCACGGTTCGCAAGTACCAAGTGATTCATAATCAAGTGATTCCAGAACACTACAAGAAATATGTCGACTAGTGACCTTCTGTCAGTGACCCTGGAAGAATTGGTCATAGATCTATGACCATTTCAGACCAATTGGTCAAAAGCTGTTCAGGGGGCTCCAAACCCTAAACCATTGTGACCATTTTGGTCGAAGGTAAATAATTTCCTTACGAAATGGTCACAAAGCAAGCAGTGCTAGTCCGCTGCCTTATTTCTAGTTGTTAATGACCAATACAGATGGTCATAGCCTTGTAGATTGTGGTGGGTTGTGATGACTAGGCGCCATCTCATCAGTTTTGCCTATGTGTCATGTCCATGTGGCAGTTTTTACCCTAGGTTGTGAAGCAACCTATATTTCTGTTATTCCAAAAATTTCCAAACTTTTCTCATAAATGTTTTGGATCATATCTTCATCAAATATGTCAAAAACATTCCTTGCCTAGTTCAATAATAATTCAAAAATATTCATTTTCCTATTACATTCTCAAAAGACACTTTGTGAAGGAAGTACCACTTTGGCATGTCCAAATGGTATCCATTTTCTACAGTGCTTTCCTATGCCCAAATAACCATCCTCCACCAAATGTCAGCTCAATCCATTCATTATTTTGAGCCCAGCTTCCTCATTCGTATTTATGTCCAGTGTGGTACTTTGTAAAGCAAGTACCACCTAGGCTCCTCCTTTTGAGGTGAAAATTTGTGAAGATGGTCTTCTTAGTAACTGATCATTCTCAGCCAAAACTCACGCCTATTAGCCATGTGCATTTCCCGTACCGCAAATCAAACACTTGGCTGCTTATTCATGTTTGAGCATCGATTGGTCTCCTCGTGAGAATCTTATGTTATAATTTTCTTCCTAGCATCTACCTGGGGAGTGAACAACCCACTAGACATGCCTAGGCCGCCTGTAACGCATGGCAGCGCCAGGTCACGCGGTGACCACGCTGGCAGCATCTTGAGCTTATGCGCTCTAGAGTTGGGGCCCTCAGCCACCGTCCAAACCTCGATGTCTCGCCATCAAACCATGTATTTCTGATTAAATAGATATATTTTTACCTAGAAATGATTTTTGGAAAAAATAAAGAGCAAACTATGAGGCACCTGCAGTTCAAATTTGACCCGCTTCCAGCTAAATCAGCGGGAATTAGTCTTTTTCACCAGAGGTGGATTAAAACTTTTGACACCCAACCATTTTGTCAATTGTGCATTAAATATGACCTAGTATTTAACAAATTTGGTTAGGTCCAATTTTGCAACAAATATATGATAGATCCTTCACAAAAAAACTCATTTTGGGCCCTCGAAAAAATGGAAAATGAATTTTTCGTCCAAAGAAAATGAAAACTCCCTTAGGCAACATTGTTTGGAATTCCAAGATGCACCCTTGTGCACAATATTAGATCATTTGAACAAACTATGCCATGAATGTAGCCATAAGATTGATCATTTGGCATTAAAGCCATGAATCTTCACATTTGATAGCTCATTTCTGAGAACACTTTTTTAAAATAATTACCGTATTACAAGCTTATTATTTTTCCTGGAAACTTGGTCACATATAATGACACAATGCGAAGGTTTTCCAATTTTTTGATTTTTTTTGAATTTTTTATGCCTGTTTCAAAATGCGGTCAAAACGGCGGGCTTGACCGTTCCTATCTAGTGGTTGAATCTTGGAATTTTTTTGGTGTTTCTCTGATTAAATAGGTACTTATTTACCTAGAAATGATTTTTTTAAAAAATAAAGAGCAAACTATGAGGCACCTGCAGTTCAAATTTGACCCGCTTCCAACTGAATCAGCGGGAATTTGTCTTTTTCACCAGAGGTGGATTAAAACTTTTTACACCCAACCATTTGGTCAATTGTGCATTAAATATGGCCTAGTATTTAATAAAATTGGTTAGGTCCAATTTTGCAACAAATATATGGTAGAACCTTCACAAAAAAACTCATTTTGGGCCCTCGAAAAAATGGAAAATGAATTTTTCATCCAAAGAAAATGAAAACTCCCTTAGGCAACATTGTTTGGAATTCCAAGATGCACCCTTGTGCACGATATGAGATCATTTGAACAAACTATGCCATGAATGTGGCCATAAGATTGGTCATTTGGCTTGAAAGCCATGAATCTTCACACTTGATAGGTCATTTCTGAGAACACTTTTTTAAAATAATTTCTGTATTACAAGTTTATTATTTTTCCTGGAAACTTGGTCATATATAATGACACAATGCGAAGGTTTTCCAATTTTTTGAATTTTTTTTGAATTTTTTATGCATGTTTCAAAATGCGGTCAAAACGGCGGGCTTGACCGTTCCTAGCTAGTGGTTGAATCTTGGAAAACTTTTGATGTTTCTCTGATTAAATAGATACTTATGTACCTAGAAATGATTTTTGGAAAAAATAAAGAGCAAATAAGAGGCACCTGCAGTTCAAAGTGACCCGCTTCCAGCTGAATTGGTGGAAATTTATCTTTTCACCAGAGGTAGATCAAAAACTTTTTACACCCAACCATTTGGTCAATTGTGCATTAAATATGGCCTAGTATTTAATAAAATTGGTTAGGTCCAATTTTGCAACAAATATATGGTAGAACCTTCACAAAAAAACTCATTTTGGGCCCCCGAAAAAATGGAAAATGAATTTTTCATCCAAAGAAAATGAAAACTCCCTTAGGCAACATTGTTTGCCATTTCAATGTGCACCCTTGTGCACAATATGAGATCATTTGAACAAACTATGCCATGAATGTGGCCATAAGATTGATCATTTGGCTTGAAAGCCATGAATCTTCACACTTGATAGCTCATTTCTGAGAACACTTTTTTAAAATAATTTCTGTATTACAAGTTTATTATTTTTCCTGGAAACTTGGTCATATATAATGACACAATGCGAAGTTTTCCAATTTTTTGATTTTTTTGAATTTTTTATGCATGTTTCAAAATGCGGTCAAAACGGCGGGCTTGACCGTTCCTAGCTAGTGGTTGAATCTTGGAAAACTTTTGATGTTTCTCTGATTAAATAGATACTTATGTACCTAGAAATCATTTTTGGAAAAAATAAAGAGCAAATAAGAGGCACCTGTAGTTCAAATTTGACCCGCTTCCAGCTGAATCGGTGGAAATTTATGTTTTTCACCAGAGGTGGATCAAAAACTTTTTACACCCAACCATTTGGTCAATTGTGCATTAAATATGGCATAGTTTTTTATAAAATTGATTTGGTCCAATTTTGCAACAAATATATGGTAGGTCCTTCACAAAAAAAACTCATTTTGGGCACTCGGAAAATGGAAAATGAATTTTCCGTGCAAAGAAAATGAAAACTCCCTTAGGCAACATTGTTTGCCATTTCAAGATGCACCCTTGTGCAAAATATGAGATCATTTGAACAAACTCCCTTGATTTGGTTCAATTTTGCAACATAGATTTGTAGGCATTTAATACTATTTTTCAGAAATTTGGGTCCAAATTTTGGATATTTGAGCGCGAGCCAGCCAACCAATGAGATGCGAGGAACCACGTCCACGCAGATCACCAAGTTGGACACGATCTGAGCCATCCATCACGCGCCCATCCAACGGTGGATCTTCTCCTGAAAGACCAAAACCCTAACCCACCTACCCACCCACCCTTTCCTGCTCCAGATCCAATCGAGGTTGCCGCGCCGTCCTCTCCCTTGTCGCGACCTAGTCTCCGCCACCGCCGCCATCCCCACCCACCACCGCCGCCCCCACCCACCGCCGACCTCGTCTCCGCCATCCCCCTCCCCTCGCCTTCATCCGGCATGCGTGCGTGCGTCCAACCGGCCCCAAAAAATGAAGACACGGGGCTTGCTCCTCCTCGTCCCACCCAATCGCCGCCGCCGCCGACCTCCTCCCTCTCCCCCAATCCCAACCCCACCGGCGGCGAGCTCGTCTCCCCGAGGCCCATCCTGAAATATGTTGAATGTTTACCTGAAATTGGAGGATAAAATAAATATAAAAGAAACGAAAGGAAAAACACACAATTTGCATATGCTTCATTCTCATTGATGGAATCATTTGTGCCATGGATTGATGACATGGCAAACATCCTGCCATTCATTCCCAGCACTCCCACCGTCCACTCATCCATCCATCCATCTAAAGAAAAGGAGAAAAAAAAAGAGAAGCCCACCGCACCAATCTCTCCCTCCCTCTCTCGTGCGAACCTCTCCTTCCCAACCTACGATCTCCTCGCCGCCGCCACCAACCACGCCAGCCGGTTCCGGCGAGCTCAGGCCACGCACAGCACGACCCGGAGCTCCCCAAGATCCGCACCTCCCCCCCTCCGTTCATATCCGCGCCTCAAGGCCCGCAACCTCGCCCGCTGCTAGGGTTTCTTAGTCGGAACCCGCCACAACCGGCGATGGCGAGGCCTAAGCTCGCGAGATCCGTCACCGGCATTGCCCAGGTAGCCCCTTCCCATCCTTCCTTGCCTGGATCCACCCTCTCCTCCTCATCTCACCTTCTCCTCCTATCCGCCCCTTTGCTGCAGGCCACCATGGTGTGGAGACGGCGACGACGGCAGGAGGCACAAGGCCTTGCCCTGCTCGAGGAGGATTAGGAGGAGGGGCGCATCTAGCAACCTGCCATGCTCTGCTCAAGGAGGAGGGGCGGAAGGGGTCTGCTGCTAGGGCGACCAAGAGATCCTTCCCGAGCTCAATAAGCACGGCCACGACGACCCACTGCGGCAGGTAGCATATCCCTCCCTCTCTACCTCTGCTCACTAATGATGCTAAGTTAAGGAATATTTGATGCAAATCCTGGTTGCCTCAAGGAATTCAAGAGGGATTTGTATGAACAAGTCCAGTTTTTCATTTAGTTAGTTACGGCCAAACAGAGAGAGAAGATGAGGTCCAGATTGGTCAATTTGGCTGCCACTTCATGGATTTGTATCTATGCAACCATCGCCCTCCTGTTTGCCTCTATGGGTAAACTTACTTGCTACAGATTATTCACAATTTCTCCATTGTTAGCAGCATCTTCTTAAGTAGAATTTTTAGAACTGGTTATTAGCTGAAATTATAATAGTTAATTCTTTTATCTGTATGTCGCCCTCGTTCCCGCAGGGCCGGCGACCGATCGGCGCAGCTAATTTATTAGTGTATAGTTATTAAATTAAGGAAATCATTACTTCTTATAGACTTCTGTGTGGAGTTGAAACTGTTTGAGCATAGAAATTTTTTGCTTTCCACTTACAAACTGTATATCTTTTCTGTGCCTTGAATGTTCTTTCCAACGGTTTATTTTATTTCATGCTATTCCAGAAGACACATATTGACCGACTCCTATGATAATTTTCTTTCCACTTACAAACATTATATCTTCTCTGTGCAGTAGCTATGGACTGCCACAGTGAACTGAGCAAGGCTCCACCTTTGGCTATTTGCGATGTCCAGTCTGATGCAGAATCAGCCATCTACACTAGACCAAGTTCAGAAAATGTATTCACCACACCACGCCTGTACTAGACTATTAATGATTCTAATCTAACCGCACTTGTGGGGACATGTGCAGACTTGTTGTAATACTTGCAATCAGTAGGGGGTTATGTGTAGAATAGAATTGCTGGCAGCGGGCGTTTTCCTGCAAAACTGCATGTAGCAGTTATGGCTGAATCTAGTCCATAGATACAAGATCCAACAGCCTCTGCTCAAGTTTCTATGCTAACACTGAATATGGGGTTTCCACTTGATATTGTCTCTTCTTGTTTTGATCAGTTTTGTGTGGAAGATATGACCTTCTTTGAATACCCTGCTCATTATATGTTGCTCAAAGGTTCGCTGTCATAGCTCTTGTTCTTGTTTTTGTTGATCTAAGAAACATCTTGCATGCTATAGAAGTCCTATTAGCTAAACTTGCCTTGTAGTAGTCTCCATAAAAGTGGTTGTATTTTGAATTTAATTCTATTTGTTTGCTGCAGCGGAATGCTCATCACCTCATAGGGAAGATCTGAACCAAGTATTTGCAAGGGTTGTTTGGCAATGTGTAGGTCAATCTTACCCTTGTGGACAAGTAATATTTTTTCTCAGATTTAGTCTATGTTGTCCGGGTTGTATGCTTCGATTGAGAACCATCAAGGTAATGCTCTTCCCCCACATGTTGTTCTACAAGAAAAGTATAAACAAGATTCAAGTGAGCGTTTATGGGGTTGTTCATATGATTTGTTCATGTGCTTCATGTTGTAATTCCAGTCAAGTAAAGACAACAGAAACATGGTACCCTCTTAACTACTTAAGTTTTGCAACCATGTTAATAGTTAATGCAAATTGTTGGGACTCTTCTGAGAAGATTATTTCATTAGTTTATTTCTGTAACTATTTCCTGTTCAATAAGAAAGGTTGATATCACTGCAAGAAATGGTTCTAATTGGTTCTACATATGAATTATGTTAAATTCTACATACGAGGTTGTGTTTCCGCCATGTATACTTTGTGTGCATGTGTTGTTTGCTTTGAGGTTAACTTATAGTTTGCAATCAGTTTCTTTTGGTTGTTTATGAGCTGTGTTGTGTTGTACTGCTCATGGCTGTGCTGTTTATTATACTGTGTTAAAGTTACACGATTCACATATCTTGATCTTGTAAGTTATTGATGTGAGCTTTTTTTGCACTGAGTGTTGAGAGCTAACAGACGAATAATCTTGCAAGTCCTGAAATTTCTATGGGAGTATGTCTTAAAGTCTTGTGTTTGTGTTCGTTGATGTGAACTTTTAAGTCTCATTGTTGAATGTAAAACCACCATTTGTCTTTCGTTTGCTCATATTTTATATGCTTTCTTATGTTTGATTATTCCTATTACCAGGATTATCTGAATCACTCAGAAGCAGCGGAGGGTAGAAGGAGGGCACAAGAAGCTTCGTTTCTCATTGCTGTTATGTGTGATAACTTAAAACTTGTGCTTCTCATCCAATCTTTGTACAACTATGTTGTTGTGCGCTTGTGCAATTGTTGGATCTTTTTGTTGTGCACTTGCACATGTAGAACTATTTTTACGTACACTTTTAGAATCATTTTCTTTGTGCACTTGTTGGGCTGGAACCTTGGTGTGTAGGCAGTCGGTGGATGATGTATTGTATTTCATGTGATGTGCTACTGAAATGAAATATATAGTTTATCTGCAATATTGTATTTTGTTGTACTTGTTTTTTTAATGGGCCTATCTTGAGATATGCATGCTGCTGACAAAATAATGCATCAGCCCAAATAGATCAGACATTTTTTATAATAAAATATGTATTGGGCCAGACCTATGTAGGCTATATTGGTGGACTGGGTTGTGAAATTTATGATGATTCCATTTGGTCACTAGCAATGCCACGTCAGCTCAGCCACATCAGATCCTACGTGGCTCAGAGAAATGGGTAATGACCAAACCAAAATTTTGGTCAATAGAGATCTTTGACCAAAATTTTAGAAAGGTCATGTTTGTTCGTTCTTGACGGCCAACTGTTGACCTTTTGAATTTGGTCAAAACAAGGTCATAGAACATGAATAATGACGATTCAGTGACCAAAATGGAGGGTCAACAATGAACAAATTTCTTGTAGTGGAAGTCCATCAGTATGGAGTTTCTTCATGCGTTTTACACCGATATGACCTAAACGGCAGTGCCACAAATAAGTTGCACTATCATTATCAACTCTGCATCTTTTGGCTTCAACATTTTGAATATGTGTATCACTACTATCGAGATTCAATAAAAATAGACCACTCTTCAAGGGTGCATGACCATAAAAGATATTACTCATATAAATAGAACAACCATTATTCTCTGATTTAAATGAATAACCGTCTCGCATCAAACAAGATCCAGATATAATGTTCATGCTCAACGCAGGCACCAAATAACAATTATTTAGGTCTAAAACTAATCCCGATGGTAGATGTAGAGGTAGCGTGCCGACGGCGATCACATCGACTTTGGAACCGTTTCCCACGCGCATCGTCACCTCGTCCTTGGCCAGTGCTCGCTTATTCCGTAGTCCCTTTTTCGAGTTGCAAATATTAGCAACAGAACCGGTATCAAATACCCAGGTGCTACTACGAGCTCTAGTTAGATACACATCAATAACATGTATATCACATATACCTTTGTTCACTTTGCCATCCTTCTTATCCGCCAAATACTTGGGGCAGTTCCGCTTCGGTGACGATGCGCTTGCGGTAGAAGCACTCGATTTCAGGCTTAGGTCCAGACTTGGGTTTCTTCTCTTGAGCAGCAACTTGTTTGCTGTTCTTTTGAAGTTCCTTCTTCTTTCCTTTGCCCTTTTCTTGAAACTAGTGGTCTTGTTGACCATCAACACTTGATGCTCCTTCTTAATTTCTACCTCCATGCTTTCGGCATCGCGAAGAGCTCGGGAATAGTCTTGTTCATCCCTTGCATATTATAGTTCATCACAAAGCTCTTGTAGCTTGGTGGCGATGATTGAAGAATTACATCAATGACACTATCATCGGAAGATTAACTCCTAGTTGAATCAAGTGATTGTTATACCCAGACATTACGAGTATATGTTCCTTGACGAACTATTCTCCTCCATCTTGCAGCTATAGAACTTATTGGAGACTTCATATCTCTCAATCCGGGCATTTGCTTGAAATATTAACTTCAACTCTGGAACATCTCATATGCTCCATGACGTTCAAAACGTCGTTGAAGACCCGGTTCTAAGCCGTAAAGCATGGCTGCTTGAACTATAGAGTAGTCATCAGCTTTGCTCGCGGACGTTCTTAACGTCGTCAAGAGCATCAGCGGCGAGCACTGGCACCAGCGGTGCTTCGGGGCGTAACTCTTACGTGCAGCAATGAGGATAATCCTCGAGTTACGGACCTAGTCCGTGTAATTGCTACCATCATCTTTCAACTTTGCTTTCTCAAGGAACGCATTAAAATTCAACGGAACAACAAAGACGAGCCATCTATCTACAAACAAACATAGACAAGCAAGATACTATCGGTACTAAGTTCATGATAAATTTAAGTTCAATTAATCATATTACTTAAGAACTCCCACTTAGGCAGACATCTCTCTAGTCATCTAAGTGATTACGTGATCCAAATCAACTAAACCATAACCGATCATCACGTGAGATGGAGTAGTTTTCAATGGTGAACATCATTATGTTGATCATATCTACTATATGATTCACGCTCGACCTTTCGGTCTCCGTGTTCCGAGGCCATATCTGCATATGCTAGGCTCGTCAAGTTTAACCTGAGTATTCTGCGTGTGCAAAACTGGCTTGCACCCGTTGTAGATGGACGTAGAGCTTATCACACCCGATCATCACGTGGTGTCTCGGCACGGTGAACTTTGGCAACGGTGCATACTCAGGGAGAACACTACTTGATAATTTTAGTGAGAGATCATCTTAAAATGCTACCGTCAATCAAAGCAAGATAAGATGCATAAAGGATAAACATCACATGCAATCAATATAAGTGATATGATATGGCCATCATCATCTTGTGCTTGTGATCTCCATCTCAAAGCACCGTCGTGATCACCATCGTCACCGGCGCGACACCTTGATCTCCATCGTAGCATCGTTGTCGTTCGCCATCTATTGCTTCTCGACTATCGCTACCGCTTAGTGATAAAGTAAAGCAATTACGAGCGTTGCATTTCATACAATAAGCGACAACCATATGGCTCCTGCCGATTGCCGATAACCGGTTACAAAACATGATCATCTCATACAATAAAATATAGCATCACGTCTTGACCATATCACATCACAACATGCCCTGCAAAAACAAGTTAGGCGTCCTCTACTTTGTTGTTGCAAATTTTACGTGGCTGCTACGGGCTTAAGCAAGAACCAATCTCACCTACGCATCAAAACCACAGCGATAGTTTGTCAAGTTGATGCTGTTTTAACCTTCGCAAGGACCGGGCGTAGCCACACTCAGTTCAACTAAAGTTGGAGAAGCAGACACCCGCTAGTCACTGTGTGCAAAGCACGGCGGTAAAACCAGTCTCGCGTAAGCGTCTGGCGTAATGTCGGTCCGGGCGCTTCATCCAACAATACCGCTGAACCAAAGTATGACATGCTGGTAAGCAGTATGACTTATATCGCCCACAACTCACTTGTGTTCTACTCGTGCAAATAACATCAAACCATAAAAACCTAGGTTCGGATGCCACTGTTGGGGAACGTAGTAATTTCAAAAAATTTCCTATGCACACGCAAGATCATGGTGATGATATAGCAACGAGGGGAGAGTGTTGTCTACGTACCCTCGTAGACCGAAGCGGAAGCGTTGACGCAACGTAGAGGAAGTAGTCGTACGTCCTCCCGGTCCGACCGATCCAAGCACCGTTACTCCGGCACCTCCGAGTTCTTGACACACGTACAGCTCGATGACGCACCCTCGATCTCCAATCCAGTAGAGGCTCCGAGGGGGAGTTCCGTCAGCACGACAGCGTGGTGACGATCTTGATGTTCTCCTGTCGCAGGGCTTCGCCTAAGCACCGCTACAATATGATCGAAGTGTAATATCGTGGAGGGGGCACCGCACACGGCTAAGGAACGATCAATGATCAACTTGTGTTTCCTAGGGTGCCCCCTTACCCCCGTATATAAAGGAGGGAGGGAGGAGGTGGCCGGCCCAAGGGGGGCGCACCATAGGGAGGAGGAAACCTACTCCAAGTAGGTTTCCCCTCTTTTTCCTAATCTTATTTGGAGAGGGAAGGAAGGAGTACTAGTAGTAGGAAGTAGTACTAGTAGTAGGAAGGAAGAGGGGGAAGGAGAAAGAAGGGGGCGGCCCCCTCCCCAGTCGGATTGGGCTTGGGGCGCCCCCCTCCCTTGCTCCTTCACTCTTCCTCCTACATGGGCCCAATAAGGCCCATATACTTCCCGGGGGGTTCCGGTAACCTCCCGGAGCTCCGGTATATTCCCAAACTCTCCCGGAACCTTTCCGGTGTCCAAATATATCCGTCCAATATATCAATCTTTATGTCTCGACCATTTCGAGACTCCTCGTCATGTCCGTGATCACATCCGGGACTCCGAACAACCTTCGGTACATCAAAATACATAAACTCATAATATAAGCATCGCCGAAATCTTAAGCGTGCGGACCCTACGGTTCGAGAACAATGCAGACATGACCGAGACCGTCTCGGTCAATAACCAATAGCGGGACCTGGATGCCCTTATTGGTTCCTACATATTCTCGAAGATCTTTATCGGTCAAACCGCATAACAACATACTTTGTTCCCTTTGTCATCGGTATGTTACTTGCCGAGATTTGATCGTCGGTATCCAATACCTAGTTCAATCTCGTTACCGCAAGTCTCTTTACTCGTTCATGTCGTCATCTCATAACTAACTCATTAGTTATATGCTTGCAAGGCTTAAGTGATGAGTATTACCGAGAGGGCCGAGATACCTCTCCAACAATCGGAGTGACAAATCCTAATCTCGAATTATGCCAACTAAACATGAACCTTTGGAAACACACTGAGAACACGTTTATAATCACCCGATTCGTTGTGGACGTTTGGTAGCACACAAAGTGTTCTTCGGTACACGGAGTTGCACAATCTCATAGTTGCAGGAACTTTGTATAAGTCATGAAGAAAGCAATAGCAGTATACTAAACGATCAAGTGCTAGGCTAACAAGATGGGTCATGTCAATCACATTATTCTTCTAATGATGTGATCCCACTAATCAAATGACAACACATGTCTACGGTCAGGAAACATGACCATCTTTGATTAATGAGCTAGTCAAGTAGAGGCATACTAGTGACTATATGTTTGTCTATGTATTCACACATGTATAATGTTTCCGGTTAATACAATTCTAGCATGAATAATAAACATTTATCATGATATGAGGAAATAAATAATAACTTTATTATTGCCTCTAGGGCATATTTCCTTCAGGGGTCTGGGTGTTCTTAATGTTGAAACTCATAATCAAGCCCTTCTGCTGAAGTATTTACATAAATTCATGAACAGAGAGGAAATACCTTGGGTAAAAATTATTTGGGAATCATATTACTCTCAGCAGCTTCCTGATGGCAGAGCAGTTGGATCCTTCTGGTGGAGAGTTGTCCTCAGACTTCTTCCTATTTACAAAGAACACTCGTTGTGTGAGGCTGGATCAGGGAGTACCATTGCTTTTTGGAATGACAAATGGGAAGGCCCAGAATTACAACTCAGCCATCCTCACCTGGCATCTTTCTGCATAAACAAGGATATATCTCTGCGCCAAGTACTGGACCTACCCAACTTTGAGGATATCTTTAAGTTGCCTCTCTCCACTCAAGCATACCAGCAGCTTCTGTAGATTCAGAATCAACTTCTAGATAGAAGTCAATTTCAAGGCAGAGATAAGTGGAGCTCCCTTGGGCAAAATCAAGGTTTTTCAGTCACTAAGATGTACAAAAGCTTGATAGGACCCAGCAGTTGTCATCCAGTGTTTAAATCCTTGTGGAAAACAGCAGCCCAACTGAGGCACAAATTCTTCTTCTGGTTGTTACTCTATGACAGAGTTAACTCAAGGAATCTGTTGAAAAGGAGATCCATGTATCTGGATGACTATAACTGTGCCCTCTGTGCTGACCAGACGGAAGAAACGTCACTGCATCTATTCTGGGACTGCGATTTTGCTTGGTCTTGTTGGAATAAGGTTATTCCACACCGGCCCCGGGGAATCTCCAGTTTGGATGAGATTTGCATCAGAATGGAAACTTTTCCGTGTGACATAGCTCTTGATATTACTTTGGCAACTTGTTGGAGCATTTGGCTGGTCAGAAATGACAAAATTTTCAGGAATGCTGCACCCCACCTGAGGACTTGGGAGTTCTACTTGAAAGACACGCTCCTGGCGGCAGTTTACAGAGCTAAGCCTAGTAAAGCAGCAAAGATTAGATCCTGGATTGAAGCAAACCTCTAATTGTAGATATGTTTCCTAGGCTTGGTATTGGCTAGTACTTGTTTCTCTTTTTTTTGCTGCTTGTACATACTTATTTTTAATATAATATAACACCGTAGAACTTTTGTTCTACGGTTCAGGCTTCAAAAAAAAGACAATCAGGTGGAGTTGGAGGCTCGGGCTTTGAGGAAAAGTCAATGAATCTGGTTGGATAAGAAGCACTACGACATGTGGGCCGCCAAGTTAAATTCCATTTTTACATCCACATGAAAAAATGGTAGCTATTTAAAAAAGAATTAGTAAATGATCTTAGTTTACAGAGGGAGTAGCTTGACGTGTCGAGGTGAAATTCTTGGTGGGAACTTTTCATCTCTGATCAGATTTTGGTATTTCTGTCATAGATGCAAAGTGCTCATTAAGAGCTCTTTGTGACACGATGGAAGAACCAAAAATGTATGAGTACTTTTCTAAGTGCATTCTTTGCTTTTTACTTATTTATTTTCTCTCTTTTCTTTGTGAAAAATATTCAAGTTCTCAATGTATCCATGAAGTGGAGACATCGGATTTCGTGAAGAGTCATCGGATTCATGAACCATTCAACCGATTCACGAACTAGAGATGTATACCCACCATCAAACTCGATTTATAGGCACTACCGATCGCGAATCCCAAACCTGAATCCCTAAGCGAGCGAACCACGAATCGGGTAACTATGCCAAAGCATATTCCCATTTCCTCATTTTCATTTTAGAGAAATGTTCACTTGGCAGTGGTAAAGTCTCAATCAGTGATAAGTTCAAAGCTGAGGTTACAGTCAAGTGTTACACCATTGGGCCGTATTGATCGGTGATATTTTTTCCCCTACACCAGTGGTTTCCTGTCGTGTGAAGTTAGTTCTATTCTTCCCTGCCTTGCTGTTCCTTCCGTTTATGTTAATACCAGTTGTCTGAACGCAGCATTAACTCCAGCCAGAATGATGAATGGACGACACATGAAGTGAAAATGGTAGATATCATTGTGATACTATTCTTTTTCTTGTTATGTACACTTGGAACTGATCAACGTGGCATGCGCCATTGGAGTAGTTTGACATTTCTGTACCTTTGTGTATGTACATATGTTGTCCAGGTGATCTCTTGTTTTGTTACTCTGTCTCCTTGGTTTGACTGGTTCTCTCTACTTGACGTTGAAATCAAACAAAGAAGGCTGGGATTTGAATAGTGTCCAGTGTCAGCTTTTAGGCGGTGGAATTAGCCACTTCAGAGAAGTTAACGGTAATTCCAATAGTAGCTATTCTAACTTGCAGGCTTTTGTAGATACAATTGTACTCACGACCTAGATAACAATGCATCAATGCATGTGTCTACTCTGGTGGCCAAAATTGTGTCCATCCATCCATCTATACCAGTCCATAAGTGCATGCACACTTTCATGCTCAATGCTCACACATTTATAGCCGAGAGGAACAATGGGAAAGAATTCAGAAGGCGATGAGGTAGAAGAGAACCAGTGCCCAATAAGATTGTTAGGAAATAAGATGTATCAGGAATTTGAGTGGTACGTAGTCTCGGTCAATGGCATGTAGTACTAGCACACCCATCTCTTTTGGTCATCAATTGGATAAATGTGCCACAGAAAATTCAGTTCTTTCCTCATCATGCTTGAAATGAAGTTTGGTGATAGAACTATTCTTCTCAAACACAAGTTCTGTTTTTCTAACACCATGTGGACATTTCACTCCGAGAGAGGCAGACCTACATTACATTGTACCACCAGGGTGCACTATATGCCCCTCGTGAAACTCTTGCGTTTGGAATAGTTAAGTCAACATGAGTATCTAGTGTCTGCTTTGCTTTTAGGTAGTGTATAGCTATTCCAATCTCCTCCACAGTCTGAACCACCAGGCCGCTCCTGACACATCAGGGGCCTGGTGCAAGCTGATAAAACATGGCCTCTATGTACACAAATATAGCGCACATATAAGAGTATACGACACAAACTATGGCATGAAGTTTAGCAAAAGCACCCAAAGAGTGGATGCTTGTTGCATGTTGCCACATGGCCGCCGGAACAAAAATATCGAAATCCATCAGTGATGCTCTGACATGCTTGCCCTTGGACACCCTTTGTAAATCCCTTTTGTCTGTCCCAAATGTGCATATAGGGAATGGGGATACCAGGGATTTAATGGAGCCGAATCAAATAAGATAAGCAAGTAAACCAAGGGATATATAGGAGGATATTACTAATCGATGCAAATTGGGGAAGGATTGGTTGGGAATAGACAAATCATGATCTCCTATTCTCCTCCTCCTTTAATTATGGCCAAACTCCTACAAATTGGAACGGGAGGGTGCCGCACAATCATCGGGTGACTGGAAAAGAAACACAAGAAATGAGGAGTCGAGGAGATGAGGGAAAGGCAGAAGCGGAGGGAGCAGGTGACTTGGTCAGGGGCGTGGACCGCGTGGAGTACATCTCGCTTAGTGTGAGTGTTTCGCGCGTCTTGCTGATGGGATTCCCGTCAATCTTTAGCTATTGGGCCGGCCATATTCGTTGTTTTTTCGTTCGCTAGATTTCAACTGCATTTGTTGTGTACGTTCCCTAGGTTAGTTTACACTGGTTTATTTTTCTCTTTTAGTTTTTCTGTTTTTTCTCTGATTATCTTCGGTTTTCTATATTTTTTCTTTGTTTTTTCATAGGTTTTCTTCATTTTATTAAGGTTTTCTTTGGTTTTTTTTGTATCTTTGCTTTTTTATTGGTTTTCTTTGTTTCTTTCTTGATTTTCACTTGTTTTTTGTTGTATTTATATGTTTCCTTCTTGTTTTAATTTGGTTTATTCATTTTTTCCTTATTTTTTGCCGTTTTTCATCGGTTTCGTTTTTCTTCAACACGTGTTATTTTTTTCCAATGCAGATTCAACATTTCGCGTATTCATCAGAAATGTTTTTATATATACGTTCAACACCTTTTAAATACATGATTGAAATTTCTGAAACTTGTTCTTTTGGATGTTTGGGTTTTTTTTCATACACGCTGTACATTTTTGGTATATATCTAATATATTTTCTAATACACGTTTAAGATCTTTCAAATACAAGTTTAACATTTTTTGGATATAAGATCAACATTTTCTCAATACACATAACAATTTTTTTCAAATGCTTGATTAAAATTTCCAAGTATAAGATTAACATTTTTTAATACATGTTCAACATTTTTCTATATACATTTAACATTTTTCAAATGGTTGATTGACATCTTTCTTATACAAGATTGATTTTAATTAATATTCAACATATTTTCCGTATACATTTAAATTCTTTCAAATACTTGATTAACATTTTCAAATAAAATATTAACAGGTGTTGAATACATTGTCAACAATTTTCATTTACACATTTAACCTTTTTGAAATGCTTGATAATTTTATTAATACTTGCTTAATTTTTTATAAACTTTGATTAACACTTTTTAAATACGTGTTCAACTTTTTCACACCCATTGTACGTTTTCGTAAACATGAGAAACATTTTCTATATACATATTCAAATACTTGGTTGATAATTGTTTTAAATTTTTTATGTAAATTTCTTTAATAATATAGTTATTTAGAATAATTTGGTATTATGAACTAAAGTAAAATAATAAGAAAAATAAACAAAAAATGTTAAGGAAAAAGAAAAAACGAGGTTGTGGCTCCCGCTCGCCTGGGCCGGCCCAACTTGTGGCTCCCTTCAGGCAAGGGTTTCCGGGCGCCCCTATATCTCGCTTCACGAGAGACAGAGGGAACCCTCGCTGAATAGTGGCGCGAGTTGGCCCGGCCGAGGTACGTGCTTACTTTTGTTTATACTGCAAATATTATACATAAATATATTACAAAAATCACTCTACATGAAAGATTTGAAAAAGTTGACCAAGCATTTTAAAAATGTTAAATGTGTATAGAGAAAATGTTTATCACGTATACAAAAAATGTGTAAGAAAAAAAATCGATCATGTATTTTAAAATGTTAAGCAATCATTTAGAAAAATGAACAAGTATTTGAAAAAATTTAATCATGCATTTTAAAAGTGTTAAAATGTGTATAGAAAAAGCAAGACATAGGGGCACCCGGCATGGACTCACTTAGTTTGCTGCGTAATAAAGTGGTGAGGGGATGATTTATTTCATCCTTTTCCCTAAGAGAAAGGGCCTGGGCTGGGGCCCCAAACATTTGGGGGGCCTGTGAAGCTGCACATGCTCAGGGCCGGGCCTGTGAACCGCCCATTTGGCACCCAACATTTTGCAATAGAAGTGCTATATGCCCCATTGACAGAAAGTCAGACTCAAGAGGCTTTGGTCTACCACTTTGTAGACATGTTTTTCGCCTGCAAGACTATCTTTATCCACGCCAGAAATTTTCATGCCCAAACTACACAATTCAAAAAGTAAAAAAGAAGTCCAAAGTACATGAGTCCTACAAAAAAGAGTTCCAAGATAACGATGACAAGCAATGAGCTTCGTCGGGAATTATTTAAGGGCAACTTCGAGGTAGCACACATTATTTTCTAGACGTCCCTCTCTCATTATCTTGTGCAACTTTGTACCGACTCTAGTACAAAGTTATACCAAGGTTAAGACACTTATTTTGGATGGAGGAAGTATGTTTTATCGAATATATTGAAAAACTATGGAATAAGTAAACAACTACTAATATAGCAATGCATTATTTGTAAATAGCTATTGAATATTAAAAGAAATTAACATGTTTGATTGGATAGGGTAAATTAGGAACATGCACTTGCACGCAACCCAGGGCCTCGCCATCACATTGTAGCAAGACAAAATCAAATCTCAGAAACAATGAGATTTAAGGTACTTTAGTTACTGCAGGTGCCATGAAATGTTTTGCTGGCACTACTAGTATATTACTGCCAACATGAGGGAACATTTTATCAAGCTGGGCCATATTCTTCTATGGTCTAGGTACCATGGCAAATTGAATCAACCAACACAAGGTGGTAGAGCGTTGAGATGTGCACAGAGATAAGGGTGTTTTCAACGCAAACTATCCAAATGGACATACTATTTGTCTGTGGACTGATTCAGACTCGTCTGTGGAGGATACGAGAGTCGGTCATCCAACCTTGTGCCCTAAACATTTGTTTCTATTTATTTAAGTCCACAACACTCAAAATAATAGCAGATCAAATCTTGGATGAGTGAAAATATTCAAATACAACACTAGTTCAAATGTAAATATTACAAGCCAACTAAGTTCCGAAAATAGTTCAAACTTAAAATGAACTCTAACAGATGTTCAGTTGTTCCCTTTAAGTGTCCGTAGATGCTCAATGCTGAATTTGTTGATGCATTTGGACAAATTAATCAAACATGGTCGGATTCTGACTTGAAAGTTGGATAGGATCATGCACCCAATTGTCAGTTGCTCGATGACGAGCTCTCGCAGTGGGTTTCCGGTGATGCTTTGAACTTGCTTTCCCAGTTCTGGTTTCCTTTGAACTATGTTGGGATGGTTGTATTTCCTTTATGATAGTAATGGAAAGGGGTTATGCCCGATTAAAAAATGCACCCAAGTATCATTTTGCAGAGCTGCCGCCACCGATCTTTTCTTCCCACTGGATCATTTAAATTGGTCGGGGAACAATTCCGCCAAAAGCCAGGGTGAATGCCCCAAAATGGTGTGCCCTCCTTATGAGAAAGAAATCTTGATGATCTCTATGTCCGTCGTTTCTTGCTTGTAGCTACTTTTATATGAAAAAAGCGACAACTCTTGACTGCCAGAGATTATCACAAGCAAGATAAATCACTGATAAGGTGGTTGATGAAGAATTAAAGTCTTTTATTATTCACATGCGCTTCTGGCATCCATATATTACTTGGTCTCACCTTCTACTCCTTAGGAAGATGTATAGCTATAGATCAAACTTTCTTACATCCATTAGCTAGTTTTTACCCAGGAGAGCGAAGGGGGGAGGGGGGAGGGGGAGGATGTTGGAGAACTAGCGTCGGTGATGTGTCTTTGGGAATGGGATGCATCATGAACTTCAGTGTAAGCAAACTGTGGAAAGCCAGTTCTTCTTTAGCGCCAGGAGAAGCGATCAGGTGAGGAATTGCATGTGGCAATGGGACTGTAAGAGCGGAATTACTAATATAGTTAGATGCGTGAGAGAACTAGTGTTGATGTTGTGTCTTTGGGAATGGGATGCATCATGAACTTTAGTGTCAGCAAAATGTGGAAAGTCAGTTCTTATTTAGCTTCAAGAGAAGCAATCAGGTGAAGAAGTGCATCTAGCAATGGGACTGTAAGAGCAGAATTACTGATATAGTTAGATGCTCCGGACTCCAAGGAGCACCAAAGCCTCGATTCTTCGTCTGTACGTCTGCACTGTGGGTTTTTGGCTCTTCGAAATTTTGCTCAGTGAGCGAGCGAGCCGAAGATGCGCCGCCGTCATTGCCAGTCCCTCACCGGAGCTGGGCAGAACTTGTTGTAGTAGACAGTTGGGAAAGTCTTCGTTCTAAGGCCTCATAGGATATAGGACCGACGCATCAGAACAGCAACCGCCGCCGATGATGAGTAGCGTAGATCGGAAGGATCCAACCCGAAGACACATGAATGTAGATGGACGACGAATAGATCCGACCAAATCCATCAAATGCAGATCCACTGGAGACACATCTCCACATGCCCACCGAAGATGCTAGATGTGTTAGGTAATCTTGTCAGAGTCCTATAGTGATTATAGGAGTACGTGTAGGTTTTCTAACTGTGATCAAGCTGCCGGTTGATTAGTTCAGGAAATCTAGTTTAGTCGTTTTGTACTTTCCTGGTACTAAGTTGAGTCCGGTTAGGACTCGTGCCTAGCTATCGAGCTGTGTTGGTAGGAGTCTGTACTAGGATTAGGAGTGTATGCTGAGTCCGGTTTGGACTCGAGATCAAGTCCCTGTAGGTCAAGTTGTTTAGGTCGTCTCATGTGTATATATACATGAGAAGGTCGTTTGAAGTTGTATCGTGGAGTCAAGAAAAGAGAAAGTAAAAAGAGAAACAAAGGCCACGACAAGAGCCCTTGGCTATCAGTTTTTCGTGCGCTTGTTCATCGTAACTTGATGTGATTAATCAGAAGGCGAATTCCAACAACTGATATCAAAGCAAGGTTCGAAGACGTGAAGTTGTACTTGCCCCAGGGTGGCGATCTACTAGCGCGTCGGAGCGAGCGATGAAGTCACTGGGTGGTGCAGCTAAGAGGAGGCACAAGTGATCGTCGTTCATTGGAGCGACAAGGAGGGAGACGAAAGTGTTGGCGCCGCCTCTCGCAGCGCCGCTTCTTCTTCTACCTTGGTGCTGCCTCTCACAGCTCCCTCTCTCTTTCTCTGGTTGTTTCTCTCTATCTTCTTCTCACAAGAACACACACACCCACATCTGAAACTCTACACACACACGCAACCTAGGAGAAGACCAGCTGGTGATTCGCCAAGAGGCTCTCCTCCTCGGTCTCGGTGGAACAAGAGACTACATTGTCTATTTTCCCAGCCCTCACGGCCTCTTCATTTCATTACTCCAATGCAGTACATATATATACACTAGGGGTAGGACACACCCACTAACCCGACCACCACGTTGGCCACTAACCAACTAACGCTACATACTTCATGCAGACCCATGCACTAGCCAGCCACTACCCTCGGCAACTAATCCCACTAGCCCATGGCCTTATCTTTATCCCTGGAATCGCTCCAACAAACAGACGACTCAGCCATACAACTAGCTACTCATGCATGCTAACAAACTCATCCATGAAGCTAGCTAACCACTTGCATGCATCTAACCAATCCATCCTGCCGGTGCCGCTTCGCCGTCCATGCGCTTGCCGTACGCACGGCCGTGCCGCCTCGCGCAGCTTTGCAGCCTCTCGCTGTCATCGGCATCTCGCCGTGCTCGCCATCTCACACGGCAGCTTGGCATCTCGCCTTTTTCGCACGCCTCCCCTGAACCCTTGCCGACCTACAACTTCTGAACCTACACTACATGCCTAAACGAAATAAACATGCTGATACAAATATCAAGATTAGTTCTAACATTCACCCCCCTAATCTTGATATCACAATCATCATACGGATCACCCGCAGCCACTTGTCGACGCCGTCGCAGCGCTGTACTTGCTATGGACGACATCATCAAAATGCCGATCACCACCGCACACCATCTTGTCGTAGACGACGCCATCGCAGCGCCGTTCACCATGGCGTCGTGCAGCACACAACGGCCTCCACTTGATGCGGACCACGCCTTCGCGACGCTGATCACCACGCCATCATCATCTCGCGGCATCGCACAACAACATTTGTTGGCTTCGCACCAACTCTCCATCATGACAATGGCATTGCACCATCGCCGTCGGCATCGCACCGACCCGAGTGACGACATCGCGCCGCCGTACATCTTCTTAGCGACGTCACACCGCGTCTCCTTGTGACGGCATCGCACCATCGTTGTGGCCGCATCGCACCGCCATCTCCTCCTAGCGGCATCTCACCGCAACTGGCCACCAACAGCATCGCGCCGTCGCCGACCTCCACCTCACGCTGCCGACCTCCACCTCACATGGAGTCGGCCGCGCCGCCGTCGCCGCCGCAGATCAACCTGGCTCTGTATACCAATTATTGGCGCCGCTCCTCGTAGCGCCGCTTCTCCTCTTCTACCTTGGTGCTGCCTCTCACAGCTCCCTCTCTCTTTCTCTGGTTGTTTCTCTCTATCTTCTTCTCACAAGAACACACACACCCACATCTGAAACTCTACACACACACGCAACCTAGGAGAAGACCAGCTGGTGATTCGCCAAGAGGCTCTCCTCCTCGGTCTCGGTGGAACAAGAGACTACAAAGGTTGTCATCGGGAAGTAGGTGGAAGGAGATCATTGATGGGACAGGTGGTGCCAATGTGCAGCGCTGGAGCTCATCAAGATCGTCATCCAAGGGAGTCGAATGACTAATGAGTCTTGCGTGTTTGCACGGTCAGTCATCGTCATCGTGTCCAAGTGCTCGTCTCTGTGTGGTTTCGTTGAAGTGGAAGCGATGTGCACGGTGTTCCGTGAGTCATGTCTATGTCCTCGTGGAGCGTCCTGGTTACGGCTAGTGTGGATTCGGTGTGATGCCAAAGGCGGACGATGGTAGGCGAAGCCATCCTAAAAGCGAGGAGGTGTGCGAGCAGTGAAGAGTGGATCTATTGCAAGCAAGTACAAGGAGTATGGTGCGAACCGAGTCCAAGGCAGCGGCCAAGCAATGGAGATGGCACGACATGGTAGAGGAAGGAGGCGTATTGCATGTTTCCATGCGGGTTATACTTAGTGTACGGAAGTGACAATTGAAGATCAAGCTTGGCGTGTAATGGGACAGTGACCAGTTAAGTTGAACGACGTGAAGACTGATGTTGTGTACAGTCTTGCACGTTGAACGCGTAGATGCGACCGTGTGGGATGGTAGTCCGGATCATGCGTCGGAGTTTGGATCGTCAAGTCGTGGGTCTCCAGCGAGTCAAGATGAGAAGGAGCATAAGGAAGATGGCAAGTCAAGATCAGTGGGAGAATGTTAGGTAATCTTGTCAGTCATGTAGTGATTATAGGAGTACGTGTAGGTTTTCTAACTGTGGTCAAGCTGCCAGTTGATTAGTTTAGGAAATCTAGGTTTAGTCGGTTTATACTTTCCTGGTACTAATTTGAGTGCGGTTAGGACTCGTGCCTAGCTTTCGAGCAGTGTTGGTAGGAGTCTGTACTAGGATTTGGAGTGTATTGCTGAGTCCAGTTTGGACTCAAGATTAAGTCCGTGTAGGTCAAGTTGTTTAGGTCGTCTCATCTGTATATATACATGAGCAGGTCGTTTGAAGTTGTATCGTGAAGTGGAGAAAAGAGAAAATAAAAAGATAAATAAAGGGCACGACAAGAGCCCTTGGCTATCAGTTTTTCGTGCGCGCGTTCGTCATGATTTGATGTGATCGATCCGAAGCGAATTTCAACAAGATGCATCACCGAAATGGGGCTAGGTGGGTAAAACCTTATTCCATCTTCAGGGAGCCATCGCCGTCTTGCCTTCCTGAGCAGGGCACAAACTCTAACAAAACTCGAAAACATATCTGAAAACGAAGCCCTCTCATCGGTAAGGACCGGGATCCACTGCGCCTCCATGGCCCTAAGGCCACCGGAGACGAGGTGGACCGGCGGCGGCACAGGCGGGAGGCGGAGGACTCCTAATTTTTTGGGGGGAGGTGTGGCTGCTTGAGCCCCTACGTGCATGCGTTGTACCCTCTCTGGGTGTTCAGGATACTCTTAGTTTACCCTCATCTCTTTGCAGAGAAAGGATTGGCCATCTATGTAGTCGAGTGACACCGCTGAGACTGCATAATGAAAGGGAAGTGAAGAATACCCTATTTATAATTAATAAAGCTGTGAAATTGCATCCTCCAAAATGAGACTATGACCTATACAGGTAATCAGTACTGCATTTTAGTAATCTACATCAGCCTAATTTTCTACAACACTGGATCTAGAATTTATCCCAGGGACCAACAAAGGAATATTACGTGTTGTCAGATTCCGAACAGCAAAGAGTAGGTACAGTTTTGGCAAGAATGTCATCTTCAGTTTGCAGAGAAAACGCTGGGATTGTATATTTTAGATTGTCTAAGGCGCGATGACTGGCACTTTTAGTTATCTTTTGTGCCACCATTAAAGGGCAAGTGCACAAAAAAAGTGCAATTACAACTTAACAAAAATAAAAAATTAACAAAAAAATCGTCAATACATAATAGAAGTGACTGAACTTTACCATGCGATAATTTCACAAAAGGCGACTCAAACTTCACAGGACGTGTCTGAAACACCGTTGATCCAAAAGAGTAAACAAGAACAAAATAAATTAAACGTGAGCTTTTGCAATTCCTAGCAACTACCCCATGGCTAACTTCAAATCTAATTAGCTGGATGTAACCGCAGGCTTGAGGAGGACAAAGTCAACATCTTCCTCAAATGTATGAAATTGTTGGAAACAGATTTTTAGCACATACCAATGCTTCTCAGAAAGTCGATTCCCTTCTGCATTTCAAGGACAAAAGTCCATGCATTCTACCAACTTACTCTGAAACATGTGGAACACAGACAATACAGTTTATCATGGAGATTCCCTCCCTTGGCCTGCTGAAATCTCCTTGACAGCCATGCGTCATAATTAGATGTGATAGCCAGACAATCAGCTCTTAATTAGCATACTCCCCGGCGACCTTCTTCTCGGCGCCAACACCACCTGAGACGGAGAGTGAAGAAAAGTGCCAAGTCACGCCTAATTGTCTGGCTAGTAGCCGCTAGTGTTGATATCAAAGTTTTAAATAACAGGCTATGTCTCTTAATCAGTGATGGACCTCTTCTAAATGCCATAGCGTGCTATAACGCGCTATTTAAAATGTTTGCTCGTGTGTTTGGATAAAAAATCTTAGCGCAAGATCTTTTCTAACCATTATAGCGTGCTATTTAAAGTAACCCATGGTTGATATGGAGGGTGCGATGTATTGATTGCCCATAGTGCTCTTACTTTGCACGCAGAATAAATAACTGAGCCTATATGGTGGTGAAGCATTGGAGTCTTAGTTATTATTATTATTATTTTCAAAATCGATGCATAAGATTTGCCTCATCCTTTTAATTAATTAAGAGGGAATAGAGTTTGTGCGTTTGACAACCACCGCACACACAACATTGCATGTACATCTAGCATCCATATATACTGGACAGACTTAGCCTCGGCTCCGATTCCATGGCAAGACAGAGTTGCAGTACAGACTTTTTCAGGTCTATTACCTAGTTTTCACATTTTAGTCATGATAATAATATAGGGTGAAGAGTGTGATGAGGACGTTGAGAGACACACAACGTCTCAATCACTTGGCTTTTAGGAATGAGTAGCATCAGTAATTTATGCGCCTGCTCAGGAGGATGCTCAAGTTCTAACTTAGCATGAGCAGCGGGAATGATTGTTTAACCAGCATGCATTATAGGCTAAGATGAAGGAGACTATGCGCCGATTGGCCTGATGCTCAGAGCTCACGGGAGCAGTCAGTGGTGGAGCAAGGAAAAATGAGTGAGGGGGGCCATAGTGTTGTTAATCCTTGTTGGGCAGGGCTGGATTACACTATTTTAACAGCAAAAAACCATATATTTACATGCATATTAGACCCAAACCAGTGTTGTTGGGGGGGCCAGGGCCCCTGCTGGTTCCCCTGTCTCCGCCACTGGGAGCAGTAGATCGCTCATTGGTCTTCATTGCTGTGAACAGGAATATCTGCACAAGAGCAATCGATCGACACCGAAGTCGATGTCGGTGTTATTCTGAAATGGCCCCCAAAACTTAAGTGTATAATTAAGCGTGATGTGCATTCGCACCTTTGTATGTGTCCGAGTCGGTCACGAGTTACTCACCGTATAGGTTAGCTATCCATGATCCTTTGGAGGCAAAGGACAGCGTGGCAAATGCCACAACTGTGGCATCCGCGACCACTACGCGCGGGACTGCCAGCAGCCGAAGAAGTAGGAGCAGGCTCTCCTCGCTAGGTCACGCTTAGGTGGGTGAATAATGAAATAAGCCATGACACGCACAGGTGGCGACCGGCGTGTGTGCGCCAGGTCGAGTCCGGCACGGTGGCGGCCGGCCTGAGCGTGCCCGGGTCGATCCCGTGGCAGACTTGTGTGCGTGTCCAGGGCAATGTATGGCCAGTATCTAGTGTCACTAGTAGAAAGAGGGGCTTCTGTCCCGGTTGGTAAAACCGGGACTAAAGGGTCGTTACTAATGCCTCTCCCCTTTAGTCCCGGTTCTTACACGAACCGGGGCTAAAGGCCGCGGCCACGTGGAGCTCCACCTTTAGTCCCGGTTGGTAACACCAACCGGGACTAAAGAAAATTCTATGAATTTTTTTTTGAATTTTTTTATTTTTGAATTTCTGAATTATTTTAACCTTTAATCTCTAATCACCACCCCTCACCACTGCTCAATTTATCCTCTAATCTCTAGTCACACCTCATCATTCCAAATCATCTAACTTCCCGAACGGTCACCCATCCTCCCACTCCCCAAGACTGAGCACGCTTAACTTCCGGTTTTTATTCTTCCTCGTTTCCAAGTCTGCACTTGTTGTTTTCCTGACAATAGTAAGATGTCAATCCTATTAACCCTCAGGAATTTTGCTTGAGCATGAAGTGACACATTTCACTTTTTGAGTTTGAAACTATTTTTTAAAAAAACAATAATTATTTAGTAACACTAATATTTCTTGAATAATTAGTTTGACCATTGTTTGACCACAGTTTGACCATAGTTTGACCAGATTTGACCAAAATTCAATAACTGAAATAATTATTTATTAACACCAATATTCTTGAATAATTATTTAGTAACACTAATACCTCTTGAATAAGTAGTTTGACCATAATACATCTTGATTTTTTGAATTTTTTTGCCTCTAGATCTTGAAAGCCCGTAAATTTTTTCTGTTAGGTTTTTGAGGATTTTGAAAATGTTTAAAGGGGTTCCCCTGGTTAAATTCGGCTGTAACTTTTCAAGTAGATGATTTTTCATATAAAAAAACTTTTTCATCCGAGTTCGTATGCAAAAGCTATGCCCATTTTACTAAATTCTAGAGAGATTTTGCAAATAAAGTCGAAATTCATATTTGTAAATTTTCCCAACAACTATACCACATATCACATGGGAAACTTATTTTCTTTTAATTTTTTGATATTTTCATCATTTTCTTTTATTTTTTTTAAACTGAAAAGGCGATCCGGAAGGGTAGAGTTTGAAAATGGGAGGGACCTTTAGTACCGGTTCGTGCCATGAACCGATACTAATGCCTCAAACCCCATTAGTACCGGTTCGTGGCTCCAACCGGGACTAAAGGTCTAACCTTTAGTACCGGTTGGTGCCACGAACCGGTACTAATGAGCATCGCACCCTTTAGTCCCGGTTCATGGCACGAACCGGGACTAAAAGGTCCAGACGAACCGGAACAAATGGCCACGTGGCCCGGCCGGCCCCCTGGGCTCATGAACCGGGACTAATGCCCCATTAGTACCGGTTCTGGATTGAACCGGGACTAATGGGCTAACCCGGTCTGGACCAAAGCCCCCTTTTCTACTAGTGTGTGTCTAGGGATAGTCTGGTTTGTGTCTGTGTGTGAGTTTGTTAGCGAGAATATCAGGAGGTGAGCGCGGCGACATACTGCAGCCTGGCCACGTCGGTCGCGTTTGAGCGCGTCGTGCACGTGGGCCAGGGCGTGCGGACGTGCGCGAGTGGGCCAGGTGGCCACGGAGCTGCGCGTCTGTGCACGTAAAGGCCCTCCTCCTCTGTGTATTGAGTCAGGGTGTCAAGTTTGAGCTCGAAAAAAAATGCTATATGTGCGGCTGGGTGTTCGTGCGCCAGAAAATTTTGAGCTCCCAATCCTTCTCCATCCTCTGTCCTTGTCCCAATCCTTCTCCATCTTCTGTCCGTGACTGAGAGAGAGCGAGAGCGAGCTGGGAGCTGGGAGCTGCCCCAACACGAGGAACTGTGAGAGGAAAGAAGTTAGTGGTGTCTTGAAAATGTTGGATGAAGCAGAGAGTGAGTGAGCAATGCAAGATTAATATAGCAAAACAATCTGCTCTTAGCATCTTCGTCGGCGGCCTTCTTTTATTGTGATCGTCACCGAGCCAAATAGTGAAGACGGTGCCAACCTCAAACATAATCGTGCAACTCCTAGAACCCCTTCAATTTTTCAATGTAGCGTAGCCGCTATTTCTTTTATATCAAGGGCACAATGTATATGATGGTTGAAATGGCTCTTAGAGCATCTCCAATAGATGGTCCATATGTAAAAATACCAAACTTTTGGATCTTCAAGAGCAAAAAATACTGCTCCAACAGATGGTCCATTTGTGAAAAAAATTACATCACCGCCTTCCAGAGATGTGAAATACAACATTTCGTAATACAAATTTGCATCACAATATACATCTGATGTAAAACCGCGGCTGCCTGCGAAACGACCAACCGGCAGTTCATTTTCCTTCCCGCTCGCGCCCGCCCGAGCACAAGCCGTCAGAAATCACCGCCGGCCCAAATCGCCGTCGCTGCCACCGCCCCAAATCGCCGCCGCCGCCCTCCGCCACTCTAGCCCGCATCGCCTCCCCCGGCGGAGGGCGTCTCGCAGCCGCCCCAACGCTGCCGATCCGGGAAGCAGCCGCGGCGGGATTTGTCAAGCCGGTTGCAAAACCCGAAGGTAAGAAAGAACTCGTCTTTCACAATGCACAAGCGGCCGCTAGAAAAAATATTGAGAGGGCTTTTGGGATTTTGCAATCTCAATTTGCTATTGTGCGAGGACCATCTAGATTCTGGGATCAGAAAATCCTTTGATACATCGTGACTGCTTGCGCAATTATGCATAACATGATCGTTGAGAATGAGGATGAAAAAAAAATAGATTAAAAATTCTATCACTTGATGTGCATTCCAGTTAATCCCATGCGAAAAGAACAGCGGATCAGACATTTCATAAAGGTGTACAGCGAGATTAGAGACACTGATGTGCATAATCAACTCCAGAAAAATTTGATGAAAGAGCATTGGAAATGCATGGCGAAAGAGGCGCATAGAATCATTATTTGTTTATGAAAAACTATGTTGTATTGTGCAAAGTTATATTGTATTTGTGTTGCATTTGAAGAACTATATTGTGGACATGTATAGTTTTTTATGTTGTTTTTAGATTTTTTTTGCAATATGTGTGGTTGTGCAGTGGCTGTACGGCGGCTTAACAGCAGCCACGCAGCCGCCGGCCGGTTTTACATCTTTGTATTGGACTACCTTTTGGAGTTGCTCTTTTACATCTCCGTTTTGCACCATCTATTGGAGTTGAACCTTTTTCAAAAAAAAAAACATTTTTTGATGCTTCAAATTCTTACATCACCAGTTTGGAGCACCAAAATATAGATCATCTATTGGAGATGCTCTTACATTGCACACAAAATAAATAACTGACTCTACGGTTGGTGAAGAATTGGAGTCCTAGTTGGTCGCATGTACATCGGGCTTCCATATATATTGGACTTTCCCTCGGCTGCTTCTCCATAGTAATACAGAGTTGTAGTGCTAATAACTGACTCTATTAGCTACTCCCTCCGTCCCATAATGTAAGACATTTATGGGACGGAGGGAGTAGTTTTTAGCCATGATAATAATAGAGGGGGAGAATATGATGAGGATGTTGAGAGACACCTAATTAACGTTTGTTATTTTCTTTGGGAGTGAGATGCATCGAGAATTTAATTGTCGGCTCATAATAGGCATAATTTTTTTGGTGGAACTTTGTCACAAGCAGAGGAACCGACAACGTGGCCTGCATGCACTTGAGCTGCTTGGTGAGATAGATTGAGGAGACTCATCACTCATGGCCTCTTGAACTGGCCTCCCCATTCTTCTCTGGCGTGACGGAATATATGCAGAAGAGAGCAAGCAGCCTCACGAAGAACATCCTTGTCGGCGTTACCAGACACCAAAGTTCTAATCACCAAACCAAACCATGCTGAAATAAAACAGATGAGGCATGCCGGCCATCCAAATCGAGTTCGTGTGGCTTCCGGTTGAATTCGACCAAGCTTATGGACTAGCTATAAGTAGCACCTGCCTAGGAAAAATCAATCAACTAGCTCCAGTAGGTCATGCACGAAGATGAAGTAAGTCAACCCCGCAAGCAGGACTTGTAGGCATATGTAGCCGCGTGGCATTTTCAAATTATGAACAAAAGTTCTCCTCTATTTTGTACTGAAATATGTTTGTCATTGCATATTTCCAAGTTCAAGAATCTAGCAGGAGCAGCAATGTAACTGCAATGATTAATTAAGAATCTCCACAAGAAAACCAGTTACTTAAGAAACATAAAAGCATATGCCACATGTCTGCCCCCGGCTCTGACCAAAAGTTCAACCTGAATCAGATGTAGTAGCTAGATGGCTAGCTCCTGGCGTACTCGTTCGCCGCCTTCTCATCACCGTGATCACCGAGCCGGAGCAGGAATGTGAGGGCGAGTGAGGCCCACTCTAGCATCAAAGTGGCGGCGCCCATATATTTAATTATTGGCCGAATTTCGGACATCTTGGCCTGGAGCGAAAAAGTTTTGTTCGGCGAAATAATTTCGGCCCAACCGAAATGTTCGTCAAATTTTAAACTTGGTCAAACTTTAATCAAATTTTGGTCAATTTAAATTTTTGTTTTGAAATTTTGTCTGAGATTTGGCCAATTTTTTGAAATGACAGAATTTCGGCCATCTCGGCCAGGGCGAAAAAATCCGTAACCAAAAAGCCAAACTTCTGGCGGCGCCTTGGCCGCCGATATGGAACCAGAGAACAGTCGTGATGTCCTTCTCCCAGAAGTTGGGCCACAACTCAGTGATGAAGTCGAACGGTCCATCTCCGGGACGTTGGACCGCAGCTCGACGAGTAATTCGGCTATTCGGGTCAACACGAGCTGCGTCGTGGCGACCTGGATGATGGCGGTGAGGACAATGCCAGTTGTGTGCACGTTGCTCTGGGCTTCAGCACTGGTGCCAGGGGTGGCGAACGAGCCCAAGCAGCCGGTCGCGGCGAAAATGACGGTGAGTGCGTGTAGAAAGACGTGGAGCGGGCCGCATAGGGACGGCAAAAATGAGGAAGATGTAGTCTGACGTTACGCCCAGCAGCAAGTTGTTGCCGAGCTAGAATGCACTGTGCGCTGCAAGACGCCAATGTTGCTGCCGAGTGCCGATACAACACAATGCTAGTTTCTTCTTCATCACTCTAAAGCAGTAAACTGAATTAAGGAACTTTGAGAGGCAAGAAGAGACTTGTCACTTGAGACTCGGAGCAGTGGATGGAGCGGACGATGATCAAGCGAGATTATATAGTCAATGGCCTGTAAAATGGGTTTCATCTGCAACCGTTTGGCGGCGAGGGGTTGGTTTATAATTAACATGTGTTCCAACTTGCAACACTTGCCACTCCTCGTCTTAGATACAAAGCTTCGTGATCTCGTTAACTTGGTGCTGACTTTTGCTGTCAGCAGCTGGAGAAACCAGCGACCATATGCGCAAAGGGCCTTCTCCCATTTCTACAGTTTCTTTTTCAATGGTACAACCTCGGTTTCTGCTTCCCTTGCCTCAGATTTCAGGTGACTGCACTACATTTGAGTTGGGCTCAGACGTGACATATTGGCCATGCATACAGGCACTCTCACCCATCGAGAAGAGCGAGTGCCAACCTCATGCATAATTGCGCGACTACTAGAACCCCTTTAGTTTTCCGTTGTAATGAACCACTATATTTTTTATATGGAGAGCACAGGCTTCATCACTGCTGCAATGGATCTTACCTTACAGTTTACACAGAAAATAGATGCCGTCAAAAAAAATACACACAAAATAGATAATGGCTATTTTTTTTATATGGAGAGCGCAGGGTCCATGACCCTGTGGTTGGTGAAGCATTGGAGCCCTAGTTATTGTTCCCATGTACATCCGGCATCCATATAGACTGGACTTAGTCTCAGCGTCTATTTTATAGCAAGACAGAGATGTAGTAAAAACTTCCTCGCATCTTTTAGCTACTAGTTTTTGGCCACGATGAGGACGATGAGGGACACCCATTGTCGGATATTTGTCTTTTAGAATGGGATGCACCAAGAATTTTAATTGTTCGATTCAGTTCCTGCGAGGGCGTTGGCACAAGCAGAAGGAACGAGCGATCGGACCTGCATGCACTGCAGGCTGAGACAGGGGAGACTCATCGCACAGTGAACTGGGGCTCACGGGAGCATCACATGGCTTCTGCGTGCTTCTCTGGTGTGATTCCATATCTCCACATAACTTCCTCATCAGTGTTACACACCAAAGCAGTAACCATTGGATGATGAAGAAATAAAATAGATCAGGCGCGTCGGCCATCAAAATCAAGTTCATGCGTGTTGCTTTCGGCCAGATTCAATCAAGCTGGTCGGTTAGCTAATTATAATTAGCAGCTTCGACTGTCCGGAATAGAACCCCACTTGAAACAGAACATCGCCGTAAAGCATCTCGGCATGAGCGCATAGAAAGCGAAGCATATGTGCCGGCCTGCACCAGCATAGCCAGCGGGATAGACGGGTGACAATTTGGTCGAAAAAACTGCTTCCTTTTGCACCCACTCCAGTAAATTAAATGAATACTAAAAGCAAAGCCATTTATTTGCCATTGCGTATTTCTCAATTCAGCAATGTAACTGTAACAATTAATTAAGAAACAAAAAAGGTACATGGCCCATGTCTGCTCGTGCATGCAGATAAATCTCTCCGGGCTATGGCCCTAAAATACCCGCTAGGCTCTGACCAAAAGTTGAGCCAGAATCAGAGGTGGTAGCCAGACAACCAACTGTTAACGTACTCGCCACCATCCACCGGCTCTTTGTAGTGGTTGACGAAGCATTAAAGTCTTCTTATTATTCACATGTACATCTAGCATCCATATATATTACTTGGACTCGCGCCTTCTACTTCATAGTATGAAGAAGCTATAGTTCAAACTTTCTCACATCCATTAGCTAGTTTTTGCTCATGAGAGTTATAGAGGGTACTAGTGTGAGAGACACCTAATGTCGGTGATGTGTCTTGGGGAATGTGATGCATCAAGAATCCCAGTGTTAGCTCAATATGCAAGTCATGTTCTACCTTAGCACGAGTAGAAGCAAGGACGACAAAACTGCTAGGCAATACAAAGCAGGGAAGAGCAGGATCGGTGATGTGGTCCGAGGAGCACCGAAGCCTCGATTGTTCCTCAATGCATATCCGTTCTGGCTCAAGCAAAATTTGTTTAGAAAGGGGCCTTGGTTGTTGTCTGGATCATTTAGGATAAGGCCAACAACAATACCGAAACTCGGTGTCACCGGCTCTTCTGCTGTTGATTGATCTGACAGGCAAGGTGCATGACGGACCATGACTACCAAGCCGGAAGCAGGGCCATGGCAGTGGGACTTCTCAAAATTGTACGCAACACAATCTTTACATCACTGTATAAAAAACTAATTTATTTGCAAAATGATGAATAAAGAAGTACTTTTTTAATCCAGTGAGCAGAAATGTTTCTGTAACAGCTAAGAATCGAGAGGAATCACTAGCAGAATGCCCGAACCCTCCACTTACAACATATCCACAAAAGTTTGTCCAAAAAATTGATCACAACAGGATCATACTTGATACAGTGAACAAAGATATCCCCTCCACTTTATACCAGATCCAGTAAATAAAATGTATGCAGTAAGCAAAACAGTATCACTGGTAGAAAAAAGGCCTTTAGTCGCGGTTCGCAAAGGCCTTTAGTCGCGGCTGTGCAACCGTGACTAACTATGCGCGACTAAAGACCCCCCCCCTTTAGTCGCGCCTCTTACGAACCGCGACTAAAGGCTTTAGTCCCGGTTCTCGTGGCTAACCGGGACTAAAGGCCTCCTCCGCAGGTTTAAATTTTTTACGAATTTTTTTTGCGAATTTTTCATTTTTTTTCAAATTTCTGAATTATTTTAACCTCTAATCTCTAATCACCACCCCTCATCACTGCTCAATTTATCCTCTAATCTCTAATCACCCCTCATAATTCCAAATCATCTAACTTCCCGAACGGTCACCCATCCTCCCACTCCCCCAGCCTGAGCACGCTTAACTTCCGGGTTCTATTCTCCCTCGTTTCCAAGTCTGCACTTGTTGTTTTCCTGACAATAGTAGGATGTCAATTCTATTAACCCTCAGGTATTTAGCTTGAGCATGAAGTGACACATTTCACTGTTTGAGTTTGAAACTATTGTTTTAAAAAACAATAATTATTTAGTAACACTAATATTTTTGGAATAATTAGTTTGACCATTTTTTGACCACAGTTTGACCAGATTTGACCAAAATTTAAAAAAACAGAAATAATTATTTAGTAACACTAATATTCTAGAATAATTAGTTTGACCATTGTTTGACCACAGTTTGACCACAATTTGAATTTTTTTGAATTTTTTTGCCTCTCGAGAACTTAAAAGCCCGTATCTTTTTTTTTCTGTTAGGTTTTGGGGATTCTAAAATGTTTAACGGGTTCCCCGGTTAAATTCGGATGTAACTTTTCGAGTAGATGATTTTTCATATAAAAACTTTTTCATCCGAGTTCGTATGCAAAAGTTATGCCAATTTAAGAATTTCCGAGAGATTTTGCAAATAAAGTCGAAATTCATATTTGTTAATTTTCCCAACAACTAGACCACATATCACATGGAAAACTTATTTTATTTTATTTTTTGACATTTCCATAATTTTCTTTTGTTTTTCTAAAACTGAAAAGGCGATCCCGGGGTAGAGTTTGAAAACGAGGCCTCAAATCCCTTTAGTCGCGGTTGGCGGACCAACCGGGACTAAAGGTCCGCCAACCGCGACTAAAGGTTCGGGCCATTAGTCGCGGTTGGCGGACTCAACCGACTAAAGGTCTAACCTTTAATCCCGGTTGGCACGCCAACCGCGATCTAAAGGCCTTGGGCCACTGAGGACCTTTAGTCCCGGTTGGCAGTGCCAACCGCGACTAAAGCCCCTCCGTGCACCGGTGTCAACCGAAGCGCTGGGCCCAGCCTTTGGTCGCGGGTCTCCTCCAGAACCGCGACTAAAGACCCCTTTAGTCCCGGTTCCTACAGCTTCGCGACTTATGGGGCTGGACGGAAAGCCTGTTTTTCCACCAGTGTATGTTTGCCTTTGCATATTTCGTACTGGTACAATAATTAAATTGTACTAACTACAAGAAAAAAGATATAACCCTATTTTGCCTCTTCGTTCATCCATCTCGACAGGCTCTCGCCAATGGCCATAGCTGAACCAGAATCAGACGTGATAGCCAGACGGCAAGCTCTTGCTGTACTCGCCACCGTCGGTTGCCTCCTCGCCGCTGTCTTCGCTGAGCCGAAGAGCGAAGGCGAGCGCGAGCGAGGCCCACTCAAGCACGAAGATGGCGGCGCCAAGACCGCCGACGAACCTGAGGATGACCGTGCCGTCGTCCTCCCGGACGTAGGACCACAGCTCGGTGAGGAAGTCAGCCGTGCGGGTGAATGTGAGCACGGCTGCAGCGCCCTGGAAGATGGCAGTGAGGACGGCACCGGCGGTGTGCGCAGTGTGTTGGGCTCCGGCGCCGGCTGCGGGGGCAGTGAAGGAGCCCGAGGAGCCAGCCGCGGCAAAGACCTCTGTGACCGCGTTGAGGAAGACAAGGAGAAGGCCGCACGGGGATGGGACGAGGTGGAGCGAGAGCGTGAGGAAGATGCAGCCCGACGCCGCGCCCAGAAGCAAGTAGTTGCAGAGCAGGAACGCCCTGTGCGCTGCCACTCGCCCAGCAGCCATTGTTGCTGCTGCCTGCCGGTACCGCAAGCTGATTTATTCTTGATCACTAACAAGCAAACTGAAGCAAGGAGACTGTGAGAGGCAAGAAGATGGTGGTGACTTGATAGTGTTGGATGAAGCAGAGAGTGGGCAAGCGTGATTAATATAGTCAATGGCGTGCGAAGGGAATCTCATTTGCTACCGTTGGACGGCGAGGGGTTGGCTTAACGGCTAGCGAGTGAGAGCGTGGGAAGAGAAAGAGAGATGTTGCGATCTGGACTGATTAATTATCACAAAACCCAAGAGGAGGCGACATCATCATATCACACCATGTTCCAACTTGCAACACTGGACTGCCCTTCTCACAAACAAAGCTTGATGTTCTCCAACTTAGCCGGCCCAAGACCAGTGGCGGAGCTAGCCGGAGATCATTGGGGGGGCGAAACAAAAATCTTCAGTGTTGGGGGTGGGGGGGGGGCAAATGCTAAAAAGTCTAATCTAAGCCTTCCTAAATAAATTTTCTTCAGGAATTGATCAAAGGATGGGGGGCAGCGGCCCCCCTGGCCCCAACATAGCTCCGCCATTGCCCAAGACCGAGGCGCCATCATCGCTATCTTCGTGGGATTTAGGACCTTGGCGCTTCGGTTATCGCCTCCCATGCTACTACCACCTCCAAAGGCAGACTAGGCGCTGCCGTCTGTTCATCTTATCACCTTCTATTTTTATTTTGGGCTTTTTGAGCTGGTACCTCATCAGAACCTTTGTTCCGGCACTTTGTGTGCGTTTATGTGTGGCTGACCTGTGTGCGAGTGTGTTTGTATCCTGTGTGAACTCTATGTGGCTTGTGGCAGTTTGCTTTATTTATAAAATGGAGTGAAAGCCTTTTCTGGTAATGGCGACGTCAATGCAATACCATAGGTGTGATGTTGTGATGGATGGAGAGCCCGAACCAAAGACGTATTCCCGTTTCCTCACTTTCAATGCAGAGAAATGTACATTTGACAGTGGTAAATTCTTGATCAGTGAGAAGTTCAAAGCTGAGATTACAGTCACCAGGTCCACCATGGGGTTGTATTGGTCGCTGATATATTTTTTCCTTGAGCCAGTGGTTCCCTGTCGTGTAAAGGTAGTTATATTCTTCCCTGCCTTGTTGCACCTTCTTTTTGTGTTAATGCTAGTTGTCTGACTGCAACATTAACTCCAGCCAGAATGATGAATAAATGATGCATGGATTTTTTCCAAAAAGGTGGATATCCACCGGCCTCTGCATCGGGGCAATGCTTGCAGCCATATTTATTAATTTATTCAAAATTCTTGCCACAATATTGTTTTTCGTGTTATATATGTACACTTGGAATTGCATGTGGTGTGCGCGATTGGAGTAGTTTGACATTTCTTTACCTTTGTGCATGTATATGTGTTGTCTTGTTTTGTTACTCTGTCTCCTTGGTTTGATTGGTTTTCTCTACTTGACGTTAAAATCAAACAAAGAAGGCTGGAATTTGAAGGTGTCCAGTGTCAGATTTTAGGCGGTGGAATTAGCCACTTCAAAGAAGTTAACGGTAATTCCAATAGTACTATATAGTAGCTATTCTAACTTGCTACGAACAAGAGGTGTCATGTTGGGCGATAGATCACGGATTACTAACCAGAATCCTGTATCAGACCCTTCTGCAGAGGTCGAACTATGATTGACTTTATCTTGATTTCTACAAACTAGAGAGGCTGATATCTATCCCTGGACCATGGCTCTTCTAGTCTCCCATTCATGCAAGTTAGGAGCATGGCAAGCATGTAGAGAATAATGGGATATCCTCCATGCACACTGCGAACAAACTGGGAGCCAAAAGTTTTGTCAGAGACTTATTCATGTGCTTCGCCTTGTTGGCCAAAATTCGTACTCGAAGAGGCTTTTCTCCATCACCTTGTGATTTCCACAGAATTTCCACTTGGAAACTATCTTTCACCCGGATCAGTTTTTTTTTTCAATTTGCACGGTATCTGGTCCAAAGTATTTAACAAGATACTGACGATAAAACATCACAACCAAGAGAACACATCGCTAAGAAAACCAGGTACTACCTAAGCCTGACTTCGAGGTGTGCAAAGTCATTGCCGATCTCTCGCAGTCAAGTTCTAGATATGCCTTAGTAATAGAATAATTAACTTAAATATTTAGATATGCGCGTTTTGTAAATAGCGATGGAATTTTAAACAAAATTAAGGGTGCAATACAATGGGTATCTAGTGTCTGTTTCTAGGCGGTGGAATTAGCTGTTGCATGTTGCCGGTGTAGTAATTCTGGTTAGCAATAGAAATCGATAGACTGGAGGGAATCTTGTACAATTTGCGTGTAGGAGATCTAACAAAGGTAGAACTAGTCTTGATCTCGATGACGTAGAGAGATCAGTGTTCTCGGTTTCTCATTCGTGCTAGGTAGTTGCATGGGCTCCCTGCACAGTCAGAACCACCCTTTTGGAAGCACGTCTTGCAGGAGATTTTGTCTTGATTTCCACCTCGTGGACCAAAACACTGAATGAAGGTGTTTGTAAACAACTTTGTAATATTTATGCCCTAACATGTCCATGCTCATCTATTTATCATCCTTTAACTATAAATCAAATTCTCGATGCATCTCATGTCCATGCTCATCTATTTAAGAGTTTAGGTTCGTTCGCCATTGTGTATTTCTGAGTTCAGCAATGTAACTGTAACAACTAATTAAGAAACAAAAAAGGTATATGGCCCATCCGCCCATGTCTGCTCGTGCAGGCTGATAAATCTCTCCGGGCTATGACCATAAAAAAGTCGCTAGGCTCTGACCAAAAGTTCACCCAGAATCAGGTGGTACCCAGTTTACCGTACTCGCCACCATCCACCGGCTCCTTGCAGTGACGAAGCATTAATGTCTTCTTATTATTCACATGTACATCTAGCATCCATCTAGCATCCATATATTACTTGGCCTCGCCTTCTACTTCATAGTATGAAGAAGCTATAGTTCAAACTTTCTCACATCCATTAGCTAGTTTTTGCTCATGAGAGTTATAGAGGGTACTAGTGTGAAAGACACCTAATGTCGGTGATGTGTCTTGGGGATGTGATGCATCAAGAATTTCAGTGTCAGTTCAACAAGCAAATCACGTTCTACAATGGAGTAGAGAGCGGTATCGCATATGTGGTCTAATGATTGGGGCACCGAGGAGCACCGAAGCCTAGATTGTTGCTCAATACATCTCCGGTCTGGCTCAAGGAAACTCAATGGCACCGGGTCTTCTGCTGTTGATTGATGTGACTGCCAAAGTGCATGATGGACCATGACTACCAGACCGGAATCAGGGCCATGGCAGTGGGACTTCTCTAAATTGTACGCAACACAATCTTAACATCACTGAATAAAATCGTAATTTATTTGCAAAAGAAGTGAATAAAAAAGTTTATTCAATTTACACCCTGACTAAATGAAACGAGTGAAAAATGGAGGTAGTAAATTACTAATAAATATCGAATGTATAAAGTGAAACTGTTAGTATGTTTGCCTTTGCGTTTCTTAATGCGCTGAGCAGAAATGTTATTGTAAGAGCTCAGAATCTGAGAGGAATCACTAGCAGAATGCCGAACCCTCCACTTACAACTTATGCACAAAACATTGTCCAAAAAATTGATCACAACAGGATCCTTCATAATATAGTGAACAGAGAAATCCCCTCCACTTTATACCAGATCCAGCAAATATAACATATGCAGTATGCAAAACAGTATGTTCGCCTTTGCATATTTCGTACTGGTACAATAATTAAATTGTACTAACTTATACAAGAAAATAGAAATATCCTCATTTTGCCTCTCCGTTTATCCATCTCGACAGGCTCTGGCCAGTGGCCACAGCTGAACCGGACTCAGACGTGGCAGCCAGAGGGCCAGCTCTTGGCGTACTCGTCGCCGTCGGTCTTCTCCTCGCCACCGTCTTCGCTGAGCCGAAGAGCAAAGGTGAGCGCGAGCGAGGCCCACTCGAGCACGAAGATGGCGGCGCCAAGACCGCTGACGAGCCTGAGGATGACCGCGCCGTCGTCCTCCCGGACATAGGACCGCAGCTCGGTGAGGAAGTCAGCCCTGCGGGTGAACGCGAGCACGGCCGCAGCACCCTGGAAGATGGCAGTGAGGACGGCACCGGCGGTGTGCGCAGTGTGCTGGGCTCCGGCGCCGGCTGCGGGGGTAGTGAAGGAGCCCGAGCAGCCAGCCGCGGCAAAGACCGCGGTGAGCGCGTGGAGGAAGACGAGGAGCAGGCCGCACGGGGATGGGATGAGGCGGAGCGAGAGACGTTGCGATCTGGACTGATTAATTATCACAAAAACCAAGAGGAGGTGACATCATCATATCACACCATGTTCCAACTTGCAACACTGGACTGCCCTTCTGACAAACAAAGCTTGATGTTCTCCTTCGGTGCTTACCTTTTTTTTAGGCTTTTCGTGTTTACTTTTTATTGTTTGCATTCCAGTCAACGGCTCTATGGGACCAGCAAACCACATTCAAAGGGGTGTTCTCCCATTTCTACGGTTGCAGTTTCTCTCGTACAAACCAATCACTCCAAATCCATGAGCATGTACGCTCGTATATGGGTTTATTACAATCCCGGATGAGTTGAATTGGCTGCGCAATTACATCTTCAACTGTCCGAGAGAGCAAGCGCACGAGATACAACCGCTGCTCTGTAAGCTATGAGAGCGCACACGCAGCCGATCTAATTCTTCTCATGCACAATCAGTGTTGCCAATGTCATCAGTTGTTACTATTCAATTAGGTCATGAGCTAAAGCTTTAATTTGACATCACCTCTAAGGATACCGTGCGCAAGGGGTGTGCGAAGACGTTCGTACCCTGAAAGGCAGCGTCGGCGCTATGGGATTATCTCCCTAATCCCGAAGGTTCCTCGAGCCTCGGACATCCGCCCATTTCGCCAGATCATTGTTATCAGCATGATCTATCTATCCTGGCTAAGGTGCACGCCAATAGGATGGCACCACCTGTGGACCCATTGACACACCGTAATCAATCCGCGTTCATCCAAGGTTGCTTCATACTCGATGGGGTCCTCGTGTTCCATGAGGTTCTTCATGAGGTGAAGGGCAAATCCATAAGGTGGTCTTTCTCAAGGTCGACTTTCATAAGGCCTATGACACTGTTCACTGGCCCTTGCTTTGGGAAGTTTTGCTTCAGAAGGGTTTCGACGACCCTTGGGTGACTAGGGTCATGCAACTGGTATCTAGTGGTCACATGACTGTTAACATAAATGGCGAGGTGAGGCCCTTTTTCCACACTTTCGGTGGGGTGAGACAAGGTGGCCCGTTCTCCCCATTTCTGTTTAACATGGTTGTCGACGCCCTTGCCGCGAACCTTGATGCGGCCAAGCTTGCCGGCCATATTCATGGGATTGTCCCTCACCTTGTTCCTGGGGGTGGGGTTTCCCTTTTCCAATTTTCCGATGACACGATCCTCATGGTGGAAGGCTCGTTGATCGACGTTCTGAACCTCAAGTTCCTCTTACTCTGCTTCCAGCAGATCTCAGGGTATTTCGAGGAAGATCGCAACCTCCTTGTCGACCGCCTTAACAGCCCCTTGGGGACCTTCCCAACGTCCTACTTGGGTGTCCCCATTAGTGACTCTAGAATCTCTTTTGCTGAGCTTCAACCGACAGTTTCCAAGATGTAACATAGGGTCGAGCCTTGAAACGGCAGGTGGCTCTCCAAGGCTGCTCGGACGATGTTAATTAACTCATCCTTGTCGAGCCTTCTCATGTTTATCATGAGCTTCTATAGTTTGCACAAAGCCCTCCACCACGAGATTGCCAAATTCCAGTCTAAATTCTCCTGAGCTGGCGATGGGGAGAAGCAGAAATACCATATGGTGCGCTAGACGAAGATATGTAAACCCAAGGACTAGGGAGGTATTGGGATTATGTCCTCTAAGTATATGAACATCACCTTGTTGACCAAACGGCTATGGTGAATAGCCAACAACAAGGGCAGCATTTGGATGGACACTATCCGTGCTAAATATCTACGAAGTCAACCTTTGGCGTTCTACCAACGATTGGGAGATCCCATTTCTGACAATCCAGTATTCAGCTTCTTCATGTCCTCCGCAATGGATCTTGGATCGTGGTGGGATCCGGATCGTCCCCTGTTTTGGTTCGATGGGTGGGTTGGCTCCCAACCCTTCACGGCCAGGTTCCCGAAGCTTTTCTCCATATGCGTGTCTCCATATATCTCTGTCGAGGATGCCCTTATTAACTTAGGAACCCTCGCTTTTCGGGACGTCTTCGCCCCTCCCCCCCCGAACATGCGGCATGGGAGGTTCTACTCGAGTGTGTGGCTCTGCACAACCCTAGCTTAGAGCCGGGTGTAATCTTGTGCCGTCTTGAGAATACTGGTCGGTTTTCCTCTCCCAGATTTGGTCAATTAGAATCCCACTTAAGATATAATCTTCCATTGGCAATGGGTTCGCAGTCGCGTTCCTTCAGGGGTGGAGTTACTCAAATGCGACGGCCCGGGCGATGGTATTTGCCCCTTGTGCGACAAGGAAAAGACTCTAACCATATATTCTTCTCGTCTACCTCTGCTCAATTCCTCTTGAGTTGCTTTCGAGAAGTAATGGGTGGAGGGTGGTGACACTCTAACTTCCCCGACCTCTTCGAGGAGTTGAATGCCACGGCCATCAGTTCTCGCCACATTAGGTGGCTCGGGATTGGGGCTCTAGCATGGACGCTTTGGACAATTCAAAACAAGCTAGTCATTGAGCGCTCCCCCTTGCGACAACCTTCTGACACTATCTACGAACTTTGTGGTTTCTTGCAGCTTTGGACGCCGCTTAGCCGGCCCCAAGACCGAGGCGCCATCAACGCTATCTTCACGGATTTAGGACCTTGGCACTTCGGCTGTCGCCTCCCATGCTGCCAGCGCCTCCAAAGCCGGACTAGGCGCTGCCGTCTGTTCATCTTATCACCTTCTATTTTTATTTTTGGGCTTGGCGAGCTGGTACCCTCAGTAGAACCTTTGTTCTGGTACTTTGCGTGTGTTTATGTGTGGCTGACCTGTGTGTGGATGCGTTTGTATCCTGTCTGAACTCTATGTGGGTTGTGGTGGTTTGCTCTATTTATAAAGTGGAGTGAAAGCCTTTTTCGGTAATGGCAGCGTCAATGCAATACCATAGGTCTGATGTTGTGATGGATGGAGAGCCCGAACTAAAGACATATTCCCGTTTCCTCACTTTCATTGCAGAGAAACGTTCATTTGACAATGGTAAGTTACTAAATTCTCGATCAGTGAGAAGTTCAAAGCTGAGATTGCAGTCACCAGGTCCACCATGGGGTTGTATTGGTCGCTGATATTTTTTTTTTCCTTGAGCCAGTGCTTCCCTGTCGTGTGAAAGTTAGTTATATTCTTCCCTGCCTTGTTGCACCTTCTTTTTATGTTAATGCTAGTTGTCTGACTACAACATTAACTCCAGCCAGAATGATGAATAAATGATGCATGGATTTTTTTCCCGAAAAGGTGGATATCCCCATGCCTCTGCATCGGGGCAATGCTTGCAGCGATCTTTATTAAGTTATCCAAAATTCTTGCCACAATATTCTTTTTCGTGTTATGTACACTTGGAATCGGATGTGGTGTGCGCGATTGGAGTAGTTCGACATTTCTTTACCTTTGTGTATGTATATGTGTTGTCTGTCTCCTTGGTTTGACTAGTTTTCTCTACTCGACGTTAAAATCAAACAAAGAAGGTTGGGATTTGAAGGTGTCCAGTGTCAGATTTTAGGCTGTGGAATTAGCCACGTCAGAGAAGTTAACAGTAATTCCAATAGTACTATATAGTAGCTATTCTAACTTGCTGCAAACAAGAGGTGTCATGTTGGGCGATAGATCATGGATTACTAACCAGAATCATGTACAAGACCCTTCTGCAGAGGTCGAACTGTGATTGACTTTATCTTGATTTCAACAAACTAGAGAGGCCGATATCTTCCCTAGACCATGGCTCTTCTAGTCTCCCATTCATGCAAGTTAGGAGAATGACAAGCATGTAGAGAATAATGGGATATCCTCCATGCAGAGTGAGAACAAACTAGGAGCCAAAAGTTTTGTCAGAGATTTATTCATGTGTTTTGCCTTGTTGGCCGAAATTCGTACTCGAAGAGGCTTTGCTCCATCACCTTGTGACTTCCACGGAATTTCCACTTGGAAACTATCTTTCACCAGGATCAGTTTTTTTTTTTCAATTTGCACGGTATCTTGTCCAAAGTATTCAGCAAGATACTGAAGACAAAAAATCACAACCAAGAGAACACATCGCTAAGAAAACCAGGTACTACCTAAGCTTGAGTTCGAGGTGTGCAAAGTCATTGCCGATCTCTCGCAGTCAAGTTCTAGTGGGCATGAGCAGTGCCTAGAGACTTCGAGTTAGTGGCCAGATGTGGCTGCCGAGTGGTGCGTGATAGTTAGCTCCCAGTGTATATATAATTTCAGCCAATCAATGAGAAGAGGGAGGCCGTGAGGGCTATGGAGAAAAGATGTAGCCATTGTGTTGTCATCAGGGAAGTGTCTTTAGCAAAGCTGTTGATCATCTTCCTTGGTGAAGCGTGCGTGTGTGTATGAGTTCTTTTCCGTACCGTGTGTGTTCTTTAGAGAAGCCATTTGAGAGAGAGCTGTGCAAGGCAGCGCAAGGAAGAAAAAGAGCGGCGCTGCAATTAGGCGGTGCCAACACTTGGCATCAGAGCCTTGTTGATCCTTGGCGGCGACAACGGTGCTGGCGGCTATGGTGGTCGGCGTGGTGGTGGGCGGAGGCAACGGCTGCGACGACGGTGACACGGTGGACTCCATGTGAGGTGGAGGACACCAGCGTGAGGTGATGGCTGGCGGCAGCGCAATGCCGTCGATGGGACGCTGCGGTGCGATGCTGCGAGGTGATGATGGTGTGGTGATCGGCGCCGCGAAGGCGCTGTCCATGTCAAGGGGAGGATAGCCACGTGCAACAAGTTGGCGTGGTGGCGGGCGTTGTGACGGCGTCGACCACAGCAAGATGGTTTGTGGTGATTGGCGCTGCGACAATGTCGTCCACGACAAGATGGTGCGGGTGATCCACATCAACGATTGACGAGTTAGGATGACAAGATTAGGGAGGTGATTGCTAGAAATAATCTTGTCATGATGTATTATGTTTTGTTTTGTCGTTTGGCATGTAGCTTAGGGGGTAGCTTGTCAGGGCAAAGCTTCAGTTGTGCACACGAAGGAGGCGAGATGCCGTGGGGCCGTGCGATGCGGCGAGAGCGATGAGATGTCGACGATGCCGTGTGAAACGGCGATGCCATGAGAAATGGCATGGTGTGACAGTGTTGGAGCATGACAAGCTATACGTCGAGCCGGTTGAGCCGGATAGTCCGATAATCATAGGTGCATGTAGTTTGCTTGGGCTAATTAGTGGTCGGGTCGCTAGAGTGAATCTAGTAGAGGAAGACTAGGTTAGCTGTTGGTACCAAGGTTAGTGCATGAGTTAGTTAGTGCATGTGCAAGTGTTGGCCGAGTCGAGTGTGATGGCCGGTGTGAGTGCATGCGTGCATGGAGGTAGTGGGCATGAGTAGTGCCTAGAGACTTGGAGTTAGTGGCCAGATGTGGCTGCCGAGTGGCGCGTGGTAGTTAGCTCCCAGTGTATATATAAGTTCAGCCAATGAATGAGAAGAGGGAGGCCGTGAGGGCTGTGGAGAAAAGATGTAGCCACTGTGTTGTCATCAGGGAAGTGTCTTTGGCAAATCTGTTGATCATCTTCCGTGGTGAAGCGTGCGTGTGTGTATGATTTCTTTTCCACCGTGTGTGTTCTTTAGAGAATCTATTAAAGAGAGAGCTGTGCGAGGCAGCGCAAGGAAGAAAAAGAGCGGCGCTGCAAGGAGGCGGCGCCAACAAGACAGGGGAGACTCATCGCACAGTGAACTGGGGCTGACGGGAGCATCACATGGTTTTTGCTTGCTTCTCTGGTGTGATTCCTTATCTCCACATAACTTCCTTATCAGTGTTATATGTTACACACCAAAGCCGTAACCATCGGATGATGAAGAAATAAAATAGAACAGGCGCGGCCGCCATAAAGAAAACATGGCCGTAAAGCATCTCCACATGAGCCCATAGAAAAGTGAAGCATATGTGCCAGCCTGCACCATCATTGCCAGCCGGATAAACAGGTGACAATGTCGGCGAAGAAACTGCTTCATTTTGCACCCACTACGGTAAATTAAATGAATACAAAAAGTAAAGCAATTTGTTCGCGGAAGCGACACGCTGGCACCCAGGTGCTAGATTGTTGATCGTGGCACACACCTTTAAAAGGAAACCCCCAATGCCAGATGTCATACGAAAAACGAAACCACCACCCGCGCGCCTGCCTCGCAATAGAAAAGATTCGGTCCCCACCAAATCAAGGACCGAATCAACGCAGCTGGGAGCCACTGCCCAAAACCAGCATCCACCCTACGCTAACCTCAGGTAGATACATACCTGCCCCACGCATCTGCACCCTTCTCCCTGCTTCTCCTTCTCCCCCCTTCTTCGTTTGGCCCCAAGGGCGCCATTGTTGCTGGATCCAGAGCTCCATGGCTACAGCTGAAGTTTGACCCAGCCCCAAAAATCCAACAGCACCTACCACAAAACTCTTGCCCCTACCCCTCCCCGTTAGCTCTGCCGCTCTCCTACATCTATTGGTATGTCCATCTTCGTCCTTTCCCTCATGGCCTCCCTCATTGCTGCAGCAAAAAAAAGGATTTTCAAGTCAAAAAAAGCATAAAGACGTAGGAAAAAATAGAGGAGGATGCACAGAATTGTAGACAAATTAGCATCCGCAGGGTTAGAAGTCAGATCTGGAAGCAGGTTCTGTTGCACCCACATGGTTGTAGACAAGTTATATCCACAAGGTTGGCAAGTTAAAATATATCTGCAAGCAAGTTATAAAGTCGTTTCATCTAGGATCATCTATGATCTAGCTAGGGTATTTGCTATGTACAATGCAAAAGCTGTTTCTAAAAAAAATGTAGGCAAGTCATGTTCTGTTTCCAGGCAAGTACTGTAATACAAATTTTTGGGCGAGTACTGTAATGTAATGCAAGCAAGTCTTGTTCTACTGCAGGCAACTGCTGTTAAAAATATATAACTTCTTAATTCAGTAATGCAGAAAAAGATAGGTAGAAGAACAAATAGTAGTACCTAGTAAGATGCCTTCCTTCTTTTGGACATTGTGAAATGTTGAAGATCACCTATGAAATTTCAAGTATGCGGGGGTGGGAAACTTGATCAGATCAGGAGGCAGGTCCTATTTGGTATCAACAACACGGGTTTTGGTTAGAAAAACTATGAAAATATACATAACTGTAGAAAAGCTATGTTCTAGTCAGGTTTTTTGCTATGTAGAAAGCTAGTAGAATAAATTTTAGAGAAGCAAATTTCCTACATTTTGTATGCAATTTCAAATTGGATGCATGCCCTACACAAAAAAAGCTTATGTATATAAGCAAGTAGTGTACAGTTTCCTACAGATTGCATACAAAATACCAAATTTGATATCTAATAACATATAGAAAATTGCATTGTATGGAAGTAGTGTACCCTCTTCCCTCCCAAGTACTTGTTGGAGAGATGGATAAAAATTGATGTATCTATGACTAGTATACGTCTAGATATATCCATTTCTGACAAGTATTTTCGGTCCAAACGGATTATAATGCAGGCAAGTCATGTCCTATTGTAGGCAAGTATTGTGATATAAAAAATGTGGGCAAGTACTATAATACTTTGTAGGAAAGTCATGCTCTACTGCAGGCAAGTTCTGTAAAAATAAAACTTCTTTATTCAGTAATGTAGAATAAGAGATAGGTAGAAGTACGTAATAAGTTGCCTTCTTTTGGACTTCTTTGCCAGCTTCACAGTCATACTACCAATAAAAAATGGTACTTAGTAATTGTAAAACCTGTATACAAAACCTGTGGCAACCCTGATATAACTTTGGCAGAAATGAAGCAAAAAACTATGAGACATTAGGCAAGTGAACAACATAGTAGTAAAAGGATGTTCTGCAAACGAGTCATGCAAAGTTGTGTCATGTCCAAGCACACATATTCGAAACACATACCACATATGGTCCACGCCACCACAAAATGCTCATGAAAAAAGAAAAACTACATAGCATTCTTCTGCCTTCTTCATATTGTACACTTGAAAGTGAAGATATATGTGCCACTGTAACTTCAACAGAGACGAAGAAAAATGAAGAATCATAAACCATGTCTTCGCCTTTTCGCATTTCCTGATAAAGAACAAAGGATAAAATCAGAAAAACATTAGAAGAGTCACTGTTGGAGAATGAAGGAGATTAAAGGATATTATTGCAAGCCAGAAAATGAACATTCATTATTTTCATGAAATCTGTTTTGTACATTTGCTTCTTGAGTTGCCTTCATTTTTGTTATTAGTAGCCTGTAAAATCATTATTTGTTTTTTTTGTCAACAGGTTGGCGATGATTAACTTAAACGAATTGCCTGATGATGATGGTCACTCTGAAGTGCATTTTACAGGTGTGATTGGAGTTGAAGACCCCATGTACTGCTCGCAGCCTAATGCCCCACAACCTGGTGTAGTCTACAATGAGGTTGTAGGGGAATCGCCTAATCCCATGAGTACCCAACATGCTCCTGTTGCGCCTGAAGAAGCTATGCAGACACGACAACGTTTGGTGAAACAGGTGGAATTATTGGACAAGGGGTTGTGGGAAATGATAATGACGATGAAGCTTGGTCCCAACCGAGAGAGCCTTTCATAGGAATGAGGTTTGATACTCTTGAGTGTGCTCAAGAACACTACAATGCCTACGCTCTACGACTTGGGTTTTCAATCAAGATGAACACTTCTAGGAAAAACACAAAAACTGGAAAGTTGGAGAAGCAACAATTTGTTTGCAACAAGTTTCGAAAACCAAAAGTTGATGATGGAGGTACGGAAACTGTCCCTGCCCTAGATGAGATTGAGGACACTAATGGAGATGCAGAAGATGGTGCGGACGATGAGACTATCTTCCTTGATGATGAGTGCAGGAAAAAAAAGAAGTCCAAGAAAACAAAGCGAGATACAATAGTGCATACAGGGTGCAGAGCAAGGATGGCTGTGAAGCTAAAGGATGGTCAGTGGGAGGTGGTTTTCTTTATTGCTGAACACAATCATGCATTGGTTGACAAGCCATCACTAACTAAGTACCTTCGATCACACCAAGGGATCCCTCCAGAAGAGAAAATGTTCCTGAAAAATCTTCATAATTGTAATTTGACCACTGGTGTGCACTTTTCAAAAATACATTTTGCATTACTACATTAGCATTCCAAAAAATCTGCATTTACATTTCATGCAAAAAAAAACACTCTGCATTTACTACACTTGTTTTAGTGCTCCAACATAGTCACCTTGACAACTTGGTAATTTATGGTTACAGGGATAACACCCTGTAGGTTTCTAAAAAATGCAGGCAACCTGACAACTATATGGTCAAGCAAGACATGTAGGCAAACTTGAGCAACTTTTGGTTCTAATAGAAAAAAACCCTGGGAAGAACAGCTACAACAACTAGTTGTAACAAAAAATACAGGCAACTTGGCAGCTATAGGTTAAGCAAGTTGGGTATGCAGCCTTAGCAACTTTTGTCTTCTACTAGGTTGGCTACCTGATAGTTACAGGTCAAGCAAGTTGGGTATGGAACTTGACCAACTTGTGGTTCTCTAGTAGGTAGACAACCAGACAGTTGTAGGTCAAGCAAGTTGTGTATGCAGCCTGAGCAACTTGTGGCTTCTACTAGGTAGGCAACCTGACAGTTATATGACAAGCAAGTTGTATATGTAGCTTGAGCAACTTGTGGTTCTCTAGTAGGTAGGCAACTTGCCAGTTATATAGGTCAGGCAAGTTGTGTATGCAAATTGAGCAACTTGTGGTTCTGCTAGGATAGGCAACCTGATAGTTATATGTCAAGCAAGATGTGTATGCAACTTGATCAACTTGTGCATTGAAGCCTGATTTTTTTGCTGCCTTTTGTTGCAGGTCGTATGATGAACATCATGTCTGAATTTTATGGTTCAGAGCTAATTGTGCCTTACACAACTAAAGCGATATCAAATCTGAAATCAGGCTTGAATAATTTTGACACAAAGGAGGGAGATATGATTGAAACTTTTGCCTACTTCAAGGATCAACAACAAAAGGACACTAATTTTTTCTACAAGGTCAAACATGATGAGGAGGATAGGGTTGTCAATATGTTCTGGGTTGATGGAGCAGCACAAAGGGCATATACTAAGGCTTATCATGATTGTATCTCTTTTGACACAACATACATGACAAACGTGTATAACATGCCATTTGCGCCATTCATTGGTATCAATCGCCATGGACAGTCAATCATGTTGGGGTGTGGGTTTGTTAGGCAAGAGTTGGAAATAAGCTTCGATTGGTTGTTTGGGGCATTTATTGAAGCAATGAATGATCGACCACCTGACGACATCATAACTAACCATGATATTGCAATGGCTGAATCGATTAAGAACATTTTCCCTAGAAGTGTGCATCGGCGATGTCGTTGGCACATCATAAAAAAAAGCTCAAGAGAACCTCGGGTCAATGTTGGGCAGGAACCCTGGTTTGTCAAAGGATTTCAACACATGTGTAGACTTTAGCTTCACAACGGCAGAATTTGAGGCAAAATGGGTTGCTCGAATGATGAAATATCAGGCTGCTATTGGCACACACTTTGACAAACTCTACGAGTACCGTGCAACATGGGTGTCATGCTACTTCAAGCACCGGTTCTACCCATTCCTGCAATCGACACAAAGAAGCGAGGGGTTCAATGCTGTGCTAAAGCGGTATGTGAACCCACATGGCTCTATCCTAAACTTCATGAAGTAGTATGAAAAGATTCAAACACATGTGCTTGTGCGGGAGGGTGCGCAAGGTTATAGGACACAGCACTTGCAAACTGATTTGTGGTCACCTTTTCCCATTGAGAAGCAAGCTACGAAACATACATTAGAGACTTGTACAAAAAGTTTTGTAATGAGTTTGAAATGATTGGGAGGTACAATGTACGCCCCCGGGGTGCACATTTATATGAGCTTGAACCTAATCAGGAATAGGTTGCTAAATATGAGGACAGGAACTACTTTGTGTCAGTTGAAAGTGATGCAGGCAACTACACTTGCGAGTGCTGCAAGATGGACAGAGATGGTATCCTCTGGTGCCATATCTTGAAGTTATTTACCCACCTTGGAGTGGATGAAATACTAGCGCAATACATTCTTCGGAGGTGGACTCCCTAGCAGTTCCTGATGCGCCCCCCGCTGTCCAAGAACAAGCAGATGAAATTCCCCCTTTGTCAAAGAGGCAAATGTGACATACGAACCTGCAGATGGATTTTGCAAGCTTGGTCAAAGTTGCCTGTGCATCCGATGCTGCTGCAGAAGTTCTGAAGAAGCATATGCGTGCAGCTCGGACAGAGCTTACACTCCTAAAATTGATCAAGAAACAGAAGGCTCCAGCGGCTACGCGTGCCATACGCACTCAGCCTGAAACAACTACTGATGGTCCTCCTCAGCCACCATCGTTTTCGGCGCAAGCAGCTGCTCCACCTCGTAGTGGGAATATGCAAACAACTACTGGTGCTCCTCCGCCGCCACTGCCCTCAGAGGGTGCTGGAGGCTCCGGTGCTCCTATTCCACTGCAGTATGATAGCCCTCGAGGTTCTGCACCTACTCCAACTGTTCCAAGGGACCCATCGAAGTCCAACACAAAAGGGAGAGAGAAGTCTAAACGAATTGAATCAGCACTGGAACTACACCCCAAAAGGAAGAAACAATGTAGTTTCTGTGGTTCTGTTGACCACAATGCAACGAGCTGTGAGGCAAGGTTGGTGTGAAGGCCAAAGAAGGAAGCAAAAAAAAACAGGAGCCAAATGAGGATGGAGTGAAAAAACGCCCCCAAGTTTTTTTGTCATTGTTCAATGAGAAAGCTCATGAAAATTGTATTGACATTTTAGGCAACTCAGAACTCATTTGTGGTGTGTTTTGACACTTGGTGTTTATTTTTCATTTGTCCTTGCTGCGACCATATATACATTTCTTTCCCTTGCTTAAGCAAAGTTGTAGTTGGTAAACATTTGCGCAAAATGGAGGCACTATTTTCTAGCATTTCTATAACTACTTGCCTGCTTCTTAAATAAGTTTGCCTAGTTTCAAAAATATTTCTTGCGTTCCAACTTTGAACAAGTACATGAACTATGATCCCATAGGTACTTGCTGTTCAAAAAATAGCAAAATTCGATTGAGTGCAAACAAAGGAAGGTGTGATAAACATACCTACAGTAGTTCCAGGATTTCCTTCCAAGGAGCTTTGTTGTGAATATCTGAGACCCAGGTGCTTGTCAGCTGCTTCCTGATATTTGGAATATCACTTGGTTCGTATTTTGGAACAGCCTTAGCAACCCATTTGTTGGTGTTCGTCAGCCCGTAAATGCCACAGTCAGTGCTGTTTGTAACACACAGGAGGCAAGAAAAACTTGTTTAAGAAACTGCACATAAGTAAAAACTGGTTTTTGAATAATTGATATTGGGAAAAGTTGCTTACTCATTGTTCTGCCTTGGGACATCGATGTTGACTAATGGTAACTTATCTAGCACAACACGTGAGTGGCCATAATGATGTTCCCATAAAATACGAACACCTACGGCTATCAACCTAGCGTTCTTGTCCAAGACAGATAGTGTCCTCCAGGAATCAAGGACTTCAATCCTCTTGTCCCTTATGTTCAAATTGTACACCCAGTAATGATTCCCCGAATCTGGTTTTTCTGGGTCAATGTTCTCTAGGATAGGAAACATAATATGCAAAATTATGAGGAAATTTGAGAAGAAAGTACTCATAAAAAGAAAAGAGGGCCAACACTTTTTGATGAGGCAACTACTAGTTCAGGTAATTCAAGCAAAAAATAAAAAGCAAGCAACTTACAGCTACAACTGAGGCAACTACATGTTTCATAGCAGGCAAGTTTGTGGTTTTCTTAAGTTTTCATGTTACACAGGTTCTTTCCCCAAAGCAAGGTGCAATGAATATAAAAAAGTTAAGACTGAGGCTATCTATAAAATTGAGCTAGACATGTCATTCTACGGAAAAGAACATGAACAACTTTCCAACTATATTTCAGGCAAGATCTTGCAAGATGATGAGGTAAGTACTTGTAATTGATGAGGCAACTACTGGTTCAGATAATTCAAGAAAAAAAATAAAAAGCAAGCAACTTACAGGTACAACTGAGGCAACTACATGTTTCATAGCAGGCAAGTTTGTGGTTTTCTTAACTTTCATGTTACAGAAGTTCTTCCCTTGAAGAAAGGTGCAACGAATATAAAAAGGTTAAGACTGAGGCTCTCTAAAAAAATGAGCTAGACTTGTCATTCTACGGAAAATGAACATAAACAACTTGCCAACTATATTTTGAGGCAACAACTTGTAAGATGATGAGGCAAGTACTTGTAATTGATGAGGCAACTACTGGATCGGGTAATTATTGCTTCAAAAGAAGCAAGCAACTTACAGCTACAATTGAGGCAACTACATGTTTCATAGCAGGCAAGTTTGTGGTTTTCTTGAGTTTCATGTTACACAAGTTCTTTCCTGAAGAAAAGGTGCATCGAATAAAAAAGGTTAAGTTTGTGGCTCTCTAAAAATTTGGGCTAGACTTGTCATTCTACGAGAACAACATAAACAACTTGCCAACTAGATTTGAGGCAAGAATTTTTGTAAGATGATGATGCAAGTACTCCCAAAAATGATGAGGCAACTAGTGGTTTAGGTAATTACAGGGCAAAGAAAAAGTCACAGCTTGTTAACTTCTATTTTTTGAAGCAAGTAGTCGCAGCTTGTTACAACTTGCCAGCAGACTAAAAGAAGGAAAAAATAGTGTACTCACCATGTCTTTTCGGTCCAAGTGATTTGACTTGTTAAACCTGGCAGTAATCTCTTTTGTTTTCCATATCATCTGTTGTAACCTGACCTATAGAAAACAGATAGACAAAAATGGAGCGAATGATGAAATTTCCATTGGTTGTAGTACAAATCACCATCAAGAAGGGGAGCAAGGGCAAAAAACCACTGTAGGGTGCATCTCTTACCGAGAATTTAACTAGCATGATAACCTTCTTTGAGTCTGTTGGCAAGTTGTAAATTATAGACTGTAACCCAACTTGGAAAACATGTGAAACGACGAAACCACCACACTTCATGGACTCCGCGAGCTCCATCAAAGTTACAAAGTATCCATCGAATTCAATGAGTCTTGGGATGTACAATAAATTTGCATAGGACAAAAATAAAGCATGAAAAAGTAGACTTTCCTATACATGAGTATTGTAGCTGCCTGAAAAAACAAATAATGAAGACGGTGACGGTACATACCTGTTATCCATATCGGGTGATTCTTCTGCACTACGCCGTGCATGCAAAATAATAGATGCATATAAGTGGTTGACTTCGGTTTTGCAATAGAATTCCTTTTTGTTGTCAATGCCCGTGAAAGGTGATCTCAAAGATGCTGATGGCTTGATGAGCCTCCTCTCAAATTTGTTGGTAATTCCCTCCCTTGAACTTCTACTGCTAGAAAACTTACCACCTGACCCCACATCTATTTCATTGATGATTTTCTCTGGTCTACTGAACATAGCACAATTAACTGATTCTTTCCCCCTTCGTTCTGCTCGAGCACACACTGCCTCTAGTTCCTCTGCATCCCACACATCATCATCAAGGTTTATTACTTCTCTTATGGTCGCTGTTGCGATATCCTCTGTTGCATGTTAAGAACTTCATCCCATTTGTTGATGTCCTTATCTCCTTCCTCAAGGCAAGATTCCAATTCATCAAAAATCACTCCAGAACTTGGTGGGAAGTAGTCATCGCACATCCAGGACACCCTTCTACTCTTGAGTTCGTTGGCTGGCTCTTCAACTATTCTCTGTGGTGGGATGTGGATGGGAGCATTTGTTGGAGCAACACACTTGTCTATAATTTCATTTATTTTGGCTATATCAACAGTTTGATGCTTGTGTGGTACCGGTGGCCAGGTCTCCTTGTTTGCATCACCTTGGAAGTGTGTTGGAGGCAAACTCAGAGTAGTCTTCAGTAACTTTGCTACTGGTCCTACATGTCTTACATCAGTCCCTGCAGGCATCATCTGTTCAGTGCCATGCAACTTGTTCTCTGGCACTGTTTTTTTTCCACCGGTCATATCTGAGGTGGCAGGTTGGTGGTTCCTTGCAGGCAAGTCAGCAATAGTATTCGGCAAGTTTTGGTTTAACAGGGGCACTGTTTGTTTCCCAGCCATCGTAGTTGAATTGGCAAGCTGAGGGGTCCTTGCAGCCAAAATAGCAACAGGGCTAGGCAACTTCTCCTCTGGCACTGGTTTTATTCCACCAGTCATGTATGAAGTGGTAGGTTGCTCGCTCCTTGCAGGCAACTCAATAACATTGTTGGGCAACTTCTCGAAAGGCACTGGTTGTTTTGCATCATTCCTTTGCACAGGATCAACCTGAGGACTCTTTGCAGACAACTTAACAACATACCTAGGCAACACATACACTTGTTCTTGTTGTTTTGTTCCAGAGTCTCGATAGTTGTCAAGGTGTCAGTTCTCATCAAGCAACTTCACTCTTGTGGTGGGCAACTTCCCCATTGAACTTGCTTGCTTGATAGTGCCAGTTTTGCAGCCTTGCTCAACCGGCTTCTAAACACTGTAAGTTGCCTGACATTTGCTTGACTTGCCTTGTTAGCCAACATAGTTGCCTGTTGAACTTTTTCAGTTTGGCCTCTATGTTTGAGTGATGGTTTCAGACAAGTGGGTTCTTTCCTTTCTGCAGCTACAACAGGGTTTGGATTCAAGTTGAACGACACTCTCTTTTGCTTCCTTGGTGCAATTTACAGTAAATCTTTCTTAGAAAATGCTTGCGGCAGATTTATTCCATAAACTGCTTGCATGAGTTCAGTCTGTCTTTTGGGGGGGCATAACTCCTCAGGATTGAATTTGATGCCTGTTTCTCTTTCCTCCTCGCGAAACACCATCTGATCGAATAATGCGCTCGCATATGAGTGGGGTTTCCACCCATCAAACACTTGTGGCACTTCAAGTTCCTTTTGAAAGGGGTCTCACTGCTTCTTGAACTCCATCTTGACAAAATCTATAAGGGAAAATGTTTCTGTAGCATCTCCTGCTTGTTGTTTGCTGTCATTTTGCTTGATAAAGAAATTTGATCCAGAGTCGCCGTCCCCGGTGCTGCTTGAACTTCCTCCTCCTTCATCTCCATCAGAATTGTTTGTCCTGCTGCATCCTCCTATATTGGCTCCTCCGGCATGGTCCTCATCTTCTCCATTTCCATCATTGTTTTTCTTGCCTCCGCACTTCTTGACTTGGTCCTCACTGTCCTCATCTTCACCAACTTTCTCTGTCTCGTCATCTTTAGCTGCCTTGCTTTGTGGCACATCGGCCTTGTTTACCTCTTCCTCATCAACTTGGGGGTCACTGTCATTCCTTTCTTGCACATTGCCGTTGTCCTTGCCACTCTCGTCCTTGTTTTCTGTTGTTTCATGTGGCTCCTCACTATCCTTATTGGCATCATCCTCAGCAGAATTGTGTCTGACATTGCCTCCATGACTGGTGTTGTCATCATCATCATCTGAACCGTCATCTCCGCTGTCATCCCCCGAGTTACCACTATCTTGTTCTGATTCATTGTCTTCATCGTCGTCCTCATCCTCGCTCTCTTCGTCCGACTTGAATGATTCCTCATCCTCACTTGAGATGTGTTCAATCACTCTAGATGTTGCTCGCTTCCTCTGAGAACTGGTATCTTCACTTGCATGTGGGTTAATGTCTATGTTCTTGCTTGAGCTAGGTTTCCCCTCGTCAAGCTTCCCTATGCCCACTACGAGCTTCCCGATAGCATGTGACATTTCAGTGCACATTTCATGAACCATTCCTGTTATCCTATTTTGCTTCTGCACATGAAAAACAAAAAAACATAAATGTGTGTCAGATACTAAACTCATTGGGATAAAAAAAATAAAAAATGCAGTGAGAAAACATATAAAGGACTTTCTTGCTATTGGAACTTACATAGCTGTCGTAACTTTCAGGCAACCTAGCTACAACGAATTTTGAAACGTGGTCCAAGCTTCCAAACAAATTGTCGTTTGTACACCGTGAAAATTCAGTCTTGAGCTACATTCATCAAAACCAAAAACAAGGCGAAAAAATAAATGAACACCGTATGAAAACCGCCATATATGTCAGAATATAACTTGCCTATGTTTATAGTATAAATTGCCCTGGATTTCACTTTGGATTTGCCATGTTTCGATCAAAGAAAAAGGAAAGTAGTACATTATGAAGGTTGCCCTGTTTTGGATTGGAAAAACTGACAGAATGAACTACACATTTCCCACTATTGTATAGAAAGTTTCCCATTATTGTCTGAAAAAATGGCAAAAACATAACAGTCATAGTTTCAGGATCTAGCTAGGTTATTTGCTATGTATAATGCAGAACTACAAAGTAAAAATGTAGGCAAGTTATGTTCTGTTTCCAGGCACGTACTGTAATTTAATGTAATTCATGCAAGTCCTATTCTATTGCAGGCAAGTACTGTAATATAAATTTTTTGGGCAAGTACTGTAATGTAATCAACATCCAAATGTGTTGTACTCAGGGCCGGCCCTGAGGGGGGGGCGGCCGCCCAGGCCCCCAGATCGAGGGGGCCCCTCCCAAGGTGTATATATGTAGGCTATCGCCCAATGCACGCAGCTCGACGGAATGTACGCATCAAGCGAGGAAATCAAGCCATGAAGGGAGCCGGCGAGGGATTCGTCGGTTCCTAGTTACTACTACATATGCACCGCGAAACAAAGGAAACTGATTGATCCCTTCCAATTCGTACCTTGGCTAGTCATTGCATGTCAAAAAGAAAAAGGTACAGATTGATCCCTTCCTATTTCATCACGCACACATTTAACACAGCGATTCCCAATTTCTTTCTCATCAGCTGCGGACACTTCATCTCTTCGCGACTGCGAATTCGGCGCTCCTTTTCCCCTTTCTTCTAATAAATTGAATTTTTGTCCCTAATTCAGATTAACAGCCGATCTCAATTCCCTGGGGCCCATCGGAACCGAGCTTTGCTCTTCGTCCATCAACGATTGGACCATCCAAGGTATATCTTCTATTCATATTGAGGTTCCTAGTCTCCTAGATGAATAGCCGGCACATCGGTACTGTTCAACAGTTGTCAATTGATGTAGTTTTATTTATTTCAGCATTGTGTCTTGTCATCCGTAAGGAAGTATCTATCTGGTAGCAATGAAAAAAGAAGGAAGAAGGCTGTGGATGATTTAGTACAATCGCAGTGCGGAAATATTCATAATTATTTCAAAGAGAGTTGGCGATAGTTGTCATAAAGGAAGGGCAACCAACTAATGGCAATTCAGAATTTGACTAGCCAGAAGAAAATGTCGACACCAACATCAATGATAACAATGTAAGTGGCTCTAAGCATGTAGGTAATTCACCGGATGCACATCCACAGTCTGCTAGTGATGATGATGAACAAGCAGTTTATACTGATGATATTTATGAAAAAAATTGGGATAATCTTGATAATAATTAGTTGAGAAAGGGTCTAGCAGGACAAAAAATGACATACCATCTAGACGATGCAGGGAGTTGTTTTTCATGTGCCCATTATCATAGGAAATTAGGCAATGGGGAGGAACATGATACAGAATTACTAGTTTATTCAAAATATGTCGACAAAGTTTCTTGCTTCTGATCTAAGATCTTCAAGTCTATCATTAGCAGGAGTTTATTCAAAATATGTCGACAAACTTTTTTGCTTCTACTTTAAGATCTTAGATCTTCAATCATACCATTAGCAAGAATGAGAGATCCTTAGCACATGATAGATTAGGAAATATTTGGGTAATATGTGTAAATTATTTGATATATACATATATACTGATTTTGAACGCATTTTGGTGTTACTGTTAATATTTCATATATATATATATATATGCGTATTAATTTGTATTGTTATGCTGACTACATTAAGGGCCCCGGGTTTTAGTCTCGCCCCGGGCCCCCAAAATCTCAGGACCGGCCCTGGTTGTACTGCTTGGAAAAGGAAAACTATTACCCCCAATCATATGTTTCTTCCACAGGCAAGTTATGTTGGTCCTAATACTATGATTTGCCTTAACTTGTAATAATGTGTTTGGCATAATTTGTATAAAAAACTGTTTCTGTTTCTATCCTATAAATTGTTTTTTGCAAATTAATGTGTGTTTTGATATTAAATAATTCTTGCACGAAAAGAACTTACACGCAGCTTGCCAAACAATCCTGGACCCTTCCCATCTTTCTTCATGACTTTGGTTATTAGATCATCATTCCAAATGCGTGCCCTTGGAAGTGTAGCAGGTATTGGTTCATCAACATCCAATGAATCCAGATACAAAATCTGTAAAAAAAAATTCAAAAACTATTAGGAAACACATGGCTCTTTCGTGCTTGCATTGAAAAGGAAAAACTATGGAAAAGAAAACATATTAGAAATGAGCTTCCTCATACTTACAACTAGATGGAAAACACAGCAGCAAACAGCCTTCTTCTTGTCACCAAAACCCATGAATGGCAATCTTAGTTGATCAATAACAAAGTCGCATATCTTGGTGTTTTTTATAGCACTTGTGTGAAGAATAGCAATGTAACACCTTGGTGAGATGCTCAAGCTTGTGGTTGGAGCAAGCAAGTAGGAGAATGCAACAGCCAACCAAGCACGCAGGAAATTGTCATCGCACGCCCCATTCATCTTCACAATCATTTTACACCATGAAGCCAATGCAGGGCGTTTTTCCCTTGATCTTGAAAATACTGTTGAATTCCTATATAACATATGGATTCATTTCAAAACATACTTTCCTGCCACTGTTGGGCAAACCCCAAATCCTCCTAACACTTTCTGCATCTACTGGTATTTTGCCTCTATCTGGTACAATAATTTGAGACTTTTCTGGGTCGTAGTGTTTCATGATCCACTGGCTGAGATCACCGGGCATGGTTGCAGCTGTGATATCCAACAAGCCCCAAAGTCTATGTCTCTGATAACATTTTTTTGGTCTTTGTCGAGATCTTTGTTCAACTTAAAAAGCCTTGCAGGTGATGACCTGTTCCTAGGACCCTGAAAATTTGACAAACTAAAGTTATTTCTACTGCAAGAGCAAAAAACATGGGGGGCACACTTTTGAAAAGCATATATAGGAGTTGCTTACTGGCGACACTGATTTTCTTAAGCATATCTAATAAGTTAAAAAACATCGACGGGTTTCTCTCGATATACATCAGCCAATAGTTGGATAAAGAAAAATCGAAACAGTTATCATGTACTGACACGACTTGCTTATTGAAAACATTTGGTTTGCTTAAAAAACCACTATAGTTGCACACACTTTCCCACTGCATACATCAAGTTCTAGCGCGAACAGAAACACAAAAGTTGCTCAGTGCCAACATTATTTTTGCTTAAACATACAGTAGAACTTGGCTGCTCTTTTTTGTTTTCTCAACAAATTGCTAGTACAAAAACTTCTGGCGCTTTTATGAGTGCTTGAACTTCTGGTGCTTTTTTTGTTTGCTTAAGCATACACTAATTTTATCTGTACCATGTGGCGCATGGGAAAAAGGCATTCCAAATCCCTTTTTCTTAATTGACAAGAAGGTTGCAAATTATGTATGCATGGATCACATAAAGTTGCCTACAACCTACACCTCCTATAATATGAGATTTTCCCATGGTACTGTTTTCTAGGTGTGCATGCCGCATGAGTTGCCGGGACATGACCACAAAAAAAGTTGCCTCGCACCTAGCTTAGAAAAATAAAAAGGATTTGAGATGCATGTACTGCATGAGTTGCTGCTACATGGGAAAAATGGAGGCAACTTATGTGTTAAAACTAGAACATGAAATGCAACTCCACATTTTGTTCCCATGGTACTGTTTGCTAGTTGCTAGTAGCTAAAAAAACGCAAACTAACATGCTGGTCAGAAAACAAAGACTTTGTAGTCATATGGTCGTGGGAGGAAGGGGGTAGGGGTAGGGATACCTCATTTCAGTCACTTTCCGTTTTTTTCTTTGGTTGTTCATCCTGTGTAACATCAGCTTCATAATCACCTCCCACTGGTTCTGCTTCGTTGCTATCAATATCCGCAGGGCGCTTGACCCGGTTGATGACCCGCTTCTGGCGCTTGCGTTTGTAAACATGATTTGTTGAACCACCTTGCTCTTCTGCTGTAGGTGCCTGTAATAAAATCACAAATTTCTTTAACAAAAAAAAGTAGCAACCAAACGAAAAATGCATTTTTCGTAGCAAAAATCAGAAGGAATACCCCCCGTTCAGCTTCCGGAGAGGGAGGTGGAACAGAGCCAAGCGGTGACTCTGCTGACTGCTGTTGATCACGCTTTTTACTTTGTTTAGTCATCTTTACCTGTAAAAAAGCAGTTACATACCAAAAAGATTGTCACCATGAAAAAAATGTCTGGTTATAAGCATGCAAATTTCCTGATTATTAGGATGAAAATGCCTCGTTATCTAGCAATCATCTGATTATCAACACGAAAAAAGTCCGATTATCAGCACTCCTATCAAACACAAAAAAAAAAAAACCATTGCCATAAGTTGCCTGACTGTTGACGTGAACTTGCCCCGGACTAGTAAAACACAAAAAATAAAACAACCGTGTGCACATAAGTTGTCTGACAAAATGGCATTAACTTGCCCGGTCCAGAAGAAGAGTGAGAGGAACGTGGATATAAATAGGTGGCATGGTGAGTATGGTACAGCTCGGGTCCCGGCCAGGACGGCAGGGCCCGTGCCCCATGCTGTTGAGATGTGAGGTGTGAGGTTGATTCGATCTCACTCGCGCCACCGCAGGGATCCTGGTCCCTTGGTCGGTCACCTACCTACGTGAATGAATGGCATAGGAGTAGCTCCCTTTTTCCGTTCATTGAACGTGAAATTTTTGGCAATCCAACTCGGTCAAGCATTAACCTACAAACAATTGATCCTAGTTTACTTCTCATCTTGCTGTAAACATTTTATCTGAATCTCGTTGGAAGATTTCATGACACTCCTATCAAACACAAAAAAAACCATTGCCATAAGTTGCCTGATTGTTGACATGAACTTGCCCCAGACCAGTAAAAACACGAAAAATAAAACAATCGTATGCACATAAGTTGCCTGACAAATGGCATTAACTTGCCTGGTCCCAGGAAACACTAACAAAACACCCGTGTGCCATAAAATTGCCTAACGGTTCGCATGAACTTGCCCGCTCACGAGAAACCCTACTAACACCCCGTGTCATGACTTGCCTGGTGGTGGTGATAAACTTTCCTGCTACAAAAATCACCAGAAAAAATGCTGAAACAGCATCTGCACGGGGTGAAGTGAGGGCTGAGGGAGGACACGAACCCTCAAACTAGTTCGACCACAAAATCACACGAATCCGGCGCTCACATTGACAAACATGGACGGATATGGAGATTAGGGGGGGGGGGATTTCATACCCAGTACCTAACCTAACCAACGCTGCTGCCGGAAACATCATGATCTAGGGGGAAAAACTACCTCGACCATAAAATAGACTAGCAAATCGATAGAAGCACTAGTTGGTCCTAGACAGAACGCCACTAACGGTAGAAACTCCCATCGCCAGAAATGGAGAGATGAGAGCAGGGGTGGGGGTTAAAATCGCGTCAACATACCTTCTCCTTCCTTCGCCACCACACAAAACGAGGCCAGCCTCACTTCGCAACCGTCCGCCACCCCCGCGAGTCAAGCACTGCACGGTCGCCGAGCTCACGAGCGAGAGCCGCTCCCCGCGGCCAGCGTGCCACGGGGTAGAGCAACTCCGGCCGCTGGCCACCCACGACGCCGAACGCCTCTCGAGAGAACCGATGTGTGGCGGACTACGGCGAATTTGGGCAGCAGCGAGGCTTCGACTTGGGGCAATTTGGGCGAGGGAAAGGGGAAGAAGGAACCGCCCACACCGCCGAATGAGGGAGAGAGCCGTTTGCGGGAGAGGAGATAATGGCGGGCCCCACCCATGCGAGTCGGTCCGTCTCGACCGTATTCCACCTGACCCCACCACCACGCGACGAAACGCTCGCCCTCGCCCCGACCATGTTATACCTGGGCCCGACCGCGCGCGGATTGCGATGGATCGGACGGCCATCGCGGCGTGTGCTCGAGACAGCGATTCTGTGTGCGCACTTTTTAAGAGTTTAGGTTTGTTCGCCATTGTGTATTTCTGAGTTCAGCAATGTAACTGTAACAACTAATTAAGAAACAAAAAAGGTATATGGCCCATCCGCCCATGTCTGCTCGTGCAGTCTGATAAATCTATCCGGGCTATGACCATAAAAAATTCGCTAGGCTCTGACCAAAAGTTCACCCAGAATCAGAGGTGGTAGCCAGTTTACCGTACTCGCCACCATCCACCGGCTCCTTGCAGTGACGAAGCATTAAAGTCTTCTTATTATTCACATGTACATCTAGCATCCATCTAGCATCCATATATTACTTGGCCTCGCCTTCTACTTCATAGTATGAAGAAGCTATAATTCAAACTTTCTCACATCCATTAGCTAGTTTTTGCTCATGAGAGTTATAGAGGGTACTAGTGTGAGAGACACCTAATGTCGGTGACGTGTCTTGGGGATGTGATGCATCAAGAATTTCAGTGTCAGTTCAACACGCAAATCATGTTCTCCCTTGGCGCGATGAGAATCAAGAAAGATAGAACTTTCAGGCGATACAATGGAGTAGAGAGCAGTATCGCTTATGTGGTCTGATGATTGGGGCACCGAGGAGCACCGACGCCTAGATTGTTGCTCCATACATCTCCGTTCTGGCTCAAGGAAACTCAATGGCACCGGGTCTTCTGCTGTTGATTGATGTGACTGCCAAAGTGCATGATGGACCATGACTACCAGACCGGAATCAGGGCCATGGCAGTGGGACTTCTCTAAATTGTACGCAACACAATCTTAACATCACTGAATAAAATCGTAATTTATTTGCAAAAGAAGTGAATAAAAAAGTTTATTCAATTTACACACTGACTAAATGAAACGAGTGAAAAATGGAGATACTAATAAATATCAAAGTTTTCCCAACAGAGAAATCCCCTCCACTTTATACCAGATCCTGTAAATATAACATATGCAGTAAGCAAAACAGTATGTTCGCCTTTGCATATTTCGTACTGGTACAATAATTAAATTGTACTAACTTATACAAGAAAAAAGACATATCCTCATTTTGCCTCTCCGTTCATCCATCTCGACAGGCTCTGGCCAGTGGCCACAGCTGAACCGGACTCAGACGTGGTAGCCAGACGGCAAGCTCTTGCTGTACTCGCCACCGTCGGTTGCCTCCTCGCCGCCGTCTTCACTGAGCTGAAGAGCGAAGGCGAGCCCGAGCAAGGCCCACTCGAGCACGAAGATGGCGGCGCCAAGACCGCCGATGAGCCTGAGGATGACCACGCCGTCGTCCTCCCGGACGTAGGACCGCAGCTCGGTGAGGAAGTCAGCCGTGCGGGTGAATGCGAGCACGGCTGCAGCGCCCTGGAAGATGACAGTGAGGACGGCAGCGGCGGTGTGCGCAGTGTGCTGGGCTCCGGCGCCGGCTGCGGGGGTAGTGAAGGAGCCCAAGCAGCCAGCCGCGGCAAATACTGCTGTGAGCGCGTGGAGGAAGACGAGGAGCAGGCCGCACGGGGATGGGATGAGGCGGAGCGAGAGCGTGAGGAAGATACAGCCCGACGCCGCGCTCAGAAGCAAGTAGTTGCAGAGCAGGAACGCCCGGTGCGCCGCCACTTGCCCACCCGCCATTGTTGCTGCTGTCCGCCGACACCGCAAGCTGATTTATTCTTGATCAGTCCCAAGCAACTGAAGCAAGGAGACTGAATGGCAAGAAGATGGTTGAGACTTGAGAGTGTTGGATGAAGCAGAGAGTGAGCAAGCGTGATTAATATAGTCAATGGCGTGCGAAGGGAATCTCATTTGCTACCGTTGGACGGCGAGGGGTTGGCTTAGACTAGCCACAGTGGGAGTAACTTCAGCAGTAACATCGAGTCCAACTCAGCAAATTTGCTTATGTGGCAATGAGTTAATGAGGAGAGATGTAGTTACAGTAACTTAGCTAGTTACTGTAACATCACATGTCCCAATGCAATATGAGTCTATAACCTAATAAATGAAGCTTTGAATGTTACTACACTTATGTTACTACCCACTATGAAGGTAGTAACGTAGTCTAGGGATATGTGTATGTTACTAGTGTATGTTACTATGCATTGTGGCTAGTCTTAACGGCTAGCGAGTGAGAGCGTGGCAAGAGAAAGAGAGACATTGCGATCTGGACTGACTAATTATCACAAAAACCAAGAGGAGGTGACATCATCATATCACACCATGTTCCAACTTGCAACACTGGACTGCCCTTCTGACAAACAAAGCTTGATGTTCTCCAACGTAGCCGGCCCCAAGACCAAGGCGCCATCGACGCTATCTTCGCAGGATTTAGGACCTTGGCGCTTCGGCTGTCGCCTCCCATGCTGCCACCACCTCCAAAGGCAGACTAGGCGCTGCCGTCTGTTCATCTTATCACCTTCTATTTTTATTTTGGGCTTGTTGAGCTGGTACCCTCATCAGAACCTTTGTTCTGGCACTTTGTGTGTGTTTATGTGTGGCTGACCTGTGTGTGAGTGTGTATGTATCCTGTGTGAACTCTATGTGGCTTGTGGCGGTTTGCTTTATTTATAAAATGGAGTGAAAGACTTTTCCAGTAATGGCAATGTCAATGCAATACCATAGGTCTGATGTTGCGATGGATGGAGAGCCCGAACCAAAGACATATTCCCGTTTCCTCACTTTCATTGCAGAGAAATGTCACGAAAAAGGGTTTCCCCCTGCTTTATATTATAAAGCAATGAACCAAGCATCCAACACAACATTACAAAGTACAAAAAGTCAAAGAGTCACGTTGGGGGCACAGCAAGACAAGCCCCAAAGAAAGCTAAAAAAGGAGAACTAATCCGGCTCGGGAGGCGGTGGCGGTGGTGGAGCAAAGGCCGATGCCGAGGAACGAAGACCCGCAATGATATTGTCGATCACATCTCGGTCACGCCGCTTGCTAAGCGGTCTCCAGATCTGTAAGAAGCAACATATGTTATAGATCACATCAGTCACACGAAGCGGAATTACGCGTTCGATGACTAGTTTATTACGGATACACCAAAGGGGCCAGGCAAGGGTGCCCAAAGCCACCCAAATGGGGGCGCGACTAGCGCCAGGGAGCCTAAGGACCCCCCCAAACAAATCCGGGAGGTTGTCATGGCACCAATTGCCACCAACCACCACCCGGAAGCAGCTCCATAGGAACTGCGCCGCAGGGCATCGGAAGAAGATGTGGTTGCAGTCTTCCGGTACCAAACAAATGGGGCGGAGGCCATCCCCCGGGCCATTATGTTTTCGGACTTCCGTGCCCGAGGGCAGGCGACCTCGGACCCATTGCCAGAGAAATATGCGGATTTTTAGGGGGAGTTTGATCTTCCAGAGCACCGAGATCGAGCTCCAACGGACCAGGGGTGGGAACAATCGCCTGGTATAGGGATCTAGTCGAGAATCCACCGCTTGGCTCGAGATGCCAAGACAGCGAGTCCGGTTCAAGGGAGGGGGGGTGGAGGGCAATACACTCGAGCAATTCATCCCATTGCTCGAGCTCCACCGCCCCGAAGGTAAGGCGGAAGGCAATAGCGCCCAAGTCAGTCAAGGCCATAGCCACGGAGAGCTGTGGGCGGACACAGATCGAGAATAATGCAAAGAAGCGTTCCGCGAAGGGGCGCGGCCCGGACCACCTGTCCAGCCAGAATAAGGTGGTTGATCCGGTGCCAACTTTAATGGAGGTCCCAATGCACAAGACCGGCATTAGGCGGGTCACCGATTGCCAGAACTGGGACCCTCCAGATCTACATGCAAAAACCAGCGGTTGCCCACGAAGGTACTTCGCACGGATAATCTCAAGCCACAGGCCACCCTCGTCGATCTGGATCCGCCAAAGCCATTTGGACAGAAGGGCAATATTCATCCGCTTGGAGGAAATAACCCCTAGGCCTCCTTGGTCCTTAGGCTTACAGATCTCAGCCCATTTGACCATGTGGTACTTCTGTTTATTGTTCTCTCCTGCCTAGAAGAATCTGGAGAGGAGTTTAGTGACCTCATGATGAAGGGATTCATGTAAACTATAGAATTCCATGACATACACCAATAGGCTAATAAGGGAGGAATTCATCAGAATCACTCGAGCGGCTTTAGGAAGCCATCTCCCCTGCCACGGCTCCATCCTAGGTTTGAGCTTGGCAAATATTGGATAGAAGTCCTTCTCCAATAGACGCGTGTCACTAAGTGGCATGCCAAGGTAAGTCGTCGGGAAGGACCCCAAGCGACAGTTCAGGCGATTAGTGATTCGCTGAGCTTCCGTCTGAGAATATCCCAGGACCATCACCACAGTCTTGGCGAAGTTAATTTTGAGGCCCGACATTTCCTGAAAGCAGAGGAGGAGGAACTTAAGGTTCTGAATATCCTCATCTGAGCCTTCCACCATCATAATGGTGTCGTCAGCATATTGGAGGTGGGTCAGACCTCCATTGGCCACAAGCTGGGGGCAAATCCCCCTAGTGTGGCCGGCGCACTTGGCCAAATCAAGGATCGAAGTGAGGGCATCAACCACAACGTTGAAGAGAAATGGGGATATCGGGTCTCCCTGTCGCACCCCTTGGCTAGTCGTGAAGTATGGCTCGACCTCCCCATTTATGTTAACAACCGTCCGACCACTCGTCACTAACTGCATTACTCAGGCAACCCAGTGGGGATCAAATCCACGCTTGAGCAACACCTCCCGAAGGAAGGACCAATGGACGGTGTCATAAGCTTTGTGGAAGTCAATCTTGAAGAACACAGCACATAGATGCTTGTTCTTCACCTCATGGATAACCTCATGGAGAACGAGGATCCATTCCAGAATATACCTGCCTTTCGTGAAGGCCGACTGGTTCTGGTGATGGCTCCGGGGGCAATTAGGGCCGCCCTAGTGGTGTACCCCTTCGCCAAAATCCAAAATATCACATTGAGGACTGTGATAGGGCGGAACTGCCTAATGTCCGCCACACCCGGCACCTTGGGAATCAGAGATATGATCGCATAGTTAAGCCGGGACAAGTCTAATGTTCCCCTAGAGAACTCACGGAAAAGGTCAAGGATGATCTCCTTGACCATCGGCCAGAAAGCCTAAAAAAGGATCGGTAGTCCATCAGGGCCTGGGGCCAAGGCCGGGTTCATGGCTTTGACAAAAGCCTCCACTTCAGCGGCATCAAAAGGGGCGAGCAAGGCCGCATTTTCCGCAGGGGAAACCTGTTGGTCGGACGACCAGATGTGGTCAGCAAGAGCGATACCACTCCGAGGGCGCCCCTGAAATAACGACTTGTAGAAGTCGTCGACCAGCAGGTGAATAGCCTGAGGTTCCTGAAACAGCTGACCTCCTTCCCTTAAAAGGGGAATGGAGCAGCGACACCTACAGCCATTGGCGATGGTCTGGAAGTAGGAAGTGTTGGTATCCCCAAACAGCACCCAGTTCGTAGAACCACGTTGGCGCCAATATTCTTCCTCCTTGGAGTAGATCTCCATGAGGGAGTCCTTCAAACTGTTTCTATGAGCCCATTCCTCCGCGGAGATCCCAGCAATATCTGCACGGAGGTCAAGGGCCCGGATCTCCTCAAGGAGGGAGGCCTTCCGGATCTGAATATCCCTCCCGATATTAGCCCCCATCCCTTCATGAATTGCCGGAATCACTTGGACAGGTGGTGCCATTCGTCCAGGATCGACGTCTGCCTATGGGGCTCGGCTAACGCCGAGACCCAGTGAGCCTGGACGGCTGCCACAAAGCCTGGTTGCCGGAGCCAGAAAGTTTCAAAACGGAACCGTGGAGTGGGACGCGGTCTCTCATCCATAGATGATAAGAGAAGGGGAACATGGTCGGACCCAATGCGAGTAATAGCCTCGAGGGAGGCTAAAGGGAACCGAAGCTCCCAGTTGGGGGAAACAAACACACGATCCAGCACACTAAGGGCCGGGGAAACCTGTCTATTGGTCCAGGTAAATCTCGCCCAGACCCTGTCTAGCTCAAGGAGGTCCAGCACACTAAGTTCCATGAGAGAGAATTCGGTGCGCATTGTTTCTTGGATTGCTGCCACATCTATGGACTCATCGCGCATGTAATCAATAAGCTGCCTACTGCGGCCATCATGACCAAAGCCCCGCAGGTTCCAGAATAGAGTGCACATGATCACTCGCCTAATGGGTCCTCCCGGGACCCAACTATGGTTGTAACACTAAGGGCACGTCGCAACTGGGCAGTATGAGAGTGCGTCCGACCACGGATCTCACCCGGGACGACCTCACGGGGACCCCAACCCCTAGCCCGGCGGGGCGTGGGGTTGGGGGCCTCCGCAGCTGCTGCCGCCTCACAAGCCAGAGTGGCTGCGAGGTGGCCCTCCAGGATCTCCTTGGCCTGGAGGGATGCAAGCTGCTCTAAGAGCGGGCCTTTCTCGCCACGGAAGACTATAGCCGAGTTGGCCGCGACCTTGGCCAGGTGACCAAGTGGAACACTAGCAAGAGCAGAGAAGGAAGAATCACAAATATCATCAGAATCAGGATAGGGGTCCTAGGGGTCGGACGGACCTGTGTCAAGGTTGCGGATGGCGGCGCGCCGAGAGGCTTTCTCCACCGCGGTCGGTGAGGCCCTAGTCAGCCACGGAGCCGCCCCGAGCCGGGCACTCTTCTGGGCGGACGACACCGGAGTAGAGGCCGAGCGGTGGCGGCCCCGGGACTTGGGAGGCCTGGTGGACGAGGGTGAAGGGGGAGCCGCGGGTTCGGACTCCTGAAGGGCCGGCGCCGAGGAGTCCTCCTGGACCGGCACCGAAGACACGGGCCGTGGGGAGGACGGGGGGCGGACCTCCATGCTACCCGGCTGACACCGCTCCCCTCCTCCTCAGATAAGGACAGCGGCGCATGTAGGAAGGGAGGGGGAGGGTGGCGCGAGGAGGGAGGGTGTCACTACTAGGAAAAGGCCTACTAATGGCGCACCGGCTTTGCCTACTAATGGCGCACTACCGGTGCGCCATTAGTAGCACGCCACTAGTATTTTATACTAATGGCGCACCACTGGTGCGCCATTAGTATCTGGTATACTAATGGCGCACGTGCGCCATTAGTATGTAACACCAAGTGCCATTAGTATGCCTCCCGGGGGGCCATATGTAACCATGTGCTTTGTCATACTAATGGCGCACTCTGCCTTGATGCCCCATTAGTATCCTTTGGCATACTAATGGCGCACCTTGTGGTGATGCGCCATTAGTATGAATATTTGGTTTTTTTTCTTTTCTGATTTTTGCACAGGTTACAAAATATATTATTGGACAGAATATAGACAGCAGCACACAGCAACAGCAGATTCATCGAATACAATAGAAGATTAGTCTCCGAATACAATTCAACACATTAGTCTCCGAATACAATTCATTATATTAGTCTCCAAATTCAAAAGACCGAACAAAGATAAAACATTACAAGTCTCAAGACCACGAGTATCGAGTTTGTCTTCACATTACAAGTCGATATCGATCATCTAAACTACCATCACATAAAAGAGAGCTGCGGTCATCACGATGAGCATCATCGCGATCAAACTGGTCTTCATCTGGTTCCTCCAATGCTCCCTCCTCTCTCCCGCTAGATAGTGGGCGTATCTAGATTCCGCCTCCACCTTAGTGGTGTACCCTTTGTAACTGTTACTGCTGAAACGGTGAACCTGTCTCCGACACTCCTCCCAGTCGTCGTAGACTTCGGGAACCTTATCCTTGTACACGACATACAACGGCATCTCTATGCACAAGCCAAACAACAGACAATACATAAGCAATATGTAAGTATGCAACAAAAGGATCGGAAGAGAAAAGCAAGACATTAATAGCACGATTCATGGTCCTACTAATAAATAGCATCGATTACATCTAAGTTGAGCGACTGTCCAAACCAAAGAGACATATGAATTCATTAAAGTTTAATTACAACATGAGCCAATCAATGTTTCAGAACTACACATCACTACTTTCGACTCGACTCATCGGACAGGAGCATGGATGAAGTCGCCGTCTGTCGTGATGGTCATGAAACCGCGGTCGTTGTCACCCTGCATTTGTAGCGTTCAATCTATCTCATTGTTGGACGGTTGATATCTGAGGTAGAACTGCCCTGAGGTATGAAGGACATCTTGATGGATGATGTCCGCAAACTCCGACTGGATGCGAAAGAATTCTTGTCTAAGGTCCGCGTCCTGGGTTGCCGACAACCTCGCGGCCCAATCTTTAAGACTATCTAGTAGCAGAAGGTGATGATGGTCCCTTACGATCGCCCGCATGTGATGGAGGGCGTAGTAGGCATCCTTCTGACCGCCAGGCGGCTGCTTGACGCAGCAGAAATTCGTATTGTGTGAGAAGGTGTGCTTGCCGTACTTACGAACTGCCCTGGTGAAGGTGCCTCCAGATTTGGCATAGCCGTGGAGAACATCATCAAGAACTTTCTTGACATTTGTGTAGTCTATCTTGGAGTTACGGTTCGGGTCGAAATATGTGGCCATGGAATATTTCGGGCTTAAGAGGATGAGTGTGCAACGTGTGTCACTGCACAGAACACGGAATGTTAGAAAAAAAAGAACGATCGAAATCTAAGAAATCATATGTTACGGGGCGGTTAAGGGATGACTTACTCGGGAAAGTAAGCCACAAGGAAGTTATCCTTATCTGGGTTTGCCATAACGACGCCTTCGAGGTGTGAACTCGCAACTTGGCAGTCCCCAGCGCTGCTCAAGTGCTTGGCACGCATGTAGAAGGGGTCGACTATCACGATGTCCGGGGTTTTGTCTCTAATGATCCGCATCTCCATACTCAGCGAAAACAGCCGAACGAAGGTGTAGTGCAGCGGATGAAGGTTAAACATAGCAAAGATGTCATCAAACCGCAGGACTATCGTACCCCCGATGTCGCCATCCACAAAGCCCTTGCCCTCTGGCACCTTGGCCATGAAAATCGGGTATGCCACATCATTCTCTCTGAGAAGCCGCTTCTCCAAAGAAAGAACACTGTCGTGCTAACTCCGCATAGCACCGGTTGCAGCATTGAGCATATTTGGCGGTAGCATCGCCCTACCCGCCACGTGCACCCTCCTCAAGATATCCTTAGGTGAAGGTGGCCCGTCCTGAGCACGGATCGAACTCGGTGCCGGCTGGCTCGCACCGGCGCCCTTGTTAGTCTTTCGTTTCTGTCCCTTCTTCTTGATCTCCTGTAATGGGACCAAGTTCTGCTCATAGACCGCCTTCTTGAGCGTGTTGGGGCTGATAATATTTCGCACCTAAGCTATCTGAGGCTCGGTGAAGGCAGGAGCTGCAGGCGTCTCCTGAGAACCGAACACCAGACGAGGCCTGTTGCAATTGGATTTCTCCGCCGTACCAGCTAGATTGCGGTCGTCTTTGGTTAGGTTCTTGATAAAGAGGCCCGCAGAACTCGTCAGCGTACCCATGTTCGGCAAAGTACTTATCGACATTGGTAAATGTACCATCGTCATTGTCGTCGTCGTCCGGATCCTGTGCCATAGGGATGTCATTATCCTATGCCATAGGGAAGTCCGGCACAGGGATATCCGGCAGGTCCGGTAGCGTTGCGGCGTTCTTGCCATGGCTTGGCGCAGGCATGACTGGCGGTCTTCTCTGTGGGGTGGTGTCCCCCGCCCCCAAACGAATCTGGCTCTTGACCAGCAGGGGCGATTCTGCGCGAGCTCGAGGGTCATCTCATCTTCTTCGTCGGCCCCAGTGGATTGAATCGGAGGTAACAGCTCATCGCAGCCTGGCAACACCCGAACCACTTCAACCCTATACACTGTGGGTGGCATCGGATTACCGTGGAACATGGGGTTGCCTGGTTGAACGATTCTGCCCTTGGCGACATCGACCAACTCGGCGCCCACGAAGTGCAGAAGAGTGCAAGGAATGTCGGCGGCGCCCTGCGAAAACATGTACAGGGCGTCAGGGATGCCCAGTCAAATGAAAGGAGATGAAGTCATTGGCCGAGAGGCTTAGTTACTGTGATGGCGTCGGGCTCGGCTAATGTCGAGGCACCGCCAACAGCGGGCGTGCAACTGATGGAGGGGGCGCTTGTTGGCGAGGTGCCGGCCGGCGTACACCCGGGTGCATTAAGCTCCAATGCCCGTGCCGGCGCCAGAGACACGAATACCGCCTCCGCCGGAGACACCAATGGCTCCACCGCCGGAGACACCAATGGCGCCGCCGGAGACACCAATGGTGCCGCCTGCACGCTGTGCAAGTTGCTGGCCGTGAAGCTGGGAACCGGGGGAGGCCCCTGTTGGCACCCGCAATCCACGTCGTCAGCCGATGAATCAACGTAGGCACCATGGTGTTGAGCTTTGTTCCCAGTTGTTGTTCCACTTGCTCTTGGACAAGCTTCGGAATCCGCGCCACTTGTGCCTTGAGTGCTTCAACCTCGCGCGCCTGGCTTTCCAAGCTGGTCTTTTTCTCCTTCCGCACACCACCGGTATAGTATGACCCCCATTTTGTGGACAAGCCTTTGCCGGCCACATGACTAGCTGACGTCGGCTTAGTGAGCTTATCCTTATTTTTCATTACGTTCAACGCCCTATTTAAAGGGGTGTCGAAAGGGGAGCTCTGAGACGACCCCGTACTACTGCTTTCAGTGTCCTGCGAAAGGAACGTGAACCATTTAGAAATATTGGGGATTAATTAGAGTGCAACCATATGGAGCTAATTACGCGGGGGTGTATTCCTTACGAGAACAAGCTCAAGCGCCACGGTCTTGGATCCGTGGTAAGCTCCTTTGTTATCGGGTCCTCCTTGTACCGGGCCCGACATAGTTCTGATGCGCTTGTCACCGCTGTATTTCTCGAAGCGGGCGGTAGGCCTTGCTCAGCACGCTCGCGTCCTCCTTGTCCCATATAGGCTCGCCACTCTGTAACCGCCGGGACCGAGTTTGTGTTCCCTAAGTTCAACTCCGCATTTCTTTCCCCCGACTTGATTCAAAGGTTGTGCTGCTCTCATGATTGATCTTGAACTCCTTGTACTCATCTTCGCTCATCAAATGATATTTCGCCTTGATCTTCTCATAACTATCACCTTTATCAATCATTCTCTTCACGCGCTTCTCCCAAGAGAGTGGTCGTGCTCATCTTCGTGAGGGCGGCACTGTTCACTTTATTCCCTGAGAGGTGTGTGTTTTCAAATTCGGCGGGGAACTTGTATCATTTGTGCAGCTTCGTGAAGAGGAGGTTGCGCAAATTCCCGTGGTCCTTATTCCTAAGGTTATCGGTGTTGATCGAGACAGTGCTCCGGAGAATGCACCTGAGCTGAAGCGAGTACCCCTTGACTATATGTTTGGGCTCCGTTGGATGCCCGTCGGAGTCCACTTGGGTGAATTCCTCCTTGAGGGTGCGGAGCGCATTCGGGCGCCGGTCCTTCCTTTGCTTCTTCGGTTGGCTGCCATCTGTGTGTGCGTCGCCATCATCAGTGGTGGCATCCTCGGCGGCACCATCAGTGGTGTCATCCCCGACGCCACTAGGGGTTGTGTAGTCAGGATCGGTGTCTTCCGCGACGTCCTCATAGCGGTGAGGTTGTTCCTCCATCTCCTGGGACAACTCCCAGAATTGATTGCCGCCCGAACCACCGGCCTCATCGTTGTGGGCCATGTTTCACTCTAAATAGGAAAAACGTTTGGTCAAAAAGTTGGTTATTGTCAAGGAACAAGATCATGGTCTCATCATTTAGGGTTTGTCGATGCTGAGGCACCCTAAAAGCCTAAGCTTTCATCATTTAGGGTTTGTCGATGCCGAGGCACCCTAAAAGCCTAAGCGTACATCATTTAGGTTCTCATCGACACCGAGGCATCCGGGGCAGCCAAGTTAAATTTTCGTCATTTAGGGTTTATCGATGCCGAGGCACCCTAGGTTGGGCCTAATCACTTGGCACTAATCACTTGGCTCTATTGCCACCTATGTTGGGTTTATCATCTAGGGTTTATCGATGCTAAGGAGAATCCTAAGTTGGGCCTAATCACTTGGCTCTATTGCCACCTATGGTTTAATGCGGCAAGAATAAAGGGGCAGTTGATCCTACTTAATTAAGTACTAAGATACCCCGGCCCATGCATTAGTCGCAAGTACCCCATATGTCCTATTTTTAACAAATTCATGCTAAAATTCACGGAAAATTTCAGCATGATCTTTGCTGAAAATAGGACATATGGAGTACCCGAATTTGCCGGAACGGAAGTTAATCAACATTCCGGCAAACTCAAGGGCCTCTCGGGGTACCTGCAAATTCATCACGACACGATGGTCGGAGACAAAACCCAGCAAACTAGCACCACAATGTGCCTCTACTTTCATATGTATGAAAAGGCCACAGACCATATGGTCCTCTGCTTTCATATGGACAAAAATCAGCTCAACTTATGTGAGCTTCCATTTCAGATCTAATAGCAGCAAGTTGTTCACTTGTAGCTCAACTTATGTGAGCTGCCTTCAAGAAAAGAAATCTGCAGTGGCACATCTGCTCTCTGAATACATTGGCCAGAAACAAAACAACACCTAGTACCATCCATCTGCTATGGCTGTATCATGCAGTTTAACTAAGCACTAACAGGTAATTATATAACAGAAAACTTGGCGCGTACGTGTCACTTAGCTTGGGCAAGCAACATACCTCGTCCTCTTGGTTAGTCCAAACAAGCTATATGTTGAGCCTCAACTCACCACGTGCACATTTTACATCACCCATGAAATGAAAAACTAAACATAATTGTCAACCAACAAAACCAAAACACAAACAGGACTTCAAATTTTCACGATCAGGAAGAAAAACAGGGTTTTCAACTACTATATTCCGTTTCATGGCATCGGTTGAACAGTTGAAAAAGAACAAGCTTCATTTAAATATCTTGCTGCTAACAAACATAACTAATGTCAGTACTCAAAAAATAGAGTGACCACACAGGGAACAAACAAACTATTCACTTTTTATTTCTTCATAATTGGACCAGACAGAGAACAACTCCTTGGAAGCAAACTGAAACCATGCTGAAACTATACTGAAACCATGCTAAAACTTTACTGAAACTACTCCTTGCAATCAAACTGAAACTACTCCTTGGAAGCAAATTGTCTTGGAAGGAGTATTATGTGCACAAATCTACTCCAACTAGTTGCTTTCACTTAGAGATTGTTAGCACAAACAGCATGAGTCATGCTTCAGACCGTTACAAATAGAAACAATGGCAACCAAGGTTAAAAACCAAAAATCCTATGTATTATTCTGAAACTTGATATATTGAAATCACTTAGCACTCTCTTTATGTGTTCATTCAACACTTAAAATTGAGGAAAATAATACCAACTAGGATCGGTATAAACTTCGTTTTTCATTTTCTGTATGATCAATTAAATCTGCTGCAAGCTTATATGAAAAGGTTCAGCAACTTGAAACGTAACTCTTGCTTGGTGTTCCAAATCATTTCATTTATATTTTAAATAACAGTAGGAATTATTTCATAATAGAATTTACCCGATGGGGGCGACGGGTGCATGCGACAGAGGGGGAAACGGGTGGGGGTGGAGGAGGCTCACCACTATTGCAAACCAAACAAGTAAGCAGAGCACATGTATATACCTGTATCACTGTCTTGGAGCCAACAAACGCCTCAATTTTTCTCCAACCGTGATCGAACCTGTTACGTAGAAACACAAACAGAGAGATACATGTAACTAACGAGGACAGACAGACAAGGTAACAAGAACTCCACAGCTCAATTAAGCCTATGCTTCTTCTTTCACTCTCCTGCATAAAGTTATTGTTACTACCTGGGAGGGATTATATGCTTGTTTACCACTACTAATACCATTTTTTAATATAATCTTCATTCTCCTGCTTTTTCTTTTCTTACAAGTGTTGATGCCAAAACATTGCAACCCTGTAGTTCAAGATCAGAGTCAAAATTGACCTACACGATTGTTTACCACTACTAAGACATGGATCTAATAGCTATCTCCCCCCTTGTTCCTCATGCCTTAGTTGAATTCAGAGAAGAGAGAGCTCAGATCCTAGAACAGGGATCTCTCTGGAAGATATGTGTTAACCAATTTCGGCCAGTATAACCAACACAAAGCTCTTGCTTTCTCAAATTGCAGATAAAACAACTTAATCTTTTCCTTCTCAGACATTGTCAATCATCGCATGTTTCACTGCTAACATGTTTAAACCAAAACATTTGCTCGTGAAAAATATTCAACCTACAATTTGTAAACATTTGCCCTTAGAGGCATTATCACAAACACCTATCAAGCACAATCCTTTCACATGTAAACTTGAGCATGCTCTGGAAAAATCACGCAGCAAGCAAGAAATAACTATCATTATATTCCCACAGTATCGAATCTACATTAAGTACTCATCCACTAAAAAAATCAGGAAAAAAATGAACAGAGGATGCAAGAGGAAGGAGGGAGGGGGATGAGGGAAGAGGGAGGAAGGACGAAGGAGTGGTGGCTACCGCCTCGGACTGGTCGCTTGGCGTAGCTCAGGCGGCTGCGTTGCTAGCAGGAGGCGCTGCTCGAGGGCGCGCGCTGGTGGGAGCGGCTGCTTGATGGGAGGAGGCGCTGCTGGGTCTGTCTGAGGGCGGGGCAGCGGAGGGTTCGGCCGGCTGGGGCGCGGGCGTGGGCCAATAGCGGTGGCGGCGGCTAGGAACCCTAGCTGTCGCGCTCGGGAGGGAGGTTGACACAGGCGGGGCCGTGGGGGGAGGGGGACGGCGAGGGCGCGGGCGCGGGCGGAGGGGGGACGGTGAGGGAGGTGGCGCTCGGCTCGAGGAGGGGGCGTTGGGGGCGGTGGTGGTCGGGTGCGGCGGGGGAAGCGAGCACGGCCGAGGACGGCGAGCACGGGGGAACTGGTGGTCGGTGGTGGTCAGGCGCGTGTGAGATGAGGCAGGGGAGGGATTAGAGAGAAATGTGAGAGATTGGGGATTTTAGTGTGGGGGGAGGCTTAGCAATGGTGCACCATCCAGGGGTGCGCCATAAGTACATCCATACCAATGGCGCACCACCGAGGGGTGCGCCATAAGTAATTTTTGTATTGATAACAATGGCGCACCCTCTCCTGGTGCGCCATTAGTAACTTTTATTTTTTATTTTTATTGATAAAAATTATTACACTATATACAGGAGATGAGTAGAGGAGGGAGGGAGGGAGGGAGCATTTACATTCGTTGACGGGTGCGGGGGGTCGTGAAAAAATATTTAGTTTCATCTAATATTTTTTTAGAAAATGACAAATCAAATCTGAAAACATTTATGAATGTGAAAAAATATCATCAAATTTCTTATTTGAAATTATTTATGAATATTAAAAAATATCATCAAATTTGTTATTTGAAAATATTTGAAAAAATATCATAAAAATTTAAAAATATTAATGAGTTCACAAAATATTAACAAATTCAATACTTTTTGTGAGTTAGAAATTCAATACCATAATAAACATAATTCAATATTCATGAGGACTAGAAGAGAAGAAATATCATTTCAAAATGTCGAAATACAATTGAGAAATGAAGACTACGATTTAAATACAATCGATCTTAGCTAGCTATCTGTTCACAATCTTCTTGCCCTTCTTTTTCGCAAATGGAGTTCTTCTGTGGAACGGACGTCCTTAGGTAGGGTGGTCCTGCTTCTTTTTGTGGTGTGTGCTGCTACTTCATCGTCGTCGTCATGTTCGATCTTCGGGTCGCCGTACTTGTCGAAGTTTTGCTCATTGGCTACTCCATCCATTCCGATGATCTTCCTTTTGCCTCTCCTCACGACAACACGACTGGGCTTTGACGGGTCGGTAATGAAGAAGCATTGGTCCACTTGGGAAGCCAGTACCCATGGCTCATTTTTAGCGGTGACATTTGCGCCCATGATCTTGATTTAACCGGGTATAACCATGGTGGTGAAATACGGTCTTCTTTTAGGACGCTCTTGGCCCATCTGACACGGAACATCGGGACCTTCTCTCCAGCGTAGCTCAGCTCCTAGATCTCCTCGATCCTTCCATAGTATCTGTCCTTGTCGTTGCCGGTGTAGGATTCCATCGTTACCCCGGAGTTCTGATAACCATCGCTCTTCATGTCCTTGTTCTCGGTGTAGAATGTGTAGCCGTTGATATCGTACGCCTCATAGGTCATCAGGTTGTGCTCGGCGCCCTGTGACAAGGCGAATATGAGTTGTTCTTCCGGGAAAGAATCCTCATGTAAAGGGTACGACAGAAGCTTCTACTTGAACCAACGCGTGAAACATGATTTGTGCTCTTTGATTATATCTCCGTCCGTCCTCTGTTGACCTCGGTCATTGTATGTCTTCTCAATAATGGTTTTGTGCTCTACCACCTAAGGATCGACCACGTCTATGTGTTGTAGCGCGACTAGGTTTGCTCTTTCAAAGTCGGCGAGTCGACCCTCGAAGTCGACATGCATTTCGCGGTGACCCTCACGGTGACCCCATCCAGTGAGCCTGCCGAGGTGCCTGTTGACGGGCAGACCAACGGGGCTCTCGATGCCTAGATAATTCATGCAGTAGGAGATGCACTCTTCGGTCAGAAAGCCCCTGGCTATACTTCCGTCTGGACGTGACATGTTGCGAACGTATCCTTTGATGACACCATTCATACTTTTGAACGGCATCATGCTGTGCAGGAACGTCGGCCCGAGTTGGATGATATCCTCCACGATATGGACCAGCAGATGCACCATAACGTCGAAGAATGCGGGCGGGAAGTACATCTCAAGCTCGCATTGTATCACCACGATCTCTTCCTGTAGCCTTCTGAGTTGCCTCACGCCAATCGACTTCCGAGAGATGACGTCGAAAAAGTTGCATAGGCCAAATAGTGTTTCACGGACGTGCGCGTCCATGATCCCACGGATTGCAACTGGAAGTATCTGCGTCATCAGCACGTGACAGTCGTGAGACTTCATCCCGCTGAACTTATGCTTCGTTGGGTCTAGGTATCTGCTTATCTTCCCCGCGTAACCGTAAGGAAGTTTTACTCCTAGGAGGCAGGTGAAAAACTGCTTGATCTCCTCCTGACTTAGAGTGAAGCACGCGAGAGGGTAGTCATTTCCGGTCTTCTTGGCCTTTTTGCCTTTGCGACGACTTTCTGTGTCCTGCTTCGCCTCATCATCATCATCATCATCATTAGTGTGAAGCTCCTGCCTGATGCCCATTGATTTCAAGTCTGCCCTTGCTTTCGGCCCATCTTTGGTCCTCTCTGGCATGTTGAGCAGGGTACCAAGCAGACTCTCGCACATGTTCTTCGTGATATGCATAACATCAAGGCTGTGAGGCACACGGTGGATCTTCCAGTACGGTAAGTCCCAGAAAACAGACCTCGTTTTCCATACCTTCAGCAGCGGCTCTGGCGCCTTTCCCTTCTTTCCCGGCTCTGGCGCCTTTTGCTTCTTTCCCGGCAGTGGGCAGTCTTTCCAATTTTTCAACAGCTCGTCTATTTCCTCGCCGCTCCTCATACACGGGCGTTTTCGGGGTTCGGTTTCACCATCGAACAGATCCTTGCGTTTCCTCCACGGGTCATTGTCGCGAAGCCACCTTCGATGTCCCATGAACACGGTTTTCGAAGACCCGGGATCTCTATCTAGCTGGTGATACGTTGTGTCATCCATGCACCTTACGCATCCAGAAAATCTGTGGACTACCTGCCCCGTGAGATATCCGTAACCGAGATAGTCGTGCACCGTCGTGAGCAGTGCGGCTCTCATAGGGAAATATTCTTTCTCTGTGGCGTCCCACGTATTGGCTGGCGTTTTCCACAGCGTGTCTAGCTCGTCCTTCAGCAGCCCCAGATACAGATTGATGTCGTTCCCTGGTTGTTTCGGCCCTTCAATTAGCATACTCATGTGAATGTACTTCCTCTTCATGCACAACCAGGGGGAAGGTTGTACATCCACACAAACACAGGCCAGGTGCTATGTGTGCTTCTCTGGCTGTCAAACGGATTGACTCCATCGGTGCTCGCGCCCAGCACGATGTTCCTTGGATCCTTCCCAAATTCCGTGTATTCGAAGTTCAACGCTTGCCACTGGCTCGCATCCTTAGGGTGACTCAGCATCTTGTCTTTTTTATTTATCTCCGGATCATTTCCATCATCTTCCGCTTCTTCTCCTCCCTATCCGGCGTGCCAACGCAGGAGCTTTGCTACCTTAGGGTCCGCGAAATACCGCTGCAGAGGCGAGGAGTGATCGGAAAGTACCACACCGATTTTCGAGGAGCTTTCTTCCTCTTCTTGTATCGAGTGGCGCCGCACACGGACATATGGTAGACTCGCGTGCTCGTCCCGATAAATGATGCAATTGTTCATGCACACATGGTATTTCACGTGCGGTAAATCCAGAGGACACACGATTTTTTCGCCTCCTCGAAACTGGTGGGCACTTGTTCCCCTTGGGAAGGCGTTAGTGCGAATGACATGTTCTCGTCGAAGCATCGTCGGTCATTTTGTGTTTTACCTTCATCTCGAGCCATGGCGTTACTTTCAGCGGGTATCCTCGGGCCTGCATCCTTCATACAATGGAGTAACGCGTCTATCTCCAGTTGATCCAGCTTGGCTTTCTCTCGGCGGCAGCTCTTGCGTTATCCGTGCGCTTGAGAAGCAGCTCTTGAATATGAGGTCCTGCACCCAGCCTCCATAAATCGCGCTCTGGCATCTTCATCTTCATGATCATGCCCTTCGTCTTGATCTTCCTCATCATCATGTACGACATCTTCTACATGATGACTGTGTACAGCATCACCGCCGTGATCATGTCCTGGAGATTCTTCGTCTTCTCGCCCACCCTCGCCGCGGTGGTACTTGTCTTGTTGCCCTTCCTCATTTCTTGCCCGGCCCCCATGGACGACTTCATAGTCATCTTCATCACCTTGCCACCAATAGCCATCCATGAAACCACGCAAGAGCAGGTGGTCCCGCACCTGCCCGGAATCCGAGTCCGCAATAAGGCTCTTCAGCTTGCATCTTCGACACGGACATTTTATCTCCGTCTAGTTCTTTTGAAGCATCTCGGCATTCGCGGAGCTCAAAAACCTATTCATGATACCTTCGGTCATCGTGCGGACCATGGTCGCCTGCGGGGTAGAGCAAAACGATATTTTAGAACCAAGAAAAAAATTGGCATGACCTTCCCTAAAAATAGGATAAAAAAGAATGCATAGTGCCAAAATTCTCGCCGAAACGGAAATGAATCAACATTCCGGCAAAATATTGGCAACTATCGCATTTCAAATACCGGTACCTGCAAACACAAACATATATGCAACACCACAAACACATGCAACACCACAAACATAAGTAGATCTAGCTAGGCCACAAAAAGTGCATGTGCACGTTGTTGGAGTGAGCTAGGGAGAAAAAAAGTAGATCTACATCATGAAGATAGCTTTCCCCTTACTTACCTATCAAAAAAAGGTAATTTCACCACTTAATTTTGATGAATCATTTTGTGGAAATGAGGTGAGGAGGAGGAGGCAGCCGAAAGCTTGGAGAAGGTTGTGGAGGGAATGAAGTGGGGAAAGTGAGTGGGTAGGTATGTGGCTGTCCAAAATATCTTGTTGGGGTCTCAGGTTACTAATGGCGCACCACAAGCAAATGCACCATTAGTAACCCTGGTTATTAATGGCGCACCGGCAGGTGGTGCGCCATTAGTAGTTTTGCAGAAAAGTATATATATATATATATATATATATATATATATATATATATACACACACACACACACACACTAATGGCGCACTGTGGAGAAGTGCGCCATTAGTAGTTTAATTTAGTAATGGCGCACTGTGACACGGTGCGCCATTAGTAGTTTTGCAAAAAAGTAAAAAATATACTAATGGCGCACTTCGGTTGGATGCGCCATTAGTATGTATGTAAAAATGAAGAAAAATTATCACTAGTGGCGCACCTTTTATCTGGTGCACCATTTGTGTCTTCCACACTAATGGCGCATCACAAACTAGTGCGCCATTAGTATATAGTAGTGGCGCACTACAACCCTGATGCGCCATTAGTGTCAATCCTATCTATAGCCCTTTTCCTAGTAGTGGTGGCAGCCTCATCAAGCATGGCAGCAATAGCCTCAATGTCCTCAGACTCTTTCCCGGGGTAGGCGTCGTGGAAGCCCAGCCCCGAGCCGTGAGTAGACGAGGGGTGGGAGGAACCGGCTGGAGGGACATCGTCCCCAGGGTCTGTTGAGCCGTCTGAGGAGGACTTGGAGCGGGGAGAGTGGCTGCGAGGGCGCCGGGGGGAACCCTGAGCATCAGCCCCCCACCCCCCGCCTGGCCCCGGCTCGGGGTTGGGGCCACCCCCATCATCCGGGCTGAGGGGATCAGTGGGAGTCCCCAACTCAACCGAGATGTGCAAGTCGTAGCCAACGTCGTTGAAGAACATCCGGATCGTCGTCTTGAGCTTGGAGGGGTTGGGGGACTTGATCTGAATCCGAACAGTAGGTCCCTTGGGTAGAGAGGCGCTATCGACAGCCACAAACTGGCCCAACAGACGGGACAAGCCACGGAGAACTCCCTCATCCCTAGCAGGTGGGGGAAGCCCATGGATCTGCACCCAAACTATAGACAGGGTGGCCACCGCAAGCGGGTCCACAGACAGGATTGAGATGCGGACTGTGAGCTCGTTCAGGGCGAGCGTGAGCCTGGCGCTGTGGGTGCCGTAACGAAGACTGACCGGGTCGGGGAAGGTCACAGTGAACTCCCGGTCTGAGAACGGGGTCACCTCCCAATCCCAGTCCGGGTTGAACAGGTGGCGAAGCTCCTCAGAGATGATGTCCAGAGAAAAGTTCATTTGATAGTGGTAAATTCTCGATCAGTGAGAAGTTCAAAGCTAAGATTACAGTCACCAGGTCCACCATGGGGTTGTATTGGTCCCTGATATATTTTTTCCTTGAGCCAGTGGTTCCCGGTCGTGTGAAATTTAGTTATATTCTTCCCTGCCTTGTTGCACCTTCTTTTTGTGTTAATGCTAGTTGTCTGACTGCAACATTAACTCCAGCCAGAATGATGAATAAATGATGCATGGATTTTTTTTCTGAAAAGGTGGATATCCCCCGGCCTCTGCATCGGGGCAATGCTTGCAGCCATCTTTATTAAGTTATTCAAAATTCTTGCCACAATATTCTTTTTCGTGTTATGTACAATTGAAACCGCATGTGGTGTGCGCGATTGGAGTAGTTTGACATTTCTTTACCTTTGTGCATGTATATGTGTTGTCTTGTTTTGTTACTCTGTTTCCTTGGTTTGATTGGTTTCCTTTACTTGACGTTAAAATCAAACAAAGAAGGCTGGGATTTGAAGGTGTCCAGTGTCAGATTTTAGGCGGTGGAATTAGCCACTTCAGAGAAGTTAACGGTAATTCCAATAGTACTATATAGTAGCTATTCTAACTTGCTACAAACAAGAGGTGTCATGTTGGGCGATAGATCACGGATTACTAACCAGAATCCTGTATAACACCCTTCTGCAGAGGTCGAACTATGATTGACTTTATCTTGATTTCTACAAACTAGAGAGGCTGATATCTATCCCTGGACCATGGCTCTTCTAGTCTCCCATTCATGCAAGTTAGGAACATGGCAAGCATGTAGAGAATAATGAAATATCCTCCATGCACAGTGCGAACAAACTGGGAGCCAAAAGTTTTGTCAGAGACTTATTCATGTGCTTCGCCTTGTTGGCCGAAATCCGTACTCGAAGAGGCTTTTCTCCATCACCTTGTGATTTCCACAGAATTTCCACTTGGACACTATCTTTCACCCGGATCCGTTTTTTTTTTAGTTTGCACGGTATCTTGTCCAAAGTATTCAACAAGATACTGACGATAAAAAATCACAACCAAGAGAACACATCGCTAAGAAAACCAGGTACTACTTAAGCCTGACTTCGCGGTGTGCAAAGTCATTGCCGATCTCTCGCAGTCAAGTTCTAGATATACATTAGTAATAGAATAATTAACTTAAATATTTAGAAATGCACGTTTTGTAAATAGCGATGGAATTTTAACAAAATTAACGGTGAGATACAATGGGTATCTAGTGTCTGTTTCCAGGCGGTGGAATTAGCCGTTGCATGTTGCCGGTGTAGTAATTCTGGTTAGCAACAGAAATCAATACACTGGAGGGAATCTTGTACAATTTGCGTGTAGATCTAACAAAGGTAGAGAGATGAGAGATCAGTTTTCTCGGTTTCTCATTCGTGCTAGGTAGGAGCATGGGCTCCCTGCGCAGTCAGAACCACCCTTTTGGAAGCACGTCTTGCAGGAGATTTTGTCTTGATTTCCACCTCGTCGACCAAAACGCTGAATGAAGGTGTTTGTAAACAACTTTGTAATATTTATGCCCTAACATGTCCATGCTCATCTATTTATCATCCTTTAACTATAAATCAAATTCTCGATGCATCTCATTTCCAGGAGATCACGCCATATGTGCAAGAATTCCTGATTGGTCTTCTTCTCAGACTAGAAGTTAAAGCATAAAGGCTCAGGCTTGCATCGCCTAGGCTTACTACTAGGCCAATCTGAAGTTCTACACTTCGTATTTATAAATGAGCGCAGTATGTGCGCTCAGTGTATGTACGTGACTCATGTAGGAAACACTTGGCACATAGTTTGAAATGAAATCATGTCCTTGTTTTCTCAACTGCCAGCTATAGTAATGTAAATTGTTTCATTTTTCTGCAGGATTTTGACATGCCACGTTTATTAAGCCGATACTCGCATGTGCGTTTTAAATCTCTTGTCATCACAATTGCAGGCTTTTGTAGATGCCAATTTTCCTCACAACCTAGATAACAATGCATCAATGCATGTGGCTACTCAAGGTGGCAAGAACTGTGTCCATCCATCCATCTACACCGGTCCATAAGTGCATGCATACTTCCATGCTCAATGGCTCACATATCTATAGCCGAGAGGATAACAATGGGAAAGAATCCAAGCGGTGAGGAGGTAGAAGAGAACCAGTGCCCAACAACATTGTTAGGAAATAAGATGTATCAGGAATTTGAGTGGTACATAGTCTCTGTCCTTGGCATGTAGTAACAGCACACCCATCTCTCTCAGTCATCAATTGGCTAAATGTGCCACACAGGATTCATTTCTTCCCTCATCATGTTTCAAATGAAGTTTGGTAATAGAACCATTCTTCCAAAAGACAGGTTCCATTTTTCAAACATCATGTGGACATTTCACTTTGAGAGGCAGACTTACATTACATTGTCCCACCAGGTACACTATATGCCCCTCGTGAAACTATTCCGATTAAGTCACATGTGAGTATCTAGTGTCTGCTTTTAGGTAGTGTGTAGCTATTCCAATCTCCTCCACGTACAGTCTAAACCGCCAGGGTCGGTCCTGACAATTCAGGCGCCCTGGTGCAAGTTGAAAAAAATGGAGCCTCTCCATACACAAATATAGCACACAGATAAGAGTATAAGACACAAACTATGGCATGAAGTTTAAACAAAAGGACATGAAGAGTGGTTGCTTCTTGCAAGTTGCCACATGGCCTCCAGAACAAAAATATCCAAATCCATCAGCAATCCTCTGTCATGCTTGCCCTTGGACACCCTTTGTTAACCCCTTTTGTGTGTCTCAAATATGTATATAGGGAATGAGGATACGGGGGATTAAATCAAGCCAAATAAAATAAAGATGAAGAAGTAAACGAAGGGATATATAGGAGGATTTTACTAACCGATGCAAATTGAGGAAGGATTGGTTGGGAATAGACAAATCTTGATATCCTATTCTCATCTGCTAATTCTGGTCAAACTGCTACAAATTGGAATGGTAGGGTGTCAAGCAATCATCAGGTGACTGGGGAAGAAAACGAGAAATGAGGAGTCGAGGAGATGAGGTAAAGGGAGAAGCGGAGGGAGCAAGCGATCTGGACAAGGGCGTGGACCACGGGGACTAGATCTCGCTTAGTGTGAGTGTTTCTTCCATCTTGGTGAAAAGTTTCCCTTCAATCATTAGCTATTGGGCTGGCCCATATTCAATGTTCTTTTCATTCGCTAGATTTCAATTGCATATATTGTGTTCGTTCCCTGGGTATGTTTACCCATGGTTTTTTTTCTTTTTGTTTTTCTCTTTTACTTTTTTTGCTACTTCTGTGATTATCTTCAGTTTTCTATTTATTTTCCTTTGTTGTTTTCCCTGCTTTTCTTCGTTTTATAAACAATTTTCTTTGGTTTTTCTGTTTTATTTGCTTTTTCAGTGTTTTTTTGTTTCTTTCTTGGTTTCACTTGCTTTTTTTCTGTTTTTCTTTAGTTTTTTTCGTTTCTTTCTCGGTATTCATTGGTTTTTATTGCTTTTCTTTCTTTGTTTTTTCTTGGTTTTCATCTGTTCCTTCGTTTCTTTCTCGGTATTCTTGGTTTCAGTCCTTTGTATTGGTTCCTTTACTTCTTTTTTATTTTGATTTTCATTGGGTTTCTTCGCTTTTCTTTATTTTTTTGTCGATTTTCATCGTTTACTTTTTTTCAACATGTGTTAATACAGATTCAACATTTTTGTTAACATTAGAAAAAAAATACATTATTAACATTTTTTGCAAACATTTTTTGGATGTCTTGGTTCTTTTTCCCACATTTTTGTACATTTTTGTTATATATCTAATACGATTTTCTAATACATGTTTAACATCTTTAAAATACAAGTTTAACACATGGCAAACATTTTGATACTACATCTTTTTAATTTTTTTTATTACCACTTTCCAAGTACAAGGTTAGCATTTCTTTAATACATGGTCAATATTTTTTCTATATGCATTTAACATTTTTCAAATGGATGATTAACTCTTTAAATAAATGGTAAAAAAATTCCTTTAAATATTAAAAAATCCAAATGCTTGAAGAATATTTTTCAAATGAAACGTTAACATATTTTAATACAGTGTGAACTTTTTCCAAATGCTTGACCAATTTTTCTAAATACTTGTTTAATGTTTTTAAAATGCTTGATTAACATTTTTTAAAATAGTTCAAATTTATAACACACATTGTATAATTTTTTATATATTTTTTCGTATACATGAGACACATTTTCTCTACACACTTAACATTTTTTAAATACATGGTTCCAGTGGCGGAGCTTGAAAGAAATCGTTGGAGGGGCAAAGCTGCAAAAAAAAAAAAAAACCAAATACAAAATCATACGAATACAACAAGTTAGATATTGCAAATATCATGTAACTTGGATAATTATATTGATATTCTCCGGATTAGCTTACAAAATACATTTCTAATCAATAGAGAATTCGGTTCACTACAAAGCTCTTTAACCATAGAGCATTTAGTTCACTACAGATCAACTCTAGAACAAAAGAAACTGTACCCAAAATACTATTTAACCATGAAGAATCCAGTTCACTACAGATGAGCTCTTTGTTTTTTTACACCCTTAAAGTGCATAAGAACATCTTGCATGCCAAAGCTAGACTTACATCTCCCATCGCGGGTGTCTTTCCTCCTCAGGAAAACTCTCCTTCCTCCTCCCCCCGGCGCTGGAGGTGTGAAGGATCTCGGCCCCTCGCCTATGGGAAGGACCTCATTCTCGTTTTTGTTAGGTTTAACATCTTGGTTGGAGCTGTGTGACGGTGGCGATGTCTCTCAATAGGAATAATGTCTCTCACATTCTATCCCCGTCCCGATGGTGTGAATAGTGTCATCGAAGGATATGCGTAAGTGTGTCTCCGTCGATCTCGCAGGATTCGGTCGGTGCTGGTTTTCGGTGGATCTATTTCGATCCAGTTCATCTTTGTTCATGTGGTTACAGGTTTGATCTTTCCAATTTACAACTCTTTTCATCGGCAATGGTTGCTGCTCTGGTGCGCTGGTCCTTTGGAGCCTTAGCAATACGACTTCACGACTGTTTACTACAGGGTTTGTCCGGCTCCGGTGAGGGAGGGGTGATGACGGTGGCGTGCCTTCAGTTTGCTCCAGTGCTTGTAGTCGTCACTAGATGGTCCATGGACCTATTTGTAATTTTTATTACCTCTAGTGTTCTATAGTAGTTGCTAAGTGGTCCATGGATCTGGTTGTAATTTCTGATTAATGAATAGATTGAAAATTTGTCCTGCAAAGAAAAACACTGTAACTGTAACAGTTAATTAGGATTCTCCTCTGACAAAACAATTAACTAAAAAACATAAAAGCACATGCCTTATGTCTGCTCCCCATTGATCCATCACTCCCCGCTCTGACCAAAAGTTCAGTCGGAATCAGACGTGGTAGCTGGATGGCATGCACTTGGCGTACTGGTCCGCCGCTTCCTGACCACCGTGGTCACCGAGCCGAAGCACAAATGCGAGGCCGAGGGAGGCCCACTCCAGCATGAAGATGGCGGCGCCTAGGCCGCGTATGAGCCTGGACATAGGACCACAACTCGGCGAGGAAGTTGGCCATTCAGGTGAATGCAAGCAGCGCCGCGGTGCCATGGAAGATGTTGGTGAGGACAGTGCCGTTGTGTGCGCGTTGCTGTGGGCTCCAGCGCCGGCGGCATGGGTGGTGAACGAGCCGGAGTAGCCGACCGCGGTGAAAAGGGTGGTGAGCGTGTGGAGAAAGACGAGGCATTTTGATACGTGGGCTTACATGTTCGAAGGCATTCAGAATTTGTGCTAGAAATGGTCTAGAAGGGAAAGGCCTCATAAGGCATTTTTTTCCCAAAACACCTCCGGACATTTTTGATAAGTAGACTGCCTCCAAAACACTGTTTGGGCATTATTCAAATCACCAAACTCTGTTTTTGAGGCCCTCTTCTAGAATTGCCCTTATAGGCTATGAATATCCGATGCGTTTTCTCAAAGTACCACTCGTACCAAGATTTTAGAGTGTTTTAGAAAAATCGCCACCAGCAAAGCGCCTCCTAAGGGCGTCAATGTTGTAGTGAAGCAGGCATTGGCGTAGCCATGGCAAGGCCGAATGGACCGTGGCCCACCCAGCTTTTTGCAGTTCGTTCACTATTTTTTTTTACTTTTGGGCCTTGGAACAGCAGCCCACATGATGTTTCCTTCTAGTTGGCCCGCCCAGCCCGTCCAACAATGGGCTTCAAGCTCCGCCACTGCAAGCAGGCCACACGGGATGGGACGTGATGGAGGCGGAGCGAAAGCATGAGGAAGATGCAGTTCGACACCGCGCCCAGCAACAAGTAGTTGCCCGCCCGCCACTGTGACTGACGTGTGTCGATACCACACAAAGCTAGTTTTTTCTTGATCACTCCGAAGCTGCAAACTGCATTAAGGAATTGTGAGAGGCGAGAAGAGAGTTGTGAGTTGAAACTGGTAGTTGTGGATGGAGCGGACAGTTAGCCATCGAGATAATATAGTAAATGACCCGCAAAGTGGTTTTCATTTGCAACCGTTGGACGGCGAGGGGTTGGTTTATAATTAACGACTAGTGAATATGTGAGTGTGGGAAGAAAAACTGAGAGGTTGTGGTGTTGACTTGATTTTCAACGAGAGGGCCTTCTCTCATTTCTACGGTTTCAGTTTCTACTATGCGGGCTCGGTTTTCAGCTTGACTGTGTACTACAATTGAGTTGGGCTCAGAGATAACATATTGACCATACATATACGCACTCTCACTCATCGAGAAGAGCGAGTGCCAATCTCACGTGTAATTGTGCTGACTGTTTTTTTTTTAGAAAAGGAGGATGACCCCCCGGCCTCTGCATCTGGGAGATGCATACGGCCACTTTATTGATTATTCTTGAGGACCTTACAAAGTATTACAACAATGTGCCTGAATCCATCATCTTGGCAACATATGCTACTACTCCTATTCAAAATGATAAAGGGGTGCTAGCTGGGCCACTATGCAGACCACTCACCTAAGCCTAACATCAAAAGTCGGAAGCCGAAACACTCATTCGGAAGCCCCAGCCGAGCCACATACCGGGTCTGGAGCACAATCCGGTCAGACGCACTCGTATGTCGTCACCACCATCTTCCACAGGTCCGTCTTCAGATCATATTGAGACTTGTACCTTGTCTGGCCACTCTGCCATCGACGTCACCATAACGCCAGACAGCAACCTCCTCCTGCGCGAGTCCATCTCCGTGCATCGAACGCCGAGCCTCCACAGCGCCATGCCACCGATATCCGCCGCCATCAATGTGTGAGATGAAGCACCGCTCCACCATCCCCCCAGCCATCACTTAATCCAAAACGATGCCCCCAGGAGGGAAAGCGATAAAACGCCATCATCGTCTGATCCAGAAGACCAAGATCTAGGGTTTCCCCCAGAGCATCCCGAGCCTGATGACGCAGACTGCAACGATGATGCGTCGACAAGGGAACGACATCAAAGACGCCGCCATCGTCCGCCATGACCGTAGTCGGCGCGATTTTCATCGGCAGTTGCTCCACTAGACGTGCGCCGCCGACGTCGCTGGTCCCTTCAACCGGAGCAAACTCCAAAACAATGCCCTAAAGAGGGACTACGACGCAAAAGTGCCGCCATCGCTCGATCCCAAGGAGATCTAGGGTTTCCCCCGGAGTTGCCCGCGCTGACAAGGACCAGACAAGGGTAGAATCCCGCGGATCTGCCCAGCTGCCGACGAGTCCCACCCACCACCGTGCCGACGGCAAACCAGCGATCAAGGCCCACGCTTGGGCATAGATCCGGCCGCGCCGCCGCGAACCGATCCAGTCACGCCGCCACCATCCTTGGCGGCCGCGACGGACCAGATCGCGAGGCCTCCTGCCGCGGGGAAGCGGAGTCGCCGAGGCGCCGCCACCACCCGCCGTGGCGTCCGGCCAACCGCCATGTTCGGCCGGGCGTCGGCCGCTAGCCCCACCCCGCGCGAAGGCCCGTGTCCCCCCGCCGTCGGCGGCAACAAAACCGCTGGCTGGCGCTCCCTTGGGCGGCGGCGACGGAGGAGGAGGTGGAGTGGGGGAGGTCCGGCCGACGGGATCTGGGGGCCTCCCGGTCGCCCACGCCGGGGAGGGGGGGGGGGCTCGGGAGGGGGAGGGGGAGGGGGGGTATGAATCTGCTATAACCCCTTTAATTTTGCATTGTAACCACTGTTTTTTATATGGAAGGGCCTAGTGTCGATGACGGCTAAAACTGTTGTTACTTCACACACAAAATAAATAGCTGACCCTATGATTGGTGAAGCATTGGGGCCTAGTTATTGTTCCCATGTACATCCTGTTGGGATTATGTGTCCTGCAACTATATTCAAATACTTATTATCATTAATATTTGGAATACCTCATATGGAATTATACATGTGTTTTGTGCATGGAGTTACTCTTGCTGGAATGTACTTAAGTGTTGCATGCTTAAGGAAGCTGGTCAATTATCGGTGGAATACAATATGCTTTATATATTGGAAAGACTACCCGGGTACGCTGATAATTGGAAGAAGCTAGATCGTGTAATTAGATTACGGCCCTAATGTTGATCTACATAAATAGAGGAATTATACTCTATTATGACGCGTTTCTCATAGGCGCGTGCTTCGGGGACTCGACGGATAGGATCCGCTAACAGACAAATTATATCGTGGTTGGTAGTTTGATCTGGACTCTATCCGGAAACTAGTTTAAAGACTAGGAATCTTATAACTGTATAAGAGACGGACTCTTTGGAAACGCAGTATAAGAAGGCCCCTACCCCCTAGCGTCGGATGCGATTGTGAGCGGCACCATAGAAAAACGCGGAGGAATAGGGGATAGACCACAACATATTTCTAACACATCCGGCATCCATATATACTGACTGGACTTAGTCTCGTCTTCTATTTCATAGCAAGGCAGAGCTGTAGTGCAAATTTCTCAGCATCTATTAGCTAGTTTTTAGCAGCGATAATAAATTAATAATAGAGGGGGAAGAGCAAGATGAGGACGTTGAGAGACACCTAACATCGGTTATTTGTTTTTTGGAATGGGATGCACCGAGAATTTAATTGTCCGCTCATGATAGGGATACGGTTCCAGTTAGCACTTTGCACGAGCAAAAGCAACGACGATACGACCCGCATGCATTACAGGCAGAGACAGAGGAGACTCATCGCCCATTGAACTCGGGCTCACAGGAGCAGCCGATGGCTTTCGTGTACTTCTATGGTGTGACGGAATACCTACGGAAGAGCAGTCAGCTTCACAAAGAACTTCCTTGTGGATGTTACTACACACCAAAGCTGTAAACACCAGACCGTGAAGAAGTAAGATAGAGCAGGCACGTCGGCTATCCTAATCGAGTTGGTGGGTGTTGCTTCCAGCGAGATTCGATAAACCTGATCGGTTAGCTAATTGGCACCTTCAGCCATCCGCAAATAGTTCACCGCTTGATCAAAACATCGCCGTAAAGCATTTCGACCCGGAGGAAGTGAAGCATATCTGAGCATGCGCCAACATTGTCGGCCGGCCAAACGGGTGACAATGTGGGCAAAAAATCTGCTCCATTTTGCACACTCCATTTTTAGCGAAGGAGGAATACCCTCGCCTATGCATCCTTTGATGCACACAGCCATTTATTAAAAAGTCTCAAGTAACAATCTTCAGAAAAGCAAAAAGGAAATTACAACTCCAAAAGCCAGAAGTGGCCAAATAGGATAAAATACCTACGCATATTTTAGTATCGTCATCCCAACTGGTTGTACGTATCATGTGCTACCGTCTTTCAACGATTGCACCCATTAATCATAAGTTTCCTCACGTCCGCATGGTAAAGTAATGACCATGTATGGATCCATAAGTCATGAGTCATAATTTCTGTCAAAAAACATTTCGACCGTTCCAAATAGCTCAAAGTAATGCACATATTCCAACACAAATTTGGGCGATCTCCCCACCTAGCCAGTTACCAAATAGATTTGATATGCTAATCGGTGTAGGAACATTAATAGATACATGAAAATAGTATGCCAGAAAATCTTGGCGAGCGGGCAGGCTAGAAACAGATGATGAATTGTTTTCTCTTGGTCACAAAAACAACATTCTTTACTACTCCCTTCGTCCAGATTTAAAGCTTGGTTAATAATATAGCCAACAATCGACTATAATACGTTGACATGTCATCTGTAGCTAACCTTGTAGCCGGCATATGTACAATAGTAAGTTTTATATGTGTACTACTTTATTAGTAGTTGACCCACCTTACAACCTCACAAAGCATCTTGGGTCTTGTGCTAGAGCCGGCTACTAATCAAGAGCCCACTTCTCTTCTCTCTCCTCTTCCCTCTCCTCCAACTAAGCAAATATATAATATTCTAGTCCTTATAGTCTGCTTATGTCACCTTATTGTACTTGCTCTTATTCGGCCCAAAGACAAAAACTCTAGGACCTAGGCAGTGGAGTATTCCCCCATACATATCCCGTGCCCCGCATCCAATTGAAGTGCATGTATGGTCAGCGTTTAATGCTATAGTTGCTCCTAGGCGTGCATATTAGGCATGCATTGGCTGCATGCCCAAGAGATTTATATCCCACTGATTTCTCTCCTCTTAAATAACCATCCAGCGCACCAACGTGTGGGAGTCCGAGGAGAAATCAACACTTTCCAATGCGACTTAATTGCAACTTTAATTACGGAGCCTAATTGGAAGGGACACACTTTTTTTAGGGAAAGCCATCATGGCGGTTATATTTCATGCGAAAATAGGGACACATCGTTTGATAAGACATTCACTAGGAAACCCGGAGGCTCCGACTTCCAAATAAATAGTTAGAGAGGTCTTCGAGTTCCTAGCCAACACATCGGCCGCCACATTGCCTCCCTAGGGCAGTGAAGAAAAACAATAAAACTTAGCTCAAGGGCCTAATAAATCCGAACGGAGGGAGTACCTTGTTATCTATGCTTAGAAAAATTGCCCTTTATGAGAATCACACCCTTATTCACAAACCACATGAAAATATTAATCTTTAAAAGGACTTTGGCTTTCCAGATATGCAGGGACCGGGAAACAAATCCAGTGTTAATCAAGTATGTGTACATTTATTTAACAGAGTACACACCCGAGCACTAGTGCAGAACAGGGCATTAGCACCGGTTCGTAAGGACCTATAGTGCCGGTTACATAACCGGCACTAATTTGTGGTCACTAAAGCCCCCCCCCCCCCTTTAGTACCGGTTTAGCATGAACCGGTGCTAAAGGGCAACCACGTGGCACTAGCCAGCTCCGGGGGCCTGGAGCCCTTTTGTACCGGTTCGTAACACCAACCGGTACTATAAGGTTTGGTGGGTTTTAGTTTTATGATTTCTTTTTCATTTAATTTTGTGTTTCCATTTTAATTTTTTTTCGTTTGCTGGTATTTTACGATACTACACATTGTACACGTTATGCATCATATATACATCATGCATGCTTTGTTTATCAACGATGCTGCTATGTTCATATAACATATCTCATGCATGCTTTTGCATCATTACATCATCATATATATATAATAACAAGTCCTACTAATCATGCATCATCATACAACTTCTACTCGTTACTAATAATAAGTCATACGATCATCATCCTCATATATAGTCATCGAACCCAACCCTACATAATTGTTCTTAGCACATGATCATCGAGTGTCGGTAGGACCTAAACACCCTTAAGGTAAAATAGCATAAAACAATATAGACCCTGACTCTCCGTTATGAAGAATGGCGATCATCCTGTCTCCAATTCTTGTCTTTCGCTGCTTATTGCTTCCAAGAAGCTCCTTACGAATGTCCATACATTTTCTCCATTCTTTGATTGTTATGTCTCCACTTCTTTTAGAAACCCGGTATGGACAGTTGAGATTCGTAGGACGACCTGGTAGTATGTTCAAAACATGAAGGCTACCACGCGTATACATCAGATGAGGCACACAATCATTCGGGATTATCTGTTGAAAAACATAGTAATAATTTCGTAGTTAGCAATGATGTACTAGTTTTAGAAGTGTGCAAAAGGTATCTCCATGGTAGTTACCGTAGTTCAACACGTGCACTAGTGGCACGTATTGACCATAATGTTGAGGAGTTTGATTGTAGATATTGTAATTCTCAAGATCTCTACAAAATCCGACCAGATGTCGTTTCTCCTGATAAGTTAATTCGCAGCCTTCGGTGTAGTACGTTCTGTCTACCATCTTCCGCACATTCTTTGAAGCATGAAAATAAGCTGGCAATGGAGATAAGTTGTCAACATTATATTTTAAAATAAACAATATAAATTACTTAATAACTATGTTTAGCTCACATGAGGGAAGAACTGGAGGTGTATCCACAAAGACCCAAATCGTAGGTGTCTCTTGCTCGATTGTAGGATCACCAAGATCCATGGTGACAAGCATACCCTCATCAAGACATTACATCTTGCAAAATGCATCCCAATTTTTGCAACCAAAATGGGTTACACTCTGAGCAGCTTTACTTGAAAATCCACATCATGTTCGGTACTTAGGATA